>JACTTY020000039.1:0-2400000 GCA_014595695.2 Epargyreus clarus clarus | reverse complement strand
CCATGAAGAACGAGTCAGTCACACTGATAGATATAATGCTGTCAGATATAACATAGTATGAATAATAAATTATTCCTTTTCTTTGTCTACAATCGATTGTACTTATTTAACTTACAACCTTGGCCTTGCTTTTCGTCTGTTACTCATAAGTCTGACTGAAAATAACTCGAGTACTTCGAGTATAAACTCGTCATTGTCAAATTTGATCTGAGTAAAATACAAATTTTATATGATTTGATTGATAGTTAAAAATTAGATAGATTGATTATTAATAACGGGCGTAAATCGATTGGTACTGACCGCCGACATTCGCATTAAAATTTGCAAATAACGAAACACATCAAGTGCGCGTATTACCGAAATCGTACAATCGCCGTCCAGCCGATCGATTTAACCTGTCACGAATCGATTTCCGGCCGTATTCGAATCAACTCGCCAGCGATACTTGCATACGAATGTCGAGATACGTATCGCTGGTATCGCGCGATCAAATTACCGAACGCGGGAGGTATCGCGATGTTTCGGCACAACGACAGATATCGCTTGATCGGCTTATTTAGTTTTTAATCGCAGTGAATAGGGTGTTTAATTGTCTGACTTGATGATGTCGTAAAGAATTTTGCATGCTAATAAGTTTTGGTTTTGCAGTCACTTTTAGGTTAGAGCACACTTTTGTGGTCTTTTCGTGTAGCTAGCTTATTATAACTAACTGTGTCTCATAATATTAAATTTGCATTAAAGTTTAGGGAGACATATGAAACATGACTAATTTTTTAACAATAACGAGAGGAACTACAATAAAATTTATAAACATTTTGAAACGGAATTTATTTTCAGTATTTTTTCAGCATAAAATTAGCTGAGATTGCTCTCAGCTGAAAACCAAATAACATTATTAGACTTTTTGCATTTTTTTTACAAACAGCCAATACCGATGAAGCTTTCAGAAGCATTTCTATAGGTATGTAGAGCCCTATCATCTCGCTCTAGTCATAGCACATCGCATAAATAAGTAAGAAAATTGCTTTCAAGTTACGAATACAGGCATACGGACTCATACGAATCATTTTGCTATACTACATACCATTTTGGTTTTAAATCTAGCGGAGTGAAGCGAACAGACCTCAGTACAGTTTACCATGTAGTCCGTCATAACAGTCGAGTCGGCCCATATTGCATTGTGGGGCTAATTGGATGAAGATGCTTATCACAGCGGCCGATAAAATGGAATAGATAACATTCTGTAGTGACTTATTAAGGCCGTTCCCAGAATAATATTAGATGGCTCGATACGACCGCTCGCAGGCCGTGTGTGTCGGGACCGATGGCAAAAAAGTTAGTGATTCTCAAGTTTTTTGTGATCGAATCACCAGTTAAGAATGTTATTAAAAGTGTTGCACGATGATTGCTACTTCACAAACTTAGGTGGATTTAATTTTTTGTAAAGTTTTTTTTGGTTTTACATGTGCTTTAATTTTAAATTGTTCTGCTTTTTGAACTTATGTTTGTTAGTAATCTTCGTTCGTAGTTAAACTTGTTTTTTGAATTTCATAAAATGTAATCACACATCTATTCTTCACCGTCTTACCTACATTGTTAATCTTTTTAAAGAAGTAATCATTTTCCAATGTTATCGAATGCATTTCTTTATACGCATAAATTGGTTGCTTGTTATACTTATATGTAATATAATGTTCCATATTTTTATTGTTTCAAAAATATCAACAGTATTCTGTGTCTATTTTGCGCTTTTAGTGTTGTTCAATTCTCTGTAACGTGAACGCTTCATTTAATTTTGTAAAAAGTGTAATAAAACTCGGTTTTTAGGAATAAATATTGAAATACTAACATAGCGAATCATTTCATATTTATTACATTTTTAAAAAACACTTGATTTATACTTCTTACTCGTAATTGCTTATCTTTACTAGGGGTAGGTATGTTTTGAAAAGTACGTAGGTTAAATTTAGTTAACTACGAGTCAAACCCTTTTATTTTGAAAAGGAACATTTGAAATTTACAACACAAGGATAATTATTTGAAAATCCATCTAAAACTTTTATAAGTTAATCAAATTAGTAACTTACAAATATTTGCAATATTTTTGCATATTTTTATAGGTCTATATCCTAGTGTAAACCTATATCTGCCTTCATCTGGTACTTCTATAACCTTATTAAATGACACCTCAAAAAATGGCAATATTTTTCGCACATTTTTAACAGACCTAGTGCAACTTTATCTGTTGACCCTCCGCACCCTATCAGCGATCAGTACAACGGATCGCGTTGTGTAGTTTTTGCGAAATTGGTCGGTGCGATCGAGTTTTATACTGAAGTAGAACCTTGCGCTGCAGATAGATGGGGCTGAGATGATTTTGACCGAGATTTATCAGGCGACGAGTGGAGGTACCTTATATCAAGTGGATGGGAAGCTATGGTTAGTATCCTCTGTAAGACTATGTTTTGAAAGTAGTATTTTAGATTAAGACTTAAAGTTTTTTGTACGTCAATTTTATAAGCTATCATTTGTTAAGCCATAGCTGACATGCATGCGTGATCACCTAAAGTAAGGTATATTAACCATAGATATATTATCCTACTGAGTATCTATGATATTAACACTCAGGCACGAAATGATGCCTATTGATTTCTATCAATGTAAATTAACCAATAATTCTTTTGATTATGTAAATTTACACCTACAGAGCGTATCAAACATGCATCGTATTGGATAGATTGATTATTGATAACGGGCGATAAATGCCTCTTTTCACTCATGTTTTGTACATAGTCATATTTATACAGTCACTTGAAGGTTAATTCAAATAGAATTCCAGTAGGTAGTAGACAAAAAGAGGGCACTAACGAAATTACGCTTATATATTCTACTAGCCTCCTGGATTTACTCCTTTCATTGCCACCTACACAACCGCAATATAAGAAGTAAGGATATTCTAGGTAGACATACTACACGACAGTTCTATACCAATAATATCTTAAGCTTATTGTCGATACATCCATATACATACATCAATTAATCTGTCGTCGATAATTGACTGCATAAACAAAGCAAATGTCATTAAATTAAACGTGGCGAGAGATATCTAACGATACAGCTTATCCATAATTTGTTTGTAACGTGTAACATCAATTGAGAGGCGATTAATTACATATTAATAGAATTATAGAGTCGTGAGTGGCGCGTGAGATAGCGATCTGATCGTCTTCGTGCAAATGCACGCGGCTTGCTTGCACCGAGCGAGTTATGGCGCGAGTTGGTGTGATTAGTAATAGAAATGTTTTGTTCTAGAGTGATAGCTTACATTTTATTTATTTTAATGTAAAATAGGTATAGTAAAAGGATAGTTGATATAATGCGTAACTTTATTTTGTAGAATTTTGCCTTATTATTCGCGTAACATGAAAAGTATAAGCTAATAGTCGAGTCAGTAGTTATATTTTACAAAGTTGAAGAAGCCACTCCGTAAATAATTAGTAAATTAAGAATATACTCGTAGATAAGCTCATTTTACACAAACAGTCGGTAACTATACTAGTCACAATAGCTCAAAGTTTGTATCAAAGTACTAGCGCAAGTACTAAGTGAAAACAAACGAGGCTAAGTTAATTGGTAAAGATCTCCCGATACACCATTATGTCAATTCTCGTGCGGATGCAAACGGCACGATTTGTTGCCTTTACTGTTTCTTAGATTTTCCTTTAGAGCCTTCTAACTTACGTAAAGATGGGGAATAACTCACAATATGTCAACGCATTACTGTCCCAATGCTGGGTGAGGTTCTCCTATCAGAGTGAGAGGAGGTTAAATCATAGTCCACCGCGCAGTGCCGTATTGGTAGATTTCACACATCTTTGAAAACATTATTCTTTATTTTAAGAACTCTCTTGCGCGTATGTTTCTACAAGATATATTCCTTCGCCTTTAAGGCAGGTAATAATTAATCTTTAATGCACACTAAACTTAAAAAATAAAAGGACCTGGGATTCGAATCGAGTTCGAATTTTTAAACGTTATTTAGAAAGGGGTCCGAGGTTCAAATCCCAGGCACGCTCCTCTGATTTTTCAAAATTATGTGCGTATTAGAAATTAATTATCACTTGCTTAAACGGTGACGGAAAAAATCGAGAAGAAACCTGCATACCTGAGATATTTATAAAAAAAATCTCAAAGGTATGTGAACCAATACGCACTTGGCCAGCGCGGTGAACTATGGTCTAATCCTTCTCATTCTGAGAGGAGGCCCGTGCCTAGCAATGGGACAATAATGGGTTGATGATGATGATGATGATGATGATTTAGAAAAGCTTGTAAAAATCGGTCTCTATCACTGCTTATGACTAGGCTAAAACATGTACTCGTAGTACCTATATGTTAAACAGTGGCTTAACTCGCAATGCATGAGGTAGATATTTAAATATTGATTTACGATCTTACGTCTTCAATAAGGCGTGATGACGACATATGCGATATCTTGAGCATTTAATCTTAAATAGTCGCGAATGTGAATCTCATGTTAATGCCAGTGCCAAAAGAGATTGAATATAGGGTTAGTTCGACATTAAAAATGAAATGATTACATAATGATACAGCGTGTTTTAGGGAGTTAAAAATGTTTTTACCCGACTGCCAAGGAAGGGTTATGTTTTTCGCGCGTATCTTGTATGTTTGTCTTTCTTTATTTGATCCGATCTAACAAACGGCTGGATGAATTTCAACAGTTAAAGTGTCATTATATTTGTCTCAATGACCCGAGTGTCCTTAGATAGGTGTTAGTAAAAAAAAAATCAAAATGGCGGATTTTTGGCGCGAAATAGTAACACATTTAAAAAAAAAAGTTAACCGAACCTATCGAGTAGGGTATCAAATGGAAGGAAATTAAACGGAGATTATAAAAACATATTTGTATATATATAAAACAGTAAGGTGACTGACTGACAGACTAACTAAATGACTTTTTCATTTTTCAGAAATCAACGTACAGCCTAAACCAAGGACCTTACAGTTCTGAAATTTTTCACACAGGTTCTCTATATAGCTTGAATAAGTACAAAGAAAGGCCTTTTGGAAATTCTACCCTTAAGAGGGTAAAATAGGGGAAAACGGTTTTTTTGAAATCCTTTAATTTTGAAGCAACTACTACAAAATTTTGTATTTGGCTTTCTGGATAGGAACAAGGACGCTCTTATTTATCCCCCTCCGAAAAATCAACCCCGTAGAGGGTAAAATAAGGGTTAAAAGTTCATTTGAACAATCGTCAATTTTGAAGCAAACACTATGACATTTTTTATCAGGCTTGTTGGATAAAAATAATGAAATGCTACCTCTAACGAGGTGAAATAATGACCGAAACTTTGATTTACTGAAGTTATATATTTTATAGACCGTAAATGGTGAATTTTTTCGCGAAATAGTAACACGTTTTAAAAAAAGTTAATCTATCGAGTAGGGTGTCAAAATAAAGGAAATTAAGAGGAGATTACACATACATTATATAATATATATTATATATAAAATTCTCGTGTTAGTTACCGTATTCCTCCGAAACGGCTTCACCGATTTTCACCCAATTTTATATACATATTCAGTAGGTCGGAGAATCGGCCACTATCTATTTTTTTTACACCTAAGTGATAAGGGTTTTTCATCCTTAACATTTTTTTATTTACTCGTATATGGCAACACAACGTTTGCCGGGTCAGCTAGTACATATATACTCGTATATACACATCGAGATGACTGTCTGACTAAATGAGTGAATTGCTGTGCCAGAGATCAACGCAAAGGGAAACCGCTGAACTTAAGCGTGCTGGAATTTTACACATAGGTTCTTTATATAGCGTAAATGAACACTACGAGGATAAAATAGGATAATATTGTATGAACATGTTTTGTTTTTGAAGCAGACACCTACTATGAAACTTTATATTTGGCTTTCTGGATAAAAATAATGAAATGCCTATTTCACTGCTTTTGGAAATTCTACTTCAGCCTTTCTGGTGCAGTCGGGTTTTTGATTTTTTAAATTAATTACTTGTTTAAGAGTCCCTCGTGTGTCGACTTCGGAAGAACTACCGTCACCCTCATTATTGCCTTGTATCAACATTTCACAATTTTCGCCTACTAGATATATTTTCAAATCTCGATCAAAAATTGTATAAATCGATTATTAGCAAGGGACATTCCTATTCCTAAATTTCAAATTATATAAAATTTTCAGAGTTTTAACTTTGCTGTTCAAAGATTTACCTTACCAAGTTAAGGACAGATAAACCCGCTTCTAGAAACAAAAATAAAGAAGCACCAACAGAACTACAAAGCGATGTATGTAAATTTAATTTACACCAGCAAATCTACATTTGACAGTTCATTTGACACTGCCGGCTAGAAATTTGATGATAATTATTTAAACACGATTTACTAAGAATATTAAAAATAAAATATATACAAAAGTAGAAGTTTTTCTACTTTAATTATTGCTTTAAAATATTCACCTCACTCTCACTAACTTAGAGAGAGATTAAACCCGCTTCTAGAAGCAAAAATAAAGAAGCACCAACAGAACTACAAAGCGATGTATGTAAATGTAATTTACACTAGCAAATCGAGTTCCGAGCAGATCAGCGATACATTACGGGATAGTATCGGCAGTCACGAATCTTGTCTCGGTAATAGTATCGAACGAGATAGTGCTACGGCCATTTTTCTTCAACACAACAAAGGATTTAATCGGCCGTGTATGCGACCCGGGTTTTGTGTGGTCCAAGCGAGGTGATTTAGCGGTTTGAATATTAGTGGTGGGCGGTAGAACAATACTACCCTTATTTTGCCTTTAAAGAACCATGTAGCGTTATATTATTTTAATAGTGGTTAATAAAATGATTGCTACCTTATTAAACGCAAGCCAACGAAACTTATCTAATATCTAAATATAGCAACACATCTATCGTCCGAACTCCGAAGATATAAATCTTTTCCTCACATAATCAAAATGTTGGTCGTCTTAAATTACTTCAATTTTAAACATATCAGTAGGGAAAAATAAATATATCTAGTTATTTGTAATTGTAAAATAATCCTTTTGTAAAGCACAATTATTAGTACCAAACTAAAAAAATAAAACTGTTATTTTTTCCGCGTATTTTTCACAATAATTTTGGTAATTTAACTATTTTGAAGGATTTTGAGGAAAATGACAAAAACTTTAATTGTACTAACAAACTGTTTGAATCTTGTAGAAAATGCAATCTCAGGAGTCTAGTGTTAAAATATGAAAATGATCATCAGACACCTTTACAAATGTTGTTGTTACATTCATAAATTTATTTTGTTTAAATTAATCTTACTCTTTTCTTGCATATCTTTTTGTATGCTAAAAACAATAAATCCACCTTGTCTTTAATCCAACTCGCGATCGCTTATCACTCTCACCACGCGCCATCTGTCGGCGTCACCTCCGCCCTATCGCCCGTTTAATGATTCACACCGTGATCCCACTGTACCAAGTATAGCACTGCGGTCACTTATCAGTTTGTTTGGAATGGTGTAACTGTCATACATCGATTAGTTAGTGGTGACGTCATGTATTGTTTAAAAGTTGTTTTTATTTAATTTGTTTCTGGATCACAGTTACATCTTGTTGTAGGTACTTAAAAACATATAAATTGTTTTGTTTCTCTTTTTTATAAGTTTGAAGCAACAAATAGGAGTGCAGTCGAAGTACGAAGGTGGTAGAATCCTTTGTGGTTCGACTCCGGCGGCACCACCGCCACACCTATTTCTGTCTAATAACAGCAGTGTTAGGCGCTGCTGTGTTCCGTTTTGAAGGGTGTGGTAAGGGAGACATACTTTTCTGAAGCGTTCCAGCTTAGTCCTCAGGGGTAGCGGCGCATCTGTGGCCGACCTCAAGTAGGAATATCTAATCCCATCTGGGGTTGATTACAGATGTCCATGGGCGGCAGTAGCCACTTACCATCAGGTGGACTGCATGCTCGTCTGCTACTCCTATATTATAAAAGTCTAGCTGATGGTAAGTGGTTACTGTAGTTGTAAAACTCCTTATAGAACAAGGGCTCTACATAAAGTCAATTACATCTGCATTGCCTTTCCTGAGACCTAAATTTGATTCATATATAAGTTAGCCGGCATCCAAACCCTTCCGTCTCCACGCAAGTATACCTTTTAACTAGAGATCGGTGTGGAGATCTATAACTATAGTTGTTCATCTCGCCATACCATCGTTTCATACTCTCTTAAGAGTCTGATGTGAGAGAGTGTGTGTGAGATATCTTCGATGCACTTTTTTAAAATCTGGTAAGCTAATGAGACCTAACTCCAAATATCAATGGAAGATCTAAATAATACGACTCTCCTCTATAATAAAGTCTACATTGTTATCTGTATGTAATAAATAATCACCCTGTTATTTATTAATAAGGCAGGAGTTATTAATCTTCACCATAGTGGACAAGAACAACTAGTAATCCCTTATAGCAGCCTTGATTCTAGTAGTAGTAGTAGTGATTCTAGACTTCTAGTGACGCCACGGACCTGTGATTGCGACCACCACTGGTCAATAAGCCCTGAATAGCCCTATTATACGCCCATACATAATTAGTAAATCAACCACAAAAACTAGTTCCCCACCAAACCTCACATCGTGACCTCAACATCGCATCTCCAACCGCAGAGCTTTCAAATTTAGCACATTCGGTGGAAACAACGCTATGGGTGGGCGAGCTCGACTCATTTGTCACCGCCCGCTACCACGATACGCCTTTTGTGTGGCCCCACCGATTGTGATCGGCCAACAATGGGGCCCTAGTGTTTATACCTTTAAACTCCTTAACACATTTATTACGGGAAGGGCCCAAGACTTAATTTAGTGCATATCGGGTTACGTGATTTTTGTCGGAGATCGCTTACTGTTTAAGGTTGTTGGGAGGGCTGCCGTGGCGTCTGTCTGTCTGCTTGGCCTAACATAAACGACTATTTGTTTTCTACTGTACCTACTAGAATTCTTTGGAATTTCTATAAATAAAATAATAACGCAGGGTGCCCACACTAAAGATTTCTTTATTTTTATTTTTACTCTCCTGTAAAAAATAAGATTAAATATGAAACAGATATTATAGGGGATTTGACCATTTTACGTACAATTTATTTTTTTATTAAAATTTTACTACCAAGACTAAGTACGCATAAATAAAGCAAATTGATAATATCTGCTAACAACATACCCTATTTAGGATGGCAAGTGAAAATTCGAAGAATTAATTGGTACTATAAACAGAAAAATATAATATTTTGGTTCAAGTGTATATTATATTCCAAATATATGCTCTATTAAAATGGCTTCACCGAACCATAAAGCATAAAAATCAGGCTGTTTATCAAAAAAAAAGACAGAATGCTTGAAATCAACCACATTCGATAAACGATATTCCGTTTAGTATTTCAAATAAAGAACAATGCAACAACAAATACGGGGCGAGGCTGTAAAAAATCAAAAAGGCAGCACCTTCGCGTATTTAGCATCCAATGCCGGTTTACAAGGCATGTCTGAATGTAATCTGGGATGTAAACGTCAATGTACAGCGCCCTGACATTGTAATCCGCGTATAGGTGGCCGCGAACGCGCGGTAGTCCGACACCTTTTTTTTCACATTTTATCTCCCTCGCACACATTTGTAAACCCATTGTGAACCACTCGGTGGTTTTTGTTAGATTATTTTTTGTTTCAACCGATAATATTGTTCTCTTGGATCAAAGAGATTGGAATCTGATTCAGTTACAAATGTAACTAAGTATGGAATGGTGTCGGGTTAATCATGTTAAAGGATTGAATTCCGTGTATTGTAAGATACGTATGGTATGAGTGGCTACTACATTTGTCTTTGCGTTCTGTAAATGACAACCGTAATGTTATATCTGTTTAAGATCCTGCGACACGAGTGATTCAGACCATCCTTTGTTATAAAGTATGTTATAAACAATAAATTATCTTTTCCGCTACTTACAAGGAAATACGTACCTATAACTCGAGTATATAGGTCGCACGCAAATTGGTCTTTGTTTATTTTATTTATTTAATTATTACAGCTCTTAAAATCATACAAATACTTTTCTTATGTAGTATTTCTTTCAGCCAATTACGGATTTATAATTCCTCCATCACCATTCCTCTATCGCACCACTCGCCGAAGGATGAAGTTCCATCCACACCAACTGGACTCGTGGCGGTCCTCCACGGTTCGGTTTGCACGGACTTCTTGCTACGGACGTGCAAGATGTGGAATGAACTTCCTTCTGAGGTATTCCCGGAGCGCTATGACATGGGGCTCTTCAAAAAGGTGTAAAAAGAGCTCTCCTCCAAAGCCGGCGATGCCTTGGCGACTCCTCTGGTGTTGCAAATGTCCATAGGCGACGGTGACTGCTTTCCATCAGGTAGCCCGTCTGCCTCATCGTATAGGTATAATTATAAAAAAATAAAAACATTTTTTTTAACTAAAGAACTTATAACAGCACGAATAAGCGTTTTATGAATAGGTATTATTTATATTTTTTTATTTATTTAAGGGTGATATTATCGCAGGATATATACACGTTTATAGATATCGGGTAAGTACCTACCTAAATACTCACTGAGATACTAATTGATCCCCGCTTAAATAAAATAATCGAAAAGATATGAATCAACCATGCCATAGGATTATTACAAATTTTGGTTTTTAATCACTTAATAGCCTACACTGAAATAGTTACATTTTACTAAGTTATTATTGCACGTGACTCTACTATAGATTAGTAAAGATTAAACTCCTAACAAGGAAATGTACCCAGTTTTGAGAATTGAAATAGTTGCGTAAAAATGTTTGGCCACGTCTCCGTGCTAAAATGACCTTAAAATATTTGAAATAATTATTTATTTATATGTAAATTACGCAGTATTAGTTATTTATTCGTAAATTTTCTCTAAAAATGTTTTTATTTGTCAAGAATTCAAAAAAAGAACTTGCTAATAAGCCGTTTGTGGCTTCATTCAATTTCAAGGCGGAGAAGTATCTTTACTAATCTATGGACTCTACATACAAATGTAGATACAATAGTTAATTCAATAATCGTATAAGTTACCTAAATAAGTAAATTAAAAGTATGTGATTTAAGTACCTGAATATATTAATCGAGTAAGTATCATTTGGATATCCTTAGTTTCCGGCATTTAATGAATGTTATTTAGTATTATTTCAATGACATCTATAAATACTACTCTTAATTAGATTAAGAAAGGTTTAGATAAAAATGATAATTCGGTCACTATTTCGCTATATGCCATTTATCTGACTGGAACATTAGCTATCTTCCACTTATCTCCCTTAACGACCGTCGGCTTATCATGAGCGTGCTCCTCACTTCTTTTCCTGGATTAACAACATTTTGCATCATGATAAAGGAATTGTTGGTAGAATTGCAAGAAAATTTTATTGTGTATTTTTATAATTTTATTGGCAAATTATGAATTAGTCTTCATGTATTCATCTACTAAATTATATGTTTTTATTAAAATTAGTTTTCATATAACAATTACGTACTAACAGCCATGCCATAAGCTCCAATAAGAAAGTTTTGCGCTAGCATCGTCAAAGCTCTCTTTTTAAAAGAAATTAAATCTAAGCAGCCTGCAAGTAGGTATGCAGTAGATGAATTTTATGAAACTCTAAAAACCATCCCATTAAACCATAATAGATTCAAATTGCTCCCAATATGTATGTGATGTACAGGATGGCCGCTACCGTATCCCGTAGCAGAAGAAGTATTGTAAACTAACACATTTAAAAAATAATCTGTCACTATTACGTGTACATTTCACAGATACAACATGACAGGTACCTAATATGAAAAAAGAAATAGCCCTAACACAGTTCACATTTAAAAAAATGTGAGCTGTCACGGGACGCCTGGCAGATGTGAAACATCGACATTATTTTGTAAAAGTAATATGCAGAAAAGAACATATTGTGATAGGAACTAAATATGTCGAATTCGATTGCGCATGGCGACGTGTCGCCACACCGTACACACTACTGCATGCGTCGCCACGCCAGAAATCGGTTTTACGTGCGGCTATAGATGTTTCACATCAAAAGTAAACTGTCACTGACATCTGTCAGTTTGACAGAACAAGCCAAACGTAGGAAACAATACCGAGGAGTTAGGTGGTCGGTGGTGCTAAATCTGGAACATTAGGCGTGCGTTTGGCAGCGCTCCCCGTCGATACAGCTGAGCTAAACCCCGCGGGATATTTACAACGCCCGACGCGATTTACAGACCACGACGCGACCACTGGGAATACGAATGCATTGAAACGGCTTTTTGCTCTTTCAAATGCCTATTTGGTTTTTAGTGTGGTAGATTGACGCTTGCACACTCATAGTAGGATTTTGGACAGTCAATTTTGTTATACTTATAAAATTGTAGACCCAAATACATCTAAAATAATTTTATGGATTGTCTTGGCCGGGAATATAACAAAAAAATAAGGTCTGATAGCTCCAGATCCACATGCTATTGTAGGGTAAGTTGACATTATTAATGAAACTCTTTGAGAGTCATCAACTCTACATATCGAAACTGGATTGCAGGTTTGTTGATGGTCAAAAATAGTCTCCTTGAATTAAATATTTCGATTTTGACCCTGTGGCCCGCTGAGTGGAACTTCATCACAGGAATCATCCGCAAAATTGACGTCTACCACATTCTTTAGGTGAATATCGTTTGAGAAAAAGGATCAACTTCTAAGGGCTGTGGCATCTCCCTGCATAGTTAAACTACTGAAATCGTCACAACACATCAGCAGCAAAAACTTTAAAAACTACTTATTTTTGAATTTAAAAATATATTTTAAAATTGCCGAAACTTACATCATAACCAAGCCAGCAACGGAATCGGATCGTGATCGTATCGGTGGCAATTCTCGCATGCTCGACCAATGCCTTCATTTACATGTCCCATTTCCTTAACGGCCATTTTCAAGAATACTGCATCGACTGGACAGTTGGGATCTGACCCAATTTATGAGAAATAGCGGTTTAATGTGTCCGCATGGAGTTTATCATACTTTCTGTAAGTTGATAGTCCCTCTATCAACTACAGAACTAATTCTACAGGACTAATTCTATTGTAGATAACTCTCCAGTTATTTTATATAGCAAATGTACAGAAAAGATTAAGTTTACACGCTCTTTTTAACCGGCTTTATAAAAGGAGGTTCTATATTCGACCGCTATGTACGTATTTATGTACATTTAATGTCCGCGAGTTTCCCAAAAACTACTCATCAAATTTGGATGGGATCATTTCATAAATTTCGTTAGACATTCCATAAGATTCGAAATTCATTTGTAATAATTTTAGAAATTTTGAATGGATTACTAGTACTATAGTAGTCATTGTATATTATTATGCCGTATATTCATTTACACAAAATCTTTTATAACTCAGTATATAATAAAATCCAAAGCTATTTCAACATTTATTTCCAAACCGCTTCCGCTCATAACTTGGTGGTGGTGTAATAGCGCATTTTTCGTTTTTAAACGTGGCAAATTACACACATAAGGAATGTTCAGTTGCATTAGAGTATTAACATTTTTATGGGCAATATATTCGGCACAAGTGCTGCTGCCGGCAATTGATGGCTATACTCAATGTAGTTTAATGCATCTTTCTGTTGCGGATAAACGGATAGGTAATTAGTCGATATTCCGTTCCGCCATTTAAATTTCGTATATGTAATGGGAAATTTAAAAACACCAGCCCATATACGAGAGTTGTGTGATTTCACAGCAAATAATGCAATTGAAATCAAAATATTGTTATTCTAAGTAAATTTGTTAATATACCTCTTTTTGAATGTCAATAACTTACTTTTGCTTTGCAAGGTTTTTCAAATGGAGAAGAAGCCGTGAAATCAAATATAACTATAAGCACTTCTCAATTTAAGAATGACAATGAATAGTGGTTTAAATTTCGGTCTCTCCATATTAGTCCGTCTAAGGTTCGCATTCTATTATTACAAATACCCAATCGCCTATTCTTAATAATCAATCTATCCGATTTTACCTGAATAACATAGATCAAAATTTGATAATGTGCACTAAAAAGAATTTGTCAATTATTGATTTTTGGTAGAAAAAAATGAGATTGGATTAACTATCTTTAATTAGGAAGGATTTAAGCAGTAAATTATAGTTTAGTCCATCTTAACTTAATTGCTGCTACCCTCCATCTGTAACTCTTTATGAACGTGCGTTCTGGGTGTGAAGATATCACAGATGTGTTGTCACTTCTGAGAACTAAGATGATCTTCATATTTTTTCCTACGTCATAAGAAATCGGTGATAAATTGCAAAAATGTTAATGATTCGAGGAAATATCTTGATAATTAAACAAAGGACTTATTACTTACTAGTAATGATATCTTTGTCATAGTTAATTACCAAGCATGTGATATTAAAAGGAAAGATTATTTTTAAGGTCTTTATTAATGGGTCAAATATTAAATTATCTTTATAATTGTGGCGACTTCCCGCTACTCGTCAAGAGATGGCGCCACGAGTATTCTGAATCACGCTATCGAAGTTTTCTAAACATCTTGCATATATACAAGCTCCGAACTGAGACTGTCGGAGTGGAGGACTTTAATAATATATTTTGATAGAACCAGTACACGTCAATCGGGAGAATATCTACACCACACCTTTTTCTATGGTGAAGCAGTCTTGCGTCTTGGTGGAGGTGTGTGGAACTCGGCTGAGCTAAATGTAAGGCAACCATACGCCATACCATATTTTTACGATATTTTGACCATAGTTTGTCATTTATTATTATTTCCTAGAATTTAATCCTCCTGTATTTTTTTCCAAATGAACTCGTTTGAATCCCGGCTAGGGAAAAATATATTTAAAAAAAATAATGATGTAGTTTTAGTTTTTTCAAAATCGACCTCGAAACTCCTTTCAGCATTTTTTGCTAATCTTTATAGTTTCGGATTTGGCCCTGAAGGCCTATTCGAAAAATTCACCCTGTATATTAGTCCTCAGGAGAGGTAATTCTCTTGAGGACTAATATGGTCGCCTTCCATCTATGCTCATATTCAGGTAGAACACCTCTTCTACACGAAGTTGGTTGCAAATGTCCATGGGCGTAACCATAAGGTGTAAAGCATGCTCGTTTAGTCATCTTATAAAAGCCACCTGCAAATCCCCAGCAGCCAATTGGCCGTCCTTACCGGCCGTGTGTCCGTAACAATGCAAAGGCGATAAGACGCGCTTATAATTGGTCTACGATAAGTTTAATTAGCTGTGCCCGATGCAATCGCCGCACGTATCTCTGTGCACAGGAAGTTCGATAGTGGTAATTAATTTTTGTTATTCGCTCGCCGATCGCAACATACGTGTGTTCGGCCGTTTGTGCACGGTTGATAAGCTGATAGCTTCGGATGTAAGCTGTTAACGAGTTTCTTTGTGTACTGGGTAAAGTTGTGGTTAATTTGTACGTATTTACCGCGTTTTGAGAAATAGTATCTAACTGGCTTGCTAATAGGTTTTTTATTTTTTTTGTTCGCATCGGTGACCGATTTTAGTTAATTCGTCATCGTCGTCAACAACCTATTACTGTCCCACTATTGGCCACGGGTTTCCTCTCATTATGCGAAGGATTAGGTCATAGTCCACCGCGCTGGCCAAGTGCGTATTGGTAGACTTCACATATCTTTGAGATTTTTTTTTATAAATCTCTCAGGTATGCAGGTTCCCCCACGATGTTTTCCTTCACCGTTTAGCAAGTGATAATTAATTTCTAATACGCACATAACTTTTAGAAAAATCAGAGGCCCGTGCCTGGGGTTTGAACCTCGGACACCTCGATCGAGAGGCCGAGTTTTTTAACCACTAGGCTATCACTGCTTCAGTTAGGTATTAGGTATATTGAAATCGGTCGCCGATGCGGATTTTTACGCCTCAGATAACTATGTCTCAAATACCACATAATTCAAACCAAAATAGAGTAACGCTTAAGAATGTTAAAAGAAATAAGCGTAGCGGTGGTGCCTCAGGAATCAAACCATATTTATTTCCACCCCTATTTATTATTTCTATTTGAAATTTGAAATAAGTGGAAAGCGTTATCTATGTCTAAAAATACAAGTTTTTAATTTTCACAGTTAGAGTAATTCTTAAATATAAAATCTAACAATTTAAAAATATTAAACGGAACGGACGGAATTAATATCAGACTTAGGAAAAACTTAGGAGTTCATTATCAAAACAAACCTTTAAAATTGTGTCACTTCGTCGTAACTTCTGAACTCATATACGTATCTATAGACTGGAAAACTTTATCTGTTTGTCCCCTGAACCATAAAACTCTATCGCGCCATATCTCAGCAACTTCCGTATCGCAAACACTGTTTAAATGCAACTTGAAATCCTGCGTCAGTGTAAGTTTACTGTTTTATTTTTACTGTGGAGTCGTAATTTTTGCGGGATGAAGACCTAAGGTATATAGGGTAATTAGGTTTAGAAAGGGATTATCACAAAATCGTAGATATTCACGAATCAGCATATATAGAGGGTGAAGCATCTTAAGAAGATTACTTAAGAAGAATCATGGTTGAACTAAATAAGGTAAGACCATTGTTTTTTTTATAATATAGGCGTAGGAGACTAACATGCAGTCCACCTGATGGTAAGTGGCTACTGCCGCCCATGGACATCTATAATCAACCCCAGATAGGATTAGATATTCCTACCTGATGTCGGCCACAGATGCGCCGCTACCCCTGAGGACTAAGCTAGAACGCCTCCGCAAAGTCTGTCTCCCTTCAAATCGGAACACAACAGCGCCTGACACTGCTGTTATGAGGTAGAAATAAGTGTGGCGGTGGTGCCGCCGGAGTTGAACCACAAAGGGTTCTACCACCTTCAACATACATTAATGGTGTAACATACATTAATGGTGAGAAAACCGATTTTCGCCTGTCAATTTATTTTTCACATTTTAGTCACCACCTTATTATTGTCAGAATACTAGGCAGGTCCTGAGGTTTAGGCCATAGTTCACACCTCTGGCTAAGTGCAAATTGGTAGATGATTTACCTTAACGCCTTTTTTTTTAAAGAAATTCTAGCACACCAATTTATTTCTCATAATTTAAGCGTATTCAAGACACTGTCATAATTTCGATAATTTCAAATTCTATAACAAAGTAGTTCAACCTGTAATATCTAGATATAACTTATAACTGTAGACTTACAAGTATATCTGTAGACTAGAAAGTCACGTTGGCGATAAAATCTTAAGTAAAATATGGAGCAGATAAGACGGGGTGGGCCGCACCCCCTCACCCTCTCTAATCATAATAAATTCACTCACTAGAACTAATATAATGAATTTACTTTGAATAAAACACGGATTCAAGGACTGACTTGGTTTTGTTGAAGTGGAGAGAGAAAAATGGACTTTTTGGGAATCAATTCTGGTGGCACTACCGTTACACCTATCTGCCTTATGATAGCAGTATTAAGCGCTGTTGTGTTCTAATTTGAAAGGTGAGGCAGAGGATGTGCCCATATATGAGGCATTCCATCTTAGTCGTCTAGGATACTGGATGGAAGGAATTATAACTTAGTCTTCAGGGGTAGCAAAGCATCTGTGCCTGCAACTGTTAATATCTATTAGAATACCAACCCGAGATGGTTTATAAATGTTCATAGACAGCAATGCTTACTAACGAACAGCTGATCTGTATACGCATTTGGAACTTCAATTTAATGAAAAAGTATATGATTATTATATGATTAGCCAATTTGACATTAGATATGTCTATGTCTATCAGCTTTAAACGACCAAAATTTCAGAATTAACATACTCAATATTTCAGTAAGAACAGTTTACAATTCGATAGTACCACAAAATATGTATATCATACAGTTCATTATCATCTCTAACATTGTATACCCATACTTGTGTTATGGGTTGTATACTTAAAACCCTAATTAACAGCGAATCTCCCTAGAACCCTTCGGAAGCTCGAGAGCTTTCCACCAACAAAAGAGAATACAACAATAACGCTACCGTTATAAAAATATAACCAAAGAGTACGAATACGATAGACTGATGCGAGGATTTATTGTTATTTGAGTTGGTATGAACAGCTCGTTAGCAATCTATTTTGTATAGAAATGCATATCTTTTGAGAAACATTAATTCGATATAAATATTTAATTTTATGGTGTATGGTTGTTAATCTATTTCTATCCCACTGCTGGGCATGGGTCACCTCGCAAAGTAAGAAGGGTTTGGGCTATAGTCTACAGCGTTGACCAAGTGCAATTTGGTAGTCTCCACATACCCTTAAGGACTTTATTTTTAAATTTTTATGGTGTATATTTTTTCATTATTAAGGTGTACGAGGATATAAATAAGTAATAACATAATTCTTACTCCTGTACCCTTATCATGAGTTTTCAAAACCACACACACAATTTTACGTTACTTTTACTCAATCCATTATTCTGTTCCGTTTGCTTCAGTAGACTGAGTAAACGTAACAATAAGTATGTGCTCAAGTCTTTTTGTCTGCCTCACATGTTCGCAAAAATGAGAGACAAAACATAAAGTGCCATTTTGCCAATTTAGACTAAATGTCTGTGTCTATGTTACGTTACTGACATACAATCCGCTAGGGGCGCTAATTGGAATTAGTATGGGCAAATACGTAAACAAATACCAAAACAGTCATATTTGTCAAAACGTAAAAACTCATGGTAAGGGTACAGAGCACAGATGTTCTCAAATTTCAGAGATTAGGCGATGTTAAGGTGGGTTGATACACTTCCTATCTTAAAGAACTTGACTGAAAACTCTCAGACATGCAGCTTTATTTAAAATATAAGCCTTCACTGCATGGTTAGGCCTTCATGGCAAGTGATAATAAATTTTAAATGATTTTAACTGCGTGCGTAGGAATCAATTTGCCTAAAAAGATAAAATTAAGCTGTCTTTTGATAAAACACTAAAACATTTATTTCTTCAACAAATTAAATCCTTTATAAGCACTCTACACCTTATTCACACTCTAAGAATAACACACTGGGAGTCCGATAAGAATCTGCTCGGAATTTATACGGGGCTGATAAGGGCGGGCGGGGGCGGAGATAAGCCGGGGGCTGATAACGCCGCCCGCCCGATGCGATCTGTGATTAAATAGCCCACCTTATCAGTAGCAAGCCTTGAGGATCTTGGCCGTGCAGAGTAGTGAAGATGTAGAGATGTTATTTTTATTAGATTTAATTAGGAATAAAAAAAAGAATTCCACAATGCTGATTATCGTGAAACCGACTGACCCACTGCTGGGTGTTGGTTTTAGTTAGGTGCTGGCTAAATGCCGATTGGTAGACTTTACAACCTTTTGAAAACTTTTTTAAATAAGTTTCAGCCGTGTACGTTACTTCACGATGTTTTCTTTAACTGTTATAAGAAATAATTTATTTGTAACGACTTTAAAACGCATATGGTATTCAACCTTATGGAGAACTGCAATTGCAATTCCTAATTCCAGCCATTGATTAGCAACATAATGGCTTACGATCAAGAAAGATGCTTGTGTGAACGAGTCATGGGTTTCGGCAGAATAGTGCGGATGCCAACTAATTTATATGCGATATCCATATGAGGAGGCAGCTCCACTTACGAGTACCATCAGATAGACTGCAAGCTCGTTGGCTACTCCAATCTTATAAAAAAAAAAAGAAAAACTTACACCAACTTCCATGAACTCTACATCTACAACTCTACATTCAGACATTAGCTTGACGTCTCTATCTGCAGAACATCTGCATGAAATATGAATACGCAGCGTTGTCGGAGAAATCCGTCAAACAGATGCGATAAGAACGTGAACTTTTGCTCTACCACCCTACACCCTCCACCCTTACAATTTAGGGTAGTCATGGAGTCACACACGGAGACCGATTGTGTTGTTATCAGATGCTGAATAAGTTAGCGCTCGGAGGCTGTACGGGAAAAGATTTTAATTATTAAGTGTTATTATGAAATGGAATTTCTTTTGTTTTTTTTTTATTTATTTAAGGTAGCACCCTTTCTTGAGGGTTACTACTACCTCATATTATAACTGAGTAGACATAATATAAAGTAATCTTTCAGCAATGATAAATTAAAAAGTTGTTCAAACCTAAAAATATATACTGTTGCTTTGCTCCTAAGTACTAAATTAAAACGCTTCATGGGTTATTTACGTACTTTATCAATACCTCCAAAATAAAAAGACACATTGTAGTAACAGAGATATTGGCAAGTTGGTACCGTTATCACTTTTGAAGCATTACCTCTTAGTCCTTAGGGGAAATATTTTGTAGTCAATTCATAGAAATAAAACGTATGATCTTTCCATAAACTATCATATATCAAGTTGAAAATTTGTTTCATATATGAAGCATATAAATAACAGTCAAATACGTCACATAATTAACTTAGGTAGTTAAAAGAAAACCTTAAAACTAGTTAACTTACAAGTAGTCGCGAGCGTTAGGCTTGATAACCTACTTACCTGGAAGAAAAAACGGCAAAATTAAATAACATTATAATATCATTACCAGCGAAGGAGTCAAGACCTCGAATGCCTGCAATTGACCTATAATTCGTTAGGGCTATGTCATAAGAGGCAGCGGACAGAGAGCGGACGATATTGCAAGTGAAGTTGGATACTTTGAGTTTAAGATTTTTAGGGTTCCGTACCCAAAGGGTAAAAACGAACCCTATAGTAAAACCAATAATTACTGTAATTAACTAAGTCAACTACTAAGTAATTACTAAGTCTCCGCTGGATTTCTGTCCGTCTGTCCATCTGTTACAGGGCTCTATCTCCTGAACCATAATAAATAGACACTTGAACTTTTTATATAACAAATACTAAAAAAAAACTAAAGTTTCGGTGGTACGGAGCCCGGGTGCAAGTTCGACTTGCACTTGCCTAATGATTTAATGAAATAAAGTTATTTATTGCACAATTATAATATCAATAATAACATCGTTTAGGGTGGTTGTAATCGGTACTCTCGATACCGATTTAAAGAGTATTTAATTGTAATGATTTCGCAGTTTTTTCAGAAGACAAGAAGCACCCAAAGAAACTACATAACATACAAATTAATCGAGCTCACCGATTTTAGCAAACGGATTACAATCCTTCAGCCCTAAGTGACCCCTCACTTAATAGAATATTATAACCAACCCGGGATACAGTTAGACCCTTTTGAGGGTGCAAGGGTAACTCAGCAGACCATTAACTATTAGTAAGTTTATTTTTATGTACTTTACGAATATTTTCTGCACTTTATATAGGGCAGGATAAAGGATCACTATGTCATCCGTGCTATTAGTTTTTCAGTGAATTTCACAAGTTTATTAGGAACTATTTTAGTTTGTTGTTACGTTATGCTGAATTATGTTACACTTAAAATTATAATTACTTATAGTATGTAGATAAGACACATATTTGTAAACCCTGTGGCAGAATAAATGATTATGTAATGACCTTATTTATGCACAAATAAATTGATTTGATTTTTAGAATGAGTTCATGAGATAAACAACTTAACAAATTTGATGAGATCATCGCTGTTATCCTATCACTTGAGCCGCATATATCTACGTAACCGTTATAAAACTCGAATATATGCTGTTTCTTGTAAAAAAAAATCTGCAGTAATATGCAAATTCTGGTATCGCGGGATCTAGGCCTGTACACGCGCAGTGGCATGTTCTATTGGGCAGCTCGTGTGTACCAGCTTTTCTTTAAAGAAATCGATGCTTCTATGCATATACTTTTTGTTTTGTTTCACGAGAATTGTATCCGGAAATTAAAGTTATGGAATTGTACACGAATCGCTATATTTAATCAGTTAGTATTGTAGTGTGACACGAATGTGATGCACTACCGCCACACTTATTTATTAACATTTTTTTAAATATAGGTGTAGCAGACGAGTATGACCTCTTGTTGGTAACTGGCTACTGCCGTCCATGGACATTTGTCCTAGATAACATAAGATTCCTACCCGAGGGCGGCCACAGATGCGCCACTACTTCTGAGGACTAAGCTGGAACGCCTCGGACAAGTATGACTCCGTTACAAACAGAACACATCAGCGTTTAACACTGCTGTTATTAGGCCGAAATAGCTGCGACGGTGGTGCCGCCAGAGTCGAACCACAAAGGGTTCTACCATCTTCATGTTAAACAAGGGTTTATTCATGTTACATAAATCTTCATTACCCTTAAATCCGTATATTTAAAGCAGCATTACATTGCTCTTATGGGTCACAAATATGTTGGGTATTTCTGCTAGTAAAAAATAAATAATAGTTAAAAAAAACTAAAAAATACGCTTTTATAAAAAAATCGACCAAAAAATGAAAAATAAATAATAGTTTAAAAAAACTAAAAAAACACACTTTTTATAGAAAATCCAACTAAAAAATAGAAAATATTTTTTTTTTAATTTGAATTAAGAATAGTGTAAATAAGATAAAAATATTTTTTATTGTAAAAAAAGCGTGGGGTGCATGGTGTCAATAGTTATAAATATTTTATTGATAGATATTGAGTAGAAGGATTATCATTTTGATAATATCTTAAAAAGCAAAAAAATCGCTGATCCTGATTATCCTAGTAAGGATAACGGGTCAGAATGTTTAAAATATTGAATTGTCATCGGTCCTTAATAAGTATGCCAAATTTCGAGTTAATCCGACGTTTTGAAGGGGGTTAAAATCATGTTCAAAGATTCCGTTACATACTAGCATACCAACATACATACGTCTGAAGCTAATAAAAGCGTATTAATAAAGTCCAAACACCATTAATCCTTTAATACTTTAATAGTTACTTCAATTGTCAAATTAGCAATCTATTTTATTACTACATGCCAGTCAACTCGTTGTTCATGATAGATATATGTGGTTCAATTTAAAGAATTCACGTACCTTGATGTAGACATCAGCCTTCATCAAACTGGAACCTTATCGTGCTCATTACCCGATAGTTATTCAGTTTGTTACGTCTACCGATACACTAATGAGACTATGTCAGATATGCTATTGTGTAAAGTATATTGATTAGGAATTGAATTAATTGTAGGTAATGCAGCGTAGGCAAGGCCGTACCTAGTTTCCTTTAGGTGGTCATATTCTAGACTAGTAAGGCGATCGGAGAGTAGAAATTCACTGGTATAATCAAATCCTTGGTATGAGTTTCAGCCTCTCATGTGTGTGGTTCCAGGGTTTGAATCCCAGACAACTCTGAATTCTTGAATTTATGTGAAATTGATTTAACGGCAATAAGTAACCACAGATAAGATAAGCTTAGAGTCTTACTCTTGAGGACTAAGTTGAAACTCGTAAGTAGGGTAAGTATGTTTCCCTTACCATAATCACAGACACACACAGCAGAGATAACACTGTTATTTGGCAAGTATATGTGCGGCGGTGGTGCCACCAGAGTCAAAGCACAAAGGTTTCTACCACCATCGAGCAAGTAGGTACTAAACGATTTTTATATTATAAAAATATAAAATCAAATACGTACTGTATTATGTTTATATAATTAATCGGTATCAATTGAGCATCATCATCAACCCCATTACTGCCACACTGCTACGCACGGGCCTCCTCTCAGAATGAGAAGGATTAGGCCATAGTCTACAGCGCTGATCAAGTGCGATGGCTGTCATTGCTTATTTAATTGAGCATCTTTATCGAATAAAGCATATACTTAACTAACGTGTATGTATAATCTTTACTTGCATGCCTTTGCCAACGCTTCAATAAAGCCGGCGTCACATATCGGGCCGTCCTATTCTGGCGGGATCGCTGAAAAACGTGAAAAGTGGCCGCGATAAGCCGAGTTTTGGCCGCCGACCACGCGATAGCTAGGGCTGACACTTTCTGTTTCAGGCTACGTTTATATTACATGCATGTTTTTTTTTTGTTATTGTATTGAATTTTGTTTATTGTACATACCATACGACATACTAACCTAAACTTTAATACCTAAATAGTTTTTGTTTGTTTTAAAATATAACTTTTCTAATTTACTTCTATACAAGATGTGTTTGTATAGTTTATTCTACTCGTTTAGGATTATACGGATCACCATAAATACAAAATTAAACATCACGTATTCTGAATCATATTTATAATATTTTTAACACACACACACGTAAATAGAAAAGTTAGACACAATCATAATTAAATAATATAATAATATGGTGCCCAAAGAATATTTTTAGAATGCTATTATTAGATAATATTATTACTCTATCGTCACATTTATATAATATTTAACTTATCAATAATTTATCATATGCACATAAATTCGAAAAATAACGTACCTGGGATTCGAACCTCGGAAATCTCCCGATTGAGGGCAAGTTTCAACTGTTAGGGAATCATTCCTATACCAGAATACTACTACAAGGCAGGAGGTAATACATCTTCAAAAATTAGAAAGTTCATACAATTAATTTGTATTTGTCTTTCCACGTGTGTTCAGCCCTACACAGTCTGATATGTACGACACGCAGCACGGCGGGTCATATGCATTTTTGCAGATAACAAACTTATGGCAGCCGGTGTCGGAAAACCTCCGCAAAGTTTTCAGACTGACCGCACTGAGGCTTTATAGGGATGATTACAGACGGACAGACTTAATCTAGTGTAATACACCTATAAACCTAACCTATGAGGGTTCAAATAATAAGTATAGTTATCGCCAAACTGTTAGTCCGCTCTGAAGTTGTTGCGAGCAGGTGTCATACAATTTGCTATGGCAACGCGATTCATTTCTATATTCAGAGCGGACTAGCAGTTTTACGCAGACTATACTCATATAACGATGATATTATAGTAAGGACTGAAATTAATTATCAGCTGTGAAGGATAGTGTCGCAAGAAAACCTACGCATCTGAGAGTTCAAATAAATCTCAAAGATGTGTGAAGCCTACTAATTCGCACTTTGCCCGCGCGGTGGATTACAGCCTTTTTATTCTGAGAAGGAACCCGTGCCTAAGTGAAGGATGATAATGGGTTGGAGACGATAACAATAACGGGTTATGCAATTATGAAATTATCGACAGAATCCCTACCCTTAGTATGAGTTTTTACGTTTTTACAAAAATGCCTGTTTTTGTATTTGTGTACGCATTTGCCCATACATTTTCAATCACCGCCCCTAGAACTCTATCAGAACTGATTGGAAATGTGTGGGAAATACGTAAACAAATACAAAAACAGTTAAGTATTTTTCTCAAAACATAAAAACTCATACTAAGGGTACTGTTAGCACGTCAATGTGGTGTCTGTTATTGTCTTTGCTAACAGACGTTAAAATTGGTTGGAGACTTTATGGACGTTTTGAAAACAAAATCCGATGCAAAATTAACAACTACGAAGGTATACAGTATACATTAATGTCAATCTGTATTGGAGCAGCTTTCTTTTTGAATAATGAAGTTACAAACGGGATGGATCAGTTCATCTGATGGTAAGTGATAACTGTCACCCGTGGACTTCCGTAACCAAATTCATATAAAACAGGGGTAGTATCTTTAAACCCGCAACATTACATTGGCCCTCATAGATTAGTAAAGATTACTCATTCCTAACAAGAAAATGTACCCAGTTTTGAGAATTGAAACAGTTGCGTAAAAAAGTTTTGCTAAAATGTCCCTAAAATATTTGAAATAATTATTTATTTATTATGTAAATTGTACATTGTAATTATAAATTACGCAGTATTAGTTATTTATTTGTAAATTTTCTCTAAAAATGTTTTTATTTGTCAAGAATTCAATAAAAGAACTTACTATAATAAGCCGTTTGTGGCTTCATTCAATTTCAAGGCGGCGAAGTATCTTTACTAATCTATGTTGGCCCTATTAATCTTAACTTTGAAGTTTTTACTAACCACCTAAATATATAGCATAAAACGTTTTATTGTACCAATACAATACACCAACACATCTCAATACTGACATTAAAAATATCATAAAAGACGTGAAATTTAACGCGAGGTACGGAACGGTCGAGTTGAAGGACTTCAGATAAGTCGTGTGTGGATCTGCAGCTGGGAGATAAGGGCCCCTCCACCCCACGGATATAGATACGTACTTACATCTCACGAATATTCATATTTTGATATTGTTTTTTAGCAATTACGGTAAGAAAAGGCTTAATATATCATGGTTGGTAGGTGTTCGCTTCTGCCTATAATGTTGTTAAATTTAATAAGTTAAATTTATTTTCATATTGTGTTATATTTGCAGTTGGTTATAAGTACTATATATTATTTATTTACAATTACAATTATTAAATATATGAAATTTAAAGTAAATAAATAATAAATTAAACTATAAACTAACAAAAAAAGAACATATTTACAAAATTTACAAAAATAATTATTTTATTTTAATTATGAATTGTGCCTATCTAAGTCCAAAGAGGAAGTAATTCTTATTGTGTTTAAAGAAAACAATGCTCTATAAACTGTTTCAGTGGGTGCTTAAAGATTTGCGCTACTTACTCGTATTACTACTTACAAAATGTAAGTAGTTGCATACATTTTATTAATTTGTCCTCTAAATCAGCCTCCAAAATAAAGTTTCATTTGCGTAAATAACCAAACTTATTTTTGAATCCTTGTATTTAAATAACTCCCTGTAACTTTTTTCAATTAGTAGGTTGTAGAAAGTTATTTCATTTGCAGAAAAACAACATTTACTATTTTGTAAACTATTTTGTAAACTGGTAACTTTTATATATCTTAATGGTTATTCATATTATAAAATTATTTTTATACATTATTAATTTATTGTATTGAATTGTATACACTGTTTATAACCAGTACATAATTGACATACCTATAGCGAATGATTTTAGAAGCATTATTGAAATCATTCTTTGTATTTTCATGTAACTTGAGTGAATTTGCAATAATTGTGTTACATATAATATGTTACAATTATAGTTGGTTTAAGTGTTAAAAAATAAGGCCTTTCTCCCTATTAGGTGTTTAGCCTGTAAGGATAAGTGCAATGGTGTTTTTAATAATTAATAAATAAATTCGCTTCTATCAATGATTTAATAAATAAATAATCTGAACAAATCACACAGTTCACCCTTTAAATCCAATAAGATTTAAAATGGAATAGTAAGAGCGAAGGGCCACGCATGAAGACTTACATGAAATATATTCAATCTGCGCGCGGAGATAAGGCTCCGGGAAGGCGCTCGGTTGGAAACGAGCTGGTCATTATGTGTATAACTTTTTGATTTTACCTTTAGCGAAAGATAGACTTGGCCTCTTGAAAATGTTGCCAAAAAGTACCTTTGATTTTAACTTGGATTTAAAGTTACACTTGACTTCATAAACAAAATAGTTCACAATACAGTTACTTTTTGATTTTATCAGTATATATAACCCAAGTCTAGTTTTCTGGTCCTTAGTAAAAAATCTAAAATCATCATTCAATTATTAAAAAAATTACATTAACCTGTAACCGTAGCTCTGCGACTGATACCAGTATGATAATAGTCATGCAGAACGCTACTCAGAACCGACTCACCCGACCTCAACGATTCACCCACTGCTTCTCCTGAGGACTAAGCTAATACGTTAAATTGCCTTACATATAGCGCTGAAAAAGTCTAACTTGGGACGTCTCGTATAACTCTCTCCCTTAGCAGAACTATTAAACGAGTAACGCTTAACAAGCCTAGGGTGGAACGCCTCCCATAAGTCTCTCCCTTACCACATCTTTCAAATCAAAATACAAGCGCTTAAAACTGTTGTTTTGTTAAAAGTTAACAACGGCTTATATAGTCTAATGTTAAATTCTATCTGTGAACGAAGATAAGGCTAGTGCTGTGAGAGACGGTCACTCCCGCTTCACTGAAGTGCTATGTGATTCAGATCTCATTTCTTTGTTTCAGCAATTTAGATTTGATAATTTGTGAAATTATAATAACAGCCTTTATTTAGCTATAAGTCTAAATTTGATAGTGGTACAACTATGATGAAAGCTTACGTAATTATTATTTTGCAAATGCTTTTAGTTTGATAATAAAAAAAAATTGCATTATTTTCAAGAATTATACTAAAGTCTATAGTAATAATCTCCATAACAAAATAAATTGCAACATTCAATAGACGATTAATTATTAATTTAAGTAATATTCCAGTGAAGAAATAAATGCCTTTAAATTTGAACGAAGTCATAACTGTAATGCTCACTTTATAAAATGGACAACCCTGGACTACACTAAGTATGGGGTCTGAAACCATTGTACCCTTCCAGATCAAAATTTTGTCCCACCTAACCCAAACCAAGCTGCAAAGGCGGCAAACAGCAAAACAAAAAACCTCAGTACTCAAACACAATCACAAACAATCCATCAAAACGCACAACACACACACTCCAACCTCAACACACACAAAATAAACACCCTATAAAATAACTTCCATCGAATCATTCTCTAAAGTTATGAGTAAACAAAACGCGGCGGTGCGAACCCTAGATCGCGATAATAAAATTATTATTATTCGTACTATCAGGGCTGCCACCCGCGATGCTATCGGCTATCTCGCTGAACCAAGCGTCGCTTCACCCCCTTCTACCCGTGTAGGGACGGGGTGATGTATATCGATAAGTTCTTGAGGTAATAAGATATTCTTTTCAAGATTAAGTAGGTATATGAACTTTATTATAATACCCTTTTTTATATGTTTTTTTATCACTTAATAGATTTGTATTGTATTTATTCGTTTTTAGATAACAACTATGTTGGTAAGATTCAATATTTTAAAATGTTTAAGCTATGAATTGTTTTGTAACATTGACTACTCGAATTAGCTTCTTACGGTAATGTTTAATAAGTCAATAATCGTACTTAAATATCGCTATGACTCGTAAATTTCAATAATCTTTAAGTTAAGCAATACACGCCGACCTTATGTAAAACGCCAATCCTACTTTTAGAGCTTATTAAGACTCGATACTGTCTCGATAGTAAATTATAAGGTGTCAAAAATCTTTATCGACACAAGGCACATCACTAGGGGTGTAACCTGGCTCACAGCGGATAAGAATAAATAGAGTCGAGTGCGCTAATACATCCTTATCGACGACGCAGACGTCCGCACACAGACACGATCGTACGTACACACACATGAAGAGTTTAAAACATACGAGCGGTTTTTGAAGCTTTTCTGATCTTTACATCGCTGTAATTATTATTTTAAGATCTAGATATTGGGAACGGAATAATTCGCGATTATGTATGGTATGTTATGATGGTGTATTGTTTCATGGTTTAATATTTATAGTAAATAGGAAGTCCTGTCTTGTAGCTACACAAAAAATATAATTAGGATAAACTTATTAAACTAGGTAACAATGATTAAACTCAATTGGCAAGACATTTGTCAGTGTTTGAATCGATTTTTTATTCATAACGTTTCAGAAAACAGCCATAAGCCTACTATAAACACCGTCATTCTATAATATGAAAATTCCAAGGTTCTTCGTTCGGTTGTGGAGGTACCGCTGTTTACCTATTTCCATACAAAACAACAGTGTTGAGGCTGACAGAAGCTGAGTGAACGAATGTGTATACATTCTACCTTAATCAAGACAATGGCATCTGAAAGTCGGTAGGTATCGTATATTCAATATTTAAATTTTATCATATTACTTAACTATTTAATTTGCAATTTTGTAATTGTTATATTAATATTTATATTGTTTTTTTTTATTTGCTAAAACTAAATAGCAATGTGTACCTTACATACCATAAATGTTCATTCCGAAACTCAGATGATCAAAACCATTTTTACACATATGAATTCAAGAAGCTATTTCTGAAGCAATGCGATTGCGTTGATAACATTGTATGGTACGATACGGAGTTGTCGACTTATTGTTATACTTGATCGATTAACAATTATTGGTTATTAATATTTACGAACTTACACTCGCTCTGCCCGCTTATGTACAACCCTTCATATGATTATCCCTCCTCCTGATAATAATTCGCCAAGTACGAGTCGAACTCGCACATGGAGGCTTCCGTACTACTCGTACCAAATGTTCATTATTTTAATTCATTTTATGATTTTCAACAATACTTAGCCATATGAAACAACAATAGATGGCGTTGGGGTGACAATGGGACGACGATTATACGTAATCAAAGTATAATAAAATTAAAATAAGTGTATTAAAATATATTTTACGGTTGTTATTTGTATTTATTATAATACCAGTTATAGTAGTAAACGTATTGTAAAAAATTCAACCGTCTTCCTAGTACAGTTTAACAGTTAGATCGAAAAATGCCGAAAAAATCCGGTTTGTTGTATGGAGACCCCCTTTAATATTCAACTTTATTTTATTTTTAGTATTTGTTGTTATAGATGCCACCGTTATGCCTCCTCTGTCAAAATTTCATGTGTCTATCTATTACGGTTTAAGCGGTAGAGCCATGTGACAGACGGACAGACGGACAGACAGCGAAGTCTTAGTAATAGGGTTCCGTTTTTACCCTTTGGGTACGGAACCCTAAAAAGCAGTTCATTTTCTTAACGTTCCATGTCTATCTTTTTGTAAGTTTTTATCAAAATTTTACTCGCAACCAAGATAATCCGAATAAAAGTTTACACGATTAACAATTTTGAAAATAATATTACAATATTGTTTTCAATGTTGAAAGCAATATTAAAATTCATTTTCTTTGTGCAATACAGTAGGATTGATTACAATTCAATTTATTACCATTTTCTTTGTTACGAAATTGTTCAGTTAATTTACATGCATAAGTGCCAATGTCTATCTTTATGGATATCCGAAATCACACTCAGATATGTCTGAGTCCTGTCTTAAGTGTACCTGAGGTTGGCCACATGTCCTAAGGACTAAGTTGAAATGCCTCGTATATGTGACTCCCTATTACCACACACCCTTCAACCCTTCAACTTGAAGGTGGTAGAACCCTTTGCGGTTCGACTCCGGCGGCACCACCGCCATACCTATTTCTACCTAATAACAGCAGTGTTAGGCGCTGCTGTGTTCCGGTTTGAAGGGTGTGGTATGGGAGACAGACTTTTCCGAGGCGTTCCAGCTTAGTCCTCAGGGGTAGCGGCGCATCTATGGCCGACCTCAGGTAGAAATATCTAATCCTATCTGGGGTTGATTACAGATGTCCATGGACGGCAGTAGCCACTTACCATCAGGTGGACTGCATGCTCGTCTGTTACCCTTATATTATAAAAAAAAAAACCCTTCAACCCAGAATACATTTATAACACGGTTGTTATTAGGTAGAAATAGGTGTATAGTTAGTACATTTGAAAGACTTCGTAGTCGAACCACAGTGGCAAAAGCCACTTACCATCAGTTGGACTGCAAACTCGTCAGCTACTTCCTTATTTAAAAAAAATAACTTAATTTAAAGTGACGTTCCAACGTATTCCTAGTGACGTTCCTATGACAAATGTCCAACCTGACTTACTTCGTTCCAATTATAACAACATTACAGCAGATTGCCATCAAGCCACGACCTTCGCGTACGCGATAAGGCGAAGGGCGTTGTCCTTGAGACGCGGAAACAATTAGCGAACTCTATCGGAGTAGGCTTCGTGAGACCATGACGCTTCCTCCTCAGATATTCGATAGTTGACCTTACTAGATAATGCAGGTACTGCCTATTGATAGTGCTTGTATTTAACTATCGATTTGGAAGGTAAATGGTTTGTGTTGAAAGTAATTTGCAGATTTTTTTGATGAAAAAGTTACTGATGTTCTTGATATTTCGTTTAGTAAAACGAATATTTATATATATTTTTTATAATATAGGAGTAGCAGAAAAGCATGCAGTCCACCTGATGGTAAGTGGATACTGCCGCCCATGGACATCAACCCCAGATAGGATTAGATATTCCTAATCTGAGGTCGGCCACAGATACGCCGCTACCCTTGAGGACTAAGCTGGAACGCCTCGGAAAAGTATGTCTCCCTTACTACACCCCTCAAACCAGAACACAGCAGCGCTCAACAATGCTGTTATAAGGCAGAAATAGGTGTGGCGGTGGTGCCGCCGGAGTCGAACCACAAAGGGTTCTACCACCTACCAATGATAATATAGATATATAAATGAGAATGATAATATTTTAATGAAAAGTTGAGTGCTCCTGTTAAGTGTTCTGTTGCTCTTGTTATGACCTGTTACGCCACCAACGACATTAGGGGCGGTGTTAGTGGTGCTGGTGATAGCATGATTCTTATCATTTTCACAAGCTTTTATTTGACTTCCTTTATTAGTTTTTATGCATAAGGCATTATTCAAAATCCCATATGGCGGTCTCTCCTACATGATGGACTAATTACCTTGTATGTACCCCATGATTTTGGTTTATACTTTAGTTTTAGAATATATATACATACATGCTTATAATATGAACGGTAGGTAAGTCATTTCTTCTAAATTATTTTTCAGCTTAAGTCCATGTAACTTGTGGAAAAACATTTTATACACAATTATTTCAGTTCACATATTCAAAGCAGCGCTGTAATACAAATTTAATGCGGTATTACGAGCTAAAAGTTTTAGAGATCCGCGATAAGCGCGATAAGGCGGCTAACACGAAAGAAAGTCGTTTGGATAATTCCTTGTCCAATGCACGGATGTTGATCCAACGTGTTGCTTGGTACTTTTTGACTTTTTTTTGCAAGTTTAGTTTAGTGTTCATATTTGAAGTTGCGAACACTTTGTGGTTCGACTCAGGAGATACCACTGCCACATCTATTTCTACCTTATAACAGCATTGTTAAATTAAGTGCAAATGTGTTCTGGTTTAAAGGGTGTGGTAAGGGAGACATATTTATCCGAGATATCCCCACAAGTCTCCAGGGACTTAAGACATGTGGCCAACCTCATGTAGTGATTATGTCTTTACTTTCTCGATAAGTAATTGAGTTATACAGGTGTGAATAGCAAACGGATTTTTTGGAAGATCAGAGCAGCAAACGAGCATGCAGTCAGATGATAAATGGTCACTGCACCTGAGGTCTGTAACTAACTTCAAATATACATATGAAACCGATCACGGATGCTTTACCACTTCTGAGAACTAAAACTGTCGCCTTAATCGTAAGTTCACTTTCTTACTCCACCGAAAAGCCGAAGTGCTTCACGTTAGAAATGGTGTGACGGTGGTACCCCCCAAACGAACCACACTAGCTTTACTATGACACTAGTTCGATATTCAATTAAAACACACAAAAATACGTTTGTAGAAGAAATACATTCAACAATTTCCTATATACCTACTAAACCTTAACTATGTGTACCATACTATTTATGTCTACGATTCAGGTAAAGACAGTACACGCATGCCACGTATGCGTGTAGCCTTATTAATTACGTATGATACGGGTGCGGCCTGACGAGGGTGCGAGACATTTTTACTGTTTGCGAGTATTAATTAAAAAGATCCTATCAGCTAGGTGCGCCTGCCTGCCCCTGATAAGCAAACAAGGTTTGATAACGCGCCCGAGAAATTGTTTATTGTGCCAGGATGGATGGAAGGTGGGTTATAGGGCTGTCTCTGTAGTTTTGAGACCAGAATAGGGCTATTTACTGTCGTAAGAAGCGACTAAAAGGGCCCTTCTGAGGTACATACCAGACTGGGTACAATGTGTACCCTGCAAGATCCCCTGGGCACCTGGGCAGAGCCGGAACAATGAATGCACGGGGATCGTCATAGAATAAGATTAGACCAACTGGTCAAAATTGGTAGTCTTCATTTACTTTAGAAAACTTTATTTTTAAATATCTCTCAGGCGTTTAGGTTTACTCACATTTTTTTCTTTGCCGTTTAAGCAAGTGTTAAAACTCGTAGATTTCTAATATTCACACACTTTTGTAAATTCAGAAATACGCCTAGAATTCCAATAGCCGATTGTGAGGCCGAGTTTCAAATCCACAAACATGTTGTCTATCATCAAACCAGAAGGCGTTCTCTGCTCTTCTATCAATAAGAGTCAATATCTATAACTAGAAGTAAACATTTATAACAAAACCGGCAAAATAACAAGTTAGTCTAAAAAGTATTTAATTACGAAGATGTGGCGGTAATTTGGCGAATTACAAGGCGATTCCCGGCAGAGGGCGTCGCGATAGACGGCGGTAATATCCGGAGCAACAGGCTATAGGGGTACACAAGCAAAACCAACCCTTAAAACATCATATACGGGTTGAAAATAGCCTAGCAGGTTCTGCACAAGCTATGTAGCTTTGTACAAACGAATATAGGCTTTGAAGTGTAAAAAATAGACTGAGAAATGGTTTGGTAAGAGGGAAAGAAGTTTTGTAGTTTGTGAATACTTTATTTGTATGTAATGTAGGCTTGATAAAGAAAAATCACAGCTTTAAGTGAGATCTTTAAGTATTGTAACACCAGTGGCCAGTATACTGGATGTCAGTGCTTTCGGGTTCAATGGCAAATGATCCTATTACTTACAATTAATTTAGATTTCTGTTCTTGTTTTTTTTCATAATATAGGAGTAGCAGACGAGCATGCAATCCGCCTGAGGGGTAAGTGGCTACTGCCGCCCATGGACATCTGTAATCAACCACAGATAGGATTAGATGTTCCTACCTGAGGTCAGCCATAGATGCGCCGCTACCCCTGAGGACTAAGCTGGAACGCATCGGAAAAGTCTGTCTCCCTTACCACACCCTTCAAACCGGAACACAGCAGCGCCTAACACTGCTGTTATTAGGTATAAATAGGTGTGGCGGTGGTGCCGCCGGAGTCGAACCACAAAGGGTTCTACCACCTTCCAAACCTTTGTTTTTGATTATGAAATTGGAGATGATATGTTTTTTCCTGCCGCTCACATCTGTCCCCAAATAGAATTGTGTATTAAGGGAGGGATACCTATACGAGGTGTTTCCAATCGAATGGACTACATTATTGCTTACTACTTTTTTATACATAAGAAAGGATAGGAATTTATTAATTTATTTTCAGGCACTGAAGTTTAACTGAGTTATGTTTCTCTACAAAGTAAATAACCATATAAATCTGAAAACTCAAAGCACCTGAAAGATTTTTCATCACACTCAATTGAGTGTAAGGTTAATGAACTCCGAAATATACTCCTTACCCCTTACTCTGATAAACAGCTCAAACCATTACCTTATTAGGCAGGCATGAAGAAAACTTGACAAGAAGGAGATGCTTCAATTTTCCCTATATCTACTTTTAAAACATTAATATTTTACCTATATGCAAAAATAAGGTTCTATGGGTGGAAAATAACATGAGTTTTTAATCTGTATAATATGGTGTATCATGTTATGGTATATATGAAGAGTATGGTGAGAATGACACAGACACAACTTAGTCTTCAGGCTTAATACCGTGACTGACCACTGATTTTTAATAATATAGTAGTAGCAAATGAGCAAGTCGTTCACCGAAATAATAAACAACTCCAAATTATATTAGATGAGAAACGCTTTAACGTTTATTAAGCAGAAATAGGAGTTGCGATGGTGTCTCCGGAGTCGAATCAAAATACTACCACCTTTCAATCAAATATAAAAACTCCAATCTTATTTAGAGTAAATTGCAAGGGTTAAGTGACTTATCATTAAGTGGACCTTACTCAACTACTCACGTGAAAGCTTATATTTGCATTAAAACCAATTCACGTAAGCGTAACCTAAGTTCTAACATGTCTTATCAAAAACCGTTCGAAGACGGCCCACACATTTCGACTCACCTAACCGAAAATATTAAAGGCCGGCGATAAGCCCGATCGCCGATACACTTGGCCATTCACAATCCAGTCCAGTGATTTTAAAAACACCCCTATTCAGGGAAGGTGGCTGATAGCTGTTATCGCGTCACGCGCAATTTGGCGCACTCGCCTCGAGCCGTTCGAACTAACGAGCGAATCTACATCACTGATAACCGCTTTTGGCGTTTATGAAGCGACTCGCCACAGAATAAGTGTGTTTTGCGATTTTTGTCAGCTCTAATTGACGTTGAAGGTAAATGCGCTGATAAAGCTCGTTTTTAAGGTTTGCTAAGTTGTTTAACTTAATGGGCTTTGTTCTGTAGGTGACAAGTAGGTAAGCAATCTAGGTAAATGACTTACTGTCTGTAAAGCCGTCTATATTTTTACAAAAGCTTAATTTAAATCGATTTAGTCGTTCGAACTAACGAGCGAATCTACATCACTGATAACCGCTTTTGGCGTTTATGAAGCGACTCGCCACAGAATAAGTGTGTTTTGCGATTTTTGTCAGCTCTAATTGACGTTTGTTTTGGAGGTAAATGCACTGATAAAGCTCTTTTTTAAGGTTTTTTGGAATGGTTTAAGTAATGGAGCTCACTCTGTTGTAGGTGGCAAGTAAAGAAATCTAGTTAGATAACTTACTCTCTTTAAACTTGTGTATATTGTTATAAAAGATTTTTCTAAATCGATTTAGCCTTTCGGAATAAGCGAATCTACATCTGCATATATTGCCGATAAAAGCTTTTGGCGTTTATGAAGTATGTTATGGAGTTTCTTACGCCGGTTCTTCTTTATAACCTTACCTTGCGACGATGTAGATATTTTTTGTTTTTTTTTTTTAGTTTATAATATAAGAGTAGCAGACGAGCATGCAGTACACCTGATGGTAAGTGGCTTCTGCCGCCCATGGACATCTGTAATCAACCCCAGATAGGATTAGATATTCCTATCTGAGGTCGGCCACAGTTGCGCCGCTACCCCTGAGGACTAAGCTGGACCGCCTCGGAAAAGTCTGTCTCCCTTACCACACCCTTCAAACCGGAACACAGCAGCGCCTAACACTGCTGTTATTAGGTAGAAATAGGTGTGGCGGTGGTGCCGCCGGAGTCGAACCACAGAGGGTTCTACCACCTTCAAAACATATTAACATTTAAAAGGAGTTCTGTAAATAATCTACTTGCGAACCACCACAGAATAAGTGTTTTACGATTTTTGTCAGCTTTAATTGAGGTTCGTGTTTTGGAGGTAATTGCGCTGATAGCGCTTTGCTGGGATTAATGATGGTTTTAGGGATATTTTTAACTTAATAGAGCTTATTGTGTAGATGCCAAGTAACAATGTGCAATTAAGTTACATAACTTTTTCTCTGTAAGGCGAGATCTTACACATACTGAATACGACCGTGTTTTAATTTACCGAGAATAAAGTTTCTTTCTTAAGACATTTTCAATATACAATAATAATATCTTACTCATACAAGTGTAATACTTATGCTATTTTACTATACAAATACTTATACTTAACATATAACTTATTTTTTATAATTTTATAGCGTCTTGGTAACATAGCTTGACTGTGGTAAGCAAGATAACCGCAGAATCAATCAACCCGCTCAGATCCGACGACTATCAATTCGTTTGCGCCAAACATCTTTTCCGCTTGATCGATAATTCACGGATATATCGAGATTTAGCCTCTCAGGTAAAGTATACATATAATAGGTTTTGACTCCGGGATAAACTTCATCAATCAACAACCCATTACTGTCCCACTGCTGGGCACGGGTCTCCTCTTATTATGAGAAGAATTAAGCCAGAGTCCACCGCGTTAGCCAAGTGTGTATAGGTAGACTTCACATACCTTTGAGATTTTTATTTTATAAATCTTTCAGGTATGCAGGTTTCCTCGCGATATTTTCCTTCACCGTTTAGCAAGTGATAATTAATTTCTAATACGCACATAACTTTGAAAAATCATAAGTGCGTGCCTGGGATTTGAACCTCGGACCCCTCGATCGAGAGGCCGAGTTTGTTAACAACTAGGCTATCACTGCTTTATAATAGGAATAAACTTATTTTATACCTATTGGGGGGAAGTGAAGAGTCGGGGCTACTCGCTCTAAGATGAGCCTAGGCCGCAGAAGAAAAACATCAATGCCTTCACGACATTCCAAAACCACCTCGAAAGAACCGTGAACTGTCTCGTGTTACTTTAAAGGGCATATAGTATGTTATGGAATGTGTAGTTGGCTCAAATAATAAAACATATCCAATTTTTGCCAAACAAAGTTTGACATTTGATATCATTGCCTTGAAAAATAAAAAAAATGAATTTGGAATTTGAACTATGAAATGCAGTGTTTTAGCTGACCCAAAGCTAAACTATCTCGTTCACTTCTTGATTCAGTATGTGATAAAGACCAATAATCAATACATGTGGCGCTCCAACTTAGTACAATATAATTAAAAAGTGATAATTTCTTGTAGATACCAACAATAGAGACCTAGAGTCATAACTGAATTCGATCAGATGCATTGCAACTCCAAAAAACTAAACAAAGCACACAAAGAAGCTCGTTTATTCGCCAACCAAAATACATATAAAATCTTCATCAATTTGTTTGACGAGCAAAACATCTTTTCGGCAAAATAACCAAACGCGGACCCTCCAGGTATCGAGATAACGTCACTGCATGATCAATCTGAGCCCCTTTTCACTGCTAATCTTGTATAAAATATTACGCGTGCCAGCCGCCGATAGCCGGTGACCGGGAATCAAGAAAATTGTTTCTTGTGCCATATTTTTATGTAGTGCCAAGCGAACATTAGACCCAATTGTTAAGTTGTTGCAGACGAACTGTAAGCGAATAGAAATAGGAAGTCCTTAGGTCGCTTCCTCTAAGTTTGAATAGGTAGTCATGTTAGTTTCTCTTCCTTATACTTTGTCAATCAGGACCCAGGACCCTTAAGTTTAAGTAAATCAATTGTAGATATATTGTATATGTCTACTATAAATAACATAACATTAAATCCTTTTACATGGTTGCAAAAATTGTTTGCGAGACACCTTTGATTTATAATTATTGGTTTAAAGAGTGTTCTGAGAAAATGTGAGCTGGAGCTGGAACGTTTCCTGTAGTATCGGATAAAGCTCCTCATCTAATTGAAATATTAGATGCCTCCTTAGAAAAATAAATCTCAGAGTATTAGCTATTATAACTTTGATGTACCACTTATATAAAGCCCCTTCATATTTTCATGTTACCGTCTCCATAGTTCGCAGTTCCGTGGAGGAAAGGATAAATAATTTAGGATGATCCGCGCGATACCGGATCGGAACAAAGGCGTGAGCTGCTATCGCCGCTCGCAGCCGCGATGTGTTTGTGTCCATTGTCACACGATACGTCAACTTATACTCCTTCTCTTTACTACTTCAACACTATGTAGTGTTGGAAAATGTCTTTCTTGATGAGCGCCGTGATGAGTAGAAATGTTTCTTGTGTCGTTCATCCCATGGACACATACACACTTATACATACAGATACACACTTTTCGACGTCTGGCTAGCAAGGGATCGAACCTGGATTATTCTCTGTGTTAAAATAGTATGTGTAACGTTCTGTCATGCAGATCATCCATATATTTATTTTGAAACAGCAAACAAGCATGCAGTCCAGCTGACAGGCATTGCCGCCCAAAATAGCTGATTACGAATCAACTGTAAGTAGGATGAGACTTAAGATCGCCCACAGTTGTATCACTAAAATTAAATATTAATTGGAATATTTCTCATGAACAACGAGTCAACAATGATAATAAAGTCGTAAAAATATTTATTACATGTCTAATCAAGTAATGAATTATGCGACATTGGAAACAGTTCTACGCATTGAGGGCGATCAAAACGTGAGGTAAATGAATCTATTATGAAAATGTACAAGTATCTGGCCATGTTGCGCCGGTGATCGATCGGCGAAATATTTTGGGAAAAAAGTGTATTAACTTGATATTGGGCTACATCGATGAGAACTATAATATGTTTTAAACGTTAGAACAACAGCGTTTCAATATATTTTTTCAAATCTATTACATATCGTATTTGTGTGGGAGTGGATTATTTTTGGGTTATTATTCTAGATGAGTATTAAAGAAGTTTTTACTCCGAAGATTTTTTTTTTATATATAACCTAACGATAATGCAGACGGGCTTCCCGGTGGAAAGCGGTCACCGTCGCCTATGGACATTTGCAACACCAGAGGAGTCGCCAATGCATCGCCGGCTTTGAAGGAGAGCTCTTTTTTTTCTTGAATAGCCCCATGTCATAGCCCTGAGGGAATACCTCAGGAGAAAGTTCATTCCACATTTTTCACGTACGTAGATAGAAAAAATCAGTAGTAAAGAGATACATTAGTAATTACTCCCAATAATTAGAAAATTTTACAGGGTTCCCACATCAACAATAAATTAACGTAAGTATAAAATTAGCTTATTTTGTAAAGTTTACCTCATAAATTTCCCACTTACAAAGCTCTTATACAAAAAACCCAATCCTAAGCACGCCAAAATAAGTCAGAAATGTTATCTGTTGCCGCACAATTACCCAAATCGTGATACGCGAGTGTCGATATATCGCGTTTTGTAGTCAGCTGAATGAGTTAGTGCTAACACAACCTACTACAAATACAAGGAAGGAATAAAAAAATATAGTCAACCCACGTGGCACGTAGACGATTTCGGGATAGATTCCGGTCATTCAGATGATCAATATCTGTAGTATAATTTTGTAGTCATGTTCGTTTGTACACATGGCATCTACGAAATAGGAAATCTTATTATATAAAGTTACCCGGCTATTCTTGGCGCAGAATCAAACTAAATACAAAACAGCAAAATCTGTTACACCATCGGACATTGGTTGCTTGGTGTTGCGCATTGGACTAATTGACACTTTAAGTATACAAGAACAATTCAGAACTTGCACACTTGTACCTAAAACCTATCTTTTGCCGCACAGTTACCCAATCATGATACTGTGCTATCCCGTCTGCGCGCCATTACCCCGATAATAGACTGATTTGAGTTATTAAATTTATATATGTAGGATCTGGAGCCAAGGAACGTATGTCAAGATAATATTCTCAGTTGCCTTCGACATATAAAACTAAAATATAATCACTTTAATATTTGTTTCCTAATTCCATGTTCATTGCTGCCTAATTATCTGAAAATGCTAAGCTCATTACAACATCAGTTGTATATTTTACCCCTCAACGTTATAACTTCTACACTTGTACCCAAACTTATCTTTTTCCGCACAGTTACCCAATCGTGATACGCGGCCGATACATTGCTATCGCGGCCGCGCGCCATTACCCCGCCGATAGACTGATTTGTGCACCCTTACAATAATTTAATATAGTTTACCTAGCCTTACATTACCCTAAGCTCAAAATTGCTAAATGTGTTATACTGCTGGTAGACAAACACCTCTAAAAGTTACAACATGTATAGTCCGCGCCGAACTGCTAGTCCGCTCTGAAGTTGTTGCCAGCAGGTGTAGTCATACTATTTGCTATGCCGACGCGATTCATTTCTATATTCAGAGCGGGCCAGCAGTTTTTCGCGGACTATACACTTGTACCCAAACTTATCTTTTTCCGCACAGTTACCCAATCGTGATACGCGGGCCGATACACTGCTATCGCGGCCGCGCGCCATTACCCCGCTGACAGACTGATTTCTGCACCCTAACAATAATTTAATATAGTTTACCTAGCCTTACATTACCCTAAGCTCAAAATGGCTGTGTTACATTTTTGGTGGACCAACTCACTTCTGAAAGTTACAACTTCTACACTTGTATACAAACTTATCTTTTTCCGCACAGTTACCCAATCGCGATACGCGGGCCGATACACTGCTATCGCGGCCGCGCGCCATTACCCCGCCGATAGACTGATTTGTGCATGCTTCATGTGACGCTTCGGAGCTGAAAACTTTCGGTCACCGCTATTATAAGCTATAGGACTTTACTGGACTTTATACTAAACAATTTTGGGTAAATCATCTTTCTTGTACAAGGCCGATATAACTAATCTCTAAATTGATATTTTTTGTACATCAACTTTTTTATCATAAAATGTATAAAGGTGTGTTTTTCTATAATAATTATCCCGAAATTCTTACTTCAATGGTCTAATACTAATCAAATTAATTAATTAGACTAAGTGCCACCGAAACGTCACAGTGTTTAGCTAGTAAATGTCAAACTAGAACTAAAACAAACTAGAAACACGTCCTGTCTACATTTGACCCTAAAAATGTCAGTACACAAACCACCTGAATCACCACCGATATCGACACCACTCCACACGAAGTAGGCTGTATCGCAGGGTTAATGGCCCGAAAACCGCTGATAACGGGCTTGCCTCAAATTTGTCATTAATAGTTGTTACTAGCCCCCGTACACGAATTTCGCTGTTAGATTCGCTTGTTATTGTTTTTTAGCTTTTATTTAATGAAAGAACCTTTCGTGGTTTTGTGAAGCTGGCGTTATAAAACATTCTATAGATGATGAAGGATTAATACCATTGAAAAGAATATGTTGATGTGTGTGTCTGAAGGAAGTGGCAACCCTACTTTTACATCGGGTTGATTACAGAACCGCTCGTTTTTTATATATATTATGCGGGAGTAGCAGACGGGGATACAGTCCACCTGCTGGTAAGTGGCTACTGCCGCCCAGCGACATCTGTAATCAACCCCTAGATAGGATTAGATATTCCTACCTGAGATCGGCCACCGATGCGCCGTTCGCTTCGGAAAAGTCTGTCTCCCTTACCACACACCCTTCAAATCGGAACACAGCAGCGCCTAACTCTGCTGGTTGTAAGTAGAAATAGGTGTGGCGGTGGTACCGCCGGAGTCGAATGCAGTCACTACATTTCATCATTAATTCAAGATTGAAATAGCAAAGAAGCATGCAGTCCACCTGATATGCGGACGTCACTTCCGCCTATGGTCATCCGAACCAACTCCACATAGAAAGGGTTTCAACCTACCGTACTCTGATTCTCACCTGCAATAACAGATCAGATCTGCTTTGCCATTGAGAACTAAGATAATCTTCTCATATAATATAAGTGAGCCGGCGATAACATCGGTATATCGGTTTGAATAAAGATAAACATGGCCCAATACTTAAAAAAAAAAACAATCTTAACCAATCTATATTAAGAGCTCTTAAGTGCACTAAGATGTATGCAGGAATTTAATAACTTACAATAATTCCCAAACAAATATCCATTTGTAAGCTATTAACACTCCACAAAGCATGGCAAAAGTGGCAAAGTTGTCTACAGGCGGGTATCGAACGGCAACAAAGCCGACACCTCCGCCCTTATATTTATTGCAAATTATGGCCGCTATCCGCCCATCGCCAGCTCTCGATAATGGACTTCATACGGACGGAAGAGTGGGGGGGATAAGACTATTCATTTATTATCTACTTTCAAGGTGTGTGGAAATATTATACGAAAATCTATGTGCCATATGTGCCATGGATACACGCAAAGATATACACATACACACACAAACATATAATGAGATTAAAAAAGAAATATCTAACACCATTAACTCCTCCTCCATTAACTTAACAGTCCATAGGAGCGCACATCTACCTCGAAGGATTCCATCACCGTTAATTTTTTCTGTTAAAATTATAGTGAACGTTGGTGCAACGTACGTACAAAGTGATGACGTAGAGTAGAATCACCTGAGTTGTATGTTCTTGTTATGTGTGACCTATTTACTCGTAAAAAGAATAACCGGAAGTAATCTAGGGTAGCCGAACACATTCTCCATTTCGATTCTAACCACTGTAAATAATTGCGTGAACCTCATTTTAAAAAACATGAGCGATAACTGCTAGCCTAAATAGCATTTCCTTGCCTACACTGCCTAATCTTTATCAAAAAAGATATGACACAAACCTATAAAGGTCTGGTCTTATCCACACCACTTCCCGGCGGCCTACCTCACAGCTATTGACAGAGGCGGTATAACATTGATACGGACTGATTTATTCGCCATTACACTTATTCCAGCCTTAACTGATCGGCCCGATATTAAAATTTTAAATCCCGTAAAACCCAAAGAGATTATTGCTAATCGTATCGAGATTTTGATACTTTTGATATAGTATTATCCTTCTTAATAGGGTTTGAAGTGATACAGATCTTATTACAGATTATGCGTCATAAGAGACAGATACTAAAATAAGGCGTTTGTACTTAGTTCTCAAGGGTAGCAACGCATCTCTAACCAACTTTAGATAGTACTCTTATCCTATCTGGGGTTAAATGAATATATCCATCTGCGGTAAAACCGGTTACCATTAGGTTGTCAATTTGTCATGTATGTGTCATGTCAGGTGGTTATGTTACAATGTTCTTTTACTACGTTTATATTATTAAAAAACTCTAACCCTATCTGGGGTTGATTTCAGATGTGTAGAGTGTCACTTACCATCAGGTGGACTACATCCCAGGCAAGCAGTCTACCTAATGTTAAGTAGTTTCTTCAGTTCAAGAACGACATATCTACAGATAGAATTAGGATCGTCGAATTTTAAACCATTAAATTAAACCAAACTAAGTAAAACTTTAAAATAATTACGTCACTTTCATTTGGATTACATCATCCGTAACACACAGTTAAAAGATTAATAATTCACCAATCATCAACAAAATATTAAGTGCAAAAAGAATACAGTATTAATTTATGACATCATAACAACAGTGGAAATTTACATATACACATAAAAAACTGAGACATCTGTCTGTCCGGCCCTTAATATTACCTAAGGTATGTTTTGAAGACTGTTCTAGCCTATTCTGACACTCAAAAATATCTGAGGAATTTGATTAAACATACTTCTAACTAATAAACTAATCTACAACGCATACCTCACTGGTCTAAGACCTCTATATGAACAGCCATTGACCGTGTCAGACACGGGCCGAATCTAACTTGTAATCTACATATGTAGTGTAGACACAAATGGACCTTAAATCGGTGGGTCTACAATAATGCACGATTCGTGGCAGTGACAGTGAAGTAGCATCTTATGGTAAATGGTCATCGCCTGTGGAGACCATCAACCGCTATATATAGGATTGTAGAACTGAAGTCCACGATCCTTGCGTTGCAACTAATAAGACCCTGCCCTTATAACAAAGAAGCTGGTAGCATAATTGTAATGAGATATAATGGTGGTTGAACCTGTACAGTTTAACTGGGAAGCTACCACCGCTACACTTATTTCTACCATAAAGTAATTCTGTCATTTTGTTAGATGGGTGTGGACGTCTTGACCCACATAGGTGTTCATTTTAGTCTTCATATTGAGTAAGTTGTAGATGGTAATAGCCCGCAGTGACCACGTACCATCAGATGCAAGACTGCATGCTCGTTTGCTCCTTCAGTCTCATAAAAAAGTTAGAAATATATATTATTATCGTGCTACCACGTACATATTTAAATGCAATCGAACCGCAAAGAGTTTAATCATTTAAAATACGAAATAATGCGTTTCGTTCTCCTCAATACATAATATATGATTTTAGACTAAAAATATCGCGGTATTGAGATATTTGACTAACTTTATTGCCGATATTTCTACAAGTAAAATCGCTGCAAGAAACTAGTTACAATTATATTATAATTACAAAAATATCCACATGACTTGAACTCGCTATCGGCGGTGATAGCGTCCGGAGAAATTGATAAGTGTTCCAATAAAACTTTTCTCCTGATAACGATACAAATGACCTGTTATCAACTTGCTATACTCACTGAATGTATTCACTTAACTGAGAATTAATAAGTATCACTAAAATCAGTGCACGAATATTAAATTAAAGATTCTGGAATTTACATTTTCTGTTGTTTTTGAAGGTATGTGATTTTTGGAAATGTAGACTAAACAAGAAGAAATATTAAAAATCGATTGTTTAAAAATATTTCCACACTTGAGACGGATCCAGTGAGATCGCATGTGCTAAAATTCTTCGAGCCATTTAGGCTGCAGAGCATTCCAAAGAATGAGACTTTCGCAGTCCGCAATATAGTAAAAAGAAAAAAATAAGTACTAAAGTACTGCAGTTATTCAATATTTCTATTCAAATCAAATATCTTAAAATGGTGCACGCGGTGAAAAACGTAATTTTGTTACATTATCTCTGTAATTTCTGTTTATCCCCCTTAAAAACATATGTCTTCAACAATGCATTTGTTATCATTTGGTATCAACACCGACGAGTCGATTCGCCTTTGATATATATATAGGAAGACTCTTCAGACAGATCTTTAGACGCAGACGAACCGCTAATAATAACGTAGCACAACAAACAACGTCGCTGCCGGAGCGATAACGCAGCGATCTCGCAGCGCTATCGCAGCGGGGACCGTATCGAGACAAGCACTTGATATGCAGGGCTGCTTGGAACTAAGTTATGGGAAATTCTATGCCTTTATCTAAATAAACTTTAACAGATACTTAAAGTTTGTAAACTGTCTTTACTTAAGTACTTTTGAATATGATGATTCAAAAGTCATCAATTACACCAATTACAGTCCCACTGCTGGGCACGGGTCTCCTCTCAGAATGAGAAGAGTTAGGCCATAGTCCAACGCGCTGGCCAGATGCGGATTGGTAGACTTTACATTCCTATGAGATTTTTTTTCTATGAATCTCTCCGGTATGCAGGTTTCCTCACAATGTTTTCCTTCACCGTTTAAGCAAATGATAAATTAATTAATAATATGTACATAATTCTTGAAAAATCAAAGGTGCATGCAACCAATCTAATGATAAGTAATCCCTGCCGCCCATGAAAATCTATACCTAATCAACCGGAAATAAAATTCCTGCCTGAAGTTGGTCACTGTTATTCGTTGTTTTAGGATATTAATTATTTGTACTTATTATTTTAAAGGTAGTAAATGCTATCACGCTTTAACTTCATCTATTATCATCACGTAAAACGCACGTGTGTTTAACATTAACAATTCAGTAAAAAAACTGTTCTATTTCTACAAAAACAAATAATGTTCCCCATTTCTCATAAAATTAAAACTCTTGCTACGTAATTCTAAATATATATAACTCAAAGGTGACTGATTGGCATAGTGATCTATCAACGCACAGCCCAAACCACTGGACGGATCGGGCTGAAATTTGGCATGCAGGTAGATGTTATGACGTAGGTATCCGCTAAGTAAGGATTTTGATCAATTCTACCCCCAAAGGGATAAAATAGGGGATGAAAGTTTGCATAAATCTTCTTAGTCAATAATATTACTTTGTTACGCGAGCGAAGCCGCGGGCAAAAGCTCGTTTAGTAATAAGAGAAATTTTATTTTCAATTTCTGCATGATAGCAGAATAACTCTTGCTATGTCAGTTTAATACTAGCCAAAATATCTCTTCAATTTCTGTACAATACCATTTCACATGTGTTTCGAATCTGTACTATTTCTAAAAGATATTAATTCTGGTTTGAGATCTGTTTTGTTTACAAGATAGCGGACACTATTCCTGATGTATAGCACAAACTATTTCTGTTCAAGCACAACCCTACGAACTCGATACTCGCAGATAGAGCATTGTCCCCGATAAACTTGTTATTTGTTGATAAAGAGAAAGTGGCTATCATACTTATTTGTAAATACTCACCGCGTTAATTAGTGTCGATAGCGCGTCTCGACCTTTATCTTAATGTCATCGCTTCGATACCGCGCGCTGTACGGCGCATGGTTTATGGTGTTGCTGTTATAATGATTATTAGCAATTGTTCCATACCAATGCTGGGCACAAGATTCACAGAAGAAGGTTTTGTTCATGGACCACGCTGTCCATTTGTGGATTAGTAGATTTCACATATCTTTTACATTTTTTAATCGTTCAGGCAAATTTTTTAACATTTCTATCGATTATTAATCAATTTCTAATACACACATATCACTATAACCTAGCAGAAGTGACTGCTTAGAGTTTTACCTCAGGAACCCTAAAAACATTTGTAGTATGACTGCCGCGACAACAACGTGTCCAATATAACTGACATTTTGACTTAGGTGTATTAAGGCAAATAAACTTATAAAAATCATTCCATCTCAGTCCTCAGGAGTAGCAAACGTCATGTAAATAAGTAAGCTTATAATTAAGTTATTGCAAGTTACTAACAATTCTACTCTACTCTTTTACTTGGTTTTAAGTACCTACTTAAGTAGTTACAATGTAAAATAAAAAAGATTTACACTTTTTACATAAACAACATACTAAATAGCGTAGTTAAAATTAAACCTTAACTTTTAAGACAAGTGGTAATCCTGTCTTCAGTAAAGGTATAAATAAGGGCACGTACACATGCAGGTCGCGTGCCGCCCTTCATTTCCGCGCGAAACACGCTCCGGTGCGCGCGAGACAGATGGCGCTGGTGACAGCTAATGTTTTTGTATTCCTCACAGATTATAAATAAGTTGTTTTTCTTTTTTTTAACTTCTTTGTTACTATACAAATAAGCGAAACCTTTATTAAACAGGTCAGTTTTTGCAAATATTAAAATACTGATGCAAATTTTAATATAGCTTGAAATACAGAATGATTGCATCGTAAGCATACAGCAGATTATTCTTGAATATTATCATTATGATTGTATTATTATATTGATATTATTATTTTCAGCGGAATAGATGCATGTACATATGTCTCTAAATGTAACAGAAAACAGCCTAGTTAAATAATTTAAGTGTATCAAAAATGTCATAAATTAAAAAAAAACATTATGTTCGAATTTTAATTTCCTAAGCAACTTATTAACATATTAATCCTCATTCACGGATTCACACATTTAAATTACATCAAAGCAGCTACAGTCTACAGCTACAGTAAAAGTTTCCCGGCTAAAGGCGAGATACCCCACTTGGCTGTTTCTCGCATAATGCGCCTTTCAGTCGTCCACAGATTAAACAGGTTTCCGTGTGTGGCGCGCTTTATTCACGCGAGCGTTCATTTGTGGAAAAATCGACGTTCATTTGTTTATTGACAAAGAATAAGTAGATTCTGTTTTGAAAATTCAGAAGTTGTGTGCAGTTTACATTCAACTTTTCAACACGTAATGGTTTATTTATTTATTAAACTACCACAATAATGGTTTAAATTTGAAAAAAATATATTTGATAGGCTCATTTATATCTTACGGAAAGAAAATTGGAAGAGGAATAAATGTGTATCATTTAAAAAAAGACTAACAATATTTTTGAAACAAGGGTCCGTAATAAATATTATAGAATAATTATTATACATAAAACCAATTTCACATACTTACGGCATTGGAATAAAAGGTAGTTCAAATTCATACCATGCACTTACCTGAAAAGAAAAAATAAATAATTATATCACTGGCCACTCCGGAATAATCTTCACATACCTGTTCATATCAATAAAAAGTTTAGAAAAACTTTTTCAAGCAAATTATATTATTATTTAACTAAATAATTTATTTAAAATATCAATATAGTAGTTATTTATCTACTTTTATATTTCCGGTAGCCATGTTTCATTCCCGCACCATAAAAAAGGCGATTAAAAATATTTTCCTCATGAAACTCATTTACAGGAATCTATTTTTAATTACTATTTTTAAAAGCCCAATCCTATGAACCAACATTAACAGTAACGCGAGGACATTAAGCGTTGAATTATATTTGCTTTTGGACATTTTTGCAATTAACTTAATTATATTTTTTCTTTTAGACCACTTCCCTAAATATCTTGAGTGTTGCAAGTATACATTATAACCATAGATTAGTAAAGATACTTCGCCGCCTTGAAATTGAATGAAGCCACAAACGGCTTATAAGTAAATTCTTTTTTGAATTATTGACAAATAAAAAATTTTTTTGAGAAAATTTAAGAATAAATAACTAATACTGCGTAATTTACATAATGAATAAATAATTATTTCAAATATTTTAGGGACATTTTAGCACGGAGACGTGGCAAAACTTTTTTACGCAACTATTTCAATTCTCAAAACTGGGTACAATTTCTTGCTAGGAGTGAATAATCTTTACTAATCTATGATTATAACATCAGTTTTATTTTTATATCTGCCGCCTCTGTTAGTATGTCGATTTTTTTAACACGTTTTGATAGGTGCAATAAAAAGATTAAATACAAGAACTTTAACATAAATAAGTTTAATATCATCTGTTTTGCATAAAACTCGAACAAACAACTTATCTTTAACAAGTTTGTACTTATTTATGACGTAAATAATAGATTAAAGAAGAAACAATTACTTTCATGTGTCAAGTCATAGTTAAAATAGATAAGTTGATTATTTTAATTGGGACACAATAAGTCTTGCCTAGAATGTATATCATTTATGCACAAATACTAAAACTTGTTTATTTTCTGATAAAACAATACAAAACAGTTAATAACAAACGACTTTTTTACTGGCTGCTTAAAATTCGCGATGAAGTTTCCCGCGCGATTTGTAAACATGGCGTCGGTTCCGGCGAGGCCGCGGCGGAAATTCGCCCCGTCTTCGCAGCGAGGGAACAACAACTCATCGTAGGATAATGTACGGTCCGAGCCAATGACCTTACACTAATCGGCCATGTTTGAGTTGTTTTTTTTTTATAAAATAAAACAGATTAAAAATATTTTGAGGGCAATCGTCTGAATAAAATTTTAGATACCGAAAAGGTGTTTTAAATTTATGTGACATTTAGTATAATTATTAATATTATTCATTGAAAAGTAATTTTATTTGAACATTGATATTTAAATTTCGTAAGAGTATTTTTAATCATAACAACACTTTTACAGTTGGTATTCATAAGATTACAAACATCTCTGTTCAATTTCAGTTCAGAAGTTAACTTTTTTACTTTGTAAGTTACAAATATAATTACTACATGTGATATAATATTGATAGTATAATGAGATCACAACAGCTAGCTTTTTTGTTTCCTTTGACAAAATAAACGAAATAAAAGAAAACAAAACAAATTAAAAAAGGTTTACGTTTTTTAAATCCATCCGGCCAAACTCGAGATTTCGATTACGTCCTTAATTATTCCTCGTGGATTGATTTGGAACCCTTCAATCTAGGATATTAAAACACTGTGAAAAATGAAAGATTATGTGTAAATCTGTAATTTATATGCGTCGCCGCGGGCTGCGAACGCCCACGCCGCGCGCTTATTCATAGGGTTGCTACATTTTTTTAAGAATTTCCCTTTTAAAATTAGAAAAAAATATTATTTAAATTATGCGATACGTGATTTTTTAAATTATGTACCTACATACAATGATTTTAGATAGGCATATCGGCTAACATAACTTACTTAATTTGTTTAATAAAAGGTTTGTCAATCAATATGAAAAAAAAAATTATATAAGCACATATTTTGTTTTACCAATGAAATTGCAATTTCCTTCGCACTTATCATAGGTTGCAGTTTCTTACTCTTAGAATAAAATTACCTAATTACCTAAGTGTGTATAATATACCAATAACTATTTACAAAATCGAAACCAATTTAATATTGTTATTCTATTATCTCTGGATCAATTAATAATCGTAAGCATCTTAAAGAAAAACTAAACAAGACTCTTTAAAAATAAACTAAATTCTGCTAAAATTAATTTAAAAATAAACTAAATTCTGCTACTCCTCTGCGCGCCCTTCGAATTGGCATCCCTATCTCCCGCCCAATTTATTTCTTAATAACGTCTCCTTAGCCGTCGCCGGCGTCGGGCTAACGTTAAACGTTAATTTGTTTGTACAGCCAATAACGTGATAAATGGCGGATCAAATCGCCGTTTAGCGCACAATCGACGTAATAACCAATTTATAATCTGTTTTTATATAGATGGAAAATGCTTCAATAAGATGGGGTTTGGTTATGAGTTTTCTTCTTGATATTTACTAGGCAATAGTTATTTAAGATGTCATGCCTTTTACTATAAAAAACACATTTTTCTTTTGTGCAATGTTTCATGACAAAATTAAATACTTATAAAATTTAAAACATTGTCAAAATAACGTATTGCTTATCTAGACTTTAAAATAAAAGTGACACAACTATTTAATTTTGAATTGAACTCTTAAGACAGACATAAGCAAAAACTTTTTACGATGGCCAGCAATGGCAATAACTAGCACAGCGAAAAAAATCAAATCTATAGCGATTACAGCAATATTGACTAAATTTAGTATGCGTTAGCTGACATTACTCAGAACCCGTCTGCCAAACTTAAAATACCTATCTCTACATTTTTCTAACTACTTACAGCGTGCTGTTAAATAAATAACAACGCTTACATAACAACGTATAACAATAAACAGACGCGAAACTACACCTCAACCTTTTACTTTACGATTCTTCAAATCTCGCAACGTACAGCGCCATCTCTCGGCGGAGCTCCCCGCATCGATACTCGCCGATCCACTACGTCATAGAGCCTGAGAGGTGGAGCTAGCCACGCCTCCTAGCTCGCTTATCGGATATCGGAGGTAAGCAGCGATGGTGGTTACCGTGCTGATGCCATGAAACACGTTATTTAAAACAATTTCTTGTTATTTGATCGATATCTGGACAAAGCAATAGGTACCTAATATGAGTGTATGTTTACTGAATGTCTATTCGCAACTACAAGTTACCTACTTGCAAGTTTTACTTTAATATTAACATAATCCTTAAAATTATCATTAAAAAATTGATTTTGTTAGAAAAAGATGTTTATATTTACTGTTTATGCTTAAATACTAAAAAAGAAGGCATACTCAGAGATTTGTTTGAAAGAATGGGACAGCATACATAATGATATAGGTACGCTTGTTATTACCTTCAGTACCCTTACCATGAGTTTTTACGTTTTGACAAATATGACTGTTTTGGTATTTGTTTACGTATTGGCCCATACAATTTCCAAATTCTGTTATAATCCGCGAGGGGCGGTGATTGGAAATTGTATGGGCAAATACGTAAAGAAATACCAAAACAGTCACATTTGTCAAAACGTAAAAACTCATGGTAAGGGTACAGTAGTCGTGTAAAAGAAGGTACCCACACAACATCCATCTATTAATAATTTTCCTTCAAAACTTGTGTACGAAATCAATTTAATCATGGCGTGAATTACCCATAAACAAGTTTATGACCGTTGACCCGATAAACAGCTACAGGAAAAACTGGGTTGCGTCATTATAATTTAAGCGGTTAATTAAACTGAAGTATTGGTTAGACCGGAAAATTGTTCTGTAAAACAATACAGTTATCGATTGCACTAATCCACAATTCCTCTTAAAGGGCAACTGCATATGATAATAAAATGTGTGTTAAATTGTGCGCAATGTTTTTATGGAGGTCATTTTAATGATGGAGGAATTTTCCTGGTTCAAATAAAGTGGCACTTCTAGATACATTTATTTCTGCTTTATAACAAAAATGTCAAAGTATTTTATTTATACGGTAAGAGACATACTAATGCGTAGTAACAGCAAGAATGGAAGCTTGAACCGATGTTACACCCGTAGGTATGGGATGGCCACAATGGTCCAGACGAAGCCTAACAAGGGAAGCGCGCCAAGAAGACTGCGGTTGCGTTCCGTTAGAGTGCAGAGTTCTTTAGGTAGCAATGAGGAAGCTCACCAGGGGGTTCTAAAGCCGTAAAGACCAAAGCATTGTGATCTCTTTTAAAGGTCCAATGGTGGGACCACCAAAAAACTTCTCATTAATATTTTTTTTATAATATAGAAGTAGCAGACGAGCATGCAGTCCACCTGATGGTAAGTGGCTACTGCCGCCCATGTACATCTGTAATCAACCCCAGATAGGATTAGATATTCCTACCTGAGATCGGCCACAGATGCGCCGCTACCCCTGTGGACTAAACTGGAACGCCTCAGAAAAGTCTGTCTCCAGACAGTTTTACCACACTCTTCAAACCGGAACACAGCAGCACCTAACACTGCTGTTATTCGGTAGAAATAGGTGTGGCAGTGTTGCTGCCGGAGTCAAACCACAAAGGGTTCTACCACCTTCAGAAGATATGAAATTGAACCCAATCAATTTATAATACACTGTAACTAACTACTAAAATACTAATCTAATAATCTGTGAAATAATTTATTTATCCACCTGCATAGGATACTTGATCCTGTCATTCTACTTTTTGCTAACGATCGATATCTTTGCCGACGTCAAACCAAAATTATCAATTAACAAAACTTTGTCATAACGTCAATAAAATGTCAATATTCATTCTACGACAAGTTAAATAACGAGATAGGTATAAGATTATCTAAGCTTTTTAAAAAATAGATTACTACAAAAACATTTGATTTTAATTTATCTAAATCTACCTATCTATCTAAACTGTCAACAAAGTTTAAACAATTGTCAAGAATATGCGCGCTTCTAAGCTTCAGGCAGGTGAAGTCGTTGGTTCGGTGGCATTGTGGCTATTTCCGACAACTCTTCGAGATGGAGCCACTGGTATTTCTGAATCACGCCATCGAAGTTTTCTCAACATCTCGTATATAAATAAGCCCTCAGCTAGGACTATCGGAGCAATGTCGCTCTAAAGGTGTGATCCCTTAGCCTGAAAGAAAATCTCCTTTGGCTAAATCCTTATTAGCAGTCATTTAACCTTGTCGAAAGCCCTACGCATTATGTCTAAGTAGGTAATATTTGTTTGAAAGTTTTGTAATTAACCTTAGCCCTTAACGAATGATGATGGAAAGATGTTATCAGAGAACGTTTTTGTTGGTTGATTGGTTATTACTGCTGAATGTTTCTCTGATGTCTGATTGTCAATCATTTATTTATTATTTAAGTTCATCTTATTTGTAAATACCTGGAATATACTTATTTTATATAGTATTTTCATATTTAGCAATTAGGTACACTTGTAAATGTGAATCTGTCAAGCAAGTTTATTTCAACACGGGAAAAATTAAACTTTAACGCGACCCATATTTAATATGATTTTGAAATCAAGCCGTTTATTGATGACGTACACAATTAATTTTAAACCAAACCGTATAATATATATGATGTCACTTCATTTTAATGAGGAAACTCACAATATTGTGATGGGATTTGTTCATAATTTGAGACAAATCTGAAAAACCATCCATCATCAATATAGAAATAAATTGTTTCATATAGGTCACTTTTAAAAACTTAATCGTTCATTAATTAGGCCTTCAAAGTAATTTACTTGTCATAGAGCTCCCTTCAAAAGGTTTAACCGTAGTCAACAGGTTTGAAATGACACGTTACTAAATTTCGAAAGGCGAGGCTTTTACTCAACTCCTGGAATTAAGCCCTCAAAGACCTATGACATCCAAGAAAATAAAGAAATTAATGCTATACTAGACTAACACTACACGGGTAGCAAAAACACACAGTATAGAGCGCCAATACATGTACATTCTTTATTTGAAACCATCTGACGGCATTCCATCATTCATTCCATCCAGCACATCGGTGTCGCGGTACAAGATTCACCTCCACGAAAATAAACTACAACATTTGCGCCACATCGTTCCCACTGATGCATCGCACTCGTTATTTAGTTAGCAGATCACCCCATTGTTACTTAGGAGAGACCTCGAAAAAAGCATGGGCGGGGCTGGTATCGGCTCTTGCATCTCGCCCGATGAAACAAGCTCCCTATCTAGATACATGCCTCCAACACGAGTGGAATATCGCAAGCAAATTCGTAACCAGCGCTTCAAAGATAAAGCCCAGTTTGCGACGTCGACAACCGAAGGAGCTTATTAAAGAAAATTAAATTTGCAGCCACGCGAAATCGACACGAATCCGCGAAAGCAGAAGAACAACGCTCGAACACATCACGGAATATTAATCCTTACTGCGCTTCGGGCACTTTCAATTGAGCGTTGAAATTCCCTGTCTTTATTTTATGGGTCTCGCGTTACTCTCCCGTCGGTTACGTCGTTATTCTTTTAAGGGGGCGAAATGTTTATATAGTGTAGGATATGTATAGAGTGGATTATAGATAAGAAGCGAACGTATTTTCATTTTATTACCAAATTACCGATGGGGAGATTGTGGGCCGAGCGCCGATTGTGGCGGGCCGTATCAGGAACATTTGCCAACAAGTAATTGTCTTATTTTGTTCCGTTCAGAAATTCCAACACTCGAATGCAACAGTTTCGCGGTAAAGTGAAATATTCGGAGCGTGTTTATTTTAAGACGTTACACAATCGGATTGGAGATAAGTGTATGAGTGAGCAAAATCACATGCAGACGCATTTATTATAACGCAAAAGAGGCGAATGGACCACCTGGTAAGTTGCTGTAGTCTGCATTCTTCTAGGCTCTACACGGACAATTACAGAGGAATAATAATATTAAAAGACTAGTTAATAAATCTTTGAAAATCCCAAGAAGCAATTTCTGATTGAAATTTTTGAGACAATTTCTAGCTAGGTTGTAGGATTTTGCTGGGTACGATTTAGGGTACATTTCTTCTCGAAAATATGTAGAGTACACGAAACGCAGAAATAATTCGCAGGGCGTACATTGAATAAAAATCGCAATTTTAATACAAAATTGATTCGTTACAGAATTCTACATCAATATGAATAAAAGACCACACATTTCAACACTTCCTTGTTGGAGAAGAAGCGACTCAATAAGTTCTAGATGTTTTCAAAAATTAAGTAAGTAAACAGTTTTTGAATTAAAAAATGTTTTATGAGAACAAAAACGATTCAATTTTAGTTTCATGCAAAAATCATCAATTATTTGAAATAATTAAGTGTTAGAAGTAGCAATAATTTCGTTCTTATCGTATAGCAAGTAAACTTTTATATTTTTTTTATATTAAACATCTTCCAAATTCAAATTCTCTAAGTAGAGTCTATAGACAACCGAGTTTATTCTAAGCTGACAGCCCTACTAGCTCACAGATATCATAGCATGATAACCTAGAAATATAACTCGTCTATTCGTTGTTGAAACTAAAAAAAGCCTATTCGAATGTGTTATTTAAATAACATAAATCTTTCTATCAACTATTCCATCGGACAGCCATTAAATGGACCGATTTCGATCTACAGTAATCATAGAAGAGCGAGCCCGATGTTAAGAACGGGTTCCGTACTGATTAATTTTTATCGGACGTTTCACCTTTATTTGTTAGAATTATCTATGAGTATAATTACTTATCATTATTTTAGCGGACAGTCTTTAGTATTTTTGAAGACTATTGTATTGTATTATGTTTCAACATATTTTGTGTTCCACTGCTAGATAGTGGATACTTGTTCCTCCTCTTGATATTAAAAACAACGTGTGATTCAATTAATTATACTATCGTAGTCAGATGTTTTCAATCTTATACAATTCATAAATTACTTCTATATATGTCATGGATGTGTATAATAAAATAGAAAATCATTCTGACCAAATAACGGCGATAACTGATTTTCTAATAAGGTGAAAAATGTTTTAGATTTATTGCAATAACAATAAACATTAGGTATATTTTGTAATTTTATCGAGGCCTTCTAATTATAAGTTTCCTAAAGTATAATTATTTTTTGAGGATAAAATCCTACACCACCATAATAATTTAGTTATTTCACGTAATCGTCCGTCATTTCTCAAATAAAATAACGAAAATTTTATTTCACTAATGACTTCACACCGATTACGTTCAACGATTACGGAACCCCAAAAATGTGACACTAGGACAGGCTACTGTTATTATAAACACAACACAACCAACTTAGCACAACAGTCCTCAAACTAAAACACGGCTTTATGGTTCACACAATACGAGTGAACTTGATCTAAAGCACCGCAAATGACATATGTCATACTTCATTTTGACATCCGGCGTATGCGCAAGCGTAACGTCGATTACTCGATAATTTTCGAAGATAAGGATCGGTTTTTGACAACAGTACATTTTGAAATGTGTGGAATGGACGTTGGGATTAGCGATTGGATGGAAACGCTTCGTAGAAATCATTATTTTGGGAAGTAGGTGTGATATAAACAGGAAATGTGTAGACGCATGGTTTTATAATAATGGTGAATAAGTCAAAACGGCTAATGGAACAAATTTAAACGTCTTCAATTATAAAAGTAGCACAGGAGTATGCCATTCACCTGAAGGTAAATAACTACTGCCGCTTAGGGACTTTTGTAATCACCCAAATATTATTGAAATCTTACCCGAGGTAGGCTACAGTACAGTAATTTGCAATCCCTGAGCAATATGACAGAATGTTTTGTAAGACTCTCGACCATACAATCCTCTACAAAATTTTCTGTGAATTCTTACCGTTTTCTAAGTCTAAACTTATGAACACGATATGAAATGAAATGAAATTTATTTATTGCAAGAATGATAATAAAAGATAAATACCGATTTCTTAGATTTTTCAAAACAGTAGCTTAACAAATAACACTGGAGAACAGAATTAAATTATCTTATCGTAGAATACAATCCGAATTATAATGTATATGTATATAGTATAGTTATGTTAATGTATATTATGTGTTTAATGTATTCATAAATTGGCATTTACAGGTGTGATCACTAGTGAAGGAGCAAATTATATACGCAGGTCAAAATTACTTAGACTTGAAGTTTATTTATCTCATTGCAATTAATCAAAAACTATATCTTATTATCAATCAGTAGTTACTCGTGGTTTAATCTAAGTGTGGTTGGCGAATTGTCATTAGGGTTTTACTTCGAAAAGTATTTTAGAAAGAGACTAGTCTGCGTTACTAAATAATATAGCCATTATTAAGTAATGATCTTTTCATCGACTAGTCTATGTGATATGACCGTCATCAAAGCGATCTATCGTACACATTGTACTAGGTTCGATTACAGAAAAAATGAAAATTTAAAGGTTTTTTTTTGTTTTTTTCTGGGTCATCAATTCTAGTAGTACCTTCTATACCTACCTAGGTATGACTGTGATCTACACACAAGGAACTCCCCTGTATGGAATTATAGAAATTTGTAAATACGAGTAGGTATAGAAAGTATTTCAACAAAATTGATATTAAGGCACAAACCAAATATAATTTCACATATAGCCAGTAAATAAACGTTACCGTGCTTTACCTAATACCAGAAATTGTCCAATCCTTATAAAGACAGGCTGTGTACCGCTTTTTGTTACGGACCTACGAGATCGTATCGCGGCATACAAAATGAGCATACCGAGTTTTAAACAATAGTGCGTAGGCGCAGATTAACACAAAGTGTCGCTCGCTCCGTAGGGAGTTCGGTATCGGCCAACTAGGAATCCCGGCCGGGATACAATCCCGGTAAGATAGAATTGTACAATAGTGATAGAATATTATTAAGGAATTAAAGTAAATAGTCTGGTATCAACCCGAAATAGGATCGCAGACCTGCACAGGATTGGTTGCTAGATGTAAGGACTAAGATGGGATGCCTCATGTAACGTAATAACATACGCAGGAACATAACTAAAAACGATTAGAGATAAAAAAAAGCTTTGCAGAAAAAAATTGGCAGAAATGTCGCAGTCTAATCACTTTTACTATTTGTATTTGTATATTCAGGTTGGACTATACTATTTTAATATTTGTGTATAAACAAATTGTTTGTGACACTATCTATATAATCTTCAAAAGTAAAACATTATATAAATACGAAATGTCATCGAAACCGTTACAGCTGTTTCACCGTCTTAAGTAAAATAATCAGCTATTACTAATAAGTAATAGTAATAGCGTGCAAAAATCTAATGCATGCAAAAATTTTTGCACGCATCGAACACGAAAGGGGGTGAGGTGTGCAAAATTGCAGTGTTTTTTTTAGTTCTAACATTAAATTTATAAAAATGTAAATTACAACAAGCATTAAATTTAATAATTATGAAAAGTTATCTATATATTTATGATCCCGGAGCCCTCCCTATTTCCCGGGATCTACGTTTGGCTCAGATAGCAATCTCTAGATCTAGTTAACGTGTTGTCTAAATATGTCACGGGAAACGGGTTAGAATTATGGTAGAGTCAGTATTTACATGCACAATTACGCTTGGCACAGTTATTCAACAATTTAACTATTACTTAGTTGCACACACTCCGACATATAAATATAACTTATTGTGTACTACCTAATGCCCGTGATTCTATCTAGTGATATCTAGTACATAAATCACTAAAACTAACTGATCCCGTTCCCGTCTTACTTCACTTTTCTATATTTACATTTTTTAAGTCTAATCATAAGCGGTGCTTAGAATAAACTTTAAGTAAATATTTTGAATAAACATAAAAATCAAATCACGATACCAATATTTTTCATACTATTTTAATAGTCTTTTTAGTACTCTTTACCTCACATTTAGCTTATCACTTCTCAGACCATAACTGAATTTTAGTGATCATGATTACCATGACCTGTGTTAAAATACATACAAAACATACCTACATGCTTGCAAAGTGCGTATTTAATCCTTATCCTTACTAATATTATAAATCCAAAAGTAACTCTGTCTGTCTGTCTGTCTGTCTGGTTGTCTTTTCTTCACGCCTAAACCACTGAACCGATTTTAATGAAATTTTGTACAAAGGTAGTCTCAGACCCGAGAAAGGACATAGGATAGTTTTTATCCCGGAAATCCCACGGGAACTAGGGATCGCGATCTAAGATCGTTTAATCGGAGAATCGATCTTTTGGACCAAAAAATCGTTTATTTTAATCGATATTACTAATATATTACTAATATTATAAATAAGAAAGTAACTCTGTCTGTCTGTCTGGTTGTCTTTCCTTCACGCCTAAACCACTGAACCGATTTTAATGAAATTTTGTACAAAGATAGTCTGAGACCCGCGAAAGGACATAGGATAGTTTTTATCCCGGAAATCCCACGGGGACTAGGGATCGCGATCTAAGATCGATTAATCGGAGAATCAATCTTATGGACCAAAAAATCGATTATTTTAATCGATATTAGTAAGGATTGAATCGTAAACTTTCCATTTGATCAAGTGATGATCGTTAGCAAAGTTGTTGTCCATGAGCCCACGAAGGTTTCAGAGTTGGTACGACCAATTTTTCGCCAGATGGCGCCACTGGTATTCCAATGAACGAATTTTCAGTTTTATGTATGTAAGTATGTCATATTATTTTCTCTTAAACGCGGGCGAAGCCGCGGGCAAAAACTAGTGGTTTATATAATAATAAAATTCATAGTAATCGTAATACTCGAAACTCCCATAGATTTTCTATCATGAATTCAATGGTGTCACACAAAGATAACTACATAGTCTGGTTGGGAATTGAACCAGAAACCCTTGGCGTGACAGACTGATCATTACCACAAAAACCTCCAACAACCACCTTTAAACGTCTAAATCAAAATTTCCTCATACATTAGAACTATAGAACCATACAACACTTATAATAGTAAGACCATCTCAAGAGAAACCGTGGTTTAATGAAAACCAGTACTAATATAGAAAGTGTGTATTACCGCGCGTATAATTAAACTGAAACAACGTGTAGCTATCTAATCTACACATCGGACCATTAACGGAGCAACACAAAAAAACACACAAACACACATTACAAACCAAATAAAACTATTAAGCGTATGTAAATCTATGGACACACTGCCGTTCAGTTTGGTCAACTGTACCCTTACCAGGAGTTTTTACGCTTTGACAAATATGACAAATTTCAATCAGCGCCCCTAGCGGATTGTGTCAGAACTAGGAAATCGTATGGGCCAATACGTAAACAAATACCAAAACAGTCATATTTGTCGAAACGTAAAAACTCCTGGTAAGGGTACTGTATTGACAGTAAACGGCATTATGGAAGTCTGCAAGTCATAAATGGCCGTAAATGCGTTTCAAGTTACTTTAGATATTTGCCACTTATGCTAACTTTATTTAAGAATTCAGTTAGATACAGTAATAATATAATTTATATTATCAATAGCATAGTCAGAATTTTATTCTCTTACGAATGTAAATAAAAATAATTTTGATTGCTAAAAAAATATCGAAATAGTAGGCGAAAGATAGGTTAAATATTGATGTAAACCAAATCTAAAGATTTATATTAAGTAAACTCAGATTCTAATCAAGTTCTTAAAGTAAGGATTTTTAAAGTATTTATAAGAACTAGTACCAACAATACAAATAAAAATTCAAGTAAGCTATGATTGTTAATTGAATTTTTTAAATATTATTCACACGATATACAAGTCCAACTATAGTTTAATTGTATTTTATCTATCTATATATCTATCATAAGTACAAAAGAAACCGAATAAACAGATTTTGACAGCATTTTCACAAGAACACCTTAAACAATTTTTTTTCTACAGAGGCATATTTGTGTAACAATCTGCCCGTGTGTCCACATACGTTATCTCTCAATCTAAAACGTTCCACACACAATCGCACGATCTAAGTCACCGTAGCAATACACAGCCTGTCAAAACAAATGACTGTCCCAACACAATAACTGCTTAAAAAACTCATACGCCGCCTCCCATCGAACCAAACACAAATGTATTTACATGCAACAACGCTCAAATTACAACGTACGACCCTTTCGTCATAGAGCTGCCAACGTCACGATCACGGCTTTGAAACTCATCTCAAGCGATCAACGCTTAGAGAATAAAATCGAATGCTCTGTCAATTCAAATTTGACATACAAAACGATGTTTGGCTCCGGGCGAAACGTATCGAATAAAACAATCGGGACTCTAGTGCGAGAAAATAAACGACAGAATCGATTGTATCGGCTCACGAGAATCGAGAGGTTGTTAACAATTGACGCCTGTTCGTAGTTTATGCTAGGAGGAGATGAAACGAATCGGGCCGTAGGTCGAAGTGGGATCGCGTTGAGGATAATAAACTTCTTGTGAAAGTATTACAACTCCGTTTCCCTTGTGTTTCTGTAAAACAATGCTCGCAATAAGATGGGTCAAGTGATTAAGCATGGTTGCGTATAGGGTTAGTACAAAATGAACGAAGCATAGACTAACACGTAGCGTCGATATCAAATTTCTTGGGAATTGTTTATGTCAATCTGTTCAAAACGCATTCCTAGTCTGCGGGCAAAAAGTACTTGTAATACAATATTGCAATTTACGGTGTAGTACCAGACGCGAATTTATACCAAAGAGGATAGGAATGAACTGTGGAACGTATTGAGTACCGTTATTCCAAATTAAAACAAAAGACGCGAGTCTTCAGCCCTTTAACCAAGACTGTGTATTCAATTTAATTACATAATCCGAACGTTTTTGAAACAACTTTTCTCTACTATAGGTTCACATACAGGGTGGATCATAAAACCAGGGACTTATCTTAGGACGGTATCAACATTTCAACTCTCTTCCTACATACCTAAATATATAGAATTTTAACAGTATTATCCATTACAAGAAAATTTTGAAGAACACTGAGCTCGCCAAAAACCTTGCTCGCAAATAATAATGTATAATATTACTAAATCTTACTAAAACATATATTGCGCTTCATGAATTCGACCGGTAGCGCTAAGGTTCTCTCGTAAAATAAATTTTTAATGCGGTTTCCTACTGTAGATAGAATAGAATGATGACGTATCGTATGATCGAAAAACGACGCGTAGCGTAGCGTAACGAAGGATTGGTAGCCAAAGTTCAAACTTTATATATACAATATATATTCAACCTATCAACATAACCCTAACAAACACCATTACAATTTTTTTCTAATATACTTAAGTAGAATTATTCTATTATTATCTTACTACTCCTGTCACTACTGAGCAGTGATAGCCTAGTGGTTAAGAAACTCTGCCTCTCGATCGAGGGGTCCGAGGTTCAAAACCCACGCACCTCTGATTTTTCAAAGTAATGTGCGTATTAGAAATTAATTATCACTTGCTAAACGGTGAAGGAAAACATCGTAAGGAAACCTGCATACCAAAGAGACTTATAAAAAATAAAACTCAAAGGTATGTGAAGTCTACCAATACGCACTTGGCCAGCGCGGTGGACTATGGCCTAATCCTTCTCATTCTGAGAGGAGACCCGTGCCCAGCAGTGGGACAGTAATGGGTTGTTGATGACTGTCACCACTACTACACTATAACTTACTACTGCCGCCCATGGAAGTTCATGCACTTCTGCGAACACAAAAGCACTTAAGCATTTGGTTCCATCATCAGTAACTACCTAATTGTATCTTCTTGGAACACTTCAATCGGTTTCATAAGTGTGAATTGATACTGGGAACTGTGATGTTCCACGTATGCTTGGTCCCCGTCCATCAATCTGGTATATGACCATTACTACTTCCTTCATCAGATTTCCTACTAATACGACTTAACTTAAAGCAAAGTTCTTGAAGCTTTGATGTGAACTAATAGTATAAATTTCGAAATGACATATTTCGAATATATAGGTGTATATTGTGATTTAAAAATAATATGAATGTAATATTTGAGATGAACTCAAAACACCCGAGTATTCTTCTTAGAATTCTATAAGATTTGTCATTTTCCAATTCACACTTAAGTGGTGAGGACTATGTTCCAAACCATTCGTTTTCGCAGGAGACCCAACTCCAGCGAAGGGTCTATAAATACTCGTAGCATATTGATAATAACTCAAAAAATTGAAATAAAAATACGACTAGCACGAGTTTTCATCTTTAGGATCATCCTAAAATATGAAGTTAGTGAAAAATATTGTTTGTTTTTAATTAACCACTGAACTTACTCAAAATAATATTTGTTTTCTATCGCCAGCATTTTTATACGATTGCAAAACAATCTCAAAGGTGGTTTGTATCTGGGTGGCCGTCGTGGCGGTTGCATCAATATTTTGATTCGTGACTCCAACATCGATATCAGCATGCACTGTTGGTATTGCAGAAACATCTGTATGTACTATGTACTTGTATAGATACTTTGCAAGTATAGATACGGGATAGAAAGTTTTATATTTAAGAAATTCTGTTATAACTTAATTTAACTGGATTCAGATGCAATATTGTATTAATAATATTTTTTTATTAAAACTTAACAGTGTTTTCATAAACGTGAAAGTACAAAATAAAATTAGAATATTACGGCATTTTAATACGAAATCTTATAATAAAATTTCTTAAACCAAATACATTATATTCTTAAGTTAAGAATGAGTTAAGAATAAGAATAAGTCATACTATTTATAACTATGTATTAATTAACAATCTTAACCAATACATAGTAATAAATAGTATGTAAATATAATTATATTTTTATTTTTTTTGTCGTACTTAATCTATAATTGACTATAATGTCCCATCAAAAAAAATTGGAAAATAAAAAAAAATACTCTACATTCCTACCCTCACGCTACAATTCCGTTTATAAGATTAAAAACACAGAGTCAAAACAAACACTAAAACCGTTCAACTGGAAATCGAACCCACTACCGGACCTCCTGCGATCGCCCGCAAATCACACAAGCTATAAATTATGACTATATTTGAATGTGACCGTTCCCAGTAGTTCACGGGTGGCCACCGATCACGCGGTGGTTGCAGTTTCGGGTCGTGCCTCCACCGGCGTATCGTATATCGGGCGTGGGCGCTACCATCCCAAGAGTTTTGATGTACTGGAATACGGACTCTATCTTGTTTATCCGTCTGTGATACATTATCGTTGAGACTACCCAGCCGCTACAAAAGTTATGAACAAATGTAGAGTATCTGGTTATCTATACGCATAATTTTATACAGGTTTCGTACATTGATTTAATACAGAATCACTTGCTAATGAATAAAACGTCTAAAGAAATACTATTCCATCCGAAATTTAATACAGTTCAATTTCTTACAGCAGAATCGATTTCTAGGAAATAAAGAAATGAACCGTCTACATAATATTAATAGTCATTGAGTCAATTGAGTCACGCAGACAGACAGATAAATAGGTACATAAAAATGGTGTTTTGGTATATGAGATCATCCTTCAGGTTAACTAATTTTACAATAATTATTACCAAACAAGAACATAAACAAAACAAAAACAGCAACAGTTATAACATCATTGGCAAATAGCAGTTTAAAACCGAAACAAAGATATCACTAATTCAATTACGCTAGAAAAATAGCAGTTAACAAATCAAGCCGCTACAGCGCTTGGTAAATTCGGTTTCGCTATTGTTACACTGATGGGTGAGCGGATAACGAAAAACAAATAGTACTAATTACGTTTGAAGCCCAGTTAACAATCGCCATCTCTAATCTGGCAAACAAATTGTTGTTCAGCGGACGGCGTTGGACAAATTGTCCAAATTATTTTTTCGATTACGCTCCCATTGTTTAATCGCACCGGTTAATAGGCGCGATAGGATCTGAAAGTTGCGCGCGGTTCCATTGCCTGACACGGTACGGTGAAACGTTTTATAAAAGGAGCCAATGAGCTTGCAGTCTTTAAAGTCAGACTTTAAAGGTGGCAGAACCCTTAGTGGTTCGACTTCGAAGGCACAACAGCCATAGCTATTTCTGCCTAATAACAACAGTGTTAGGCGCTGCTGTGTTCCGGTTTGAAGAGTGTAGTAAGGGAGACATACTTTCTGAGACGTTTCGACTTAGTCCGCAGAGGTAGCAAAGTATCTTCACGCTGCTCTAAAGCAGATGAGTGGAGACGTCATGTATTTACTGAAGTGAAGCGTTAAAAACGTATGTATATTATGACAATATAACAAAATATAATTTTAAATTACAAGGAAATAAACAAAAACATTTCATGTATAAATACAATGTAAGTAAAATTTAACTAGTATATTTTTAACAATAACGTATCGTTAGAGGCAATGGACTCACGTAATTACAGAGAGTTTTAAAGCTTGGGATTTCCACATATTAAAGCGACTGAAAAAGATAGATGATTGTTCTAACACGATTTTTTACGTGCACCTACAGCTATCTCGTTACGTGTAAGTTTCTCAATACACAAAATTACTTTACAAAATTGTAATTGTGAGAACCGACAGATAGAATTTTAATACATATTATGCAGAATAAGAATTAGCCGTAAATCGGTAAATATTACGCATAAATAAAAAAAAAATAAACACTTACTACACTCACCGCCCCACACTAGGATTCCCTGTGTCGTGGGTGCCATGGACACACACATAGACAAATACACAAACACCAAGACCCAGAAACAGAAATCTAAATTCATCATTTAGATATTTGTCTGGCCGGGGATCGAACCCGGGAACCTTTGCGCGTCAGACCGGTATGGTGACCGCACCGCCACGCGGGTCGTCAAAAAAGATTTTCTTATTTTAAGAATATGGTTAAGAAGGATTTTGTGCAGAAGTCTCTTATTTTAGTTTAACGAATTCCTCAAAAATACATTTTACTGCTATTGAAGGCGAAAGTTAACGTTAAATATGAAGATATTACTTCGAAACCACGACGTTCAAAGCAAATTCACAAACATGCAAGATGTATTCCAATCCAATATTCCGTGCGGCGTTCTCTCATTTTCTGTGGTCCGAATTTAAAATTTGTGAATAAAAATCGATTTAAAAAAACGTAAATCTTACATATAGTGCGGAATTAAATTTCTCACATTTTCAAACTTAATTAATCTAACAAATTCTCCCCTTATCAGTCCCATAACATATTCGTTCGCCATAAAAATCGGTATCATAAAATCAGGTTTCATTAGCAAGTTAGTTGTATTTTTATCGATTTCCTCGCAATCCAACCGGTCGGATGAATCACAAGACACTTATACATCAAAGATACGCAATAGAGCCACTCAAATAAGTTACAAGAGCTTCACTCAAACCTATTTATCAATAGCCAGACGGATGATTTTAAAATGGAGATTCATTAGCTGTATCTTATCGGTCAGAAGACGAAGTCCATTAGCTATCTGTAGTTTATCGCGCGTTATCGCCAGAGATGAGAGCAGCGACCAAATCGCCCGTCGTTTAGACGTATGACGTCTAAATTCGTATTTAATTATACGAAAAATACAGCTGTGTATATAAGAAACCTTCTAGATGATGCCTTATATCTTATAGATCAGATAGTGTTTTGTACCGTCGCCCTAAAATACCTTAATCAACAATTTGACAAAACTACAAAAGTCGGTGGGTTTCAATTTTTGTAAAGTCAGCTTAAAATACCTAAATCAATAGTTCATAAGTGTAACAAAGTCGGTCGGTTTAATGATTCACAAAATTTTGAACATATATTTAGGACATGAAAATGGAACATTAATTTAGAAATTTAACTTCGCTAATCAATAACAAACACTTATTTTTTTATAAAATAAGAGTAGCAGACCAGCATGCAGTCGACATGATGGTGGCTACAGTCGTCCGTGGACATCTGCAATCAACCCCAAGTAACATTAGATTTTTACCTGAGGTCGATCACAAATGCACTTCCCCTGAGGACTAAGCTGGAGTGCCTGGGAAAAGTGTCTCCCTTACCACACCTCATTATGTTTCGGTATACACTTAACAAAATGTACTCTTAGGGTGGGTTGCATCGAAAGCCCGGTTAAAGTTTGCATTAAAGTTAAATGTAACAGTAACTTTGACGGTAGCGATGGAATGTAAGAATTCCGTGTTGCACCAATTGATTTGCCATTAACGTCATTTGTGTCGCTGTCACTGAAATTTTTAGTCTAAATTGACAGATAGGGAAGTTGATAGTTAAAGTTAAGTATTGGTAATTACGTAATTTCAACCTCAACTAAAACGGTGCAACGAATTATTTTTTTAAACATTGATTTGACGGTTTGTTAGGCTTCTGTAAATGTTAAAGTTACATAATGCAACCGACCCTTAGTTTATCATCGATTACTTTATTTAGCAAAGTGTATGTATGTAGTCTATATAGTCTTCACTTAACACGAGATAAATTAATTTACCTATGTCTAAGTAAAAAGTTAATGTTATTAAAGTTCCAATATTGATTCGACAATCACTTATCATAAAAACAAACATCATAAAAAATGTAACTAGATTCTGATAACTAATTAGTATTTTTACCCAACTGTGGAGAGTAATTTAGGCAGATTATTAGAGGGTAATTTAGGTACAGTATTTTAACACGTGTCGTTCGATTCGTAAAATTGTTGTAGTGACATAGGCTTCATTATTTCTCAAACTAGCGTTGATCAAAAAACTGAAATACGAAAATAACTAGCAGAACTATTTTCGTTTTTGAATTTTTGGCAAACTATTGGATTTATTAATAATGGCCGTCCTCATACTCCACACTTGACACCAGTCATGTTTGACGGCATCTGAGGCAATCGTTAAAAGACGTACATACAAACATATGTATATACATACATATATGTGGTACATATATGTATGTATATACGTTAATAATCCATTGTCCATTAAAATACGTCTGCAAGCTCTCTTATAATCTTAAGAGACTTTCACTTTCCTATCACCAAGCCTCCTTATCCGGCGCTGCTCTTAGACTCTTAAAGTAACGTTATCGTGTACCCGTTTTTAAATTACAATCTGTAATAGGATGTTGGTTATGTTACTGGGAACCATTATCAGTAGTTAGAACAGTCCTACGGTGATGTTATCGATATCTGCCTTGTGAAACTGCGATCGCTTTCGTTTGACTACGATATTGCTGGTTGACTCTACATTGCTGGCTTTGTTTATATTGTATTATGTTAACAACTATGTTAACAGGCAATGGATGTTGTATTTTGTTTTTGCTCATACGGTCCTGAATGTTTTTGTTGTAATAATTTTACATCCAATATAAGCAGATTGTGATAATCAACTTTAAATAAACCATTTAAGTAACCAACTGTAATGAGTGCTGTTCGATTACGAAAATTAATATTTTCTACTTTTTAGTTGGTATTATCATAAAAGCGTGTTTTTTAGTTTTTTGGTGTATATTTATTTAATTTTCCTGTTACTCCTCAAATGGTTCACATGACGAAAGCCACTTGTAACCATCGTGTAGGTATTACGTTTAATTTTTAACGATAACTTTTGAACCGCGATAACATTTGTTCTGATAATCTGATACGGTAAGTCCGTAGCGATATAATTATCAATTCTGTTAGAAACGGACGATTGCAGCTCTTATTTATATAACGGTAAGATACCGGCCATCTTGAATTTCGAATAGATTCCGTTAAGTTTGAATTTTTTTACGATATTTTTTTAAATACTCGTATTATAATAACTGAACACAATTGAGCTGCGCACTTTTTTTAATTTTTTACAATAAATAGAGATATTACCTTAGGGATAAATTTGATAATGTTCTCGTATACACGTGTACCAGTTAGGCTTTATCGATTATTGTTTCCCGGGTTTGATTACCTACCAGGCAAACAGTAATTTAATGACTTCAGTTTTAAATAGGTATACATAACTATTCCTATATTTCCTTGTTTTCTACACATATTTTTATGAAATGGATTTCCACTAATGTATCACTAAGCTATAGGGTAAATTTGAAATTTATTTAAAATGTAAAAAATATTGTAGTTAACCACGTTTTAAATATTATCCCCTATTAGGTATTTAATTGGTTATAAAATCAAAAAATGAAAAAGAAATATACCAACTGACACTCAATCAAAGCCAATATATTTTTATTAACTATACTATTCCGGAAATCTTTTGTACCTACATCATTATGTTAGATGACTTCCGCTCACGAGGTGCGAGTACGTTTATGGCGAACTGATAATCTCGTACGTATCAACTTCCGTTAATACATTGTAATCCGATCCGGCGATACGTACGTGTCTAATCGTAGACGAGTGGGCAGCCTAATCTGCGAACTGGGTGGCGCCTTACACGGGCTAGAACTATTTTTTTTCTTTATAATATAGGAGTAGCAGACGAGCATGCAGTCCATCTGATGGTAAGTGGCTACTGCTGCCCATGAACATTTGTAATCAACCCCAGAGAAGATTAGATATTCCTACCTGAGGTCGGCCACAGATGCGCCGCCATGCCTGAGGACTAAGCTGGAACGCCTTATAAAAGTCTGTCTCCTTTACGACACCCTTCAAACCGGACCACAGCAGCGCCTAACACTGCTATTATTAAGTAGAAATAGGTGTGACGGTGGTGCGGCACAAAGGGTTCTACCACCTTCAACAACTACAACCATTACAACCAACTTCTCCACAAATCCAGTTCCACTAAGGTTCCCGGGCACAGCTATGAGGAGTTACCTGGGTACAGCAGTGGGACGATTATCTTTAGCAATTTTGGGAAAATATGAATTATTTCGAAAACAGAAATAGCGACGATGAAAATCCGTCCTTAATCCATTTTATTATTTCATTGCATTATTTCGTTTTTAATTATTTTAATTAATAAAAAGGGAAGCTACATGTAACTTTTAGTGTTAACTTTAATTTATGCGTTTCAGTGGTTGTAATATGGTCATAAAATGCATTATAAATTATAATGCTAAACATGGTATGTAATCGGTGAAATGGCCGAATTAAACGTCCACATACACAATGTTATACCAACGTAAATTTTAATAGGTAGTATTACATATTACATATGTAGATTAAAAATCAATTTATTAGTTATCCTAAAACAAAACAGCCGATCGCAACATTGTACGATCGTTCGATACAAACACGAGGGATACGTGTCTTATCGCCGCCGCGACTGAGACAAAGCGATGTGATGTAAACTGTTGCGCGCGACCCACTATCGCCGGTGAAACGTATGTGTTACATAGTCATTACTTTATGAAATGTTTAACTTCACTTTTTAAGTAGATATAGAAGCTATTTCTACCTAATAACAGAAGTGTGTGGTAAGGAAGACAGACTTTTCCGACGCGTTCCCGCTTAGTCCTCAGGGGTAGCGGCTCATCTGTGGCCGACATCAGGTATGTAATCCTATCTGGGGTTGATTACAGATGTCCATGGGCGGCAGTAGCCACTTACCATCAGGTGGATTGCATGCTCGTCTGCTACTCCTATATTATAAAAAAAGATATAGAAGCTACTTACACATTTGAAGGTGGTAAAACATATGTACAGTTATATGTTAGAACTCTTAGTACGATTCTGGAGGCGCCACCGCCACAAGTAATAACAGCAGCCTGTTAACAGCAGCGTTAAGAGCTGTTATGTTTTGGTTTAGAGGGTGTGGTAAGGTAAACACACTTATCCGAGGCTTTTCAACTTTTCCTCAGGGGTAACAACGTACCTGTGGCCGATCTCAAATAGGACTCATCTTATCTGGGGTTGATTACAGATATCCTTGTGCACCAGTGGTCATTTACCATTATATGGAGTGCATGCTCGTATGCTACTTTCATATTATAACGTGAGACATAGATTCGTGATATTTAGATTTTCAGTTTTAAGTGATGACAGAAAATATCGCGAGGGACCTGTACCCTTACCAGGAGTTCTCACGTTTCGATAAATATGACTGTTTTGGTATTTGTTTACGTATTTGCCCATACAAATTCCAATAAGCGCCCGTAGCGGATCGTGTCAAAACTCGGAAATCGTATGGCCCAATACGTAAAGAAATACTAAAACAGTCATATTTGTCGAAACGTAAAAACTCCTGGTAAGGGTACTGTATGCAAAATTTCAGTGTAATTCAAAGTTGTGGAGATAATTACATTTTTACGAAGTATGTCTTTCAGTGGTGACAGAAAATATCGTGGGAATCTATATATTTGTAAAATTTTAGTGAAATTCAAAGTTGTGTAGATAATAAATTATTTACAAAGTACATATTTCCAATGTAGGTAACACAGGAGATCGTAGGGCTATAAGGGTAGTGTTAGGGCTCAGATGAATTGTGCTTATATGAACTTCAAGAATATGACAAAGAAGAAGTTTTCTATGCCATAATATAAACGACCCAACGGTAGAGAAACGTAAATTAAAGGATGCCATCGGGATCCCTATGAGTATTAGATCAAAATAATGCCACCACCACGCATATTATCAAATTAAATAAAAACAGCATTATTTATCCGAGTGATTAAAACGATATAAAAACGTAATTCCCAGTTGAGGCTAATCAAATGGAGCAGCAATCTAGAAACTCGACCATTGACACAATAGCAGATGTACTGTTATCTCGCGAGATACGCCGGCGGATGCTGCGATACCAGATATCACTCGTTACTTTATTTTTTTAATTCGTAACTAGGGTTGTGACGCGAAAGATTTCGGATCTAGATATCGATAGCTTTTGTCACGCAAAGAAATTCACTTGGATCCCCTCCCGCTTAGCGAAGTTGTGTGGTATGACGGACTCTTACCAATTAAAACTCCCCGGTATTCCTCTGGACGCTCAGTGCCAGGTCACTAGAAGCGTTATCATTACATTCAGGGCTCGGCAACGTTTGCCGGAGCTGGTGTTAACGTCAGCCACATCCCGAAGGAGCCCCTTTAGTGGCGTTCCACATGAAATGAGCGTGTAGAACACATACACGACATCTAGATCCCTAATGAACGGAATTAGATTTTATTGATGGAGGTACAGTCGGAAAAAGTAAATTATATTACTTCCGGATATCGGTGAATAATTTTTTTAAACAATGTTTTACTCTAAGACATATGCAGGTGGTTTTCTTTTTTGTTTTTTTTTCATATACTACCTACATGTATTATTTTACCCAAACATACCCAGACTCATAAATAATACATAAAGACCATACCTACAGTAAATTTGTTTTCAAAATTATGTCCGTATTAGAATTACATATTTGTTAACACAACATAAACGTTGAATATGTGATAATTTCATAAATTATAATTTAATGATATTAATGTAATAGCGCACAACAGAAACAAAACATGTTATGACATCGAATTAAATATAGCCATTAGCGGAGTTAAAAGATAAATAATATTCCAAGTATTACGTGGTTTTTTAATTATTAATTTTTTGCTTCGGATATCCAATAATTTTGGTGCGATAACCGAATCTGGAACATCCCTAGCAAATAGCCAGATGAGAGAGACAAGAGATGTTATCAGTTGGTAAAACAGAGACAGATAGAGCGTGATGAACGCGTGTGGGTCGTTATCATTGAATGTGATAATCGATGTGGGTATTCCGCGTGTATGTGTACATACATACATACATATGTATGTATGTTTCTAAAGTTCATTACGAAAATTTATTATTATGTGGATTTTGTGGGCTGTCAAAGGTGTTCAGAAAAATAAAATATATTCAGTTTTATTTTTACTTAATTAAATTCCTTTCATTTTTTAATTTATTCAAAGATGTTTAAAAACCGATAATTCGGATTTACTTTTAATTTGTCAGGAAATTAATTACACTTATTTTTATTGTTTATCAATTGTTTACTTTGTGATGCTATGCTGACCAAGGATTTGGTAGACTTCTCACAGCTTTCTGAAAATTGGGCGGATTTATTTCTGAAATAGAAGTAAATACCAGCAGTCCAAATCAAATGATAAGGAAAGAATCCATTTTATCATAATGGGATGGTATAATGGTAAATAGTCGTTGCCCGGCATGGTCATGGATACCTGTAATCAACAACAGGTTGTATTGAAGTCATACCTAAGGGGTCACTTCAGAAACGTTGCTAACATTAAGACTCAGTTGGAAGGCCTCATATCTATAATTGTCTGGCTTTATCCCTAACCAGGATAGCAGCTTATACGTAAATTGACGTTGATACCTTCACAGACGAAAGACAAAAAGATCTAGAACCTTTAACCTCTCCGGTTTATTTTGTTTCACAATATTTTCATCATCTGAAAGCCTCAAGCCCTGCAGTGGGGCAGTGAAGGATTATCGATAATACAGCAGTATAAAGATTAATCAACAGTAGCTAATTATCGTAAGAATGCCATATCCATTACTTTTATCACAATGTTATGTTATCAGTACAAATATCAAGTTGTAACGATTGTGTCCACGTGAAGCCGTGACGACATATTGCTAATTGCAAATATATTTGCAATTAATTTACTTGTATTATTATGACAATTATAATTATGTATGAGTAACTAAGCTTATTTTAACTGACCACCTGTTGTCATATGAAAATCCCCGTTTGTTAAAATGTTGAACTAATTGTGTTTGTGCAAAAGCGAAGTACCTATATAACGTACTAGTTTTTGTCCGCGGCTTCGCCCCCGTTTAAAAGTTTAATAACATAACATACTAACATACACAAAACTGAAAATTCGTACCTTCAACTTCGCTAAAGATCATCACTTGATCAAATTCATAGTTTACGATTCAATCCTTACTAATATCAATTAAAATAATCGATGTTTTGGGTCCAAAAGATCGATTCCCCGATTAATCGATCTTAGATCGCCATCCCTAGTTCCAGTGGTATTTCCGGGATAAAAACTATCCTATGTCCTTTCTCGGGTCTCAGACTATCTTTGTACAAAATTTCATTAAAATCGGTTCAGTGGTTTGGGCGTGAAGAAAAAACAACCAGACAGACAGACAGACAGAGTTACTTTCGGATTTATAATATTAGTAAGGATAGTGGCAGTAGTTACCTAGTGGCTGAAGCTCAACCTCTCAATGGGGGATCCCGAGTTGCAAACCCAGGTACGCACCGCGATTTTTAAAGTTATATGCGTATTAGAAATAATTTTGATAAAATACAATGCAAGATTTACTGTAAAGGTCACGGAAAGATCCCGAGGAGAGCTACAGTCTGAGAGTTCTTCAAAAAACCTTAAATATGTGTAAAAGGATACCCGTATCCAGCTATAGGATAGTGGGTTAACGAAGTTAATATAACCGAGGGAATTCCCTTCCTGCTTATTTCCTGAACGCTACGATATGGGGCTCTTCATAATATTATTATGTTAATTATTAACTTGTGATATCATAATCCGGAGAATGTATTACTCAGCCCCTTTAAGCCAACTAGAGCCTTCCAATTTGAACTCTTATTTGCCCTCGGCCACAAATGCCTTCATCATCAGCCCATTATTGTGCCACTGCTGGCCAAAGGTCTCCTCTCAGAATGAGAAGGAGTAGGCCATAGTCCACGGCGCTGGTGCCAATTGGTAAACTATACATACCTTTGAAAACCTATTTTTTAAGATTCCTCAGGTATACAGGTTTCCTCAAGACGTGTTCCTTCAACGCTTAAGCAAGTGATAATTAATTTGTAATACGCACATAACTTTAAAAATCAGAGGTATGTGTCTAGGATTTGAGCCTTGGTCCCGTCGTTCAAGAGGCTGAGTTTCGTAACCACTGCGCTATCACTGCTTCCCCAAATGCCTTGCTACCTAAATTCTCTTTTATTTGTGAGCAATTGATGCTACTAGACTTAGGTATCACCTACAAAGCGGAGCAGGGCTACACACCTTAGGGAGTGAAAGAGGCAGCACTTGCTGTTGACGGTGGTGGTAGTAGTGCCTACGAATTCGATCCACCAAGGGTTCCACCTTTAATTTTCTTCCTTCATAATAACTCAGGTACATGACACACAAAGGCCCGCCACCCACGGCCAGACTCCACCGGACATTTAGAACTCACGACTGTCTAAAGAAAATATCATTTAAGACGCTTAAAAATATTCATAAGATACATTCAGTAGCACACGGATTAGATATTTCTACCAGAGGTAGGACACAGCTGCGTTGCTACCCCTGAAGACTAAGCCGGAACGCCTCGGAAAAGTATGTCTCGCTTATCACACCCTTCAAAACGGAACACAGCAGCGCCTAACACCGCTGTTATTAGATAGAGATAGGTGTGGCGGTGGTGCCGCCGGAGTCGAACCACAAAGGGTTTTACCACCTTCAAAATCACCTTTTTAATGTTTATTTAATTTGAATTCAGTCGTCTGTCGTGTCGTAACCGCAGTATCCGCGGATCAACTTACGCAATGTAACTAGATGCACCGCACTGTTTCATATTGTAACCATGCATCACGAGATGCGATTAGATACAGATTGCATGTGTGCGTGTGGGTGGTAAAATATGAAACGTATAATGATACGGGTTACGATCTGTAGTGACAGGTACTACAACAGCGCCGATAGCCTGGTGGTGAACGTCGATGTAAAATTTCGGAGGTCCAGGTTCGAATCCTAGACATTTTTGAAATGATATTTATTACATTAATATCAATGTATTAAGTCGGTTTTTATACTATTTTGTAGCAATAAGAAGTTTGAAAAATTAATGTTCCACAACTGGGCTCGACACCTTTGGGATTGGAAATTGTACGTTTAATGTCCTCACCAAGCGCGAAATTGATTTCATACACCTTTAAAAATAATATGAATAATCGAATGATTCTATAGGAAATGTATAAGATTTCCCATTGCTACGAGTATGTTTGTACACAATCAAAACAAGTGAAATTATGCCCTTAAGTCAGTAAGTTCAAAATAGATCAGGTCTTAGGCTATATCCTCTGTCAGTATCTAGACTATGTCATCTAACATGAGTGACATTAAATTTAGATAGAAATACTAATAGTGTATTAATAATGTCAATATATTACTAAGTCACGTGTTAAAATCCAAAATCAGTACCATATCATAAATCAACATGCAAACTCGAACGTAATCTGATTTCCGAAATGTTAAGCTCTGGATTTGGATTGCTCACAAATAAAAGAGCGGAGTGGGCCCCACTACCCACTAAAACAATTGTTCGCGTGCAAATCTCCAGATAAACGCTACAAGCTTTACAAAAACGAGGCGATAAGAGTAAGGGCGGGCACACACGAGAGGCAACAAATACAAGTATCATACCTTATTTGTTTTATTTAGTTTCGTAGGAGACTTTTGTGTTAAAATGAATATGTATGTAAGATTTTATGTAAAGAAAGCAGAAAAAAGGCTTTAGGTGAAATTGACTTTTTCATAAATATCTCTTTAAAAGACTTTAAATCTGACGATGTATTGGATACTCTTCGGTGGTGGCGAATGATGTACATATCATCATGGGGTGAACTGCATACTCATTTGTAATATTTAGTTATATATAGTCATTAATTTGAAATTATTAAAAAATCTAAAAAAAACAGGTGAGAATAACTTTCCTTGCTTTGGATCTCTGCTTTTTGTTAAATTTAGATTAAAAATGGAAGTCATAGAAAAATGGTACAGTTTAAGAAAAAAATCGAACTTGAGATGTTCTAACATAGTTCTCAAAAGCATCGACGCATCCGTGGTATATCTCTAGAACTCTGATCTCATTTGTGGTCGATTGCAAATTAACTTTAAATCTTATTTAATGTCGATTTATTATTATAAAGCCCTTTTAAACATCCATTAATCTCATGAGCATCTGAATGATAGATCCATTACAGATTTCCATGGACGACAGTAACTCACATGCTCGTTTTAAAAATTCCTAATGAATGGCACATGCGAGGGTTACCACTGACAACCAGTGCACAGCATACACATCACCTTCAATTTTTGTTTTGTTTTTGTTGAAAAATCCACAAAAGCAAACTCATCACAAAGCAGCCTTAGCCATCAACAAAGAATCCAGCTCTCGCAAAGGACGTAACAAAATTCGTTACATCTTCATCTTCGTCCCACGCCGGCGACACATGTACGTATAAATCCACCTACACGATACCATCACACAGTTTATCAATCCGCAAGAGTATAAATTATCCATATCGCCCTTCCCGATCTAACACGACGCTGTAAAAACACCCCTTTCTAATTGGAAACGCATGATTAGTTTGAACCGAGCATTGCTTTGCGATCTTGGATGTATCTTGGATTGAAGGTGGTAGAACCCTTTGTGGTTCGACTCCGGCGGCACCACCGCCACACCTATTTCTACCTAATAACAGTGTTAAACGCTGCTGTGTTCCGGTTTGAAGGGTGTGGTAAGGGAGACAGACTTTTCCGAGGCGTTCCAGCTTAGTCCTCAGGGGTAGCGGCGCATCTGTGGCCGACCTCAGGTAGGAATATCTAATCCTATCTGGGTTTGATTACAGATGTCCATGGGCGGCAGTAGCCACTTACCATCAGGTGGACTGCATGCTCGTCTGCTACTCTTATATTATAAAAAAAAATAAAAAAATCTCAATCAAAATTGACACAAGGTAAGCTCAAAATTGTTTTTTTTTTTCCATGATATTGTAGTAGCAAATGTACAGTCTACCTGATGGTTGGCTACTGCCCCCCATGGGCATCTGTATTTTGTGCCTAATCAACCCCAAATAAGTTAAACCTACCTGACATTGACAATAGATGCATTACTACTGCTGATAAGAAGTTAGGACGTATCGGATAAATCTCCTCTATCACACTGATCCGTATTTACTTATTTTGGAACGTCAAAAATTTACGATTTTGGATCATTACGAAAATGCACAAGAAAATCTGTACATTATTGATTTAAAGTTTTCTAATAAATTAATTTTGGAGAAGCACGGACGAAAGGGCTCAGTTATTTTACACCACTATTATTTGACGTAATTAGCTGTGAGAAAGTTGCCTCAGTGGTACCATGACGAAATTTACTAGTTAAACCAGTTAAATACAAAAACAAAGTCATAATTCAATGTCGTCAAATAACATACAAGTACACGGATACACGCACCAAGCAAATTCCCCGTATTAGTTAAGGTTAAAAACATAATCTGTGGCAGATAAAATCGTTATCGATATCAGAATGATCGATCAAGTGGGCTATCTGTAAATCCTCGGTGGCGCAACCACTCGATACTGATCAAATTACAAGCAACTAGAATGTTTTCTTTAGATTATGTGGTGTACGGTGATGGACGAATTGGAATCTTGATATAACAGGCTCATATCCTTTTTCCTTCTTATGTTAGCATGAAAACTATAATTTGTATTCGTACTTTTCTTGTGTGTGCATTGAAAATAGTAGTAGTATAAATAGTAACTTGAAACTATAGATTATTCAAAATTTTGAACAGAAAATAAACTTTAATAAATTAGTCTAAAATGGTGAATGTATTACGTGCATTACAGTTATTAGGCATTGTGATAACTATATATTTAATAAAAACCAGTTAACAAGAATAGAACAGAAATAAAAATAGTTTGCTATTTTCAAACATATGTTCATTTACATTAAGACCCTGAATAAGTTTGCCATAGCATCAGAAAAATTTACTTATACATATAACGTTTAATGAGTCGGCCATACAACCACAAGAGTTTTACTGGAAATATAAAACATACCTACAAAGTAAACTTAGATTGTGTGACTGTATTCATAATTACATGAAGTTTCCGTTCATTATTAACAAATCCATGGAAAATTCTTAAACAATTAAAACCGATTCCTGGTAAATGATACATTTATATACAAGTAATCTACAATTATTCCTCAACAACGATACTTTATGCACAGTAATTTTCAGTATAAATATGTACATTTTTTATTTTTGTAAAGATTAAGTCAAAAACGAGCATACAGTCCTGCCCATAAGTGGACACTGCAGTCCATGGACATCTGTAACTCACATCAAATATATTAGGGGTTCTACCTTAAGTCGAGCATAGACGTGTCCTACTCTTGTGGTCCAAGATGGTCACCTCATAACTGAGTAAACCGGCATTTATATCCTTCAAAATACAAGTACTTAAAGCCAGAAATAGATGTATATATGGTACATCCCCGGTAAATACTGTTTATACAATTCCTCGAATTCAAAGAACAATAAATTTAAATCCAATATCTCCATCAGGTGTACACAGGTTGGAATCATGTCGACTATCGATAGTAGCCTATCTGCTGATCGCTATCGGCCAAATTTTCGAGCGATTTTAATCCACATAGATATCCATATCATCGACATTATCAAGATATACTTACGATTCGATGTACCTACATGTGTAAATGAAAAACAATTTGCTAAAACATAATTATTTTAATTATGTATTTTTATATTTGGTTAAAGAGCAAACAAACAAGAATTTAACTAATAATGTCAAAAATCGATTAAATTAACCAAATGCAAGTAAATAGGATCAAATAAAGACCATAATAACATCTTAGAGAAGATGTAAACTTAACTAACCCTTGCAGTCTTTGATTTTATTCTTATAAGATTTATGCAAAGCCTTATTGGTAAGTATTTAAGATAGGTACTAGTTGAATTTGGGATTGAAAGCTAATTGTGCTATAGGCAATTTTTATATTGCAGAAGTACCAAACGAACTCGCAATCCACCTGATAATAAGTAGCAACTATCGATGTATTTATAATCAACTTAAGATAGGATCAAAGTCATACCAGACGTCGGCCACAGGTGCGTCACTACCTCTGCGGACTAAGTTGGAATATCGCGGATAAGTATATCTTCCCTACCACGAAACTTTACCAAAACCTTCAAACTAGAACTAGCTTTTAACACTTATTACTTTATTTTTAGGCAGATATAGGTATGATGATGTCTTCAAATTCAAACCATGAAGGGCTACCTTAGAGTACCACATAACAAAGTAAATTAATGATCATAACTCATTAGATAAAATATCATAAAGTTTCAATCTAAGAATGATTTATCGCCGCTATCTTTAGCTGTCTAATTATAGCAACCAACTGGTACAAACATATTAGAATTTTAAACACAGACGATAAGATCAAGATTGGTTTTTGTAAGAGTAATAAATAATATTATCTAACAGAGTAGATTGTTACCAAGCGAGCTGGCTAGAGGTCAGATTAAACTCAAGTAGTTAAGGAGACATACTTATCCGAAGCGTTCTAACATAGCCATCAGGAGTAGCAACGAATATCATCAGACACTAGTCCCTTTTTTCATAACATAGAAGTAGAAGACGAGCATGCAGTCCACCTGATAGTAAGTGGCTACTGCCGCCCATGGACATCTGTAATCCACTCCAAATAGGATTAGATATTCCTACCCGAGGGCGGCCACAGATGCGCCGCTACCCCTGAGGACTAAGCTGGAACGCCTCGGAAAAGAATGTCTCCCTTACCACACTCTTCAAAACGGAACACAGCAGGTGAATTGGATGTTCGCTTGCTGCTGCTATATTAAAAAAAAGAGTGCTGGCTAATAAACGTGAGTTGATCAGTCAACCAATACATAGCCTTTTTTATAAGATTGCAGAAAACGAACTTGTAGTCCTTCTGATAGTAAGTGTTCACTACCGACATTTATAACAACCCTATTTAGAACAGCGGTTCTGCTTGAAGACGATTACAGATGTGTTGGACTCCTGAGGACTAAAATGTTTACCTCATATGTAAATTAGTCGACGTCATATAAGGGAGATATATATTTTGGGAGATTTTGGTCTCCCCTCCCTTTAAACCAGAAGAGAGCAGCGCTTAACATTGCTGTTTTTAGGCAGAAATAGGTGGACCTCCAGTCGAACAACATGGAGTTCTACCTTCAAAATTTCATCTCTAAAAACCACTGATCCATAAAACCATTATTATGTATTATTGTTTAAAATTTCAATTATATATCAGTGATTATGCCACAAGGAAAAGTCAACAGAGTCCTATTCCAATTTATTATTCTTCAAAATGTGAGTAACAATTTATCAGCGCATCGGTGACTAATTAAGGACGTTAGGCGTTATTTACGTTTATATTACATACGATTTCACAGCGGGATTTCCAGGAACTAAGTAGATGTTGTTTAACAAACAGTTCAAAAGACTTCTGGTTAAAGGAAATCATTAATTTAAATAACCGATTAGGGGGTTTTAGCTCCGTATCAATAAAGGAAATTGTACGTTTAAAATAATGTGATAATGCTGTTTTTTTTCTATAAATTTGAAGTAGCAAAGAGGCGTGAAGTTCTTCTGATGGTAAGTGGCTACTACCGCCTAAGGATCAAGTAATATTGAAGAAATATGTCATTTCAGTCACAAATAGAGACAGAAATAAAATTATTCATAATTTATACCAAATTGATGATTATGAATAATGTAATTGATGATGAATAATTAAATTTAAACTGTAAAAGGGCGCTTATAGACATTTTTAGGTACCATGACACAAAATAGTTTATAACTAGAATTAGATTACGTGAAAATACTGCTCTAAAATTATGAACCAAGACAATATCTTAAAGCTCAGAGGATAGCTTTGGTTGCATCTATCAAGTATCATACCTTAAGTATAAAGGTAAACCCTTAGCATATAACTTACACTAATACAGCATTACCCAAAAGATAAACTATAATTCAAGTTTTAAAATATAATTGAATCTATTTTAGGAGAGTCTCCACATTCCTAACACACTACTAACGCTCAAGTTTAAATATCCAAGGGTCATTGCGACCATATTGTGGATAGGGTGACAACCCTTAGCAGCAACCCTTCTTTCCCACGGCACGCGTGCCACTTTTTGACTCTTCGGATTTATAATCAACCCCTCAATGGGGTGCACATCACTTTATGAATAGGACACAATCGGATTAAATGTGGTCATTGTATTATGCAAAAATGCAAAAAGTATTGAAATAAATTGCACATTTTGAGCTTTTTTTACGTTAGTTTACATAGTGTTAGCAGAACTGGGCAAACGTGACCCACCTTTATATTTCATGTATACATACCACATACCTGTATTTGTTGAATCTGAGATAAAATACGAAATGAAGGAATATGAAAATAACATTATTATAAAAAAAAATACAATTACATAATTTTTGTCCCACATTAACTTAACTTTCAATTAATCTGAATTAAGTACTAATGATGATGTGTATGTCTATAATTTAAAAAAAATGTAAAAAATCAATTATCTAATCGAACGAAACGAAGCAATTGATTTAATTAATCAAACTAAAATTTTCAAGAAATATTGAGTAATGTCCGATTAAGTAAACCTTAATACAACACTATGGCGCAAGGACTAAGTGAAATAATTAAAAAATTACACAAAATTCTAACTGAAATTAAGTCATTATTGCCAGAACATCTGATAGGGAGTCAATTGATAAGCTATCTGTCTTACATATCATTTGCATTGTAGTGTTCTATAATATTGCAAAATTAACGATATCTACTTTATTATGCACGTTATCAACAGCTGGTTTCTAAATACTTGAGAAACGAGATCTTTTAACTCATTATAGAAAACTTGACTGATAACTTCGTATTGGTAATATATTATTACAGTGCGCGATACCAATTATTCTACATCGGGTTCCTTATCAACGACATCATTCAAATTTTTAAAACTGGTATTAATTTTTTTGACATACTTAATTTATAAAAGTAATCATTTTGAAGGTGGTTAAACTACTTATGCTTAAGAGTAATGACATCACTGGCCAATATTTTTCTTTAACATAGAATGTAGTAATTCAGCTGTGTTCTTAACGAAGAACTTATTCCTAAAGAGTACCTATGAGATGAGATTCATGATTTAGAAGACCAGGTAATGATCAGGAACGATAATGATGAGGATTTCGCCGCGAGATTTGAAGAACATTAATAATAGTTTATTCACACACAGACTACTTAGTCGTTTGTTACCTCCTTCAAATATAAAACAAACGGTTTTTAATTAAAAATTAACTACAGGCAAAGTCGTTAACACTAATTTATCTATAATGAAAAGTAAAGGGCACAGAGGGCTGCCCAGACGCACTCCTCGATCGAGTACGTAATCGCTAGACTCGCCGTCGCCCGTTACATTGTAAACTGATCCAGTTCTAGCAAATGTTGACAAATTTACATTTCGCACTCGTATTTAATTAATCTTTTAGACGGTTTCTCGATAGATTGCAAGTGGGAACTATGTCAATGGCGTTTACAACTGGAAAGTGATCTATCCATTGCCTGATAACTTCAAATGCTACACCAAAGTTCGTAAATATATAATGTAGATAATAATAATTAACTCTATTACACTAATTGTACATTGTATGTCGCCAACCCACTACTATTCTGTACTCTACCGCTGGCCACGTACGTATTGGTAGACTTCAAATACCCTTGATGACCATTTTTTACGACATCACTAGGTTTCCTTTTCTCGTGGATACCATGGACCCAAACCCAGAAGAGAAATGTAAACCCATCATTATTTAGATGTCTGCAGGATTGAAAGGATCCCATGATCAGATCGACATGATGACCATGGTGTCTAGCAAATCGCCAATATCACTTTGTCAAAAAAATAACTACATTATTAAACTGTATGAATAGCATTAAACAATTTCTCGAATTAAACATTTAACATTTTCTGGGAATCCTGGGTGTTCATTGTATGGGTAATATTTAATGAAAATCAATAAAGTTACTCCTTCTACTCGTATACTACAAAATAACTGACTTTTTACTGAAATCACGAAACACTTTAATTTCATGTTTACACTCCTAAATCTTCAAACAATCCTCATAAACATCAAACGATACGAATCTTGAATTGAACATCTGATCATTAAACCTATTAAATTATTTCAAAACAAACCCGACGGAGTCTCAATAATTAACTCGACGACACAAAATGACCAGGAAACGTGGAATCTTCAAAGGAATCCATGGAAAGCATAATTTCGAGGCACAATAGGGCGGCCGTCGACGTTATTTGCCTGCGCAGGCGCACCCACAATACAATAACCCTTTGATATCGCCGCGCAGAATAATTCTCGGTGATCAGGTGTACTACCCAATATGTACTCGTATGGAATACTATCGATTCTGTGCAATCAGCGTTTAATTTTTCAGTATTCAATAGGCTTGGGTTGGCTGTCGGAGATTAACGTAAGCGTGATAGGGAATGATGTCTTGTCACATACAAAATCAAGCTGGGATTTCTGTATTCATAGCGATATCGTCTGATAAGGATATACTTAAGATGAAATATGTTTACATATGTTATATGACTTCTTCCCGCGACTTCGGTGCACATATGGACGCTTCGTGCATGATTTTTCGGGTTGGATTCAAGTGAAAGAAATGAATGGATGATGGACATGGATTTTATTTATATTTTCGAAATAAATTAGTATTTACTGCTAATTTCTATGTTGTTTTTTTAATCAAAATATCATAAAAATAGGTTAAAACGTTTTCAATACATCTGTAATTACTGACTACTGACATCTGTAATTAACCCCAGATAGGATTAGATATTCCTACCTGAGGTCGGCCACAGATTCGCACCCACCCCTAAGGACTAAGCTCGAACGCCTCGGAAAAGTATGTCTCCCTTACCACACCCTTCAAAACGGAACACAGCAGCGCCTAACACTGCTGTTATTAGGCAGAAATAGGTGTGGCGGTGGTGCCGCCGGAGTCGAACCACAAAGGGTTACTAAGTAATAACACTTAATTATTTCACTAGCCCATCTGAATATTTCCTACTTAGTTGCTTGCAAGATAGCAAGTAGATATTTCGGATTTGTTCTCAATTTTTTGAGTTATTGCACAAAGTGCGTTCCCTAACAAGTTCCAGATAACTGACACCCATAAAGAACGTACTTAAAACACACACACTCACGGAGGTTTAACATCAAATTGAATCGGATAATGAGGTTCCGTATATTTTTATATTAAATTTTGACAATTTAATTAAGTGAATTATGCTTTGTGAAGTTATTTTTAAATAATACGCCACGTTTATTTTTACAATATATTTATATTATTTCCGATATTCTTTAAAAAAAATAATAAATAATTGGTCTGTTAATTTAAATAGTAAACAATACATAGGTTATTCAATTGATTTTTAGTAAAGTTTAATTACCTAAATATTCCAAGTTATTATGATAAAAAATAATCATCTGAATTAACACATACACCTCAACTAATTCAAATTAAGAACAAAACCAAACAAACAGTGTTGCCAGTCAATAAAACAGTTGGAATCGTTTACATCGAGTGGATGGGAACCCTGATCGGCCTTATCGGCTTCCATTACACTCAAGTGGCGTGCCATCCACTCAACACTATCTACATATTGAATAAAATCTGTAATACACCGACCAATTACATCTTGTTATCTGTCCAATGCTTCTTACGCTTGTACGACTCGGTCTTTTTAATCTGTGATGGTTTTTTCTTTTTACATCAGTCTATCGTCAACTCGTATGTACTCTTGACAACTCGTGTTCGAATTTCAAAGTGTAATTAGGGCTTTGGCAATCATGTTTTGTTTAAGAGAACATTCCCGCCATTTTTACCTCCTTTGAGTTGTGTATTTTCGAATATCCTTCTTTGTGCGTTGATAAAGATCTCTTTTGTAAAAAATCTGTTATTATGTAATAATAATCAATGTACTTATTAAAATTTTGCAATTTTAATAGATTGACTGTCAATTTTTGTTGGACAGAATTTTCATTTTTGGTTGACATAATTATAGTCCGCGTCAAACTGTTAGTCCGCTCTGAATATAGTAATGAATCGCATCGCCATAACCAATTATATGACTACACTTTCTCGCAACAACTTCAGAGCGGACTAGCAGTTAGCAGTAGATCACAAATAAATTCAGTTTTAATTGAAATGTATTTTCATTACTATTATAATTATAGGTATAGACTAATTAAGGGATTCCTCATTAACGTGCGTAAATTTTCTATTTATGGTAAATTATATTAAAATCGAGCGATTATAATAATTATAATTAGATAGGTGTAATATAGAAACAAGGAATTTATGTATTATGTATTAATAATTAGTAGTGACTTGATTTATTTATTAAAAATAAAACCTTATTATACTGTTATAGAGCCTATCGAAAAAGGAACAATCTATTTTACCTACAAAAAATTAAAATCAGACAATGTCCAGTATAAAAAAATTGTCAAGTGTCAAGTGTTGGTTGGCAAATAACTAGATAGTTCTATTAATAATAATGGTACCAGTTCATATCGCGGATTGGTTATTGATTCATACGCTATTATGAGGATGCTAACCTCGTCATTTTGGTTACACATATTTCGATTAATTTATTTCATGCGTATTTTAGGATAAAATTCTATCTAAACAGAACATCCAATACAAGTATTTTAGCCTTACATTTAGTATGATACAAGCAAAGATCAATAATAAGTCTAGGCAGACAGATTCGTATACAGAAAAACAATGTTACGGCATTTTTTTGTCCAATGATTCAATTGTGTCTAAAAAATCTAACGAACACAAACGTACTAAATGTGATTTATTTATTTAATAAATAATAGTGATTTATTAATGTGACACGTGGAAGCCTGACATAATAAAACCTTATATGACATTTTAACTATTAGGCAAAAATATATTTTAATTTAACAAAATTTTATCAAATATTCAAGGTTACTTATATAGTTATGATACTATCTATAAAGTTTATTGTACATACTATCTATATTAATTACAACCACGTGATATGTCGGTGAAAGAATAACATTGATATATAAGAGTTTATCTAGTTAGTTTTCAGATATATTATCTATGTTTACACATTTATCTCCGGGTAAATATTCTTATATTACAACAAGTACTTTACTTTTGAATCATCAATTCATTACTATCCCACTGCTGGGCATGGTCTCCTCTTTAGTTCTCTTCTTCTGTATAGCGAAATACGTACCAAAGCCGTGGTGGATTTTTGACGTTGAAAAAGAGTACTAGATATGAATTCATTTTGAATATATGAGATGTTATTTTAAAAAGATATTAGTCCATCGTGCTGGCCAGGGTGGGTTGATCGACTTACTTCTCAACACTTGTTAATTAGTAAGTAGATATAATGATAACCGTGAGACAGTGATCATCATATCGGTCTAACACGAATGTTCTTCAGGTTCGTTCTCCGGCCAAATATCAACATGAATTTTGAGAATATTCTGGATCTACATGTTTGTGTACTTGTCTTTGTATCTCTATTACCAAGGGCATGAAGAATTCTAGACCTATGAGCGTACATAGCGTCAAAATTATTGAGATAAAAATTTGTTTCATTTTTGCACCTCAGCTACACCTATTTGACATAACAGGATACGAGTATATAAGGAGTTCGCGCTACTGTATTCTGGTTTAAAAGTAATACGGTAGAGACCTCTATCAAGACAACTTTAACTGACCTCGAGTAGAGTTGGTAACTTCAATCTTATCAGACTGGAAATGATGACATGTGTCCATAGGACATCTCCTAGAAATCCTCCCAGAGAGATTATCTAAAATAACAAGTTTCTATTAGAACTACACCCTAGTACTTTAAATTAAAGCAATGACGCACAAAATCTACCAAATCACGTTACCTTTAGTCTCTGCGAGTAGTTTTAATTGAATTATCAATCTAAATGGCTCTCATTTAGTAATCAGCGAAGAGAAAGTTCTTTCTCTTTATCAGAATAATATATTTATAAACAAAATCGGTTTACATACGCCAAGGACGGCGGGGTAGGACATCAACATTTTAACTAAATAAGTACCTATAAGTAGTAGCAAAGTTATTAAACATGCTTTATTTATAAAAATATTATGACATTGAAATAGCCAATTATTTTTTTAACCTAATAGTAAGACTAAGGTCTATGGACCTCTATAATATGGTGCCTCTATAAAACCGGCCAAGTACAACAGATGCGAGGGTGGTAGAACCCTTTGTGGTTCGACTCCAGCGGCACCACCGCCACACCTATTTCTACCTAATAACAGCAGTGTTAGGCGCTGCTGTGTTCCGTAAGAGAGACAGACTTTTCCGAGGCGTTACAGCTTAGTCCTCAGGCGTAGCGGCACATCTGTGGCCGACCTCAGGTAGGAATATCTAATCCTATCTGGGGTAGATTACAGATGTCCATGGTCGGCAGTAGCCACTTACCATCAAGTGGACAGCATGCTCGTCTGCTACTCCTATATTATAAAAAAAAACCATGCATTGCTTCCCTTGAGAACTAAGTTAGAACGCCTCATGTAGAATTATTTCTATTAAGTATTATAAGACACTCAAAAGTAAGGGGCAGTGTTGTTATACGCAGACATATGTAGGTGTGACGGCAGTACTGACATACTCAAATCACTTGAATGGGGTAACAGATTTCAAAATTACAGAATACAAAATCTTTCATTTTGTGCACAACTGTTTAGTTAAACTAGCTAACTAATTATGGATTCAAAATTAATAACATACATTTCGGAAGTATGGTATTTTCTTTCCTCATTACTACAAATTATAAATTAAATTGGTAATAAATTTCTTTTAAATTTATTTTCTAAAATAACTTATAGCTACCTGTTACACAGTAACCCCATAACAGCAGTACATCAACCATCATAGTTACGAGCATCCAAGTAATTATCCGCTGGATGTTTCCACACTATAATTAACGTTATTTCACCACTATCGACTCCACACTGATAAATAAACAATCAAAGAATACATTAATACAGAGATAATGGTTTAATGAACTCGCACTTTGATTCGTTGTATAAACAAAAAATATATGTGAGCGTATCTTGATACTGTCACCTTGGTGAGGGATGGTTATGAGTTATGTTAAGTTACCTGTCTTTTGTACTACAAGGTAGTTTGGAGATTGTTTATGATTTGTAATCATTAAATTTTGTTTAAGTAGATAGTTCTCGTTCCAATTGAACTATCTTCCGAGGTATTGACAGGACATACGAGCATAGACTCTTAAATAAGTTTAAAACCTATAATTTAAGGCCATGTTGTTGTTTCTAGTCAATCAGAATTCTAAATTCAAATGTCTCTCCGGTATCGAACCGGTAACCCTCTACAGACAGATGAACATATTTTTTTTCTTTTTCATTTTCAAACGTGACTTTAAAAGTAACTTCAATATAAGATATTTTATTTTATAGATAACAACGTCAAGATATGAACCATAATTGCTATGATCGTAAATCAAGTTAAAATCAATACATTAATTTAAAACAAGTTACTTTAAATTAAAATATCTGTCTATTATTTCAAATTATTTTTTATGACCGAAAGATAAATAGTGCATGATACCAAACGTTACTGAATCATCTTTATATAAAAATATTATCAAAATATTTATCCAAAAATATTATTGAACATTTTATGAGTAAGTATGCCTATATTCTTTCATTAATGTACGGTAGATACATTATGCTCTTTTCTATTAAAATTATAATTTATTGTGGAAACCGTGGTCGATGCTGATAGGGATTTTACGTAAAGATTGAGATTTTTTTCACTTTTATTAATAACCGTTTCTATTTCAAATCATATGAATACCTCTAAAAATGACTTAGCACCTTTACAGTTTAAGTCGTATACGTATGATTGTTTAGTACGTATGATAGGTCGCGCGAAGGAAAGCTAACTTTCAACAGATAGCGAAGCAAAGGTTGCGGGTTCGACGCCCGCCGCGTATCGCTACAGATAAACCAATCGCTTACTAATTATTTTTAATATTCTTTAAATCATGCTTTAACACATAGGTTAGTAAAGATACTTCGCCGCCTTGAAATTGAATGAAGCCACAAACGGATTATTAGTAAGTTCTTTTTTTGAATTCTTGACAAATAAAAACATTTACGAATAGATAACGAATACTGCGTAATTTACATAATAAATAAATAATTATTTTAAATATTTTAGTAAAATTTTAGCGCGGAGACGTGGCAAAGCTTTTTTACGCAACTATTTCAATTCTCAAAACTGGGTACATTTTCTTGTTAGGAATGAGTAATCTTTACTAATCTATGCTTTAACATCTATGCTTCAAATCTTAGAATCTTTTGAGTAAAATATAATAATGATATGCATAATAATGAACTATGGTTCTGAATCTTAGGAAAATTCGAAGTGATAGAAATATTAGACATTTATTATTACTTGTTTAAATATCGAAGGCAATATATTGTCTTTACCTACAACGCTTGAGAGTCGTTTATATGTGAAGTTTAGTTTGCCCACTACGGGGATAAAAAGTTGACGAAGATATAACACTAAATTATACTTTAGACACAGTTTAAAACCGCCGATAGAAATATAAAAAAATACAAGATTTTCTTATAACTTTTTAAGCAATAATTACTTCGGTCTGATATGTAAATAATTTTATGTGTATCGTATACATTAAATAGTTTGTACTCGATTTAAACGTAGATAACTTTTGTCTGTATTAAAATTCAAAATATATATGTAATCTTTTCACAGATCTTTGAAATGAGATATTCAAAATATTTTAGGCATACACATTATTTAATTGTAGTACTAAAAAAATCACAATTTTCCTTCCGTGTAAAAGACACGGAAGGAAAAATGTGTTTTTTTTTAATATCACAAATATAATGAACACGCTATCAACCGCACTATATTTATCTTTAAATAATAGATTGGATAAATTTACTAATTGGTCGACCTATTTACCGCCATCATCCTCAAACTCTATCACCTATTCATCCATCATTACAATGTAGAGTTAAAGAAATTTTACAGAACTACCAAAAAGTTTCAAATATTTAACGCCCGCTATGACAGCTCATTTTATTTTTGCCTACCTAGTTTTAGGTAAACAAAAATTTTCAAATGTCGATCTTTGGTAGACTAAACAAAAGATAGATTGAATATTAATAACAAACACAAATCACGTAGTACTGCTATTATTACAGTTTATTTCCTTTATATTTTAAAGGAAGTTTCTTGGGGCATGAAAAGCAGAAAACAGCATGACATTTAAATTTCAATATGTTTACACACATGCACACAGTATGTATCATGATACATAAACTCACTCATAGACACAGACACGCACTTCCTATTATTTTCCTGTTCATTACACGTAAAAAACGAAGTACGTAGTTTATTGGTAGTTTGGTTAACTTACGCTCGTCATTAATAAATCAATCTATCCATTTTTTGCTTAACAACGGTAGAAATGTGACAATTCTTCTAAGTCATATTTCGACCGATATAATATCGTGTGTTTTAATATTATTTTTAACTATCTTTAGCTATTTTAATATGTACATTATATTTAAAAACGAGTATAAAGTCCACCTGATGGTAAATAGTCTCTACCATGGGTTTCAGATGCGTAGCTACCCGTGAGAACTAAGTTGGAAAACCTGGTGTGTCTCTTCCTTAGCACATCCTCCAAACCAGAACACAGCAGCACATGTGACTGTTGTTTTAAAACGGAAATAAAGTAGTTTTAACGTTATACATATCACTTTTATACTATCATCATCAACCCATCACTGTCTCACTGTCGGGCCACGGGTCTCCGCTCAGAATGGAAAGGATTAGGCCATAATCCATCGCACTGGCCAAGTCCAAATTGGTAGACTTCACACGCCTACGAATGCTTAGTTTTTTATCTTTTTCAGGTGTCCAGGTTTCCTCACGATGTTTTCCTTCACCCTTATAGCAGGTGATAATTGATATACAATATGCACGTTACTACATAACTTTGAAAAATCATGGTGTGTGCCTAGGATTTGAACCACAAACGTCTCGATTGAGATGCCACGATTTTTAACCACAAGGCTGTCACTGCAATATATATATATATATAGGCGTTTACTTAAATATATATAGGTGTGGCTTTAAGATAGCCAAAATCCTTAGAAAATATGGCCTTAGATACTAAAATACTTACACGTGTAAAGCTTCGATTAATACAGTTCGCTATCAGTTAAATTCACCCCGATAACATTAGTAAATGACTAAACTATACAGTATCGTTACCGATAACGCACCGAAACCTGTTTTACATGTCCCCTTTGTTAGTTGGAAACATAGACGAAGGAATTAAATAAACACCTAATAAATGATAAAACATTCTGTTGACATAATGATAAAAATACTGATCACTTCAATCGTTCGGTTAATTATTATTTCTCGCGCTTAATCGTTAAGTCATTACTGTCCCACTGCTGGGAACGGATCTCCTGTCAGAGTGAGGAGGACTTAAGCCACTTTGGGCCATAATCCTTTGGGATTTTTTTTAAATCAAGGTATATTCTGTCTTCCTTATAGCAAGTGATAATTATTTTCTATACCATTATTCAGGATTCGACCCTCGAACATTGAGAGGCAGAGTTCCTACCAGTAAGCAATCTCGCGTTTACTTAATTTTAATAAAAACGTTCAAATGTGTATTTTTTCTGTTACACACATCACATATGTGATTGACTATTATTCATAAATTAAATACCTCACATGTTTGTGTTCAGATTAACTTATAATATTAAACATTTAGAGCTATGTTGTACATTAGATCTATTTAACTGATGTCATAACCCAAAATGTATATTCGTTTATACATTGTACATACATTTATTAGGTATATGTTTGATTTCTGTTGTTCATACATTATTTTATGCTATAATATATATTTTTTTATAATTTAGGAGTAGCAGACGAGCATGCAGTCCACCTGATGGTAAGTGGCTAGTGCCGCCCATGGACATCTGTGATCAACCCCACATAGGATTAGATATTCCTACCTGAGGTTGGCCACAGATGCGCTGCTACCCCTGAGGACTAAGCTGGAACGCCTCGGAAAAGTATGTCTCCCTTATCACACCCTTCAAAACGGAACACAGCAGCGCTTAACACTGCTGTTATTAGGCAGAAATAGCTCACAGTCGAACCACAAAGGGTTCTACCACCTTCAGCACACACAAATATTACAAACAGGTATAAACTTATATGAATAAAATCAAACTAATATTTTATATTGGACCACATTACACATACAATCAGATTGGAAGTTAAAATAAGTGTTTTTGATACATTACTAAACTAATAGTCCGGTAGTAAATACTTAGTAAAAAGACGTAATTAATTAAAATGTTATTGCTAGGCAATAAAATAGGAAATTGTCGGTGCAAATCAATCAGCTCGTTTGTCGAATGATTGCCAATAGACACCTTTCAAGTCAACTATCTAATTTATGCGACACTTAGCGTATAACTATAGCTTTCACGTTTAAATAGTTATGACGAAAATTCTAAAACCATATTCTATTCTACTCGAATTCCTTTTTAAAAAACTAACATATATTAAAACTTTTTATACTTATAAATTATTGAAGCACATCATCATCAACCCATTAGTGCCCCACTGCTGGGCACGGGTCTCCTCTCAGAATGAGAAGGATTAGGCCATAGTCCACCGCGCTGGCCAACTGCGAATTGGTAGACTTCACATAGATATCTTTGAAAACTTTTTTTATATATTTTTCAGGTATGCAGGTTTCTTCACGATGTTTTCCTTCACCGTTTAAGGAAGTGATCTTTAATTTCTAATACGCACATAATTTTGAAAAATCAGAGGTGCGTGCCTGGAATTTGAACCTCGGACCCCTCGATCGAGAGGTCGAGTTTCTTAATCACTAGGCTATCACTGCTTTTATATTTATAAGTTATAGACGCACATGAGTATGCATGTATGTATGCCTGCCCTTACAGTAGCGCGAATACATAATACCTTACCCTAATTATATTACCACAAATGTTAATAAGTTAAGTTTAACTTTTAAGTATTGTTTTGTTTCTTTTCTTTGCATTCCTTTAATGTTGTAGTATTTTTTACGAATAAATATTTCTTTCTTTCTTTTCTTTCTTTCATACCACCTGATAATATGTTACTCATACTATACAAAAGTTTGAGTTATAATATTTATGCTTAACAAAAATATTAATAGGGATAACATATATTTAATTGTTATTTACCTGAATTTCTTTATGTTAAAAATAATGTATTGTTCACCCAGTCAATCAGTCGGTCGAAATTCAATCAAATCATACATTTTTCAATTTTATATTGATAAAGTAGTTCGTCCAAAACTAACAAACAAAAAAGAAAGTTCTATCTTATATGTAGATATAGTATCTTACAATTTGAAAATATCTGTATACAAAATAAATACTTTTCATATTTGGTAAAAACAACATAATGTTCTCTTGTTTATCAAAACATTTAATATTGAAATCATTTGTTATATTTTATTTTATGAATACTTCATTTATTAATTACTGTATGTTAATATCTTTGTACTTTATTTAATTATTATTATACAAACCATATAAATAAAATAGGAAGAACTACAAATCGATATTATTATCTGATAATTAAATAATATTGTAACAACTTTTAGACATATCTGATAAATATTGATTAAATATTTTTACCTAAGATATAAGATAAACATTCATACCAAAAATATTATTTTTTCTCTCTCAAAGTTTAAGGCTTTAGTATATTCAATAAAATACCCGACCACATTTTGAATCTCACAGAAAAAAAGTTTAAACATGTCGTTAAACTAACGCTATGTAAAAAAGTGTACTATAAAGTAAGTGATTATTTGACTGACAAAACGGTATGGTCTGAATTAGCTCCAGCTCCACATGTACCAATACGTTACCATTATTCAAAAAGTGATCTGTAAAGTGAACCTATTTTGAATAAAAAAAAATGATTTGATTTGATTTGATCAATTATCCATATAATAAAAGTTTTGAGGAATTGGTAATAAAATCATAAAAAAATACTTAAAGTAACTTTAGTACAATTACAATAAGATATAAAATAACAACATATAAAAGAACATCAGTCAAATCGATTATATGAGGTCAATGCTGAGCATGGGTAATATAACCCCCAAAAAGAGATGAAAGAAAGGACTGAAGTGATCCATAGGTCAAATTTCGATACTTGGTGGGTAAAAAAATCATAGATTTATCATTAAAAATTTGAACCGCCCTTATCGCACCCTTCAAAACAAAACATAGCAATGCTACATTGTTGTCATACAGAAATGGGTGTGACAGTGGCATCACTGAAATCGAACCACAAATATCAAACTTTTATGAATAACAAAATTAAAACTGGTTTAAAATTACGCACCTAGTTTAATTATTATAAACAATTAGTGGAACGGTTCTTTGAGGAAACTAAGAACAATGACCGATCAAGGAAACCCGCAAACTAAGGAAACTTGAACGAATGAAACATGAAATAATACCTACCAGACTAAACAAACCAAAAATGATTTGCGTAATTCTTGGAATAGGAGGCACGGTTGATGAGTAAGTCCCTAATATTTATTAATTGAAGTTGGTAGAACCCTTTGTGGTTTGACTCCGGCGGCACCACCGCCACACCTATTTCTGCCTAATAACAGCAGTGTTAGGCGCTGCTGTGTTCCGTTTTGAAGGGCGTGGTAAGGGAGACAGACTTTTCTGAGGCGTTCCAGCTTAGTCCGCAGGGGTAACGGCGCACCTGTGGCCGACCTCAGGTAGGAATATCTAATCCTATCTGGGGTTGATTACAGATGTCCATGGGCGGCAGTGGCCATTTACCATTAGGTGGACTTCACGCTCGTCTGCTACTCCTATATTATAAAAAATGGAATATAAGAAAATTATATGTATACATGCCCACTAGCAGTTAATTTTTTAAATGTAGAGTGAGTGTCGTAGAGTTCGAGTGTCGGGGAGGTATCACTGCCACATTTGTCTGGCGTGAAGCAATTCTACGTTTCTGTCGAAGAGTGTAGATGTTGGTTGACTTACATATGAGGCGAGCATCTTAGTCCTTAGAATTGGTAACGCATCTGTACTCGGCTTGAGATTGAATCTATTTTATATGGAGTTGATCTTGTGATTAAGATGTTCTATAATATAATATTATAAAAAATACACTATAAGAAAAATCTTTATATATATATATTTCTTATGTGCGTGTGTATGTCACTGAACTCCTCCTAAACGACTGGACTGATTTTGATGAAATTTATTGTGTGTGTTCAAGGGGACTCGAGAATCGTTTAGATTCACAATGTCATTCCAATGCAGGTACAAATTTTTCGTTTTATGTATGTCATATTATTTCTTTAAAATGCGGGCGAAGCCGCGGGTACCACTAGTATTGACAATAAGATTTTTGGTAAGCAATAAAGCATTCAGGCAGTCTGATGATTACTACCACGTGCATGTAGGATTAAATACTACTAATGTCGGCCACAGATGTGTGGCTACCACTGACTAAATTGAAATATCCCCTGTAAGTGTATCTTAGTCTCTTCAACAATACAGTAGCACTTGTCACAACTGTTATAAACAGAAATAATTATGGCGGTGATGGCACCGGATTTGTGCCAGAGTGCTAACGCTTTTTTTTAAATAATAAAACAAGATGACTATAAAATGTTATATTTGGTGATTTTTATTTGCAAATATTTGTGCCCATGCTGGGCATGAGTCTTCTATTATTTTTCAGATTTTTTTAATATATGGGAGTAGCAGACGAACACGTGGACTCCATCGTCCACTACATGTTAAGTGGCTATTAATATGAAAAGGAGCAATACCAAAGTCTACCACCCTCATCAAAAGCAGATTGGTAAACTTCATGCACTTATAAATCATTGTCGAGACAGATTTTCAAAAGGTTTTCCTTGGTCGTTAAAGGCACCAAATTATAGTACTACTATAATGAATACGCGCATAGTTTTGAAAAAAATACGTGTCGTGTCTTCTAGAGTCACTTGTAGATTGTCACTACTTGCTATAATTATTTATATTAGATAATATAATGACATTTACACAACTTTGATGACCCAATTTTGAGACTACAGACAGTAAAAAAGGTAATTTGTCTCAAAATTAATACATACGTAATTACTTTTTTAATGTGCATGAAAATGCACGGGAGCCATAGCGCACTCTTTCTTATATTTATATAAATTTACATACATTTTCAAATTTATATGTTTTGCCACGGAATCTTATTAGAAGTTATTGGATATTATTGATATTTAATATCATTTTGAGCACGAGTAATATGATATTAATTTTAATGTAACAAAATACATAGGTATCCTAAAATATAAATTCTCTTGAAATTGGTATAAAAACTTAAGTTACATAGACCTTAGAAACTATAGAAACGATGACGTTAAAGACTGATTATATTATTATTATTTAAATTAATAATTACCTACATGTTTAACGGAAACCTAAGTCATACAAGTCACACATACTCTCTTTTGGCAAAACGGTAGAGTTCAACAATTTATTAACATTGTCAGTCAAATACCGAGGTTTATGCATTAACAAAACAATTTTAGTACAGTTGTACGTCCTCTGACCCTGATAATGTAAACTCTACAACAAGCGCTACCACGTGCCGGTCATATGGAGACAAATATAAATAAACGATATTAACTCCTTATACATAAACACAAAATAACTTTGTTATTGATATTGTCGGAGCTAATAAGAACTTTTTAAATAAAACTATAATAACTTTGCCATCTTAATGTATTTTTAATATGAGCTCTACCTATTTTCGGATACAAAAAGTTTTGACAAATCCCAACTAATAATGTAAATCATTTTTGATTAGTTTCGATAAATAACAAGAAAATATAAATACAAACATAATAATGATCAGCGTTAGAGGAAGTAGAGAAAAATAACTTTATTAACTCTACTGTTTAGTAAGTTATAAATAGATCTACACTCTACTGACTCTACATCAACAGAACATAACAGATTGCGATAACACAACTATAATTAGCAATAAACAAACTAAATCAGTACAAACAAACAATCGGATCAACCGAAACAAACCAAAGTAACAAACTTTGTCAAAGTTTAACATTCAAACCAAATGGGTTCTAAGTTCACTCACGTTTCAACGGCTTCGGATTGCTCTGTTTCCTTCGTGACATGACCTAGCACGGTGCACCCTTGCCTCCCAACATGACACACACAACACTGAAACCTCGATAGCGGAGGAAACTTGAGTCGTCGGCGACACGCGTCCAGCTCGGTCGGACGCCGGGACGGTACTGGAGGCGTGCTGTGCGGTACCAATTCGCGAGCAGCGCGAGGGCTGGCTCAGGCGCCGCCCCTTACCTCCCCCCTACCGTAGCCCGTAGAGGCGTAGCGGCGTAGACTTCGAAATTTTTGAAAATCTTCTAGGCTTTGAAAAGTTTTTGGTGGAATGTGTCCTATGAGCTAATGTTTTTGACTTTGCATAATGATTCAGAAAGTATTGAGACATTTTTTTCTCGATATCTCACACGTTGTTTACTGATATATTGATTTCTATTTTAATATTTTTTATTTGAAATTTTATACTTATTATAACATTACATTAGAAATTTAGAGATCTATAAAAATACTGCGCAATTATTTTTATCAATAGAACTTATTTATTAAATATCAAAAATAATAGAAGATATTTGTTAAATATATTTTTATATAAAACTAGATGACCCGGCAAATGTTGTATTGCCATATAAAAAAAAATGTTAAGGGTGAACAACCCTTATAACTTAGAGGTATGAAAAATAGATAGTAGCCGTTTCTCAGACCTATTGAATATGCATATAAAATTTGGTGAAAATCGGTAAAGCTGTTTCGGAGTACGGTAACTAACATTATGACACGAGAATTTTATATATAAAATTATATTTTACCTAACAACCGCTTGGTAACATTTTGTTGAGTTAACAAAGATTACAATTTAAATTCAACGTAATTAAAAAGTTTAAACGTTTAAATGGATATTGAAATAAGCGATTAAAAGACTACACGTTGTCATATTTAATTTTAATTTGTGTCAGTCAAAGTAGAGTCCGACAAGTGATTATGATTTTTATGTTTTTACTTTTCATATTGAAAGTAGTAAGCGAGAATTTTGCACATGAAAAATTGCCACAAAATGCACATATAGCAAGAAGCGTAGGCTTAAAATAATAACCCCAGAAGTAGTACATCAACTTTGGACTAAATTGTTTTATTTTTTATAAGATTTGACTAACAAAAGAGCATGCACTGTGCCTGATAGGTACATTTTAATCTGTAACCAACTCCATGTAACAATTTCATTATGGGTACATATATAACAGGGTTTCTATTTAAGGTCCATCACAGATGCATTGCCACTCCTAATGAGAGAGTGAGGAGATAGTCGCCTCATCTAAGTCAGCTGGCATCCACGCCTTCCATAGAAACGCAAAAATTGCTTCAGGTTACAAAGAGTGATGTTACATACCTCCCCGATTAAATTATACTAGTTTTACTACCTTCCAAACATGCCTTCTTTAATACCATAGAATTACACTAACTTATATTCGAATTATATAAATAACATCTTATTAGAGATACCTTGTAATGCCCCTTGCATTACAAGGTATCTCATACAATGCATGAAAATAGTGTATTTTATTTATATAATTGGACTAACAAATAAACTTGCAAACGTAAGTTATCTCTGCCTCCTAAACAACTGTTAATAACTTTACCATTATAGAAGTTTTTTTATAGAAGGCTGATGGAAATCATTTAGTAGCAATCGTCTGTGGACATTTGCAAAACCAGAGGTTCAATGCATCGCTGGCTTGAAAGAAGAGCCCTTTTTTGCACATTTCTTGAAAAATGCCATGTTCTGGGAATAACTGTGTGTAACTTGTTTTGAAAAAGACGTATGCTAGTGCATTTTAGCAACTTCATTAACAACTTAGTAACTTTCAAAGTATATGTTACGAGTCTACCTAAATATATCGCACTTGCCTATCGCGTAACAAAAATGCATTACTTTTTATAAATCTAATAACTTATGTGGCTCACATAAATAAGTAATGATAAGCAAGTACACCATTTTTCTTTATTTTATTACTAATTTGCGTAGTAATCATTAAACATATAGATAGTATAGTAAAGTCTAGACGCACCTAAATAAAATATATATGCCAGATAACCTGAAATACTTTTTTAAATATGTTATTTAAATATATATTATTGCAGTTCCTAAACATAGATTATGTAATTATGATATATGATTATTTCTAAACATAGATTTTGTAAGGTGGCTAGATCTTTCATGGGTATTCGCTACTGCAATAATATACCCGACCACATTTTGAATCTCACAGAAAAAAAGTTCAAACATGTCGTTAAACAAACGCTGTGTAAAAACGGTGTGGTGCGAAGTAGTTCCAGCTCCACAATGGTACATCCATTAGGTTAAGTTTAAAACGTTTTGACGTTAGGTTAAGTTTAAAAAGTTTTGTAAAAAACATTTTTTTTTAAAAGATGTGTGTTATGGAATTTCTTTCGCCGCTTCTTCTCCATTACAAAACGCCTTGTGAAGTGGTGGTAGTTTTACTGACATTCAAAAAGTGCTCTGTAAATAACCTATTTTGAATATTGTATATTTTGATTTGATTTGAGTAATAAACGAGCAAGCAATCCACCCGATGATAGGTAATTGACTACTGCCATGGACATCTGTAATGAACTTCAAATAAGATTGGAGTACTTGAGGTTCACCACAGATGCGTTTGTTTCTATTGAGGACTAAATTAGGACGCCTAGGATAACTATGTCTCCCTTGTCACACCCTTCAAACTGGAATACAGCAGCGCCTAACACTGATGTTATTAGGCAGAAATAGGTGGGACGGTGGTACCACCGAAGTCGAACCACAAATGGTTCTACCACTTTGAAACTTTTACTAAAGATAAATTTTATTACTAAGGCGCACTTTAGGTACTAAGATAAGTCGGTCTTTAACATTTCCTTAATCCATAATAATACAACCCTAGTCAAAAAGTATAAGTAGAAAAATCCACCAACCTTGCCGTCCATGTCGATCTGCAGACTCGAATCGCGTGAGGAGTATGCACGGAGTACTCACAGGGCTCAGAGAAGTAGGCATGTCTGGTCTTCCTAAGGAGTCCCTATGCACTTCACAAAACATACACGGTAGCACGGCTCGTTCACGTGGAAAACATGAGGGAGAGGGCACATACAACACATCTGTATGATCTCACCGAGCGCAAAACGACGACTGGACGCAAGAAGCGACATTGACAGACATTTTTGATGGAATTTTCAGATCTACCCACCTACAAGTAGACAAGAATTGAAACAACTTATTTTAAAAAGTTACGTTCACTCATGTGGTGAATGTTACTGAATTTTAATCATTTAAATAAAGTTTATCCTCGTACTTAAACACAGTACGAACGAATATATTATACGTGTATAACTTGTGTTATAGCAGGGATATTTAAACTTTCAAATAGTTTTAGCGAAATTCAAAAAGATATTTTAATGTTTAAGGTACTAATCTTTCAATGTATTAACGGTAAAACAACAGTTCTCTTGCTAATCTAAAAGACACAATTGACGGCCAAATAAGTATCTAAATTACGAATTCAAAATTTCTGAGCATAGGCTTTGGGTGTTTGAGTTCCTACTCCCTATATGTCATGGTACTCACGAAGGAATGTTAGTGTAATATGTACCTAAGCCATGATATTTCAGGATAATTACTTTTCTTTGTCGCACTAATAACCTGTCTTATTTCAAAATTGCGATGCTGTGTTCTGGTTTAAAAAGTATTGTAAGGAAGACATAATTTCAGCAACGCGTCGCATCAGTGGCCACCCTCATGTAGGATTCTAATAATATGTGGGCTTGGACTGCATGCTCGGCTACTACTCATATTACATAGGTACATAAAAATAAATAAACGCTTTAAACGCTTTCTACACTCACAGCCGCACACTAGGATTCCCTGTGCCGTGGGTGCCATGAACACACACATAGACAAATACACAAACACCCAGACCCAGAAACAGAAATCTAAATTCATCATTTAGATATCTGTCTGGCCTGGGATCGAACCCGGGACCCTCTGCGCGTCAGACCAGCATGGTGACCGCTCCGCCACGCGGATCGTCAATGCTCGGCTGTTACTCCAATTATATGTATTAAAATAAATAAAAAAATATATTTTTCTATTTAGTATTTTAATTGTGCAATTAAGCAAAAAATATTGGTACTTATATACTGATTTTATGGACTTTTTTATAATTATATGTTTTTTATGACAGCTATTTAATTTGTATTGTTAGCAGAATAAAGTTTGTAACACCTGATTATATACCTATTCTATGCAAATAAATTATTCTACAATATTCTATTTACATACATCCATATATAACAGTAACTTTGATTTTATCAATTGTAGGCTTCAATACTGTATTATCATTAAATATTTACGTAATTAACGGTAACTACAATACACACGATAAAAGTTTAGCAATAAGGTAGTAACAGTTTCATTACACTTGTTGCCAGTTGACCAATATAAGATATGTGATCGTTTCTGTTTGTTTGTACATCTGTTTCGTAAAAGTAATCGTACTGTTAGCACAGTGACATCTTTTCTTTGAACTAATTACTTAATCGGTTGTAATATTGATTAATTAATCATTTGGTCAGTGCTTCAAAGTTTATTTATTTTATTTATTCATAAAGAGCTACCAACAGAACTATATCGATACCTGCAAGGAATAACATTGTAACTCAGTTTTAGGCAGTTTTGAGTTACGATTACATTCTTACTAAGCAAAAAATGCTGATTTTTTCTATTCTATCGTCGTACTCGTATCTGTATTGTTTATAGTTTGAATGTTAGGTAGTGTAATAACATCGTAACTCATGGTAAAATGCAGTTATTCAATTGTATATAGAGTTACTATAATTGTATATGTAATATTTTACTGCAAAGTTTTATTATTCAAAAATTGTGTCTCAGTCATACAATTATATAAATCAACTAATATAATAATTTGATACAAAATCTTATGTCGGAATTACAATTACAATGCTTTATAAAGCGCATGTAAGTGCATAGAGAGATGTAATTGTAACTCGCAAATACATTAAATAAGTCATCCAACATATAAATTTATTAATTATTTTTTATAAAATGTTGTAGATCTTATTTACTTACATTTTAAGAAAAAATAGCATGGGTGTTTAACAGAAATCAGCAAGATTTTTTGAAATCATTGTGGCGCTCTCCCGCGAAATGCCTAAAACTTAATTACAATATTTTTCCTTGCGCATGTCGATATGTTATACAAGACTTACAATGTAATTTTCTTCAGTAGTATAGATTAATACACATGATTCCATTTACAGGTAGTTATAACATGCAAAATAATAAGTGCTTATACAGCTACAGTTGCGTTAAAATTAAGGTTTCAGTATATTATATCAATAGAAGGTGGTAGGACCCTTTGTGGTTCGACTCCGGCGGCACCACTGCCACACCGATTTCTGTCTCATAACAGCGCTGTTAAGCGCTGCTGTGTTCTGGTTTGAAGAGTGTGGTAACTTACTAAAGACACTTACTTTTCAGAGGCATTCCAGCTTAGACTTCAAGTAGTGGAGCATCTGTGGGCGACCTCAGGTAGGAAAGTAATCTTGTCTGAGGTTGATTGCAGATGTCCATGGGTGGCAGTGACATACCGTCAGGTGGACTGCATGCTCGCCTGCTACTCCTATATGATAAAAAAAAAGTAAGTAACTGTTGGTATTTAATTTGAGTTTCATACGATCAAAACGAAAAAAGATAATAGTTATAACATATGGTTGTATTTATTTGCCCCAAAAAACACACAACGATCCCGTGAAACACTAAGAGCCGTGCACGGGACTGCACGGGATCATACACGAGGGAACAGTTGTGCAAAATACATCGCCAAAAACTTAAAGCCCATCTTACGAGCTCTTATCTCTCGCGTAGGAAAGACTTCAACGAGTATAGCAAACAACTATATTTGCGCACACTATCGTATATTTCCCAAATATGGGCATCCTTTTTTTACTATTAAGTACAATAATACCCCTTTCTAAAAGTGATTTGTCTTGGCAAAGATTTTTAACGACTAATTAATAATTGGTCCTTTCTTTATTTCATGAATGATTATCTAAATTAATATCTTCTTGTCGGACACGGGATCTGTTTCAGAATGAGAAGGATTAGGCTATATTCCAGTGCTGGTCAAGTGGGGATTGATAAAATGCACAAACCATTTTGGCGACATATTTTTAAATACCTCTAATGAATGCAGGTGATAATTAATTTCTTATACGCACATACCTAACTTTAAAAAAAAAAGAAATGCGTGCCTGAGATTCGAATCGTTGGGCCGTTGACCGTTGATGTAACTATGTCATTCGCCTAGATAGCCATGAAAAAGTGGTTGGTGAACGACTGTGCTAAAAAATAAGTTTACAGGATACTTATCATACCTTACTTACAATACGTAAGGAAGTACCTAAGCATTACAAAATTATTGGAATATAATTAGTTTCATGACATTAAAATAACAATTTGTAAAATTGTGATTTCCTAATATATGCAATGACTTCCTGAAACTGATTATGTTTACTTGTTATATGCTTTTTTATGAAACGAATGTCACGTAATTATCTTCAGCTTATTAAAATACAAAATTGGCAGTATTTACTAACTACCTAAAGCATAAATGTTATGAAATAGAGACACCCTGAAAGATTTAAGACATCAAGAAAGGCAACTGCTGTTTGAAGAATTAATATTTACATAAAATAAAAAAAAATAATGGTTATAAATATTACAGTCATATTGTTTCTAAATCCAAGAAATTTTAATTTACTCATTAGTTTAAGATGACACAAAATATGGTTTACTTGACTATAATTATTAAAATCGACATTTGATGGGTATGTACTTTTTACATGTACTTTTCAATAGATATGCGACACATTCTCGACTTTTTCTTTTCTATGTACATTGTGTAACCACTACTCTAAAGACTTTCATTATAAAAATACATCAGACAAAGAACCTCATTTTTTTCTAATATAAAACCTTTAAACAACTCCGTTTTACAGGATTCTGGTTAAAGGGGTCCGCGAAGTACCGACATTAGTATTATTTTTCATTTGCAGTGAAACCCGCGTACCCATTAACAAAGTAACTTGTAATTACTGTATCCAAAAACAATAGTTAATTGTACGTGGCTGGTGGGCCTTTTTTTGTTTTTGTTCACGAGGGGGAACCTTCAAAAGGTACCCGATGCCGTGGGAGCGACACAGGGTTATGTGGGACTCTTACCACACTAAAACCCCCCCGGTGGCCGTCCTCAGCGCTGCGTAGAGGACTCCGGGATCTCCAAAGGATCGCAACCGAAGTCCTCTTAGCGCATTGCCCCGTCGGGTTCCGCTCAGGTGAGCTTATCGCTCACCGCACCGTCTGGTGCATACGACGGTATGCGACCACACATACCGCCGTCCTTCCCGGGGCCGTTGGCCGTGCGGTTCGAGCTCCCACTCTTGCCACCCACGACCCCAGAAGCCCCCTTTTAGTCGCCTCTTACGACAGGCAGGGGATACCGTAGCCCTATTCTTGTCCCGGAACTACAGGGATACTTCTCCTCCAAGCGGGTACAGCGCGCTCCCTAACTCGCTCGGCGTCTTCCTTCGCACACATGACCATGTCGCAGAAGGTTATCATGCCGTCCCAGGCTTCGCTGCGCTGAACCATGGCTGGCGGGCCTATTGTGAGCTCAAAGCTACGTAGGTATTAGCGACCTGTAACTGTAACCAAAAACGTGTGTATGTAGATCATCATCAACCCATTATTGTCCCACTGCTGGGCACGGGTCTCCTCTCAGAATGAAAAGGATTAGGCCATAGTCCACCGCGCTGGCCAAGTGCGTATGTGGTAGTGGTAGACTTCACATACCTTGGAGATTTTGTTTATTTTCTAAATCTCTCAGGTATGTTCTAAATCGCTTCTTCTCCATAACGAAACATCTTTTGAAGTGTTGGTAGTTGTATTGACATTCAAAAAGTGCTCTGTAAATAACCTATTTTGAATAAAAAAAATTGATTTGATTTGATTTGATTTATGCAGGTTTCCTCACGATGTTTTCCTTCACCGTTTTTAGCAAGTGACAATAATTTCTATACGCACATAATTTCGAAAAATCAGCCTGGATTTGAACCTCGGGCCCCTCGATCGAGAGGCTGAGTTTTTTAACCACTAGGCTATCACTGCCTATGAAGCTCACCTGCCGCGAACAGCTCATGGCAAGCCAATTTTCATACGTACACACTGGAGTACGTTACTGTATCACTACAGTTACAGCCTGTTACAGTAACTAACAATAGCCTTAAACACAAATAAATTTATTTGATTTGATTTAATGGTCCGATTTAAGAGAGTGGTAGACTGGTAAGAAATATTTCACCTATGGATAATTGCACAAGATAAAATTGCCAGTGCTTCGTCAGTATTTTTATGCTTTAAACATTTCTCACGAAATATTAAAGAAAGTCAAGTATACTAAAATTCAACTAGTAATGTTCTTCAATTCAATTCAATCAATAATTCAATCTTAGGCAGCGAGTAAGAATTTTCACAATAATAATACTTAAGTAGACTTGCTGTTGTCCCTGTAGTCCCAGGACTAGAATAGAACTACGTAAGAGGCGCCTGCCCCTGCCTATCGTAAGAGGCGACTAAAAGGGGGTTTCGGGGTTGCTGGCGGGAAGAGCTAGACGGTTCGAGCTCCCGAACCGTCTAGCAAGCAACCCCGGGAAGGACGACGATATGTGTGGTCGTTTCCCGTCGTAAACACCAGATGGTGTGGGAGGTGTGAAAACTGCTCCCCCAGGGCAGAGCCCGATCGGGGCATCGCGCTTGGATGACTCCGGTTGTGTTCCGTCGGAAATCCCGGAGCTCTCCACCAAGCGTTGAGGACGGCTACCGGGGAGATTTTAATGTGGTAAAAATCCCACGTAACCCGGCGTCACTCCCACGTCGTCGGGTACCTTTTGAAGGTTTCCCCCTCGTAAACAAAAAAAGAAAAAGCAAGGTAGAGTTGCTGTATAATACGCACTTAACTAACATTAAGACTGCAAACTTTTATTCTACTTTAAAATCCTTTCGGTAACCTGGCGCAGCGTCAATAGAAGTTTTCTATGATCTCCATTAGAAAGCGCCGATGTCCTTTTGCCCCGGCACCTGTCTTTACCACTACCATGAGTTTTTACGTTTTGACAAATATGACTGTTTTGGTATTTGTTTACGTATTTACCCATATACCGACTGATTAATTTGAAAACTAAAATACATAGACTTTTTTCTGTAATGCAGTAATAATATTTAGACAATATGTTACCCAAATATGATATAAAAGTGAATTTCGCATTTTTGTCAAACCCGTCTTTGTTCTACGACTATGACGATAATATCAAATAAGCTGATATTTTACCAGTTTTAAACATTAGGCATTTTAAAATACATCTGTATCACGATTCTTGTTTAACCATAATTACGATCTGTTGTGATAGTAGCGTAGACTTTCATAACGTACCTTGCCTATCGTATTACAAACTTTATGCAATGTTGAATCACAAACACTAATGGAAAATATCTCTATTGTAGCGCCATCTATGGGTATAATGATAAAGTAATTCGTCAAGTAGTAGTAGCAGCTTAGCAAGTTCGGGGTAACTGTTCGCGAGTAATCTCAATAGTTCTATACGGATTCATAGATGGCGTTGTAATCAATTACATATTTGAAATAAAGATTTTGAAGTAAACATTACTCAAATCTTACAAACGTACAAATAATATTTTATTAAAGTTTATTGAGTGTCATAGGTATTCAAATAATATTAATTATTATTATACTTGCAAAGAAAGGCATATATTCTCGGTAGTTCAAGTTTCGAAACTAGATGGCGTTACACTTCATGCAATCCATTTAACAGTAACACTAACAGTTTGGCTTTTACTATTCCAATTCAGTTCATTCCATTCACATTTACTTTTATGGGAGACCCATGGGACTATTGAGTCATGGGACTATCTGCAAACCCCTGGAATAGCCTTCTCAATAAAGTTCATTGGACTAGCCCATGCTAGAATTTTAATAAAATAAAGACTTCTTCACATGGTATACGATTACCAAGTTTCCCTTATATTTTTGATCGCACACCTTTGCTAAAGCATATATCAGGATTTTTTGGGAAATATGAAAATTACAGCAATTCTAGGACTTCGCTAAAGACAGCCCCATTTCATTTCAAAAACCCTCTTATACATTGGATAGTACCGTGAGGAGTAATTGCTCCCTCCCTAGTAATGGATAAACCAGCGTTCCATATACCAGCTGAATGATCGGATGGCGAAACCTTTCCAGCAGGTTTTTATTAAAATTCCAAGGAGACCTCAATTCTTTCTACGTAACAAGTGATAATTATGATTATGCACCTTAAAGGTCAAATAGCTATTATACTTCAGTCCATTGAACCAATGAATTATTCTACTCACGAATACATTATTCGCGTGTTGTCCTATCAGGGCAACCCACGCAGCCATTTGCGCCCACTTTACCATTTTGTCCAAAATATATTATGTATGCATTTATGTCAATGTCTTGAATCACATTCATGTATTGATTTCATGAATATCAATATACAAAAAATCCTATGACCGTTTAAACTTAATCTTATATGTATATAAAATTCTCGTGTCACAATGTTAGTTACCGTACTCCTCCGAAACGGCTTTACCGATTTGCACCAAATGTTATATACATATTCAGTAGGTCTGAGAATCGGCTACTATCTATTTTTCATATCCCTAAGTGATAAGGGTTGTTCACCCTTAACATTTTATTATTTATATGGCAACAACGTTTGCCGGGTCATCTAGTAAAGTTATATATTAGTGTTAAATACTGTGTTCTCATTCGAAGGGTGTGGTAAGGGAGATGAACTTACATATACGAGGCGTTTCAATTAAGACCTCGTAGTGCATCTGTGCCCGACTTCGGGTAGGACTTAAACTACTCTAGGGTCGTTTACAGATATCAATCAGCGGCACTGGTCACTAACAAACGCCTGATACTTTAAATATTTAAATAATTACTTACGCTTCATATTAAAAATGAAATATTTAAATTAATTTAAATTACACATAGTAAAAACCCAGACATATTAAAAAAAATACTGGTTAGTTCTTCCTTGCAAAGTTTAATAATTATGTATGTGTACATTATAGATGTTATGTGTACGTTATAGATATCTCTCGAAATAATATTTATAAAGTGTCTGTTTTCCTCAAGTCGTTGCACCATAAATAATTACAAACACATAAACATTCTAAGAAAACGAATAAGAACATTTTGGTGTCGATGTATAATTAATTCTGAGAAGTATGTTTGAATATATTGATAATATGTTTATTTCTCCCTGTGTTGTGAAATATTTCTGCCTTATAACAGCAGTACGAAGAAATTGAACTTATTCTGGTTTGGAGGATAAGGTAAAGGTACTAAAATATATGAAATTATGATTACATAAATGAATAGTGTATTGTTATAGCAATAATAAATATTATCATTGTTATATAAAACCGATTGCTTAAAAAGCCTATTTTTCCTTACATTTTTTTTATTCAAACAACACCTCTTACATAATATGTTAGAATCTGTCTAGCCGTTTTGGCTCCCTGCCTTATATCGGACCGGTTGGGCCCATGGGCACTGGCCACAACATTGGAAGTGCTGCAAGCTCACTACATTTTATCGCGAATAAACTGGATATTTAATACTAGTATACACAAATGATACTAAAATTATCAATCAAGTGTTACATGCACGCAGGCTATGCATATTATAGAGCGAGGTAGAGCAATGTAGAGTCGCGATGCCATGTTGGGATCCCGTTGCCACCCGGCTGCGCGTCAGAGCCTATGTGCTACTCGACCTTTGGACTCTACATTTATAATATAATCTAATAAAAAGTCAATAGGAAACACGTAAACATAAATTCATTTTCAATGTATTCATGGTACTTATGTAGAGTTTTTTTTTGCACATTTTTTTACTTTTGTTATAAGTGTGGCGGTAGGTCTTACGGAGCTGAACCACGAAGGATTCAACCAACTTTCAAATCAATATAAGTATTTTTACATTCTGCTTAAACAACCTGACATAAATAATATGTATAATTATTCCATATATATTTCCGTAGGTGTACACTGTACGATTATACTATTGAACTAAGATTGGTACGCAAAATCCATAGATAGGCGGTGTTCTAGCTTTCAATGACATTTAAAACGCAAACATTTATATCATTTTATTAAGGTTATTTTCAAGTAATAAAGGTAAGGTCGTGATTTGTGTGTTTTTATGTTTTGATATCATAGGCTGCAAATAGTACTCAGCACCACAAATTTTTCAATGAGTAGGTACATTTGTTTCTGTACTTTAAGATACATTTCATAATAATATTATCCAAAACCATATAGATATATTTTTCAATTTGTACTTTTTATTTTCATTTTTTGTGTACTTAAAAACAGTTGTTAATAATATTATCCTTCACCAATACTAAGAATGCGAAAAGTACTCGTACCATATCCCTCCCTCCCCCATACACCAATTAGCAGTGCAAAATAAACTCCGAACCATTTTCCTCATTCCGTCATAAAAATACAATTTACCTTCGAAAATATTTTCCGCACCTCAGCAATCCTTTGTTATGGGTACCTACAGTTTTTAACTAATTGTTATACAAAAACATACAAGTGACAGTGGTTGAAATGTAATCTCTCACGCCGGTCCAGGATTCAAATCCCAGGCCTCAATTTTTTTTAAGTACGTTTATAGCGTGTCAGAAGTTAATTATCAAATTCTTAGTAAAGGAAAACATCATGAGGAAACTTCCTTGCCTGAGAGTTCTCTTTAAGGAAAGTTCACAAGGGAATGTGAATTCTACCAATCTGCACTAACGTAGTGGGCCTAACCTCCTAACACGTTGAGAGAAGATTTGTGCCCCACAGTGGTACAGCAATCGATCAATGATGAAACACTATTAACGTTAACAGCAGTAACGTTAGGTACAAAATGAGTACCAATTGAGTCTTAAGCAACAGCAATACATCTGTGGCGAAATTGTACAAAATTTAATCATTTTTAGTGGCACCTCGAACTAAATTTTACAGGAAAACTCAATGGAAAACTACCAGAACGACATACATTTTATATGACAGGAATTTTCCGTTGCATAATGACGATACTTTGTGCGAGATAAAGGTACACTTGTCTCTTTTGTATCTACCTACATAATGATTGTTACCAAAACATAAGTGTACTATTCAATGATAAGATTAGTTTAAAATATTACAGTTTTAAATGATGTACCCATTGCTTATTATGATGTTGATTGAATCTGTAATCCCATGTAGGATTAGTGTTCTATCTGAGATCGGCCACGGATAAGTTGGTGTTCCTAGGGCCTAGAGATTCAGTTGGAATTCCTTACGCCAGAATCTCTTCATAACGCCTTTCAAACCACAATCCAGTAGCTCTACACTGCTGCTATAAATTAAAAATCGAGTTAAATGTTGCTTCAAACGATTATTTGAAGGTAGTAGAGCACTTTGTGGTTCGAGAGGCAATACAGCCACATCCAATCCTAGCGAGAAGCTGTTCTGTGTTGCGATAGTATGTGGCTGCTGACTGACGTACATATGAGGCGATTAGTCTTTTTTAGATACATAAAAACTGTTCTATATGTAATTGGTCACAGATGTCTATCGGCGGTAGTAACCACTTACTGCAAAGTAAACTGTTTCCTGAGTATGAGTTTTTACGTTTTTACAAAATGACTGTATTTGTATTTATTTAGGTATTTCCCATACATTTCCAATCAGTTCTGATACATTCCGCTAGTACCGCTGATTGGAAATGTATGGGCAAATACGTAAACAAATACAAAAACAGTAATTTTTGTGAAAACGTAAAAACTCATTCATTCGCTACATTACTCGTACCTATAAAAAATACAACATTTTGTCGCACTATTTGACCCATACATACCTACTGACATAGTGAGTATTAAAAAGTTTGTAAAAACTTTGAACAGTCACAACTCATAATATGCAACAACGTCGCCCGTTGAGTCACCGGTCTAATCACCACACGTCATTTCAGTGTTTCCCACACACACACGCTCACACACACAGTTATCTATCACGTAGCACTGTTGTGGTACAAGCGTAAAGCTGATAGCGTTGTGTTTATTTTGAATCTTTATTATTGTTGTGGTTGAGATTACACAAAAATAGTTGAGTCATAAATAAAAAAACATTGATAATATTTTAAGCACGTCATTATTGTTGAAAAAATTGGTGTGAAATAAAAGGCAATTTATTTATACTATTTTTATTTATCAAGAAAAATACCATAATATTACAAAATTTATTTGTAAAAGTAGTGTTCATATACTCTTGATACATTTCATTGTATTAGCAGTTTTGTCAAGACATCCTGGGAAATTAAAATGCTAGAAAAAATTACTCACCAATACCCTCAACATAATCGTCAAAATTGCACAACTCCGTAATCGTAACAAATCTATAAATAAAATATAAGAACTTTTTTATTGTTATAGAAGTTAAGAATATATTTACTTAAATATAAAAGATTATTAGTTTTCTCCAAGTACTATGGACAACTTTAAGGTCTCACAAGGATACCCAAGTTCCATTACTCCTATTTTACTACTACACAGTCATTTACTGTGGTAAATTCTTCTTATAGAACAGCTCCCTCTGGTAGTATGTGTACTACCAAAGGGAGCTATTCTATCAGAAGTTATATGCTTTATAGGAACAGCTCCATCTCATTTCAGCTAGAGCGTATAACACAGAGAGCCGAAAGTGACTCACCCACCACTTGTTTGTGAGGTACTTTCGATCAAGTTTCGTAACGTAGCACTGCTATCAACCTCGTCCACTAAATGGCGCTATTTCCACAAAACTTGTAACAGGCGGTAGAGCCATTTGTGATTAATATCTGGCCGCACCACCCTAACAGTTATATCTGTCTAAAGCAGTAGCGTTTGGCGCTGCTGTGTTCTGGTTTGAAGGGTGTAGTAAGGGAGTCATACTTTTCCTCAGCGTTCCAGCTTAGTTCTCAGGGGTAGCGACACATCTGTTGCTAACCCGCTGTAAGCGAATAGCACACGCCGCGCCGATCACTCGCCGACCACACGCTCGCAGACACGCGTCTGCGAGTCACTTTCCTGCTAGACGTCTTAACACTATTGTCCCAACGATTCTCCTACAGTAAGCGCTTGAACAGCGCTATTTATCCCAACCGCTAGATGGCGCTGTTCCCAAATAACATCATAAACTAACCCGCTGTAAGCGCATAGCACACGCCGCGCCGATCACTCGCCGACCGCGTGTCTGCGAGTTACTTTCCCGCCAGTCGTCACAACACGAGTTTCCCAACGATTCTCCTACAGTAAGCGCTTGAACAGCGCTATTTATCCCAACCGCTAGATGGCGCTGTTCCCATATAACATCAGAAACCAAACCGCTGTAAGCGCATAGCATACGCCGCGCCGATCACTCACCGACCGCGTGTCTGCGAGTCACTTTCCCGCCAGTCGTCACAACACGAGTTTCGTAACGGTGCGCCCGACGCCGTCACGGTCTCAACAGATTCCCCGCGTTCCGACACTTCTACACTATTCTATTACTATAAATACTTCCATACTAATCGTTTAAGTACTTTTATATTCTACTACTGTTTCTAAAAATGAAAAGTTATGGTATGCTGTAAAAGTTATAAAGCGAATTATTTACTCCAAATTCGTAGTAAAAGTCATACGATATTTCTGTATGCGTCGATTAACTTACTTTAGTACTCACTGGAGATATTTAATGGAATCTTGTAGAACAAAAATCTTATAATCTAATTGAAATATTGCAATTATATAGCTTGATTCTAATCGGTAATGACTTCTCCATAGTAGATAGTTTTGTACAATAATGCTTAATTAAATCGGTTTTATTCAGATATAGTTTTTTAAAAATTAAGTATCCAATTTGTTTATGTAAGAAATAATTATACATCATATACTTTGCATGACTTAGTACGTGGATCTTCAGACGTCAATTCCAGAAATCTGGAGGCACGGCAGTGCCTCCGCCAAGTCGAGCCAAAAGAAGCGGCACGGCCGTACCATACTTTTCCCGAAGCAATTCGGCCCATTTTTGACCCCCTGTAACTTCGTTGCATATGAAGCTAGAAGCCTGAATTTTCAGGAGCCAAGCAAGCATTGTATAGACACTGTGTATTACCAATTTCATTTAATTTGAACCAGTAGTTTAAGAATTACAAGTAGTCAAAGTTCGTAATTTTGTCACTCACTGACTGACCGATCATCAAAATGTTAAGGCACTTCTAGCAGACATAGAAGGTTAAGATTGAGAATACAATTAGTGTTTAGTATATAACTCACGGAAAAACTATAATATTTTGCAATTTCTTTCCGGTTATCTAGATACACCAACTACATGAAATAACTTTGTATCCTATATAAGTATATAGGATTACAAAGTTACATTTGCAGTTAATGAATCTGTGTTCCTGTTCGCGAATTGTACGAGTAGTAGGGGAGCCCATGATGCTTAATGGGAAGAAACTCGAGCGTCGTTTGGACCTATACGATTGTATGGATTACACTTTAGTGAGTGAAGAAAAGTTTGTATGATATTTTTCGATTCACGGTGGGAGTAGCTTCTAGAGGATTCGAAAGATGTAAAAAAAATTAGTCAGACGGACATACTCAAGGCGCAGCAGAAATATGTTTATCTGCTGGTTTGCAGCCATACGAGAGGTAAAAATGGAGAAAAAAATTACATCAGTGCATTAGATTTTCAAAAGGGGATATTAAGTTACCCCAGATGAGTCGCCCATTCGAAAGACTGACGATTCGATTCGACTCTTCGAAAATGCAAAATAAAAATCGTTATCTTGACACACTCGAGGGCGTAAGATTATTATACAGGAAATTCCAGCTGATGTTTTACTTCTCATAACCCTTCATCTGACGATTTAGTGGAGGGGTCTTTTTATACCGACGATTTGAAAAAAAAAAATGTATTTTCAGTGACGCTATCAGATAGTGTATGTACATATTCTCTTTTTAAATGACTGTTTTTTCACTACATAAACGTGTGGTATGATTATGATGTTACCCGTTTTCTAGCATTATTTCCTTTATATTAAAAAAAAAATACCGCGCTCAAGTATGTCCAGGTAACGATTTTTTTGCAACCTTATTACGCCACCCTCAAATCGTCAGATTGTTATAAATTTATTGTTTTCAGCATGTAATTAAGCTACTATAGATTTCACGATATTTTCCCCGTGCGAACCCTCCAAATGGATGGTTTAAGATACTTTATAGGATGTAAGGTATCTTCCATATCTTAATCTGCCGCGTTCGAGTCACTCTCGAAATCCCCTCTTGGGCTCCCCTACTATTATAGGCGACGTCAATTGTTTTTATTCTCGAGACAAAAGAAGTATTCAATTCCAACTTCAATTTAACTTCAATACAAATAATGGGTGAAGTGCGAATCGAACTCGTACACTGAGGGTTCCGTACCAAAAAAACATGTGTTTTTTATATTTACTAATTGATATTATAGCAGCCATAGAATGCATTGTGAAAATGTCAACTGTAACATCTATTACGGTTCAATAGATAAAAAAACGATAAAGTGAACAACGCCAAAAAATAGCAGGTCCTTATATGTTTGTCCCTGTAGTACCTGGACTAAAATAGGGCTACGATATCCCCTGCCTGTCGTAAGAGGCGACTAAAAGGGGGCTTGCGGAGTTGGGCGTGGCAAGAGTGGGAGCTCGAACCGTCCTATAAGTGTCCCCGGGAAGGACGGCGGTATGCGTGGTCGCATACCGTCGTGAACACCGGATAGTTTGGGAGGAGCGAAACCTGCTCCCCCAGGGCAGAGCTCGATCGGGGCATCGCGCTAGGAGGACTTCGGTTGCGTTCCGTCGGAGATCCCAGGGTTCTTCAACAAACATTGAGGACGGCCACCGGGGGGTTTTAGTGCGGTAAAAGTCCCACATAACCCCGCGTCACTTCCACGTCATCGGGTACCTTTAGAAGATTTCCTCCTCATAAAGAAAAAAAAACTCTCCTTTATTTGAAAGTTTTTCTTTTTATTTTTAGTACTTGTTGTTAAAGTGGCCATCATTATACATATTCCGTAAAAAAATTAAGTTTATATCTATTAAGGTTCCACAAATAGAGCTCTATGTCAGACAGAAAAACGGACAGCTTAGTAATAGGTTCCGTTTTTACCCTTTAGGTACGGAACCCTAAAAAGTAATATAATATCAAAAACATTCCGAATTTCTGACAAATGTCATGAGAATAAAAATAATATGTTACAGCTAATGTGCCTAATCAGATAAAACGCAGATTAGCTTGCCCATTACCTAAAGTACAAAACGAAGATTGTATCAATTTTCACCCCTTGAAGTCGTTTCGTGCATGCCATGATGCCTCGTCGTGTCATGAATTTACGACAAACATTGCATATTTTCAAGAAACAATATCACTTTGCGGCATGATGTCGCTATGTGTCACGATACGTCGTTATGTCGTAAAAAGGCATATGTTTTAGCCCTAAGAACGAAAGTCGAAACGAACGAAAGAAAGTCTGAAAAGATGTTTCGAATTTAAATACATAGTTAATCTGCATATTATTATCTTCTAGCTAATCTTGAGACTAACTAGTTAATGTATATGCTAACATATTCTGCAATCTAACGGTAACATACACAAAATACAATAACTGTCGTGAGGTAAAGCAACTGTCACCGTATTATAAAATAATAATAAGTTTGTTTCCAAGGAAACAAATGTTTAGGCAAATTTCGCCCTTGTTGCGCTTAAATAAATGTCTGTATGAAAATAAGCATACATAATTATAAAATTTTACAAAGTTCACAATGTAAAATCCTTAATAACTTTTAAACGGATTACCCTAATTACACAATTTCTTTTGCCCTATCCGTTTTAGACCTAAACCTACCAAATGGCATAAAGACAAACCAATATCTACACAAACAAAAAATCATGATTTCAACTTACGTAATATTTGAAAAAGAAATACAGCCTCTATATTATTCCACTACCTCATAGTGTTGCTTATAAGGATAAAATTCTTGAAAGTAATGATAAATGACAAAGTAAAGGAAAAGCCTCATTTTTAAGAAAATTTAATTTTTTTCATAATAATTTGGCAGTTAAGTTACCGCTATTCATTAATTTAAACATTTCGCATATTAACAATTTTTTGGCCTTATGTTTTAAATCATTCGAAAGCGGACGTTTTGTTCTCCAAGAATTTATATTTTTATGTTCGACTTAGTTAAGGTTATTTTTAGGACCATTATAATAGATTTGTAAATTGCTATGCGTTTGTAACTTGCTATGCGTATGCGGAGTTTACATACAGATGTAAAGTTGACAATTTACGAGAGTGACTTTTTCGAGTCAAATCCGAGTGATTACTTAACAAAGAGATATTGAAAATCATATTCAACGTTATTACGAAGTTGTAAACAACGAAAAATAAGAATTTACTAATTAATCAGTTATCTATTTTTATTTAAAAAATAAATCCTCGGCGGGAACTTAGTTGCCAACCTATTACTTTCTCATACTAAGCCGTAAGTCATGGCCATAACATCGAAGAATTAGTTGATTAACCAACAAATTCTTCAATTTTATGACTTATGTATAGTCCTAAAGAATTAAACATAAGTCATATGTTATGTATAATCCTTAAGGATTAGTATGCCAAGGTATGAAAATATATGTATTTTCTTCAAAATTTTCCTTTTACTTTAATTTGTCATAACATAACATTACTTTCCAGAATTTTATCCTTATAAGCGACACTATCATATAGTGGAATAATATAGAGGGTGTATTTTTTAAAACTGAACTCGTTCGACTCCCGGCTAAGGAAAAAGATATTTTAAAAACTAATGATGCAGTTATAGTTTTTATCAAAATCGGCCTCGTAACACTTTTCAGCACTTTTCGCTAATGCACTTTTTTTGCACGATATTGTTCGGTGAAAAATATGGTCTAGCTGAAAATATTTATTATTAATATACTTTGCAAGTAATAATTTTAAAAATAACTACAGGTTGAATGCAGAAGACAAATACAGACTAATAATTTAAGTATGATTTCGTTATTGGTGAGTAAACTTACTGAAAAAGGATTTACTGTTAATTTCCTGAAAAACGGTTGCACTATTAGTAACTCTATGGATAATATCATCGCAACTGGCCACAACGTACATGGTATACATAAATTTGAACAATTTGTCAAATCACCGATATGTGATTATTTGAGACCAAAAACAATGTATTTTAAAATTATTGCAAGCGTTTGGTACGTCCGTTTGTAAGTCCGTGTCAACTTCAATGGAGGTTGATTTGAAATAAACAAAAGGTAACTCAGATAGTAACAGTAGTCTACCGTGTCAGAGTTTAGTGGAGATTCAACTATTTAGCCAGTTCCACGAAAGAGTTATGTTTGGTAGTATTTATGTAGAGTTTTGTTATAGGTGGGTAATATAGATAAAGGGGGCGTATTGTAAGAACCTTTTTAATATAAATTGTAATCTATATTACTGGTTGTGTATAAAATGATATTGTTCGGTGACTCAAGATTAAAATAGAAATGAGTAAAAACGTGGTGTAGCGGAAAATATGTTTTATTAATATACTCTTCAAATAATAATTCTTACAATAACTACAAATATTACCTACAAAAAAGAACGCTCATTCTCGTAAGACAGTGAGAGGGCTTTAAAAAAATCTGTTGTTGACATTTAAGTAATAGAAGGTCCCGGAAAAGAAAAAGAGTAGGCATACCTACAAAAAGGAATGAGATGCCATCAAAAACACTGCTTGTAAAAAAATCCAAGCCTCGCCATTCAGCTCTTCCACCGTAAAAAGTCGTGAGATCCATGCAATCCAAGTCCGTGGATGCAGTCTCTACTTAAGAGACCTTCTGTCTTAAGGTATTATCTCACTATCTAACCTAACAACATCTATGGGACCATATGAATATTAAAAATATTTTATGTTTCAAATAAATAGATTGGACTTGGCAATCGTAGTAATGTTACTCGTGTGCTGCGATATGATGCGATTAAAACACAATGTGAACTGTTTGTGGTATCACCGCTTCCAGCGGCACCACCGCTAGATCATTTTTTGCGTCTTAAGCGCTGCTATGTTCTAGTTTCAAGAGTGCGGTAAGGAAGATATACTTTTCCGAGGCGCTCCAGCTCAGTCTGTTTCCTCTATATTATAAAAAAAAAACAATGTATCTCACAAGTATATGTATATTAAATTAAATTAGTTTGTTTAGTACGATTGCCAAATCCAATCTATTTATTTGAAACATAAAATATTTTTAATATTGATATGGTCCCATAGATGTTGTTAGGTTAGATAGTGAGATAATACCTTAAGACAGAAGGTCTCTTAAGTAGAGACTGCATCCACGGACTTGGATTGCATGGATCTCACGACTTTTTACGGTGGAAGAGCTGAATGGCGAGGCTTGGATTTTTTTACAAGCAGTGTTTTTGATGGCATATGTATTTTTCTTTATACGCCACCTGCAAAAATATTTAAATAATGTATTCTCTTCCACTATAGTTATTCTATTGTTAAACTTCCATTAAATTGATATTTTTAATAAATTCTTAAATGAATTGTTCACCTCGTCTTTTATTATATTCAAGTTACTCGTAGTAGAGACGAATAGAGATAGAGTACTTATTGTGTTAATTGTTTCTGTTGTAGTAGATACTTCGCATATTATTGAGACAATATATTTTTTTATAAAATGAAATATTTTTAGCAATATTTTCAAGAGCATTCATATTTATCGCAGAAAATAATAATTATTTTTACGGAATTTAATTTTTAAATAATAAATCAAAAGAAAAAACTTTATTTATGATGTTATCAAATTTCTGACCTGGTGATAAGATAAAAAAACCGTGGGAATTGAATACTATCTTTGTTTTATATTTTGTTTAAGTAAGTAGATAATAATTTTAATATATTGTTGTATATTATGAAAATATGGGAAATATTGTTTATACTACGATGTAGAGCTTAAAGTCGCTTTCAAACATCTGTGAGAAATACTTCACGTGTATCTGATTACAGCGCCCGCGATAACTGATATCTAACAATTATCTCGAATATTCATGTTTACATCCATAAGCTCGCGGCTCCCGATACGTGGGCCTTTTATTGTTATGCCTACATCGTTTATCCGATTACTTCGGTGAGTAATCAATACTAACTCTACTTAACGGAATCGGGCGCTCGCTTCCTGACTCTAAGTTTCTAATCAAACACGGCGAGCGGTCGTTGACACCTGTCAAAATTGCAGGTTCGTAGCCGTAGGTGCAGGATCGCGTCGCGGCGTGGTCGCGCGGCGCAGGCGGCTGCAGCGGCGTGCAGCGCGACCTTGCGTGCCCGCGCCCCTCGCGCGACGTCATGCGGGGGCGCGCCGGTGACGTCACGCCGCGACCTCGCCCGCCGTCACTCGGTGTGCACGTGAACGCCACGCGCCGGCACGCGCTGCCTGCGTGATCGCCGTGCGCCCATTGGTCGCCGCGGCCGCGCCGCTCGCTCCCATTGGCCGCCCGCCCCGCGCGCCCCGAGCCCGTTCGCGCCTCGTACCTCGAGTGCTCGCGACGAGGTTTATTCGTCTGCCGCTCGCCGACGAAACTGCACGGCTCCCAGGAGCGGAAGCGCGAAGCGAGACTGCAAGTTTTGTGAATTAAAAAAGAAAGTTTTTTGGCGTTGAATGATTTTAACCTAATCGCCATGTCTACTCTCCTCGACGTTTGCGGACCCCTCTCGCCGCCGTCAACGCCGCCGTTGATGGACGTAAAAGTGAGTGTCGACAAATATTCGAGTCCCATAAAATTAATATTTCCAAAAAAAAAATTCGCAAGTCGCATTCGCCCCTTATGCGCTAAATAAAATTGCGCCTTGTGCAATCGAAAGTATGACGGTGGGAGCGCAGCGCGCGAGCACGCATCGCGCGCGTGCTCCCCCGAGCCGGTGACCGTTCACTTACGTGCGTCCGTCTTTGTCTCGCAGGTCGAGTTGCCTTTAAAAAAGGCCGCAGTGAAGCGGGCCAGGGAGTCGCCGCCGCCCGCCGGCCTGGTGACTCCTCAGCCCTCCGACTCCGAGGGGGAAGACGAGTGCGGCAAGCGCGCCCGCTGCGAGCTGGCGCGCCTGCTGCTCGCCACGCCGCCGCCGGAGCCCTGCGGCCGGCCCTCGGTCATCATGCGCGCGCACAAGGACGGCACCTGCAGCCCCGAGCCGCTGCTGCCGCCACCGCCCTCCGACATGAACATCCTCAAGACGCTCAAATTCAAAATGAACCGCGGCCATTCGTACTCACAAGCGAAATACATCGCGAGTCGAGCCCAAAGTCAACCTGTCCCGCCGCCTTCCCCACCTGCAAAGATCGAAGAGGCGCGCGTGCCCTCCCCTCATCCGGAATGCCAACCAAAACAAAACGAAGAACAGCGCGTACCGGCGGCCGCGACGCCCGGCTGGGTGCCGCTGGCGCCCCGGCCCGCGCCCGCGGTGCTGGTACCCGGTACGCTACTACCCACCACAGCACTGTGGCTGGTGGCCCCCGCACCCGCCGCCCGGAGACGGCTCTACGAGTGCTCGTATCCGGGTTGCGGCAAAAATTACTTCAAATCGTCCCACCTGAAGGCTCACGCCCGCACGCACACGGGGGAGCGGCCGTTCCGGTGCGCGTGGCCCGGCTGCGAGCGCCGCTTCTCCCGCTCCGACGAGCTGTCGCGGCACAAGCGCACGCACACGGGCGAGAAGAAGTTCGGGTGCCGCGTGTGCAACAGGCGGTTCATGCGCTCCGACCACCTCGCCAAGCACGTCAAGAGGCACGCCAAGGAGCGGGTCCCGCCGGCGCCCGTGCTCAGGCTGCTCCCCTCGCCGCCCCTGGCCATCCCCGTCCCCGTGCAACCCACCGTCGCGCCCGCCCAGTGAGCGCGACACGACTGTGATCCAGATCTCATGATCGTTACCTAGTTGTAGTACTCATCTAAGACTGTCCTATCTGACTACTTAAGTAGTTGCTAGTTGTAAGAATATGTTACTGTTTAGCGGTTGATAAGCTTAAAAAATATATTGAGATTTGATTTATACGTTGTATCGTTTATTTTCCACTGCACTGAACTACATCACTCAATTCACGCAACACTGTTAAATCTTTAACCGGTTCGATTTAAAAGTTAACTTGCCGTGACAACTAGTAGAGTCAAATACACTTATACGAGAGTTAAGTCGAATGGTCGGTAGCGCCGGGAGTCGACCGCGGGACCCCGGCAGCGCGGCGCGGACTGCGAGTTGCGCGCCGCCGCCGCCGCACCGCCGCCGCGCCACTGATAACAAATACTCACACTGATTCAGTTATCATTACCGAGATATCTACGAAAACTTCTAATAAATTTTGCCTATTGCATATTATAAGCAATATTTAAAAAAAAAAAAACAAAGCATATTTTGAGCTCCACTAAAGTTTTTAATTGCTATGAGCTATTTTTCGCATCAAGTACAAAATAAATTGCACAAACATATTTAATAACGACAACTCGTGACACTACCGAATTAAATTCTCGAAAGAACTATAGACCACATGTTGCAATAAAGGTCACTAATAAATAAGTTCATTAAACGACCTTAACTAATTAAAATTTGTTTAACTTATTCCATACCTATAAACATCAATGCTATTTAAATTTTAATCAATACTTTAATGTTGTGTTTATTCACAGATACTTATCTAACTTCAATCCCATTAGTTTCTGTATAACTGTGCTTATATTGACTGTACATTTAAATGATCAGTAAATTAAAATGTAAAGTACACAATTATGTTTTACCTGGATACCACATAATATCGAGTTTATTTACTTCAGATAAAAATATAGAATTGATAATGCAAATTAAAACAATTGCAATACGTTAAAGACGAGCAAAATTATGGTAGAGCAATTGGTAGAGTTATTGAATTCTACATAAAAATCATATCATCTGTTGTTATAGTTTACATTTAAAAGGTAATTAATTTACCTTTTAAATTTAATCAAGTAAATAAATGTGGTAGAACCAACATGGTTTGGGGTTGAGGTACCACTGCCACACCTATTTCTAGTGTGAATCCGTTCCGCGGTATTACCAGCATGGATTGATCGGTAGCTACCACTGCCACACCCACTTCAAGTGTGAATCTGCGTTTCGGTAAAATGCTCTAGATACAAATTGAAGATAAACTTACATAATATTTTTTTTATAATATAGGAGTAGCACACGAGCATCCAGTCCACCTGATGGTAAGTGGCTACTGCCGCCCATGGACATCTGTAATTAACCCCAGATAGGATTAGATATTCCTACCTAAGGTCGGCCACAGATGCGCCGCTAATCCTGAGGATTAAGCTGGAACGCCTCGAAAAAGTCTGTGTCCCTTACCACACCCTTCAAACCGGAACACAGCAGCGCATAACACCTAATATATGAAACGAACATTTTATTTCTCGAGAGTGACAACACAATGCACATGTGCGATCGTCTTCAAACAGAACCCATATACTTGATTACACATGTCTACCAACAGCAAATACCAATTACCACCATAATATATTTTATTCATATCCCACATATAAAAATTAAGTAATCATTTAATTACTACCCGCAGTTTCTTTGATGAAATAATAACTTAATAAAAATTACATCTCAATAAGAAGCCGCTTCGAATCATGCATTGCACTGATAAATTTAGCAAAGTTGTCGCATTTTTTGTTCATTGACGCCGGACACCCGACCAGTTTGGCAGCACAGCCTTATACAGCGATGGGTGTGTTCGGTATTTGAATATGTTGCATAAGTAAGATGCCTCGGTTTGTTTTGCCAAAGATAATTCATGTAACTGTTACGAATTTGTTCATATGAGTATGGGTAGACTTTTTGTATCATACAAATTCGGCTTTCGTTTAGATTAGTATTCTATTAGATTTCTACTTAAGTTTGGCCATAAATGCGTTGCTACCTCCGAGAAGTAAGTTGAAACACGTGGAATAACTGTCTCCCTTAACACACCCTTAAAAATGGAACACAACAGTCGAGCCACAAAAGGTTCTAATACCTTCAATTCGAAAATTAAACCTAAAAATTATTTCAAAGAGAATACATTTTAATACGTAAGGTTATATATATACGCGGTTCTAATTTTTTTATTGGCGATATTTCGCCCCACTCTACTACAGATTAAGTAAACAATATTTTTAAAAACCAAGTCATAAATTTAAATATATTTATGACCAATCAATGCATCATCCAGAAAATGCATGACTTTCACAGAATAATCCAAGTCAGCTGCACTCCACGTATAATGATGGTGAAACAGCGTTATCGTCGGCGACCACGCAGCGGCCACGTCGCGGGCCCGTGCCAGTGACGTCACGTCAAATATCACTTTCTTGATAAGGCCGGTCCTTTCGGAAGGTCCGCGTTATAAATAGCGCTGTTAAGAAGCAACTTTATGCTACTTTCAATGAAGTTTGTTTTGTAATACAGTGGTTAGATCATGTTATTTGTTAATGTTTCATCTGTTTTTTTCCATTAGCAGTAATGGGTTATTTATTTAAAGTTCTTTGATGCGCTGGTAATTATGGCACGTCTGGCGCGAAATTAATTCACTCTTATAATATTCATTATTAAGTTTTAATAGCCCGATTGTTAAATACATTAATGAATGTATTACTATAATATTAATTAATTGCATGACTAATAATGTTTGACATGTATATAAAAATAATAATTATGATGTGTTTGACAATTTGATAAATATTTGTTATTTAATATTATAAATTATATTGGAAATATTTTTGTCATACCTGACTGTATATTTGCACGCCTTGAAGGTAAAATAAGAGGAAATAATACTTTGTGTTAACACCCATTGTACCTTGTTTAGCAAATAAAGATTATGATTATGATTTTACCTGTTATTGTCATAGATTAGTAAAGATACTTCGCCGCTTTGAAATTGAATGAAGCCACAAACGGCTTATTATAGTAAGTTCTTTTTTTGAATTCTTGACAAATAAAAACATTTTTACAGAAAATTTACGAATAAATAACTAATACTGCGTAATTTACAATTACAATGTACAATTTACGTAATTAATAAATAATTATTTCAAATATTTTAGGGACATTTTAGCACGGACGTGGCAAAACTTTTTTACGCAACTATTTCAATTCTCAAAACTGGGCACATTTTCTTGTTAGGAGTGAGTAATCTTTACTAATCTATGGTTATTGTAAAAATAGTTATCTACGCCAGCTACATTACTTACCTGTGATTTTAAAAATAAATATGTTGACATGTAGGGGCGACCAAGGCTAAGAAGATATCCCTGTAGTCCCGGGACTAGAATAGGGCTACGGTATCCCCTGCCTGTCGTAAGAAGCGACTAAAAAGGGGCTTCCGGGGTTGCGGGCGGCAAGATTGGGAGGTCGAGCCGTCCAACAAGCAACTCCGGGAAGGACGGCGGTGTGTGTGGTGGCATACCTTCGTAAACACCAGACGGTGTGGTGAGTCTTAAAGCTCACCTAGGAGGAGCCCGAAGGGGCAACGCGTTCAGAGGACTCCGGTTGCGTTCCGTAGGAGATCCCGGAGTCCTCTTGGCAACGCTGAGGACGGCCACCGGGGGGTTTTAGTGCGGTAAGAATCCCACATAACCCCGTGTCGCTCCTACGACACTGGGTACCTTTTGAAGGATTCCCCCTCGTAAACAAAAAAAAAGGCTAAGAAAGCCTTCAGGAGTAGCAATAGCAATGCAACTATGATTGGCTTTATCTATGATTGAACTGAATAGAACCTATTCTCTATGTAGAGGGACTCAGGCGTCCATGGTTGACAGTTACCATAACAGTTACCCGCCATCATGTACTGAAAGCTCGTTTCCTACTTAAAAATCGATTAACTGTTTCTATCTCAATAATAACTCTGACGCACGGGTAAGTACCCAAATTGATAGTACAAGTATTTCCAAATCAAGCCAGATTTAATAAACAACCAGTTGAACGTATTTGTAGAAATCATTTGTACCGGAACCTGCTAATTCGGCCAAGTAGCCACTTTGACAACAAAATCAGATTTTCAATGAAACATGCTAATTCGAAGATCAGTAATTTTGTTGCTAACATGTTGATATTCGGAAAATAACAATCATATGTTTATGTTAAGATTTAAAAACAAGTATATTGTTACTGAAAAATGATTTTGTGATTAACCTTGGTTTTAAGATGCCAGACCTGGTATCTTAAAACCGCGGTACATTACAGAAGTCTATGGACAGGCTCGGATCTAGGGGTAGGCAAGCCTGGGCCCATGCCCCGGGCAGCCAAATTCACACTTTGCAAACAAATGGACTACTCTTCATTTACTTAACTTTGATCTACATTACGCACGAATATTATTATTAGGTAAAAATAAATATAAGTGGTCGGGGGCGGCATTTTTTAGTTTTTGCCCCGCCTAAAAAAATGGAAGATCCGGGGCTGTCTATGATGACTATTTTTAATGGTGGTCGCGTTTCGTCTCGTCTCGTACCACATCCATCCCTATTTCAGGTTTTTAAATTTTAAGGCTGAAATAGCTGAGATAACTGTGTCAAGCGCTACTCGATTCTGATTTATAGGGAGTCATACAGGACAGACACTTATACGAGGCATTCTATTTAACTTGGAGGGGGTTCTCAGGGGCACCAACATATCTGTAGCTAACCTCATGTAGAACTTAAATCCTATGTATGATTTTTACAAATGCCCATAAAAATATTGCCACCATTTACTAGTACGTTTAATAATACTGTTCCACATGTGGAATGCATGTTCTGTCCTACATCAATTTGATTTGGAAATATGTGTTATGAATTTGAAAATTGAATCTATTGCGTTACATTTTAGTCAGTTTAAACTAGCCACATCACTAGTCCTCGTTGCGTGCTAACAAATCGGTCAGGACACACCTTTGGTCTAGAATTTTTAGCACTTCCACCAAGCGGATTTATCTCGCAACTAGTCTGGTATATGTAACTAAAACGTGACCTTTTTAACGCAAGTTATATTTACGTCGTGTTTATTTCGTGTATATTCATAAGTTACATAGATGTACTTGTCGCTTAACTAATTCAATAATATTTTTGAAGTAATACTTTTAATTAATTTGGGATAACTGATGAAAGTAATTGGTTAAAAAATCGACCAATAAATATCGACAGCATAAAGTTGGCTAGTAAATATTTTTGGTTTGTACGAGGAATAGTTTCACTTTAGACACTTGCACTCCTGTTTATTAAATATGTCAATGAAGAATAATTTCGTAGCTATATACATATGAAGTCGGTTAAAAAAGGTACACACACACAAACACACAACTTTTTTTTAACTTAAAGTACCAATTGACCTCACCGTTGATGAAATCTATCTGATGGTAAGTGGTTATTATGATGCCATGAATATGTGTAACAAACACCAAATAGGGATGGAATCTTACGTAAGGTCAGCAACAGGTGCGAGCCACCCCTGAGAAATACTACCTGTAGCCTGCATGTTGAATTCTTAAAAAAATAAGCATATTATTTATCGTATTCTATATTGTTTAAACTTGAAAAGTATTTTCCCACAGAATAAGTACATTAATATCGGTACTACTTTTAACAGCTCACTTTGCCCTGTCATTTTTTTTATGACGTGCTCAGATAAGTATGCAAGACTTAGCTCAACATTAAACATTATGTCCTAAACAAGTTGGTATCCATTATAAATTATTCTATCCGTTATAAATTTGTCTGAGGTTGTATATTCCGATGTAAGATACGAGCAATGTGTCACATAATTTATTACCTTTAGTAATTAGCCATTAGCCGATCATATGCCGCTAACTGGTTGTAAATGACGCATCCTGTGATAAGGTTTTCGTATTATGTATTTAGTTGTTAATTTTGTACAATTTTGGACTTTAAATATCGTGTTTGGACGGCTTTTATAGTTATTGTTTTTTAATGATGTCACAAATATAATCTGTAACTTCAATGGCGAATTAGAGCGGTTTTATGGTTATTGTAACCTCTTTCAATATTAATAATGTGAGAATAGTTTATAAGGTTACATAACGATTTAGGGCAATTTTACAATTATAGATTTTTTAATGATTGCCTAAAATCTATTTATGTGTTAAATAGTTAATTTTACTTCTTCCTGTCGATTTATACTTCTTACTTGTGGGCTTTACAATTATTCGTCTTGAAAAATGGCGTAGTACAACGATTTTACAATTATTGGCGTTCATTTAAAATTACGACTTGAAGAAAATATTACTTTTAATCATATAATGGGCAAATAAATATTTACTTTTATTTCGGTCGTGGTTCTCGAGAATGGTCACACACTATTTACAGTTTAAAACCTTTTAAAAATGTAAAACTATTTCAATCGTCTATTGTGTAGAATTAGGGGAAGGTCAAGAACAAAATGTCAGTAATAAATGTACAAGAAACTCTAACAATTGCCGTTTTTTGACAAGTTTTACTTAAAAAGAAGAAAAAAGTTTTCACATTTTTTATAATATAGGAGTAGCAGACGAGCATACAGTCCACATGATGGTAAATTACTACTGCCGCCCACGGACATCTATAATCAACCCCAGATAGGATTAAATATTCCTACCTGAAGTCAGTCACAGATGCGCCACTACCCCTGAGAACTAAGCTGGGACCACTCGGAAAAGTATGTCTCCCTTACCACACCCTTCAAACCACAACACAGCAGCGCGTAGTACTGCTGTTATTTGTCAGAAATAGGTGTGTCGGTGGTGCCGACGGAGTTTAACCATAAAGGGCTCTACCACCATCACCTATCAAATAGTCAAATCTTTACCTAAAATAAAGCCAAAACAGTAATTACAGTTAATATTAAACAATAAAATCATTAGATTCGCTATATAGTGGAAGGGATGGAAAGTAAAATTCTGTATATTATATATTGTATACTATAAATAATGGATAGAGTATTTTCTTAAGTTACAGACTATATTTGTGACATCATTAAAAATCAATAACTGTAAAAACCGTCCAAACACGATATTTAAAGTCCAAAATAGTACAACATTAACAACTAAATACATAATACGAAAACCTTATCACAGGATGCGTCATTTACAACCAGTTAGCGGCATATGATCGGCTAATGGCTAATTACTAAAGGTAATAAATTATGTGACACATTGCTCGTATCCTACATCGGAATATACAACCTCAGACAAATTATAACGGATAGAATCATTTATAATGGATACCAGCTTGTCTAGAATCTAATGTTTAATGTGGAACTAAGTCTTGCATACTTATTTTATCGTCATAAAATAATGAGACTTTTCTTGCTAATCAGCTGATACCCAAATTACATGTCCAATTACGTGACCGCACTCATCTAGCTGTTCTGGCACATCCGAGCCGGAACGTCTAATAACTGTAATTAGCCTCGTTAGTATCGCGCTAGTAACATTGTTTTCTCTGGTTTACGTGTTTTTATAAGTTCATATCATATTCAGCTCCAATTCTAAATAAATTCATATTATTATGTATTCTAATAAACTTTTATCTTAAACTAAACATCGTCTAGTGTCCAACTGAAAATGATAAACAAAAATAAATAGTTTTATCACTGTGTGCCATTAAAACCAAATTTAATGAAATTTCTTGGCATGACTTGTGTATGTACGAAATTTATAAAACTGAAGTTTAAAAATGTGACGTAAACATTATAACAAGTCTTTTTCGGATTTTTTTATTAACACAGAGCCTGATTTACTTTTATTTTACTTTACATTTTGCAGATTACTAGATAGTTCACGAAAATTCTCGATACCCATCTTTAGCCGACTTCAAATTAGACTTCAGTCAAAACTAGGGTTGATTACAAGCTTAACAAAAAGTATTCAAGACTATTCAAGGCGTTATATTCAATACTAGCTGACCCGGCAAACTTTGTACCGCCTCAAAATCTATTTATCAAATATATTTCATATAAAATATAGCCTATGTTACTCGTGGATAATTTAATGTAGCTTTCGAATGGTGAAAGAATTTTTAAAATCGGTTCAGTAGTTTTTGAGCATATTCATTACAATCAAACAAACAAACAAAGTTTTCCTCTTTATAATATTAGTATAGATATACAAGTTATTCAATTTAGAATATTCAAGACGCAATACTACGTAACCCAAGCCCTTTAAGTGGACTTTAGTCTCCATTAAAATCGCGGAAACACCGGTCACAAGGCCGAGACGCCGATACTCACGAGTTAGTTGTCAAAAATACCGCAGTTCGCACGAAAATACTGCGTGGTTAACTGGTTTTATATTGGTTAACGGTATATTTGTTTGAAAACAATCGTCATCATTTTTATATCATTATATAATTTTATCATCATAATATTTTACACTAGGTCCCGCTATGGTTGGATCCCTGTAACTAAGAGGCCTGAAATCTATTCCACCATGCTGCTCCAATGGTTTAGATGAGTTAATGGTCGAAGATAATCGTGTAGAGCTTTTAAACCGCTCATAAAGTTTCCAAAAAGTTTCACGGCTGCTTTCATATGACTATCTGGACTTAGGAACGTATTGTTGTTTATACGATACATTGCTGTCCTAATCTCAGCCGCAGGTTTCCTGAGTAGTCACCCAGTCCTGAGGTCATCTTACAACACACTGCTCTACCAATGCTTGCCGTAGATTGGTACAGCATTGGTTATAGTCCAAGAACATCTTACGTATCGAAAACTATATGAAGAACTCTCTGACATATTTTTTTTAATATATAAGTATTATAGCATATGAATATGTAGTCCACCTGACTGTAAGTGGCCAATCTCGCCAATGAACACACATGTAATCAACCTCAAATAAGATTAGAATCCTACTTGAACTCCACCACATTTGCGTTGCTACGCCCGAGGACTAAGCGCTTCGGAAAAATATGTCTCCCTTAACACAACCTTCAAACCAGAACACATCAGTGCTAACACTGTTGTATGTAGATATACTCTCGATTTTCTTTTATAGTTAAAATAAGTAATAAGTCTTTGTAAAATAAACATAAGCCTCAACCCTGGGATTTGAACTTCAGCCCTCAACGTATAAACCCCAAGTACAGCTTACTAAGCGATCATATACCAAGAGACCTAATATAGTCAGTTAGCAATCTTTCACAACAAAATATAAAATTAATTCAGCCCACTGAAGCGGCCGGTCAAAGTCCAGCGCCACGCCCACTTATGCCAGATATTTTTAATCTGTGTTCCACGTAGCGGCTACGTAGTCGGGCATCCCCGTCGTGAAACTTTTTTAATATGGGTTTTGTTAATAGTTGCGTATGTGTGGTATGGTTGCGTGGCAATTGAGCGGTGAATGAAAAGAAAGGGGTTTAAAGGTTATTTTCATATTACGACTAGTAGATGTCTCAACTATCTGTATCTGTAACTGTCTTATAATCAATATCGTAGCTCTCGGGTGATGAGCCCCTGTCATTCCAATCTTGTATGCGCCCCCGATACTTTTTCAACGAAAATAATGATCCCAATCAATGAAGTTTGTAAAAAATAAAAATCTTTTTTCTCGCGTCGACAAAATGCAACTCTGCACGTTGTCCCTGACAGCTTCTAAGTACGATAATGCCTATAGTGACAATGTAGAGCTGCTGCATTCTTCATTCAGTTTGAAGGCAGAGGCATTTATTCTTCGTTACGCTCTTGGCACACTTATACGACGTTTCAAATAATCAATAGAATTGACTAGCTAAGATTGCTACACTATTTACAATAGATTACAGATGTCTATGGGTAACGAAGGCATTTAACATCAGATTCGCATAGTTATTACTTACTTAAGTTTAATAAAAAAAATTAACGTGTTGCACTCCGGGAGGGCCAGAAGTGAAATCTTTCGAAACCTAATGTGAATAATAAAATATAATAAATAAGAATGAAACAGACACCCATTGACATATTGTTACTATGCTAATGATGCAAAAATTCGTAAGACGGCAAATCAAATTGCAAATCTTGACTTTTGCAGTTTGCTTTGCCGTCCTACGAATTTTTGATAGGACACGTGATCCTGACGAGAGTTTAAAATAAGTTTTGACTTCAAAAATTACAGATTACAGATCTAAATAGTGTTAACTGTTTAATATCTAAGCGTGGAGTGGTTTCACTGTAACACGAGCGCGCGCGTCGAGTTTCACATCCGCAATCCGAGACGAGCCGCGTTAACTTTGCATTTTATGTCAACGCGCTAATTACTGTTAGATACATCTTTTACAATGCGAATGTTAATTAAATTGTATGTATATCAACCCTATTACAGCTGGGACGGGTCTCGTCTCAGAGGACTTAGTTCATTGTTCACCGCGCTGGCCAATTGCTAATTTCAAGTAATTGATATTGTAATTAAATTGATATTGTATTGTAAGTAATTGATATCACAAATCTTCTTTATTTAAAAGAACTCTAAGGTGTGTGGGATTTCTCGAAATATTTTCTTCACCATTATACACAATGGAGAAGCTATAAGCATATACATCTTCACCAATATACAAGTACCGAGTTTCGATCACTAGGCTGCACATTTTAATATGTTGCTTCTATGCCGATATTTATTACTGTTGCCGTAGAAGTGAGTGAAAATTAATAAACCTATTGATTATTTATTTTATAATAATTACTGCAGGGTTTTGATTTGGGGTTGGGAATAGACCGGGACCCAAGGCCCGGAACTTAGTCCCCAAAACTCGACACACCTGTGACCGATGCCGCGTAGTAGGTACCGCAGACTTTAATTTTATTCGTGTCTGTTGTTTATCTGTATTTAGGTTTCAAATGTCCATGGGCTTAACCACACAATATAAAATAATTCTTTCGTGACAAACTCTAAAATATAGTTAAAAAAACTAAAAAACACGCTTTTATGATAAAATCAACTAAAAAGTATCCTATTTCATTCTTTCATACATGCAGGCTAAGATAAAGATATATGTAGATCTCTTTCTACAGAACAACGGAGTTACTCACTAACAAACATACAAGTGAAGCTAATATAAAACGTGTAACAACAACGCTTGTAATATCTCAACAGTTTATTTTATTTGCGATATTTACTTAAAACCCTTTTAAAATACAACCTAGTGCAACACGTCCCACGATCCGATATGACGACAGTCGCATAATAATACCTACCCATAGTTTTCCTGCAACTTTCCTTAACCATTCTCACATAGGTAAAAACACTGAGTGCAGACAATCACGTAGACACCTTTTTGTCACACTGCTCTGTTCGAGAAAAACACTAATTACCTGCATGGGACTAAAAATAGTCTATCGTACGATCTCCAATAATAACTCTTTAAAACATTTTGTAATTTTAGTGATTAGTGAAATGTCAAGTTTATTGGCAGACAAAACCATATTTATCTGCGGAGAGTAATGTTCTTCGAGCATACCTATGTTTCTTTCTTTGGCATGCCCTCCAGCCCATATGGCTCGACGGATTTTAATATATGAGTTATTGTTAAAATTGTGTAAATTATGAGAGTACCATAGGTTATAGTCATTTTTTTTGTTTTTATAATAATTGCTAGTAAATAATAACATTATCTACCATTAAATAGTGTCTGACAATATTTATATGTATAAGGTTAGGGAAAATGTTCATTCACATTTAATTATGACAATTCATTTTTTCGAAACAAAGGTTCCTCGACTCATTCGTATAGTTCAACTTTTTAAACTATTTAACAAAGACAAATGAAAAATGCTTGAAACAATATTTTAGTAAGTACGAATTAGTTTACTTTTTAAGCCAAATATTCAGAACCAAAGAAATCTATTACAAATTTGTACTATATGCCGTGCCGTGACGTTCCGAACCTGACGTATGTATATGTACCTATTACCTATAAACGCCACTGTCTACTTACTAGTGGGATTAAAGCCCACTAATGTCCTGTCTCTCACGCCCAGTCTGCGTCAACGCCACACGCATTCAACGCGTGAAATTATGACGTCACGCGACGCTGCGTTCACTGCGCGTTGCCACAAACTTGTTCGCCATTTATGGTATTTGTAAGGATTTTCGACTTGTCATGGAAATATCTGTACCTACTGCAAATGATGTCAAACAAATATTTAAAGGATATACGCTAAGGACTCACAACGAAGTTGCAAATGTGGATAACCTTTTTTAGTCAAAGTAGTACTCTTGATGGTAAGTGGCTACTACCGCCCATAGACATACGTAATCAACCCCAGACTTGTCTTATCAGAGGTCCCGCACAGATGCGTTGCTACCCTTAAAAAAGTTGAAACTCTACGAATATGTATGTCTCCTTTCCCTCACCCTTCAAACCAGACCACAGCTAAACATATTATTAGGCAGATACCGCCGCTGAAGTCGAGTTTTCTTTTAAAATCATAATAACCAGTGAAACAAAAACAAAAAACGGAAAAACCAATCTGAAACTATTATTTGTACGACTGCGTGCAGTTCGTGGTTTCCCCACTTTTACAAAATATCCGCACAATCAAACACGCGCGTATCACGCAAAATACGCGTGAAAAGTGACGTGGCGGTGCTCGGTAGAAATTGCAACATGTTTAGTTTATTTACATACTGTTTCAAGGTTAGGTCATACCTACCTGGCCAACGAGAAATTTTATGAACATTTTCAATCAGCTCTGAATAAGATAGAAATCTAAATTGACGTTGATCTGATATCATTACTTACGAGTATGTTGTGTCCCACTGCCAAGCAAAGCTCACAAAATTTACACAAGGACTAAGTTTAGTCCTTATGTGTGACAACGCAACTCAGATCAGCTTCAGGTAGAACCCCTGTTACTATGGAATTGGCTACCTGTTACTATTACTATATGGATGGGACCATGTTACTATATTGATGTCCATGGGCGGCAGGATACACTTACTATTAAGTGGACTACATGCCCGTTTGCTGTATCATAAATTAGATCAAAAGAACATACCTATTTATAATACATATAAAGTAAGTATAAATATAGAGGTATTTAACAATAAACGATACCTACTGTACTCAATGTTGCTAATAATATACAATGTAAATAACAATGATTGTGTTCACGCCACCTAGCGCAGTTTCTATGTAGATAACGAATTATCTCATCCTGTACCGTTAATGTATGCAGCGACATATTAATTACGCATTCAGACAATTAAAATACTCTGTGTTTTTATTGCAATACCCTGGATGGGTAACCATTAGTAGTTAAATTATAAGCACGCTTCCCCTCTTCGGAGTTTGTGTCAATGTCTTAAGGTGTGGCTCTTCGCTCTAATTTAGCTCTTACTAGTAAACTACTTACTAGCAAGGCACTTGACAATGTTGTTATAGGGCAGAAATAGGTGTCAAACCAAAGGGCTTAATACTTTCAGATTTACTGAAAATGCTCCGTGAGTTTTGAGCCCAATTCTGCTAAACCAACCGTTATCAGCATCTACCTTTTAAATATATAACGGGTACTCACGATACGCAGTTTTAAATACTTTTTGCCGATATTTGTGATATAAGTTGTGTCATGAGATAATGCCTAAAAAGAACTACTAACTAGACTTAAGCTAACTGGACAAGATTAACTCTACCAATAGTGCTTCTCAACGTATTCTCCCCGCCACAATATCGCCGTGATCCATATAACTGGTTCGAAATATCCGCAAAAACGAATTAAAACCGCGTTTCACAAATACCCGTTACATATTAAAATATCTCAATATTTATCTAAAAACGTATACAGCTTTACAAATTCAGATCATAATTACTTATAAACAGTTATAGAGACAGTTTTAATATCACTTCAAAAGTCATTAAATTTCAATTCTAACTTTGAAATTAAATCATAAAAACAAAATATCACAATAGCTGCCTGCATATATTCTGTATTTAATTGAGAAGGTATAAGACACAATTGAAAATGTTGCCAGGTTTTTATTTAAAAACACTGCGATGAGGCCAAGAATCAGTTTATTAGTAGATTTCTTTTTCGAAAACGACTTAATTAATTGCACCCAGCGATAGTACATCGGTGCCAGTGATAAAAAAAAAATACTTGAAAAATTTAAAGGTGGCAAAAATTTGCGTGGTCGGCACAACCACCAGCTAAGACCAGCTAAGCAAACGTTGAAATGATGACTTCATATTTTTTCTCAGTACAGCTTCTGTACTTACCGTTGAATGTGCATGAACAATACATTCATAATCGACTCTACAAAGGACTTCTGATCTTTTGAAGTTCATTACATCATTATTTAAATTAAAGTAGAAGGATAATAAAGTATATTTTTTAAACTGACCTCAGGAAGAGAGAAGGTTTGAAGATGGTAGTAGCCTTTGTGATTTTGCTCCGGAGGCACCACCGCTACCTCTACTTCTGTCTAGCAATGGTAAGCGCTGTTGTGTTCCGGATTGAAGAGTGCGGTAAGGGAGACATACTTATCCGAGACATTCCAATTTAATCCTAAGGGGTAGGAAGGGATCTATGGTCAACCTCAAATAGGACTCTAATCTTATCTCTGGTATATTGCAGATGTCCATGAGCGGGAGTAGAATCTTACCATTAGGTGGAGTGTATGCTCATTTGCTACTCATACATAAATAAATAATTATACATAGTTTAAAAACTAAAAACCACGCTAAAATCGCACAAGGAAACTCGTTAATCCTGATTCCTGACGGTCCTGATGAGGTGAATGGGATAAAATTATTGAAATCGTGTATTGTCATCGGTTCTTCATAATTGTTCAAAATCTTAAATAAATCGGACCGTTCAAAGTGGCTAAAAATCGAGTTCAAAGATTCCGTTACATACATACATACATACAACCCAAGCTAATAAAAGCGTGGTAAAAACAGAGATTTAAAGTATACTCTTAAAACTGTCCCATAACTTAAGTATGCTACATATATCGCATTACGCATTTATCTCACGGCCCAAACGTCCTCATAACTCGTCGTCCACCTTGGTTGTATATTTAAGGAAGACATAATGCCTGATGTCCCCAGCATTGTTTACTGTTTACTTGCATGTGTTTATGCTAACTGTATTACTTTATTGTAATTTTATTGTGCTCTTGGCAAGGTAATGCAAGTGTGTACATCTGTTTGAGATAACAAAATAACTAAATTCCTAAGGTAAATTTTACACTAACAAATAATTGATAGTAGAGCCAGAGTGGTTCGACTAAGGAGGTTCCACGGCTACGAACACTTTTTGTATGAAGCAGTTTTTTCATTTCGGTGGAAGGGTGTGAATTCTTTGGAAGTGGCAAGGCATCTTTGATCAGCTTTAGGTAGAAACTCAGTTCTATGTAGTTGGTTATAGACAACCACGAGCGGCAGTGACCACTTACCATAGTGTGCGTCTCACACACAAAATGTTTGTAACGCCGTTACCTCCCCGGTAGAATCATACTGGCTCTGCTTATTTTCAATAATTATACGGAGAAACCCTTAGGGATAACACTACGATACCAGATGCATAGGCATGTGCGGCTTACCCCAGATTAAACTTCGAAGCTTTTTCTAATAATATTAAACATTAGATGATTATTAGATGATTGATAGATGTATAATACTACAAATAAATACTTAACTAAAGTAAGTTCATTACGAAACTTAATTGTTACAATCCGTAGCAGTTGCAATCGAAAGTCGGAGTTTGGCAATCGTGTCAACTAATATCACGACATCGATATTAAAGTTATAGTCGGAGACCTGACTGCAAGATTCTTCCGTCTGCCTTTTATTCAGAGAATAATGAACAAAAGAACTGCCTTGTCTTTTTATTTAACCTATATTGTCCCACTACAAGGGCAAAAGTCTCCCCCAAATTCCACCACCTCTCTCTATCATGTGGCAGGACTTGACAATTTCTGCGCCATCTTTTCGTAGACCTCCCTCTTTGGTGAAAGCAGTGTTCAGGTACCTTTTATGTGACGATTTTGGCCCACCTATTTTAGTGATTCCTAATTTACTTGCACAGTCAGATTTTAATTCGGATGTCTTCTTTGCATTTATTTCTATATCATCATCATCATCATCATCATCAACCCATCACTGTCCCACTGCTGGGCACGGGTCTTCTCTCAGAATGAGAAGGATTAGGCCATAGTCCACCGCGCTGGACAAGTGCGTATTGGTAGACTTCACATACATTTAAGATTTTTTTTTTATAAATCTCTCATGTATGCAGGTTTCCTCACGATGTTTTCCTTCACCGTTTAGCAAGTGATAATTAATTTCTAATCTTCTATTCTATATCTTAAGCCTTATTATCTTATTTTATTCAAGTCACAAATTGTACCATAATGGGAATATTCAAAGTGTCTCACCAGGAAGTTCATTCATAAAACGAGCGTAGTAAATTTCTAAACATACTACAGACGTCATACTTAAGATCAAAGAGATTCCACATATACTACTCCCATTCACGAATCAGTCACGACAGCCGTGCGTGACGACACTTGGCTCCCTGATGATGACCAGATCTACGTCAAAGAAAAAGAAAGATATGCCAAAGATTTTGTTGGAATCAACAACGTAGAGGAAACGTCCATTACAAGTGGTGATGACGTTGAAACTACTAAACGTGATGGGACAGAGCCCTAAAAATAAGTGATGTCATAATTTATGAATGAATTTAGATTGTGCTAAATATATACATAATTTATTTTCATAATAGAAATATAACTCTTCTTAGTTCCGCAATACCAGAGATAAAGATTTGATTTTAAGTATGTGGTAAGTCAGAAATACAGCCAGGGGGCCTACCACCATCTTTTAAAAACCATCATAGTTCAGGAAACTTTTATTTCCTCCTTAAAACAGTAAAATATTCCGTCACAGTTGAAAAAACTTAAACCCTTATTGATTTTTCGCTTATCCATTGTATAAAATCAACTGAACGTGTCATATTTTGCTTAAAAAGTTATATTTCCTGCAAAAAAGTAAAAGTATGATTAAAATAATATTGTGTTAAGAGATGGTAGTAACCCCCCAGGAGACACTCAGAACTAAGTTGAAACAAACTTAGTTCTCGAGACAATTGATTCGTCGATAGTCAATCTCAGGTAGGACTTTTAGCTTGTGGTAGGTCAAAGAAAACCACCCCCGAAAAATTATAATGAAGCAGGTCCCTAGGTTTATTAAACCAGGTAATTCCTTCACTACATTAAGTTGACCATTTTTATCCGGGCATTTATTAGCAAACTAATGAAGAGAAAAATTTCATGAAAGACGAAACTATTGGCTCATTTGATCTAGTTTTCTACCTAAGAAAAATACTACTTAAGAGATCATTCATTCTGAGTATGTCTTTACTACTTCGACTTCTACGTTTTACATCTCAATAGCATCCGAAAGCAACTACAAATCTATTATTAAAGTGTTTATAATTATCAACGCGTTTATTTACTTAGTATCTATCACGACAGCCCTGCGTGTCACCAACTCATGACTCATGATGTAACACCACGTCAATGTTGTAGGATGTAAATCAACAATGATTCTGGCGCCAGTTGTTGGCTGTTGTCACTGGTAATATCCCCATCGACGCAGAGGAAAGAGCCATTGCGACAACGAGATAGAAGAGTGACCACTCATTGACCACGTAACAGAAGCGTGCCAGAGTTGGCAAACTCTCTAATGACGCATGGGATACCGTCATGATCGAATAAAACGTTGCCGTAGATAGTTGTAAAAGTGATAAATGCTTGGATCGTGATCAATATAAATAATTTGGAAGTGTAAATAAATATTATAAATTTTAAACAGGAATAGCAAAGTCAGCTGATCTTGTGATCACTGCTTCCAATTGACGTATCCAAATAAGAAACTATATTGAAACGCCTCATATTAGAGTCGTTACTCAACCACCTCCTTTAAACTAAAGTAACAATATCATCGTAGTGGAATCATGAAATTCTAACTTATTTGATGTTCATGACAGATGCATTGCTACATCTGAGGGATAACTTGGAACGTTTCCCTTCAAACCGGTACAAAGCAGTTGCTACTATGACGCAGGAGTGGCAGCTGACTATTCATTGTAATTCTATCCCTCAAGTCGAATTGTCCATTTTTCATAGTATATAAAACCATAATGTTAAAAACTTCTTTTATTTATCACTACATCATCATCAACCCATTACTGTCCCACTGCTGGGTACGGGTCTCCTCTCAGAATGAGAAGGATTAGGCCATAGTCCACCGCGTTGGCCAAGTGCGTATTGGTAGACTTACCTTAGAGTTTTATTTTTATAAATCTCTCAGGTATGCAGGTTTCTCACGATGTTTTCCTTCACCGTTTTAGCAAGTGATAATGAATTTCTAATACGCACATAATTTATTATTTACATAATTATTTACATAATTTCGAAAAATCAGCGGTGGGATGCGTGCCTGGGATTTGACCTTCGGACCCCTCGACCGAGAGGCCGAGTTTCTTAACCACTAGGCTATCACTGCTAAATCCAAAAGTAAAGTTGAGAACATTTTAAGTAATGAAATAAAAAATAAAGGGCTCTAAGTTTCTTACCGGATCTCCTTAGTTGAAACACTTGAAACCAAGTGTCTACCAGCTATTGATTTGAAAATATACCATAACTAAATAACTAACAAAATGTTGGAGATATCGCCGTATACCTACTTAAGGTAACTGCACTATATTTAGCATGAGACGTGACCACATAAATACTGAACGCTCATTTGCATTTGCATCATAAAATACAATAAAAACACGTACTTTCCAACAAAACACGATCTTTATTTGACGTATCTTCTAGAAAACGAGATCCGAAGAACATATTCCGCTCTGAGTCACCAACTCATCGCCTACAACAAAACTGCGACGAAATAATCAAAAAGACACCTGATTCTAGACTTCTACTTTATATTATAAAGTCTTCTACACTCACAATTTAAGGAAACAAATACATAATTTATTTTGTACGAATAAATTATTACAAATTTAGAAAAAAATCTACAAATTTGTTCTTAGGTTCGATTGATATATGTGACCATGATCACTTTTTATTATTAAGATTCTTAACTATTACTATTAAGACCTCCTTGCATACAGAGTGTCAAAAACAATAAAACCCCTAATAACATAACAAATGAATGTTGATTTTCCTTAAACTTTTGAAATTAACTGTTATCTTCTTTAACTATCTGGCTTATAAAATTTTATGTTTTATCTATGTAAACAGCGTTCTGGTTAACGCAAAAAATATCGATTATTAGGAGTTTATTTATTAACGTTAATGAATAATCCGGATAAGCGAATTTCAGCGCAACACAATATTTTGGCAGAGGTTACTTGGCGCTCAAAACAGCTGTGAACAGGACTGCTGTTGATATTGTATTACGTGACGATACGCGGAATCAAATTATATTTCATATTTTCCTTCATCAGCTTTTAGAAAACGACTTTTGGACTAGAGCCTCCTTGAAACAACAAGCTTTTGCTACAGTCACACTCTTGGTTATGTGTCTCCCTACCGTACTAAATGAATCACAAGAAGACTCCCCATTTCCTGGATTGAATTCCCAAATTGCCTCCTGCGACACACACAGGAAGAAAGGGAGTAGTTATATTTGATACCAAATAACACGACTAGTGCTATGCAATAGAATTCGCAAAAGAGCACGGATACTACACAATGTTAAGAGGTATCTGATGTTCATAAACATCATTCAACACCAAGATGAATTGGAATTGAAGGTCACAGATATGTTGCTACCCTTAAAGATGTAGACGGCATGCCTTGTAAATAATTTTGCCGCACTACGCCCATGAAACAAAAACACATTATTCATCCACATAAAGGAAATCTTGGTTTTGAAAAAAAATACAAACATTTCTACATCGATTTGAGATTTAAGTATTTCACTTTGTTTATTTTTGTAGACAAACATATCTTGATTATTATAGCTACTTATAAGCCGTTATGAACACACTAAATTATGCAAGTCAAAGGTCGCAACTTTTTGAGTATTTCCGTGACTCAGAGGACAATGACCTTGCGCGACAACAAATCATAGGGTAAATACGCGTATTTTGGCGCGATACATCTTGGAGTGCCCGTATGATATTTTGACATGATATGGAAGGAGAAAATTCTGTAGATATAAAGCTACAGAATTTATCCTTAGAGTTTTTGTTCCAAGTCCAACGTATTTTCCGTTTAAATCCGGATCAGGCGAAGCTAACCAGTCGGTGGGCGTGATCGCAACACGCGAGCGCCGCGTGCGCGTGACGTCACCGCCGCGCCCGCAGCATTGACACACTGCGCACCGCACCTGTGGCAAAGTACACACACTACCAAGCGGCAGTTCAGCAAGGAATACTTCGTGATTCGATTGTGTTATTTTATTCTCCTTCTCACAAGTAGCACGTCCCTCATACTAGCACATCCTTTCCGTTGAGATCCTGTTTCTATCCGGTAGTTGTATAAGATAAAACATAAGAAGAAACTTTCATCGTTGCTTTATAACAACAGTGTCAACTGTTGCCGTTAACTGATTTTAAAGTAATCCAGACAATTGTTCCACATCGTCCTGAATAGTAACACACTTTTGGCCACCCTTGGATAGAGCTTCTATTTAATTAAAAAATATCAGCTTCAGAAATAATTTTACAAGAAGCTTTTCTACAAAATAAACATTTACTTGGGAAATCAGGCGTTAAAATAAATACAGGGCAAGTGCTATACGTGTATCCACATTCATGCCGGAGCGTGAAATATTGATTCTACAGATCACGATCTTCAGATAGTTACGGCAAAATATTAGTATTTCTCATAACTAGAAAATTCTGGCTAGTGTACTTTAAAATCACTAGTCTAAATGTTTTCTCAATAAAACACGAATAGTAGTTTCCTAGACTTACGATCAACTTCAAGTTGATGCCAATCCAGAATTCCGTCTAGCCAGAAATGTAACGTGACTTGGGCTAATATTGTAAATATGAAAATAACTACCGACTATTGCATATGTCATGTGACGGTGAACGATACACGCTACTGTAAAGATAATTATCACTAGTTACACAATGGTTTTCCCAAAATCAGCCCAATCAACAAAGATATAAGTAAATTCATGGTATTTTCTCGAACGCTCAAACGCTTACTCTCTTTGGAAAGTGCTGAAAAAAACGAACAAAAATGAAAATTTCTAGTTTAGACTTCTAATTTACAACTGAAACCGAACTTTTATCATATGAGAAAAATTAAGATTTTCATACGATATTGATCATTATTATTTTTTCGAATTTAACTTAAAAATCTGTTGTTATTTAAATCATACATAAAAGGTAGGTGCTACATGGTAGGTGCCGTTATCATTGGATCTATTTTGTTGCAGCAACCTCAATGAGCCTTGATTCCGGTCTTTAGGGCTCGAGATGTCGTGTGTGCGTTCCGCACGCTCTTCTCATGAGGAATATAACTGAGAGAGGCCCCTCCCTCTCGGGAAGTGGCTGACGTTAACATCAGCGCCGGCCGACGTTGCCGGGTCGCGAATGTAATGCTAACGCTTCTCGCGACCCGGCGTCGAGCGTCCAGAAGAACGCCGCGGAGTTTTAGTCGGTAAGAGTCCGACATATCCCTTTCGTTCCCCCGGGCGGAAGGGAATCCATGAGGATTTCTCCGCGTTAAAAAAAAAAACCTTGAGTTAATTACTTTCCGTAATCTTATTATGACAAATTCTTATTGATAAGCAATCATCAGCTGCAGCAAATAACTTGATAAGATTGAACACTGCAGTTTCTGCACTGATTGTTTTTGATAAAGACATACAAAATATACCGGTTACCAAAACATGAAGATAGTACTTAAAAACTGGTTCTTTATTTATAAATTAAACAAATAATAAATCACTTAAATATATATCCGATTCAACTGACAAAGGAAAAGGCTACTTGTATGCTCTACGATAATTTATACTTAGCTCACCATGACCTACTCAATTATTATAATCATATTTCTATTTATTTTCTACTATCAATTATTTTTTATCGTGAACTTCCTTTCAAGCCTGATTATTGTTTAAATTGAATATCAAACCAGTAATTTATTCCAAGGCAAGGCCAGAGGTCTTTCAGGTCTTAAGTCGAAACTCCTTAATAGTTAATTATGGATACGGAATGTCAATAATTACTATTCAATTTGTATATTTACTTCGTTATCTCTACTATATACTAATTGGTTCCCCTCTATTATCAGCGCATTCCTTGGGGCATTCCTTTACCGATGATTCATGTAGATTGTCAGGAAGTTTAAATTGCTCTATATTGATCTCACCGTGTTTATCGATGAGGTGATTCATGATTTTTTCTAGTGTTTTTTATTGACAATGTTGTAATGATTGTTTGTAATCATTACATTGAGTAATACTGTTTTAATGTGACATGTCATGTCGTGGGAATCTTCAGATCTTGATATGCAGGCTAGTGTTCTAGTTTAGATGTTTTATGTGTGCCCGTGCGATCCACACTGGGCGCGGAGACCACACCGCGACCGCTTATATAGCCTCGGCAGCGCTGATACGGTGGTATATTTACATTGCGATAACAACTCGACATTTGCACTCATCTTTTTGTTCCTGTACTGGCCGATAAGTTATTGCTTGCTTATTTTCTTTTGCTCACGTAGACCGAATTTCAGTCGATAAAACGCAATAGATCTTCCACCGAATGGTAAGCGGTGACGCAAGAGTAACTGCACGTGTGTAGCGAAATTTAGTAAAGTGGAGCTGTTTGCGCAAAGTGAATGGAAAACTACAGTGCATCGGTTATTGGATGATCTTATTGGGCAGTGTTAGGGTAGGGCTTCACCTGAAGTAGCATAGTGATAACATCGTTCTATTTGCCAAAATATTTATTGTACTTCTAAAGACCATACACAATGCACATACTATCACACATATACACATTAATTATTGTTTCCTCTCCAATTTTGTCTTCAAGAAACAATTCTAACATTCCGTCCATACAAACGTATTTAACCCTTGCAGCACAGCTTCCGATGATTTTTTTTGTAATACTTCAATCTTTCCAAGTGTGACAAAAACAGTCATAACAGAAACCTTATTAACGGTCATCAAAACATATTATTAATGAAAGTCCCTTCCCTAATAGGCAAAACATTGCCCATGAAAGCCAACACCAACAACAAACAAAGCAGCCAGTGAAGCCCCACCACCATGGCCGTCGCGTCGCGTATCGTGACGCGCGCTGACGTCACGCGCACGCCGAGACTGCGTGATCGCGTGCTGACGCGCCCACCTCGACCCGCAGTGTTATTCACATCCGTTCTCAGTAACCATGTAATTTAAACGGCGGTATCGCTATTGCTAGGCTGGTTTGCACCTTGCGCGTTGGGTTCTCCAAGACTTAGTAACGAAATTACCAGCCAGAGTAATAATGTTTTACAGATCATTTATTTATGTCCCAAAAGCCGGAGAAAACAGAATCTGTAGAAATTTGCATTCGCTACATAGTATTAGTGTTACTAAATTCATAACATAGACGTTTGTTCACTCAAGTATTTAAATTAGAAACGACCAATAAACTGACTGCATTTTTGTTCGTTTTTATGTAATAAAATTAAAAGATTATCCGACTGAATATCAGTAACCAGAAGTCAATTAATATTGCTACTCTCGAGGAATTTGATGGAACGCCTGAGAAAAATTAAAACTGCTTCACCACACTGTTCAAATCAGAACACAAGGCAACAATAGGCGTGGTGTTCGTGCCATCAGGGAGAAATCATAAAAAAATTACCACGTTTGGTTAATCAAAAAAATATCTTAAGGATTGTATTTATTTTGCTTTAAAAGGTAATTAAAATAAATATAAGAACATACAGTTGTCATAACTTCCTACAACATTGTTGCTGCATCACTTTAAAAATGTGTCTGATAAGTAAAGGTTATACCTCTCTTTTGCATAATTTCATATGATAATCATATTTTTATGACAAATAAAGTAACACAACATTGTTGCACCATTATCATCTTATTGTCACTTGAATCTTTATCCCAAACACTTAAGATAACTTTACAGATGAGCCGACAGATGGTACAACGTTAATATTTTCATTCAGATATCGTATCTAAAGTTAATGATTTCCATTATAATATAAATGTTTTTGATGATGAGACATTATAGTGCTACGTATTAGTAATATTAGAATTTAATGAATAATCTTCTTTGGGGATATTCCACTTGTGCTCATTCTGTGGTTTTTCGGGCTCATTTGGAGACAATGGTAAGCTGTTTCGAAGATATACATATATCGGAATAATCATTAATTTTTATATTTAATTATAATTAAAAATAGACTACAATGCCTCTAGAATAAAAATAAATGAAACTGTAAAACTAATATGAAAAAAATTAAGTTACAAAATATAAAATCTACTTGAAATTGTTTAAAACCCATAAAACGGTATAGCTTTCGTGAATCGACTGCGGAAGCACCACCGACACATCTACTTTTGCGTAGAAACAGTACTAGGTATTATCGTGTACTACTTTTAAGAGTATGATACGGTACAAAATAGTAATATGTAATAAAATATATTGACACAAAAATAGTAAGTACATCTCAGAAATTTGATGCTTTTGCTCCCTGAGAAACACTACTTCAGTAACCGCCGTCTTCCCACCAATGCTCCATCTTTATATATTAGACGTCTTATAATATTTATAATAGGATTGTTGTAATCCCCAATATATCTCATAGTTAATCACATTTACTACAGATTGTTTTGAAGATTTACGTACGACAGTGAAAAGTTCAGGTGAACTGCAAGCTGTTGTCTACTTCATAAACAACCAAAACCCCATCCAAATTAAATCAGATTTCTTTTGAGAAAATCACGGACATACAAACTTACATACATAGTGCAAACCTCATACAAACTCATACAAAACCTCAGTGTTTAAGTCGGTTAAAACACTGCATACATATAAACAATTCCCCTCTTACAACTCGGTAAAAAGCGTGGCTACTCCACACTCCACACCGCTATACAAAGAGTCAGTCGCAACTATTTACGCCGGCCTCGTCCTGACTCACGTATGCGTCACGTACATGTGGAAACACTTCACTCCGGAGATTATTGATGGCAGCCTCAATAAAACCCACGAATTATGAATTTACGTCAAGATTTTAGATCTTATACGAAACTAGACTGAAAGGGATGACTCAAATCATTGATGACACAAACTTAATGATTCCGAATGACTCCTTAACCTTTTTAAAGTAGATATTTTGGTATTTATCGGCTTGAAAGATAGGATATTGTTTTGCATTAGTGACTATTTTAATAATTTTCCCTCAAGACTGTTTAATTAATATAGAGTTGTAATAAGAGTAGTGCCGTATGCATGCCGGTTTAATCATCATCAGGTAATAAATTAATCATATATACAAGATAGACTAAGTATCAAGTCTTAGGCATAATTACTGCAACATAATTCTTCTAAATGAAGAATGAACTGCCCAAATGAGTACATTCGCGAATCGATCCCCAAAGCCCTCTCGCTCACAAAAGCTGGAGTAAATCACCTAGACAAAAGTTCTAAAGACTTCAAACAAAGCCTCGAGGTGTTTAAGGGAGGCTCATAAGCCTGTTGGCAGCGGACCAAGACTGCGCCTTTACCCCTCTCCACACAAGATCACTTTTCCCCTTTATTTACTCTCACCGAATTACCAAGAGCTTCGGAACGGAACTCGAAATGTATACACAGAATCTTACCTCGAATACTTTGATATACTCGCACCAGATGCTATTTTCGGGAACAGTTTACTGTTTGGAAATTTTGTGCCGTTACAGTTTTAGTAATAGGGATTTCCACATAAGAGTTAAGAATTGACGCTAGTATTATACCGAGAGCCAATAATCAGAAGACCTGATACCTGACCTGAATTCTGCTAAAGAAAAATATCATTACATATTAAATAGTAAAAGTTCTGATGCTAAATAGTCGTGTCTATACATGGAGTCCGAAATGTGAATAGTAGCTCTTTTAAAATTTCAAAATGTCTCTGCTTACAAATCTGAAATCAAACGCAACCTGAGACTAATAATACAAAGTCACTTGTTGACATAATTTAATGTATGGTAAAACGTTATATTATGTGCCAATAATGCTTTAGAATTTGATCAACATTTTGCTCTACATTTGGAACTCGTCAAGGTCCAATGCTCTACATGTTTAAAAAAGCAAGTAACGCCTATATTGATATAAAAACAGCTTTTAATGAAATGGTGGAGCAGCACAATAAACGCCTATGTAATGATTATAGTACAAAATATAAAACATATTCTTAATAGAACTAAAAAATAACCAATACACAAATATACATTTTATACCGATATCGACTCGTGATTTTAGACTATTTTAGAATAATGTTATCGCGAAATTGAGTCATTTTAATATGTAACGGGTACTCACGATACGCAGTTTTAATTTTTTCTCGCCAACATTTCCACCCAGTGAAAAAATGAAAATATCGTAAAATTAATATCGCGTATCGTATGTACCCGTTACATACTAAAATACTCATTCTAGAATGGAATCGAAAACAATGGATAAGAAATAATAGCTAATTAAATCATGGTTTTCAAACAATAGTGGGCAATGTTAAACACGTGCAGAGGGCGTTGCAATCGTATTTTTACGCGGTGACTCACTGTACGCCATACTCAGGCCCTTTGTTTAGTGACATTGGCAGGCCTGCGAAACCAGTCACGGCATACGCATGCTGTATTATGAATTATATTGAGAAGTTTTTTAATGTTTATACTGGCCATTATCATTATTGCGACATAAAAATTGTTTAAGTGGGTAAAACTTTCCGTCTCGAATTAATTTGTAAGAGATGAACTTAGTTTGATGCTAAGACAACGTTTTTGTTTAGATTAAGTATAAGTAATAGTAATATAGACGGGATATGAGAAAGAGAAGTGGCATCTACGACTTATTACCAATTGGCAGTAAGCACACGTAACACAACAGCGCTTAACACTGCTGTTATTAGGTAAAAATGGGCGTGGCCGGTAGTGGCCCCGGAGTCAAACCACAAAGTGTTCTACCTTATATATTTCTCAACCCATATCACGCCAATAACTGAAGTAGGGTGAGCGATGTATGTTTGGGTTCTTACCTTGCGTGGCTAAATAGTTTGGCGTTTATAACTTCCGGATATTCCTCGGCCAAGATTTGTGACTTACTCACCTTAGTTTTTCCAAGAACTGTTCCGATCAAAACAGTTTGCTCTAAATCGGTCGTTGAGCATACTTCAAGTATTTTTATAAGCTTGAAGTAACAAATAAGCAGCCCATGGACATCTGTAACCAATTTCATATATAACAGGTGCTCTACCTAAGGTCGATTACAGTTGTCTTTTTAGTTTTGAGGATAAAATAGTCGTCTTATATATAAGTCAGGAACATCCATATCGTTCCATCGAAACATAGGAACTGCTTCATGCTAGAAATAGGTGACGGTGGTACCTAAGTAGTTTAAGTACCTTACCTTACCTTTTATACTATATTTTATACCTTTTATACCGTACCTTTTATATTGAATAAACAAAGTATATTAATACTATTGTATATTTGACTTTGTTTTAAAGTACCTATAACCTTGAATTATGCTATTGTTATGAGTATGACATTTTATAACGTTTTGATACTAAATTTCAATTCTGTTTAATATCTGTAATATCCGAAAATGATAATGATGCAAAACAAAGTATTACGAGCAATGTGAATTGCAACGAAGGACGGTGTTAACTGTATGTTATAAATAAAATAAATTAAAACGATAGAGATGTTTGTTTTGTTTTAATTGTGCGTTCATTTTAACTTCATCCGTGTCGGTAAAGATTTTGTTTGGTTAAAAATAAACAAAAACTAGTAACATAACAGGAAGTTAACAGTACCTCAGGTCCGGTGTCCATTACATATTTGTATAATGAAGTTGTTTAAAAAATATTGTAATTACTTAATCCAAGAATATGACGCAGTTATTTATTTGCGAAGCAGCTGCCTGTTTTTGTTATTTACCTACTCACTCTTTTTAGCAACGAACCTACGAGATTATTCCGTGAACAGCAAGCCTTAATAAAAAATGTAAATAAGCAAGAATAATAGCGTAACGACCTAGCAACTGCGTAAGAAATACCCGCGTCAAATTCCACGGGAGACGAAAACATTGCCAACAATTTGGGATCTGGCACGACGAAAACATGCAGGGCGTGGTCCTTCGTAAGCGGCAAGCGCCTCCGCTCGGACCATCGTCCACTTCACCTTGACCCGCGCGCGGTGGTTAGCGAGCCTCCGAGCCATCATGACTGCAACGGAGGAAAGGGGCGGGGGAGTTGCACGTACGCTGGCCGTTGGTTTTAGCACAGTGCGTTCAATTTTTACGAGTCGTGCGGCCGGCACGCGCGCTCCGCGTGGCTTTGTTTTGCTCAGATAACCGCCATGTTGAATCGGTCTATCCACACATTTACGACGTGAACATTTTTGTCTTGCCACCTTATCGCTGTAGCCAAGTGTACAGCGTGTTGTGACGAGAACTGTCTATTTATCATTGTTGTAATACTCACGTTAATTAGAGTAAATGTTATACCTACATTAATTAACTCATTGGACAGATAACGCGATATTTAAAAATAAATTTATATTACAATGTTATCGATAGCTAGTTCTATTTATTCGGAGCATGAACTTTGTATATTTATCAAACATATTATAATGTCTTCTCAGTGACCCGGTATAAAGTAACTTAAGAAAAGCCAAATCTTTTTTTTAAGTCAACATTTGAAATTTCAACAGTAACTTAGTACTTAATAGTTATTAAATAAACATATTCAATAAGTCCTACAAATAACATGTTATGTATCTTAGATTAGTTTTCCTTTATCTTATCTGCCTATTTAATTATATGCGTATATTTAATGTTATTTTCTGTTGAAGTTGAGCAACACCCCCTAGAGAGGTCCGGAGCCGACGACGATCCGCCGTCGACTGGCTGCCGGAGCGCCTCGGAGCCCCCACGTTGCTTCGTTATCGATAACACCATCCAGTCATGCTAGACCTTCCCTCCGTACTAGCATGTAGAGCGTTTGCAGGAGTTTTGTTGAATAATGGAGCTCTATAAAGACTGGTGTCTAGATAAGGTCTGCGCTTACGCAAATGCCTCCTGCCACACGAGATTGGCGAATGTCAACACAAGATAGCGCGTCTGCCGCCAGCGATGGGGTCACGGCAGAATTTGTTTAGTACCTACATATGTTTTGAATGTTTTAGTGTTATTATTTTGGGTCAGATATCGAATTAAAACAAGATTTGGACCGGACGCGCCTTGAATTGTTTATATGACAGCTCTACATAGCGTTTGTACTACTTACACGTGGAGCGTATTATTTATTTTTTTACATTTAACGGTAAAATTTTACCAATTATAATTGGTAAAATTTTACCGTTACACTAATAACTATCAAGTAACTACTTAACACAAATGCTAGAAGTGGTCACGGTCTGAATTCATTTCTTCCGATGTTTTACAAACCTAGGTTCAAATCGAAGAGTTACTTGATTTCGATGACTTGCTCACTGTAATATTTTAAAACTCTCTATATGAAACTTATTATGATTTTATGACATCCAAGCGTATCTTTAATCGAGGCATCCAAGGCTATATTCGAATGGCATACGTTTTATAATACGTTATATGGAGCTTACCCATATAATATGTCATATTTAAAAGTTTCGTAAAAGTAGTTTTCATATATCATTTTTCAGTTGGGTATAAACCATCCAGTGTTTACATATAAAAATATGGTAATTCCTTGAATACTTACAGATATGATAACTCCACCTAAATTTTAAGGAATCCAGTCTGATGTCATCCCCAATACAAACGTTTCAGTAAGATTTATTTTCATCTATATTTCGTCACCTCACAGATAATATAACTGTATCACTCTACATCCACGCGAGTGTAAATACCATGTTTAATTTAATATTCTTTATAATTAAAATCTTTTTTCTTTCTTTTCTTTTAATTTTTTCACATAAATTTAGCGCCAATTGTTTGTAATAAGAAATGAATGTACATATTTTTTAATATATAAAAATAAACGAAAATATGAATGTAAAAGAAGAAAAACATATAAAAATTTCCCATTTTATGCACTAACAAATACAATGATATGGTATTTATTTATAAAATAAATTAAATTATTTATTTATTTATTTATTTATTCACAACTTACATCTAACATTACAGGAAAAAAATCCTAATGCGTTAGTGTAGCTTAAAAATAACAATAATTGACGTCCAAATTACATAAAATATACAATATACATAATATATACAAGTAAACTAATTAATAATTTTCAACTACATGGAAGGCTACCCTCGTGAACTCTCCAAGTGTGCAACAGAACAAGTCGATATGGTCTGCTATAGTGTTAAGTGTGCGCAATGCTCGTGTTAAGGGTGCGTCGCGCATCAGGTTGGTGCGTGCGTGTGGCAACGCCAGAAGACGCGGACGTCGCCGGCGCTCCACACTTCTATCCGGCACACACAACTTCAGTTCTTTCAATATAACTGGGTTGTCAAGTTCACCCCGCAGTACTTGGAATATGTACTTTGTGAGCGAGATTTCTCTCCTCACTTCCAGTTTATTGAATCCTACCATGCCGAGAACGAACAACGTAGGATACAATAAAGGATAGCCGGGATAAACACCGTGTAACTTTAAGAAGAGAAAACGGGCAAATTTATTTTGGATACGTTCCAACATTGTCTTGTACTTAGCCTCACTCGGAGACCATATAACCGAGTTACACTCCAAATGACTCTTCACCAGAGCTTCATATAAGGCACGCAAGGCACTAATATTCGTAAAACTATTTGCCTGCCTTAATATGAAGCCCAGATTTCGGTATGATTTTTTGCATACTTCGGCTATATGATCTCGAAAGTTAAGGTCTGCCGTAAAATGTACACCAAGATCTTTGATCTTCTTTACGCGCTGGAGCTGCTCGCCGCCCATGTGGTATGAATATTGGAGTGGGGTACGAGCTCGGCTGAACGATACCACGAAACATTTGTCTACATTAAAATACAACTTGTTTACGTGGCTCCACTCAACTACTCGATTAATGTCGCGCTGTAGCCCAGCTTGGTCCGTCAGGTTATTCACTTCACGAACCAGTTTCAAGTCGTCAGCAAATAGAAGACATGTAGACTCATGGACCACCTCCGGCAGGTCGTTTATCATTATGATAAACTGGAGGGGCCCTAAGTTACTGCCCTGGCTGACGCCTGATCTCGTTGGATACTGATTCGACCGGCATCCTCCACAGTCGACGTATTGACGTCTGTCTCGTAGGTAGCTGGCGAAGAAATTTAGCGTTTGCTGAGTACAGCCCACGCCAGCCAGTTTTGCAAGCAAGACGTCATTGTCTACCGTGTCGAACGCCTTTCTGAAGTCGAAGTAAGCGACATCTACTTGTTTTCCGACATCCACCGCTGGCACCACTCGCGACATTAAATTGAGTAGGTTTCCCGTTGTTCCGCGTCCCGGGCGGAAGCCATGTTGCGCGTCAGACAATTGTGCCTTCATCTGAGCATATAATGCGTGATGGATAGCAGACTCAAATATCTTGGCTGGTGTACATAAAAGGGCCACGGGCCTATAATCACTAGGCTTCGGACCTCCTGAACCCTTCGGCACCGGTACCACTCGGGTAAGTTTCCACCGGTCAGGATAAGTGGCCGTCGCCAAGCATACGTTGAAAACATGCGTTAAAGGCTCCTGAAGTACGAAACGACAGTCTTTAAAAATAAACGGTGGTATGCAGTCTGGACCCACAGAGCGCTTCGGCGGTAACCGCGTAAATGCGCGACTAACATTTGCAGGCTGCAGCTGATGCAGCTGCACGCGCGCCGCCCCACAGCCCGCCGCCGCGACACTCGCTGACACGTTAAGCCGCGCCGGCTCAGGGTTATATACCGAGTAAAAGAACTGCGCGAAACTTTCCGCGCTTTCCTGCTTCGAGAGCGTAAGTCCGTTTTTTATCAATTTAATTTCCCTACGATTACCTTTCTTTGACCTCATGAAATTCCAAAAGGCCCGGGGATCAGAAGCGAGGTGGTCTTGTACGCGGTCTCGATATCGGTCATGAGCAAGCGCAACTCCAATTTTTACTCTCGCCCGATACCGAGCAAACTCCTTATAATCACATGTCAATTTAGTTGATTTAAACTTTTTATGTAATTCATATTTAGTTCGAATATCTTTAATGAGTTGATATGTATACCAAACTGGATAAATATACCTGGTGTTATATGCTTTTTGAATTTTAGAAGGTACACAATCATCAAACGTTTTTTTAATTTTGCTATAAAAAATCTCTAAAACCAAATTGGGGTCATTTATAGTATACAATTCAGTCCAGTCTATGCTCTCGATTAAATGATACAGTTTACTATAATCCGCTTTGTTGAAATTCCATTGCCTACTATAGGGTACCTCAAATGATGTTATCTATGTGTAGTTACTGTAGAGATGTCAGTAATAAAAAATATATATTATAATTTCAATTATTTTCTTTAATTTCGGCAGTAAACATAATAAATAAGTAATAATTTTAGTTTAGTTACTCAAGTTTGTCAAAAGCTACCAAATAGAAAAATCAACCGAATTAAAAACCTCCTCTTTTTTAATTCTGTTAATACATATGAAAAAATAAATATAAAAAGTTAACCTAGAACTTTGGTTTTTCTTTACTTATTTGTCCCAAATATAATGTTTCCAACACACAAACATGTGTAGGGAACTCTACATGTGAATGTTTGTTAAAAGTACAACAATTTCGCCACTCGAGACATCGGCCCATTAGCTCAGTTGGTTAGAGCGTCGTGCTAATAACGCGAAGGTCGCGGGTTCGATCCCCTCATGGGCCACAATTATTTTTTTATTTTTTTTCTCCCTTATCCTCGTGCGACGTAAATAGTGACCTTAACACAGTGGCGCTAGATTTCAAAACTCAAAACACAGATAACATTCGCAGATCATACAATAGTAGGGTTTCCACTGTTTATTTTGAAGAAAATTATATTTCATTCTTCAAAAAACTTTATAATATATTATGGGTACTTTGACCACACATTTATACTATATATTTATCTATGTGTTTTTTGCTGATTTATTATAAAATAGAGTAAAAAATATTTGCGTCCACTCACTTTTTTCTCTTAATTGGTTTTGAAAATATGTATAGTAAAGATCCTACATTTTATTTCTAGGCGTACTATTTTATTTTTACGCAGCTGCAGAGGGTAATGTATTTCGATCGTTGGCATTATTTGGCACGAACTGCAGTCCAAACGGCTTGACAAATTGTAACATATGATATGTCGTTGGATTTACTTAAATTGTAAGAGTAACTTAAGCTACGAGTACATTACTTCAGTTAATTATTTATGAGCTTTCGGGGTTTTATTTAATAATAGTTACTAGTTATTTCATTAACATACTCATTACTAAAATATACTATTATGCTATAGTATATGCCAGCCCTATACGATAGGTACCTATTTGTTTACAGCGATAACATTTCGACCTTATTACTAAGTAATTTATTAAATTGCACATCGTTTGTTTAAAATATTAATGTAAATACTTAAATGTATGATACTGTTTTAAAAAAAATGAGTTAATATTATGCAATTAATAACAATACAAGATTCCACGTGCCGGAACAAATGATTTGCAAAAATATTTTAGTTTTAAGTACATATATGTTTGTCTTTGTATAAGAGGCACAGAAATTTGAGTACATTAATGTTCGAAAAAGAGTCACTTTAAATTATAGTTAATTATAGTGTATTGGGACAACTGTATGTCGAAATATGTGTTAGAGTTATCACTAGTACACCTCGTTTGCTTCCTTTTCCTCCCTTATCCATCGATATCTATAAAGATATGCATTAATGCATACATATGTCTCAAAATTATCGGATTTCTCTGAAAGAGGTCTGTTTCAATACGAGATACAAAACTCCGGCCGATTAGATTTTTTTTTGGAACACACTGAACAATATAAATATAAATATTTAACAACAACGCTGCCCTTATTTCTATTTTTAACAGAAAGAAAAAAATATTCAAAGGCAAAATAAGTTTCAATATCAAATGTCAAAGATCTGCCGTAATACTTAAGTTTAGACATCAAAACACATTATGTCCATTCAGTTGTTTGTTCGTTGTATCTTAGCGTAATGATAATGAAATAACGATCATTATTTTATAATTAAAAAACAAATACCTAGCAGCAAACATTGATAATCGAGTATCAAACACGAGATTTCCTCTTTATTTTTATCAACGTCATAAACAACTGTAAATTTGTCTCCACTATAATAATACTACTTATATTAATGTTGTTTTTTATAATAATCATTTTTTTTATAAAATATCGGAGTTAAATCTATAAACGAAAACTCCATTGAATATTTATTGTTCTACACATTGTCACCCCTCATTATTTCATCTTTTACACGAATTCAAGTTATGCGTATTCTGCCAGTGCCAATTTTAGAAAACCACGGTAAGAATGTACTTTTTAATTCTAATTTAAGTCCAGTCCAGAGTAATCATTTATAGTAGATGAAGAAAAAAACAATCTGAAGTAACAAAGACTAAAGTAAATAGTTCTGAAGGTACATCCTTAAAGCCTAAAACCAAAACCACCAAAGACGCCACGTACATGCAGTCTAAAATTAACCATACAGTGAAATCAACTTCCTAATTAATGAGTCAAAAGGCAGTTTACATAACGTACGAGTATCAGTACCACTCACGGCTTGCGGCGGGTCGCGACCCCCGATAGCGGACCGCCCGCCACCGGTTACGCTCGCCACTTGCACTACACTTGCGTAAACAGATAGTGCAGGTGTAAATTTCCACGGATATTACTTATTTTTAGCACTTTATGCTTTGAGAAATTATTTTAATTTGCTTAGGACTTTTATAAGTTAAGATACTCTTATAACTTAGATAATGGAGAAGTATACGGAAATCGTACGTGTCAGACACAAGTCGTGATAAAACCTATATCGTACAGGGATGATTTTAGTGAAATCAAAATGTGTTATGGACTAATGTAATTTTATTTATTTCTAATAATCGCTGTGTTAAGCGCTGCTGTGTTCTGTTTTGATGGGTGTAGTTAGAAAGACATATGTACTTATCCGAGGCATTCAATCTTTGGCCTCAGGGGTAGTAACGCATCATTGGCTGACCTCCCGTAACACCTATATTATAGTATGCTACTTCATTATTATAATAAAATAGAAAAGATAAAAATTAATCTTCAACAAACTACCTATTATTCCAAAAGCGTAATGATTTTATGATTAGGAATCCATAAAATAATTATGTAGATCTTAAATTGAGGAGATAGACTCTTAAAACAACGTTAATAATGGTAATTCTAAGTAACCACTATAATAATTATTGTAACTAACACAATAATTTAGATGTGATATGTAAACTAATGTGTAAAATGGCGTGATTAACGGTGTGACCCCTCCGTAAGCTAGATCTCAGTGACCCTATCATGTTGTGGACTTCACGATAATGTAATTTATTGCAATTACTATTAATATCTTCTGGAGTAATAACTGATTATATTTAATATGGACACTAAATACACTTATGGACGTAAAAAATAGTTACCTGTATATTTTTATTAATATAGTACGTATTAGTACAAGTACTTATGCAGTCCACTAAATTAATGCATGCTTCCATGCTGACAAATAAGATAGAGATAAATATTTCTGCCTTACATCTTTCTGATCATAACAAAGCAGCGCTTAATAGTGGTATTGTTAAGAAAACATAGGTGTAGTGGTGAATTAATGAATTGAATGAATATGAATTCAGAGCTTCATTTCAATCTGGGTATTTTTGTTCTTATCTTTGTGTGTGAACATAGCACCTACGTCACACTAAATCCTAGTAATATTAAAACATTTCATTTTAATCGCCATAATTTTGTTATTTACACACAAAATTTAATAAAAGTGTAATTAATTGAAATAAACATCGGAATTAATGTTAAATAGGCCGTAAAGAGTTCATGGGAATTATCAAAGGGCAACACCCTTCGCGACCCCTAGCGCGGAACTCTATTGGCCTTTAATTTATACATCTCGATAAAGGGTTATTAGCTCTAGCGTTAGTAATTTTTTACTTAATTTAATCAATATTTTCTCCTCTATATATTTCTTTATTTTTTTATTTATTTATGATTTGCTTATGCATATTAATAAGTAATGATTTCCGATTTTATGTAGAAGGATATTGTATTCTTGTATTGATTATGCCCTTAAAAAGCAACCAAACTTACTATTTACTAGTACTCTTCAAAAAATGGAAGAGCTCTTTAACGGTCACCTTTGGTAGCTCATCTCCGTGTTTGCTTTATGGGATTCTAGCACACAGTATCGGTAGGTATGATTTTAAAGCAGGTAAGACAACCTTAGCCCTCGACGTAACACCCTATCCAAGATTGATCTCACGATAGATCTTCAATTCTTCATTCTATACTGATTCGGTACATTAAAAATATCAACCTTCATCAGAACGCACCGTGCCCAGAAAACAATTTAAACAGATCAATGAAAGAATCTTGCATGTTTCATTTGTTGAAGTACTTAAGCTAAGTCATGCAATTATTTCTATTCGATAGGTTAGCAACAACATGTGTTATCGGGCATTTCTTCATGATATTCTATCATCGTTCGATCTTATGTGAATGTTGCCACCTTTTTCTGTCGAGTCATAATAATATATTGACAAGTTTTAGTTTATGAACTGGTTTTGACAATGCTTTAAAAATGCTGAATGAACACAACACATACTTATCCGAGCTGTTCCACCAAACTAATTTGAAACGGTTCAGGTAAATATAGATCCCTTAACACACCCTTCAAACAGGAACATAGCAGTTCCTGTTTGAAGGGTGTGTTAAGGATAGAAGTGGCACATGACTTCTCAATACAGCATAAAACTAACTCTCCGATAAAATATACTTAAGTTTTGAGCGACAGTGACTTACCATTAGACCTAAAACAAAAAAAGTGTGTGTGTGTCAGCTACGACGCACGATTGGAGTTTACTCCTTACGAATGATAATTATGATATATATCGAATAGAAAAAAGGGTAGGTAAATGAACGCATCTGCTAAAATGATAAGAGAAACAAACATATATCTGTAATTATTCGGATTATTTATATTACTTCAATAATGCGTATTACATAAAGTATGTTACAAAATAATATAAAATAGCGCCATCTAGTGGCAAGTTTTATAAATTGTAAGTTTGCAAGTTTATCAATCTATGTATTTTGGTTCCAAATATTATAATGGTAACTTAATATAATTGTTTATATTAAAGTAAATTTTAATATAATATAATTATTTATATTTAAAACAATGTTAAACGTTTTATAACTTAAAACTTAATAATTATAATTTCTTTGCCATCTATAAAATATCCTTGTTGCAATTTACGGATGAAATTTATATGAGACTCAATAAACATGTTATTATATGTAATTTGGATTGTTTCTGAATGTTTTATAATTCTAGAATTCATTTAAAACGTATTGCTAATTTTATATAACTTATTTTGAACATAATTCATTAGCAATAATTCTGTAATAAATATTAAATAATACTGTTTTGATTTTGCCCGTTATCGTTGATAAATGGTGCTGATCAATAATGCATCCATTTTTATAAGTTAAATTAATATATCAGTAACTTACAAAAGCCTCTTTATGTTAAAAACTTATTTTGCTAATATTATATCTTATTCAATTGCTTACTGATTTTATATGTTACTCTTCTTTAAAAACGTTCATAAAAGATTGTTAATCATATTATGGCGCCAATGTTCTTATTTTTCACAGTGTTTATAAATGATCAAACCTATAACTTAATTTATGCAAAAATGTAAACAAATTAGTTAATGACGTTTTAATGTTTTATATATTGCTAATTATTTTTATTGTAATTACTTTCATATGGGATTTGAACTTACTGTATTTTAAATTAATAAAAGCACTCTTGATTCATATTTTGGTTACCGTTACGCCTCAACTTTTCGTGTTACACTTGATTTTACTCCTCATAAAATTTCCGTACCGGGCCTTATAACTCGAATCGTTTCTTAAGGAGTAAACTCCAAAAACATGTCTTCCATCCAGATTATTATTATTTCCATTTGCAAATTATATTCAATCATAGATATAAGCTTTCTTGTTATAAAGTTCAACAATTATAACAAGAAAGCTTACGTACTGAGTATATTGGATTCTGTCAAAACAATTACGGAGGCTCGTTAGTTAATTAAAATGTTAATGCGCGCAGTTCACTGAGGTCATGCCCTAGCAGAAACCATTGAACTCTACAGCCCTCGATTCTATCTGATTGTATCGGTACACAATATAATAAAACTGTCTTTTCCTGTCTGTACGTTATTTCCCGTAAATAATCCCGTAATTCCGCAAAGGGTACTTATAAATATGGAGTTGTATTTTTATTTTTAGAATTTAAAAGTTCCACATTCAATCCCCGTTAAAGCAAATAGGATGACAATTTTTAGCGCCTCCTGTAAGAATTAAGCTATAACAAACCTGATGTCCTATGAGAGGTCGGTTACAGACGCGTTACTAGGCTTGAAAACTAAACCGCCTCGTATATGTATCCCATACCATAACCCTCGGGACTAAAATAGAATGCGTAAGTGACCTATGACTTCCCAAAAATACATATAAGGAGCAGAGTCACTACGGACGAGCCACGAAGGGTTCGAAGAACCTTTAAAACTTATATATCATTTTAAAATCTAGACGTTTTGGTACCTACCTGGTATCAACAACGCAGGGAATACTGATTTCAGAGTGTTTGTTAGGGTTCTTTATTGCATACATAAAGATAACCAATGATAAGCAACTCCAATTTAAAATCTTAGACCTGTTACCAAGGCGTTGGTGGAACCACAATTTGATATAGATAACTGCTATCTTCATATTATCTCTGGTCAACAGGAGGTGCGATTTTATGTAACCAGTTATATAATTTTAAGAAGTTAACTGTATATTTGTATATTTAAGCTTCAAAAGTGAGAGAACATGTTTATTATGCAAAAACAATAGAACAAAGTAAACCGTTAAATAGAGTTTTTTAACGTAGGTAATTGTAAAGTATAAATGGTTACTGCCGCCCGTGGATATCAATAACTAAATCTGTAAAGAAGAGGAGTTCTACAGGGTGGCGCAAAATTAATCACCCTATTTTGTTTTTGAATAACTTTTGTTCGGAATAAAAAAGTGATTTTAGAAGTCTTTACTAGAACCGGTTTTTTTTTTCTAATTAGAAATTATGATATGTGTCACGTGTCTACCACCAGCGTTGACACAAATTTGCCCGTTTTGCCTGCCTGCTCTACATACTCCGCAGAGCTTATTACCTTTTTAAAAAGATTATTACCTACGAGTATTTGTTGTTTCAGTCATCATCAACCCATTATTGTCCCACTGTTGGGTACGGGTCTCCTCTCAGAATGAGAAGGATTAGGCCATATTCCACCACGCTGGCTAATTGCGTATTGGTAGACTCTTCACATACCTTTGAGATTGTTTTTTTTTTTATAAATCCCTCAGATATGCAGGTTTTCTCACGATGTTTTCCTTCACCGTTTTAGCAAGTGATAAATAATTTCTAATACGCACATAATTTCGAAAAATCAGAGGTGATTTGGACCTGAGATTTGAACCTCGGACCCCTCGTTCGAGATGCCGAGTTTCTTAACCACTAGGCTATCACTGACTTCAGTAAAAGTTGGATAATTCCAAACGAATAGAAAATATTGTATCTTTTATAGGTATATAGAAAATAATGTATCTTAAATAATGTTTCACCGAATGACATAGGCTACTTTGAATGAATTGTTTTCGTGATAAACAGGTGTAAAACAAGGTCTATATCGAATGTAAATGTTAATAATAGCGGAGACTTATCGTTATCATCCTCATGTCATATCGCGAGATAAATAACAATTGACGAAATGTACGCTTTGCACGAAACCACCGCGTGATCGCTATCTTTGAATAACAACATTTTAAATTATAGTTTTAATTGGGTGTAGTTAGATTTTTTATAAAAAAACACTGAAACAGGAAACGAATGCAGTCAATCTTATAGTCACTATCGCGCATGAAGATGTCTAACCATCTCCATGTAGGATAGATTCTATCCCCATCTCACTGATGACTTAGATGCCGATTCTGATGATTAAAATGATCGCCTCATATTTAAATCAGCTGGCATCTAAACACTTCCACCGAAGCGCAAGTACAGCTTTAGGCTAGAAATAGGTGTGGCGTTGGTACCTGCCTGTTGGTACCACCACCACCTTTTAATGTTTAAATAGGTGGTACTTCGAAAAATCCGCAACTAGATGATTCGTCAACCTATTTTGACTTATGAATATTTAACAGACTATTTAAAAGTCAGTGACTACCAATTTCAAACCGTTTTGTTAACGTTATCTGTCTGCTAAGCTTCAAAATAGGACAATGGTATAGGACAAAGCTGTGTATGTGACTTTTGAACCCAAAGATATCAATGTAGTGAGCTTTTTCAGTATTTTGGAATAACTGCTAGATCTTTTCTAAATTGCATACAATCAAAATACCTTGATCTCCATCCTCAACCAAGTAAAATATTATTGAATAATAATAAGTTTAAAACTCACAAAAGATACATCGATAAGTTTTATGACATCTGTTAAATAAATATCATTGCATAATCTTCATGAATCTTCAAAAAATGCATTAGTAATTAAAAACAACAACAATTTATACCTTTTAAAATGCCACATAATCATATCCAGTAGGCTTATTGCCATAGAATATTCAAGGTTTTCTGCACTCAAGTGGTCGCTTATCGCAGATTTAGCCAGCGATACCGAAGGGCCGCTCCCACGGTTTTACGTAACTCTGCTATACCAGTTATACTCCGGCGTTAACATTCCAGAAGTGTAAGTAATTTTGCATATCAGTTGTAAATTAGGAATATTTTAAATACTTACGACATTTTCACTTCTAGCTTGCAAATGACAAAACAGTTGTAAACTGGCTGACTGTGTATTGGCTGTTATATTAGTTGCGTAAGCGACCATCCAGTAACTTCAATTATTGAGTAGCTACTTACTCGTAAGCCGCGCCCACTCGGCCCTACAATTAATTGTTTGAGCGACCGACGAGCGGCACGTTCGACTCTAGTCGAAAAATCTGGCAACGGTTAATTGTCTACGCGTCTTTATAAATGCATAAGCTAGTAAATAATCGCCAAGCTACTTTTGCGCCGCTTAATCGTTAAATCTACCGTAGCCAAACGACAGTAGCCAACGTTCAGTCCTAATCTACCATAAGGTTACTTAACACGCTGTATGATAAAAAGATGTTAGTTTTTGTTAAAAAACATTAAAATAGGTTTCTATTAGCTGCATATTTGATTGATTAGCTGATAACGTCATTTGCCGCGTCTTGATTCGGTTTTATCTGGTTCGGTAATCTTAGTTTGTAGATAATACTACTTGTATAATCTCGTAATTGTTGTAATCATCAGTAAGAAGAACATTATGCGACAAAATATATGCGTGTAATCGAAATATTAACCGATTAAATAAAATAAAAATAACAACCGTTAGTCATCAAAATTGTAAAAAAGTACATACCATGTTTTCACCTGCCAATTGCAAATATTCTTGAATTTTTTTGTCGACTGTTTAATAAAATAAGTTTTTTTTTATAAAATTGTTACACATATACCTAAATGCTAACCAGCTATGGCTTATCTATCCAAAAAAGAGAAGCATGTAACTAAACCAATATCTTTCGAGTAACAAGTGTATAACAAGATGGAAATTTTAACAGACAAAAACATATGATTTAGAATAGATATGTACCTATATGTAACAATAAGGAAGGGAAAACAAACTATTTGCGTCGAAATTGTATACCTAACGTTTTACAGCAACATACTAAAAGATGAACAAATACGATTATTAGGTGCCATTTAGTTACAACACAATGTGCTATTTATTTAAACCGCCATTGTTGTTTACGTTTTTTATCGAAGGCCGGCGCGAGCGCGGGAAAATAACCACAGATAATATACGCGCACGGGCCAGCTGTCACGTACGCGGCCATCATGGGTTGCATGTTGCATACTAAGTTGTAATAATTTTATTATTAGCAGTGATTTAATCTGATTTATATCATATTAAAAAGTGACATATATTATTTGACACATAATTTGATAATTCGCCATATTTTTAACGTAAATGAACATCCTTTAGGATTTATATTTAGGCATAAATTGTAACTTGTTGTTTTTTATTTTTTTTTTCAAGGTAAAAGTAAAAAGGACCAGAGACATTCAAGATTTCATATACCTAAAAAATAAATAGTCGACATATTTTTATACATTTAAGCAGTAGGGCACTACTGCTTAAATGTATAAAAATACGTATAATTATAATTAAAGACATTTTTAACATGTCATTAATCCGGCACGTGGAAATAAAAGGTATAAATAATATTTATAATATGTTAATCAAAACAAAAATATAATAACATGATATTTTTTGCTGGTCATCAATATATCAACGCCCTGAAACCTAATAAACCAACGTAATATCGTATTCGATTAGGAAACGTACGTAAACATGCGTATGGTTGGCAAAAATAACATCTTTTGTAACGGAAAAAACCGCGAGAACATTATCTCTAAATCAAAGATATTCCAAATAGCTGACGTCATTTGCGGTAAGGTCTTCTACAAACGAATTACGAAGGTATAGTCCACATAAAACTGCTAGTCGGCTCTGAATATAGAAATTAATCACGTCGCCATAGCAAAATGTATGACTACACCTGCTCGCAACAACTTCAGAGCGAACTAGCAGTTTGGCGCGGACTATAATTAAAATAAAAGTTAAACACCAATTGTTTTATTTAAAACTAGTAATTTTTATAAAAACTAAAGTACCGACTGTTTAAAATAATTCATTGAAAACTAAAGTACAGGCTACACGCCTATGTCATTCACAACTTAGACGAATCCAACGCTATTGAATCTCAATAATGTTAAATCCGGCCTTAGGGCGTGCCAAAGTATGACTATACATACTCTCAAATAATATTACTACGGAAGTCGGGTAAAAAGGCAAACACAAAATAAAAATGTGAGCCGTCACGGGACGCCTGGCAGATGTGAAACATCGACATTATTTTGTAAAAGTAATATGCAGAAAAGAACATATTGTGATAGGAACTAAATATGTCATAATGATAAAATAAAATATTACGATATTTTTCCAGATAACGATGACTATTTATTGAATTCGATTGCGTATGGCGACGCGTCGCCACACCGTACACACTACTGCATATAGACTGTATATACAGGATGAATTTTTAAAACGGGCCTTCAGGGCCAAATCCGAAACTATAAGGATTAGCGAAAAAATCTGAAAGGAGTTACGAGGCCGATTTTGATAAAAACTAAAACTGCATCATTAGTTCTTTAAAATATCTTTTTCCCTAGCCGGGAATCGAACGAGTTCATTTTAAAAAAAAATACACCCTCTATATTATTCCACCATCTGATAGTGTCGCTTATAAGGATCAAATTCTGGGAAGTAATGTTATGTGACAAATTAAAGGAAAAGGAAAATTTTGAAGAAAATACATATTTTTCCATACATTGCCATACTAATCCTTAAGGATTATACATAACAAATGATTTATGTGTAATTCTTTAGAAACATACGTAAGTCATACCATTGAAGAATTTGTTGGTTAATCAACTAATTATTCGATGTTATAACCGTGACATACGGCTTAGTATGAGTAAGTAATAGTTTGGCAAGTAAATTACCGCCGTTTTTAGGATTAATTTTTTAATAAAAATAGATAAGTGATTAAATAGTAAATTGTTTTTGTTTGTTGTTTATAACTACGTTTCAACAGTAAATATAAGTTTCTATATCTCTTTGTTTAGTTATCACTCGGATTTGACTCGAAAAAGACATTCTCGCAAATTGTCAATTTTACATCTGTATTAAACGAAACTCGGCACATAGCAAGTTAAATCTATTATAATGGTCCTAAAAGTAACCTTAACTAAGTCGGACATAAAAATATAAATTCTTGAAGAATTTCCTTGAAGAATCGTCCATTTCGAATGATTTGAAACATTGAGCCAAAAAATTGTTAATACGCATGGCGGGAACTTAACTGCCAAATTAATATTAAAAAAATGTATTTTCTTAAAATTGAGGCTTTTCCTTTAGTTTGTCATTTATCATTACTTCCCAGATTTTGATCCTTATAAGCAACACTATCAGATAGAGGAATAATATAGAGGGTGTATTTTTTTTTCAAAATGAACTCGTTCGATTCCCGGCTAGGGAAAAAGTTATTTTAAAAAAGTAATGATGCAGTTTTAGTTTTTATCAAAATCGGTCTCGTAACTCCTCTCAGCATTTTTCGCTAATCCTTATAGTTTCGGATTTGGCCCTGAAGGCCCGTTTTAAAAATTCACCCTGTATATACCATCGTATAGCGTGGCCACGGCATGCGTCGCCACGCCAGAAATCGGTTTTACGTGCGGCTATAGATGTTTCACATCAAAAAATAGCGATCCTACAAAATTCTACTTTATTAAAGTCTTCAACACGAATAGTAAAGTAACTATGGCCCTATTTCTTTACAAGATTCTACAGCATATACTGCTTTTAGGAAGGTCACGTCACATATCCTATGGCTAAATCAGATGCCGCATAAAATTAAAGAGGCTCAAACCGTTTGCGATTTCCATTGTGTAATACAAGACCGCACCGCCGAAATCCGTCAACAAACCTAAAACATATTGTAGCGCTTAACTATTTACCAACACGGCGTCAGCAACCGGCTGGTCCCTCGAACTTGAGTCTGCATCAAGTGCACGATCGATGCAAGTTCAAGGGTGCGCGGCGCAGGCCCGTGACGTCAACGCCATTCATGCGGCGAATCGATAGCCCCCACCCACCCACCACCCCCGCGGAATATTCTGCGAGATCCCACTTCACTCGAAAGGTTTGCTTTTTTGTTTTTGTTTGATGGAAAGTTATTCGCGTTTTTATGTATACTAGAGACATGATAGAGTCGTCTCAATAGATTGTAGATTATAGAGTCTCAGGATTTTTAGTAGGTGTAGGTGTGATTTTTAGTAGAGTCTCAGGATTTTTAGTAGGTGTGTCAATAAAATAAAAATTTTCAATAATTTGGGAGTATATAAAAATAAAAGTTTTTAAAAATATTACAGAAATAACAAAGTAACATTATAAGGGTAATCGTAACACTAGAAAGATTTTTGAAAATATCATCCCCTGTAATGGATGAATAGAGGATTGCTTACCATGTCTTTCATACCTACAAAATACACACTTTGACATGAATCTGCAAATAGACGGCGAACGAAAATCGTAGCGTTTAACGAAAGAGGAAATTGCCATCGTCTGAAAATGGGATTTTGCAGATTCATCTACTACAGCTACAGATTTACAGAATTATTTTTAGGGGATATAACGTATTAATGTATGATACTTTTCATTGCTGGTAAGATTATCTTTGAATGAGATAATTTAGAAGCTCAGACTTAAAGGCCTAAATAATTTTTGATCAATGATATGTATATATTTTTTTATGTGAATTAAAATTTACGCAAACTTAATTTTCTAATGTTCTATCTTTTGGTTTATTTATATTTATATTTACCTCTCATAAAATCAAATAAATATACACAAAAGTTACAATTAAAAGTATTTAAATACCTTTTTCACTCCTCATAAATTCAATTCGTTATACGGTAAATAAGGTATATTTTCAATTTTCATGCAAATACAATGCAGTAACCCACTGCGGCGCGCCCCCACCCCACAAAACGATGAAAACAGAATCCTCATTATTTTGATACAAGCATTTACAGCGCTTCCAAAACCCTTCACCAAGGGAGCGTATATCACAGCGTCGCGGTCAGTATATGCATGGATGACTGCTACAGAGAAACTTTTATGGTTTCTTTTCCTCTTACCAATTACATTTGGTATGTTCATGGTAGGTTAGGTAATGAATCTTTCTTGAATAGGTACTATTGAAGGTGGTAGAACCCTTTGTGATTCGACTTCGGCGACACCACCGCTACACATATTTCTACCTAATAACAGCAGTGTTAGGCGCTGCTTTGTTCCGTTTTAAAAAGTGTGGTAAGGGAGACAGACTTTTCCGAGACGTTCCAGCTTAGTCCTCAGGGGTAGCGGCGCATCTGTGGCCGACCTCAGGTGGGCCACAGATGACGGGATATCTAATCCTATCTGGGGTTGATTACAGCTGTCCATGGGTGGCAGTAGTCATTTACCATCAGGTTGACTGCATACTCGACCTCTACTCCTATATTATAAAAAAAATTATAAGTGTCGTAGTAGGCGACTACGGGAACTACTACACAAGCGATAGCCGACGATAATCGTCAATGACCATCACCACGTGACGTCAGCGACCGACGACGACTTATGTCGCCAGTCGCCAGTGAGCATCGGTGACAATTACCCGTTGAATTGTCGTCTATTTTTTTTATAATATAATATAGAGTAACAGACGAGCATGCAGTCCACCTGATGGTAAGTGGCTACTGCCGCCCATGGACATCTGTAATCAACCCCAGATAAGATTAAATATTTCTACCCGAGGTCGGCCACAGATGCGCCGCTACCCCTGAGGACTAAGCTGGAACGCCTCGGAAAAGTCTGTCTCCCTTACCACACCCTTCAAAACGGAACAAAGAAACGCCTAACACTGCTGTTATTAGGTAGAAATAGGTGTGGCGGTGGTGCCGCCGGAGTGGAACCACAAAGGTTTCTACCACCTTCAAACAATTTACTAACTCACTGTTTCTCGTATGTTCTCTCCGTAAGACGAACGAAATAGATACGAAATTTTCCTTCTCCGTTAAAGCAAGTATATCATTCAGTAGTACTTCGGAAGTCACGGTTCATAAGAATTGAAGACAAAAGACGTTTAGGACATTAATTAACCCAGAATATAATGAGAACTGTTGATTATAATCAGTAAGGCGACATTTGACAAAATAAAGTTCCACCCAAGTTTTAGCCCAATTTCGCGTAATCAGCAGCGGAGCCTGGCCGAGTTTCGCCCACACAAGCCTATCTACGTCAGAAGTGTAAGAAATCTATATTCAAGCTCCATATAACAGTCCTTATCACACAAAAATATAATGTTATTCTTAGATAAATTGAGCACCCCTTTGTTACGTAAACCTCGGCTTTAAAAATAGCGCAAGTTTTATCTAATTGTGATCAGAAAAATTAAGGACTTATTAGACGTCTCGGATAAGTTTGTACGTCGTGCCACTCCCTTTAAACAACGCTAACGGTGCTGTTAAATGTACATATGTGTGTAGCTCGATACGTAGTATAAGTACATACTTTAACTTTGCCTCACCACACCCTTCAAACTAATACACACCAGCTACATTTTAATTTCAAGGCAGAAATATGTAATAGCATGTGTTAAATGTAACTACGAAAGTATATGTAATGTTACGTATACGTGTATTGAACATATATCATGTGGACATGTACATGTACTGTTTATTTTCGGTTTTCAATCCAAATTAACGCAAATATAGATGTTTTTTGCAATTTAAATACAACTCGTCTAAACAGCGTTACAAGGGTGAAGCCAGAGGAAAAATTTTCAAAAGCTCAAAGTTTTTATTTGTATTTATAAGAATTTTTCACTTGTAGGACATCAGTTGTACCAATACTGCTAAAGAACTTGGAAGTTCCTAAGAAGACGAACTTAACTTCCACGCGTTTCGCAATACCCTCATTTGAATGGCGTGGGTGCGCCACATTGCGTAGCGGCGTAGAGACCCAATCTACGTCACGGTCGGATTTCGAAAGGTTTTCGCGTACTTCGAGATTCGTCGTAATTTCTAAGTTACGCAAAACCAAGCTTTCGCTATAATTACATCGCTGAAAATAGAGAATGCTTTGCGTAACTGTTGCTGTTAAATTTAACCTAGGCTTTCCCATTGCTGGGCCTTTGATCAATAAAATAAACTATGTCTTGTTTTGATACTAAAATCAAGGCATAGCTCACACTATGTAAAATGATTAAACTTCACATACACTTAACAAAGTTATGTAGAGTTTTCAAAGATATACATTTTTCACGGTGTTTTAACCATCCTTACAAGCGATAATATTTTAATAGTCACGTAACATACATACATGAATTACCCATTAAAATACTGCTTCCAAATATTTAAAATAGATATATTCCACTTAAACACTAAACGACATCTAGTTTATATCTATTCTTGAACAAAATAGAAAACAAGAGATGTACATACGTCGATGTAAGTCGAACATGAACTAGTAAGTTTATACTTCTCGTTTTAGTAATTAATCGTCTGTTTTATCTTTTTACATTTAATGAAAATTCTAAGGAACTTAAAACTAACCCAAAAAAAAGATACATATTTGTTTTATATTAGCTATAAGCCCTATTAAACAAAGCCGAGCAATTTTACTTTTTCCTGTAGAAAACGTGACGTACGCCAACCCCCGCCCAAGGGTAAATAATGGGTAGGGTAGCGGCGTGCTCAATAATTTCGGGGAAGTCTAACGCGATTTACGTCACCCACTTATATAAAATACATGCCTACATATATGAATGCTTAAGCCTACGTATGATGACAATTAAGTGTAACATTTGTTTACACTGAAGAAACTGAATTAAAACATTACGGAAATCTGCACGCCTGAGAGTATTTAAAAAAGCTGTCAAGCTGTGAAGCGTACCATTCGGACTTGGCAAGCATGGTGAACTATGGCCCAAACGTGTCACTCTAAGAGGACACTCGAGCTCCAAAGAGGAACGGAATTGATGATTGTAATACATTTTTTATTCTGATTTTCAGTACCCGAAAGCTAACGAACCTGGTACCTCTACTTTTAATCCGAATGACTAAACGGCAATGATCGTCACAAACCGACCAGTAACACAGTGTGTCATTGCAAAAAACAGTAACTTCTGATAGCGCTTATCTAAACACTTAGTGATAAAAATGAGGTGACTACCGCTCAGGTTCAGGTTCAGGTGAACACTAAATGATACTTGGATGCACGAGTCTCCCCTAAGCAATTGAAAGAGAATTGACGCATTAGTGATACCATACGGATTTTTTATAAATTTAATCCAAAATATCGATATAAATCGAAAGTCTAAAATATTTACCGACAATATGGAAAATTTCAACACAATACTGAATATTCAAGTAGTATATCCACATTCCACATTCCTATAAATAATTTCACCGCACCTTCCGTCACGATGGTTATGCAATCTACAATGATGTTCACAAGTAATATTTTAAGGAAGTACTTATACAAAATTATTTTCTTACTATAGAAAAAATCCTTATTATTATTCTTTTAACTATTATTTTCCGTAGATATCCAGTGCATTAAAGACTATGTAATTTTAACTTTAATGATAAACATCCTACTACGTACTCGTATATACTCCTACGTATAGCCTTTGAAAAGTAATATACGCTTGACCTCTGCTACGCCGCCTACGTTTCACACTGTAGCCGCCTACGAGTGCTACGAACATTACTACACCATTTCATTTTTTCGCAACTCAGGATTTTTTTCAGTAAGTTTACCAGTAAAAATTTATTAACGTTTTTTGGTGACAAAATCAAAATATAATTCCGTAAACCATGTCCTCCATTCTTTCGTAGTTAATTATCTTAAAATACAAAATCATTCTATAGTTTATATTACGAGATTCGTAGCTCGTCGTTAAATATAATTTATTTAACCAAAATACTCTATATTACCCACTTACACCTACACAACAATCAGTTTCTATCAACCAATGATATTTTCATTTTTCTGTTGAAAAATATTCCTGAAACCAGTATTAGCTCCATTCGCGTGCCCCCCGGGCGGGCGGCGTGGGCGGCTGACGTCAACGCGCCCCCTTCAACTTGACATTCGCAGGCTGTATCGATCGTGGCGCAATGCCGAGGCCGCCGATGTTTACGTTTGCACGTGAATGAAAACCGGAGCCGGCCGGCGTTTGAGAACAACTGGTATTAACCTATTGCTGTCCTGTCTCCTGACACCAACTTAAAGGGTTAAGTTTTGTACGGAGAACCTACGTTGGACGGGCTAAATTCAGTTGTAAAAGAAACTATTTTCAACTTATTTTTGGCCTGTGAGATGTTACACTAGTTTATGTTCTTCATTGTTTACAAGAGACTTGAGCAGGAACATCAGAATGTTACTTTTACGCAGTTTGCAAAATCTCAAAACAAAATTAAACTTGTCGAAAGATTTAAGACGTAGTACCGTATCAAAGCGCGGTCCTATGACGCACTAACCAACCCCACGTTGAAATGAAGACCCCTGCGGATAAACAATGAAAATATAAAATTAGAATGAAAACTTAAGATTCAATTCGCAAAAAAGAAAGTTCTGCGATTCACAGCAGGGAACGAGTTAAGGGTGTTCTCACGTCAATTACTACCCACGCAAAACACGGAATAAAACAGGTTAACTAACGCCATATTCAGATAGAATACACAAATAAAAAATCGTTCAACTATTGGTACCGCCACAAGATTTTTCAGCTTTACAAAATTAATTGTTATTGTATTCTGATTTGAAGGGTGTGGTAATAGTCGACTGTGATAGCTAAGTACGCATTGAAGGACTTCATTCATCTTTATGAACTTTATTTCAGAGAACTCTTAATCACATAGATTTTATTTTCTTTCGCCGTTTAAACATATGAAAACAATGCATGCATTCAACTTCAAATAAAATATCAAAAAATTGAAAGTACGTGCGTAAAATTTGAATCTTGGTTCTACAGTTTGGACGAATTTCATCATTACCTAATTGACTATTACTATTATCTAAAGTTAATCTAAGTTTGCTTAGCTTTTTCTATAGTTCGCAGGCTGTATCGATCGCGGCGCAGTGTCGGCAGTGTTTACGTTCGCACGTGAATGAAGTCGCCGGGCGGGGTCGTCAATTAGATTCTTGGAAATAAACCGCCGGTAAGAAGTAACCGGCGTAGTACTGATTATACTAAAGTAACGTAAATATAGACCGAGATTACTTTTTAACTGGTTTGAAAATATTATGTTTTCTGTTGATTGATTGATAAAAGATACTCGTATTGATAATTTATTTAATGATAACTGGCATGATTTTTTATGGACATTATTCTGGAATCTAGGTTTGGAATATTAATTATAACTATGCATATTTGTAATTTTAGAAAAATATGCCTTTAAGTAGCCTAACTTAAAATTACTGCTAATGAAAAAGAAGAAATATTTAGACGTCAACCCTTCTGAACTTCGCACTTGTCCACGTCCCAGTGGAAATGGGAATCTTTTATCCCTAACTGTGGGATTAACTGCCACTATTGGGCAAAAAGTTTTCTTAGTACAGATTTTCCTTTCTTTTTTTTTCATCTTCACAAAATTTTAATAAGGTTTCCCGACTTAATAATGTCTATAACTGTTAAAAATTTTTTTTGTAGCTTTTATGTTCGCACTACAAATTAATGACATGTTTTAAACATGAACTGACAAGTTTCTTTATTCAATAATTCTACAAGTTACATTTAATTATTTACAATATTAACGTAATAAAAAAAGTACAAAATAATATATGAAACAGGCTATAAAAATACTTATAATAAAATAGTTAAATATAATAAGCTTCAGATTTTCCTTATTTGAGTTAACTTTCAGTCCGTATCGATCGTAGCGCAACGGCGACGTAGGTTTTGTTTATAAGTTCACGTATATGATAACACACTGATTCGCGGAAAATCCTACAAAAAAATTAAACGCGAATTTACTCGTATGTAATTTCAAACACTAGTTATAGCAACAGTATGGAAAAAATAAAAAAAAAATATATGTTTATTTGGGGGTAGATCTTGATTTGTTACCACTCACCCAAAGATACAAATTATATAAAGAGCTTCTGTGAGAAATTTCGGGGGAATCAATACAATTTGCTGACTTTAAAAGTCATAGAACTAACACAGGACCACGCCTATTTCTCCCTTACAACTGTGGAAGTTCTGCTGTATTTGTGTGGAAACATTACTTTATGACTATATAAATGACTGCACACATCTTAAGATTTTGATTATTAATTTTTAATAAATTTTAAAAGATCAGCGGTTCCCCCGGTTGCCGAAATGCCGAGTTTGTAATTACTAGTCTATACCGGCTTTTAAGTAATTGTCGACTCACTAAAATAAAAGGAGATGTGTTTATTTTGTGTATAAACTGTTCCTCTTGACACAGCCCTCAAATGAAAAGCTACAATCTGTTTGGCAGACATTCATATACCGACAAAGGCTCCGATCTTGCTAACAAAACTAAACCGAACAACATGAATGAACGGAAAAGATCAATACCATGACGTGCCGTACTGTGATAAGTATTTGATACGCGTAACATTGGTGCTTACGCACTTGAAAATTGTCTAGGAATTTTCCTATTTTTTCTGTATTGAACGTTGCTGCCGCAGACTACATTGGAACACTTTCTCTGATAGAAATCACAGGTAAGAGATGATGATTATTACCTGACTGATTAAATGAAAAAAATACATATATGCTTCGCGAACTCCACCAAATATGGTCCCAACTATGGCAAAAGGGTAGAAATCCTTGTTACTAAAACTTTGTTTTAGACTTAGGCTGACCGCCCATTGGCTATTATTGCGTGAGTGATAGATGCAAGGTACCCTGTATAATAATACTCTATGATGCAAAGCTACCATGTCGCTTAAGCTAAGCAGTTTTTTCCGGTGCCACTTGAACGTCCAATTTCTTGTTTGACCAACGATAAATACTAATAACAACGAAAAATAACAATAGTGTAATATCACTCATAAAAAAATATCCACTGGATGATATTTTATATTCTTCTAAAACCTTTCAGACAAAATTAGTAATGTTATTAATAGAAAATTGATGATACAAAAAATATAATTCCAGAAAAGATAGGCTGTGACCTTTTATTCCTTCAGTTTTGTGACCTTAGCTCCGCCTGGAGCTCCCGTGACGTCACTACGTGACCTTATATGTAAAGGATCTTCGGGGTATTTGTAACGGAACCATCTGAAGTTATTTTTGGAAAGAAGGTCAAATGTGGCTGTAGGTGGAGGGCTACAGAAAGGAATATTTTCGGTTAGATTTATTTTAAATACTGATCTCCGCGGGGTGTAAGTTTCAGCCCGAAAGGTTTACGCGTCGGTATTCGAACACGCCGGCTAACTCGCCAAACAGTGGCTAATATTTTACATTCGCCATTGTTTGGCGAATTAGTCGGCGAATTGTTCGCGAGAATCAATGTTGCATGAGCATTGAAGAATGACATTAGCTCGTTGCCAAAACAAACACCGTAGACGAACAATCTAGAATAGGCCTGACGCATATCCTATTTTTTTTAATAAATAGCATATTATACTACATTTTTCTAGTCCCACGGGAAAGCCCCGGGTCGAAACTGAAAGGGTAAGACTATTCCAGTCACTCCAAATAGTCAGAATCGAATGTACTTACCGACTTGGCGAATAACAGCTAACATAGACTTAAAATAATAGAAATTCTCTCAAACCTGTTGCATTGTTATCAGCACAAACCAGTCGAATACAAAGAAAATATGGTAAATTTGGGTCTAATTTCCAGATATCATTTATATTCTGCTGATTATACCCCCTCTATAAACGAGCTGCAATTATTAGATTAACAGTTGAACTTAATTTCACGAAAAAAATATGACGTCACTATCGTTCACTTTGTCAAAAAGTTTTCAAATCTAAGATTTTTTTCGACCGTTTGATTATAATGATTCATATAAAACTTACAACATTCATATCAATCACTGTTTGCGTCTTCGTTTATTAAATTTTATACATAAACTTAAACTTCTAACTTAAATTTTTCACAAGACAGACAGACGGACAGAAAGACAGAAATTGTTAAAAATGTAAATAACTGTTTTTGTTATAAGTACCATATAACATAATATACCTCCTATGTGCAGTTAGTAACAAGCTATTTTGACATTTCTTTTTTTATTATAATATAGGAGTAGCAGACGAGCAGGCAGTCCATCTGATGGTAAGTGGCTACTGCCGCCTATGGACACCTGTAATCTTTACTTTACCTGTAATTACCATACCCTTCAAAACGGAACACAGCAACGCCTAACACAGCTGTTATTAGGCCGAAATAGGACATTAAAAACAGATACTTTAATTAAATTTTATTTGTATAGATATAGCATAGGTACATGACATTTAATATGCGACATCTGTCCACAATAACACGGTCGCTTAGCAGAGCTCATCCAGAGCGTATCTATAAGTCTATGATAGCTGGGCGCTTGGCCAAACCGGTCTGGCGCCATGCAAAATACGCGCGGAAGTTCCTTAACCCCCGCACGTCATCGCTGGACAGAGCTAAATGCTCTCCACTTTGTTGTTACGTGATTTCTGTTTACGCGTGACGGGTTACGCTGTTTTTTTTTTAAATTCGGAGTTCGGACCGACCCTATAATTTGAATTTACTGGATTAATAGACTGCCATTACGTCACCCATTCTAAAATATATATAAACAAACGCAACTATCAATTAAATCAGTAATGTATGCTAGTTCTAAAAAAGGTGCAGATAATTTTGATGAAACGCTCAAAGCTAGAATCAGCGCCTCTAGCGGATTACTTAGGAAACTAAAACCGAGGGTAAAATTCTAACACTACATTTTTAAGATAGAAACAAATAAGATAAGCTGATCACGTGATAATATAAAATTACCGTAGCCTAGATATTTGGTAAACTACAATACGTTTCCCGAAAAAGTTGCAAATTATTATTAATGAATCGCATGAACATGTCCCGAGGCATGAAGGTTCAATCAGCGCCTCTAGCGGTTCATTTACGAAACTAAAATCGAAAGTGAATTTCCAGCCCTACTTTTTTGTATGGACAAAAAATTCGTTACAAACTTTTCATTACAACGTCTTAAAACCAGCAATAAAAATGTGTTTTTAACCACACCCTTCAAGTTAAAAATGAAGGTTTAATCGATTCCGCGTTCTAAAACAAAAACATTAATTATACCGTTACAATACAAGTTTAACATGTTTATTGATGAGCCTTATTAAGTTTATAGCCCACTTAAATTAATAATACTGGCATCCTTTACAATGGAATATAATTTATTAATTCTATAATTTATTCTGTGCGGTGAAATCAAACACCTATGCTAAACATGTTTGTCTCGCATTATGAAGTACATATTTTAAATTGTTTCAATACGGATTAGAATTCTAAATAGAGAAATACTCTCTCAGTTCCTCGTCGTTTTGTAAAGTATATGAGCAACATACCCAATTTTTTTGGAGATTTTACTGCATTTTTATTATACTTCAATAAAAAACAATAATTCCTAATTCCTTAAAAACCTTCGTCAAAATCTCAATTTTTTTCTTTTATTAATTTAACACATTCAATTCCTTGCTGAAAAAGTAACGGTTATACAATACAAATAATGGTAATACTGTATAGGTTATCCTGTAGCTATAAGAAAGTACTACTTATTCGCGTTTATAACTAGTTTATATAATAACAACAATTAATTATTTGGCAATGTGTTGAGTAAATGTACGCAATGTGCTTGCAAGGTAAGTACATTAACACTATTTGTCACCCGAATATAGACTTTAATACTAAGATAAGACCATTCAAAATGTTCATACCACACTTATTACAAGTGTGAGATACTATTGAGACAGAACGATCGACTTTATCAAAGAGCATTTCATTTCATAGTCTATTGTAGATCAACGTAATAAAAGTAACCTTTACCACGCCCATATACATCATTACGTATACGATACATGACACGAGGAATACGTTCGAGTATTTCAAAAAAGCACGCGTCGGCCCATTAGCTCAGTTGGTTAGAGCGTCGTGCTAATAACGCGAAGGTCGCGGGTTCGATCCCCTCATGGGCCAATTATTATTTTGCATTTTATTTAACTTTAATTTTTTCTACAATAACTTTCATAATTTTTTTTATTTGTTTGTTATTGCATTATTAAATTTATTACAATAGAACCGTTTTGTCAGTAATATTATATATTTTTTATATAAACACATTATTTTAAGTAAATTATTACTTTATCAGTTGTAAATATTTTAAATAACTGACCAAGTTATTAACATTGAGCCAATTTAATTCATTTGTATATTTTTATGTAAAAATATATACATTTTCAAAAAAAGTACACATTTGCATAACGAGCGATGATAAATAAAAATGAATGTCACAAATTGTTTGACAAAAACATTTGCTATTATTTTGCTAAACAATCCTTCACGAATCACGATCTATATCTGGCGGAAACCAGATATATTTGCCCTTTGAATTTACTCACTAGTATCCATTTATTATAGAACTTTATATCATAAGTAATAGAGTCGCAATTTGTCCAAATAATAAAATGTACCTGTGTAAAGATTTGCTCCAATTACGATATTAAAATCGATTAGATTAAATAAGATTTATTTAATGCATACAATAATCAATAGTAAATATTTGATCAGCTCATATTACATACACTTCGTGTCGGATCTATTTATTGACTGCAACTTTGTAACATACGAAAATAATTGCTAAGACTTTCATAAGGGTTTCCATTTTAAAGAAGTCGTAGAAGTCTTCATGGTCAAATGCTTAGGTTCCATGGCCACCAACGCTGTAGTATTCTAGTTTAAAGAAAATGCAGTAAAATAAGACATTCCGAATTAGTCCTCAGGGACAATAACGCATTCTATCGACATTAAGTAGGATTTCTGTCATATTAGAGATCAATCCATCTATGGGCAAACGTGTTCTAGAGAAATAGGATGTTTTCTTTTTTGCAACCAAAATCATAATAAAATAATTATCCGACACAAACAGAATAAAGTCCATCTAGTCTAACTAAAGTCATGCCCTTGCATACTTTGTTTTGGTGACAAACCTAACCAATTTTATGATCGACAAACAGGTTAATCTTCATAACAAAGCTGGTTAATTAAAATTCACTTCCATATCGATAGTCTTTCCTGCACCGAATTTATTTTAATATGCGTCGCGTAAGTCTCAAAGTCAAGGTGAGCCGCCCGTGTAATCACATGAACCAGTTTGTAGAGCACACCGGAACTTTGTACCGAATAGTAAAGTTTAATTGCTATGAAGTTAAGTCGTTATATCGAGTAATATGTATTGTGTTATTATATTCTGTGCAATACAGAGTATCTTTTGTATAGAAATAGCTATGTACCTGATGAGACTATTGCCACCCTTGTCCGTCTGTTCTAAACTCCAGATAAAGACACCTCTCTGAGGTTGGTCACAGAAGTGTTGCTAACAGTTGGAACACCTATGATAAGTATGTCTCACAGGTCGGTTTTACGAGGGGGAAACCTTCAAAAGGTACCCGGCGCCGTGTATGTTATGGAGCGACGCAGGGTTATGTCTCACAGGTCTATGTTTGTCTCCCTTACACTGATACACCCTTCAAACCAGAGGACTTCAGTAATCCCAAATAGACATACTGAGATCGGTCTGATGCGTCACTATTCTTTTGACTATGCTCGTTATTAATAATTTATATTTACTGTTATTAAGAGCGTTACTACGCCCGCAGCAACACTGCCCTTAATTTGCATCGCACCACAGAGTTCCACAAACTAGTAATAAGTTAAACAAATATTCAATTTGATAATCATTTATTCGTCACCACAGTCAACCATATTTATAACAATAATCAGTATCTACAATAATTACAGAACAGTAAAGCAACGTGTCGATTGCATTTTTCTTTCTTATATTAATTGTAAAATATAAATGCGACATAAAATTAAGATATACGACAGCACATGAAATTAATTTAAAAAATAATATCTTAATATAATTAAATAAACACTTCATTGCACCGCATTCCACTTAATTGGCACATTGTTCTTTTTTGGATCATGTTTTGTAACCACGGTCGTAGGACTCGTTAAGAGGAACATGATGATTTTAGTATTTAATTAGATATCAAATTTTGTGACCAATTAAAAGTATTCTCTGTATTATTATGAATTTAGAATCAAAGAATCTTTAACAAATATAATACATTGCTCATTCATATAAAGTATTTTTCTAGAAATATTAGTTTCGGACAAGGTTACGCGAATCGCAAATACATAAATATTTAGAACGATACCAAAAATACAATAAACATCAAGTGGAACACTGCAACTTTATTGCGTTCTACCATCAACTGGAAGGCGGTATTTAGAGAAAAAAAATAAGAGATTTACAGATCTATAAAAATGATTTATATGTTTTATGAAATGTGTAAAATACCAAACAACATTTTCAAATACATACCATAATTATATTACATTACATATCACAATAGTATTATAGACTTTTCGAGTGCATATTGTATAATTAATTTACATAAATATATATTTTAGTATTCACATTATAAATTTATAAATCATTTAATGATTACATGAAACTATAGACGGGGAAAAAAAGATTCCCATCGGATATTTTTTATATTACAATAATCTCGTATAAATAAATGTAAACTCGCTCCGAAGTGCAGAATTAGTCTAATCTTGGATTGACTTGAATAAGCAACTTATATAATACTAAGAATATTCATAGGCTTTGCATATTTCTCCACCATTTCGCATAGAAGCGTCATGTTGGAAGCTCCTTTTCAGTCGGAAGTACAAGATTAAAAAATGAAAGGGAATGGTACTATTTAAGATATTTTACAGGGAAATTTAATTTATTAATAATAATTTATTTTTACAAATGGACCGAAATTGCTTACTATTGACTTTTATTACACTCAATGGTTGCCTTAACAAATACTAAAATATACACCAATTTACATTTATAAATTTTATTTCGATGTTTTATATAAATGTGTTTCCTAGAAACTCCTGTACATATTTTACAAACTGGTATATTACTGAAAAGCAAAAAAAAAATAGATTTAATGACCAATAATCCATTCTTTAGCTTTGCAAAGAAAATTATTTTTAGTTGATCAAAATAGTTTAGGCTAAAACAGACTGCGTTATTACGACAAGTCTTTATAATTCTAAGTTGTGCCGTACAAACTTTGGTTCAATAAATATTATAATTAAAAAATGCACGCTTTCTATTTACGTCTCACTCGTTCTCTGTAATGTATAAGCGAGAAACATAATAATACTAAAGCCACCATTTTTCATAAATATTTTATTTTCCTGAACCAAGTCATACTCCATATTTTAATTCAAAATATTTCAATAGACACTTTAATATTCTTTGAAGCAAGATGCATGACATTTAGCACACTCATAAAATAGAAAAAAAATCGTTATAAAAATTTCATTATTTTGTAAGTGTTTGTCAATAATTTTAACTATTAGAGGCGCTGCTGAATGTGCCGTATAGTAATTTTCACGTTGTTTTATTTATGAGATTATGTGCTATATACGTTTGGCACATACGGTGCTAACGCCAACTACATGAAGCTGCCCATCCTCCTTAATTTACTTAAAACATTATAATCCTAACATATTTTATATTCTATGCATCGTAAAGATCCTACATATGCCTAGAATACTGGGTCTTAGGAAAACAATTTAAAAACAGTAATACACGACTGTATTCGTCTTCTCGTCACGAGTATTATATGAATTGATATACAATGCCCTATATACATACTCCCTATAAAAGTTAAGGTCCCTTTCACACTATCTGAGAAGATGTATTTTATAAATGAATAAGTTAAGCCAATATCATATTTTTGTTCGATACATAATCTCTTAGTAGCTTATTTAGGACTTTACTCGGGCACTATGAAAAGAACCTAAAAGTGTAATAATTTACGCTTGTATTATTATAAAATCGAGCCACTATCCACGTTTGATATCTTCTGCAACGCAGCATCTAGACACGTGTAACATCTTAGCGATGCGGGAGCAGTCGCTCTAACTGTCTATGACGAGCCACCGGTGTGTGGTGTTTTCAAACTGTTGTTGTAGCAGCGGCGTGCGGACTCGTAGCTTCACTTCCAAAGATCCGCCTGCAGCTTTTCTGCCGTCCATTAGCTGGAAATTTGGATGAATGTATCATTAATTACGGTTCCACTGCAACGTAAATAAGGGTTAGTTTATTTATTGCTTTTGACAGAGCCGCGGTAAGATTTGCAGTAATCAAGTTTCTTCATAACTGTAATATCTTCATGACCTCTAATACAAATTAATTTCATCTTCTAACAACCCCAAATAGGTGATGAAAATTAGTAACACAAACACTAAAGGTATAAATTGATAAGATTATTTTAATAGTAAGTGATGTATGAGATTGACATACAATATGGAGTTATTCATAATGCAAGAATAACTGACAACTGCTTCGCTTTTATATCACTTTTTTGTAGTACATTTCATCACTGGAAAGTCTAGTCTAAAACGCAAAGGGGCCATTATGCCTGTTAGACTATTAGCCTTTCCAATGACAGTTTAATTCAGAAATCTTTTAACGCAAATCTGAACTCGATCAATTGGCTTATAATGAAAATAATAATAAATAATAAAAAACTCACAGGAAAAGCTTCATGCAACGTGACCTGTGTCTCCAGGGGCGCCAGCTTCACCGTGGCGGCGCCGAGCAGCGTGTCCTTGGAGAACCAGCCGCTGCAACACAACAGCGCGTCACAGCAACAGCTACGACAACACTACCGCTACAACACTACGCTACAACACTATACACTACAACAACGGATCCTACTGTATGTATATTCAACGGGTAAAATATACAGGGACATTGTATGGATGGAAATTTAAAAAGTAAGAAAGTAAGTAAAGTATTTAAGTAGTAGGTAGTTAGTAAAAAGTAAAGGTGGAGACGTTATAAATGTTGTTAATTACTTTTACACTAATACTTAGTCGGCTAAATAATGAAAAAAAATATGATATACGAGTATGTTATATTAATCAATGTATGCCTAGTGGTATCATCCTGGAAAAACGTCGCTGCTTTTTGACAATATCATAGCAATAGAGTGACGTTTAATCCAGAAGATGAATAATAGTATTTTAATTTTAACGAAGTATTATTTATCTATCAGTAGATGCCAGATACTCCTCCCTTCTCAGGGGACGTACTTACTCAACTAACCGTGAGAATTTAATAAGGCAATAGAGGGAGGCAGAAGACTAACATTAAATGTATTGACTCATGCTTACTTACATTTTATAGTATAGTACATAAGGACGTATGACATATAAACATGCCAAAATATTTAATAGATGACATTTAAATAGCTAACAGTGTATTTCTAAAATCTGGGGCTAAACATACTTAAAAATACTCACCCTCTGGAGTAAACCTGCAACTTGATAGCGTGTCGTTTGAACACTCGTAGACAAGGCCGGGCGGTGCGGTGTATAGCGAGCGGGAACACCGCGTCGTACTGCGGGCTGTTCGTGTCTTTTACGAGACCCGTACGGTCCGATACGGGCGCGTCCTGGAAACGATATGAACGATATTTGTTTATAGAATATAATACAAAATATAATACAGAAATACAGATTGGAGAAAAAAGGTAGAAATTGAAATTCGATATATATTTTAACTTCTTTTGGGACGTTTGGGAAAAATGGTGACAGTGATTTTTTTTTTACAAAAAACTGGAAACTAAATTTAACATGATAAAGGTGGCTAGTAAATATTACAAGTTTTACAGAAGAGCAAAGAATGTAATATTTGGATGACACGATACGATACGTTGTGCCGTGTAATGTCGCATCATTTTGCAATATCTTTTGGTTTCTAATAATTTCACTTCTTGCTTATTTTTTTTTTATTAAATACGCTAAAGAAATATAACTTTTTACATTTGTATTGTAGGTACATATGAGTACACCTGCCTTTTCTAATACTGAATGTTTTGCAAATTAACTCATTTAAGGGACTTAACGTTAACTTACCGGAGGATAAGGGAACTCAAATTTGACGTAGGTATCGACTTCCTTAGGGTTTGGCACGTTGTAGGCGATGCCGCGCACGATTGTCAACTCCAAGTCGTTCTCGTTTAGGTCCGTATTGCATTGCACCACTGAAAACTGTTTGCTCTCGTAGTGAAACTTCGGAGGATTCTGAGTGAGACTGAAAGTATTAAGACATTATGTAACAGACATAAACAGTACCTAGGTTAGAGAAATGTTATAAAAAACCATCTGACTCCTTAAAAATATAGGCTCTGTCACTCCCACAATTTAGACGAGGCCAACAACACCTTTTATATTTTATTATCTCACGGATATCCTCTGGGTTTTTGTGTACTCTTTGTGTGTCCATGGCATTTAGAGTAGCAGACAAGCATGCAGTCCACCTGATGGTAAGTGGCTACTGCCGCCCATGAACATCTGTAATCAACCCCAGGTAAGATAAGATATTCCTACCTGAGGTCGGCCACATATGCACCGCTACCCCTGAGGACTAAGCTGGAACGCCTCGGAAAAGTCTGTCTCCCTTACCACACCCTTCAAACCGGAACACAGCAGCGCCTAACACTGCTGTTATTAGGTAGAAATAGGTGTGGCGGTGGTGCCGCCGGAGTCGAACCACAAAGGGCTCTACTACCTTTATAAACATATTATTTTGTAGGGCTATGAGCGTAGATAGTGTTGTAAAAAGACTGTCTAATCACTATCTTTACAACATTATAGTAAGGCAGAAGTGGTGCTGTCGCAAATATCATATAAAAAAATATTTTCTTGGTAATTAGTCTTAAATTATTAGACAAGAACTTTATGGATGGGTTTTTAACAACTAAAGATTCCTTCCTCACCTCTTAGCCACCGTAACGACATCCAAGTCCTGCTTCACAGTGACCGCGAGATGCTCGAAGCGGTTGCTCTCGGCCACGTTGCCCATCGCGCGGTAGTGGTCGCGGTTGGTCAGACACAACTTCAGTTGACTCGTGAGTTGACTGTGTAGACGGCTGATCACGTCCTCGTCGTCCAGGGTTATGGATACATCCTCAGGTGGGTCGCAATCCTCCGCTGATACTATATCGAACCTGTTGGAACAATATATTTTAAAGAACCTAACCTAAACTGTGTACTGAGGGAACAATACAACATAAAGTGTCTAACCCAAACTGTATATTGGAAATTATTTGTTGAAATAGATAAAATAGATTTATAAATAAAAAATAATTATAACTTCCGTAAAATCAACATATTTCTTATGTTTTTGCACATAGGTACAAAAAATGTTCGTGAAAATCCATTGCATCTACTCAAATAAAATTAGTTAAACTTTTTCCAAAATTATCCATAGGGATAAGCAAAGAATCGTTAAAAAAATTCTTTGTAAATAGTGTGACGTCAAGTCACTGTTCTAACACGCAAAAGGTGCCAAGTTCAATAACGGCGAAGTAGATATTTAATTTTCTTTATATTCGTCATCTGAATTATTGCCTTCAGATTTCAAGATAATTTTATATTTGTTTGAATCATTGCTTTATGGACTTCTTAGTCCTGGTCTGGTGGTCTTACAAAATCTGTTTAAACGCGTTATACATTTACAGGATGAACATGTAACTCACGTGTGTTCAATCTGTTTCTTGGCTTGTGGCGGCAGGGGTAAGGATTTGAAGTCGACCACGAGCCCTCCTCGAGCCGCCTCTATGACGGAGTCGAAACCCTTTGCAGCGCGAAGGTACTCCTTAGCCTGCTCCATGTTACCTGTTGAAAATAATAGCCCAACGATGATTCTATGAGTAAGGAGCACATGAAAGATTTTCCGAGATGTAGTATATTCTACTCTGGTGCACTTACCGATATCCGGCTTGGGAAAAATTACCAACATTAGCAGTTTGACAGAATATTTTGCATATCTTTAAGCCTATCCGAAAAATTGAATAAATGATTCCGAAATTGTAGCTGAATTATTTCGGACGAATCCGAGATTGGTTTGGTCTTAAGAGTTTCTTTAAATACATTGGTTTAATATTGACAAATAACGACTAACTCATTTGTCAAATATTAAATTTAATTGTTTGTCTTTCTTACTTGCTGCCTCTGCAACTGTTTATTTTTTCTCTATATTTTAACACCACTCACCAGCCTTCTTAGCCTTCAACGCAGCCTCTCTGAACTCCTTCTGCCTGTGCATCAATAACGCCAACTGCTTCTCATACTTGGTGTTCTTGGGCTTGGCCGCTACAGCCGGGGGCTGCGGCCTGGACGCACCCGGGGTGCTCGGCGCGCTGGGGGGGCTCGGGGATGGCTGGGACTGTGCAAATATAATAATGCTTAACGTAAATAACATTGTCTTTGGTTTTAAATGTATATATTAATAGTATGGTTCATTATAGATAGTTCATAAAATTTCTGAAACTCAAGTCCTGTGTTAATAATAAATATCCTATTGCATACTAATGCTTATCTACCATTTTAATTTCAATAAGTTTTAATAAGCGAATTCAAACGGAAGCAATATTGGACATTCTTAAATCACAGTTGAAGATTTTGGAACCATTTCTTACCACGCCCAGAGGTACCACACCCACACCGATTTCCGAGTAATAATAGCAGCATTAAATGCTATCAAATGGTTCGTAAAGTATGGTAAGGTTAAAGCATTTGTGGCTGATCTCTTAGTGGGATTCTAATCTTATTTGAGAGTTATTACAGATATCCATGGGCGGCAGGTGCCTCTTACCATCAGGTGGACTACTTACTCATTTGCTACTAGTATTCTTTTTATATAAAAAATATCTAATAACATGAGTCACCCCAGTAGTGGGAAAGGGCGCGAACCCAGCTGGCGTGGGCCCGTGTAACCTTATAGCGTCCTGATACTGCCTTACGATGCGGCCCATTCATTTTATATGGAGTTACTTGCAGATTTCCATGGGTAATCGTAGTCATATATTCTGTAGCTATATTATTAAACAAAGATCAACTACCCAAGTACTCACCCCAGCAGTGGGAAAGGGCGCGAACCCAGCTGGCGTGGGCAACTCGTCCAGCGGCAAGGGCTTGCCGGCCGCGTGCAGCCTGACAGCGTCCTGGTACTGCTTCACGATGCGGCCCATCCGCCGCGCCTTGGACGTGTTACCTTCCTCCTTCGCTTTCGACTCTTGCTCCTGTGGATTGAAGAATTACTCGTAATCATGAACAGTTTTTTGAAGGTGCAAAGTTGTTAACGCCAATTTGGTTCGGTTAAAACCACCGTCTATTTCTGGCGTGAAAGTTTTTGCGTTTCGGTAGAATGGTGTGAGTGCTGGCTGACTTACATAAGAGGCGACAATCTTAGACGCCAAAACTTAGACCACCTATTTTTCTGCCTTACATCTGAAGCCATGTGCTGTCATTTTTTGAATAGTATGGTAAGAAAGAGACACAAATATAAGATGTTAAAACTTACTACACACACACACACACGACATAGCCACACGAGTAGCAACGTATCTTTGACCAATCCCAGATTAGGCTCTAATTCTGTCTGGGACTGACCACAGATGTCAATGGATGGCAATGGTCACAAGCTATCAAATTACTGCTAAATTTTAAATGAATCCCCTATACCTGGAAAGCAGAAAGCCTTTGTTTCAAGGCCTCATCGACAGTGGACGCCGTTATTAGCGCGGGAGCCTCCGCTACCGGTTGTGGTTCTGGTTCTGAAAATAATATTTTATATATTAGTCCTCAAAGACATATGTCTGGCTGTATTTGCATTGTATGCTTTGTGAGTGTAACCAGAAATAGTAGCACTAATGTTGAGAAATACGATACTAGCTAGTTTTTGTCTGTATTTTTTTTATCCTTTTACTGAATTGTTTCAATATATCTGTTTGATATTTACAGTTTTTTGTGATACAAACTACCATCCTGTACGGATTCTCTAAGTGATGTTATGGGTGCATTCTCTAAGTGATGTTTTGGTGTACACAGCCAAACGCCCAGATATTTAACACAAATCTAAATTCATTATATCCTAAGGACTAAACATAGAACCCTCTGCACCAGTATGTTAACCCCTCTAGTAATGATATACTTATTCGTACTCACCCGCAGAATGCTGTATCTGATCATCGCTCCGCTGCTCAGACTTAAATGCTGCAGCAATTGCCTCTGGAGTGGGCAGCTCGCTGAGGTCCATATCCTGACCAGAGCGATAAGCTTGCACCACAATATCGAACTGCTTCACCACTTTCAAGTATTCCAACGCCATTGCCTTATCACCAGCATGCTTGGAGGCTAGCGCTGCAGCTTTGAACTCTTCCTTCCGTCCTAAAAATAATATTAATAGAAGTTACAGAATTTAACATTTAATGGTCATGTGCCATCAAGAGCAATAATAATGGACAAGTATTGAGGAATGCTGTCTGTGGACAATCAGATGTGCGGCTACCGAAAACTCAAATTCTTAAAATCAGAACATCAGCTCAACAATGCTACTACAAGGAAAAATGTGCTGTAAGATGTGTGAGATCTCTACATGCCATGGAGAAGACTTGAGTCTTGTGAAAGTTTACACTTACTTAAAATCATTTGTAGGCCTTGTAACTTTTCCGGATCCAATCCTTGCGACTCTGTCCTAGGTGGTGGCGGCGGCGGATGATCTGGCTCTGGTAAGCTCGGAGGCTCTTCGGGTTCTGGTTCCGGAGCTAAGGGTTCTGGGGAAGCGGGTTCTGGGACACTTGGGGGTATTGGAGCTGTTCGTCTTGGGGCTATTGGTGGGGGAAGGCTTGGGGTTGTGGGTGGCGGAACGTTCGAGGTGTCGCTGGCCGGCTTCCCGAGGCTCACGGGCGGGGGAATGTCCTCGTCCTTGACCGGCTTGCCTGCTTTCGCCTGTTTGAGCAGGTCGTTGAGCGTCTTCAGACCACGACCGAACCTATTTTAAAAATAAGACGTAAGATAACATTTGAAAAAAAAAACTTTAATATCAAAATGAATTAATGAACATAATTATGCTTCAACAATAAAGCAATAAGTAACTGCAGTAGAAAAAATATTTTTAAGTGAATACTCAGAATACACAAGTTTTAAAATTTTCTATTGAATACTATAACTGCAAAAAATAGCAACAATTTATACAAAAAATACATTCTATAAATATGCTTAAAAATAAACATATAGATTTAAACATATAAATTTAAACTATAAATGAAAAAACATTTTTAAATACTCCATTGAAATCTATAATTGCAGTTCAGTTATAAAAAAAGCTACTGATTTCATTGTTCCTGTGTAATGTTCAACTGAGTCATCATCTATTTTAGTACCATCAAGTGTTTATTGTGTGGTCAATGAGCACAAGTTACGATACAGACTCCACATAATAAGGATGTGGGATAAACGGCTATCATCACTACATTTTATATTAATCAGGATGAACGATATCACATTCTTAGAAATGTCAAGGTACTAAAATTACTTTGAAGAAAAATAGATGCTGACTAAAACTTTGCTTGTAAATAATTGAATAAGGTAATTAACTCATTTGTTATTTTAGTGATAGTAGTCCTAGTAGTCCAAATTCGTCAATAATCCTCATTAAAAATCTAAAGTTTTTAATTAATATGAATAAGCCTAAATAATTAGAATTACCAAAAAAATCGGTAACATTGGAGAAAAAGCTGTTCCAATGTTTTGTCTTTAAATTTATATATATTAAGTTCATGACTAAATAACTAATACTTTAAATATGCAACTGGTAAATCCAGGCTTCCCAACTTGTAAAGGCCTGAGACAGTCCATATTACTCTAATTGGGTAGTGCTTATTTAAAGGGTTCAACGTGCCCTATATGCATTGGAAATTTTGTAGTTGATAAGGATTGTTTTTGTAACTTTCTGTTATTTATGAAAGGGAAATCATTAAATTTATAAATTGCCAGATAAGCTTTTTTTTTAGAATAATTATCAGATCGGAGCAGCCTGACTTATAAGAGATGATTTATTGTACAATTGTGTTGATTACAAATGTTATAGTACTTTAAAACCTTACTGGTATATTATTTGTATTTTATAAATACATACTAACACTTTTTTCTAAATTTCATCAACAGCATCATGTAAAACTTAAGTTCAACAATGTTGTATCAAGTTAGAACAAACCAAACACACTCATAAAATTTCATTTAAATAAGTTTGATTTCAAAAGTGATGATTTCAAAAGAATATAGTGAAATTTAATTTATACATAATTATACACTTGCACACTATAGTCTGATTCATAATTAGGTGTCCAAAATGTAAACAAAGGTGTTGTCCTATCAAGAAAATACGTTTCAAATGGTAGTTTCTTATTTTTGACAATATTAAATTAATACAACAATAATGAAATAATTATCTAACTAAATTTAGATCAATTCAAATTTTCTTATATTTATATTACCTCAATTTCGTTCCATACAGTAATAATAATAAAAAAAACAAGGTTTATGGTAGAAAATTAAAATGTGATAATGGTAACACAATCGGAACCCAAGACATTTCTTGTGCCGTCATTTTTAAGTTTCGTAACTGATGTTATTTATTTTCGTGATTGTAATCGAACTCAAATTTATTATCGTTTTCAGAGCGCGTTCGTTAAATTGTGAATAATTGTAAAGTTTTCGTTTTTTGTTGAGTTTGTTAAAGGTGTTGTTTCTTGCTAATTTTGACAGTGACATTTGTTTGTTTACATTTTGGACACCTAATTATGAATCAGACTATAAATAATATTAGGTGGTATACATATACCAAATATTATTTAGTGTGCAAGTTATTCACAATAGTCATTTAAAGAGTATCTATCACTATCAGGGTATTCAGACCATTAGCTAGCTCTGTCACCTACCTTCTAACTTTACTGCTCTCCCCGCTCTCCTTCGCAGCCTTCTCAGCCTGTGTGTAGTTAGTGATCCGGTCCTGCAAGAAGCTGATGATGCTGCTGTCGGCGCTGACGGGCGGCGGCGGCGCCGTGCGGGACACGCGCGCGGGCGGCGGTGGAGCCTCCTCGTCATCTACCGACAGCTGGCGGAGCTCGTTGAGGAGATCCGGATCGTCATCATCACCTAAGGACCCAAAATAACTGCATTTACACTGAGATACTACGTAATTGAATATATTAAATAAATGTGAGTCAGTGCACAGTTTTCCAACTATATGTACTTAAATTTTAATAAGTTTAAACATCTCTAGCCAGGGTGAATGAAATGAATTATTCTGATTAAATGAAAAGCTGATACATATTTCTTTTTTTAGCATAATACATAGCTTACTATTCAATATAAGAATGAAATTTACATATCAATTTATCGATCTATAAAATCTCATGAAATATGTATTTAGTCATAAAATACATACCTGAGCCCTCATCATCCGAAGGCACATCTTTTAAGCTTGCTGCTATCATAGCATCGAGATCAGCTGCTGGCACCGGTGCAGGTTTCCGAGGTTTCCGTCTAGCTCCACCCCCACCACTTATTGCAGCTAACTCCGCTTCTAAGTCCGTATCATCATCTGATAGATCCATTGGCTCATCATCACCATCATCTAAATCTACATCTAGTAGTCCAAACTGAAAAACAAAAAAATATATTGTTGTTCTATTAAAAAAATAATCAGTATATTACATTTTGTGAACAGTATATTATATTTTGCGGACAACAGTGTTGTAAGCATCTATATAATTTGCTGTACAGAAATTATTATTTAGTCTATCAAACCCTAAACCAATAGGAATACAACTAAGCCCAATGTACCCAAGCTCAAAATAGTATATTATCCTAATGTGTCATCCATAAATTATGTCACTCGTCAAAGGGGAGGGAGGGGCGCAACGAAGTGTGACATTGTGTAATAAGGGGTTGGGAGGTTTCTTAAATTAAGTCATACCACATTTGAAATGTAATATATCTACTTATTTATTACGTATGGAGATAATTTAAATGGAAATAAAAATAATTTCAAAACTGCTGTTCTAATTTAATAATTTCTAGATACAAAATATGTAAACACTAGGGAGATTAATTAGGTCTCAACAAAATGAGACCAACTGTGACAAAGACGGAGAAGGGGTCAAAAAATCAAGAAATTTGTGTGACGTAATTTATGGATGGCCTCTAATAGACCCCTATGAATTAGTGATAACAAAATGTACTATTACAGTAATAAATTTACAATGTATATAGAGATTATTTATGATTTATTTACTTATAAAGACCCTAGTTGCAATGAGGATATTGTACATAACCTTTGACATTCGCAGTAACATTAAAATTGTTAACAAGTATATGTAAGTAGAAAATTAATTTAACATCTAAATTAATGTAAAAAACTCATGAAAAAATATATGAAGACAGTTTTTAAAATATTGTGCACAAAAATTTTATTTCACATCTTAAAATGTTGAGTTGCTTAGACTTGCAAAAGTTATTAGGTATGTGGATTAGTTATTTTCTAATATAATTAGAATTTTCAATTTAAGTACAGACTATACAATCTTAGACTATTTATGCAAAAAACCCATAAATCAACTGACAGTAACTGAAAATAGCTGAATTATCAGAAGGCTCAAAGACGGTAAGTAACCACCCTCTCCAAAATTCCTTTATGTAAGTACCCAAGGACAGATAGGCATCTAACTTTATATTGTAATCAGAGCAATTAAAAATGAATGAGATCATGTCTATAGACTCATTTTCTGTGCAAACAATGGGTATAATAAAAACTTTCATAGTGTAATTAATGTCTCAGGTTTGTTTTTAAGTTATCAGCTGATCTTAACAAAGTATAATTTTTAAGAAAATTAAGTTTTAATACTTTCAATAAATGTATTGGCGGTCAAATACTAATAATAAATAGCTATACATGAGTTTCGCAAATAATACAATCACAGAAAAATACAAACAGTGACTCACCTGAGACAAATTGGACTTTTTTCCCGGAGTCGGTTTTTTAAACATTATGACATGAGTTTGATACTAACTAATTTAGTAAAATGTGACTAAAATACACTAACGTTTGGAATAAATTAAAAAAAACACGTCCTTTGTTCTCTTTTTCTATTTCCGAAAATATTTTATGAGACGAGAACAAACAGTGGACGGACAGAGAGAAAAGAAATGACATAAATAAGGATGACAGATTACAAACATGTAAATGAATTTGACAATGACAGTCATACCTTTGTGACATTATACATGACAAACTATTTCGAATAATAAATGCTATGCAAAATAAATATACCGTAAAAAGAAATTTATAGGGAAGACTTAATATTTTATTAACACAATATTATATAATAACATCTACCATGTAATATTTTTAAGCTGAAAAGAGGAAAGGCCCTTAACCATGGAGTTATTAAAAAGTTACTAACTGACAGTTATAAAGGTTGCCATACACATAAATTCATATTTAAAATATTGCTTATTTGATTCATATTTTGATAATCCATTTTGTTATTTAAATTGTATTATTTTAACTATGGTTTAGTTTACAAATGCATTGTTCTGTAATTAAAAAAACATAACATTTCATAAGATACTAATGAGTTCCTGATTATTTTGTAATCTGTGATGACGTTGGCAACATTATCAACACGAGTAATTTTTTTAGTCTGTTCTCTGTCTGTGAGAGTGACGTATGAACGGCCGAAACGAAAACGAAAGAAAAGCCTCTTGTGCCGTTGTTATCTTCTATCATTTCTGAAGAATGGAGACAAACGGCCAAGCGAATGGGCTTAAAAGTAAAAAGAAAGAGAACGGCGATGTGAAGGATAACTTATGGTAACGGTTCACTGTTAATTTACGAGTAACATGCAGCATCCATATAGGGAATCCAATGTGTCACACCTACTACGTGATGTCAAGTCTCACACCTGAGAAATATGTGACCTAGCTCTGCGTATCACCTTTGTTTGTTAACTAGCTGGTGTGTACCACGATTTCTTCGGAGCCCGTCGCCAAAGTGCTTATATGAAATGTGAATCTTTCCAGGTCTGCGATCTTGGAAGAAGTTCAGAACACAGGGAACACAAAGCTACCTTCAAATAAGAATGTGTTAGTACTGGGTGACAATGAGACTGGCAAAACTACGCTCATAGCTAAATTACAGGGTGTGGAAGACCCCAAGAAGGGGTCTGCACTCGAATACGCATACATAGACGTCAGAGACGAATATCGTGATGGTAAGTTGCAAGATTGTGCATCAAAGTAATTAACAATAAGAATTTTATTAAATACTACACCAATTAGTGTAGTACTGAAGATTACATATTATATAGTGATAATTCATATTTATGTGCGGTACATTTTTATACATGAGGAGCTACACTTCCAAACATAACTTACCAGTGTACATATAGTGTACATATAGTCCAATAAGCAAGTCAAATTCTTAATTATAAATTCTACCTTAATTTTCATTAATGACAATCAGAAAATGTCTATTATTTCCATTTATTTCAATTAATTTTACGCACAAATTGTTTGCAAATTAATATCGTAGACATATTATGATAACTATCAGACTGCACTAAATAGGTCCTGAGATCTGTATTGTTGTGGCTATAAATAAAACTAACATTGTCTGAAAGACGACAGATAAATTATATTGGATCTAATAATATGGAATATTTTATACAAGTTATTTCTATAATGTCAATGCACTAAAAATGATAATTTAAAATATGTCACTTAACGGGATATAACAATTATTAAAAGCTTTTATTATAGGGATTCCACAAAACATAAAAAAGTGATAATACTTATCTTATTGTAGTTGTAGTATTTTATAAACTAAATTCACACACTACATAAACAAAAATTATGTAAATAATCTTTTGTAAGTATTAGTCATGTTTAATAGAGTTTAATGGGTTCTTCCTTATTCTGGAGATTGTAACGTGTCTATTAATGCTCCTCTTTAAATAGGTCAACCATTGATGCACTGTCTATTTATGTCTTGTATTATGCACAGCTGCAATTTTGGAATTTTATTAAAAAAAGTGTGGATTGTGAGCTGTGTTGTGATTTTCTCATCATAAAAGGAGACTCTTGCCCATTAGTGGGACACTAGTGAAGTAAAGTATCGTTATGAAAGGAAAATTATGGGGTATTTGGTAAATAGTATGAGTACATTGTATAAATGATTCTGGCCTAAAATAAAAATAAATTCTTTTTTGGACGGGTAGATTACAGATATGCTCATGTATTTTTTTTTTATTTTTTTTTTATTGCTAAATCTAAATCTTGATACACCAATTTATAGTTTATGTGACTACATAACTATGAATTAAGTATGGCAATACAGAAAGTCTATGTAAAGAAACACTATGTAAAATCTTTAGCCTATTGATAGCCTACACTAGCAATATATTACTACCCTATAATTATTGCAACATCATTGAATTAGAACACTGAATTTATATTGAGATGAAATGTAATATATTTTATGGTACAATTAATATTTAAGTTTAAAATCGTAATACTACTACTACCACTTTACCTATTGCAGTATTAAAAGCTGATACAATGCAATCGGCATAGTGAAAGTCTGTGAAGTTTTTACAGTCAGTTATCATTTCTTTCCCACTGGGGATCATATACTGGACAATAGATACACTTACATAAGTAAGGCCGGTGCAAATGTTTACTACTGACATTTCAAAATAATATAACGTTACTTTAAAAATAGCTGACTGGTTTTGTATAAACTTTTAATGCTGCATCATAGATAAGTATAGATATCTCCCTGCCTTGTAATTGAAGGAAGCCAAATAATGTCTTAAACGGCTGACATTTCTGTCAGCTATTTAATGGCTATCATGGTGGCTGTCATGGTGCAATTTAAGACGCATCACAAGAACTTGCAAATTAATTCACATCGCACATTCCTGCGATGTTTCGTCATACTTGTTGACGCCTTTTTTAGTTCGGTCTGAGACAGCGTGTGGGAAAGACGTACAGGTCTGTATTTGCTGGGTGGGAAGGCGTATACTTTAATGTAAAAAATGACAAAGTTAGTAGTTGACTTTTTTATGTTACTGGTTGAGGAGCGCCCTGTTCTTTGGGAAACTAAATATAAAATAAATGATATATGATAAATGGATGAACACAAAATTTTCTTTGTTACTCTTTCCTGTATCTCCTAAGCAATAACAAAAGTGCACAATTCTTTTTACGATCCATGTCATGACCTAATTTTCAAAATATGTTCCGTACGGTTGACGATTGTCGAAAGAATGGTCACCCTGGAAGACGGTATGCCGCACGATATCGCATCGCAGCAATTCGTGTCGCAATTTTCTGTGTTGCGAATTCGCATCGCGTCGCATCGCAGTTTTGTGTACGACCCTTTAATGGTTTTTATAAAAAAATATTTTAAAATAATGTAAACAATTTTAATAATAAAAGTTAATCTAATGTGTTGAATTTTAGCCTCCCAGGAGGTAGAGATTTTAATTCACTTTTATTTAAATATAAATCATCACTGGCTTTAACAATGAAGATAATCTACTTTTTATAACATTAAGGTAGCATAAGAGAAGTCCACTTGATGATAAATGACTGAGCCACTGAGACTTATGGAAATTCTCAAGCAACTCCATAGAGAACACGGGATCTACCTCACTACTGCTTTGCCATTCTTGAGAACAAAGATGATTGCCTTATATCTAAAACAACCAACATCCACATCCTCCCAACAAAATGCTGATGTCATAGTACACATTTCCTATAACCCATACTATTTGAGAGGAGTGTTCAGGCTCTCCAGTACTGTAATGAGTGAGTGATGAGTAGTAAAGCATAAATAAATAAATTAACAAATAATTTTTCCATTTTAGATCACACAAGACTCAGTGTATGGGTCCTGGATGGGGACCCAGGGCACACGAACCTGCTCAAATTCGCTCTCAGCGCAGAGACCTTCCCCCACACGCTGGTCATCCTCACGGTGGCGATGACCACTCCGTGGGGAGTACTGGACCAGCTCCAGAGCTGGGCGTCTGTGCTCGGCGACCATATAGACAAATTGGAGCTCACTCCAGGTGAGTGACTCTTATTATATTCTAGTAAGACAAAGATAATTTAGGCGATCTGGAGTAGCATAGTCCTCAGAAGTTAGAGAAAAGGGAAGCCAGCTAGTCTGGAACTTCTTATTTACGTTGTTTAAAGGTGACCATGGACAACAATGGAACAATGAAAATGTGTTGTGGGATTTCCATATAAATGTCATGTGGTGCTCTTAAAAACAGACTATAGTACTAAGCTATGCTATACCCATGATTCCATGAACTTTGTTTTTTAAATTATCATTCTATTTTTTATAATTCATAAAATCCACCACCAGTTCGTTTTGATGAAGTTTACAAAACAAAAAATAAACATACTTCACCATGTAAACAAAAGAGATTGTGTTTGAAAATTTTAAAATTGCGCTGCAATATTGTGATACCGTTTTTCGCGGTGAAAAAACTTGTCTCGCTGACTGAATGTTGGTCACTGTCATTGGCGCGAGCTTATTGTGACGTGTTTTTGTACACGCGGACATTGGACGGAAGCTTTTTTTATAGTTGTGTGTAAAAGACGAGGGATACCGTTCTGAGGGTTTCGGATTTGGTCCCCGGCCGTGTAGATACATAAGTTATGAATTATGATGATTATGTCCTGGTTGTCTACTCTCCTTCGGCTATATACTTAACAGCCACAATAGGGTTTCAAAGGTATAATAGGAATATTAAAGGCGTCATTAATTTATTTTTGCAACATTTTAAGACCCCCCTTTTATGAAAGAGCTGAGGCGTGAAGAGAATGACGTGTAAAAGGTTCAGAAATAGAATACCCAAACGGATATTTCAAAGTTCTATAAACACCTTTTAAGCTTTAAGTGGGGTAAGTCTGGAGGAAACTGATTCATCTTTAAGTACCGATTACGGGAATATATATGAAAGTTTGTATGGGTGGTTGTTTGTTCCTCTTAATATTCCATAGAGCGTGGCGAAAATCAAATTAACCTACCTACTGCAGATATACAAATAGGTAAATAAAATAATTTCGTTCTGTGTTTGAAGTAATAATATTCCCAAAAGGAAAATGTATAATGTTCATCCGCTTTTCGAAGCAAATATAAACAAAACTTTCCCACAAGGGGCAATGCTTCGATACAAGGAGAATCCATTTACTAGAGAACTACACTTACCTAATGACAAAGAACTTTCCTATCTAGCGGTGGCCTAGGTCCACCGGCGCACTTGAAAAGGGCAGATAGATGAAGGGCACAGTAATTGAAAAGCCATTCACGGAGATTCACGTAGATGGAGTCCCATGTTGATGATTGCATAACGCAAAAACATTACATTACAATAACAGTTTTAATGACAACGCCCGGAGATATAATTGATTCACGATGACTCACGGCGCCGCATCTTGTTCACATCTTAATTGAAAACCATTTATTTGCGCTTACATTTCATTTGATGTATGAAAATAAATAAAATCGTTGTCTATCTGTTATTTCAAATTGAGTGTAATTTTCTAAGCTAAGTTTATTGGCATGATACCAAATGATAAAAAGTTTTTGAAATATCTGTTGACTATAAAATCGCAAGTGCAATTTACAAGACGCAAGATAAGATATTTGTTTCTGTAGCGGATCAATTTCCTGTAAATTTTATCAATACATAAGAGTCCTACGGCTGGGCTCGGATCTCTAGAATGATATACGTAGTGTAGCGTTGATATCGTAGTCTTTTAGGGTGCCGTACCCAAAGGTTAAAAAAGGAACCCTATTACTAAGCCTATTACTGATACTAAAAATTCAAAAAAATAAAATATGACAATTTTGGTGGTACGAAACCCTCCATGTGCAAGTTCGAGTTAGTTGCGCTTAGTCAATTATGTAAGATTACCTTACCTATGAGGACCAAAGTAGAACGTTTGTCACTAAGACTCCCGTACCAAAATATATCATTTCAAAGTAATAAGTACTTAAGTTTTATTTAGAAGTTGAACCTGACCCACATTGCACGTGGCTGGAAGCCAATAGGTTAATGCCCAAGTATATGACACCAGCTTTGCCAATATAATATAAAGCATGCAAGGTAGCTTTTAAATGAAAGGATGAGTGAATAGATTATATTAGATGAATTTACCTGTATAGGTCCTGTTCAATTAATTACGGATACCTAATTCGTGCGACGGAGAGTTACTGTCACCTGTTAGTTTAATTTAATCCTTAGTTTCGTTTAAAATTGTGGATAAGTCTTACTAGGTGCAGTAACTGTTCGTTTCGAATGGTATGTTTTTGCTGTTCAAATTCGTTCATATTTTTGGATGAGTTCAATATTTCGTGCATGGAAGGTCCATCCATCATAATTTCTTGATTGTTATAAACCTTTAACAGGTTTTATATAAAAAAAAACAGTCTGCCATTATGTCTTTTACTTGAATCATCAGGTAATGACAGAAAAATTTAAGCATATGAACTTGGAGAGAACTAATTCTAATAACGTTGAGGCAAGAGAAATTTCAATATAATATATGACGGTATAGGAATTAAAATAGCATTGACTTTATATGTAATCACTAATTTCCAAGAATCATAATAATCAAAGTCAGTCCATCATCTATGGCTCATAAAAACAAATATAAAGGTTATTGCATCTTATTTACAGCTGGTTAATGCACTTAGGAACGTTGTGGAATGAAACAGGATCTCACGAGGTGCAGATTTGCCTCGTTTTTGTGATCTTGAAGCTTGATGTTGTTCTAATGACGCGGCCGATGAGGTGCGGCGTCTAATGTTATCTCACCCATCGACAAAAAAATATTTTTAACATAGATAATAATATGGTCCCATTTATACGCGCAGATATTGAAAGTGTTGTGTCAAAATCATGATTTTATTTACAATATTTTGACAGACAAGGCCCGTCTTAGTGCGGTTGTATTACGAAGACCTACCTTCATACACATTGTATAGATGGTAATGACTAATTATTATTTCGTCTGCCACAGCCCGTGTCTAACAAGTTACTTTTCTATAGAAATAAATGCAGCGTCTGTGTATTTGTTACGCGTAAGATGTAGTCGGAATCCAACGATTTTCTACTCTGTTTACAAGATTTTCAACCTTCCCATTATCAGGCACAGCTCTTCTTATAATTAGAGAAGAGACGCTAAGCTTTCAGGTCTGAAACTCTTAAATAAAGGTCAACCACCAACGTACTGTTTCTCTGTCGGATTTGCTAGGTCTATCGGATCGAAAGATAATAGGAATTATTTCAAAAGCTAATCAAGTGCGGCTTAACGAACTTCACTATATTTCTTCATTGTTCTTTCATCAACCTCCGAAACAATAAAAAGCCGAAATTCATATCACTACTCTTTGCCTTACTGTCTATAATTGTAGAAACAAATCAACAATCGTGCTTCCGATCTCAATCAAACTGTTATACAGTTAAGAAGAAACAGGCAACTTGCTTTGAAAGATAACATCGACATTGGCGTCAGATTGTCTACTCTTGAGCCTCTGAAAAACTGGAGCGTGCACTTTTTGTACCTATTAATAATGGACTTGTTTTCAACGATCGATTCACACAATATTGTGTATAGGATATTGATGAGATAGGTTCAAGATGTTCAGTTAGACAACACATTTTTTCATTTATCTAAGAATAGCGGCAAAAAGTGGTATTCGGATAGATTTGTTAATTAATTCCAATCATACAGTTCTATCGAAAATAATAGCAGCCTCTTGATACAAATGACTAAACTGGAAAAACTCAATACTTTTGTAGCAGAACAAAAGTATGGGAACCACAATTTATGCGTAATATTAGAGCTCCATTCGTGTCTGCAATTCATTCTTATCTAAAATAATCGAGCCCAATGTTCAAACTTTCCAGTCCAAATATGCAATAAAAACAACACTTTATATTCATAGGTATAGGTTCATAATAAGGCTCTATCGAAGCTTCTTATATCCGCAATCGGTACTGCTAAGCAAGACATTATGAAAGAAATTTGCAACAATTTGTGATTTTAAAGAAAACTGACCAATATAATTAAGTAGTTGAAAAATCCTTAATCATTTTTTAACCAAGAATTTGTAGAATAGACGGAAATCATATTACAGTTACGATCTTATTATAAATTATAAAATACATGCCCTCCTGAAGTAGTTTAAATAATATCACGACATTCGTGACCATTACATAAACCTAAACTGGATTAAATCGATCCTGTACCTACATTTCGCACGATAACACAAAAGTACTATAATATTTTCCTTTCTAAAACTTTTGTAACCATTAAGTTGAGTCAAAGCTCGCTCGGTGCGTCACTCGTTTGGATGTAGAGGTCCCCGTGTTTATTTGCAGACGGTGACTCACACAACAACATTACGTCATTGATGTCACGATAGTGCAGTTTTATTTCATGGCATAGAAGTAGGTAAACGAGTATAATTTGTGTTCTATGCAACATTTCACACATTTTACGAATGCCTTTGGATTACAAATCTAGTGGTAACTTTCCTAGCTGCCCCTCCTTTACTTTCTCCTACAACTCGGCGGTCCCCTGAAAGCCGCCTTGCAATGGCTCCCGGTGTAGCGCTCTCACACCGCGCTAATTCTTTCTTTACACATAAATCTAAATTGTTACTGATAAATTAATATCGTACATGTCAAACCGGAAAATTGATGTTTTATACTCGTACTAAGAATTTGAAGATGATGTCTGAGTCGTGTTGCGCAAAACCTGACGCCTAATCCTGTGTTATTGCTGCAAAGTAAAGTTGACGCGTCTCTCTCCCCCTGACCCCCACTTTTTCAGATTTATGAAGTTCAATAAAATAGAGTAAATCCTAAGTATACCTACTTTCCTTTACGATTGTGACTCACATGCGCATTACGTCAGAGTCGCTATGAAGATCAATGCGTGTTGCGCTATCCGCATGTAAATGGTTTTTGATACGTTGCAGTTACCACAGTGATGGCCGACTACTTTGGCCACTCATTGTCGATCTTCTTATACGAATACATCACGAATAATATTAAGGGAATTATAGATCAAATTGAATGTCTTTCTTTAATTGCAAGGTAAAAAATGTGTGGTACTTTACCATGTCAACAAGTTCTTAGTATGTATTATCTTCAATGCGTAATATGACACATTTCTATTACAATCGGTATTTACAACGAAACAAAATTGTGTGTAATCCACATAATTCTCAATATCATCGTAATAATGTATGTTTTAGTTGCCCGGATTTCCTTACACATTAGAAATTCTGTAACTGACAAACTGTAACTGATTGTGGCAAAACCTTAAGTACTAATGATACATATAATTTTCTCGACTGTCTTGCTCGTAAGCTTCATTCAACAAGATCTCATTAATTCATATTTTGCATATATCACAGAAAAGTCCCAATTCTTGAACCATCGCAAGGCTGTTATAATATTATATTTTAACGTATAAACGCTAGTTAAATGTCATTTAAAACGCAAAGTGATGCAAGTAGCCCAATGGATTTGTGAAAGTATTATGAATGTGAAAACTTACTGCGAGTGTGCCAAATTAACATTATTGCATTCGCCACTTCGGCTGTTATAGACGTACGTCACTGATGTAATTGATCACACTTTTGGAACTTCTTACAGTTATTTAAAAGATTTACTGGTAGTTTAACGTAGTTTGAGGGTATCTACAGAATACGTCTTGAAGAAATGAACTAAGGAAAATGTTCTGTTAAAGGACTTCGATAGAATGTGTGTACTTGATTACTAAAAAGACAAAGTACATGTACCTACTAATGGTTTTTGATATAATAATGAATGTAATTATTCAGTCCCATATGATATAGACTAATTGTTAGATACACTCATGTTGGATACAAAAAGTTCATCTTTCCTACAATACATAATTAATTGCACGACCGACACAGCTGTTATGTTGGAATTACTTAAAATGTAGATTCCCAAGTAACACAATACATTTTTCTTGATAATGTTACTGATTTTTTTCAAATATATGTATTTGTTAAATGTACCATAACGTTATACACTATTGCGTATTAAGTTTTTGCCTCCGTTAGTATGGATTTTTGTTAGAGTTAAGCCTAGGAAATATAGATAAGTCTAGATATTAGGTCAGCTCGTGGCACGTTAATCACTCTACGGTCTAATTAGTCAGACTAATTGACAATGTACGTTAGTGTTTACTCTGAAGTCCGAAAACGAAGAAAGTCTCGGTTCGTTAAATTGGCATCATTTCTGTATATTTTATTGTCTTCGAATGGTTATTAAGAAGTGCTTCAGTACATAATTTTTTAACTAGTGATCACTTGCGTTGTGTCGATTAATGTTCGAACTTTATGTAATTTTGTAACTTCTTTTAAAATGCGACTTTATAATTTGCAAATAAAGAGTTAAGACATCATTTTCATCGTACTACAGGTACTTATACAAGTAATCTAATTTTCTCTCATTGGAATTTAATAATGTATACTGTTAATGAAACAGTTACTTTCATTACATTTGCCTATGAACTATGTAGTATTTATGTCGATAAAGATAAAAAAAAAACTGTTTTGTGTACAAAAAATATTCTAAGCTTATAAATAAACACGTTAACATGATATCAAGCTGTCGAGACATTTACATATTTCATAGGCATTTAACTTTACCTCGACTAAGCACCTTTGAATATATGAATCTGAATGAAATAGTAAATGCGACAACCTGTTTGTTGACAGATTGCCGGAGGTTTTATTTCTAGTGTTTGTATAATGTGGGTGGCTGTGTACAGTACAAGGTTACTTTAGGGGGATTACGTAATGGTTTTTTTTATTGACAAATATATTTATTGCTACCTTGTCCCGGATCGTCGTTCTGTGCCTCTTTATTGTGCATTATTAATAGAAAACTGTTTCGGATTCGGATGTCAAATTATGATTATAAGAAATCCCTTATTCTAAGTTTCTTATTCTTATAGGTATTTTTAGAAACAGGTGTACCGATCCTGTCGGCTACCTTAAATAAAGATCATTCGAAACAATACACATACTCTCTTAGAAACGTTTCAATATATCTAGTCCAATCTATAAATATATACAATAAATCATTTTCAAAACATCAGACAATTTTAAGCTGGATCACAGTGCTTCACATAATTGCTCATGGTCCTCCGTCAGCTGCCGGTAGCACTGACAAACCATTAATATTGTACATCTCTATTTGTCTCGTCGGATGTGACAGCTGATAAAACAAACATTTTCAAGAAAATAAGAACTAAAGAAATACAGAGTTCGTGATTTAACATACATTGCTTAAAAATTATTTTTCTTTGGATTAAGATTTAGGATTAAATACACAATAATTTTTCAAACTATTCTTCTATGACCAGGCTACGCTAATACAGATATTATATTGAATTTATTACGATATAAAAGACATTTGTATACACACAATATATTACGCACCATTTTCAATAATTATTTATTCAAACAAATAATATACACACATATTTCCAACGTATTGAAAAATATAAAATAGCAAACATTATTATTTGATATAGGTAAACTAAGTTTTTTTAAGAGAAACATAATAAGATAAATAATTAGAATAATTTAAATATATTTGTTGTTTAGTAAATATTGAATAACCGCAACTGTATATTCAAGAGTTAAAAATAAAATTTGAGTGAAAATTAAAAAAATAATAAATTTAAGGAAATATGTAAATATGTTTATCAACATAAACGTCATCCCCTTCCAGAGCAAAGCGTCATCCCCAGTTTCCGTAATTTGCAGAACAAAGGTTACAAAGCAAAAAGCAGCAGGTGCAGAAGTGGCAGAGGTACACGGAGCCGGGCGATGAGCTGGAGCCAACCGCGTCGTCGCCCATGAAGCGCTCCTCCAGGAACCTGTCGGACGAGCTGGAGTGCGACGATGACGACAGCCCACTGCCTGAAGGCGTTCTCACCACAAACCTGGGGTTGGATATCGTCGTGGTGGCCACTAAGGTACGGTTGTTATAAATTACCCCTAATGGAACCTGACCATGTAGTTCGAAGTCCGCTGACGAATGACCGATGCTCAATAGTATGCTTGCAAACAAACTACAATTTGATACCGTCGTGCTTTCAACAAAGGTTGTTGCAGACGAAAGATGTTGCAGACGTTTTTCCCCTCCAATCTGTACAATAAGTAAATAGTATGTAGATGGGTGATAGTTGTCTGAAGGTGTGTATAGTCCCCGCCAAACTACTATTCCGCTCTGAAGTTGTTGCGAGCAGGTGTAGTCATACAATTTGCTATGGCGACCCGATTAATTCCTATATTCAGAGCGGACTAGCAGCTTTACGCTCACTCTATCTACTTATAGGTTTCTTTAAACGATAAGTATTTAACGAAAGGAAATACTTCAGGAACATGTCCTAATATTGTTCTGTTATTTTCTGAGAGAAGACTGTAGCACAGCAGTGGGACAGTTATGAGTATCAACTTGATTTGAATTGAGTTGACTGCTGCTCCTGCTGGTTACAACTTTCCTAATAAAATAACTTTCGGCTATAAGATTAGGGTTACTAACTATTAATCCATTGCAATTCCCTCATTGCAGACTGACTACATGAGCACCCTGGAGAAGGAGCACGACTACCGTGACGAGCACTTCGACTTCATGCAGCAGTGGGTCCGGCGGTTCTGCCTGCAGTACGGCGCCGCGCTGTTCTACACGTCCGCTAAGGAGGACAAGAACTGCGATCTGCTATACAAGTACCTCACGCACCGGATATACGGACTGCCGTTCAGGACGCCCGCGCTCATTGTCGAGAAGGACGCTGTTTTGATGTGAGTATGTAGGTTTACTTCATGTAGAAGCCTTTTCTCATGTAGATATGATTAATGCCTATGACTGACTATGCCGCCTTTTAAATTTAGTATCAGATGAACATACTGTTAGACTTGATAAAATCGAAACCGATTTTATCAGGTTTTTGTCAATAATTAGGAATGTTCCTCAAGTTGCATCCCTTGTTAGTCAAAAAGAACAAAGATACGATAAAGATTAGGCAAATTAAGAATGTAGTTGGACGTGGCTAAAATTTAGTGCCAGTAAAAGGAAGCCTGTACAAGGCCTCACAAAAATGTTATTTAGTTTCGATTTCGAATTTATTGACTTTATTACATTATTTAATGGCTTTCTGTATTGCATTTACAGACCCGCTGGCTGGGATAGTATGAAGAAAATTAGCATATTGTATGAAAACATGCAATCATGTAAACCAGACGATTACTACAGGGATGTTATAGTGCAGCCTGCCACAAGGAAGGTGAGTCATGAAGACATCGTTTATCGTTTATTTGGGCATGTTGTCTTCCCCAGTTGTGGGGAGTGCCTTGCACCCGCTAGCCGAACATAGAAACTGTTGCAATTATTCATGATTGTAATTTAAATGATAATATTTTGAAGATGGTAGAACCCATTTTTAGTTTGACTCCGACGGCACCACCGCCACACCTATTTCTGCCTCATAACAGCAATGTTAAACGCTGCTGTGTTCTGGTTCGAAGGGTGTGGTAAGGGACATACTTTTCCGAGGCGGTTTCAGTTTAGTTCTCAAGGGCGCTATATGTGACCGACTTCAGGTAGGAATATCTAATCCTATCTGGGTTTAATTACAGATGTCCATGGGCGGCAGTAACCACTTACCATCAGGTGGACTGCATGCTCGTCTGCTACTCCTATATTATATAAAAAAAAACAAACAAGGCTTGGACCACATATCTTTAAATACATAATATAAAATTAATGTCTTACAGAGTGGCGGTCACCGTGAGGCGGAGGTGTCAGCGGAGGACGAGCAAGCCTTCCTACAGCGGCAGCTGGCGGCGCTGCAGGCCGGAGCGCCCGCGCCCCGAGCTGACTCTCCGCTACGTACCACGCAAAGGGCCACCTCACAGGTATGGAAAATTTCAATATGTGTAAATTCAGGTCTCCTACGCACAATTTGATTGAATGTCAAATCAAATCAAATTTTTTTATTCAAAATAGGTTCTTTACAGATCACTTTTTGAATGTCAAAGCAACTACCACCACTTCACAAGGTGTTTCGTTATGGAGAAGAAGCGGCGAAAGAAACTCCATAACACACATCTTTTTAAAAAAATGTTTTTGACAATGTTAACTTAACGTAATGGTACATGTGGAGCTGGAGCTAATTCAGACCACACCGTTTTGTCAGTCAAATAATCACTTACTTTATAGTACGCTTTTTTACATAGCGTTAGTTTAACGACATGTTTAAACTTTTTTTCTGTGAGATTCAAAATGTGGTCGGGTATTTTATTGTAGTAGCGAATACAGTTGCCCACGAAAGATCTAGCCACCTTACATAATCTACGTTTAGGAATTACTAATTTATTTCTATTTCTGGTATTAAAGTTATGGTGGTTACTATTTTTTTCAAACATATCAGTGTGTTTTCTTACATACATAATATTTTCATAAATGTATTGACTATGCACCTTCAATATATTAATAGTGGGAAACAGTTCTCTTAGGGACTCACCACGCCGCAGACTATATATTGACCTTATTGCTCTTTTTTGAATAGTAAATATAGAGTCTATGTCAGCAGCACTGCCCCACAGTAGAATGCCATAAGACATAATGCTGTGAAAGTAACTGAAATAGACAAGCCTGGCAGTGGGTATGTCTGTTAACTGTCTAATTCTTCTGACTGCAAAAGCTGCAGTACTAAGTCTGCTGGACAAAGCAGAGATGTGGGGACCCCACTGGAGTTTAGAATCAATGGTAATCCCCAAGAAAACAGTTTCATTGACGAATTGCAAAGTCTCACCATTTAGAGCGACATTCATCCCCGTACTCCTTACATTTGGTAGCATAAATTTAATACATTTAGTTTTATTAGAATTTAAGAGTAGGTTGTTTGCACAATGAACAACAAAATTAGGTGACGTATTGGTATCCTCCTCAGATCTTCATAGAGTTAAAATTTTCATAGCAAAAATATCATACTGTTTATACTTTATTAAAAAAAAATCGTACTCCTGATTCCAATATAATTGTAACAGCCGTTTATACTTTTTCACAAATAGATGACCTGAAACAGTTGAGTAAATATTAATTTGTTTCTATTAGTAGTACTGTTGAAACTATTAGTTAAGCTCTATAAACGTTTTTTTTTTCTAATAATTGAGACGCAATAAGATTTGTTTCATAAAAATGTAACTGTTTGTTATAAACATAATAAATTTATGCCAACCTTATACATATTAAATCTATCCGTGAAAGACTTTTGTGCATTATACTATTCTTTCTATGAATAAAAATATATTTTAACGAAAAAGAGCGTGTGTAGACAGTAATATCGTTAATGTTACACAGTTGGAGGGCGCGAAGATCGGCATGGGCGGCGGCACGCCCGGCAACGAGGGCGTGCTGGCGAACTTCTTCAACTCGCTGCTGTACAAGAAGACGGGGTCGGGCGGCGCGCGCGCCCCGCCGGACGCGTCGCCGGCCGCCGCGGCCGCCGCGCGCTCCGACGCCGCGGCCGAGCTCGACCGCCTCACGCGCGCCAAGCGCCCGCCGCCGCCGCTCGACCTCAACTCCTCCTCCGAGTGCTAGCCGCGGACGCAGGTTCGCTATATGTATATTGTGACATGATATTGAAATAGTAATTGAAGGTGGTAGAACCCTTTGTGGTTCGACTCCGGCGGCACCACCGCCACACCTACTTCTGCCTACTAACAGCAGTGTTAGGCGCTGCTGTGTTCCATGTGAAGGGTGTGGTAAGGGAGACATAATTTTCTGAGGCGTTTCAGCTTAGTCCTCTGAGGTAGCAGCGCATCTGTGGCCAACCTCAGGTAGAAATATCTAATCCTATCTGATGTTGATTACAGATGTCCATGGGCGGCAGGAGCCACTTACATCATCAGATGAACTGCATGCTTGTCTGTTACTTCTATACTATAAAAAAAAGTAGAAGAACGTGCTATTCATCTAGTAGTAAGTTATAGCCCGCGCCAAACTACTAGCCCGCTCTGCATATATAAATGAGACGCTTCGCAAATAACTTCAAAAAGATGAAATAAAAAACAGACACGTCCCGAAACTTTTATTAACTTCTACGACAATTCCACAAATCATAGTTAAAAAGTGAAAAATACACACAATTGTTAGCTATTATTTATGATTCGGTCTATTTAAAAATATTATTATGATTTTCAGGTACATTCATGCGGCGGTCGCGAAACCCAATCAGCGGAGCGAGCTCGGCTTGACGCACCGCGGATATCACTACATACATGCTGGCTTGTACTTCGTCTACGATACTGTGGCGACACGTCACCCTTCCGATACGACAACTCGCTTACGATTGCCTGACGAGCACGCGACACGCGCTATCGGCAACGATTTGTCGGATGCCGCGTAAAGATAGTAAGCAAGTCGTTTGATAATAAAAGGATGCAGGGCATAACATCAGTATTTGCAATCAAAAGCTTTCAGTCCTAGCATATTCCTGCTAATACCATATCCGACAAGTGGAATCCGATGCTAGTGTCGCATTGCGGCGTTTGTGGCAGGCGAATGTCGACACTTGCAGTGTGGCGTACTATTTATATGAATTAGAAATGTAAAATTTATTGGATGGGATTCTGGGGCATTTTTCCACTGATTTCACTCGTAGAGTCATTATTAAATATTTAAAATAAAATTGTTGATCTAATTAGAGTGTTAAGTATAAGGTGATAGTTACAAATCGTTGACGTAGCCTCAATTGTGATCCTCTAACTCATGGCAGCCTTCCGCGTACATGAAAAATGCTCCAGACTTTTGATAGGGATAATTTGTAATACATTTCCATAATGGTACAGTGAGACGAACGGGATGTAATACTTTCCTATTCAGTAAAGTTTTTTTTACTTGTAATATGTTTAATGATATTAAATAAGTATTTATTTAGGTAGCCTCATGTGTTAACTGGAACGTGATTATTAATAATAATTATATTTTGTAAGATACAACTCGACGGCACACCGCGTGCATACAGCTATATTATTGATATTTTAATTTTTTATTTAGCCAATATAATAAATCGCATCTTTTTATATCTGTCTCGATCTATAAACCGGAAGTTTGTTTATGTGCCGTCGAGTCGGATTAATATACTTAACGCAGAGAAAGCTTTGAATTGATAGTGGGTAAAGGAGTTCCAAAATAAGTGATCTTCTATGAAGACTGGCAGTGCAGGTCGAGGGGATGGAATGCACAATGAAGTCACTGTTTGTACAAACCATTTACCATTAATGAAGTTGTATTGAACCAGTCAACACCGTTAATTGTATTCTTGAAGATGTACACATTTCTACATAACTAAGATCATTCACACATGTGTATATAGGAAGTGTATTGTAAACTCTATAACGAAGTTATTTATAACCACAACGTCCATATAACGTAAATGTGTCTATTATTTAACTTATCACTATATAACGAATTTTATAACAAAAGAAAATACTCAGAATAGTCTTCGTTATAAGGAGTTTACACTGCCTGTATGTTCAGTTAGTGTTCGATAAACATGGTTGAAATTAAATATAATTGCATAATAATCGGGTACATTGATTGGTGCATTTCGAACTGTCCCGTGTGTGAGTGGCCTTACGAAACGTTAAAATTTACTACTCCCGTACGTAAGATGAATATAAAATTGATTTTATTATGAATAAATTCAGTTTACCTGCTAATGCTTAGGTGAATGTGCAAAAAACCGCCAAATATAATATTTTGATAAACAAATGTGCATACAATAAACATTCATTGGCAGTATAAGAATTCGAAAACACGCATTTTATTAACAATATTTAAAGCACCCTTTACACGGTTACAAAATTACTGCAGAAAGACTTTGATGAAAGTATCATCTAAATTATTAGTAGGTAGACATTTTGACATAGACCTAGTAACCAAATAGTCTCCTAATGGATAATCATTTTTTTAAACCGATAAAGGCGCGGACACGTCGCTTTATAAGACAGCAGATAAGTGCACGCTGATTGGTTTAGACTTAGCCCAATATTCAGACGTAGCTTTGTGTGAGGTCTGTTTGACTATTGTAATATGCATTGGGTGTCTATAGTTGGTTACTTTGTCCATTTTAATGCGTTTATTATCTATATGTTTAATTTTATTTGCTCATTCGAAGTTTTAAAATGTTTAACACTCATAAACCACTTTGTAAATTATATTCATTATTTGGATTGTAATGGTGACCTTTATTGTTTTACTGAATTAATTTATTGCAAAATATATTTAACAAAGTTTTCAACGAGTCATTCTATACCATACAGTGTGATGACGTTTGATCTTGTATTTTACAGAATGTGTAATGTTTTATAGAGATTGGATTTTGTTTATTTGTGGTGCAATACAGAACATTCCAAACGTGGTTTGGTGCTTATTATTATAGTAAAATTATCGAATATTATATGGAGTTTCATTTAAAAATACTTGCCCAATAGCTCTCTATTTTATTGTAGGTTTTCTATACTATTTGGCGTTTAATCACTAAAGGTCACTATTATGAAAAAATCACATTTAATAATAAAAGCAATCGTTTCATAATAATTACAAATATCCAAATCATATCTTAATGGTACTTAAACTTTTGATCTATCTCTTTTACCACGTTGGCGCGTTAATGGCATAGCTTTCAGAATACAATTCCTACTTTAAGTATTTATGTAGATGAATAAAATTAGTATTTTGGTATGTATTTAACTTATTAACTCGTGTAATTTTAGCTAGTGTTACGGTAATGTTAGTGTTGGTATTTTTGACAAACTTATTTGAAGCACAATTATTTGAAAACACGACAGTCTCGTTCCATTAAAATAGGTTACAAATACTAGAATTCTATTTAACTTTATACGGTTAATCAGTTAATCAGTGCTAGAAAATAAAACATATAAAACACTCATTTATGTTTTATATAATATATCAATTGTTCAACAACCTGCGCTAATAAGCGCTCCGATTTGCGGACGTTGCCTTTAATTGATTATCACCCGTAGCTCAAGAAATATAGATATGCTCGCTATTGTAAATCAGTTACTATATAAAGGCACTTAATATCATATAATTATTCTCCACTAAGTAGTAATAGTTAATTTGAAAGGCATACAAGGCAGCGGTAAGCGAATGAAGGCAGCTGTTGCTTTTGTGTTTGTGACATTTTTTTTAAAGAAGCTATAGAAAACGTATGTAATAAAGTTTTGAGAAAAAAGCAAGAGGAGATTTATAATTATGAACTATTTATGATAGTAAAACCTAATAACTTGGACAGATAATAATTTTGTGTCTAGGCTTTAAGCCTATTTATAAATACAGATTTTTTGTATGAATAAGTTTGTCATTAATTAAGGAATATTATATAGCGGTCGGTCACCGCGATATGTATAGAGATTTGGCAGGTTTTGATATGATGTATGTACAAGTATATGAAGTTTGTCTATTTTTGTATTGGGGGCACAATGTTAAGTGGCTAAAATGCATAATTTATGGTAATGTATGTAATAATGTATATTTCGGATATTCTCTAAGTAACCAACTTATACCCTTTCACTGGTGTAAGTTTTTAACTTTTCTATTTCAATTTAGAAATCTACTTCAATATATTTTATTATTTTCCCACACATTCAATATTTAAACGTTGATAATGAAAAAAGGAATATACCTACTTATTAAAATAATTACTAAGTATCAATAGAGACAACACTTATAATTACTATTTATGGATACATGCACAATGGAAATTTCAATTTATATTATTATTTTATTACAGTTAGAAAATATTACTAGCTATTTACCAATATGAATGATTACCTATTTCTTTGAGAAAAGTGAAAAGTTTACACTTGAAACAATAACGAACGTAAGGTCTAGAGACGAGCTTTTTAAACGTTGCGGCAAATTCGTATGCTATTAAACCTATGCGAGAACGCACATTCGTAGAAATTCTTTTAAATTCATATTTTTAGTGATAATAATTTTGAGGCAATTTGGTTACGTTACTCGTCTTGTGAAAGCTAGCTATTATGAGATGAGCCAAAATCAGTATTGATGTAAAATTGTTTTAAAAATAAGTATAAATTGATTATCTACGTGTAGTGTTGAATTTTCGCATATAAAAAGTCCGTATTTCACTAGAACAACAAAGGTGTTATTGACGTTTTTCAAGTTAACTCCAAAATTACTCTAGACTTGAAAAATGTTAAGCGACAATTTAAAAATAACTTTACTTCTCGATTACATATATACTTTGCTCATCTAGATTAATTTTTACTTCTTATACTAGTCAACGTATCAGTTCGTTTATTATTAGATTTCAGTTAAAATACATCTATTTTCTGTGATATGATTTTTATATAGAACAAAGTAGTGTTTTATCTGCAAATAATATTAATATGTATTAGCCACGAAACATCCTCGCATAGGCACAGAGCATTAACAGTGTATGTTTTTATGCTCAAAATATATTCCATCTTATTATGCTTAAAACGAAATATAATTATTGAAAGTATTTCGCTACTTAAACAGCACATTGTAATAAGCTTATAAAATAAATGTTCGAAGTAATTTTAATATATTTTTATTTAATGATTTTTATTTCAATTTCGTACGCTAACGATCGGTTAGACCGATTTGTAATAATTATTATTATATCATTCAGTGCAAGAATGCCGTTTTGGTTGTATATTAAACTTAAATTATTCGATGGAAAAGGCATAGTGATTTATAATGTTAGATTCTCAATAGATATATGTATGGCTTTCAATAAGATAGATTGTAATATTTATACCGAAGTCCATGTGTAGTTGTTCCATGCTCTGTATTCAAATTGCAATTATTTAAGTATCAATTAATTATTTATATCATTACGAGATTAATGTGTACTAAAGTAATAGGATACTGCTGTATTAGAATTATTGAAATTTATTATTATGTCGAATCTAATAAATATATAATGAGTCGCCAAAATGTATTTAGCATTGCACAGCTTTTACGACATGCATAATAATTAATTGAAATATACATTTGTGAACCATTGAACGAAATAACTGCTGTTCGTAGTTTTACACGTTACTTTTGAATTATCTGTTAAATAAATGTTGATATGCAATAACAAACACAAAGTTAATACTTAATAGTTACTGTGTTAAAAATATTAAGTCACAGTATATAATTATTTTATTATGTAAAATGTTGTAAAAATACAAAATATGTGAAGACAACGAACGCATCTTTGAACAAGCGATAGTACTATAATAGCGACGATAATATTTGAGATAGATTTTGGGAGCCCGCCTTACATTCTAAATATACATATTTGGACTAATTTTTAAATAAATATCATGTTATATAAAATTCGCAATATCCTCTTAAATATATTATATCAATAAAAAGCTTTTATGCGTCTGTGTTAAGCTTCAATTATTTATATACATGTGTGCATATTGAGTACCATAAAAGATATTATATATGTCTATTGCCGAACATCAGGTGTAATTAATTAATTATATAATACACTATAATTGTGTATGTATTGAGCCTAGACATAATATAATATCTTTGATATTAACAAACAGTTACTAAATAAATGGTTGTAACATTATTTATAGTTTGAAACACATATGGTACTACAACATACTGTTTCGCAAATTAAACGAGAAAGTTCTTGCAAAAACTGTAATCATCGAAGAATACAAAATAATGTAAAATATTTATTGCTATTTATTAGATATTTACTAAAATATATCATCCATGTCGTAATGGCCACATTTCTACAATGTTCCCAACTAACATAATGGATGTAATAACAACGGTTAGTACCAAACATAGATTAGTAAAGATTACTCACTCCTAACAAGAAAATGTACCAAGTTTTGAGAATTGAAATAGTTGCGTAAAAAAGTTTTGCCACGTCTCCGTGCTAAAATGTCCCTAAATTATTTGAAATAATTATTTATTTATTATGAAAATAACGCAGTATTAGTTATTTATTCGTAAATTTTGTCTAAAAATGTTTTTATTTGTCAAGAATTCAAAAAAAGAACTTACTATAATAAGCTGTTTGTGGCTTCATTCAATTTCAAGGCTGCGAAGTATCTTTACTAATCTATGGTACCAACACTCAACTCTGTAGAAATATTTACAGAGCATATGCAGTGTGTTTATTTAAGTATTATAGCCTGTGTTTAATGTTTAATAAAGCTTATTGGCGACTATTGTACAGGAAAATTAAAATAAATAGCACAGATTCTGTTTACTTTTTTTACTATTCTATACCTAAATTTTCCCTTATACCGCTGTTTTTACATTTTTATAGCAAAAAAACTTCGATCACTATAGTGATCGAAGCAAAAAAATAATAAAGAACGTCTAACTGTTCATAATTGGAGTTTGACGTCACAAGCTGCTCTTTGTCTACCAAATACTGATCTGAGAAGACACGTATATGTTCATGTGCTTGAAAAGGTAAAATAGTGAAATAGTAGTTTAAACTAAAATGATCATTTAGATTTATTTCGCTACACAAATCTATAAAATACCATGTCCACAATATGAATAATTATAAAGGAATTTTTGGATTTAAAGTAGAACAAAATGCAATAAACCTACCGTGGAAATGAAGATGAAAGGAACCGCTATCAGTTATCCATTGACCAGTTATTTGGAATAATATGTATTATGTATATATTACTATTTATAATTTTATAATACTATTTGTTTCAAGTTTGTACTTTCGCGCTATTTTCCTTTTACGCCCCATTTTCAGATTCTATTGTTGCCAAAATAGCGCAGATAACGATAGCAATACAGCCATAGCACTTTCAATGTATAAAAACAGAAGGACTAAATTAATGCTTATTTTCTATTTTCTTTCGTAAAAATAAGTGTGATGTAACATATGGATAGTAAAATAAACACCATTATTATAATATATTGAAATTTTAAACTAAAATATGTTTAATTTCTAATCTTATACCACAAATGTCACGATCATCATTATATTCAGATAGGATCAAACGTCAGTTGGATGCAGTTGTCAATGTCAAAATAGAATAAATTGTTAATTAAATTGTCATTCGTGAAGTGATTTGGCTGATGGAGGGAAGTTGTGATCGATTGTATTGAAAAAATACGATAAATAATTATTAGATTCGGTAAATAATTAAATTCGTGAACCGCGAGTGGTCGAATGTGTAAAACCTGTGTGATGTGAAACCACGTTAGATAAGTGCAATGTTGTAATCAACGTCTAATAATAGTTTTTTTTATCAAATGTGTCCAGTGAAAATTGTTGCGTGTGATACGATGTTCGTTGGTTGATTTAGCGAAATGGGTCAGAGTTCGAGCTCGGTGTGGAACAGGAGTAGTCGGCGCACGTACCGGGGCTTCATGCGGCGGAATAAGTTGAACAAGTCTAGTTTGAGCCACACGTTCAGCTTGCCGTCGTCCGAGGAGTACCCGGAGCTGATGAACGTGAACACGGCGACGGAGGAGCAGCTGATGACGCTGCCGGGGGTGAGCCGGCAGCTGGCGCGCGAGATCGTGCGCCACCGGCAGATGATCGGCCGGTTCAAGCGCATAGACGACCTTGCGCTGGTCTCAGGTGATTAGAACTCTTTGTTTTCGTATCGAATTCGAACGTTGTGTATGCAAATCGCTTGTTTGCGTGCATTTTAGTCACGCGGCTCAAACAATGCCCATTTAACATTTAATGATGCTTGTTGTGGCGTTTGGTATACAACTTATAAAATAATTTTGTTGTTTTGTATTATTTATTAAGTATATGTGTTATTTTTTTAATATTCAATATCCATTAAAAAAGACCCATTATATGTGTTATTTTTTTAATATGTAATATCCATTGAAAAAGAGGACCCTTATAGCCAAAATATTATTTTTTTAGTAAGGTCTTATGACATATGAGGCAATGAAAGATTTATGGAACATTATGGTTTGATAAACCAAAACGAAGATGGCAATTTCAACCCTTTTTCAGTTTACCTATAATTATGTGGATGTTGAACCATGCATGAAATAGTATATTTTATAGGTATCAGTTATTCAGCAACATTAAAAGTAACCTATGTATTATTTAGTACAAGTGCAGGAAACTGGGCCCTCAATATAAAAATAAAGATTGCCCCATAGCATGAAATATTTTGAATTCCTAAAGTATATTTTAATTTCAAAGCAATTTATACAATGATTAATTATAATTACAATATTTTAGGTATTGGAGCTGAAAAATTAGAATCATTAAGGCCAGAGATATGTACAAATACTAGAAGACAGATTTCCCGAGCAAGTTCTCGTACACAATCGTTAGATAGCATAAGATTACAAGTGGAAAATAAGTTATGTTCTGTCAACTCATCCAGTGTATTTCAACTTCAGTGCGTACCTGGCCTTAACCAGGAGCTAGCAGCAAATATCGTAGATTATAGAAACAAGAAGGGACCATTTAAATCTCTAGATGATTTAATAAAAGTAAGAGGAATGGATATTGTAAGGCTTAGTACTGTCAAACATCATTTAAGTCTAGAACCACGGAAATGTGAAAGTGTTCAGCACATAACTAATGGCCATGTTAACGGATGGGATGGGTCATTAAACGAATCAATACTGACTGCAACGAGACCACCAAAGACACCACATAGAAAGAGTTTGTCAATGCCTTCAAAACTCCCTATTACGTTGCCAAATGGATTTGCAACAGCACCAGTCAACGACATCTTAGATCTGTTATCAGCGTATTCGCACCGACCAGTTGTTGAAGAATTGTTTATGTATGAAAGAGATGGAGTGACATGTTGCCGACTCGCATCCTGGAACCTCCATCAGCTTAGTGTAGAGAAAATAACCAATCCCGGTGTCAGAGAGGTTGTGTGTAGGACTATTTTGGAAAACAAGTAAGTAAAGTCAGCTTTTGCACTTTTTTTTGGAAAGAGTGATTTTAAAATTGATGTCCTTCTAATATTGATCTATATTTCCAAAATATAATATTGCAATTTTGGGCAGATGCAGAATTTACTTGTTAGTAGTGTCCTCCAGGATTTTTGACATTAACTATTCTCTTAGGTGTTTAACTTTGTCTGCATTAGTATCTTTTTGAGATCAATGAGTGGTAGCCAGTGAAACTGTAGGAAAATCCTAGTTAAACTAATAATGATCATTTCACATACTATGTGACATACATAACAATAATTATATCTTTTCTATATTCTATATGACGATTACAATCATCTTGCCTTTTGAAAATTACATCTTAACTATTACATATAATAATATTGATTAAAAAATTAGAATATATAATGAAATTACAATCAAAGTACACAATACAAAATAATAATCTTTATTAATCATTCATGATAACTTACATTATCAGAATTGTTCCCATTCGAAGTTGATAATGTTGCTAAGTGGTCTATTATTATTTTTATCACCAATATTTGTAGCCTCTTATTGTGGTCTCATTATCTGTATTCAGGCATTTTTTTTATAGATGTACTCCAAGCTACACTTATAATAAAAAAATATAGTTAAACGCAGATGTGAACTAATTCAAATATGTTGGATATTTTAAATAAATAATTAAGTTAAGTTTGAGTGATAGAAATCTCACTTTCTACAATTCCATAAAGTATTTTAGTAGAAAAACTTGGTGTATAATATTATATGACATATGCGTTACTGGTGTGCCTATTAGTGTCATCTACACAAATCTTCCATACATCTTACTACTAAAGAATTCGCTTATTTTTGGTCACAGTACACTTCCGTGCAAACAACGCTGGTGTTACCTATACCAAGCTTTAATACGTCAATTTAACGCATACATTATTTACCAGGTTATCGATAATAGCCATACAAGACGTGGTGGAAGAGAGCGCGTTGCAGATGATCTGCGACGAGCTGAACTCGCCCTCGCTGCGGCGGGTGCGGGAGTGGCGCGCCAGCAGCCACAAGTGGGACTACTGCTTGCCGAAACTGTCCAAGTGGTGAGTTTACGTTGATTGACTGTTACTATGTAGTTGGTTTTTAGGGTCCCGTACCCAAAGGGTAAAAACGGAAAAACGTCTGTCCGTTTGTCACAGGGCTCTATTTTTGGAACCGTAATGGATATACACTTGAATTTTTTACAGATAATACATAACGGTGGCCACTATAACAAGAAATACTAAAAATAAAAAAAGTTTAATTTTAAAGGGGATCTCCATACAACAAACCGGTATTTTTCGGCATTTTTCGATCTACCTGTTCTAACCTTACTAGGAAGACAGTTGATATGTGCAAGTTCGACTCGTAGGTACTTTGCAAATTATTAAAGATTACTGCACTCATAGCCCTAAGATTCCCTGTGCCGTAGGTGCCATGAAAACATATAAAGACCAATAACGAAGAGACTCAGACTCAAAACAAAAATCGAAATTCATCATAATTTGACTGGGCGGGACTCGAACAGGTATCAGGACGAAATGGTGACAGTTCTGCCATGTGTGTGGATGATGAATGATGAATGTAGTTAGTATAATCTTAGGTTTGGTTCCCTTTTACTTAAAAAATCAATCTATCCTATGTTTTTTCCTGTAAAAGATTGGAGGTTCACAATTTACGTCTACTAGAAATGGTCAAATTGGTTTTGGCAAAAATTAGATAGAGCGCTAGATAAGTTAGTATGACAGTCTACAGATATAGGAGAGCAACAATTTTACTGCCATTGATGGATGGATATAAAGGAACAGAAACATTCTTTCAGATTTTGTCTTTAGTTTGTGTGAAATGCGTGGAAATAAAAAAAAATGAACTCAAAGTTTTTCAAAATAGATTGCGTTTTCCTATGTGACACATAATTATGCACTCCAAATATACAGTGAAAGTTTACGCATTTACTCGATAAAAAACACTAGTTTAAAATAACATTTCTCGGTATCGTAACGAATCCCAGATATTCAGATAAAGCTATTTCGGTCTATTATACCAAAGTACTTCTCAGAAGTAACATTAGATACTAGTATAAATATAAAACAGTTATTAGGCAGGTGCTGTTAAATACTTTATGAGCCTGTAATGAGGAAATATATTATCTGAATGACTGCAACCATCGACTGAAAGTCAAATGGATATAGACCTCCCCTAATCCTTACCACTCCGACCGCTCTTGAGCCGTCAGTGGTTTCTCGCAGTGTTCTTCAGATCTTAACCCTACCAGGTCGTAGTCCCGAATCCTGTTTCTCAGATGTGGTCTCTATTTGAAGATACACCTTCCTACACCATACATTTTCTGTCCTACGAACTATGTGGCTCTTCAGCTTGATTACTTTCAGTTAATATTTTCCATTTAAGAGCTTACGTTGTTGAATGGTTGGTGGATTATGTCGCGTACAGAAATACTGAATGCCTTTATGTAAACTGAATTTCTTATTAAACGAATAATGATAAAACATTTTCTAAACTCTCATGTAAATATCGTTTAGATGTTTGCCTGGATCCTGTTGTGTCGCATCAGTATACAGCTGTTGTAAATTTTGTAACTGTATTAATATAGGCAAAACTTGATTTTCTGATAACTTCTGTTTTGTGTAACTCTCAACTATAATATTAGTACTTATTTGACAATGGAATTTCGGTGTTACGTAAACCATTATCAAAGATAATTCAGTCTAGACGGACAAACTTTGATAAGACTTAACGGATGTCCACGGGGGATTTTTGTGATCAAATAAGGAAAAGAGTATGCTGTCACCTTATGTACCTTAATATGTTAATTTGTAACTATTGCCCATAGACATCTGTAACCTGAAATGATCTGAGGTTGATAACATATATCAATGGATGGCAGTTACCGTAGTCTAGTACGTTTAATAATCTCGTAATGTTTGCAGTTTTCATTATATCGAAACACAATTATCATAGTCTTTATAAGTCAGCGAATACCAACGCAAACTTAATTGCAATGAGTTCGGCAGATAGGTAGAAAGGTACAAATGTGTAAAAAGATGTAGGAGTATTGACGCGGTAGCTTTTACACTTATGCTATAAAAACTTATACTAAAATACTATACGCAATAATAAATTTAAATATCATTCATATCTGTTAAAAGTTGAAATAAATAACATAAGCAAGTGTTTTTATCATAGCCTTTAGTACGCCTTAATACATCTGATTCCTTCAAGACGTTATTAATAATAATAGGTACCTATTTTAATATTTTAAATGTGTACTGAATACTGATATAATCAATTTAATTTATGTAGTGGAAATGTTTATAAAAACACGTAATACATTTTTCATTAAGTTGTTTTTATTTGAAATGAAACTCATAATTCAACATGTTTGAATTTAATTAATTTTTTCACGTGCAATTAGCAACGGGCGGATACTGTTTACGAGAACTTTGCAAATATCTCATATAACACGAGGCAGAGTCGTTAAGTAGTACCTATTTTTTTTTTGATAAATCCAAAATGAAACTCATATTATATTGAGGAAAACAGTGTATTTAACGCATTACCACCGGCCTTGATTTAACAACATTTAATTATGTATGTAGCTATTGTATATTTGAGTGCAAATTGATTTATTTTTTGATTGAAGCAGAGGTAGTCACTAAATAAATTATATGTATAAAGTGAGTAAATGAACAAATATTATACTTCGCAGTCGGGTAAAAAATGTATACTCTAGTGAAATGAGAAACGCGGACTGAAATTTTTACTATTGAATGGAGTTAAAAGTTATGCTATATGCAAAAGCTTCACAACTTTGCATTCATATCCGCGATAAAACGAACGAATGTATCTATATATGTGCTGATATAATTAGCTGAATAGATAAGTAGGCGAGTTCAGACTATAATATCCACATCGAAACACGTTGTCCTCTGTGAAAGTTGTCACGGCGAGAAAGTGTTATTTTTATAAATTTTGGTCAGCACAGTATCATAGCACTGAGGTAATATATTTAGTGAGCGGAAACATACATCATGCATTCGCAACACTAAAGAGTTTTTACTGCGGATTAATTTTATTAATGTTGTTCTATATTCCAGAAGTCTAGAACATGGCACAGACTTTTATTTCCTGAAATACAATTCTGAATGCCTTTTCACTTTTTTATTTTAATGTTTTTGCTTATTTGTATAGCTATAAATACATTCGGAATCAGATGAATAGGGCATAGCGCTGACTTTTTGAAATGGATTAAAAGCTTACAATTCATTTTGACGCTTATTTATTAAACGCAAATGTTTACATAAAAAAATAATTAGCATCGGCTATCAGCCTTGTCCGTGTATAAATAGCGAGATTATTATTATTATTAATCCCCAGATTATTTAACTGACACGGATTACATGTCTACCAAATTTCATGAGAATAAGCTGATTAATGATGTACGAAAGTAGAACAAAGTGACTTTCGCATTTATAATATCACCAACGATATAAAACAATGTATAGATATAATTATCTGTACTAATCTCCTAGATATCGCCCTTGTTTCGCAAACCAGTAAGGGTCTCCCTATATTTATCGACACAAAATCGGATTGATAGGTCAAGAAAAGTTCTGTCTGTAAGAAAAGTGTATGTTATTGTCATTTAATTTGGCATGAACATCAATAATTTATCGATATGAATCTGCTTCTGCCACTCAAAAAGTCGACATTTTATGACGTTAAGGTCATGCATTTGCGTTTGCTACTTCAATATTATGAATAAAAATCCCATTATTTCGCCATGAACCTGCCATATTGTGGCTATATATGTGTGGACACCCTAAGTTAACATGCTAACCACAAATCGGGACGGGGTGACTGAACGGCGTGACACGTTTATTTATAAGTTATCGAGCCAAGTGCAAGGCCAACGCGGGTTTTGGCCTTTTTGCGAAAGTCTGCGCGGAGATCGTCTGATGTTATTAGCCAACGGTAGGTATTTAGAGTCACGCCTGGGACGAGACTTGAAATCCGCGCAGGCATTTTAGGTTACGGTCGAATTGTTCACAACTTTAAAATGTTTTAGTCAGAAATAAGATGTTGAATAAGGAAAAACTTCATTTAAATCACTTTATTTGATCATTTAAAATCCCCATATTTGCTCAAAATGCAGTATATCAAAAGATAAAAATCTTTTTATAAAATGTTTGCATGTCTGTCAGCAAGTTAAACTCGGAAAGGCTGATTTCAGATGTAGACATTTTAGTGAGAAAGTGGTGCTAGTTTTATACATAAAACATCTTGGGTTAATCTTAAAAGTATACTTTTATTAGAGAAAGGGCATAAATTGCATAATTGAAGCCTTTCTTGTTGTTTTGTTGTTGACAAATCACGTTCTGCTCTGAATACTTATTGCGCAACTCGTGTTTTGGCCAAACACTGTTGGCTTGCACGCCATTGATTCATGCCTGCTCTTTAAATAAATAAATAAATGATTCACGCCCATAGGCCCACGGTAGAATGCCGTGTTGCTATACAGGAAGTCAATACAGAACATTTATCTATGTAAAACGATATTTGAGGGTTTCCTGGTTGAAAATCAAATACGGGATTTTTGTTCTTCGAAACAATGATAATTACTGGAATAAGATTAGGAGAATTACAACACTATTATTATCGTCAACATGTTACTGTACTTCTGGGCACAGGTCTCCATTCAGAATGGGAAACGTTTAGGATAAACCCAATATCGTTAAACTTCGACAATCTTTGAAAATTAGATAATGATCTCAGATATAGACTTCCCCGCAATAGTATTAAATATGTTCGTCTTTGATATAACACACTGAAGTGTATATACCATAGGTCTAAACGGATTAGTATAAACTGCATGGTAATCAAGAAGTAAATAAGTCACGCGTAAAAAATGAAAAAATCTGCGTAGGAATATTGAATTGATTAGCAGAGAAGACCCTTTCGCCAAAGAAATAGTCGAAGTAATGCATAACCATAACATAATCACACGTGAATGGAAATGTGCCCTTTCTATATCACACCTGGTGTGTTGGCAGCGCTTGACATTGCTACAGCGACATGCTATAATACTACTTATTGGCATCGTTTCGATTAATCTGACTGTACGTAATGCACTCGGTTGCATTTGTATGTATTCATATTGATTAGGAGAAAGTTTCGCGTTATGCTGTAATTAAAATATGTTGACTGCCTTTAACTTTAGGAGAAGGAAGTGTTTTTTGTTATGAAAAGAAATAACCTGACCAGGTAAACGAACTTGGATTTGAATTCAGAATGGACAGACATACGGAATTTCAGATAGACATCAAAGAACCTTCAACGAATTATAATAATAATGCTATTTCGTGATACATAGGCACGTTAACTCGGCGATCCCAGTTCTTATTAATGGAAAGCAGTCTTAAAATCTTATCGGATCACTAATTTACTTTCAAAATATTTGTCAGGTCGAATCTTTCTTATTCTTATATTATTAGCAATCAAATCAATCAGGTCAGTTATAGGTACACTCGAAAAAACATTGCGCTATGCAGTCGGATAAAAGGGTCGTAGATTTCCCAAATCCATCCAGAAAAATTGCGCCCTTTTCGAAAATACCCAGACAAATTATCGTACCAATGGACGTTAGTTAGATCAATAGTCAGATATAAATTTGTCTGTCACGACATAAAGATAGTGTTTTCTGGGATATAATATATCATCCTTCTACATACTACCTTGGTCTTATCAAGGTATAATGAACAACAATTACTGGGCAATTACAATTTGAAATACATGATCTCATTGCATACAAGGCTGATGAAGTCAATGCACAAAGCATTTTTTGTGCCATTGAAGTTGCAGACAGGCTAACAGACTACCGGGTTTTTTAACCATGAGGGGCGGACAATTTTGTACAACTCACGTGTTAATTTTTGTTGCGAATGACATATTTACATTTAGCCACCTCAGACCAAAAAAGTAGACTAGGCCTTGTGAACAAAATATTGAAGGGTTTAAAAATTATTAAGTCTTGTTGCTAGTGGCGTCTTTGTATGCAACCACCTCAAACTAAAAAAGTAGACTTAAGCTTTTAAATAAAATACACGTACCAAATCTACTAATTTGCGTAGCAAGTATTAATTTTCCACATGTAATAAAAGGTTTAGGTTCGCTTATTTAAAGTGCAATTTATGTTTCAATGCAATATTCCGCTAGGTAGACGTTATCTTTTTTTTAAATTTGAGATATTCTCTAAGTCAGTGAGTTCAAATTTATCTTTGTGCAACTGTTGTACAATTTAGTTACCTCTATCGACGTACTCTATGAAATGAAATGAAATATATTTATTTTGTATAGGCCAACTGCGGCACTTACAAAGTCAGTTATCAGTTACAATATTTTCTTAAACTACTACCGGATCGGAATATAAAGTACAAATATACATTTCTGAAAATTACATAAAGATTAAAATTTTGGAGCAGCTTTTGTTGGAGGATCTAATCTTCATAGTCATCATCATAGTTGTTCGATCGTTGCATTATTAAATTGGATATCCTTTAAGCAAAATCGAGTAGCCATAACAGAATGTGTAGTAGCTAGTGAGACTCAACGGTATCTATTTGTACCGCGTTATCATAATTCTACGGCACACGTTGCTTTCGATGACGTCAATACAGAAATTCTTTTAGGGTTCCGAAACTTTATTATAAACATATTGTTTTATGAACTTCACGTACGTTCATGTACCTGTTTTTGTTGGGTGAATACTGTTGTACTAAAATAAATGTGGCTACAGCTTTTTTTAAGATGATGGACGTGACTTCTGATTTGTTTAGACAGATTGGGATATTGAGAAGGAAAAGAACGCTTTCTACGTATATAAACCTTCCATTTTTCGTGTGTACAATGGACACACACAAAGACGAGTTCAAACACCCATAGAGTAGATATCTAAATTCATCCCTCTATATACATAAATAAATGAGGGATTCCAGTTAAGTTTCTCTTAGAAAAGTTAAGATTCGATATCGACGTAATATAACAAACGTTCACACTATAAATCAATGTTAGAGCTCCAAGACTCAAAACACATATCAACCACTTAAATTTCTGCTTAAGGTGGAAAAATATATGTTATTAAATATACCAACGGCACATATATCTAACTGCCAAAAGTTGGTAAAACTTTTCGAATAATAAACGTGCCACAGTCACTATTGCGGCGTCCTCTAGTCCGTTATCCTAAAAGGGGTGTCACATAACTATTCGCCGTATCAACGCCCGCTTTAACACTCTTGTCTTGTTGCAGTCGAACCCTGGGCTTCGTGTACGACTCATCGAACAAGGGCATCTCGATAGAGGACGTAGCGCTCGACCAGCTGCACCTGGTGACGGAGGCGGCGGACGCCGGGCGGCTGGTGGACGCGCTGCTGCGCCTGGACGCCGGCCGGCTTGTTGCTTCTCCACAAGGTAGGCACTCGCGACTGTTCTAGATCACACTGTGCGTCACGATAGAGGACGTAGCGCTCGACCAGCTACACCTGGTGACGGGGGCGGCGAACCACTAGATGTCATTTATCATTACTTCCCAGATTTTGATCCTTATAAGCAACACTATCAGATAGTGGAATAATATAGAGGGTGTATTTTTTTTTTCAAAATTAACTCGTTCGATCCCCGGCTAGGGATAAAGTTATTTAAAAAAAGTAATGATGCAGTTTTAGTTTTTATCAAAATCGGCCTCGTAATTCCTTTCAGCATTTTTCGCTAATCCTTATAGTCTCGGATTTGGCCCTGAAGGCCCGTTTGAAAAATTCACCCTGTATAGCAGAGTACTTATGACAATAAAATGGAATTTGTATTGAACTTTTAATTAAGTTGTTTTGAGTCTAAAGTGTACTCAACTGAGCGACGTAATTGATTCTTTAAACATTTATTTAGTATATTTGTACCTACATAATCCTGACTAAGGTTTTTAATGATTATACTGGTTATTGTTAGCTATTTAGTTATATAAAAACAAAGTCGTTATTTAGAACAGGAATTAATATTTAATAAGTTTTAAACAAAGCTCGGAAGTTCCAAAAATCGTAACTAGCACGTTGAATTGTCCCAAATACCATTATAATTATATGCTGAAGTTAATTTTGTATCACACGTTAATAGGTCGCTCGGAATGGTTTTGTTTGTTAGTAAACGGTCGATAGTTGGTGTCCGGCCACAATGGACATCGTAAAATTGCTATTATAACATCCAAATAGCCTCTCAGTGACTTGCTGTTTCGATTACCAACTAGGATTAGGGTTGCCGACTAAATGGCGCTCTGGCGTGAATTTTAATTTATAAAAATATGTTATGTAGCTAATTTTAATTGCACAAAGTGCCGTGAACAGTATTTATTATTAGAAACCTAGAAACTGTAATAGTTTTCTTGCATTATGGTGGAAGGGTCATCCTATAAGGCGGTAACGCATGTCGTGAACGGCGTCTAATAGAACCCCAGTTCTGTACTTAGTCGGCTGCAAATAATTATAAACTTTAATTTGTAATTAATCAATAAATTGAATAAGAGATAAGTTTATTTACATGCTGCGTAGCCGGGCATCCCGGGTATGATCACCCGAACTTGCGGACCATTTCTAAGTCCTATGTTAGCAAATTCAGGCTTGCCAATTCTGTGTTATTTTTTATTAATTTCAATCCGATAAGTTCATATCGTATAATAACAATAATAAATCGTAAAAATAATCAAGGTGTACTATAGTAATGATAAGATTATGGTGATTAGAAAACTGGAGTACCTGAGTATTTCAAGGGCTTTGCAATGAAATAAAATTATGCATTTTGTTTTACTATGTGCCCAGTTTTTTCTTTACTCAGGAACTATTACACTTTTATGGCGTTTCAATATTGTATTGCTTAAATTTTATAAAACAATATACTATTTCATAGCAAGTTGACGTAACGCAATGTACCTAATGGTTTGAGGAAATATTAAAACTAAGATATAAACATTGTCCACCCAACAATGATTGATACAAAAACTTAATACAACATTTGCAAATAGGTACATCTTTTGCAAAAGAAGATAAGATAACCCTTTTTTCTATGGAATGTTCCTTGAAAATTTTCAATCGTGTTATAGGGACGCAAAACAACATTTGTTTAAATATTTTCTCTAAATACTAAATTGAATTGAACCATTTAATTAATAGCAGTTTCGTGTGACTACTTAATTGGCGCAACAATTAAGGTGTGTTAGGTACTCACAGAAATATAAAACCGTAGCAAGGTCACACTATTGTAAGATTTTATTACCCTACTACGTACCTACTCCTATGTACTGTTTTGAAGAGTACTGAATGCTCTTTAACGAATAATATTATGGGCATCACACACACATACACCTGCACACATTCACGCCTGCTGCATTTGGAGTTGTGTTGTTCGCGTGTGTGTGACAGGAAAGTGTTCCTGTGTGAGAGAAAGAGTGTCTGTGTGTTTGGATGGTGTGAGAGAGAGCTGAAGTTAAATCCAAGTTAGTTCTCAGGAGAGGCAATTCGTAAGTGATCAAGTACACCTAGTAGTAGGCTTCAAGTAGACCTATACGACAAAAATAAGATACTAAGAAACTATTACACAGTAAATTCAGGTTCATTACACGATGTATGTTTAATCTTTTTAATTACGAGACATTTAAACGCATTTAAAAATTTTGAATGAAACATTTTAGTCCGATTACAGTCACAGCCCTAGAACGTGAGCGATGTTGGCAAAAACACGCGCTGAAGAATTCGTTCAATGAGCACTCGGCACTCGGCGCATGAGAAATCTCCACACACACATAACACATTCGCTCTCAGTACGCATTGCACACTTAATGTCACACTTAGCCCTGATAGGGATATACATACGCAAGGTGCATAGCCATTTCTCGCTGACGGATACGTAATTCAGTAATTGTTTGATCCTGGCGAGTTTTTTTCGCTGGTAACATTTCTGTGATTTCGCCTATGTACTTTATTTCCGGCCAGGGGCGTGCAAGTGCACCCGCTTGAGCCCCCTGTCAACGCAATTTACTGCTTGACTACTAGGCACAGGTCTTGTCTCAGAGGGTTTAGGCCATAGTCCACCGCGTTGGCTAAGTGCGGATTGGTCCACTTAATACACCTGTGAGAACATTGTTTAAAAACTTTTTAAGTTTCTTTTACATAACTTAAAAATCAGACGGGCGTGCCGGAGGTTCGAACCTCGGACTTCCTTACTGAAATGCCGAATTTCAAATCAATAGCCTATCAATGCTTATATCACTGATTGTTGAAAGAATTCAACGACCTTTCAAAACATTATCTATTTATAAAACTAATACTTTCAGCTATATATACAATAAGGAATTACACGTGTTAATAGAATTAATAACAGTAAAAATAAAAACTGGATGCTAGCCGTTTACATGACATTTAATTAAATTGCCTGCCTCGTGTTCGTAATTCGCTGAAACTGCCGTTTTTTATTGTTGACTGTGACTGGACCTTACTGGCTTACGTTAGCTAAACTAATAACATAATTATGGACTCGATTTTGTCATCAACCAATCTCTTTTGTTTTCATCATCGACTTCATGTTTTGCATGTCTCTTATCAAGGTAGAGTTTGGGTAATGATGTTTGGGTAGAGTCTGGTTAAATGCCGGTTGGTAGTATTTTCAGGCCTCAGAGCCTGAAAGTTTCCTTACGTTACGTTCCTTTTCTCTTAATACTGGCGATTATTTCTATTGTCTGCGCTAGAGGAGGACCCTTACTTGGTACCCGTACCAAAAATACAAATGGGGGTCGAACCCGAGCCATCAGAGCGAGTGAATAACTTAGTTCATCGAAGGCAGTAAAGCAAAATTCTATGACTAATACATAATCAAATCGCCCGTATGTCGCGTGCTATAGTCTCTAATCGGATATCCTGCTCAAGTATTGATTTTATATCCAATTGATTACTCACTGAAAAACGTTGCAAAGATAGTAATTTCCTGTTTTGACTTTTTGTGGCATTTTTGAGTCGCTGCTCATTTAGGCCTCGCACATGTTCTGCAATACTTTTGACTATATTTGTAGCATTTGCCTATAACTACATATGTAATATATTCATATATATGGTTTTAAGCTATTGCATAGCTTGCGTCGCCGCGCTCAAAGCCCGCGATAAAGGGCTTTGAGCGCGGCGACCGAATCGAGAAATTCCGTAACGAAAATAAATAACACCTTTGTTGGATGTCAAGTCTCCAGGCAACCGAGTTGTTGACTGTCAATTGAAAAATATGGATATAATTGAATAAAGTATTATTTTACATTCCTTATTATTTTATTTGATATTGGCGACGAGATGTCGAATGAACTAAAAAACAATAAGAAAATACGAGCCACATTACGTGGGTTAATGAAACGAACCGAAAATTACATTTCGGGAATAGAAAAAAATGTCAATGAAGAAATAAATATACGACTGAATTCTTTACAAGAAAATTTGAACAAATTCTACGCGATTCAAGAAAAAATTGAATGGCTTACAGAAGAAGAAAATTTAGAAGAGGAAATAAAATACGGGTACGAATTTGAAGAAATATATACAAAGCTAAAATTAAAATTTTTGAATGTACAAAAAGAAAATAATCGGCTAATACTTCAGGTATTAGCCGATTATGTTCTTTTATATCGGCAAGAGCGGAAGTTTATTTGATAAACTGTTAACTGTTACTGTCAAGGCACGCTTGAGACGTACACCTAATACAAAAGGGTTATCACCTTATCATTTAATGTTTGGCAGAGAGGTAAGAACCTATATGCATGCCTTGTTTAAGAAATCCGCCCCACTATCCAGATTACATTACAATGCACCGCCAACGAGCCAAGGAGTTCGGACAAGGTGATAAGGTACAAGTCCGCAGTTACACCAACTCAAGAGTTAAATGGGAGTTCGGAGTCGTCATCCGAAGATTAGGTAGACTCCATTATGAAGTCAGAACTGAAAATGGCATACTGGTGCGCCGTCACCTTGACCAAATGCTGCCGGCGCCCCTGGTGGTGTAAGTGAAAATAGCGGTGGAGGACTGTTGGATATCAAGTCTCCAGGCAACCGAGTTGTTGACTGTCAATAGAAAAATATGGATATAATTGAATAAAGTATTATTTTACATTCCTTATTATTTTATATGATAACCTTAATTCGTCAACTTGAACACAGATGGCAGTAATACACATTTTTTTATAATCCGTGCGGAAATCTTAAAATTGCGTGAAGTATATTTTATATTCCCATTATAAAATTCATGTAATATAATTTACCACATTATCCAAATAATATGTTTTATCAATATAAGCTATGTTGAATTCTGGATTAATAAAATAACGTAAAAGAGTGTTTGTAATTTTTAAACGTACAATTACAACTGACAGACTTGACAGTACAAAATCAAAACGCCATTATGATTTATGGTACAAATAATTTGTGTACAAAGTGTTTTAAATATGAACAACCAGCAATATAAATGGATCAATGCGATGTGCCTGTAACATTCGGTCAAATGTTACTCATGGCATTGATCCATTTATATTGCTGTTTGTTAATACTTTACGTCTCTTATTAAATACTTTTCTATTTTATATTTTAGAATGTTCAGTCTTGCTTGGAGTTATGAAATGTCAGCTGATATTTGCAATGTCTTATATAATGGAGATATGATAAAATAGTGGATAAAGATGTATTAATGTAAATGTTGATGATTATGGAAGAATATATTGTATTTCTGGATATCCTTCTGAGCGTTTTCATAGCATAAAAAATGCTATGCAATAGCTTTACCGCGGCAGTCTCCGAGTGCCACACGTATTTTTTTTAGTGTTAACGTGTTTTTTGTAACGTTACAAAAAACGCGTTAACACTTGTTACATTGGGAATTAAATTTAAATAATTAAGCATTATCTCAAACTAGTGTTTTCAACGGGCAATTGTAAGCAAAATGTATTTAAAATTGCCTTACGTCATCCGTTCCGTATTAACGCGAATGACGTCATTTGCATAAAAGTTTTTCTCACCGGATTTATGCAATTATGTGGGAAGACTAACTCTATGTGGAACTGGGTATAGAAGCAAACATCTTTGAACTGCGTATATAGTAACTAAATTGACTAACCATACACAACTAGACATGATCAAATTGCCTATCATAACACACTCATTTGTGATTAGATAACTTGCATCAATGTTTGTGTTTTTCGTATGTTCTTATAAGTATGTGAAGAGAAAGACCAATCCGTATTTAGCCATAAACGTTGCCTCTTGAAAACTAAGGTTGCTCGTAAAATGTGTAATGAATAGGTTGATAATTTGGTATAGGTATATGATTTTTTTCGAGTGTTTTTCAAGCATAGTCAACATAGTTTCAAGCACAACGACGGCGTTTATTAAAAATTGCCATGAGCAGTAAAGTAAAAGTGGCCGACCGAAGTTACGATTTCGGCCAGGTTCGGCCAGGTTTCGGCCGTAACTAGAACAGAAACAGAAATTTCGGTTTCGGTTGAAAAACTAATTTTAGTCCGTACCAAAAAATGTTGGGATGGTTCAGTAACGTTACCTTTGGACTTTATATAACGTGTTGCACCGATAGCGCACTGCGATAATATAAAACTTGTTGATTGAAACCGATAAAGTTTGAGATAAAACACTCGGTAATGTAATGTTATGAGTTTTTTGTTATCGTGTAGGAAATAAATGTAGTGTTAACAGAGAGGTACTTCACATGTTTGTGCGCGTGCTCTGTGCACTCTTTTATCTATTGCTATTCCATTCTTCGATCCCACTCCAAGATTGATCTTCTATTATACGAAGTAGAACCCTGTGTGGTTCAAATGGCCTTGAAATCGTAGTATGATGTATGAAAACGATGTTGTCTCTGGTTTGAAGGTTGTGGTAAGATAGAAACGTACGCCGTTCGATTTAATTCTCAGGGGTCAAACTAATTTTAGGGATAACAATGAATCACTGATAGGATTTCAATCTTATTTACACCTGATTACAGATATCCATGGACGGCAGTTACCACTTAGCATCAGATGGATTGTAGACCAGTTAGCAGCTTCTGTTAAATAAAAATATAAGTGGAAAAATCGCTGATACTCGTCGGTTGATAACCAATATTATCAAGTTTTTTATGTTCAGTAACATACAATAAAGAATATCTAATTATAGTGTCGTAACTGTTATAAAAGTTCTATTTACTAAGCAAAACGTTTAACGTTAACGCGTTCACAATAATATAGTAAACGTTTACGTAATGAACCAATAACTACGAAACCGATCGAGCGCCATTCGCTACGGGTCATTACATGATGATTGATTTACATCGGTACCCGTCGTATTTATATTACCGATCGATTATGTTGACTTATATTTTTATGTAAAATGTAAAGTGAAGTAGCGAACGATTATGCGCTCTACCTGAGAGTAAATGATCAATACGTTCACTAAATGTCATTAATAATTATAACTTTCTAATTTTTGCCTATGTCGATCAAAATTTGACTATTTCTAGTAGGCAGAAATTATCATTTATTATTTGACACGCAAAACATAGGGTAAATAATTTTATTAAGTATGGCGTATCTGGGATTAGAGTTTACCTGCGTTTGACAAAATATACGTTACTGCTGATGACTAATTTAAAAGTTAAAATGTGTCTCCTACATTATATTATTGAACCTAGGAGGAATATAAGTAGGATATACATCAAATACATCAACAACATATCGTATTTTTACAAAAGTCCTTGTTTCAGGGCATTTTTCAGATAATTCGGACGAGCAAATTACATTATATTTATTAGGTTAATCTTATTTAAAATAGTCTTCATATTCTATCGTACGTCTTTAGATACGAGTAATTAAGTATGAGTATTTAAATTAATAATGAATAACGCTGAAGTACGTGTTATGTTGTAATCTGAAAGAAAAGTCTCTGATCGAGTTTTCCGAATGTAAACCGCGATCACATTCCAGCGTGGAGTAATGCGGAGTCATTGAGTATTGTATTTACATAATTGGCTCCAATTCGTGCTCCGATGGGAATTGATTACGAGCGATCGCACTTTGCATGCCTACGTGGGGCGGTTATACTTTGACTAGTATTCTGGAATCTTCGAATTGGATAGTATACCTAATAATTGTGTCTGAACTAAGACGGCTGAGTTTGTGGAACATTTTTTACAAATTTAATAAAGTGTTACTACACTTTTATTATTTTTTATAACATAGGAGAAGGCTGGCGTGGTAGAACCCTTTGTAGTTCGACTCCGACGTAACCATGGCCGCACCTATTTCTGCCTGATAACAGCAGTGTTAAGCGCTTCTGTGTTCTGGTTTGAAGGGTTTATTAAGATAAACTTTTCTGGGACAGTACATCTCAATGCTTAATAGTCAGCGGGAGGAACATATTTATGGCCGACCTTAAATAAGAATCTAATCATATCTGGGGTTCATTACACAACGTTTATGAACGGCAGTTGCTATTATACAGCTACAGCTAAGTTGTATATTAGTTTGATACATAAATTGATATACAACGTATCCTGGTATTTTCTTCTTCTGGTCAAACTACGCTTAGTTTTAGTCACAAGTAGCCGAAAAAGTCTGCTTGTGAATGAAGTAAAATGTATTATGTACATCAGCAGATTCTGTCGTATGCGGACCACTTAGCATGCTAATGCAGTAGGTGATATAATTAGCAAGCGCAAATATTTTACACTTCACTTTTATCTTCTTTTACAATTTTATTTATTTTGGAATTAAATGTCCTAATACTATGCGCAAATGTAGAACAATTATAATTAAGTTTATCTTTCTTTATTTATTTATAAATATCATACATACAATTTCGTTTAATTTAGTCTACCTATTAGATCGTCTGGATAACTTGGTTCAATATAAATTGTAAACCAGAATGACCACTTTTGTATAATGACATGTATAATACAGAAGTTGCAGTACATTACTAAATCTGTTTAAATTAGTATAAATATAGGTATCGTAATATGTAACGACTGTGTAATTATGGTACCTACAGTGTAATATTCAATTTAAAATAATCGTAATCGTGTCGTGAGGTCGAAACTGCCCGCGGACGTCCACCGACTATCCTGCCTTAGTGTTATTGACATTAAATATCTTAAATTGCGAACGCCCTTCGCAGTTTGACCTTACGACAATTATAAGAGAGGTCAGTTTTGAATAGCAATCGAGTGAGGATAAGGAAGGTAATGGTCACAGCCATATACGTCCGGAACGGTGAAGGGAGCCGATCCGCATTTACAATGAGACACCTTGCATATTAATTGACGTACGGCTTGAAGAAAGTTCCAGAATTGTGTTGCATTTACCTGGACATATCACTTTTCAATATACGAAAACGATTATTGGAATATTTTGAGCGCAATTAATTGTTGCACCTTTTATAACAACTTCCACTTAATTGTTGAAGCTGAAATTTGGAATAGTCATACTTAACTCATATTCTAATAGAGCATAACTCTTATTGAGCGGCAATGTACGAGCTTCAACCCCGGCCATACTAACACCTCAACCAAAGGTAGCCTTATCGTAATTGAACGTGGTAGAATCCTTTGCGGTCCGACTCCGGCGGCACCACCGCCACACCTATTTCTACCTAATAACAGCAGTGTTAGGAGCTGCTGTGTTCCGTTTTGAAGGGTGTGGTAAGGGAGACAGACTTTTCCGAGACGTTCCAGCTTAGTCCTCAGGGGTAGCGGCGCATCTGTGCCCGATCTCAGGTAGAAATATCTAATCCTATTTGGGGTTGATTGCAGATGTCCATGGGCGGCAGACGCCACTTACCATCAGGTGGACTGCATGCTCGTCTGCTACACCTATATTATAAAAAAAAAATAAGCTTCTAGGTTTCATTTTGAATTTCGATAAGTATTCCTAGTTCGTGTTATGGGTCTCTACATGGATCCGGATTTTATTTTATTTAGTACCTATAGGATAGGAGAGTTAAAAAAAACCCGCGTTTAATTATCTTAATCTCTGTCTTTATTATTTTATGTTATTTGTCCATATGTTACGTTACGTTGATTGCGTTAATTACTTTGTAAGATCTACAGTATGATGTATTTTTTGTTTATATAGACTCAAAAAACTTTACAAGGCTAAGGAGTCTCAAAATACTACACTGAAACGCCACTTGTAGGTACTTGTATGTATATAGCAATGAGTAATGTCTTTTCATCTTGAATATGATTGTGTCGAATTATATTCGCACCACTTAATGACGTCATAGCGTTTAGTCTTGAAACAACCAAGCGTTTAAAATCGTACAACAACCTAAGGACTCGTCTCAGTTATAACTGTTGCAATGATTTGTAGCAAGCAATTGTAATATTTTATTTATTGTCGTCAAATATCGTTATCGTTAAGGAGAAAAATCGAACTTTAATAAGTTTAATAATACTTCGTCCCAAACTTTCTGATTGAGAAGGAGTAGGCGATACCCAACGCGCTGGCAAAATGCGTATTGGTAGACTTCACATATCCTTGAGACCATTTTTGCTCTCAGGTATGAAGGTTTCCTCGTGATGTTTTCCTTTACCGTTAAAGCAAGTGATAATTAATTTCTAATACACGTATAATTTTGAAATATCAAAGGTGCCGACCTCTTGATCAAGAGACCGAGTTTCAACCTAGGTAATTGCGTTTTTAAGTACCATTACATTACAGTACATTAAGTTGTATTACTTCCGACCGCTAGTACCATTGTCGGCGGAAGCGGAAGGACGCACTCCATAACACATAGGTCGGAGGGCCTTGCAATCACGTGTAATATTAACAAGAATTGTTAGTACAAAATTATGCTGGTATAGAGCGTAGCGCTGGATATGCGTCGCCACAGGTCCTGGATTCGAATCCCGGGCAAAAAAAAAAAGTGTTATTTGTATTGTAATAACTGTTTGGCACAATGTTTAACGTGCCATTTTTCTATTTAAAAGGTCCCGGATTTGATTCCCGGTCAGATGGATATAATGTTTTCTGTAAAACAAAACCCTATGACTTAGCTTTATAGCTATAGCTTATATCAAACAGTATCGCTTACATTATAACTCCTTGTGATGACGACATCGCAATTGAGAGATTTGCCAATCAACTTTAACATAAAGAAAGTTAACATCGACGCACTTTCTAATAATTCTATCGAAGCACTTCAATTCATACATATTAATTTTAAAATGTAAAACAGTGTTAATGTTTGAATTATATAATTCAAAAATCTTCCTAAGGTATTTTTTTGCCACGATAACAAAACAAATGTTATGGTTTGCATTTATGTTCATATTTTTTATCCAACTTAAATTACTACAACCCTGAACCGAATTAGTTACGGTTGAAAAGCTCGCGCCCTTAAAATTAGGACACAGAATGACCTCCTGAAACCCCAGGCTAAATCGGGAAGCCTCATGTTCCAATAGTCTTTGTAATGTTTGTAAGAACCTCGAGGGCTATTTAACATGCACTGGCTCACCACTACACCAGCTCCGAGCAGGGCTGCACGTCCGATCCGTATCTCGTACGTCACCAGACTGACTTTGACAGCTACCCTCTCTACTGGCATACGTGAGACAATGTTCATACATATCTATTTAATAGATACATACACTACATCCCTTCCTTTTTAACAAATTTTATTTACTTATGTACATATAATTTACAATCTAAGTAATATCTTATTAAATCAATAATATTACTTAAGTATATTTTATTCTTTTAACTGTCGATTCTTCGATTGACAAGTCTTCATCTTCAACCGCTTTCCATTGCCCATTCGCACGCCTTATATTGACTTATGTTTCTCGAAGTCTTTAGCCAGTTTCTTTATTCCTTATTGTTATTTCCCGTCCGACAAATTATTTTATTATGTGCGGTGTGTTATTATTTTAGCTATACTTTATTACCTTCACCAATTATGGTTTTTACGCTCTCCTTTTCCGGTCTCCATATTCTTTCCCTTTTTTTCTAAATTATTTTAAGTCGTTTTAAACATCTCGGTTTTGACACTCAATTCCGACAGTGGTGAATAGTGGATAAAAGATTGATGATATACCAAGGAAACTCACTATCTCCACTCATCCACTTCACATCTCCACTCTTCCCATTCTATGCTTTCGTCTGTTATACAAATCCAAGTATCTAATCATATTCGTTGACCTTCCCCGTTAAGATCACAAGTTAGTATTTTATTGTCAAATATTTCAAATTAAAATATGGAATATGTTATCCTATGATTACAACAGACATAGAAACAGAATAACTACCTAAAAATTTTAGCTATGGTTTGTATTTTAGTCAGCCCTATTAAAAACAAAAATGTTATCGTGCATACTTCATTTTTATGATCCTGCTCAGGTTATACTCATAATCCCTTCCAAACTATTAATCCAAATTACATACTAAGTATAAAGAGCAAATGTTATCTATTTTAGATGCATGAGTTTTTAAAAGAATTTATTTGAATAAAGATTGTATTTGATATCTATTAAACTCTTCGAACCATCAACTTAAAATGTTAAATTTTTTTTAAACATAAAATGAGTAATTGCGGTTACACGTAAAAGATAGACATATGCTGTCGCGGACTACCCTGTAGAACTTTTCGTGATATTCAATAGTGTCATACACGACTTCTACATAATTATAACCATTACTGCAGCGTTCGCCAAGATAGGAATATGATGAATTATCCTTTTCAATTTAGTCGATATTTAGTAATTAATTTCACAAAATCTACTGAAATTACAATAAAGAAATGTTTCCAGATAAAAACACTCTCTATGAGTGGAAACCTCATTATATTCCATGTTCAGATCAGTCGTTTCCAAAATGAATGTTAACATCTTTGACTAGCCCTAGAACCACCCCAAGAACCACTTTAAAGACTTCGTTTATTTATGAGACTTGCTGGTTTAGGGAGGTCAATGAAGAAGTTACATTGGTGCGCAAGACGTTTCGTTTAGAAAAACCTATTCTAATTATTTATAGCGTACAGCCTATTTTAAAGTAGAACTTATTTTAAAATATTGATTGAAATTGAACCAATACTTCCAGACATAAGCGCATACATAAAAAAACTCTTTCGCTTATTAGCAAAGAAGTGTCCTTGAAAATCGGGACTATTGGAGAAGTCCACGGTGAAGTTCATGTACTCCTCCTATTATCTCTAAATCTAGCAATTCTTTCAATTACCTGTGTCCTTTTTTCTAATATTCGATATCGGTATTCTTCGATAGTATTGCATAACTGGTTTTATTGAAGTATTTATTGGAATTTGTATTTATTTAATTTTAATACGCCCAATTGCATTGATGTGAACCACTAAATTTCGAGAGCCATTTTCAATAATATAAATAGTTCTGCGTTCTATTTTACCTTGGGCTCTTATAGTCACTTCAAAAACCCATGAACATTAAATCTGTTTCATTTTTATATGCTAGTAATAATACTTTATTCAGTCCTTTTACTTGCTTGTTACAAACTATCTTATTTTTTCTTTAAATACTCCCATGCTTTATTAGATATTAAGTTTCATTTAGAATCTGAATCAATCAGCATTTCTAAATTTATTCCTCCTATCTCCTATTTAATTGTTACATTATCAAATTCAAATTAAATATGTATTCAACTGATTCATCGTCATCTTCACATTGGAGAGAATTAACTGTTATTTTATTTCGTTGCCGCTTGTAATATTGTTTGTTCCTTCTTCTTTTCGTTCTAATTAACGTTTTTGTTTACAAATTTTAGTCCTTTAACTCCTTTAATAATGATCAAAATTTTCACCACCGCTACATTTCTTTTCGTTGCAGAAAGCTCCTTCCTCTTTGTCAGACTTTCCTCCTTTCTTAGAAAATTCAAAATTATCTTTGCATCTTTTGATTAAATTCACTTAATTTACATTCGTTTTTTCCTTTTGTTCATAACTTTCTACCTGACAATTTATAATTTCTAGAGTATAAGCTACTGTAATCACTTTTCAAGTGTAATTTTATCAACATTCTCTGCTAACTCAGCGTTTGCTCCAGGATAGCTCCGGGAGATATATCTATCTCTTGTAGGACAGCTTCACCTAAGAATAAAAATGTAGCCCGTTTCTTTGAAATGAAATATATTTATTCTGCATAAACCCACGGCGGCACCTACAAGTTGCCAGCTACAAATATTTTCCCAAACCACTACTGGATCGGAACACGACCTTAGCTCTCAGCAAAGATCTGGTAAGAAACTCAATGTGTTTGTCTTCTTTCCATAACAATAATTATTCCTTTTTTAATGCCATCATTTTTACATATAATTAAAACACACTAGGCTGAATTGACTGAATTCATGATATCAGCGGTTTCGAAATAAATTCTCGGTAATTGCTTCCATTTCTCCCATCTCAGGTTCACCGACGTATTATCGCCTTCAAGATTCAATTTCTCAAGAGGCGTTTTGTCATTATTGATTGTATTAAACGACTTGTCATTTAAAAGAACTCAATTAGGTATTTTTACTAAATTTACTTCCAATTTAATAGAAGTCTTGTCAGTAATTCAAATTTCATGCAATTCTGTAATTTAATATAATTCCAATTTAATGGAATTCCGTTATTCAATATAATTCCAATTTAATGGAATCCCGTAGTTCAATATAATTCCAATTTAATGGAATCCCGTAGTTCAATATAATTCCAATTTAATGGAATCCCGCAGTTCAATACAATTCCAATTTAATGGAATCCCGCAGTTCAATACAATTCCAATTTAATGGAATCCCGCAGTTCAATACAATTCCAATTTAATGGAATCCCGCAGATCAATACAATTCCAATTTAATGGAATCCCGCAGTTCAATACAATTCCAATTTAATGGAATCCCGCAGTTCAATACAATTCCAATTTAATGGAATCCCCGTAGTTCAATACAATTCCAATTTAATGGAATCCCGCAGTTCAATACAATTCCAATTTAATGGAATCCCGATGCAATTCCAATTTAATGGAATCCCGGTGCAATTCCAATTTAATGGAATCCCGATGCAATTCCAATTTAATGGAATCCCGAAGCAATTCCAATTTAATGGAATCCCGAAGCAATTCAAATTTAATGGAATCCCGAAGCAATTCCAATTTAATGGAGATCTAAATGTAGGTACTTGCTAAACGAAAACGAAATATGAAATTCTAATCTATCATCACAATCGATTTCTAAGTTACTTCTTTTAACACATTATAAGCTTTATACTCAAGCTATTTTTATTACAAATATAAAAATTAAATCAATAGGTATCTATAATTAATTAATGAAGACCGTTATTTTCTGTCATTCTAATATATCGCGCGTATATGTACGTATATGTATGTATATATATGTTTATGTACCGCACGTACACAATTGTATATGTAATTTATTTATTTATGTATGAATATTATATTTGCTTATATTTATAATATTACATTATATATATAAATTATTCTAATCCAAAATGATAATAAAATAAAACTTTAAGCAAAGTAAATTTAAAAACAGTAAAAATATATCTCTAGTGCAATCTCGTACTAATATTATTAAATAAATGAATATCAAGTAAACTTGCAAATACTGTATTATGTTTTAATATTTTATGATTATAATTGTAATAAATGCAAATAGCAATATCTATAAAATTTAATTTTATACTTTTTTATTTTTAATTTAGTATTTCAACATTCTTGGCATAATGTAAAAATAATGCACGCAACGCAATAAATAAAAGAATAATAAAGACCTAATAAACATAAAAAAACAATTGACAATTGATAATGCGCAATAAAACAAACTACGCACTTAATTATATTTTACTACTTTGTATAAGTACTTTAAAATTATTGTTATTCTTTTTTTTTATAAAATGAGCTTCGTAATTTAAGAACCATATTTTCTGTATGTTCCGTACCATAACAACATTAAATCACTAAGTATTACATTCAATAAATGGTTGCTATATGTTAACAAAAACTAGTACCTACCTAGTTTAAACTTTCATTTATATATTTTAGTCTCACAATTTAAATGAATTTCCATCTTTATTACGAATTTATAAATACATTCTTTCATTATAATGTTTTGCCGCGTTGCAATAAAATCTATAAGTCCTATCATACATACCTTATTGTTTTCGTCACAATATAACACGAGATTGAAATGGTCACTACCTTCCTTTACCTTTTTATTTTTTTAACACGCCTTTCACCTTTATCCTCGTCGCCACTTGTAATGTTTGTAAGAACCTCGAGGGCTATTTAACATGCACTGGCTCACCACTACACCAGCTCCGAGCAGGGCTGCACGTCCGATCCGTATCTCGTACGTCACCAGACTGACTTTGACAGCTACCCTCTCTACTGGCATACGTGAGACAATGTTCATACATATCTATTTAATAGATACATACACTACAGTCTTGAAGGTCTTGAAGGTGGTAGAACCCTTTATGGTTCGCCTCCGGCGGCACACCTGTTTCTACCTAATAACAGCAGTGTTAGTCGCTGCTGTGTTCTGGTTTGAAGGGTGTGGTAAGGGAGACAAACTTTTCCGAGGCGTTCCATCTTAGTCCTCAGGGGTAGCGGCGCATCTGTGGCCGACCTCAGGTAGGAATATCTAATCTTATCTGGGGTTGATTACAGATGTCCATGGGCGGCAGTAGCCACTTACCATCAGGTGGACTGCATGCTCGTCTGCTACTCTTATATTTAAAAAAAAAAAAAAAAGTCTTGTGCGCTTACTGAACTAACCTTTGTTAAGACGACGAAAAATCTTCAAATAATTAAATCAAAAATAAAATCCTTGTTCGAAATTCTTCATATATTAATAAAATGATTTTTAAACGTTAAATTCCTCTGAGTCAGTGGCTCTCAAACTTTAGACCCCGGAAGAAGGATATCATGTTTCGATAATATTAAAATTGTTTCCAACAACGTAACGACGGATTCAATTACAGTTTAAACACCTCATTGACCATACTTAAGTTCTCGCGGACCGGTAGTTGAAGACCAATGATCCGAATCAGAAGTTTACGCAACTGGCTGAAATGTCCGGCATATGACTAAATATTAGAGATCGAGATTTCTACCTATTACTGTTGCACTGCCGGTCACTTAGTCTACTACGCTAGACAGGTGAGAATTGCTAGACTTCCTATAACTTTGAGATTTTTTTACAAGTTAACTTCGAAAAAAGACCTATACGTGAAGAATAGATAACATCTTTCCCGTGGGAAGTCGGTTAAAAAATCAGACGTGCCTGGGTTTCAAACCAAGGACCCCCGGATAAGACGTCGATTTTCAAATGACTAGGTTGCCACTGTTTCTTTTTGTTACTGTGTTTGCAAGAGTTTGCCTTGCAAGAGTTCATTCACATCTTCAGACATAGAGCGTGTCAGATACGTGCCGTGGCAAACAAAAGCAATATTAACATAAGAACTTTTATCTACGTTAACACAGCCGATCTGACACGGGCTGTTCCTATCACAAATTTTACATAAAAAATAATGTTATCTGACACGGCCTGTGACTGACACTTTCAATGTATGTACGAGATAGATGTAAACGTGGGGTTAGAATGGAAGTATCCACTCGGAAAATCTGTAAACTGCGCCGTCATGATGAAAATTACGATCGTTGTTACGTAAAGTTGGCCTCTGTAACAAGCTAATGAGGCTACCGCGCTTGATAGCTGACTGCTCCTGCTAACATGAAAATGATCCACTTGAGGCCTTGAATTCGTAATTTATTTGCAGTCGTAAAGTATCAGTTACGTATCTATAGTATGAACGCTGACTTTCAGTACTGCAAATGGAAAGAATATTCGGTATTGAGGCGTAGCTAGGATTGTTTTGGGAGTTGGAAAATCTTGACTCCCTTCTTTTCCCTGACTTCCTTGTCAATGAAAACGAGACAATCTAATTTCAGCGAATCATTTCCAGACTATCATTAACCCACACACCGTTACTGCACATGAAACTATTTCGGAGAAGGTTTGAACACACATAACTCGATCCCTGATAATTACGACTATATCAGTTTGCTAAAGATTTTCTATTGAGGAAAACCCCTAAACCTCCCCCAAAACTGCAGCTGTAAGAAAATCCCATCATCGATATTTCTCACAAAACTCTCTGATATGTTTCAAAACCTTAAAAAATCTGAGGTGTCCCGAATATGATCTCGGATCCCTAAAGTGAATGTTTCAATTTCTTAACCACAGATTCGATGCGATGTTCGTATAACAGTAGATAAACGGAACATGTTTTTGTCGATAAAAATTATTATGATTTCGTACTTGTTTCTCTGATTTGAATATCACAACATTGCATAGAGCAAATTATAAATTGAGTCATGACTATTGTTAGTGTACCCTTGTTATTGTTACTGCCTGTAATATCCGGCAGATAACTCCATTGTGGAAGTGGCCACTCGGAACTGATGAGTGATGGTAACGAGGCAGAGATTTATTTCTGGGCCTGTTCGATCGGAATTGCGCATTAATACTGCTTTGATGAATGAAAGGTGCAGGGAAGAGTCCACAAAAGGGGTGTTGGATGTTTACGATATCGATATTCAATGTTTGTAGAGGAACTCTTTCTTAGGGAAAACAAAATACTAGGTCCTATATCGACTAACTTGGAAGATGCATTAATTACTTACATTAACGTGGAAGATATTTTAACAATGTAGCATTTAATGGGATACATTAGTGCTCTTTTATTATTTCGAAATTATTTTAACGTAGTACCTATGCTCCAGCCACAGATTAATAAATAGCTCCAGCTTCATAAATATACTACATTCCTGTAAGCTATTCAATTGTAAAAAAATATTTTATATAAAGAAAGATCTTTTGTAAAAAAATATTTTATGTAAAAAAATATTTCGAGTAAAAAAATATTTTATGTAAAAAAATATTTTTTTAGTTTTGGAATAAATGAAAAAACAAATTTACTTGCGAAGCGCAAGTAAGTTATTGACGTTAAAAATTAATTTTCAAATGAATTCGTTTAGACATTTTTTTTCCTTTTCTTTTTAATTTAGTGATTGTACTAAATCCTGCTGTCGTAATGTTAAAACTGTCACTCTAATTCTGGCCGTGTCTAACATAGACAACCTGTAATTACTTTGTGTGGAGATTAATGTCATCATAAAGACGTAGCTTTAATGAATAGAAGCGGAAAACGAATAAATTAAACGCGATTAACGTTTTTAAAATGAAAATGCATAATCTCAAATCACTATTAGCAAAGTTTAGTGATACTAAATTCTATCATACCACAGTATATGACCGTGGCTAATGGCAAGAATATTACACTGTTCTGTTATCGAACACAACTTCCGTTAGATTTTTAAAAATATATTTCGTATCGTATAGAATGTATTTTTAAAACGGTATCACTGCGAATTTTATGCGCCTGATCAGCATATGTAATGAATTTTTGTACATAAGTTGTTTGGCCTTTACTCGTTTGGCCTTTAGATAACTCAAGTGCCTAGTTCAGCTACTTCAAGAAGATTGTATCTGTACTGATCCAAGATGAGGTATTCTGATTTGAACCTATTTCATTCTTACAGACCAAAATTCGATTATTTGTATTGTATCATATCATTATTCTTATATTTTTTCTGTCTCATATTTTTTTTTAAGATTGCTACAAATGCTATCTTGCATCAGTTTTTGAAAAGAAAAATAGATTTACATAGAAAACGTATTTTTGTGCCTCACGCAAGAATTGATATAACATAATTACATTGTGTATGTATGTTGTGTAACGTAGCCAATTATATCAATCTATTTAGGCATGCCCAGGATTCATGTCTGTGCCACGCGTGCGTCTGTGTGTAATATGCATCAATATCCGATAAAAATACATTGTTACTCCGTGCAGACGGTAATGCATCACGCGGGCGACAAATCTGACAGGCTAATGGATTATTGTTCGCACGGGGTGCGGACGGTACACCTTTAACCTTCGTATAGGTATTTATACTTGCGTAATACATGCAGATAGTCGGGGGTGGTAATAACCAGAAATGTAGTTGCGCAAGAAAAAAATAAACACATCTGAAATCGGTCGTTTATCTTAACAACAAATCAATTGTTTCTAAATTGAAATGATTTCTTTTTTTTTGGTGCTAATCACAACTGATCTGTGAGACTGTGACTAAAGTGACTGAAGTGAAGTACCACTTAATAAATGTCGTGTTAATGGATGTCGTTTAGCACTTGCACTTATTTTCCATTTCTCTTTAGGGGGTCGCGGCGTAGTACAGATGTTGAGAAACACTGGTTTAATCTAATTGTTTCCAACTAATAAATTAAACACACAATAATATTTTTTAAATCTTGTTATTTTTCTATTCTCCTAGTCGCGTATCACACTAGTCGCTCGGTATTATAAAACGTCGTCGTACTAAGTATGATAGACACTTAATTTTAAACAAGATAAGAAAACTAGACACAAATCCGGTTTTAATACTAATCTATAGTACTAGAAGATTAATTGCGGTTACTCAAGGTTGTTCAGGAGACTTTGTGACAAGTTGCTTTTTAAATTAAAGAGCTTTCTTCGACGCACCAATTTATAGGTACGTGGAGCATATACTTAGGGGTGCACGTTTTTTATGGATAAAGCATTTTCGATCGTACTAAGATTTTTCTGTTTTATAGGAGCTATGGACACACTAAGACAATTACACAAATATTGGGTATGGTCAGAAGTTTGTTCGGTCATACATAAATAGCTAGTGACTAAATGCCCGCTATGAATTCCTGTAATTTTGACTTTACGATAAAAGTTTTTGATTTTGTTTGAAAATAAATCAGAATTAAAACTCAAATGCGAATTGTTGCTATACATAGATAGCAGTGTTATTTGAATCCTCTCAACCTTGGTGCGACTGCATGCAAATTGCCCGTCGGGATTGGCCGTTTGATTGGCGTTTGACATATTTCTCGTGTCTGATTGGTCAATTAGAGGTCTAATCTGTTTTATTGCTGGCGAACCCAGACGGGTCAAGTGTGGACCGGGATGGTTCAATTGAACGTCTGCATTTTGTATTTTTCAATAACGAAGCGGCGATTGATATCGAATGGATTGTAATTGATACGGTGACACTGACTGCGCTTCAAGTTCATGTTTGTTGTATGGGTAGCCAATGGTTATGTAATACAACTTCAAATAGGATAGGCGTAACATTTGAGATCAATCGTAAATGCATTTCCACCAAAAACACTTGGTATCTGATGCCCATAGATGTATTTTAGAAATAGAGTAATTTTAGTAAGTAGTAGAGAAAAAGAGATTTTATAAAATAGAGTTAAGTCCTTCCCAAAATCAGCTACAACGTTGCTAGCCCTAAGGACGAAAATTTAGTATGTCTCATACGAGTGATTCTGCCTTACAGCATCCTTCCTTCGTTGTTGTGTGGCGATTCCGTCCGCAGTCGCACTCAGATACGTATATCTCCCTTACACTACCCTTCAACCCAGAACACTAACTCTTAACACTGCTGTTGTGTGCAGGTGGCGCCTCCGCATCGATACAACGGATTCCACCTTTACATCAATTTCTAACTATTGTGATGACTTGATATGATCTTTTGCAGCGTTCCTCGTATGCGGCCGACCGATCATCCTAGTCAACGTGCTGTGCAAGGACCGGCTGAGTGAGGAAGACAGCGCGAGGATGAAAGAGATAGCTGATCTCGCTTTGGCCACGAAGCTCCAGCTCGCTTTCATGGGAGAGTTCCTCAGATGGGAGAATATCATGTGTGAGTAGAAACCCCAATATCTAGTTATTTTGAATTGATTTTTAACCAACTTCTGAAAAAAGAGGTTATCTTATTTGTCGTGTATATTTTTTTTACCTTCCAATCGTTAAAATTTATGACTTGATTAATGTGTCACGAAATGAAAACATGTGCATTTCTTTATCTGGAGGCACGGCAGTGCCTCCGCCAAGTCGAGCCAAAAGAAGCGGCACGGCCGTACCATACTTTTCCCGAAGCGATTCGGCCCATTTTTGACCCCCTGTAACTTCGTTGCATATGAAGCTAGAAGCCTGAATTTTCAGGAGCCAAGCAAGCATTGTATAGACACGGTACATTTCGAATTTCATTCAATTTGAACCAGTAGTTTAAGAATTACAAGTAGTTAAAGTTCGTAATTTTGTCACTCACTCACTGACTGACTGACCGATCATCAAAAGTTTAAGGCACTTCCAGCAGACATAGAAGGTTGAAATTGAGAATACAATTAGTGTTTAGTATATAACTCATGGAAAAACTAAAATATTTTGCAGTTTCTGTCCAGTTATCTAGATACACCAACTACATTAAATAACTTTGTATCCTATATAAGTTATATAGGATTACAAAGTTACATTTGCAGTTAATGAATCTGTGTTTCTGTCCGCGAAATGTACGAGTAGTAGGGGAGCCCATGATGTTAAATGGGTAGAAACTCGAGCGTCAATAGGACGTATACGATTGTGTAGATTACACGTTAGAGTGAAGAAAAGGTTGTGTGATATTTTTCGATTTACCGTGGGAATAGTTTCTAGATGATTCGAAAAATGTAAAAAGCAGAGTCAGACATACTCAAGGCGCGGCAGGTTAGTGATAGAGTATATATCTCTGATGCCGGAAATATGTTTATCTGCTGGTTTGCATAGGGGGACAGCCATACGAGAGGTAAAAATGGAAAAAAAGTAACCAGCACATTAGATTTTCAAAGGGGATATGAAGTTACCCCAGATGAGTCCCCCATTCGAAAGACTGACGATTCGATTCGAAAGACTGTGACTCTTCGAAAATGGGAAAAAAAAGTTATCTTGACACACTCGAGGGCGTAATATTATTATACAGGAAATTCCAGCTGATGTTTTACTTATCATAACCCTTCATGTGACGATTTAGTGGAGGGGTTTTTTATACTGACGATTTGAAAAAAAAATAGAATGAGAATATATAAAGAATAATGTATTTTCCATAAAATTTGCCTTTTCCTTTAGTTTGTTGTACACTATTACTTTCCAGGGATCCATGCTAATAAATGGCGCTATCAGATAGTGCATATTTTCTAGCATTATTTCCTTTGTATTAAAAAAATTACCGCACTCGAGTATGTCCAGGTATAGATTTTTTGCAACCTTATTACTCCCTAACGCCGCCCTCAAACCATCAGATTATAAATTTATTGTTTTCAGCATGTAATTAAGCTACTATAGATAATACGATTTTTTATTAATAGTCTGATGGACTTCCCTGGTTGAACCCCCCAAATGGATAGTTTAAGATACTCTATAGGATGTAAGGTATCTCCCATATCTTAATCTGCCGCGTTCGAGTCACTCTCGAAATCCCGTCTTGGGCTCCCCTACTATTATAGGCGACGTCAATTGTTTTTATCCTCGAGACAAAAGACGTTTTCAATTCCAACTTCAATTTAAATTCAATTCAAATAATGGGTGAAGTGCGAATCGAACTCGTACACTGAGGGTTCCGTACCACAAAAATATTTGTTTATTTTATTTTTATTTATACTAATTGATGTTATAGCAGCCATATAATGCATTGTGAACATTTCAAATGAAAAACGCTAAAAAATAGCAGGTCCTTATATGTTTGTCTCTGTAGTTCCTGGACTAAAAAAGGGTTACGATATCCCGTGCCTGTCGTAAGAAGCAACTACAAGGGGGCTTCCGGAGTTGGGAGTGGCAAGAGGGAGCTCGAACCGTCCAATAAGTGTCCCCGGGAAGGACGGCGGTATGTGTAGTCGCATACCGTCGTGAACACCGGATAGTTTAGGAGGAGCGAAAACTGTTCTCCCAGGGCAGAGCTCGATCGGGGCATCGCGCTTAAAGGACTTCTGTTACGTTCAGTCGGAGATCCCGGAGTTCTCCTACAAACGTTGAGGACGGCCACCGGAGGATTTTAGTGCGGCTAAAGTCCCACATAACCCGGCGTCACTCCCACGTCGTCGAGTACCTTTTGAAGATTTCCTCCTCATAAAGAAAAAGAAGGTCCTTGTATGGCAACTCTCCTTTATTTGAAAGTTTTTCTTTTTATTTTTAGTACTTATTGTTAAAGCGGCCACCATTATACATATTCCGTAAAATTTTTAAATTTCTATCTATTAAGGTTCCAGAAATAGAGCTCTATGTCAGACAGACAAACGGACAGCTTAGAAATAGGGTTCCGTTTTTACCCTTTGGGTATGGAACCCTAAAAAGTTATATAATATCAAAAACATTCCGAATTTCTGACAAATGTCATGAGAAAAAAACTAGATGTTACGGCTAATGTGCCTAAATCAGTTAAAACGCAGATAGCTTGCCCACTACCTAAAGTACAAAACGAAGATTGTATCAATTTTCACCCCTTGACGTCGACCCGTGCATGCCATGATGCGTCGTCGTGTCATGAATTTACGACAAACATTGTATATTTTCACGAAACAATATCGCTTTGCGGCACGATGTCGCTATGTGTCACGATACGTTGTCGTGTCGTAAAAAGGCATGTGTTTTAGCCCTAAGAACAAGTCTGAAAAGATGTTTCGAATTTTAACTACATAGTTAATCTGCATATTTTCTAGCTAATCTTAAGCCTAGTTAATGTGTATGCTAACGTATTCTACAATCTAACGGTAACATACACAAAATACAATAACTATCGTGAGGTTAAGCAACTGTCACCGCATTATAAAATAATAATAAATTTGTTTCCAAGGAAACAAGTGTTTAGGCAAATTTCGGCCTTATTGAGCATAAATAAATGTCTATGAAAATAATTTTTATATGTAAGCACATAAAAAATTACAATGTTCACAATATAAAATCCCTAATAACTTCTAAACGGATTACCCTAATTACACATTTCCTTTTGCCCTATCCGTTTTAGACATAAACCTACCAAATGGCATTAAAGACAAACCAATATATATACGAACAAAAAATCTTGTTTTCAACTTACGTAATATTAAGTACGTAACATTTCAACGCAATATTACAAAAATTTAGTTAAGTTCGTTTCAAATGATTCGAAATAGGAAACTGCTATATAAATCGAGCTTAGATATCCACTTTATAACATATTCTTGCCATGATCACCAAAAATATCAGCTCCTAGTGGCTTGATAATTGATAGCTATAAAAAAACGAAAATCCACAGTTTAACGTTGAATTTAAACAACCGTCCATTGCACAATTAGGGTATTTTTTTTTGCTCCATTGCTTGTACAAAACAGTTACAAACGCGTGTCAGAAATGAACTGACAGTCGCGCACGTATGCGCTCGAGTCCCCCCGAGATAACGAGTCGGTAAGTGGTGTCTACGTGTGCGTTACTCCAGCCCACTTTGTATGAAGATTGACTTCTGTTAGTTTTTATTTTGTGGTAGTACCTACCCGGAAAAAACGTGGAAATTATTATAAGAAACCTTTTTAATATAAATAATTTTAAGTATGAATTTGTTAGCGGTGAGTAAACTTACTGAAAAAGGATTTACTGTTAATTTCTTGAAAAACGGTTGCACTATTAGTAACTCTATAGATATTATCATCGCAACTGGCCACAACGTAAATGGTATATATACAATTTGTCAAATCACCGATATGTAATTTGACAATGTCAAATAAATATTGGCATAGAAGACTAGCCCATATTAATCCGGAATATATGCGAATTTTAAAGAATATTATGACTGGTCTTGATAATGTGAACATTACCGACGGATATGACGACTAGTGAGAAACCATTTCCAAACCTCTGAACGCGAACGAACGACATACTGGAGATCGTACATACAGATTTATGTAGTCCCATGGAAGCTAGTTCACTCAACGGTTCAAGGTACATGTTATTATTTATCGACTATTATTCTCGAATGACACGATGAATGTTTATTTTCTAAAACATAAGAGTGAGTCTTTAAGAAATGTCAAAAATATAAAGTGTTGAAAAGGGAACTAGCAAGTCGAACAAATGTATGAGATCAGATGGTGGGACGACATTTTGTAATAGAGCTTTCAATATTTTCTTATCAACAAATGGAATTCTACATTAGAAGGCGATACTATATACCCCTAAACAAATTGTTGTGGTTGAAAGAGCTAACAGAACTATTATTGTATATGCGAGAAGTCTAAAACGAATGTTATCATTATTAAATAAATATTTCATTTCATTTCAGAAGTCAGAAGTCTATTATAAATTGAAACTAATTTGAGCAAGAGCAGTAAATACTGTGGTTTATATCAAAAACCGGAGTCCGACGAAGTCAGTGAAAGATTACCAATGATTTTTGTCGGATATTCAGAAGAAAGTAAGGGATGTCGATTATTTAATACGAAGACACGTTAAATCCCAATAAATAAATAAATAAATCACAATCAGTAGAGATGTTTTTAGAAGATGTTTTTCCTGAGGATAGCGGGCATAATTTCAGTTGTCAAAATAGTAACTTTTTTAGATTTAATTTATTGTCATGTTCGAATGAAAGTGATGATGAATGGCAAGATTATTTACATAACTACAAAGACTACCTAAACAATTTAATTGCCTTTAAAAAATCTGTTGTTGAGATTCAACTAGTGGAAGGTACCGGAAAGGAAAAGAGTAGAAATATCTACAAAAAGGAATGAGATGCCATCAAAAACAATGCTTGTAAAAAGATCCAAGTCTCGCCATTCAATTCTTCTACCGTAAAAAGTCTTGAGATCTATGTAATACCAAGCCGGTAATGTATGCAGTCCCTACTTAAGGGACCTTCTGTCTTAAGGTATTATCTCACTATCTAACCTAACAACATCTCATGGGACCATACCAATATTAAAAATATTTTATGTTCTAAATAAATTGACGTGGCAATCGTACTAATGTTACTTGTGTGATGCGATATGATAAGATGAAAACACAATGTGACTTGCAGTACGATTGCCACGTTAATTTATTTAGAACATAAAATATTTTTAATATTGGTATGGTCCCATGAGATGTTGTTAGGTTAGATAGTGAGATAATACCTTAAGACAGAAGGTCCCTTAAGTAGGGACTGCATACATTACCGGCTTGGTATTACATAGATCTCAAGACTTTTTACGGTAGAAGAATTGAATGGCGAGACTTGGATCTTTTTACAAGCATTGTTTTTGATGGCATTAGCTTTTTTAATGTTAAGATTATGACATGAATATTAGATTCATTAACGTTGTTATTTTACTTTCAAAGTAAATTTCTATTGCAGGGATGTACTGTATAGTGAACTAAATCTAAACCTAAACCTTCTGGGTTTAGGGTTCGTACACAAAACTGCGATGCGACGTCGCATCGCAAAAATCTGCGAGCTCCCTCGACGCATCGCAAGAACTTGCGAATTGATTCGCATCGCACAGTGGTTGTTGTTGTTGGTCACCCTGAGAGGCGCTACGCCGCACGATATCGCATCGCAGCAATTCGCATCGCAATTTTCTGCGTTGCGAATTCGCATCGCGTCGCATCGCAGTTTTGTGTTCGAGCCCTTAGGTTTAGCCCAAACCCAAACCAAGCCCAAACCTATGTTACAAATGCACCCTATTTACCTTAGATACAACCTTACCCAGTCTTGCTTTATGTATTTGTTTACTCGTGGTAAAATTTCAGTTCGGCAAGCCAATACGTTTTCTTTATCTATACCTCAAAAGATCTATTTCTGTGATGTTTTATACCAGAAAGAATATGTCTATTGTTAGGAGCTTATTTGCTTACTTTATCTATGTTTTATGAGTAAGTTGGTAAAAATCTCGTATGGAATTCCACAGGTGAACAGGTGGTAGCTGTTACTATTGTATCACTTTACTGCCGCTGTTTTGGGACAGCTTTGGTTAGGCAGATTACTCGCATAAAAATTTATAGTCTATTCCTTAATAACTCCGCCGAAGACTACGTGTCCAGTAACAAGGCCTTGCGTCGATAGGAATTTGAAAGTGTATTATCAATATCGACTGAAAAAATCAACTTTCAAACATTTGGCAAACATGCACCAATTGCCAATTAATTGACATCGGTGAATGGCGGGACTCCGCGCATATTGGCTCATCGCTGGTTGCACAATTAGTGGCTTCGGCGGCCAATCGTTTGTGTGAACCAGTGATCCGATATTGAGATGTCTCTTTGTTTCTTTGTGAAACGGATTCTTTACTACAACAATACATACAATATTTCTTTTTTTGACCTTCTATCAGACAGTTATCGTGATTTTAATTGTTAATAAGCCAGAATTTGACTGCAATTTAACCTCGTAAGCGACGGTGATCTGAGCATCATTTTTGTCGTAATCTCTACGGTACACACATCTTCATATTGTACTAAAAATTTAAATAGACAAATAAGAGCACATTTACCTAAAAAGTCTATCCAGTTATCTATTCGGGTCATCTTCGTGCATGTGTAATTATTTTTTATCCCAGAGTCCTTTTATTTGTTTGTTACCTATTTTTATGCTGTGTAAAATTTTCGCAATCTTAAATCAAAATTTCTTCTAAATAATCGAAATTAATTAATATGCAATTATTCTAATTAAATGATAATATAAATTTAATCTAAAGTACCTAATTGAAACGTCACTCTGAAAAAGCATCGGACTAATGCACATGAATATTTATAAATTCCAATTCGTTTGAACTACGTAACCTAGATATGATCGGTCGAGGTAAAAAAATGATTAGTTGCAACCATTTTTATATTCCACGTAAGCACGAACCACATAAAGAGAAGGCATGGATCATACTCCACCACGCTGCCCCAATGCTATAAAAGTAGGATGGAAGTTTAGTGGACATACCTTGTCTACCCTTGTCGAATACCTTCAAGCCTCCCAAAGGGTTTTTCACAAGATATATCTAATACCTATTATATACTGTTAGACTATGCTAAACGGACCCACCGGAATACAAAAACGAGCAACTTTAGTCACTGGCGGTCACCCATCCAATTCGCGACCGCGTCGGAAATTGCTTAACTTCGTAGGTCAGTAATGATCTACCGAAGCCGCGAGATTAAAATAACGCGCTAAAAATGCAAAAAAGTTGTTTATAAGTAACTGTTATGTTTTTCACACATCATACGGCAGCCAGGTAATCACTTTGAAGTGGGCAGTCTATTTTTGCAAACGCCGTTAGGGTTGTCAACAACCATGTGAACAGGTTATCTAGTTGAAGGAGAGCCCGTGGCCTCGACATTAGGCATATAGTGGAGTACGTGGGAATTTAACCTGTGGGAACCCTGCTCTCCTCGTAAACGAAGGGTATCACGCAAAAAAAGGGAAGAGACGCTCACACGAGGCATTTTAAAATAGTTTTCAGAGGTAGCAACGAATTTTGATTATGTAGTACTGTGACCAAAGTGCCTTTGATCCCTAACCTACCAAGTTGTTGTGTTCTATAACTAAGTTTGAAGCTCACTTTGTACTGTAAACAGGTTAGGTTATATCGTACTGTTACCCAATTGGATTAAATAACCAAGTTATGTTATAGGTACAATTCAACTAAATTTGGTTGTATTATATGACTAAGTTTGGTAATTGTTTACTGTTAGGTAGTTTAGTGAGTAGAGTTGTTCATTTCGCGGAGAGTTGTGTACTTTTACCGACTTCGAAATAGGAGAAAGTACCTACATTGTAATTTTCTTTTTAAAATCAGTATCTATGTACGTACCTAACAGAAAAATTAAGACATTTTTTTTAGTTAACGACCTTTATAAAAAAATCATAGATTAACATTACAAGCTAAGATGTTTTTGGTTGTTTATAAAAGGCATTTTATATTAAGAGTTCATGTAGAGCAGTAACAGTAAAGAGGCAGCAACAATACAATACAAACACGAGCAGTAACAATATTATTTACTTGTACATAGATTTTTATAAATATCCCCTTGGATTTTGATGGTTTCCGTTACAGTAACGGTTATGGAACGCCATAGCACGTTGGCACACCCCTAGCTCCTAACACAGTAGTTAGTGTGTTGGCAATTCCGATCGCCACGTGACCGCTTATCACGATACCTACTGCTATTTCAAGCTATCTATTCCACTGTCTAGTTTTATTGAGCGTTTTTATTTTGTAATGGCCGTTTAATTACCAATAATTACGTGTTTGAGCCAAGGTCGAACACCACTGTTCAATTGATATCGACTACTTACTATAAATACAGAACATTGCAATATACAATGGGTACTACATATATTTAAGTAGTGATCGATTTTGGTGGCCATACATTTTCTTTCCGTTTAAAACGTCCTACTTCTCAGTTTTCACCTGATCACTACCGGTTTGCAATTAATTTCGACCTACCACACAGGGTTTCCGAGGTTAAAATCCCAATCTCGGATTTATTCGTTATGAGCGAGTCCCCAAAATATAAAAAAAAACTCATAATATCAGCGACCCATTCTTGGCACACATGGTGCATTGTAGCCAAAATCTAACTTATGTTGACAGGAGACACGTACCCAGTAATGGGACAATGACTTTTTGACCACGTATCTTCATTTTTTGTAGGATCATATTAATGCAATACAATCCTAACACTGCAATTCCGATACTACCAATACAGTAGTTTTGTAGATAACAACGTCAACATATGGGAAGTAAAAAGTCTGCGAGCAACACTCGGTTACACACAATGGTCTTTGTTGGAACAACGTGTTCTCGCGAACTTTGAGCCGCAGTGGCGCAAGGCATGAGAGTCAGCGATATCTCCTGTAGGCATCATTTGTTACAACTCATCGTCACGTGCCGGCCTGAGTGCGTTGACTGATTACTATTTATAGAACGGAATTGCAGGTGCAAAAGAGACTCTGCGTTTGAACGCCAGACCGAGCAGCCCCGCCTGCTCGCGCTCTAGTGTTTCCTAACCCAGAATTTTCTCTGGCCTTTCGGCCGGTTCTCGCCTACTCGATATTATCGATAGCGGTCCGTGCTTTGTTTATTGCCAATTTATTGGGAATAAACAAAACTCACGTCCCGACGCGTTTGAGTTGGTGGATACCTAACGGTGCCAACGAAACCAGCTAGCGTTGACCCGGTGCGCTTCTCAGACCTCTCGGCCTGAGAGAAACCGGCAGACCCGATCCCACTGCACTTGGGCTATCCCAAGGGTGACGGTAGCAGTTACTTTCCCTTAGGGGTAATTGCATTTCCCTCCCCCTCCCCGTTAGCTCCCTGCCTCGGCAGGGAGGCATCCCAGGTTACCATGGCCTACATGGTAACAGATAGGTTTTTCGAGGCTCTGTCCTCCCTCTTGAGCAAGGAGCTCAATCGCCCATTTGACTCAGTCAAACTCCGCTCCCTTTGCGAGCCCTTAAAATCCGTAACGGATCCCCTGTCCGTTACTGATTCACCCGCATCCCCTGATGCCACCCCGAGACACGAGATGGACTTCGATGCCATCTCGCTCAAACGCCCCGCCTCCTCCGACGAATCGTCGGAGCACACCCTCATCACCGCCCCCTCCTCCGACGACGACCAGGGTTTCACCCCTGTCAAGTCGAGGAAGACCAAGAAACGACCGGTGAAACGCGTCGCTAAGGCGACAAGTGAAACCTCTTCCGAGGCCTCTTTCGAAGCCACCCCAGCCCCAGCGGCCCCCGCTCTGGCCCCCGTGCCAAAAGCCTCCACTCTGGCCCCCGTGCCAAAAACCTCCACCGAGCCCCAGAGCTCAACCCCCGCGGCTAAGCCCGCCAAGCCAGCCACGCGCTGCGAACCGGCACTTGCCAAGTGCAAACCGCCCCCACACATTTTCTTCAGAGATAAGTCGAAATGGTCCGACTTCTCTAAAACCCTAGTGGAAAAACAGATCCACTACACCAAGGCACGTAACCTTCGCGACTCTATTCGCGTTTCATGCCCCACCACCGAGGACTTCAGGAGCCTCATTAGGCTCCTAACTCACCTTCAACTCCCGTACCACACGTACGCTTTAGAAGAGGACCGCAAAATCAAAGCGGTCCTTAGGGGTCTCCCCTACGAGCTTCCCACCGACGAAATCCTAACGGATCTAGTCAACCAAGGGTTCCCCGTGGAAGGTGTACACAAGTTGTACAACCGCAACGGGGTCAAATACCCTCTAGCCCTGGCCATTCTAGCCAAGACCCCGTCCTCCAAGGACATTTTCAAGGAGAAGGAGCTCACAATCTGTGGCCTTTCTGAGATCAAGGTGGAACCACCTAACAAGCGTGGCTACCCTGCCCAGTGCCACCGCTGCCAGCTTTACGGCCATGCAGCGGCGTACTGCACTGCCCCCCCAAGGTGCGTCAAGTGCCTAGAACCCCACGCCACACGTGAGTGCAAGAGAACTCGTGAAGACGAGTCCCCTCCTGCCTGCGTGCTATGCACCACTTCAGGGCACCCGGCTAACTACCGTGGCTGCCCTAAAGCCCCCCGTCCCGCTCAAAAGAAGGTTGCTAAAAAGCAGCCCTCGAAAGCAGGCCCACCTCCGGTCAATTCGACCAATTTCCCGCGGCTAGGGGCCTCCAAAACCCCAACCGCTCCCATGAGCTGGAGGAAAGTCGCACCCGCGACCGCCCCACCAACCCCGGCCCCTAAGGCCACTCCCACTCCCCGTCCCACCCAAGACGCATCGGTAAGGGAACATATCATGTTTCTTAAGGACTGCGTTAAGGGCGTGAACCTCGACGAGATCATACTCGTCTCGCAAAAGATGCGTAACGCCAGCCAGGCGGAGCGCATCGCAATCTACTCTGAACACCTAGCGTTGTTCAAGTCCATTCAATGAGTAACGTTCATACTCAACCCCTTCATCCCGGTCGTCAAAAACCTAAAGGCGTCTCGCTTATCTCCTTCAATGCACGAGGTCTTAAGCCTTGCATTCCCGAACTCAAAGAGTTCGTCCGCAACAGGGATATCGACCTGTTGCTTGTTCAGGAAACTTTCCTCAAACCCTCCCTTAAAGGCGTAAGTCTCCCCTCTTACGCACTTGTACGTAATGACAGAGCCGACGACCGTCGTGGCGGAGGCACTGCCATCTACTACAAGAGATCCTTCCATTGCACCCCTCTGGAAACACCCAAGCTCACCAATATGGAAGCCACCATATGCAAATTAGGCATGACAGGACACCCGTCCCTGATCATAGCCTCAATTTACCTCCCCGCCAATAAAGCCCCTCTCCAAAGCGACTTGGAGGCCCTCCTCTCGCTCGGAGACTCTGTCGTACTATTTGGAGATTTCAATTGCAAACATACCGTTTGGAACAGTCGTCTGACTAACACCAACGGTAAGAAACTCTTAACCATTTCCCGCGCACTGGACTTTGATATCTTCTCTCCAACAGCGCCAACCCACTACCCCGATCGGGAAGACCAAGAACCCGACGTGCTGGATTTCGCCCTCCTTAAAGGCGTCGCGCTCAATACAAGAGCGATCGAAACACTGGACGATCTGGGCTCAGACCATCGTCCAGTCTCTCTACAGTTAGGTCCCTATGATCCAACTCCCCATACCTCCTCGAAAACCTTCACTAATTGGGAAGGGTACGAGAAATCTCTCACCTCAGCCATAGAGGCCCCCGATTCACCGTATACTATTCCCCCAGACAACCTTGTTAGCTCGGAGAAAATAGACAGTACGGTGAACTCACTCACCCAGCTAGTTCAGACTTCGCTTCATGACAACGCGAAGGTGGTAGAGGTCCCGAACCGAAAACTACCTCGCGAGGTCAGGAAGCTAATCCAAACTAAAAACGCAGCCCTCAGATGGGCCGCCAAGTACCCCACCCCTGTCCTTAGGAGGCGCGCTAACGCCCTCCAAAGGAAAGTCAGATCCCGGCTAGCCGAAATGAGGGACTCCAACTGGAACTCTCTCATGGAGGATATCCAACCTTCTCATAAGGCATTCTACAAAGTCGCTAGACGATTTCGTACCGAAGCCTTCTCAAGCACTCCCCCTCTCACGCGTCCCGACGGCAGCATAGCCTTCGAAGACGCTGTGAAGGCCGAATGCTTCGCAGATAGCATCGCTGCGCAGTGCTCCCCCAGCACTCAACCGTGCGACCCTATCCACATTCTCAAGGTGGAGGAGGAGGTCCTTAAAAAGATCTCTCTCCCTGTCACCTCTGCTCCCATTAAAATCACTACAGACGAGGTCCGGACCGTCATCCGCGGTTTGAAACCTCGTAAAGCCCCAGGTCCGGATGGTATCTCCAACCTGGCGCTCAAACACTTCCCCGAGCAGGCACTGACCCTTCTGGTCATTATCTTCAATGCCTGCCTCGATCTCAGCTTCTTTCCAACAGCCTGGAAGACAGCAACAGTTATCGGTATTCCCAAGCCTGGGAAACCGAAACATATTCCCTCCAACCACCGCCCCATTAGCCTCCTCAATGCAATGGGCAAGGTTTTCGAACGGGTGATCCTCGTTCACATAAGAGGGCACCTCTTCCCAATAGATGCTCCCCCACTCATCATTCCTCACCAATTTGGCTTTCGCCTCCAGCACTCGTGCCCCCAACAAGTCCACCGCATTGTCGAGTACATCACAAGCGGGTTTTATCCAAGACGTAACAAGACACTAGCAGTCTTCTTCGACGTCGCCAAGGCTTTTGACAAAGTCTGGCATGGAGGACTGGTATACAAGCTATACCATTCTGGTCTTCCTGATCGCCTAGTCCGCATCGTGGCTTCCTACCTTCAGGACAGAACCTTCCGCTACAGACACGAAGGTATCCTCTCTCCCCCACGCCCCGTAACAGCCGGAGTCCCTCAAGGCTCAGTGCTCGCTCCTACATTATTCATATCGTACTCCAACGATATTCCTATCCCCAAAAATGGGGTGCAGCTCTCACTCTTCGCCGATGACACCGCCCTTTACATCCAAGGGCAAAAGGAGTCATCTGTCCTCGCCAAACTCCAACGCTCGGTCAACGAGTTAGGAGATTGGTTTAGGAAATGGCGCATCGAAGTCAATGCGGAGAAAAGCTCCGCAATGCGCTTCGACCACAAACGCAGGCGCTTAAACAACCTGCCCTCCGTCAAATTACTTGGGGCCCCCATTCCATGGAGGCCCACAGTAAAATACCTAGGAGTTACCCTTGACCCGGGCCTCACCTTTAGACCCCACGTCTCTAAGGTCACCCATACCGCCCGCTCTTACATGAGCCGCCTCAACGCCATGATTGGCAGACACAGCAAGTTGTCAGCCAGGAATAAGCGAACGCTGTATAAGGTTTGCATTCGACCGGTGTTAACATACGCCTCTCCAGTCTTCGCTCACGCGAATCCCACCATCCTAGACAAACTCCAGGTCATACAAAATCTCTTTTGTCGTCGGGCACTTAATGCCCCCTGGTATGTCAGAAACGCTGACCTCCACCGCGACCTGGAGCTCGCTCCAATACAACAAGTCCTCAGACAATTCTCTGAAGCGTTCTTCGACCGCTCAGAAAACCATTCCAACCCCTTAATCAAGGGTGCAGCGGACTATGCTGCCCCTCTTCCTACCCGTTACAATTGCCGTCGGCCAAGAAATATCTTGACCGACGCTCCTAACAAACTCTCCACCGATGTGGAGAATCTTCTGGCCGCCCACAGGGGCGTACAACTCTCCATAGAGAATCGTCTTCCCGACGATTCTAATCTTATTCATGATACGTTGACACCTTCAGTGTCATCTATCCAGCGGTAGCTCTCTAGGGAGCGCCGCTAGCGCCTCTCGCTCCGCAAACGAGAGGTCGCTATCCGATGTCGGCTGTACGGTCCCCTTGGACGAATGCCTTAAAGGAGTTTTTAGTGGGATGGTCCTCCCTTCAGGAGGACCTTTCAGTCAGCCCCACACGACGCAGGCACCGGCCGTCGCGGCCTGTAAGTGCTTGGACGCATTTTTTGCTCCTCCCTCTCCGTAGAGGGTCAGCCCTTTTTCCACCTACATCTGGGCGCCAAAAAAAAAAAAAAAAAAAAAGGTGCAAAAGAATGGGCGTTTGTGTAATTTACTAATTTATTTACTTGTAAAGATTTTTTTATAGTACTGCCCACTTTTGTTGAGCTGATTTACCTATTAAATTGATGCGCTGCACCTATTCTAAAACTTTTTATTCTAAATAAGTCTCCATTCAGAATGATATAAAATTAATGGTTTTAAAATTCTTCCCATAATAATTCAAAAGACATTTCGTACCGATCCCTAACTTATTTTTTATGAAAATTCCGAGTAATTTACAGCATTTATTGCTATTTACATCTTATTATAAGCTTAAGTCATCCGAGGCTTATAAATATTTCTTATTGTTACACATAAGTTTTTCGCTTCCGCCCAGTACCGGTACCATACGCGATAATGATAAACCAATTAACAAACAACCTTTGTATTCGTTAATCACTTGAGCAATCACAAAATGGTACAATTATCCATCTTAACGATAATTGCTTGGAATGTACTATAACATCAGTTATTCTAGTTTATCCTTTATACAATTGAACAGACTCACTCCTTTATAAATAACATTTTCCTTGTAATAAAGAATACACTGAAGATTATTTTACTAAAGTGCTAACGACTACGAAATAGTAGTATAAATAGTAGTAGACAGACATAAAATTCTCATAAATAGTAGAAGACAGACATAAATTTCCTTACGAGAATTTAAGTGTATTTCCACCAAATGCTAATTATAAAGTACACAGCCTATAGAAATAATTATTTATTACATTGAATTATGTCCGCAATAAAATATGATTGCAGAATAGGGTTGTTGTTTCTTGCTAATAACTTATCATTGTAGTTTCCAATGACCAATACTTGATAAGTAATTTAAGACCTAGATTTTATTCCGATAACGCAAATATATGATTTTAGACTAAAATTATCGCGGAATTGAGACATTTTATTATGTAACGGGTACTCACGATATGCGTTTTTTATTGCCGATATTTCGACCCAGTTGCATGGATCGTGGTCACGGCGAAAATATCGGCAATAAAAAAACGCATATCGTGAGTACCCGTTACATAATAAAATATAACGCAAATATTTTTCCTTATTGGATGTTTTCTCACGTCTTGCGCTAGTTATTAATTTAACTTTTGTGCTAGTTATTAATAAATCAATGTATTCAATGTTTTACCTACTAACGATCGAATTTGATAATAATCTGCCTACTAGAAATTTGCGAAATAAACAAATTTCACGTTAGTTACGTTAGCCAATTGGTTGGTGGAATATATGACATAGTGGCCAAGCCACGTGGAATAAATTATAATGGGACCTTGTGCTGCAGACACTACTTTGAGGACTTTTTTGACAAAACTATCAAACATGAAGCACTGTTAAGGCATGGACGACTTCAAAGGTGCCACAAATTTCAACCGCAGACCCAAAGCGAAACAAGCCGAATTTTTAACCAATAGGCTGTTACCGCTGCGTACAACTAGCTTACCTATGTTCCCTACCTCCCATGATGCGTCAGTCACCACAAATACTGTTTATCCGTTCATCCAATCTATCCGTTAATGAATCACTTATTGTTGTATCAAATAACTTAATTCCAACAAGATCTCAATGATGCATCCACTGAAGGATGACTTAAGCTCTTGCAAAGTTGTGTCGCGTTGTTCGTGTCATTGTTTGTAAGCAGACTTAAGGCGCCTAATCTTCAAAATGATATCACCGTACTTTGTCATTGTGACATTGAAATTTTTGGAAACAAAATCAGCAAGACATGTCTCTATCTCTGTTATGGATTATAGTGCGAAAATGATATCAAATTTAAACAAATGTCTATTACAATTTATTTCGATATACTGATTACTTTAGGAGACACATAGCTGAGAAGAATCAAATCAAATCAAATCAAAATTTTTTATTCAAAATAGGTTCTTTACAGATCACTTTTTGAATGTCAAAGCAACTACCACCACTTCACAAGGTGTTTCGTTATGGAGAAGAAGCGGCGAAAGAAACTCCATAACACACATCTTTTAAAAAAAATGTTTTTGACAATGTTAACTTAACGTAATGGTACATGTGGAGCTGGAGCTAATTCAGACCACACCGTTTTGTCAGTCAAATAATCACTTACTTTATAGTACGCTTTTTTACATAGCGTTAGTTTAACGACATGTTTAAACTTTTTTTCTGTGAGATTCAAAATGTGGTCGGGTATTTTATTGTAGTAGCGAATACAGTTGCCCACGAAAGATCTAGCCACCTTACATAATCTACGTTTAGGAATTACTAATTTATTTCTATTTCTGGTATTAAAGTTATGGTGGTTACTATTTTTTTCAAACATATCAGTGTGTTTTCTTACATACATAATATTTTCATAAATGTATTGACTATGCACCGTCAATATATTAATAGTGGGAAACAGTTCTCTTAGGGACTCACCACGCCGCAGACTATATATTGACCTTATTGCTCTTTTTTGAATAGTAAATATAGAGTCTATGTCAGCAGCACTGCCCCACAGTAGAATGCCATAAGACATAATGCTGTGAAAGTAACTGAAATAGACAAGTCTGGCAGTGGGTATGTCTGTTAACTGTCTAATTCTTCTGACTGCAAAAGCTGCAGTACTAAGTCTGCTGGACAAAGCAGAGATGTGGGGACCCCACTGGAGTTTAGAATCAATGGTAATCCCCAAGAAAACAGTTTCATTGACGAATTGCAAAGTCTCACCATTTAGAGCGACATTCATCCCCGTACTCCTTACATTTGGTAGCATAAATTTAATACATTTCGTTTCATTAGAATTTAAGAGTAGGTTGTTTGCATCAAACCAGTTCTGAATCAAGCAAAGAGTTTCATTAATATCGTTCGTATCCTGTGATTGTCGTTTTACTCTAAACACCAAGGAAGTGTCATCAGCAAACAAAACAACCTCAGATAAATCCTTTACTACATTTGGCAAATCATTTATATAAACTAAAAATAGAAACGGACCTAGGATGGAGCCCTGAGGTACACCTATTTTAATATTAGAACCTGCTGATAATGCTCCATTTACTTGCACTCGTTGGACTCTATTGTTTAAATAAGAATTTATCAACTTTAGAGAATTTCCCTGAATACCATAATATTGTAATTTTAACAATAAGGTTTTATGATCAACACAATCAAAAGCTTTAGACAAGTCACAAAAAATACCTATAGCATCATGTGCTTGTTCCCAACAATCAAAAATATGTCGCAGCAATTGAACACCAGCATCAGTGGTAGAACGGCCTTTAGTAAAGCCAAATTGCTTTTGATGTAAAAGATTATTTAGTTTAAAATGAAGCAACATTTGCTGTAAGAGGATCTTTTCAAAAATTTTACTTAGAACAGGCAGTACTGAGATGGGTCTATAATTTTTGGGATCTTTAGTATCACCTGCCTTAAACAATGGAATTATTTTGCTATGTTTCATTAAATCAGGGAAACAGCCCTGATCAACACACATATTAAAAATAGTGACTAAGTAGGGAGCTAAAGTTTTAATGATTGATATACAAACTTTTACTGACATTCCCCAAATATCCTCTGTATTTTTAACAGTTAATTCTTTAAAAGCTTTTAATATGTCATTAATTAAAATATGTCTAAATTTAAATTTAATGTGACACTGACTTAAATTCTCTTTAAGGATGGTCACTGCTTTAATTGGGGATGATTTTAAAAATTTAGTAGTATTAAATGGTATATTCGAGAAAAAAGTTTCAAATTCTTGTGCAATTTCTTTATCTGAGGTAATCTGACCACGTTCAGTAGTAAGAGATACTTTACTGATACTTAATCTGCAAGTTCGTGTTTCGGCATTAATTATTTTCCAGATTGTTTTAATTTTATTATCAGCATTTTTTATTTTATTATGTATGAACTTAGATTTAGCTGTCATACAAACTGATTTAAATATTTTAGAATATTTACGAACATATTCATTGAAGTGAGGGCTACAGTTATTCTCTCTTTCACTATAAAGCTCGAAAAGTTTACTTCTACTTAGACGAATACCTTTAGTAGCCCATTCACAAAAACTAAGTCTAGTACTCTTTTCATACCTAACTTCAGAAAATATTTTTTTAAACTCTGTGTGCACTGTGGAGAAAAATGCAGAATATAAATTATTAACACAAGTGCTATGGTTCAGAACTGACAACTTATTTAGTAGCACTTTATTATATTATTAATAGTATCTACATAAGATGAAGTGTGTCTCAAAAACTTCGCTAGTTTTAAATGTCCACTTAAGTAAATTGAAGGGCCAAATGTATCCTAAGACTTTGCTTAGTACGGATTTTTATACCCTACGGCCTGAATACGAACCCTCTCTATAACTTGAGGAGTTTTTAGGCATACTCCTTCAAAGTTATTCAATGCAGATCGGGAAGGTTAATTCGTATTACAATGCACGCAACATGAAAATACTTGGAATGTTTGCCAAAATCTAAGGAGACAGAAATCTAATTAGATCGTAAGCTTAAATGATTACATTGTAACCACCACACGGATACGGATCGGCCTTCAAATTTCATTCGCCTCTGATATCTTGAAATAAAATTCATGACAGTAGTGTAACATTGATATTGTGATAGGATTAAACTGATAGCGCGCTCGCAATCAGTCAATGATGTGATATTTTGTAATAACACATTCATTCGTATTTTGAATACGTAAAAAGTATAAAAGGGTGTATCTATACCCTACTTTACTTTTACCTTCCGATTAATTTATAACTAAGATTTCTGTACGTTTTATTGTAAGTTTTCCCTTCGATATATTTAGAAATCCACGTTATAAAACTTTAAATTTTCCACTATTTTCCCATGTAACAGACCAAAAAGATTTTTCAGTTTAGTTGTCTAGATAAAAATGGGAAAAGTGAGTTCTTTTTACACGCTTTTTATTAGCTTCACCTGTATGTTTGTTTGTAACCGACTTCTTTGGGCGCGATTTTGACCCACTTTAAACGGCCAGATTTCGTTCAAACTTTGCAGATTTATTGAAGACCGATGACAATACACGATTTTAATAATTTTGTACCATTGTCCTTATCAATATCCTCAGAATTAACGATTTTCGAGGCGAGAGAAAGCGCCTTATGGAGCGTTCAGGCAAAGTTACTAGATTGATTTTTAGCTTTGGAAAATAATAATATTATTTCCCTATAACTCAAATGTACTGAAACATATCTATAATGCCATCTTGTAGAATGATTTTTAGGATTCCGTACTCAAAGGATAAAACGAAACCCTCCGCTGTCTGTTCGTGAGTCACAGGGCTTTATCTCTTAAACCGTAATAGATAGACACTTGATTTTTTTACAAACGATGCATGATGGTGGTCGCTATAACAACAAATACTAAAAATAATAAAATAAATATAGTTTAAAAAACTAAAAAACACGCTTTTATGTTAAAATCAACTAAAAAGCAAAAAATAATCTTCAATCTAGGAATCAATTAAGGAACAGTAAATAGTATCATTGTGGAAAAAGTGTGGGGCGCTTTTCGAACCTGATAAATGGAGCACCCCACACTTTTTCCACAATGATACTATTTACTGTTCCTTAATTGATTCCTAGATTGAAGATTATTTTTTGCTTTTTAGTTGATTTTAACATAAAAGCGTGTTTTTTAGTTTTTTAAACTATATTTATTTAAATAACAGTTATTTATTTCAATGAGTCAACGACTAAACAATTTTTTTTAAATTTTAGCCTTTATTTTTTTAAGGCCGAATTTCGGTAACATGACGAATATTATTGTTGGCGAATGTATTGTTCAATTAACTTGTCTCGTTTGGATATAAATAATAACAACCGACTTTCATAGACACACACAGACAAGCACACAAATACCCAGACGCAGAACAGATATCAAACCCGTACCTCTTGGCGGTTTGCATGGCAACCACTGCGCCGGCCTCAACTCTTCATTTTCGTTTGCCCTCATGTGAAGTGCTCGGCTGTTCAGTGGGCATCAATTCAGCCACGTTGACCTAGTTAGCCGGGTTCAGCCTTCGGATCAAACACAGAGTGTTGCTACAGCGGTGGCCTTCGGGTTGGCTTGTTCAGTGACAAGCGCTAATCATCTCTAATCTTTTAACGTCATTAAAGTATTAGTTTATATCATTTTTATAGTAATGTACCTAAAATATATAATTAAATAATATTATTGTTTTGAATGAAAGGGAATTTGAAACACGGGCTTGGATTTGTTTCATTTACATTGTGAAAACAATACATAGAGTCAGACTGGAACTTATTTCTTAAAAACTGCTCTTAGCATAAGACTGTAAAATATTGTTTATCACAAAATTAAATCCTTACCTTTCATGTTATTCAAGTATTAAACAAATATGCAATACAACTGATGTTAAGTAGTCACGACAACTCATAACATCTGCCAGCAACTCCGACATACATAAACTGACGAAATAACCATTCTGGTTTATAGTCATGAGGAATATTACACTACTGTTATTTTTTAATACAGAAATAGTGAAACTTCGATTTGTTGCAGCAAATTTGTACATATTTTTCTGTATTACTTAAGATGCATATTTTTTTCTTTTCCAGCACTTCAGAATTGTCAATCGTTGCTGAAAGAAGAGATCTCGACGACAGTGGACGTCAGCACGTCTGGACAGAGCAGCATCCTGTGCCCCGGCAGCAAGGACACGAGCAGCTTCAACGGCTACTCCGGGGTCGTGAAGTCGGGGCTCAGCCACCTCGCCATCCCGCGCGGCTGGTCGTGGGGCGGGCCCGCCTCCCCCTACTGCCCGATATGGGCGGAACTCAAAATACCCGATTGACACAAAACCAACGTCGTAAGTAGAAAATCTGTAACCTACCGAACTTCGGTGGTTATCATATTGTTCTATTCCTTCCGTTAATCCTATATCGAAATAGGCGGCCATCTTATGAACACTATGGCCGCCATTTTGTTTTACCGTTTAAGCGTAATTTAATGTATATTTCTATTACTGTAATCTATTTATTATTTATATTAAATACTAATTGAATGATAAATGGAATTTAAAATGAATTTATTTCGTCCTTTTTAAATGTTTTAATCTTTAGTGATGGGTAGGTAGTCATTGTAACTTATCGATGTGTTGGTATATTTATTATTGTATAATATAATTATTTATTGGTGTAATTTTAATGTTAAACCATATCTATGTATATACACGTATGGAGTATAAGCTAGAGTCTTTATTTTTTATACTTTTGATTTGGATTAATTCCTTGTTAAAGATTTTTCGGGTTTTAAATTATTGACAAAACTTAGGCTATCGAGAAAAATACGATTTTTATTAAACTTTAGTCGTACAATTTTCGCAAATATCAAAAAGCTTAAATTTAAATAAGGTATTTTGAAGTTTTAATCGCTATTTTAGAAAGTTGACCAAAATTTCTTATGAAAATAATCTTAAATAAAACACTGTGGCAAAAGTGCTATTACTAGTTATAAAAAGCCTTAAACGTTGCTGCCTAGAAGTAAATTTAAAATGTACTATATAGTTGTGTCAAGAAGTTTTTTAATAGCGTTAAAAATCGCATTTTTTCCTTAAATTCATTGAAAATATTTTTATTGTAAAACTATACCGTTTCCAACTTTACTGCATGCTTTTTGCCCGTATTTTCTCTGTAATTTTTCTTACCTTCGACATAGGTTAAGATTTGCGGCCAAATATATAAATAAGCTATGTAATGTTTAGTATCCAACAAAGATTAATAACTAAGCGCATTGTATGAAATATATGAAGATATTATATACGTGTAAATTCCACGTGACCGGACGATGGACATGCAAACATTATTTTAATAAGCTGTACGTGATAGGACACAAACGTGTTCGCATGCAACATTTCTATGAGTATTTTTTCGATTAAATATGCTCATAACTTGTCCCGTAATATGGAGGATGAAATTCTTAAAATGTCTTGTCTAGTTCTTGTCGTTTTTTCGATGCTCACGGTACATCTAAACGTATGTAATATCTTCATGTATAAAATAAATTAATCGCCTTATATCTACCCCCTAATTTGTTTTATCTTTATAATATTCCCGTTTTTCAAGTCATTATTATGTTATTTTCAAGTAAATTTGTTATATTATCCATATCAAATAGATTAAATAAATGTATGAATGTCGATATTAAGTCGATGATGATTGGCACATCTCTATTACAGGGAAATATGAAAAAGTAAAGTTCAACCCTACTTTTTATTTTGTAAATTTTATAGTCTCAGACCAAAAATAGGAAGACAAAGCCTCGCGGAACATGCACTGATGCACAGCTAGCCTTATAAAAGTGACTTTGAGTGACGACAGTTATTTATGACTGTAGCACTTTAACGTCATAGTGGTTTATTTTTTTTTACAAATGTTTAAAATTTATATTTTAACATAACAACTATACAGAGATTTGGGTATGTTTAAATATTTCATTCCAATAATGTCCTTATGAATAGCAACGCATCTGGGATCGCCGTAAAGTTATATACCGAACCTATGTTCTACATGGAGTTAGTTACAGGTGGCAAGTTACCGCACTTGCCCACCTGCATGCTCGCTTACAACACCGATTTTAAATAGGCCGAGATGTATCTTTTTTGGTCTGAGTCCTAACCCAACTATTATTTTTGTTACTTCACACTTATGCTAGGTAATAAATATTATAATGTATGAGTATTTCCAATTATTGTATAGGATAATACCGAAACAGTGTACCTGATACGGTTTTCCTTGTTAGTAAATATGTATGTTTCTTCGCGGACGGAAATGAAATATTTATCTTAACGTTTTTCATTTATGTTCATAATTTGGCACAATTCTTTATTTTAAGGAATCAACCTTTTTTGTTTAAGACAACAAAAACACTTTAAACAATATAATTCAATGTTGTTTGTTATTTTTCGTATAAACTTTATTTTTAAAAGATCAAAAAGCTCATATAATTTATACTTATTTTTATTTATTCAGTAATTACAAGTGAACCTGCCTGTCCTTTTCATGAAAATGTTTTTATTATTGATTGGATCCAAATTTCTTTTTGGGGTAATAGTACCGAAACTTATTATAGGTTTGTTTAGCCCTAGACCAAATCAATTCACCTGTTACCAATATTTAACCTACAGAAATGAATTTTGGTACTGTGCATTAACTATTTCATAAACTTGTACATATATTGTTTCAATTATAGACATTTACAATTTTGTATAGATTTTATCTTTTTAAATATTTCCTTTCTGTCGCGAAGAAAATAAACAAAAACATCAAACATCGTGATAATAATGATATTCACTATTATGGAAATTAGCTATCGAGTAAAATATTATGTATATTTATTGTATAGAGAGATCTACTTAATATTTTTGTAATGTAAATAATTACATTTGATCTCGTATGTAAGTGAAAGTTTCCTACGAAAATTCCTTTAAATGGGAACTTATTTTCTGGCAGTTAATGTTACGATGGTTAATTATTGCCTATTAGCTTTCTCGTGATGAAATAGTTTTTACTGATTTCATGTATAATATCGTCCTTAAAACTAATCTAAAATAGGTGTGAAATACTGTTTTAGCAACATGATATTGTTGTTGGCACACAAAGCGTTCCAGCTTCGTCAGTACCGTATGTATGACTAATAAGTGCAAGTCTGTTTGATATTAGTTTTTTTGTCCATGTCCTACGGATAATTTAATTACATAATTTGAAAAAAAAATAGAAAAAAACAAAGTTCCACATATTTAATTGACAAGCAAAATAGACATAAATGAAAGTACCTAATCAAACATAACGTTATCTATAATGGTTATAAGACATTCAGACAGTTATCCGATTAAGTACATAAAGACTAAAGGGAACAAAATATAAAAATATTTTGATTGAGCGCAGTAGATCTTCGAACCAACAATGGTTAAGTTTGTACCGACGAAGCTGTGAACGGGTTAATATTATTTTGTGACATGACAGTTGCAAGACAGTGTTATAGAAGGCAGTCATCAGTGGCCAGATTCACAATCACAACCTACATTCTATTCCTGAATATATCTAGTATGTTATAAGTAAATAATACATTATTTTATTCCCTATAACAATAAAATCCAGTCATTATAAATAATTATCTTGTTGTGTTTAGTACTGCACTTGGAAATTATTTTTGCATATTTTATTTTATACGCAAGAAAGAAATGATCGGATAAAATCGGCTATGTTCGGATATGTAGAATATTGTGTCGGATTTTATAAATATTACCACTGTATTGAATTCAAAAATATGTTATATAAATGCTATTTTGGTTTTCATTTTGTATTACTCATTATATTAATTAGATCATATTATGTTACACATTTCAATTTATTTTTAGAATATCGTCCAAAAATATAATTTAAACAAATCGTAATTATGCAAACTACCGAATACGCATGTATATGCACGCATTATATAAATCACAGGTAAATACTGTCTTAGATCAAAAAATGATATTAAAGTAATTTAAGCTGTCTGCAGATGCGACCAATGAAAAAAGCCAAACAAAACCGGATTTAATCGATCTTATCTTTCTTACTGCCGATTTATGAACGGCAGTTATTCTAAGAAGGTAAATCCTCCTACAATATTATAACCGCACATTTTGTTGTATATTACCTGTTTTGTGATAATGTTATTTATTTCTATATTATTGTCTTTAGTTCACAAAGTTTTGGTGTAATTTATTTGGTGATTTCAAATAAATCGTTGGAATTATAATGGTTTTCTTTATGTACTGACCTATACCTAATGTCTACCCCCAGAATAATATTAACGGCCTTTAAATATAAAATTAAAGAAGTTGGTTTTATTTAACAATGTTCGTGACGTCATCATACCCGTCAGGGCTTGATGCCGATCAAGCAGAAATCTGAATGATGAATTTTATATGCTTACTAGCTGACACGGTAGATGTTGTGTTAGAGGTATAAAAATCGATTCACCGATTCTCAGACCTACTGAATATGCATATAAAATTTGGTTAAAATCGGTAAAGCCGTGTCAGAGCAGTACGGTAACTAACACTGTGACACGAGAATTTTATATATAAGATTTTCAATAGGTTTATGACGGCAAAACTTTCATGCAGACCTAATTTAAAACTTTCTATTGCGGCTGCGGACATCCGCTTCGTGAAAAGTTGCGAACGCCCTAACAAAATACACGTAAAAAAATTATGTATTTACGTGTCAGTTTGACAGACCGTGGAGGTGAATGCCAAACGTGTTAATATTTACGTAAACATCCTTTTAAAGTAAATATAATATTTTAGAAAATATAAGAATGCCACACGTTAAGCAAAGGGCTGAATGTATGCTATTCAACTACGAGACGACATACAAGACCTCGTTCAAGTCAGTTCCAATACCAGCCTTGGTGAAAACAGAATACAAGGAGAAGACGTCGCGAATCTCCCGACCTCCGGCGGAGGTTAAGGACACTCAAACTTTGACCGCCTGGAAGAACACTTTCCCTTTTAATCTGTTGCACAAACCGAAGGAAATAATTAGGACTAATCCTTATGAAGTGCAACAACGTTATGTAAGTCAATCTGGTCTGTAGACATAATCGTGTGAACATTTTGTTCTTGATAGAAGTGAAATTGGTAATATTGAAATACACTTGTAACTTAATCGATTTCGGTAATAGAAGGATTCATTTATAAAGTGTGAAAGAGCATGTAAGTACTTTTACAGTCAGTAAATTTCAAGCCTTATAAGTAATTGCTATATTGGCACTGCAATTATAGTCTAACATTTTTAGTTTAGTTTACTGCTCGCTCTACGAGGCTCTAGTTAACAATTACTACCCCATAGACTAAGTTCAATGGCTTCCTGAAGGTTACCACAAATCAAATCGACAAGTTACAACGTCATAACTCTATGTACAACTCAAGGAAAGCCCGGAAGACATAGACCGCGCGACAGTACAGCAGACCCGACCGCGGTTGGTGATGACGCCTGCGGTGAGTATGGACGACGTCGAGGATCCACGCGCCCGCGCCCTGCTGTGCCGCGACATGTACACCAGCGAGACGACGCGCGCCACGCGGGAGGCCGTCACCCTCCGCGCAGGGCTCGCCGCGCCCCTCCCCAGACACGCCGCACCGGCAAATCCGGTTAGTGGATTGTTTCATCGTCAACCCATTACTGTCCTGGCTGGGCACGGGTCTCGTTTCCAAATGAGAAGGATTAGGCCATAGTCCACCGCTACAAGTGCGAATTGGTAGACTTCACATACCTTAGTTTTTTTTAAGATTTCTCAAGTATGCAGGTTTCCTCACGATGTTTTCCATCATCGGTTTTAAGCAAGTGATAATTAATGTGTGATACGCACATAACTTTGGAAAATCAAGGGTGCCTGGAATTTGAACCTCGGACTTAACTAACTAACTAACGAGTATACAGTTCATCTGATGGTAAGTAGATACGCATTTCCGATATACATACCTACTACTAGACATAGAGATGTCCAATGTCCATTGTTTACAGGACTGACTCCCTATGGAACAAGAGTTCCACCTAATTACAGATACGTTTCTACTCTGACTAAAATGGTCGCCTTATACTCGTATGTAGGTATGTCAGTCGACTTTCACACCCTTTAACCGAAACGCAAATTTACAAATGGGTATGGTGGTGGTAATTCCTCGATTCAACCATATTCGTTCTACCATCCATCAATTTTGAATATTGTACAACTCGCCATTTGTATAATTAGAATTGTTGTACTACCTGCTGTTTGTATAATAAATGTGACATTGCAACCCGCCGGTCGCCTCGAGTCGGTCCTACTTCGGTAAGCGTCGACAAAGTGACGTGTCGTAAAAAACACAAAATGGATTACCTATTTAATAATAGCGTGTTGTATAAGACTGTATTGTGTAAAACCTGAAATAAATTGTAAGTTTTGGCATATCCAGATAGTGCTACAGAAGTTGCAACCACCAGTGGTGCCTCCGGAGTGGCGCATGGAGTCCGTGTCGTGGGACGGGAAGCAGGTGAGGGGCTTCTGTGACCCCACCAGGGACTTCTGGCGGAGAGAAAAGTTACCCAAGTAAGTTTATTTATACATAATATATACTTCGGGGCTCGAATGGCGACTACAAAATATTATTATTAGAATTAATATTTTTTTTATTTTTTAAAATATAAAATGCCTGAATGATTAGGATTCTTTTAAATTGTGTCATATCATTGAATATACTTCTATAAGTAAATTATTTTCTTGCACAAGTATATTTAATGATATGGTAGACGGTTCACTTGATGGGAAGTGAGTAGTTACCGTCGCCACATTTGCAACATCAAAGGAGTCACCCGCTTTAAAGGAGAGCTTTTTTTACACCTTTTTTGGAAAGTCTCATAGTTTTACCTGCATGCGTGTGACAGAATTACAATTTAGTACTAGTCTTATTTTAAAATTATGTATGAAATAACTGAAATAGCTGTTTCTTGTAATTTAGGAAATTATTTTTCAATAATGTTAAAGTATGATGTAAAGCTATATTTATATTGTTTAATATTTATCCTCCAAATAATAAGTCATGAGTACTGGAAGTGTATTGTTCAGACACATTATTGTTTATAAACATCAACAGTACTTACGAGCCAGCGTTACGCTATAATAAGGATTATATTTTCTTTATGATGCATATTTTAAGAAATGTATATTTTTTAATTATATTAAAATTTTATGATTTGAATATAATATACTAAATTAATATAAGCATTAAAATATTAATTTATGTAAGTATTAAATTTAATATTATTTAACTGGCTGGAAAAACAAGTGCGGTTATTTTCTTCTGTTTTCTTCTATTTGCGTTGTTCGAATTACGACACATCTTTTCTTCGGGCAAATACGCAGTACGAAAATATAATACACAATAATTTAAATAACAACAGGATAATTAAACTCAGGTACGATACTGTTAATGTATATTGTCTAAATTCATTATATTATAATTTAAAATCTTAGTTTTGCTCTTAAATACTGATATTTCATGTTTGCTTAATTTCAATGGTAAATTTAGTTTAATTATATTGAAATCTTCGTTTTGTTTTAATGTGATTTAAAATATCTTTTTATTTTGCAATCTTTTGTAGTTAATCTATTACGTGCATGTTTTACCTACTTACATGTTTATCACTGCATCAACTTGATTAAGTTTATCTGGTGTCGTTCTCTGATATCTTCTGTCCTCTGATATCATAAAGGGAGGAAAGCTGAAACGTCTACGTTGTACAGACATACTGTACCCAAATACATAATTATTTTTTAAATGCATAAAACTAACTTGACGTACCTTTCAGGTGTAGTGCGTGTACTGAATCCGCGACAGTAGAAGCACATAGGAAAATGTTGCGTCAAATGAAGCACTAAATAAAGCAGTGAAATATATTTATAACGTATGTTACGAAATACGAATTATACTATGGGTCGGATCAGTAAACGAGTAGAGAATGACCTTAGAGTAGAGACAATTTATTTTTAAATATTTACTAGTTTTATATAAGTTTATTTAACTTGTAAAAGATTTACTTCCTACTTTGTAATTGTGTATAAATAAATTGATTTAAGAATTATAATTTTCTTTCTTTTACTTGTATAAATTGGGTTACGTTTGTGACTTAGTGTGGACTAAATTATTAGTAGGTAGGTGGAGTGCAATAATTATTTTAAACTACCTATAACTTGTGCAATTAATGGTAGATTATGTTCCTATTCGTTATGTTCCTACCACAGACATGTATTTGTTTTGTACCCGTTCCTACCTACATTACAATGCTCGAAAACTGGCAGCACAGGAAGTATAAGTATTAAAACATACTGAGCGTAAGTAGGTAATTGAAAATTGTTATTATTCTGTTATTTTAAACACTGTATTCAGACAGATAACTAATTTGGAATCTATTTTTAACATGTTTTTTACTCTTTTGAGCTATTATTGTTATATTTGTCATTCGCATTGTGACATTTACTTTACAAATTTCGAAGAGCACCTTTGATAGCTTGAATTATAATTATTTATTTTGTGTTTTACTTTATTTTGTATTATTTAAACTAAAACATGGATTCTTTACTAAATACATATTTAACTTTACTGAAAATGTCTGAAAATGACCCGCGCTACGATTTAATGTTGTTTAACTATGAAACTACTATGAAGACCGATTTTCGTGACGGTGCAATAATGGATATAAAGAAGACGCTTTACAAGGAGAAACCGAAATGTTTAAGGATAAGACCACCGCCTCTGAAGGACATCCATACCATGACAGACTGGAAGACTCCTTACTTGCCCATAGACTTCTTACTGAAGCCGAAGGAAGTGGTGCGGACAGATCCAAGAAAAGTTCAAGTGCGCTATGTAAGTTTCTTTCAAATCATTCTTTATGCCCAACTTAAGTAAACTAGGGGTCCAAAAGACCAAGCTTCTTTTGCAGACTCTTAAAGAGGGTAGGTAGGTAATAGTTATTGCTTAGTGTCCAACAAAGCTTGTTGTGTAAGGGAGTTGCAAACGAGTTTACGTATAGTCCTCCTGATGGTATTCATTAGTGTCCAGGGACAACCTAAACTAGGATTTGAGTATTATTTAAGTTTCGTCGTAAAGTCTTGATAACACTGCTAAAACTAAAACTTATTTATTAAGCTTATTTAACCAAAGTAGCGAATTGCTGACCACCCAAATAGAACCAAGAAGTGGTCCGCCATCGTCAAATAACGTATTTTGAATGTGAATAAAACTGTATATATTATAAACTCCAGGAAAAACTTGAAGACCTAGATAAGGAGCAAGTGCGAGCTACCCGTCCGCGGCTGGTCATGGTACCCGCGATCAGCATGGACGACATCGAGGAACAGCAGTAAGTAGCATATAAAATAACAGTACTTACTATTTATATGACATATGAACCAATGTAAGTAACAATAATTGTTCTTATGTTAATTTTTTGATTAATTATTTCTAAAATAAAGTTTGTAATTAAACAAGTAAAACGGACAGGTTCTACCCAAGGTAAAAACGTGGTTCGACTGCTAGTTTATTACAATATTTAGTATTTCTAGCGTCGTAGCTAGGGTGCCTGTCTGGATGGCAGGAGGGCATATTTAGATGTCTTTGAAATCTATACAGTGCCCATCTATATAGTCACTGGCTGTATGCGTTACACGATTGTATGCATTAGCCATAGATTAGTAAAGATACTTCGCCGCCTTGAAATTGAATGAAGCCACAAACGGCTTATTAGTAAGGTCTTTTTTTGAATTCTTGACAAATAAAAACATTTTTAGAGAATTTTTACGAATAAATAACAAATACTGCGTAATTTACATAATAAATAAATAATTATATCAAATATTTTAGGGTCATTTTAGCACGGAGACGTGGCAAATCTTTTTTACGCAACTATTTCAATTCTCAAAACTGGGTTCATTTTCTTGTTTGGAGTGAGTAATCTTTACTAATCTATCGCATTAGCATAAAATAGAAAAAAAAAACGCTCTTGGCGTGAGAATTTTATTTTGCGCGGGAATAATAAAAGTTGTAAATTCCATCTGAAATAGTTTTATTTTAATACTATGTAAATTGTTTTTTGAATACTATCTATAATATTATTCGAATTCATTTTGTTTATAAACTATTTCTTCTCTGACCAGTAAACGAGAGCTTCTCATAAAAGAAGCATACACAACATCCGCGAAGAATGCCATGGTTTTGGGTATCGCCTCGGATCACAAGCAAGCGGCCCAAGTGAAAGCACCATTAACAGGCAAATTATCACCAGTTAATCCGGTAAGAAAATCCAGTATTTATGTAAACATTAAATTTTGCTTTGAAATCATACTTAATGTCTATCTATTAAGGTTTAACAGAAAGAGCCCTGTAACAGATGGACAGACAGTGGAGACACAGACACCGATATATATAGGTTTTCGTTTTTACCTTTTGGGGGACAAACAGTAGATATAACTATACTATAACTCATTCGTATTCGTAACCCAAATGTATAATGTATCAGATGGCAATAGAGAAGTGGCAATTCCCATATGTATCGCCGGAGTGGCGCATGGATTCGGTGTCGTGGGACTCGCGGCAGCTGCGTGGCTACTGCGACCCTAAAAGGGATTTCTACCTCGGCCTCAATACTCAGTAAGTACCTACATATAAAGGTATCTAGCCCGCTAGGAACTAATGCCCATTCTCTTTGAATGGGGCTTAGTTCGGTGTTTAGCAGTAAAATAGTATTGGATAATATTAATTATTATATACCAACATAGATCAGTATTGTCCCTATTTCTACCTAATAACAGCAGTGTCAGGCGCTGCTGTGTTCCGTTTTGAAGGATGTGGTAAGGGAGACAGACCTTTCCGAGGCGTTCCAACTTAGTCCTCAGGGGTAGCGGCGCATCTGTGGCCGACCTCAGGTAGGAATATCTAATCCACTTACCACCAGGTGGACTGCATGCTCGTCTTCTACTCCTATATCATATAAAAAAAAAGTATATAACAATCTAGAATTGTCGCAAAAGTGTAAGTTCCAATTATATAGGTACCTAATGTTTCATTGAACGAAAATTCAAATCACGACGAACTAAAAGTCAAAATTAACGTTGGTATAATTACAAAATCATTATTACAGACAAAATTAAACCTCCATTTATTAGGAAGTGGTTCAAAAACAAATAATAATAGAATTTAAATTGTTTTTAAATGTTGCAGGTGTAAGGTATGTAACGATACTGCGGCGCGGGAGTACAACATGAAAATGCTGAAGAAAATGAAACGCAACAATATGCAATAACATTTCTTACATTTATTAGATTTATATTGAAAAAGAAAACAAATATTTATACAAGTCAAGAGACAAAGTTATAACAAAATTGTTCAAATATATATTTCGAAGATAATACAAAACATTAGAAATGATGTGTTATTTTTAAACTTAAAATACAAGAAATATATTTATCCGAGAAAAATCACTTTTGCCTACTCTGAAAAAATATAAATACATAATATGACTTATTTATACTTAATAATAATTCAATCTTTGCCAACAAATGCCTTAATTTATTCGATTATTCATATTTTATTTCATCCTTAACTAATTACAAATAACATTGGAATATTTTTTGAAAATTTCGTCATTATAATAACAATAAGTAACATAATTATATAAATTTCAATTGACTGCATTACCAATACTCGGCAGCCCTCAGCGAAATGCATAAAGCGTCATTTTAAATAAATATCACATCAGTTAGCTTATAATTCACTAAGCTACATTAAATACCTCTTAAAAGGTGAGTACTTAATAAAGCATTCGCGAGTACGTACACTTGCTTCATTACCTGAGAATGCTTCTATCAGTATCCTTCTTAGGATCAAATTTTAACATGTCTCGATTTAAATTGTTTGTAAGAATACTCATGTTCTCTATTTCATACAAAATGTTACTAAACCTCAACCTTCACTTAAAGAACATACAATACTAAGATTAGAAATTTAAGCTTGTTACTGATATTAAATCAATCTTAACCAGTTTTTTATTTATTTATTTATTTATTTATTTATTCATTGCATCAAATATGGTACATTAGATGGTATATTTTGACAAAGTTCTGCACATTTGGCCAATATCGGCATGCAACAATATAAAAGTAATGTCAAATAAACTAAACATAAATTAAAATACATCAATTAAAATTACACAATATGATAATTGCTGCTCAATGCTAACATCAATTATATGGCGTGATAACATTACAATACTTAAATTAAATGAAAAATATTACATAATTATTATTAAATTATCGAAGTGAAAAAAACTCTTCAACAGAGTAAAAACAATGTAGGATTAAAAATTCAAATAACATTGTTTTGAATTTGGTAAGTGGCATGTCCTTTAGAGAATCTGGTAAGTTATTAAAAATACGAACACACATATAATAACAATTTCTTTTGAAGAGACCAGTCTTCATTACACTTTGTATATGTAATAGTTTATTGGACCCGCGACACCTGTTACTTAATATAAATTTATCATTATGTTTTTTTACGAAATTAGCTACTTCATAGATATACATGCTGGCTAGCGGCAAGATACGGAATTTTTTAAATAATGGACGGCATGATTCCCAAGGTGGTGCACCAACGATGGCCCGGACACATTTTTTTTGTGCCAAAAACGCGCTATTAACATGTGTCGAATTACCCCATATAATTAGACCATACCTTAAATGGGACGCAACATAACCATGGTAAGCCATGAGCGAGATTTTGGCGTCAGATGTTTTGCTAAGTCGTCGAATTACGTAGACAAATCTGTTGATTTTAAAGCAAACATTTTCAATATGATGCTTCCAGTTACAATTTTGGTCTATTTCAATGCCTAGGAATTTAGTTGAGCTTACGGAATCTACTGTTTCGTCTTTGTATTTTATATTTAAATTTATAGGTTTTGCTCCCTGGTTAACAAACTGTACGACTTTTGTCTTCGTGAAATTAACAGTAAGGTTGTTTTGTTTTAACCATTCTATTATTAAACTTACAACACCATTGATATCTTCGTTGTGACGTTTTTCATCTTTACTGACAACACTTACACATATATCATCAGCAAACAAGACGCACTTGTGTGCAATAGCTTTAGGTAAGTCATTTATATATAGAAGGAACAGTAAAGGTCCCAGAACGCTACCCTGCGGGACTCCACACCCGTTTTGTTGATATCGAGACTTATATGATGTTAAGATTGCATTTCTATCTAGAGAAGAGATATCGACACATTGATGACGTTCTGATAAGTAGCACCTAATCCAGTCATGAGCTATTCCTCTAATACCGTAGTGTTTTAATTTGTGCAATAGAATTCTATGTGATACAAAGTCAAAGGCGCGCGACATATCAAAAAACAAAGCTGTATTTTTGAGTTTTTTGCTAACATTGTGCGTGATATTAGTGATGAGATCAAATACAGCTGCTACTGTGCACTTATTTTTTTGGAAACCAAATTGTTCTTCTGCAATAATATTATGTTTATTGAGGAAGTCAACAAGTCGTCCTTGCATAGCTTTTTCGTAGATCTTTGAAAAAACGGATATTAACGTTATAGGTCTGTAATTTTTTACCAAGTTCCTGTCGCCTTTTTTATACAATGGTAGTATTGTTGACAACTTCAATCGTGAAGGGAAGCATCCCGTTTCGAAGGACATATTTATAAGTGCAGATAGAATGGGCGCAATTTCCTCAATACAACTTTTTAATACTTTTGTGCAGATGCCATCATACCCTACTGACCATGTGTTCTTTAAAGATTTAGTAATTTTACATATTTCTGTACTATCACAAGGTCTAAGGAAAATACTTTTTACTACAGTAAGATTACTTGAATATATATTATTATTATCATTGTAGGAAAAATTAAATTTTGTCAAGTTTATATAGTAGTCATTAAATATTTCCGCAACTTCAGTTGGATCGTCTATAATCGTGTTGTTATTGTTAATATGTATTGGATTATAATTTTGTACCTGATCACACTTGTTTTGTATTATGTTCCAAGCTGCCTTGCATTTATTGTTAGAGTGAAAAATGTATTTTTTGTGCATATCTTTTTTTGAAATAGCTACACATTTTTTTAATATAGATGCGTATTTTACATACTTCGATTTGTTCTCAAGGCAGGTGTTTTTTAAATATTTGTATCGTAACTTCCTTTTAGTTGTAGAACTTATTCTTATACCCTTAGTTATCCAGCGCAGTCGCTTGTTACCGTTATTGATTTTAATTAAAATTTTGGGAAAACATAAATCATAAAGCAAGGAAAATATATCATGAAACTTGTTAAAAGCTATATCCGATTGTTTTTCGCTAAGTACATCCGAGAAAGATAAACTCTGTAAGTGTCTTCTGAATAAACTAATGTTACGCATACTATAGTCTCTACAGTATTTGTGCCAAATTAATGGGGGTTTGGTCACTTTTTGAACCGGAAAATATAACATTTGTGCCGTGTTATGATCAGATATATCAAGATGTAGTAGCTCACATCTGGCACCAGTGATATTACTTAATATGTGATCTATACATGTGTGTTTTCTAGTAGGTTCTTGAACGTGTAATTGTAGGTAAAAGTTTCGTGTAATATCTTGTAAAAGTTTACTATCTCTCGTGTTTATTAATGTGTTAATGTTAAGGTCACCAGTAATAATGATTTTTTTCCGCTTTTTAGTGTTTGTTAGGGTATATAAGACCTTTTCAAGAGCATCAATAAATATGTTAATGTCTGCATCCGGCGTTCGATAGATACATACAATTATGATTTCGAGAGCTTCAATTTCGATTCCGCAACACTCAAAATGTTTTTCAATGGCGTATTTAGACAAAAATGTTATAGGCTTACACTTTGAAGATATGTCTTTTTTTGCCATGATACATGTACCACCTCTTTTAAATTTGGCTCTACAAAAGGAAGCAACTAGGTCGTAATTATTAAGTCTTACAAGGAACTCTTCTCCAGCCCTAATGAATGTTTCTGTTAGACAAATTACATCAATACAAATATTTACTTGCTTAAGATCATACAGAGAAATTTCTAGACTATCAGTTTTACTAAGAAAACTTGCAACATTTTGATGCAACAACTTAAAATCACTTTCATTAACGAAAAAGCTGTCTCTTTTGCTCATTTTCGGTTGTGTTTTTATCTATTTTGTCGAATGATCTAATCTGTTTGCAAAAGTAATAAGGTATGGTACCTGGTTTATAGAAAGTTGTAGTTTTGGTTTGTGTCTCGTCATGTATTTTTTTGTTATTTATTTTTTTAAAGTAATAGGGAATTGTTCCCTTTGGAGCTGATTGTTTTTGTTGGACTTTGAAATTTCTAATGGGTTTGGAGAGATTGTTAGTTTTCACAAGTTTTAATGAAAGGTAATTCGACTCATAATCCAGCACATCAACGGCAAAATACAGTGCGTTACATGTACCATTGAGAAACAAAGACTGGTCTTTTATTTTAACGTCAACAAATTTACAATTTTTATAATTACCACAAATGTGTCGAATTGTATAGTTTAGTTTTTCAACATTAAGGTGAATATTATTGACTAAGCCTAATACAATAACTTTTGGTTCAGTTTTTATGTTCAGAAAACTAGTTAAAGCCGTGGTGATCCTAAAAGGGTTAGCATCATGTTCGCCAACGGAAATTATAATTTTGTCTTCTGTCCCATATGTGTACAATTCAGTCGTTTTAATTATTTCTTCCGTAGATGCATATGGCTTCAAAAAAGATGTGACGTTATACTTGTGATAAGGAGATGAACGTCGTGTATCTGCTAATCGTTCTGCAAGCCCAACACATTGTTCTCCACCAAAGATGCAGATTTTCCTTTTTTCAGTGGCTTTTTGCCTAGTTAGACATACGTCGTTGTTTGGGGTGTTTAATTCAGATAATGGCTTTTTTTGCAGCGGCAAGGACATATGTTCCGCAGAGTCAATTTTGTTATTTACAATTGAAAGATTTTTTTGCTTAATATAACTACCCTTTGTATCTTGCAACAAGCTTTTTTTCGATTTTCCAGTTGATATTTTATACGGTGTCAGTTTATTTGGTGTCAACGTATTGTGTTCTAAGACTAGGTTTTTAAGTAAGTTAATTTTCGCTTCTTTTTCTTCAAGAAGTTTTTTTAGATTTCTTATTTCCAAATTTAGGTTATCTATTTCTTCATTTGCGCTGACTAGTTGTGTGGATAGGAGGCTAATATCTTCTTTCAAGAGTGTTATATCCACGCATTCTGTTAACGCCGGCAGGCTACTAGAGCTTTGGTTACATGGCGTAGAGCTAGGGCTGTTGACATCTTGTGCAGTAATTGCCAGGTTTTCCATAGATAAACTTTTATTTCTGTTTTTGTACTGACGCAACGTGACCATTTGGTTATCTAAGTTATCTTCGTTAGGTGAGTTTTCATGAGAGATATTAGTATTTTTTGTAACACCAGAGTCGTATATTTTGGTAGTATCAGTGCCTGTTACTTTTGTACGTGTGTTTTTTGTTTGAGTTGCTTGTCTTGTAGATGTAGTAGGCGTATTATGTGAGTTTTCGTTATGTTTAGCGATTGAACAATTCTGACACATCCAGTTTTGTTTATCCACCTTGGTCATAAGTGCAAACCGCGAGGACGTCACCTGCAGGCATTTTAAATCGTACGATAGTTTACACGATTGACATTTTAGAAATGCCTTTTTTTTAATGTCAATATCACATATCGTGCATCTTATAATATTCTTGTTTGTAGACATTGTTAGTTGCTTCTGTCGCCCTCTGGTGTCAGTAGTTGTAATATTATTCATTTATTTTCGTCACACTAGGTGGTGTTGTGTGGTGTCAGATAACACCAGAATTATTAGAATTTATCTTGCTATTAAGTCCATCAAATTTTTGTAGATAATTTTTGTATGTATAGAAATTTTTATTTCTTCTTAAAAAAATCTACAGTATACTGGGATACGAACCCAGAACACCAGTGCGGTACTGTACTTAAGTTCGTAGTACAGCAAAATAGACTACACGATCGATACACATTGATGTGAAATTTAGAGTCTGGTGTATCAATTCTCTAGTATTTATTAAAAGTTCGTTAAATATGACACATGATTTAGGAATGTCGGGAATTTCACAGTCTGTTTTGTATGGAATTTTTTCACTTGTACACTGTCAGATCACTTTTTCTTTTTAACTTGTTTGATGGAGATGCGTCTTTAGACACAGTATAAATTGTGGAACGGCACGATTTCACTTTGTTATTGTTAATTGTTGTGATATAACTCCGATAAAGAACTTCTCAGTAAACTATTATATTGTCAATTTTCGCTATAGATAACACTACCACTTCCTAATTAAGCGTTAATAAATAGTTTAAAGTCACTTTCGCAATAAAATTGTTGTTATTTATATTTTTAAAACTTTTAAATATCCAGAGCTCACTTAGACAAATGTTATCGCACTAGTGGCGCCATCTGCGTCTTTTGTCTAGCAAAGGTCGCAATTTAACAATTTTTATCTACAAAAAGATTCTACTTTAGATTCATGATTAATTAGATATCAGTAACGGGCCTAAATATGAACGTTGAGTCTTTTTGAGGCAATCGAAATAATAATAAATAATCCTAATTTGAAACGAGACATGTAAAAATTTTTCCTCAACTAAATATTCTATTGCTCAGCATTCTAACATCTTACTGCCTAAATATATCGATACCCTCAGGCTAACCGCGCATTGGCTACTATCGCGTGAAATAAGGCTGCATAGGCTACTCTGTTATAGCTTAATCTACTAAGCAATCGGTTATTCCACGATAACGACGTATTAAGTTTTATTCAAGAAATCTGTCAACGGTTGATTGACCTATTCGTCTATGCACCTGCGTGAGATACCTACTCAGATGCATACCAAAGTCTGGCCACTGAAATACGCGAGTCAGTAACAGCACCAATTTTAATGTATGCTTGAAAACTATAGCTTACGAATGCGACACTCGAGCTAGAAGTCCAGACGTCAGGAAAGCATTCTTTCAGCGGCTGGAGTAAAAACAGTCACCCAGCAACTTTCGACTGTTGCGATATTAGCCAACTGCCTATCAGCCTCCCTAACAATAATCAAAGATATTACATAGTCTGTGTATTAAGAATCATTTTAACCAGGTCGTTAAGCGAATTAGCTAGCTCGTCGAATGCGCCTACCATCTGAGTTCGCAGTCGATAATCTACTGTCGACTATTCGGGCGCCTTCGATAAGCGACGGTTGACCGTGCACTCGAAGGCGCTCGCCTTAAGAGGAAATCTATTTGACTTTAACAACGCTCCGAGCCACCTTCGATAGAGGAAGTTCGCGAAAGTCAGCAGACTAAGTGGTCTTGGAATAATCTACTCGCTTTTTGAACGACGCGTACTTAGAGTACAAACGCACATATACGTAGCGTCTCCTACGTACACGCCAATTAAAACTCGTGTAATTTTTCAAGACTTTTGTAATATCTTTGATAAATATACTCTCAAACTATCCAATCCAATTTAATGCATCTTCAGTACCAACGTTTCAACTTTTAAAACAACATTCAGTCTCATGATTCTATCCCAAATGCCCTTCGCTTCAATAACATTAATAACAGATAGACGTATAATATTCCAACAATATAATTCATTTGCAGCTTAAGTATTTCGTTGTTTTTTATTTATTTCACCTTCAGTGTACCCATTTTTTAGATTACTTTCTTATGATTTTCAAATAATTCAGTCAATCTACATCATCTACATAACATTTAGACATTACTTTCAATGTTATTATTAAATGTACATTTAATGTCTTTTTTTAAAGTATATTTAATGTAGAAGAATGAAGTATACCAATATTATGGTATACTTCATTTTATATATTACTTTTCGCTTTTATATATATAGATTTATTGCTGTTTAGCCGTTATTTATATTTATTTTATAAACTTAGTGTATAAAGCGAAGCAACATTTGCATCAATTCGAAGTTTTATATTCGAGTTCTGAATAATGGTTAATTCATATATCGTATTTATATTTTAAATCGTGTTTATGACTTCTAGTTATTTAAACTCACTTTTGATCGTAATAAGAGAGAAAAAGACCAAGCAGATAAAAGTTGACACATGCTAAGAAATTACATTGTTTAAGTTATTTATAATCAACACTAGTTTTTATAAGCGTCAATGCGTTCTTCATAAAAGAGAAACTAGAAAATTCTGGATTATTTTTATGTGAGAATCCAACAAAGTGTGAAAATATAGTCTGAAGATTTAAGAGAGGGATTGTTTGATTCTTTAAAATGAAATTTGATAAAAAAGGGTTCTGATTATAATTAAGAGACATCCATGGATTTCCATAAGCACAAAACAAAAATTCTGCTAATTCAGTCAAGCAATAAGAAGAATTATGAAAGCACGCACCAGAATTCTACATACAACAATAAATACAAAGCAAAGGCAGAGGCTACTCGCACTCACGATACTTCCGCAACGTGACAATATCCTTCTTGGTCCTGCTCATCCTGACGAGGTAGTTCCTGCTGCCGAGCTGGACCAGCCGCAGCGGCGCGCCCCGCGGTCATCCGTCCAGCGCGTCCAGCAGGCAGATGTTGGCGAGCGCGAGCGCCGCGTTCTGCCGCACCGGCGCGCTGCCGTCCTTCAGCAGCTGCAGCAGGCGAGCCCGCGCCGTGCGCGTCACGTCCGGGTCCAGCTCGCACTCCTCGGGGTGCTTCTCCTTGATGCGGTACAGCTCCGCGTACAGGAGACCTGGAAGATATGTTCGATAAGATACAAGGAGAATTTTTATTTTACAACAAGATTTCAAGGTTTCATTGCGCGTAAAGCAATAAAGCGCGAACAGCATACGTATGACGTGCTTCCGGTAGAAATACTGTAGAGCTCGTCGTGCGACGTAAGCACGCACACACTCACGCACGCACAGACACACTTACGCACGCACTAGCTCACAGACTCCCGCACGCACACACATACACACACACTCACCCAGCAGCAGCGGCGCGTGCGGGCGCAGCTCGTCGCGCGCGCAGTGCAGGTAGTTGCCGGCGGCGCAGTGCGGACACTCGCCGCACACACACACTCACCCAGCAGCAGCGGCGCGTGCGGGCGCAGCTCGTCGCGCGCGCAGTGCAGGTAGTTGCCGGCGGCGCAGTGCGGACACTCGCCGCACACACACACTCACCCAGCAGCAGCGGCGCGTGCGGGCGCAGCTCGTCGCGCGCGCAGTGCAGGTAGTTGCCGGCGGCGCAGTGCGGACACTCGCCGCACACACACACTCACCCAGCAGCAGCGGCGCGTGCGGGCGCAGCTCGTCGCGCGCGCAGTGCAGGTAGTTGCCGGCGGCGCAGTGCGGACACTCGCCGCACACACACACTCACCCAGCAGCAGCGGCGCGTGCGGGCGCAGCTCGTCGCGCGCGCAGTGCAGGTAGTTGCCGGCGGCGCAGTGCGGACACTCGCCGCACACACACACTCACCCAGCAGCAGCGGCGCGTGCGGGCGCAGCTCGTCGCGCGCGCAGTGCAGGTAGTTGCCGGCGGCGCAGTGCGGACACTCGCCGCACACACACACTCACCCAGCAGCAGCGGCGCGTGCGGGCGCAGCTCGTCGCGCGCGCAGTGCAGGTAGTTGCCGGCGGCGGGCAGCGCGCGCGCGGCGGCGGCGGGGCGCTCGGCCGCCAGCTGCCGCAGCAGCGCCGCCAGGAACTCGTCCAGGTACAGCCGGCCCTCGTCCACCAGGTGCGCCTGCGCGAACTCCGACGACCGCGGCACGCCCATCGTGCGGAACACCGAGCGCAAGGTGAACTTGCTCGCCTGTCATAAATATGTTTTTGTAAATTAAATCTGGTTTCCACCAAAGTAAAGTGGAGATTTAAACTGGCTAGAGCACAGGGAAGCTAACCCCCCTAGAGCACAGAGATATGACGGGAAACCCCCATAAGGACAAACTGCTATTATATTACTCACCCTAACAACAGCAGGATTATTATCACACAGATGCAGCAAGAAGCAGGGTAGAGACGCGATAGATTGATCCACCAGTGCCTCCGAGTTGACCCTGCCGGCGATGATCCCGAACAGTCGTATAGAGTTCTCCCTGAGCTGAGCACAGTCCGTATTCATAAAGGGGCGGATCTTCTGGGAGATGGAGACCAGCTCGCGGTCGAACTCCTTGTCCAGTTCCTCGGTTTCCGTCAGCAATCGGCTGAGACCTTGGATCGCTGCGAGAGGCACGTTATCTATTGGTGATCTGGAATAGACGAAATTGTTATTACTTAATGACAAAGGGTTTGATGTACACAATTCTTACTAATATTATAAATGCGAATGTGGGTTTCTTTTGTTTCTTACGCTTTTACGCCTGAACTACATAACCCATTGTCATGAAATTTTGTGCACACGCTATGAGGGGTCCAGAAAAGGCCATAAGGTCTTAGATTTACCACAAAGTACGAGACAAATGTCAGCTTGTTCAAAATCCCGGTTGTACCATATATATGGAGTTTCTTTCGCCGCTACTTTTCTATAACGAAACACCTCGTGAAGTGGTCGTACTTGTATTGTCATTCAAAAAGTGCTCTGTAAAGAACCTATTTTGAATACAAAAAAAAATGATTTGATTTGACTAAAAAAAAATAACACTCACTGCGTCTTCTGAGCGTCGACGCCCTGGCTGAGCGCGGCGAGCGCGTGCGGCAGCGCCTGCGCGCGGTGCTCGCGCTGCAGCTGCGCGATGTTGGCGGCGCCGCGCAGGCACGCCGCCCGCACGCGCGGCTCCGAGTCCTTCCAGCCCGTGTTCAGCGTCGCCAGCACCGTCTCGATCAGGAGCGGGTTGTCGTTGCACCTGGATATGGTTACAATTACATGGTTATTGACATTTCAAAATAAAATTTACAAATATAATGTTCAAAGGGAATGCTAATGTTACAAAAATATTATAGCGTAAGTGTTGGTAGGCATTTTCATTATTATAACACAGCTGCAGCTGCAGCGACAGTTCCAGCAGCGTGGCCGCGCACCACGCTCCAGCTCGCATCGCACGTAGAGTCCGCGCCAAACCGCTAGTCCGCTCCGAATATAGAAACGAGTCGCGTCGCAATAGCAAATTGTAGATATAAGCGGGACGAAGACAGTCCTACCCCTCCCCTCTCGGCGTCTGCTCTGGTCATCCGAAAAATGGTGCTCATTAGTGAGCCCTTACAATGCTAGTAATATAGTCGTGTTCGACCACTTTGACTCTGGACTGACACCTGCGGGCATTAACTTCAGAGCGGACTAGAAGTTCGGCGCGGACCGTACCTGTAGTTGAGCAGGTCCGCGAGCAGCACGAGCGCGGCGGTGCGGTGCGGCGGCAGCGGCGAGCGCGCGTACTGCGCGAGGCGGGCCAGCAGGCGCGCCAGCTGCGGCGGCCGCGCGCGGGCCAGCGCGCCGCCCAGCAGCGGCGCCAGCTCCAGCAGCGTGGCCGCGCTGTCGCCGTGCTCCACCGACAGGCACAGCGAACACGCCTCCTTTACCTACAGACGTTCATTTGTTTAATTATTCATTCACTCATCCGTTCATTCATTAATTTGTTATAATTTTGAAGGTGATAGAACCCTTTGTGGTTCGACTCCGACGGCACCACCGCCACACCTATTTTACCTAATAACAGCAGTGTTAGGCGCTGCTGTGTTCCGTTTTGAAGGGTGTAGTAAAGGAGACATACTTTTCCGAGGCGTTCCAGCTTTAGTCCTTAGGGGTAGCGGCGCATCTGTGGCCGACCTCAGGTAGGAATATCTACTTCTATCTGGGGTTGTTTACAGATGTCCATGGGCGGCAGTAGCCACTAATTTAACAAGATAATTTTCAAGCTCACCATACCATACCCCATGAGCTCATGGAGTTATTAATACTAAACCTTAAAGTAACAGCAGCATATGTTGAAATCGTACCAAATCCTCCATCAATTTCTTGCCTGTTCATTTATCGATTACCTATATAATAACAAAATGTGTTCAACACTAACCTTATGACAATCAGCCTGCTCAAGGAACGCATTGAATGTATTGACAGTAATTTTCGCAGGAGACAGCCGTATCGCATCCCTATTGGGCACGTAGCCGAGCCGCTCCTGGCCCTTGCTATTAGGCACCGAGTACGCGGGCGGTTCTGCCTCAATATAGCACGCCAGAGTTGTGTATAGCACGGAGAACAACTCCGAAAACTTCTCTATGCAAATGGGTCGCATAGAGTCCTCTTGCAACATCTCTCCTAGAGCGCTCACTAACTGCATGTGGATAGAAATAGAATAAAGATAAATAAGAGTAAATAAGAATTACCACTCCTACACTTAATTCTACTTTATGGCAAGTTTTAAGAGCTGCCATATTCTAGTTTGAAAGATGTGGTATGGATAAATATTCCACTTAGTCCTCAGAAGTAGCAATGTATCTGTGACAGGATATGACCTCAATTCTATTTTTTGTTGATTACAGAGATACATGGACAGCAGGAACTATTTTATATTGGTTGAGTTGCATGCTTGTTTGTTATTTATTATACAAAAATTATTAGCATATCTGTGGGATGGATGTAAAATAATATATTTAATCCATACTTACAGTGAGTGGCTGGAGTGCTGCTATATGGTTCTCGGTTATGTGGTAAGGGTCCTCATACAGCTCTATGGACGTCATCAGCCTGAGGAAGTTGTCGACGATCGCTACCGACAAGCTTTCATCTCTGGCCAAGTGACGCCAGCTGGATACAACGCATCTAAAAGGGTAACAGGTTTTCTAAAATAAAATATTTTTTAAAGTGTAAACAAATATGTAAAACGAAGAGTTATCAAAATATAAATGGTTGAAACAAAGGAGATTTCTGGAATTTAAACAAGTGTTTATATGACAAAAATATCTAGGATCCTAACATTTTTTAACTTTTCGCTGAAAAAACTACATAGATAACTAAAAAATACATCCCATACACGACGAGTCTCATACGAATGATTATGGAATTTAAAAACTTACTTATCAAATTAAATTGGAAATAAAACATAACTTAATAAATGAACTTACGGTTTCAACGGGATTTTCTGCGCCAGCAGCACAGCCGTCACGGCGTTGGAATGGTGTCGCGTCAACGAGGTGAGCGGCTTCATTAATCTATTCGCGGTTTCGGAAACTGCATCCATCGTCGCCAACATCACTTCCACGATCCTCTCAATATTTTGGAATAAGTCCTGACCTTTCTTTATGAAATAGGCATCTAGAATAGCACTTATGCCTACACTTCGAAGCTCTTGGTCATCGTAACCTTCTAGCAGACTTTCGATAAACTGCATTGTATGGTGGTGCGGAATTTTCACGGATATAGTGTCACATAACTTCATGCAGTAATCAGTTATCATGGTGAGGTCATTCGTGAGTATATTGTTCTGAAGTTGGGATAGGTTAGCCATGCATTCGTCCTCCGGTTCCACTGTATGGCCTTCGTACAAATCTTGAATCTGAATTATTAGCTTGATACAGTCCACTGTGGTCAATCTTACTGGGAAGTTCGTATCAGCCACTCCTGGTATGATAAGGCCTAGTAAGTAACCCATTTGACCGAATTTACTGGGTGTTTCATAGTTTAGTTTCACATTTTTGATGTAAGAATCAAACACGACTTGCAGGATTAGCACCGAGGCAGTCCGGATTTCATCATTATCATTCCGAATCCAATCTGTCAATAATCCAACTAAATCGTCTATTGTGCTCAGACATGTCGATTGGATTATTAGTTCTCTAATTAAAGAGTGTAACAGAGTCAGAGAATCGTTCAACGTTTTCGCCAAGAGATCATTTTTGTGACCATTCCCTTCGATCTCGTATTTTCGCTTGAAAGAGGACAATTCTCCGAATATACTGTTGAACAGAACTCGCAGTATTGTATTTCTTTCTTCTGGTAAAATTCCCTTCTGCAACTTCGTTAGGGCCTTCGAAGCTTTTACTATTATTGGATATAATTCGACATTTCGTTTATCCAGATTGGAATTGTATATTTGTTCTAAAACCGCATTCAGAAGCTGCCATCGATTTCTTAAAGCGACATTATGATGAGACGCGGGGTGGAGGGCCTTGCTGATATCGTATAGCGTTGTGATACTGGCATTACACAGGTCGAATGGAGGATTTGATTTTAAAATGTCAAACAATATCGATGTCACGTTATCCCCCAGTCTTGCTAGCACGTGAACATCCAGACACTCTGAAGCTACCTTGCCGTAACATGTTATTACCGCAAACTTTACGATAGCCAGCTCCATCTCATTTTTGGAGTTTCTAGCCGAAAGGAAGTTTAGCAGCTTGTTTCCGCGTTTAGCTTCGTTTTCTTTGTAAATTGCGTCAAGTTCATTAAGAATGAATTCACCATGCTGCCTTGAAGCAATTCCTACGGCTTTACTGACATAATGCACGCTTTCCATGGGAATGGATTTGAGTGCGAGGAGAATAATCTTTAAAACACTTTCAACAACAGCAGCATTAGACATGTGGCAGGACAATATTGCAAGGTATTGCAAGGATACCCCCTTGATCATAGGTCCTTGTTTCTTTGTGAGCACCTGCTTTGAAATCAAAGATGATATAGATTCAACCCATTTGTTGCTGTTCACTTGTTCCACTGCAGACACCAGTAAGTCCAATAACATTCCATGCCATTGCTCCTTAGATTCGTTCTTTTCTACAAATTTTAATAATCTCTGGATCTCAACTGTCCATGAATTCTTCAAATTCTTATGAACATCCCCTGAGAATTCTTCCAGAAAGACAAGCAGGTTTTTGTTCCTTTCTGTTTGATCAGTATCTACTACATGGGTTAGACATCGGACGAAAACCAAATCGGGCGAGCATTTCATCTCTATCTTCTCCAACTTTTCTGTTTCATCGTCGACAATAACCGCAGAGTTATTTTGTAGAAGCGACGTTAGGCAGTGACTGACCGTTGACATCGAGGGAGTAAATTCATCGACAGTGAGTGCATTGAGTAATAAATTTCTTAATTGCGTTCGTACGCTCGTCACCGTATTACACATGAGAATCAGCGAACTTTTGCATGTGTCGTGGAGATCAGTGATTTCGATTTTTGAAGCGGGAGGCGGCATTTCAATACCGCAGTGTTTTATGATAAATTCGACCATAGCAAAGTCTTCTGCTGTTACGATGCAATTTCTATACACCAAGCCGACAATGGCTTTAACGAGTAGCTTTTTCATTTTTAATCCTTGTTCCATCACAGTCATCACTTTTAGAATTGCAATGAATTTAGTAGAGAAATTGTCAATAAAAACTTGAGAGGATGTTGTTAAATGGGTTAGAATTATAACAGCTTTCATTCTGTCTTTCTCTTGATTATTTTTACATTGGTGCAAGAGACCTTCTATGGTTTGATCTGGAAACTGTCCGGCCATGTGGTCGAAGCAGCGTAAGACTTCAAAATGATTTTTAACAGTTTGAGGTTGGTCGTAATCCGGCTCCAGTAGGACCAAGTTGAACATGACATGGTTTATGGAGTTGATGACGCTATCATTAAGCGTCAATTTTGGGTTCAAAGCTGATGGAGACAGCAAATACGATATACATTGACTAATACAGTAGAAGTTTATCATTGGTTTGCGGTACAAGGACAGCAACGATAGCACAAATTTGTTGACTGTTTCGTTGAATTGTCTTTCAGATATCAATCTCGTTATAGGACCTAGGGCCTCGAGAACGGATTCTGACACTTTTGGCTCGTAGGAGGGAAGCCACTGGTTGTATAGCACGTCAAATATTACTGTGAACTCCGTGACAAAATTGTCTTTGATTGATGTTATGTTATCATTTTCTACGTTATCGCCAATCTGTTCGCTAACAGCGACAGCGAAATGTCCGAATGCTGTAAAACATAATAAAGTCGTATTAGATTTGTAAAAACAATCCTACTAGAATATAGGAATCATTTGAGGAAAATTCCTAAAATATCGTTGTTGATTTGCACTTTGTAATATTTAATTCTCGCTGTCCGACGAAAATACTAAAGAAAATAATATAAATATAAATATAACCTAAAGAAAAACACCTACCATAAGCAAATGCCTGCTTAATGCCGTCCTGCTTAACAAAGGGCAGCAGCGGCAGCATCTTCGCCAACACCTCCTTAACATGCGGCACCACGCCGTGCGTGTTGACGGCCGCCAGCGTGCCCAGTGTGTGCGCGATCGTGTAGTGGGGTACCGACGCTGGCGACAGCTGGTTTATTAGCGAACGGAGGACCTGTACAAGCGAATAGCTTGTCTAAAGACCACTTTCCTTATATATAACTGCCTGCCTTCCCTCAATGGTAGCAAGCAAATGGAATTAGATTGGAGCAAAGTACCAGATGATTGTCTCGTTTAGAGATGACTCAAGCTTCTTACGAGTACTATAATCTCTTTTGCGTTACAATGCTGGGCATGACTTCCGCGACTAGGGGTAGCCAGCGAAATTAAAAAATTTGCCACAATGTGGACTATGGAGGAATATAGCTTAACCATGGCAGATATTTGCTGCTCATTAAGACAGCAAGGTTTATTCACTGTTTTTCAATTATAACAATTGCAACCAACAGTTTGCCATTGCTTTTAAAGCAATAAAATGTGATGAAATTTACCACTGACAATAATCCAATATCATATTAGATCAGCATTGAATTGCTCCCTATGCAAGTTGTGTCACATCTCATTCTTTTAAACCTTTTGAAATCCTATTAAATTGGTGAAAGAAGGTTATTTCATTTATAAATTATATTGTAAATACAAAGTTGCTATAACAAAAGTTCAAAGTGTACAATTACACATTTATCATGTGCCTGGTAATGGTTCAAATAATACTGAGAATATTGTTTACATCATGAATCACAGTGATCTGGCACTGTTGGACGCCATTTTGTGCAACAAGACCATAGTTATTTAATATGTGTGAAATATTTATAATTGTGTTAAGTACTCCTTGCCTGTATTTCCTTTCAATAGTTTTATATCTGTAAGCTGTGGGCATTATATATATTAATCCAGAATCCAATAATTATAATTATTATTGTAATGTAATCAAAAGATATAGCTTATTGTATGATTATTTTTTATGTACTTTTGACCTAAAATAATGTTGTAGAAAGTCAATTTATATGGATATACTTATTTTAATATGACAAAAAGAGGGACTGCAATTATTATAATCAGTGTTTTGGTATTTGTAATTGAAATAGAGTGGTATTGATTACTGGTAATGTTACCAGTATCACAAGTATTTTTGCTATAAAACAGCATGATGGCTGGTATAAGAAGCAAGGATAAGGGGTAAATAACATGTATCATCAAGCTAATATAATATTTATGTTTTTAACCGACCGCATGCAGTTCATTAGATGGTAAGTGGTTACTGCCACCCATATACATCTGTAATCAACCTCTGATAAGATTCTTACCTGAGGTCGGCTACAGGTGCAACATTATCCCTGAGGTCTAAAATGGAATGCTTCAGAAAAATAACAGCATTTTTGCATACCAAATCAAGATACTCATGTCCCACAGCAACCAGGACCGCGGAAGCTCCAAGCTGCACTGACGGCTCGTATGAGGGGTTCTCTGTCATTGCTCGCAACATGGCATTGACAAGCTCTGCAGCCACTTGGGGATCCAACTTCTTCACCTGGTTGACACATGTTTGTTCTAAGACCCTGCAAATTCAAACTTTATTTATTGAAAAGTTTTTTATTACTCAATAATTGTTTTAATTGCACTTAAAACATAATTTATAATATTACTAGTGGATCAATATTTGCTCATTGTACACATGTTCTTTGGTATGCATAGCACTTATTTATGATAACAATTAGAGGACTATTTATTATTCTCGATTTTGCTAAGTACTTTTGTAATGGATAAGAAACATTTGAGTACCATCTTAACACTCAGTTTTATAACTGTTTTTACAATGGAGCAAATACACAAACCAAAAACTTCAACATTCAACCAAACATTTTCTTCAACTACATTAATGTCCCATAACTGGAAATTGGTCCTCTTTCAAAGAAGTTTTAAGGCCTAAATTGAAATGCAAGATTTTCTCAAGCTTTTACATTAATGTAATAGTATTTTAATTTATTCAAAAAAACAAGTTTATGATCTTATATGTAGTCGCAACTAGGGGTCGCAATCCGGTATTCGAGATTTCGAAAATACCGGGATACCGGGCCAAATTTAGGTCTTATTAATACCGGTTTTAATTTTACAAAAACCGGGATATTCGGTATTTTCGGTTTTTAGTAAAATAAAACAAATTAAAGTTAAAGTCATACAAATTGACTCCAATGGACTCTGGCACAATGCAAAAGTCCATATTAAACAAGCGTTACAATCGACACAACCTATGAAAATCAACAAACATCAGCATTGGATGTCAGGTGAGACTTGGCGTATTGTATAACTTCGTCGGAGAGCTAAAGAAAAGGTTCGTCTATTCAGAACCTAAATCAACTGAACGCACAAATACAAGCTGGATGCAGAAGAAATCTTAATACTCATCTTAAAAACATCATCGTAGAGTTAGAAGGACACTCTGATCGATTTGAAATAAAAGATCTCTTTAAAAAATCCGATATATAACCCATCAATTTAAATCCAGAACATGGGCTATTAAGGATTCTGATGGTGTGATTGTTACCGAAATTAAGGAAATCGTCAAAGTATGGCAAAAATACTGCACTTTTCTCTAATAGTGCAACCTTACACACAACATATGCCAAAAAATAATATACAAAAAGAACCATCTATGTATATTCAAAGATGAAGTACGCGCTGCTATTTAATTTATTAAAACGCGACAAAGCAATTGACACAGATGATATTCCTATTGAAGTGTTTCGATCAATGGATGAACTCGAGGTTGACATGTTGCCTACCATATGTAATCGCGTCTGGGAAAATGGACAGTGACCACGACACTGGGCCCACTCTATTTTCATTACACTTCATACAAAAGGGTCGACAAGGAAGTGCAGTAGCTATAGTTTTATGCTATATTTGCTATATGCTAAAAAACAACCCGCCAACACGACCTTCGCTTTAACAAGATCTGCTGTCGATAGGCTTGATAAGATTTGGAGGAACCGCAACATATCAAAAAACACCAAGACAGACCAATATGGTTTTCGAAAGGGCCGATCAGCTGGTGATCTTCTTGTGTACCTCACTCAACGTTGGGCACAAGCTGTTGAGAGCAACGGGGAGGCATTGGCCGTAAGCCTGGACATCGCTAAGGCCTTTGACCGGGTCTGGCATAGGGAAGGGCCCTAAGCTCGGGCTCGCGAAGTTACCATCTTAAGGTCTTTCCGAGAGGTTGTGCACATGGACAGCCAGCTTTCTGTCTGAGCGGCATATTAAGGTCGTAGTTGACGGGTGCTGCTCAGACACGAAGCTCATCAACGCTGGCGTGCCCCAAGAGTCTGTATTATCTCCAACGCTTTTTATTGTGCATATCAATGATTTGCTGCTACAAACCGGTGGCATTCATTGCTATGCAGATGATAGCACGGGAGATGCTATGTACACAGGCCGTGCGGACACCTCTCGGACATTCGTGGAAGAAAGCAGAATCCGACTTGTGTCTGAAATCAAGAATACTCTGAAGGAACTAAATCCGAAGGATGTAGTTCCATCCACATCAACTGCACCCGTGGCGGTCCTCCACGGTTCGGTTTGATCATTCATTTTTGCCGCGTACGTGCAAAATGTGGAATGAACTTCCTCCTGAGGTGTTCCCTCAGGACTATGACATGGGGCTCTTCAAGAGGGGTGTAAAAAGAGCTCTCCTTCGAAGCAGGCGATGCATTGGCGACTCCTCCTAGTTTTTCCTATCTTTCTGTACGCTGCGGAGACGTAGACGATTCGGATGCAATCGCCGTAAAATTTAAGGCCTAAAAATACTATTCCCTGGATCTACGATTATCTGGATTAGTATACTAAAATATTTCGGCCACATATTTAGGGACGAGAACTCAGTAGTACGGCTTGTAGTTCAGTGAAGGGTAGAAGGAAAGAGGTCACGCGGCAGATCGCCGCTGGATTTAGATTTTATAAGGTCTGTTCAGCGAGTACGCTGAACAGACCTTATAAAATCTAGCACACAATGTTCCCTCGTCGAGTGTTGCCGCAAGGCCAGCATAGAAGGCGGTGGCGAAGGATCGCAAGAGCAACTGTTCAAGGCACCTGTGGATGACTGACCAGTTGTCATCATCATGCCACGACCACTCTGTCAAGAGTACTCAAGAGTGCACGACTACAGAGATATTTTTTTCCAGCTTTCCACATAATTATATTTTTATATAATTTATTTATTGATGAATTCGGAACTCATAAGGTCGTTAATAAATCATAAACTTCTGTAATTAACTTGGTATTAAGTAATAGGACCTATTTTCCTTCGGAATACCACTAAATTAACATTACATAGTAAAATGCTCAATAAAAATTAGTAACTTTATCTTAATCTCGGAAATATCGAAAAAACCGGAATACCGGGATTGTCTAGGGTCAGTACCGAAAATACCGGTTTTGCTTAGATGGTCCGGTATTGCGACCCCTAGTCGCAACGGACCTATATTTTTTATTCAAGACATTTAAAAAAATACCATGTGTAACATATTTTTTAATACATGAATATTAATATTATAGGACAGTGACATAATTATCTAGCAATTTGCATAGTTCTAGAATAATACTTACTTCACAATATTACCCAACTGCGTTACATTTGCTTTAGGCGTATTTGTGTAAAAGTCGCAAAATATTTCTATCACTTCATTTGGGTAGGAACCGGCTATCTTCGTGAGTGATTTAATAACAACGTTGTTTACAGAGTTATCGCTATCTCCACTCGCTTTTATTAGTACTGTCACCGTATCTGCAAAATAAATTGCTTATTGTCCAAGAAGTCCTACAAATGTTTTACGCAGGATAATTCCTGTATCCATACCTTTCAAACACTCTAATTTCGCCGACATCTTGCCACTTAACAATCTTCTACGCACTAATTACTTTAACAGGCACATCGCCGCAGCACCTTTTTCCTTTCTTTTTGCAAACGAAACAATATTGTATTCACAAAATCACTGCAATTTGAGTAATCTGGAAATGTGAAATGACATACATTGTCAAATGTCAGTTGGTCAAATCATTCTTTCGTCAACAACATTCTGTCAAGAACCTTCGGTGTACTGTCACTAAAGTCAAATCAATAATTTAGTAAAGTTGCCATAATTCAAGGACATTCGTATATTTTATACTCTGTTTAATAAACTTTTATTTCCAGGATTTTACTGTAGCTTTATATGTTACAATAAAATGTAAATATCTACAAATGATAAATATGTGTGATATTCTGGGGTTATTATAAAAAAAGACTTTATTATTAAGGTGACGACACATTTACAACTATTTCTATACAAATATTTTAGTAACTACTTTTGTCACCATATTTTGAAGCATTTATAAGACTGATAAATATATAAGACCGTATACAAGAATAAATTTATTTTTTCCAGATATAACCTAACGAATGTATTATTATTCAATGTTTAAATGTACGAAGTAAACGTTTATTTTTGGATTTAATGTTTTAACTTATAACAATAATGCTAATGCCATAAAATAAGGATATTTTACATAAGAATCATGAGATCCATCAATAGTATTTCTTTCCTAGTTACAATACTATGGTAGAAAATTTACTATGGTCAAATAGAACTTTTTTATGTGAATTACAGGAACTAAAAAAGAAAAAGGTTTAATGATTGCATGTAATAAACTTCATTTCATATTTAACCCCGAGGTACAAAGAAAAATATTAGATATACGTGAGCCATGCACTATAATTTATAATTTTCTTTTACAACTTGCTAAATTTTGTACATTTAGTGTTAAATGTTAAGTTAAATGTATTACCGCTTGCATACTGTTAATCATATTCTTTTTATTATGCTTGTTCTTATTATTTAATGTAAATTTAAACAGTAAGTTATCAATGCAAGGAAATATTTATCGTTAATCTGTTTGTGTGTCTTAGCCTAAGCAGACATTAGAGCGGTATCTTTGAATGTACTTTTTCATACAACGTTTTTATCGTGTCAGTCATAAAATATTTTAATATTTGCACTGCTAGATAAACAAGATAAAGATAACAGTCGTGGTTACAATAAAAAACAAGAAGGAAGAACGATTACAGCTTTAAATATGAAAGCAGGACAACTTTTATTATTATTACAATTTGGAATAATTTTTCATTTTTTATAAACTAATTAAACTAATTTATTTTATATTTAATTTTTATATCCTTGTTATTTTTATATATTTTTTTTTAAATATTTTAATTTCACAGTGAATGTATCAATAATTATTCAAAATCACTTGTCTACTATTTAGTCTATGCTTCTCATTGGCGGACGAAAGTGGCCGACGTAACGTTCTTATATATCTAGCTTATTATACGATATCGAAATATTCGCGTTCATGTAAATCGCGGATAAAGTAGACGACGTGCGGTGCGGTCCCGTTCACCGAGCGAGAATATTTTCAATTAAAACGAACATCGACCCCGTGTCAACACGATCACTGCACATAAACGATTCTAATAAACGTATGAGCGACTTTCACCGGATACATCGTTAATAATTCGATTAGACGGAACAGGGGTTGCAAATCATCCCGCATATTAGTGAATTGATCCCACAATGTACCCGTGCGAATGGTCAGTTACCGATATATCTGTTTGATGTACAGTGTGGATCGGTTAAGTGAGGCTCAAGCGTCGGCTCCCACTCAACATTATTATCCCGTCCGTGATTACGTTGCGCCGGGAACTAGCCGCTCGGGTTAGTCGCCGCGGGGACTCCAAAGCGGTAAATACGGAGTCGCAAATTTTGCTCCGCATCATTTATCGTCAGGATTTCGGTGAGTATGGGTCCGGAGCCCGCAGCGGCGCCGAGTTATCGTTCCGAAAAGCGGGCGTTCCTCGTCCGCGTAAGCACGTCTGACATTGAAGAACGTCCGATCAGCTGCCGTGTGGTCTTAAAATAGCTATAAAATACCGAGCCCCTCCTGGCAGCGAGCTCAATCAGCTGATGCGTACAATGTTTTAATTATATCCAATTAGATAATTAATCGTGATTCCCGAAGACGCGGACGAGGCGCTCCGTCGGCGATAACCGCTTATCGGCGCGATAGGGCCGCGCACCATCGACCACGGCTACAGTGATTGTTGTCCTTTGCAGATTTAAAAATGGTGCAGCAGGATTTGACTTAGGTGTGGAGAGGTGAAGGAGCAAGACAGGGATGGCTCAGGGGAGCTCACGGGTGTGAGTTCCGGGTGAGACTGGTCGCTCAGTGTGCAGTGTAGTGTAGTGTCTAGTCATAGTGCGTGTGTGAGTGTCGGCTGAGCCGGGATGCCCTCCGCGATGTTGTCCGCAGTGCTCGAAGAGGAGCCTGACCTGTACGAGGCGTTCCCCCCACATGTTGACCCCACCGGCATCACCATCCTGACAGACAGCCCCCCAGGTTAGTTAATTTCAATATTTCAATCATACCATAATAATTATATAAATCAAGGATTTCATTTGCAATTTATTTTTGTTTTATATGACTCACTTGCAACAGTTAAATTGCTTATGAATTTAGTTTATATTATTTTACAAGCTTTTTTATTCACACATTTATTTTCATCTAAAATTATATGATACATGTCGAACCTACAATATATTCAATATCTAAATGTGTATTTACCATCTAGAATAAATAGCCTTCATCTGGATAATAAAAGAAAATCACATACATGTTACACAGATATCAGTGCTTTGTATAATTACTATAAATATCAAACAATATAATATAATTTTGATATAAAAATATTTCTATGTAGAAATCATAGATGCCACTAAAGTACACACTACAGATATTATGTCTTTAAATATCTTAATTATTACCTTTTTCCTGATATTGTATTTGTTATATAAAAAATATCAATCAAATGTTAAATTAACAAAAAATCATGTTTATCAATAATTGTTATCAACTGTCTGTTAAAACTAGTGTATAGACTTTAATTCTTTCGGTTATCAATTGAGCCTCTTATCAAAGCCATAATTAATTATACGGAAAATTTAAATTACTTAATGAAAAAGATTTTCTATGTAACAGTCTGATATGAGCATGTAATTGATTTTTTATCTGCTTAACATTTTTCTATTACAATACATTGCTACTACGAAGTAAATTTTATTGTATTAAATTTGAATCAAAACAGATTAAATATATTTATACATTTTTTACTCATAAACATATGTTTATTATTATACTAATAATCATATATATTCAAAATTAAATTAACTTTAGCTATAGTTTAATTTCAATGCCTTTTACTATAATTCTTGTTTACTAGGCAAATAAATTGTATAAAATATTCAATAATAATACTAAGAATAATGTGCTCTCTGTATGCATATCATAAATATCAAATATGCACAAAGACTGAGATAATATTACAATGCGGTAAATCCCTGAATCATGTGCCTTCCATTAGGTCACTGCTATAAACCAAGCCATTTAATAGACATGTCCTTTTTACATGCCACTGCTAACTGGCAGAACATGAAACTTTTGTTTTTGAAGCTAAAACAACCACATTAATTATGTGTCATTGTTTTCTTTCAAGTTGTGAATGAGTGATAATTAGTGGGATTTTTCAAAAACTTCCTAATTAAATTAAGATTAGACAAAATGATTTTATTTCGTAATGATAATATATATCATGTTATGTATATTTCAAAGTAACATTTAGTAAAGGTAAAATAAAATAAAATTTGACTTAAGATTTTTGTGAACAAGACTGTACATAAGGAAATCACAAATTGCCATTAATTTCTAATGAATGTGTTTTTAATAATTTAACTGGCATAAAAGTTATGTATTCAGGTACATGTAATTATAATATCTATTTATATTCTAGTTGCCCACACCCATATAAAATATGAATGACTTAATAATTAAATAGTGCATGAATAAATTAATTAGTTTTGGAAGTAGCAAATGGTATGGCAAGTGTTAATTAAATACTTGACATGGAAAATGGCCTCATTCAGTATTGACTTTCATCATATTATTTATGTCTTGAGCAGTCCCTTTATGTTTTGAAGGTGGTAGAACCCTTTGCGGTTCGACTCCGGCGGCACCACCGCCACACCTATTTCTACCTAATAACAGCAGTGTTAGGCGCTGTTGTGTTCCGGTTTGAAGGGTGTGGTAAGGGAGACAAACTTTTCCGAGGCATTCCATCTTAGTCCTCAGGGGTAGCGGCGCATCTGTGGCCGACCTCAGGTAGGAATATCTAATCCTATCTGGGGTTGATTACAGATGTCCATGGGCGGCAGTAGCCACTTACCATCAGGTGGACTGCATGCTCGTCTGCTACTCTTATCTTATAAAAAAAAAAAAAAAAAAAAAAAAAAAAAGTCCCGTAGCGTGGGGGCTAGTGCCGCCGAAGGTGGTGGTGGATTTTGCCGACCTTTTAGGAATAGGTCGGCGAAAGAAAGCAACCGAGCAGCGATTTGCCGTCCTGGGTAATAACCAGGCTTAGCTCCTAAATCGAGTAATGGTAAACCAAGACCCGATTGTATTAAAGATACTACACTTTAGATTCGACAAGGAAGATATTTTTGTAAATATGCTCCAAAGATCGTGCACGCCGTTTTATATGTAAGTTTGTAGATGAATATATTTATTTATAGGTCCCTTATCAAAATCCGTTACTCCCACCCAGTGTAATATGTAGTGACATTAAATTATTTAATATGAGGTGTAGGTATGCCGTCTATATATCCGAGATTGGTTGCAGGTTATGAATTTCAATATCCTCTATACTAGGGATGCATATTAGATGTTTCAGACATGTACCTTGTGTACATCGAAATAACGAGCATATATCGTATTGGAAATAATCATTAAATGTTATAAATAATACAAATAGAGTACGCATAATTATAAAGATAATCTAGTTACATATACGATAATTTTTCGAACTATGTATAAAATAACTATTTCTGGAATGTTGCATCGTCGGATAATATTGCCGATGTCACGCCTGTTATCAAAGAAAAACATATATAAAATTTATTCATCTATTCATCGTAGCATGATAGTTGTTTTTTCATATTAGTAATAGTATCACTCTGCAAATTAAAGGCTGTAAAATCCTCGTGGTTCGACTTTGGACTCATCACCGCAACGTATGAGTCTGCCTAACAACAACAGTGTTAAGCTACAACGCTGCTGTGTAATGGCTTGATGTGTATGCCGAGATATTTATACGAGGCAGAACTTAGTCCTAAGTGGTAGCAACGCTTTTATGGCCGACGTCAGGTAGCACTTGCTCGTTTTATACTTCAATTTTACAACTAGACAATTATTTATTATAAAAATAGTTTCTGCAATGTGTATATCACCCATCCAAAGTAAGATTGATGTTTAAAGTACAGGAAAAAGGTATAGTTCGTGTAAAACTGCTAGTCCGTTCTGAATACAGTAATGAGTCGCGTCGCCATAACAAATTGTATGACTACATCTGCTCGCAACAACTTCAGAGCGGACTAGCACTTTGGTGCGGACTATACTATTGTTTGTACATGAGCGTAGTAGTAGTAAAACAAAACATTATATTCAATTAAAACTCAAAGTCGCACATATGCCTATACCTAAAGCAGACTATCTTTTGACAGGAATCGAATTCAGAACCCTTTACAACGGCTACCGGCAAAATGAAGATATTGCCGCACGTGACTTAAAAAAAATAGACGGAATGTATAACGTTTAAAGGTTTTTTATTTAATTTTATATAATTTATTACATTACGGATGTAACAGTCGCGTGTCTGTTTCTGTGTTATTGCCGTTGCTATGATGGAAAACAGTTTGATATATTCTATTCCTTAAGTAAATATTTACTTGACGCGGATACATCCAGAGTATCTCCTGGCACACACTACGCGATGGTTATAAAAAGAAATGTTACTTATTATTCGGAAGGTTTAACTGTTCGTGTGTTGGTGAGAATCTTAAGTTTCTTGGGTCTTCTGCCAGCCCTTTGTGTGTCTCGATTTATTTTCCTCAAGTCATGACTGATGCCGTCAACGTAACTCAAGTCGGTTTTTGTTTCTGGTTACCTTATTTTGTCGTTTCTCCGATTTATTTATTATCGATAATGTGTTGTTTGGTAGTTGAACTCTCCGTGGTTTAACTGTGTTATTCTTTTTTATAGTTTATTCTTTTTTATAGAATTGTAGGTTACTGACGATGATGTATTCTGTTATTGGGTTAGGGAGTCTTAAGAGTCCCATCAACCTCGTTATAAATGGCATCTTAAATCGATATCACGCCAGCCTCATGTTATTTTTAAAAATTGGGTCTCAACAAATCAAAGGTAGATAGCTTTTCAGAAACTTGTTATAATCTATCTATTAAAAAGGACTTAAAAGGATTATAGGCTTTCCCTGGACAATTGTGCGTTTTGGTGACAGCAGTAGGTGACTAATATAATAAGAAAACGCTGCTGACCATCTTGTGGTCCTGCGATTTCCGCAGGATCAGAGAGATTTGTACTAGTTTAGGCACCCTTTATGGAATAATATTTACCCAAACCTAAGTAAGCGCATAGGAAATATTATGTTAAGTTGACATATTTAACTGGGACTTTGTATTTATTGGTATCAAGTCGTTAGTAATTAAAAAATGTTATCCCGGAAAATTCCAAGATTAGTAGGTATTTTATTTAATTCGTGATCCAATACTTGAAGTTTCAAAGCATTAGCAGAAATAGCAAAAAGTCAGGCAAAACTGTTAGCTATCTATGGCAATCATAAAAGTTGTTTCGAAGTTCACGAAGCTACACTGCAGGTCGTTGCAGATAAAAATAACGTCACTGAAAAATCGAAAAACTAGAGCGCTAGGCTTTTGCCGTATTTCATTTATTAAATTCATGATGAAATTTAAACGAGCAGTTTACTTTAAACTTGTCTCACTGTGAGAGGATGAACGATACACCTTGTTAGCTAGTAGGTAGCATTAGCATATTTTTCTAGTGATAACATGGGGCTACCATGTGTATTCTGGTCTAAAGAGCTTGTTAAGATAAAGTTACGTACTAAGAGATTTTGTGAGAGGGTTTTCTTTTTGAGACGTATTTATAAAGTTCTCAAAAGTTGTAAAGACGACTAATCCATACTTGGCTAGCGGAGGAGGCCTAAGCCTTATATATTTATTTAATGATAGTTTCACGGCGACGGTAAAACAAGTCCTGTATGAACACGATTTTTCTCTACATTTATGAACAGTTTTCCATCGCGCAAACATTTATAACTTTATAGCTCCTCTATACATGTGCTCGTATAACCCAGCTTTTCATAAAGCCACCGCTTTATTTTTATTCTACGCCATTCTCCATCACAAGTATGCCACCAGCTTTACGGCACCCATTCCGCACTCAATACAGGCGACCCAGTTTTGAAATGTAAATTTCTGCATTTATCTGCACTGTAATTCTGTGGTGGCTTTCAATGGACAGTCATTTAAATAGTTTCTTTATTTTTATAGCTTTTGTATGCGTCGTTGAGTTTCAGTAATTGCTGTGGTATTAAAAGGACTCTAGTAATTTGTCGTTTTTATGAAATTGTTGAAGTAAACGAGAATACTGTTCACTAATATAGTAAACGATAATTGCCGCTAAAAGACATTTTGTAATCGACCGCATATTATGCTGCCTCTTAGAACAAAATGTGACATTAGTTAAACCTTATCACCTTTAACTCGAATGCGAATACAGCTTTAGCTGAAAATTCAAGCGATCAGAAGATGAGGATGATGAATGTTCAATAATCCTTCCTTATAAGTGTCCAACTAAGCACGGAACTTCTGTGCAAAATTTCACGCTTCTATTCCCACGCGTTGGTTCACATCTATGTACCTACAGAGTCTACAGACTACAGACAGACCGTGTTAGATACGTCTCGTGTCAGACAAAAAGTATTCTCCTATACAATGTGCATTAGTGTATTTATAATATCTACCGTGATGCAACCGCAACGATAGCCCGTGTCTTTCAAAATATTCTACAGGGACATATGATTTTGTCTGCCACGACCCGTGTCTGACACGTTCACTGCCTGTACCTTTAAATAACCTTTAAAGCTATGCATTGTCTTTTAGTCAATATCCGTAGCATTTTATTAAGTAGTCCACAGACTAGAAGAAATTTCCTCGAAACAACACCGTATCGTTGTTGCGGCGATGTTTGTGAAACCCGGAGACGTGTTGTGCATCGCGCTGTCTAAACACCACGAACAATGGTTTACCTTAACCTATCCAACAGATTCCAACTTGCTTCAAACTGTTTCATACATAGACTAATCCTGAAACGTGCACTCAATTTCCTATGAAATTATACGTCGGCCCATGAAGTCATTAACACGCACGGTCACATACACATAGGTAAAAGAGTTTAGTTTTCTTTATTGTGTGTGTGTGTGTGTGTGTGTGTGTGTGTGTGTGTTACATTGGATCCCTTAATGTGAAAATGGTAGAATCCTTTGTGGATTGATTCTGGAACCACCATCGCCACACCCACCTCTATCTTATATTTTGTTATTGATTATAAGTGTGGTAAGACATGCCACATTTGAACTTAATACTTGCGATAACAACAGTAGCAACGCGACACGCGACTAGTATTTTAATACAACCTGGCTTTTATTATGAATGTCCAATGTCCACAGGCGATATTGACCTAAAAAAAAAAGATACCGGCCGAATTGATAACCACCTCCTTTTTGAAGTCGGTTAAAAATATCAACGTATTTTCGAGGCAGGCTCATTTATAACCTTTTCATCTCTTGTCTTAATGGAGGCTGTTCTCAAAAATTAATTACGCAATAATAATGGAGATCGCTATGCTTAAATTTAGCATTAACCTCAAGGATAACTCTTTGACTTACGACATATGTAATGAATGAATAAATAACAGTTATGGTTTTCAAATTTGTATGCATTTCAGTGTATTTATATGGTAATTTCTGATTCAAATTTTGCTCTTCATTTGTACTACAGATAATACTGTTATACTTGAAATAAATGTATGTACCTATGTAAGTTACAAGGTGCCCGGGGCACGGTAACCAATTTTCAATACCTTTTAAAATTGTTATAGATTTTTTTTACAATTACACAAACCATAACTATTATTATAAATGCGAAAATGAGTTTGTTTGATCGATAAAAATCGATCGAAAGGGTAGATAAAATGAACTATTGTCATCGAACTCTGACCGAGCGAAGACCGATTTCATATGTATTTAATTTCAAAGTAATCATACATTTTGTTGTTTTTTATTTATTTAGTTAGACTGCTATATCGCCGAATCCAATATATAACTTATCCAGTCAAAATAAAATGTTTCTGTCTCGTAACGGAACAGTCATAATTTATTTAAACTTGCGGCCATTATATTAATATACTACCTTACATGACTTTTTCTTACTTCAGTTATTTTTAACAAGTAAGGAAACAAAACGTTTGAAACGAATGCCTTTAATAAACTATATATCCTTAACTGACGGAACCACTACTCAACGTGAGTTTATTTTGAAATTTTCGCCAACACAAAACAGATTTCACTTGTTAATTAGTCGGGCAAGAACGACATGATGCGTACAAATGCGGTGGTAATTAACGATTACGTGTGTTTAACGTATTTCCCATTAGCTCTCTCTATGTTATTTGGATCAAGATTGCCTATTCATGTGTAATCTTCTGCCAAATGTACACTGCCTATCTAATTATCTTCCTTACTCCTCATCTCTTCCGGTGTCGTCCGATCAGCAATTTCTTATTATCTTCTTCACGGCATCAGACTTTTGAACCTATAAAAATAAGGGCCTCGTATTTGATTTTTTTCTGAAAATGAGAGGGCCCCGTGTATATAGCTTCTGTTTGTCCTTTAAAAATGTTCCTCCTGTTTGAAGAAGCTCCTGTTTGAAGAATTTCGTTTTCTCGCTTTTTCTCGCTCTCGGTTCGGACCCCCTAAATTACGCCCGTTGTGATATAATCTATGATGATGGATTTTGTGCAATTTTATAGAAAAGTCCTCGAATTATACTTAATGTATTATTAATTAAAGCTATACTTAGCTTAATTTGCACACTAAGTGACGTCTGTTCAGTCAAGATCAATAATGATGTAGGTGTTGTTGTGGATGACAAAAATATTATAAAATAAACTGAAAAGGTAAATATAAAATAACACTTTATGTACATAAAACTGGTAGTCATATTATGATGATATATATGTAAGATTCGTTAAGATGTGGGAATGATATGTATTTTTTTTAGTTTTTGTTTGATATTAAAAGTTTAGTCCGTCTCCCGTATGTTTTTGCGTATCCGTTGGTATTACGATGAAAAATTCCTTACCTCGTAAATAAGGTCCTCTCATTCCGTTTTCAATTTGCATAACATTACCGAGTTCAAATCTGAAAGGGTGCTATAATCGTAATAGAATTGCCAAGCATTCCGAATTCAAAAGGTCCGTAAATCGATTCTACGAAAGAAAGCGAAAAATTGTGATGAGATTCCCTAGAGGACCTTACTTTATACTTTTTCTAAATTAATTGAAGACCCTTTCTTGTTCCCTTTGCGTCAGCTCTTGAGACCTTTCAGAAGTTTTAACGATATTTCTTTCGTAACTAAGCGCAAGATAGTGGACAAGTTCTTTCCAGGTAATTTTGAAATACTAGGTAGATGTTTAAGTAGACTCGTAACACCTAAGTACATACTTTTTATAACCTAGTTCTTAGCAAAATGTTTGCCAATCTGAAAATTAAAGTGGGACCAAATTAAATTGTATGTTTTAATTATAACTGTTGTGGACCAACGATGCTTGGGTTATAACCACGAAAAGATTATAGAAAGCAATATCCAAGAATTTAATTAGCAACTCAAATATATCATGACAAGGCTCTTTGACAACTCAACATTATAAAAGAGAATAACAAACACAGATAAATATAAGACAATACAGATGATATAAAAAGAAAATAAATAATTAAACAAATTGAACTACGCGTCATCTACAATAACATATATAAGCCGGAAAGAGTTCTTGTACATAAATTATAATACTAATTACCTACATATATACATTAATAGGTACCCCGCTTGCGTTCATATCCGTAGCATTACTGCGAATTATAAAAGATTTATAATGGGAGGAATAAGTCGATTCTAAAGCATATAACTTTATAACGATTCTATTGCAATGAAAACTGAACAAACAACGAAAACAATAGTTGACGTTGCAGAAGCGTCACAAATGTAACAAATCAGCGAATCGGATTAGCGAGATAACATTAGCGTGAAAGTAAATTGTATGTAATACATGGCTGACTTTCCCCTATATTTTGATCTAGTTAATTGCTCGTACGCTGGGAGAGTAGCGATGAAAGTGATGCATTGCGAATGGGTGGCTCGTTTCGATAATTAGAACGATTAAGGGATCGAATGCGTTCATTACTGTCAGCGTGCAAAATGGTTGAGGAATTTTGTGAAGGAATAAGTACGTATTTATCGCAACTCTATTAAAATGGCCAAGTACCTTCTTATACAATAATGAAGTTCAAAAAGTCGAAATCTAACCGAACCCGCAGAAGTTGTGGTTTGACTGCGAAGATACTGTCACCATAATACATTTTGCTTTATAACGGCATTGTTTAGTTACGAGCTGTCGTGGTCTCATTCGAAAGGTGTGATGTGTGTATGAAAGACATTTGCACGCAGTGTTCTGACGTAGTCCTGCAGGGTAGTATTGCTATACCAGAGTTACTTCTCTTACCGACTTTACGCAGTTTCTATTCTTATAATATGTGAGATAATTTGGAAATTACAATTTCATAAAAACTGATCATAAAAAAATTATTACGTATATGGTGGACTGTTCCTTACTTACAAATTTTTCATATTAAATTTCATCATAGCATCCAATCAGTGTAAAGTTATAATCCTTTAGAAAACGTTATTATTTATTGTGCTTACCGTGTGTTAAGTTATAATGTTTTACGAGCATCCATTGTGTGGGTAGCTATTACCTACGCTATATCTGGGTCGCGGTCGTTATCTCGAAGATCTCATCTTAAATAATGGCCCGCGTTATCAGCACACGGATAAGCCGCGTTATATCAAGTGGCTGGCTCTTATCACCGGTTCTAACCGGTTATAACGTTTCCTAAGTGTTGAATATACTTCCGACGGCGCGGTGGAGCGGACGTCCGGAGTGTATAGAGCCATATGGGAACAAACAATAATAGAGCGGTATGGATTTCTGCATTATAGTGCTTAGGGCCGGGTTCAAATCTTTGTTTTTTAGTCTTTACTGCATTCGTATACATAATGAAGTATGCGCTTTTATGGTTAAGGAAAACATTGTGCATGTACCGAATAATCTGAATTTTGTGTAGTGCTCTTGAAGGTATGTGAAATCTAGGAATATGAACTTTGCCAAAGTGGTAATTTAGAGCCTTACCTCATAACGGCTATGCCCAGAAATAGGATAAAGAATACTTGGTAGTATTAGTAGTACTGCAAGTAGTAAAATAAAAAAAATAAGCAGCCATCAGCTAGCCTAATATATAAACTGAAATAAACATAAAAATGTCGAGAAAGTAACGCTCTTATATTTTAAGGCATATAATTTAAAAACACTAATTGTTAGAAATTACACGGTAATATTTTGCACGTGTCCATACATACAATTAGCATAGATTTGCTCGGAGTATGGCGTGATTTTCTGCCCAATGGCGTGCGCGTGCGCACCGCGGGGCGGCGGAGGGCACGCCATCTGGCGAAAGTAGCTCTAACCCTAATTATGGGTTCGCGTCTATAGAACATGTTGTTTTGGTTTTAATCATTATGATTATGATCTGCATTAGCTAGGAATGCAGTAATGTGATATGTGATTGTTTGCGCGCCATTATTAATGTAAAAGTAGTTTGTCTGCTCCACCTGGGTGTGTTCCCGTGCGAAGATTTTCTGTGTAAGAGGTAAATCTTACAGTATTGTAGAGACAAAAAGTATCCATTATCATTTCTTTTAAAGTATGTATATTTTTGTGTAAAAAATTTACACAAGCAGTTCTACAGTTTTTAAGATATAGACGCAACACGATAAGTAACTGAAAATAAGACAAAAGAAATTTGTATCACCTAAATAAGCTGAAGAAACAGCCTACTGGTATGAATTTCAGTCTCACGCTGGGGTTCAGGGATTCGAAACTCACTGATTCTGTATGATTTTACAAGTTGTGTACTTATTAAAAAGTATCATATAGTTTGATTATATCATACTGAAACGGTCAAGGCCAAGAAAAACATCTTGAAAAAGCCTTCATACATAAGAGTTCTCGACGAAGATTCACTTGGCCAGTCTGGTGGACTTTGAACTTCTTACGTTATGATTTATCAACGTTTTTGTGATAAGATAATAATGCATATTTATTTCAAGTAAATATATTAACGTAATACAGTTTTGTTTGCAGCAGCTATGTCTGAACCATCTACTACCATAAATTCTGGATCTACAGTGGCAAAATTGTTTATATCTTCTTTCTTTAATTACTCATGTATCTATGAAAAAATACATAGGATAGACAAAACCTTAGCTAAGTTTCGTGCCGTATCGTATCTTTCTAATTCTGATCCGGTACTTTTATAAACAAAATATTTTAACCAATAATCTGAAGATGCTATACAGAGGTATAAAGATAAATAAATACACTACAGTTCCTCTTCAATAATAATTACATTTGTAAGAATTCCAGTTCATTATTTTTTTCTACGCAAATACCGCCAAATAATCGGAATTGTAATCCCATTACTTTAAATCAAAGTCTTAGTACATAAACGTGTGTATATAAACATTGTTTTATTAAACAAAAATAAATATAGGGGGTGTTACATCTGCACGGAACACACTTCACTTTGTTAAGGGAATAATTTCTATCCCAGTTTGCGTTTGTTTGTAAGTTCAAGGTCTGAGGGGTGAATGCAGGGCGTCTTTTGTTTTACAAACACGTGCGCGTGTAAAGCGACACCTGGTGTTAGCACGCTTCGGTTTTAATTACTCTCTAAGTCTCAGACAAAGAAAAACAGACACCACCTTGCTGAAAATTACATTGGTGATCGAATGTTTCGAATCAGTTTTAATATGATGTCGAATTAGATACGCAATGATATTTTTTTTCCATGTATTCATTAGTGTAAGATAACGCTACCAAATGCTACCAAAATTTTTATGTGCTTTAATATTAGTTTTCGAGGTTATTTCTATCTCTTTTTGTTCTAAGCATCACGCTATTATCTGAGCGTTCATTGTTTATTTTTGTTTTGTTTATAGCTTCCATGTGCTTAGTTACCGCGTCCCTTTAGGTAGTAGGCAGAGGGTTGCGATTTTATTAATTAGAGCTTATGTACATCTACATGCGGTTACATACACAGAGCTTATCAATAGTGTGCCGTGGCAGACAAAAAGTATTCTATACAATGTTCATTAACATATTTATATTTATCGAAACTTACACTTTAATCGACGTAAAAAGGATTTTGATCAATTCTACCCCCATGGGGATACAATAGGGGATGAAAATATTACTTCGTAACGCGAGCGAAGCCGCGGGCAAAAGCGCGTTCAATAATAAAAATGATTTGGACATGCTTGTATCAAAAATAATATATTTACTATCAGGAGTCAATGTGGCTTAGAATATCTACAGAATACAGATTGACCTCTCTGTAATAGGGAGCCATTTATATAACGGGGTCAACGGAAATGTGCAAATTTAAAAGCGACCTTTGCCAAAGGGTAATCTAGTTAAATGTTAATAACCGGACCACAAATTAAACCATTAGTTAAAGTATAAATTGTTGCCACAAATCCCAAACTCGGTTTTGATCGTTAATAAAATATTAATTGTTCACGGTTCACGTTAACTGCTCATTGTTCGTTAATCCCGTGATTTTATTACGGTAATGTGCTCGTAAATGTTGGGTCAATAAAACGTTGCGTTATACTTGTGATATTGTGATGGGTAGGCAATGTTATATTGCGGATTATTGCGTATAAATGGATGTAACTCTTTAAGACACATTAGCCTGAAGCATTCATCCATTCCATCTACGCAAGTGCGTTTGGTTGAACCAACCTATGTCTGATATTTTCGAAGACCAATGTCCAATGATTTAGTGTTGGTTGTCAAACCGGCATCCACGATGTACTGCTTATCATACCGTACCCTTCGTTGCTTAATCTTTGCCAACCGATCATGACTAGACATACTGGAGGATTGTAACTAATTTTAAATAGAATTTCTGTTTTGTATAGAACTTTCATCTGTACAATTATCTACTTCATATCAAATTGTAGAATAAGATTTAAGACTGAATGCCTTAAAAATCTGCCTTTCAAAATAGAACAGCAGCACTACAATGTTATTACAAGGCAAATAGAAGTAAGTACGAGTATGGCGGTAGTGTTATCCCAGGAGAACGACAAATTTCCACTATTTGACGACGAGTTAAAGCGTAGCTTCCTACAGTCAAATATCAAAGGTTATGCCTTACTTATAACACTATAGAAGGTGTAGGTTGGGTAACTCGTTTCGCATTCAGCGATCCAATTACATGGTTCGCAATTTGAATAATTTTAACGAGTTCGAGATTAAAGCAACCCGCGCAATCTCCGAATAATTGAGCTGCTGTTGCCGTATTTTCGGGTCCCTCGAGAGCCCCGTGTTGCGAATACTTTGAGGTGCTTTCAACGTGATATTTGCAGAATTTGACAGTCGTACCTCCCAAGTTGTTGGTGCTATACGGATAGCGATATTGCAATATCGGTTTCACATATTTGAGTACTGTACTGAATACTTATCTTTTTAAAATACTTACACTTAAAGGACTCTAAGTTTTCTGGTTAATTGGAAATGTCCTTGGGCGGCTGAAGCCACTAAGCATCAAATGAAGATCCGTTTTCTACTTCAATTGCGAATTTCTTTTCGTTTCATACACTCTCTTAGCAGTATATTTATAGCAATAATTGTCATTTGTTTTTCTCGATTTTTCCACTCGTGAGTGTGTCGCTGTCGGGATTTTTGGACCAATTTCAGATTTCCCGGTTTTCCTCCTATCTTTCACGGAAATCATAATAATGATCAGATGTTGCATATAAACTATCAGTAATTCTGAATCATAAGCTTAAGAAAATAGCCTTGCAATTTTCACGGAACATGCTTAATTCTTGTTCTTAATGGGCGTAATTCCTATTAAACTGTATTTTCCTCGTGAGTACTGAGTATTCATTATGAGAGCTCTTTTATTGGAGCTGGCTATGTGTGTAATTGTATGAGAATTATATTTATCCTATATATCGCGGGAAGCATGTAAAGCTCTTCACTAGAACTCCTACATTTATACACAAATCATGCCGTTACCAAAATATTTTTATTTATAATTTAAACATGTTTTTCCCGGTTAAACCCAAAACTTGGCACAACTTAACACAGTTAACACTGCGTTGATCTATCGTCGATATAAAATATAATATGCAGTTGTATGATCATATCACGAATGTCTCAAAAAATTTAACAGATCATTTAACAAATAGCTCGCAAAAAACATTTTATTACAAATGATTATAAACACAATAAAATCGTGTGGTCTGAAAAAGCTCCAGCTGCATTAGCTCCATTAGCTTAAGTTGGCTCGGGTCATTATTATTAATTTGTAAATAATTTTTTTATGGGTAAAATGTGTTACGTTTCAGTCTCCATTCTTCTCCATGAAGTAAATATTTTGCAAAACATTGTTAGGCTATTGAGGTTGAAAAAGCATTATGTGAAGCAATTTTTTACAAGCAAGATTTTTTTACAAATATTTTGACTACTAATATCAAAACGATACGAGTTCATTTAATACGAGCAAACAGAAGTGTCCACAAGACCTTCGTTTTCGTAATGTGACATCTACAGACGTCATCTCTTGAATCGACGTCATATCCGTTGCGGTTTCCATTCCGATATCCGCAATCCGTCTCACGTTGACCGGAAACCAAATTGAAATGGCAGTTCGATGATTGCTGACGTAGGCTGGTATTTTGGCGGGAAATGTAAACGTGTGACGCTTGTTGATATCGTATTATTACATACAAATGACGATTCCTTCAGCAATAGTATCATGCTAGACTTTGCCCTTTTTTTTCTAGAACTAGCAAACGAGCGTACAGTCCAGTTGACGGTAAATAGCTATTGCCACCCATGGACATCTTTAATCAACCCCAGATAAATCAAAGTCCTACTTGTGGTAACACCCTCAAAGCGAAACACAGCAACGCTTAAAACTGCTGTTATTAGGCAGACATGCCTTTGGAGTCGAACCACAAAGGGTGCTGCCATCTTCTACGACCAAAACACTTTTCCTCGTGATGGGTACCATGTTCTCTGAGTAGGTCAAAATGGCCAGAGCTAGAACAGAAATCTAAATTAATTCAGATGTTTGCCTGACCGCGCAAGACATAAAATTAAACAATTTATAATAAAAAAGCAGATTGCTAGAAAGTAATCAACTTAAAAGATAAAAATGAATAGGTCATAAAAACAAATATTAAAATAGACATTAAATATAATTAGGTTCGCATTATAGCTGCAGATAGGCACGACTGTAATTTGGGTAATTTCTTTTTCTGTAATTATTTATAATCCGCATGTCTGTACGCATTAGACAATACGTCTAGCACCACCAAGATACTCATTATTCTGAACAAAAAGATAGCCACGGTAGGTACAAGTGCTTAACCAATATGATAACTTTATCTACAGTAAATAAGATTACATAATTTTGCTACAGTATCTATACTTGAACGATGAGTATGAAAACAACATCATTGATGTTTCTGTCTTCCGCTTTTTAGAATGTAGGGAATGTGTAGATGGTGCCTCTTTTCTAGGTACCTAAGAAAAACCCTTCCCTTTGTTTTTGGAAGGTGGCAGAACCCTTTGTAGTTCGACTCCGGCGGCTCCACCGCCACACCTATTTCTATCTAATAGCAGCAGTGTTAGGCGCTGCTGTGTTCCGTTTTGAAGGGTGTGGTAAGGGAGACAGACTTTTCCGAGGCGTTGCAGCTTAGTCATCAGGAGTAGCGGCGCATCTGTGGCCGACCTGAGGTAGGAATATTTAATCCTATCGGCGGTTGATTACAGATGTCCTTGGGCGGCAGTAGCCACTTATTATCAGGTGGACTGCATGTTCGTTTGCTACTCCCACATTATAAAAAAAGACCATTAAAAGGTACCACAGTGCCTTTGACAGACACCTGGTTACGTTTACCTCCATCGAAGTCTGTTTGGGAAAAAAGTTATTTTTACGCCTTCTACTGTCGTTCTTCGCGGGCTTGCTGACAGCCCAGTTTGAAGTCCCATGTTGTTACGTCGGGATTCCCAGAAGTCCTCTTTAGTTGCTTCTTAACGAAGTGAAGACTGAACAGACATTACCAGTACCTGTATGGTGCCTATATAACATGTTATTTTTTATATAACATTGCACGTGAAAACAGTCCATTTTTACATTAAACAATAAGTGTTCCTGATATCGCTATTTTCTAACTAAATATATAATTTATGTAAAAAAGGTAAAATAGTAAATAAATAAATAGCACTGAAATAACGTCCAAAATGGTGAAATTATATACATATGAGTCATCTTATGACTGTATTTTTTCTATATTCCAAGTATCTCGTATTTTTGTCTTCAAGTGCAGATAATGTAAAGCCGTTTACGCACTAACCGTCCTTGGTTTCTATGCACAATTCAATAAACGTTTTTATGACTGGGTTGTAGTAAATATAGTCGATAAGATAAATTGCAGCTGCAGTTTAGTTAAGTGTACGGGCTCCAGTAGACATGGTAATTTAAAAAGTAAAGATTTAGCTGCTATTGTGAAGCTAGATGAAGCAATTAAACGTAATATCTCGAGCACGTTTAGGCGCCGGTCGTAGTCGTAGCTCAACTTGGAAGCTCAATGTAACATCAGCCCAACCTTCCGAAACATTTTAGATGTAGGTAATCTGCTACACTGCTAAATAAATTTAATAGCGCTTATTAACATTTCATGCTAAACAGTAGATTCTCCGAAAGATTTTTGCTTGTAAGATTTTTCTATGTTCTCAAATACACGTGTTTGAATTCATGCACTTCTACAGGTACCTATTTCACTATCTGAAATGATATAATTAAGATATCATATGAATATATGTAACGTATTATTTATACATGTGTAAATAAATATAAGTTATCTATATGACCCTCAAAAATAACTTAAAGGAAGTTGATTAATGTACTAAGATAAGGACGTTTACAACTTAATTTCTTTAGCGGTTGTAAATGATAAAATTCTTTCACGTTGTAACCTTTACGTCAATTGTGAAATAACATTTGTTTCATAATCGTATTATTCGTTAAGTTTATTGAAAATAATTTTCGGCGTGTTCTATCAAACTATTTTATATATATTTTTTATTATTTATGTTTGAATTATGTAGCTTTAAGATGGTATACCTTTCACCGTCTTCTATCACTTTATATGCACATAAAAATATTTTTTTTTACTATTTTATTAGTATTTTTTATTAGTTTACGCGCGGCGTCCGCTCTTAAAACCGGCATTTCCTATGGCACCTATAAACTTAAAAATCCAAAAAAGAATAATTTAAAAATAATATATATTACTGAAGCTTCCCTAAAAGCATTATTTCAAAATTATGACACGAATAATATAATGTTGAGGACAACGAAAATGTTTCTCAGAAAATATTTTTGTCATTTATACCTACGGTATACCTACAGCCAATTGAATAATTTCCCAGTAATTGTGTGATGTTTCACAATAAAAAGCAACAATCGCATACTCTTACTGATACGTGAAGTGCTATTAATAGTTTGATTCGTCATTTCTAAGCAATCGCCATTGTCGACCCATTACTGTTCCATTAGTGGGGACGAATCTCCACACTGAATGAGTGCTAAGGTCCATCACCGCAGAGCAAAATCAACCAAAACTGGCCAAGTCCGCACTGTCCAGACCAATAGAATTTTAAGAGGTCTCCGGTATAAGATTTTCTTATGATGTTTTTCTTTACCTTCGACTATGAGGATCTTTAGAGTGAGTCGCCGAATTTCATGTCCATTATCGCTACAGTTTTTTTATAATAATTGAATATTATAATGACTAATATATTGCAGTGTATTGTGCAATTAAATAAAATTCGCCAATTAAATTTCTCCGATAATGTTCCGATGTCTCACGAGTTTCCGTTTTAATACAAAATTAAAATGTAAGCCTGCTTGTTAGGTAAAGTGATTAAATCATTAAAGTACAGATTATTTTTGAAAATATAATTCTAAAATAAATAATAGGGTGCGAGATGCCAAACTAGAATTTCGGGATACAAATTTCGTACACTACTCGGATTTACTAATTTTTAAACATCGTATCTAAAAATAATTTAATATTATAATCACTTGCATAAATGGCGTAGGAAAACACTATGAGGAAACCTACATGCGTTCTCACGCATGTTTAGCATTTAGAACTCTCGAACGATACTTATTTATAAGGGTGTTAAGTTTGCCAATTGTCTTTTCAGCGATTCGGATTATAATTTCATCTTAACCCTTCTCATTCTAAGGGGAAAGTGTCCCAGAATAGTACATTACGGGATTAAAGATGATGGCATAAGTCAATGACAAACATAAAGGAAACATTGACAGCTTAGTAATTTGCGACGTTGGCAAAGCCTTGCTCGGTAAGATAGGTGTTTATCTTAATACCGGAGCAACCTGTCGATTCATAAAAAATACTAATAAGTGAAACGAATTAGCAAATTTCCATAGTATAATTACGTGACTCATTAATTATTGCTTATCTTATGTTAATGACGCTAAGGAGATAACGAATTAAGCAATAACAATGACGGATCATTGACAACATCAAAAATTTCCGTAAACAATCCACTTTGTTGATCTAAAGCGCTTTGTTGACATTGTACTGATAGAAAACCGTTTATTTTTTAACTAGATGTTTTTTAAAGTAACAACACTTTTTAGAACGTCGTCTACTTAATAATAATCCAACAATGACAGACAGAAAATGCTCAAATTAAATTAGTGGCCTATAAGCATGCATTGCTAAGATTTTTTGAAAATTTATTCACCATGGAAACTTTAGGAGATTAACATTACTTGTTCTTAATTACATCGTTGATTACATAAGTTCAGATGGGACTAATTTCTTGGCGAGGGTCTGCAGTAGCCATTTAGCATCAGATGGGTTGCTTGTTAACATAAAATGCTAAAGTGTAGTCATTGATGATAAATAGTATTTATTTCAATTAATCAAAAGATTATCTGGATATAGTTTTGTAATTAAATATACAAAATCATTAGTATCTAATTAACTATGCTACAATCTTAGATTTGCATTTAAAATCACAGTATCGCCATAACTGTTTTTTTTTTCTTTTCATTGTAACTTTACAAAATACGCGAACCGAAACATTATTCCCAATCTATTATTATTACAAGTTACTAGCACGCTGTCTTGATCGCGTGTTGTCTTCAACTGAGAACTTTGTATGACCTTAATAATGATTTGTAGTATTTGTATCAACTGACAACTTAATTTTTTAATGAATTTTAAGTTAATGTAGACACCTATACTTAACTACACAACACTTGTATAATAAGCTATCTATTTTGTAAAGAAAATACTTCGCAAAATATTACTTACACGTATATATCACAAAGTTTAGTGGTACAGAAAACCCGATCAGTAAAAATAGCACAAATCAATGAACATGATCACGGCGGGTTTAAACATCTAACTAGCTGAAGAACGCGCTGAGACTGCCAAGATAACCTCGCGTTATCAGGCGTTGTAGTTCGACTTAACCCGTCTGTACTGTATGTGGTCCTATGTACCCATTTTGGATTTTTTGTTTTTTTTTGTCGTCAAGTTTCATGATCAACTTTGAATATCATCTTCACAATAGCGTTTTTAGGTCTGCTACGCTACGGAATAGCACAACATATTTCACCACGCGTTCCCTCTGAGGCCTTGGCTCTTATGTTTAGGCTGGTAACATAACTTAAATACGTTAAAGTTGTTTTTGACATGCACATTGATTTAATTTGCTATGTAAATAGCATTATTATTGTTATTGTTACAACAATGCCAAGTTAATTATAGCGTAATAATTGTTTCTACGAGGCTTATATATGAGGTTATAACACAATTTTGAAACTGTATTCAATTTACGTTTCAGTGTAACTTGGAACCCTTTGTTTTGATAACTAATTTACTGAGGGTGTGGATTATAACAAACTTGGTTGGGAGATGTTGATTTTGAAAGGGTATAGTTTGGAAGGAGTTCGTGGTTTCAATTTGCATATTCATAGTTCGCCGGCGTTGTGAGAATGATGTTAGGTTATTCTATATTGTATAGATTTAGGTACGTAACATAGGTGAATTTCTCTTGCGCTAAAACGTTTTTAGATGTAATCAATGGTAAACCCAATTATGCATTCACGGCCATAAAGATGCATAATAATTGCATTATTAATGGCTCAATTAGCTACAGAATGAATCAGATGAAATCATATTTTTTATTACGTAAAATAAGGTTTTATTCCATAATCATCCAAATTGGTCTGCCGTAGAAACCAAGGTTTCACGGTAGGTAAATGATGAATGTAGCTCACCGTTCACTTAGTATTAAGTAGTCGTGCAATCCAGAACCAGATCTAAATTAGACAGGAACGTTACTTGAATAAATATATAATTGCATGCCTATGTATACATGCCTACAACAAATTGAAGACTCATGTATTCAATAGTGCCTGTATTATACAAAACCTAAATAGAAAAATGCTTCATTGCTACTATGTATAAGGAAATAGGTGTGGCAGTGCTGGTGTCACAGGCGCACCTCAATGTTTTACCACTTGCCAATTAATTTCACTTCCACGTACAACTGATGAACCATTTTGTAATGCACAAAATGCCATTGCCAGAGCTATTGGTATTCGGAAACGCTAGATGAATATGTTCTTCTTATTATTCATGGTGATGTGCCAGAAAATCTCGTTACGAATGATTGTTGTTTCAATAATGATTATTATTTCAATAGGAATTTACTTGAACATATTTGGAATAACTAAATTCTTATTACAACATTGACATTTTAAGAATGTGACTATGCTTCGTTTTGATAGTGATAATAAATTAGTTTATATTAACTAATAAGGCTATTAACAATTACGTCAGTCAATAAAATATAAATTTAACTGTTAATTAAACGTCATTTTAATTATTATAGAAAACTATTCCTGTTTAAAAGAAAATAAACGTCATTACAAAATTAGATGCAGTCTTTATCATAGCAGAGCGGTGGTTATATTAGTGACTAAATATCCCGTTACCGGATTTAAGGACGAGCGCTATCCTCCGTCGGGGTTTAGAATCAAAAATACAACTATCCACAAAAGGTGATCCTTATGGCGTCCCCCCTTCAAGGACCGTTCCTGCTCAGTGTTTCTTAAAATCGGTGACGCTTGACAATTTTATTTATAGTTCTCGATATTTTTCGCCTTCAGCTATATGCGGCGTAGTTACAGTCAAAATGGATTACTGTGCCCAATTGTCAACAAAAGCTCGTCATAATTGTTGTTCGTATAAATATGCACGAATCATTCGCCGGGTTTGTGCGCCCAAACCGTACCTGGCTTGCGTCCAGCTCGCTGCGTGCGTTTTTGCTATAATTCAATGACTATTTTTATAATTGTGCACGTTGATATGTATGTGCCCGATACAAACACTTTGTTTACATTTTTTGGGTGATTTGTTAATGCTTTTATTTTTCATGTTTATTCGAACCGCTAATTGGATCTCAGAAATTATAGCAAAAAACAAAGGCACAATAGGTTTGAGGTTTATTTGTAGTTCTTATTTCGTAATGTCTATTTTAGGTAAAGCTAATTTAAGTAAAATATTTTACTAAATATTTTAAGAAACTTATGATAACCTGATAATCCGTTTGCTACTTCTGAAGATTTATAACAAACAATTTCAGTTAAGTAATTAAATATCAATAGTTAAATTATAATAAGGGAAATAAGCTCAGTAGTACTAATAATATTTTTCTATTATTTTTTTTAGTACATATAATAAAATTAGCGTTCGGTGCGGTCGAAAGGACCGGCGCGGCGTTCGCACGGTGTGATAAACAATCGAAGTGTGACAGCCGGGGCGCTATCGCGTTTTCCGGAGGCTGGGTAAGCTCGCGGCGGCAGTGCCGAAGGCGCGCGCGCACCGAAAGCATGTGCCCCGCGCTACCACCGCGATGTACATAGAACCGGCCGCGTTCCGAGCGCCCAGCGCCGACTCCCTCGCCCCCGCCGAACCGCCGCCCATCTGGACGCAGTGCTTACCCTCGCCCTTATTCGCAGGCAAGAAGGCACCCCTCAAGACCTTCGAGGAAGTCCAGCCCCTGCTCCAGCCAGGCCGCAAGCGCGAGCTCAAGCTCCTCATCAGAGAGAACTCGTGGCCGATCAACAGCCCCGTCCGCGCCGCGCTCTGGCCGGCCCTCTGCCGCCAACACCAACATGGCAAGTCCATGCTCGACGGATTCTACTGGGACATGGTTACGCAGGTCAGTGTACTCGCATTATGCAACTCCATTTGACGATTTTGCAAGGCGAACGACTCTCGCTCGAGTGGTATAAAAAATTTATGCCGCCTCGATAACGGTCTTATCTCGTGAAATCGCGCACTTAACTTCCCCAAGGTTATGTCTATTTACTTTGCCCTGAGCCGCCTCCCAAATATTTAGTAAGTTATCGTTCTCTCAGATAAAAAGACGCTGCAAGCAAGGTTAATTTATATGTGGTCATGTATGGGTTTTTACTCGTGAAACATTAAATTATTTAGATTTATTACCAATATTTTGCTAATATCCTTAACACTTTTTGTTGTTAATAAACTTTTAACTGAACTATAATTCATGGTTTGACTGCGATGACACTATTGTCACACATTTTCCTGCTTCATAAAAGAATTTCAAATGAAAAACATCCTTGGGGTGGAGTTACACGAGGCATCCTAATTTAGTCCTCGATTTCGGTGTCGGTGTCCATAAATGGCAGTGACTTAACTCAGGTAGACTGCACGCTTGTTTTCTGCTTGTACTTGCACAAAAAAATACCGAGAGTGACTACGTGACCGCCGGTTTAAGAAGAAATTGCGTTTTGAATAGACTCCGTGAATTCAACGACGATATTTCGTGACCATCGAATAAAATACTTGACTTTAATTTGTACCTCCATCTCATATTGATCTACGGTATTTATTTTGCGAATTTAATTTTTCGTAGAACGCGCAAACATCAATTTTGTAAATACGGCGCCTCTAACAAAGGAAAAATGTATGCTATACGACGGTAGTTTGTAAATTGTAATGTTTTTGTTTGTTTAATTATAACTAGAGTGAGTAATTATCTTGTGTGATCATTGTTATCGATGTGACTAAGAATTCCCTAAACAAGTGTACACAACGCACGTAGATAGTTTGTTGTTATACTTATATACAGTCAGAATCGGATGATAGTGCAATTGTTTTTATGTATTTTTAACCGACTTCAAAAAGGAGGTGGCTATATTTTTTCAACTACATGCTGTTTAACAGGTCAGTAGATTAGAAATTTTCGGAACAGTTTTCACAATTAAATTCCAAAATCAAAAAGAATGATATCTATTGTCCTTTATACTCTTTATGAATTTAGCAAATGAGCTTGTAGTTCACCTGATGGTTAGTTATAGATGCCGATATCTAAGGATTATGATTGGAGTCCTATCAAGATCTGTCTCATAAGCTTTACAATCCCTGAAGATTGAGTTTCATAAAATACATTTTCTTTTTGAATAACTAAGACAACAGACATCGATCAGCTTAACTCTACACAAGTATCAGAGTGAGTTGCGTCGCGTGACAAGCGACAACTGTCGGTAGTCCTTGCGTTCGACATCAACGTGCGCTCGCGTCACTGAGCGGTACAAATCGTTTGCTTCACACTGAAAATTACTCGAATGAGAATTCCCTTTCTTCTAATTACTACATTTGATTCATTTTAATACAATTATATTTTTTACAGTAAAATGGTCTCCAAAATACTTTTCCAATGAAGATATACCGGTTTTTGGGAAATTACATTTAGCATTATTTTATATTTTTGCCCAATCAAAACTTCTCAATTTCATTGATTTCTTTACCTTTTTATTTATTGGGATTTTTTTTTGATTTTGACATTATTGTTCCTTTATACCTATGTATTGAAAACAAACAAAATATAAATAAAATAACAATAGACCCGTTAGAGGATAATTTATGTCAAATTTCACGCTTCTACAATAGTTTACAAGGAAAAAATATGTTTTTGATAAATTAATCAACTAAAACGTAACACTAGTATCTATAGAAAATAATTTGGAATAACAGGAACTGTGAATACAATATGGTAGATTAATATAACGATAACACCGTACGTAGTATAATTATATGTTGCTTTTAATTTTAACCTTTAGTTGAGTTAACGCGTTCGACATCAACGAGCACGTTACACCACCGTCCAATTATACACGCAACGGTTTTGACCTTTTCATTTTTATCCGCTAGGGAGGGTAATGTTTTTCGAACGCATGTCTGTAGTGTCTCATTCTTTGGTACGCCCTACAGCCAAAATATTGTTTAGTTTATGGTGACTATGAAAAATGAAATTTACAGCACTACATTCCAAAATTTTAAGGTAAATTATGATGGACAGTTTTAAATGTAAAATTGTCCTAATACTTAGAATATTATATTTGCACATAAAAGATACATTTTAATAACAATATACACATATTAGTCATTGAAAATTATAATAATACAAAAGTAAAATGTAACTTTGATTTGTTTAATTTATTTTCATATATTTCCAAAGGTTTAGTATTTATCTATCTTTCTCCTTACATGCAAGTCACATGAAAGTACAAGTTCTTTCAAAGAAAATTTGGCAGGGTTGACAAATTAGTTATCAATAGGTGATGACAGAACCCATTCACTCGCTCAGTAACTATGTAACATCGTCTCTCGCATCGCAATTAGCCGGCCGGTAACAATAGATGAATTACAACGACACAGGTACCTTTATTCATTAGAGAAAAATATTGAATTGACGTATTGTTAGTGTTAATTGTTTGTTGTCAAACTTGTAGGAGTGGCGGTTGCAGGTGGTGGAGAATATGTTCGTTTAAAGGTATAAGTGGCTAGAAGGAGATTAGTTGGGGAGAGTGGTAGGAGAGGAGAGTGCTAGGGGAGTATCACTTCCTAGAGGTGTGCTAATAAATAGAACTTAACTTGAAAGCTTTGTGTCATATTAATGGGCCATATTAGAAATAAAAATTGTAGTTTAAAAACTAAGAACCACGCTAAAATCGCACGAAGAAAATCGTTAATTTTGATTCCTGACGATCCTGATGAGGATGGAAGGAATGGGATAAAATTATTAAAATCGTGTATTGTCATCGTTCTTGATAATTGTTCAAAATTAATCGGACCGTTTAAAGTGGGTAAAAATCGAGTTTAATGATTCCGTTACATACATACAGGTCAAGTTAATAAAAGCGTGGTAAAAAGAGAGATAAATAAGTTATGACTCCTTTACATTTTACTTTAAGAATTCTTCTTCTTCTTTAAGCGATCTTCGTCATCTCAACTGAAGCGCTGTGTTTTTCTCGAGTTAGTTTCTTAGGTTCTTCTCAGAGCAAAATATTATTTCCAACCCCTGCAAGTGTCATAATGAAAAGGCGTTGGAATAACTACAAACCTTTATTACCGAACCTCAGCGTTTCCAACATAACAGATTCTATAATGTTTCTCTAAACGGTTGGTCAGAACATTGTACAAAACAACAACATTTTACCAAACACGTGCTATTCTTTATTCATGCCAGTTCTAATACAGGACGGAAGCGCAAGCATTGCCAAACAATGGTCTCTATTGACGTAACACTCGTAGTTACGTGTACCAAAACAACTATACGTTGGTAGCAGTATTTAACTAAATCTGTACGAGAGAAAATTCGAGCCAAATGAAGCCATTTTAGCTGCAATTGATGAGCATAATGCTATGTAAACTAAAATTACAATTGGTTTAACGATAAATTAAAATGGAAATACTAATTTGTACTAGTAATCAATCAATTATATAAATCATATTTAGAAGTCGCACGCTTAGATGCTATGAGATACAATATGTGTGAGCACAAAATCTTTTCAAAACAAGTCAGATGATGTAATCAGTAAATTAGTTCCAATGTCTGTGTAAATACTTGCTGTTTAATTTGCACACAACATCTTAACGTATTTAGGTGTTTAAGCCGTCTTTGCTGTTAAAAAAATATCCACACACATTTAAAAAAAATACCTATTGGTTCTCTCGAATTAAATTCCTTAAAGTGATTAACCATTTTAGCAAGGCTTTCCCGATATTCAAGATAAGAGCTATGAGATATCAGCAAGCATCTTGAAAGAAACTCGAATCCCTAACGTATGTTCATTTGAAATGATTTTGAAATTATCATTATACAAAGACACAAATCAAATCTATTCTCTAAATATAATCATATTATTTATTTCAATTATCAAGATTACTGGTAAAGGATACTGTTGGTACTCTAAAACACAAATAAAAGAGGATATTCAATAGCTAGTAAAAATATTGGATCAAAAGTATTTCCGCTGGTGAGTTCTGATCTGAATGATGCGGTAAAACATTTGTACCTCCACGAAACGTTCCAATTTAGTTCTCAGTGTCGCAACGCATGTGTAATGAACTTGACGTATGACTCCTGTCCTGTTTGAATTTATTTTGTTATTTTCATCGCATGAAAAAATTACGTGTCCATTCCGTTGCTGCTGTGTTCTCGGTGCATTATGTTCTCGTTATTATTTCGGCACGCTATTGGCACTGCGTCAAGCCGCGGCCGGTTCACCTTCGCCTTTGCAGCAACGACATAAGTACCAACACGAATGCCCTTAGTGGTGGAGATCGTGATTCAAATCGGACGATTTCTTTACGTCCTACATGGAGCTCGAGTGATTAATATTCGCAAACGTTTCTTTATTTGAACATGTTTTCTTCGTTAGCTTCTGTAGAAACTGCAACTGTCTTTAGATCTTCAGTTGTATCGATTAATATATTCTGCAATAGTATGTATTGTAATAAACACTAAGAAACAATAGCATATTTTTAATATTTTGATATCTTTTACATTTTTAAACGACTTCGAAAAGGAGGAAGTTCTATGTTCTGCTGTACGTATTTTTATAACTTGTTTCTATGGAGAGTTAAGCGTAAAAACGGCTACTATTTAATTCTAGTAAACAAATAATTATATTTACATTATTAAATTAGTAATGCTTGATAGTAAATGCTGTCAGGCCATGCGCCTGTTAGGTCACCTGTCACGTGAATTGTAAAAAGCTGACAAAAACTGGTAACTACCGTTTTTCTATTATTATTGGTGTCGGCTCGAGTCGATTACTCTTGAATGTTTTTATTACCTAAATGCTCGGAAAAGATTAGTAAGTTACATTTGGATTTTTTTGTGTCCAGTTTAATTTATCTTTGTTGCATTTTTTCGCCTTCTTCTTACTTCCCATTCGTGAAGAACATTTTGAACTCTTAAATGGTTCATAATAACAACAAACATTTTCACTTAAACCATGGGAAATATTTAGCAAACTAAAAGGAAGTAATGCATCAAGATTTAAGAGTAATCGAGACACTTGTTTTTATTACTCGAATATATTTTAATTAACGCGGGAGACTTATGACAGAAACAAATCGCCTGGAATGTAGGTATGAAGTGTAATACATATTATTATCAAAAAAGCAAACGCGCCCTCATTTACATAAACATTCTGTTTGTAGCGTAATTATGGGAAATCATTGAATGATTTTTTCGTTGGGATAAAGCAGATCTTCGTTCTTGCATTTTCCTTCTCCCCGTTCATATTGATTCTGGGGAATTGCAACGAATCGGTAATTGAATCATCAATAAATGAGGTTGCTCGTTGTCCGCAATTGGCGAATTTTAAGTATTTTGTGCTTCAGAGAGCACATTTAGTAGTAAGTTCTGATTGTTTTTGCGTAAGTTACACATTAATTAGATTATATGGAGTCTTGCTAGCACGCAAGATTCCATACAATACTATAAGACTCCATATATGTGCATTGTGCAATTGTGCATCCCTGATCTTCCCATACACATTGTTGCATTCTAGCGGAAGATAAATAATTTGAGCTTCGTGACTCGCACGAAATTTATTGACTTCCACGTGACAAATCTCTTTCCATTTCTCAAGTTTATCTTGAATACATTTACTAGGGATGAGTCAGGTACCAGGATTCCTGCCACGTGTCCCCCGCAAGGTGAGTGCCGTGCTCGCCAAGATTCCGGTTTTCTCAGAAATGCTGAAGGAATACCGGTCTTGAAATATCCACTTCCATTAACAAGAATCGGTGATATCATTCTGTTTACTTCCCGTTCTTGCATTGTTCTATTAATTTATTTCATTTGACTTCCGTTTTTTCTAATTTTCGAAACTTCCAAAGACGAATTTACTCATGAATTGTAATGTTTGTTAAAATAATTCTTGACTACTACGACTTTTCGGCTGGTTAAGATTTGTGTAAATAAATATTTTTTTCCTTAATGCTCTTATTGGCAGTGATGATGCTACATTTGGCTACTGTAATGGTTCACTCTTAGTTTTATCGCGCTAGGAATGTTTGTCAATGGCCTCTGCGAATGTTATGGTTTTGAAATGCGTATCGAATTTGAATCACTTGTCAACTGAACTCATCTGGTGCGGTGCCAACGACTCACGCGCCTTGACCTCGCGGTATGTCGCACAGTGTCAGCGATAACGGTGACCGTTGGACTTATAGCTCTTGTGCCACAAATCAGCGTCAAGACTTTCATGATTGACGATTGTTATTTATTGAGACTTCTTCAATCATACCTAAACCTCACACGGCCGAAGACCACATCAATATTAGCTAAAGAGCAATCAGCTACATTGACCTGTTCGTGTGATGAGCGATTGTTTAAATTATGGTAATATTGAGGTTTAATAATAATAGTCGGGCTTTTATCTTCCGTTATTCATTAAATAATCTCTACAGAGACTCGTGTCTGCGAAATAAATACTTGTGTAAAGGCAAATGTCATCGCCTAGCGTCCTTCCACGCTATAATCTCATTATTTCAAATCCGATTATACCGGACCGGCAAAGCGAATCCCACGGTATTATAATAAAGGGAAATTTAAATAAAACCCCTAGAGCGATTTGTTCAGGCTTATATTATTTACCGTTGAGAACTTTGTACAAAGTTTTGTAATGTCTTTAGGAAAATGCTCTCAAAAATTTATGATCCCTTTGCGACATTACTGTGCATACTTTAACTTTAAGACTCTTAGGAATACTTGTTTAATTTTTATTTGACTTCTATTATTATATTATAACCGGCTATAAAATGATATGGAATCTGAAATGTACCAATATATGCGCAATTAAAAAATAAAAATACGAATTCCTGTTGTAAGATAAGGGAGGTATATGCGAAATATTTTTATCTCGTATTGTATTGCAATATCGGTCACCGTTAATTACAAATGTGTTCCGTAAGGAGCCATATCGAAATCGCCATTATCACTTTATCAATATGTGTCGATTGCGTATTCATTACCTCACTTAACAAGCGTTTATCTGATACAGTTTCATCAGTATGCAGTCTATTGTTGATTGATTTCTTTGTATGACTTCATATTTCTTTCTATGTTAATCCAACTCCCACATTGTTACTTGGGAAAATCTTAGAATAACATTTAACAATGAATTCTCTTGAGGTTTATGTGTTCTTGTAACATAAATAAATAATTATTATTTGCATTATATCCAATCCAGTTTTATTGCAGCTGTACTGCGTATACTCCTGAGACATTCCTGATAGTATTTTTGTTTTATATTCTCTCACCTTCCTAAATGAAATCGCCTTTCCTTGGTTTATAAAACAATACGTAGAAATTAAAGTCGAAATACTGAAATATTCGAATGCAACAATTTGGCGTATAATCTTGTGAAGGATCGTACGATGATAGAGAGGCTCCTATGGTAAGTGATTCAAGTGGCACGTACGAAATTGATTCGCGTTGATTGAATAGCCCACTATAATTAGCTATCGTGCGCCAGTCTTCATATTTGCCCCAGCATCCGATGACGTAACGCATTGCATCTGTAAGGGCATACGTGACCTACGGCAACGTCAACCGTAGCCATAATATTTTCTATTGCGTTTTATCGAATGCCTGCATATGGATTGCACGGTAAATTCTAATATAGATTTATTCAGTGCGCAGATGTTGTGTATTATGTACTAATAGTGTGTTTTGTATTTTCTATAAGGTTTCATATTTTTTTTTGTATTTTCTATAAGGTTATATATTAACACGTTTGGTAACAAACGTGTTAATATATAACATAAATTAGTAGTTTACTAAAATATACATTGTATTTATTATTGTAATGTATTTTACTCATTTAAAACGTATGTTTTAATGTTGTAAAAATATCTTTCGAAGTGCAATTATAACCTAAATTATTTGTTTATTCAAATGCTACGTGGAAGTATTTTATAACAATCTACGAGCACGTGGCACGTCGTAAATGAATGCATTATTATGTATCTTGTTACGGTGATAATTAATTCGTTTACTCTTCATATTACACAAAAGCTCCTTTATTATTTACATCTTCTTTGTTTTGCTGATAATTTGATACAGTTTATTAAATTGAAAAAATATTTTCGAAATCGTTTTCTTTAATGAAAATTTTGGCCAATACAATGTATTCTGAATTTCTGACACATGTTTCTGTTATTTTGTTCCTTAGAAGTCAGATTGGACTTCATACAGCATTCTACAGGAAGTCTACCTTGTTCCTAAAGATAGATCTGCAAAGTTTATGACTGTATCCTTTCATTTTGTGCAGGCTTTATAATCTCAACAAATGCATAATCGACTTACATAGGTAAACGGCGCGCGCCGTGGCCGCGAGCCAAATCCGAAAATAGACGTACACTTTGCGTTTCCCACCTCGCCATTACATTGTGGTCACGTGTGTTTGCCTCACTTTTATCTCGCCTCCGCTCGATTTTGCATTGTTTGTACGACGGATATACAGACCGTTTATAATATCTTGATTGTCGCGTTTTATTTCTTCAATCGTTATGTTTATACATTTTAGCGAATTTGTTTTGCTATACTTTTACTTTTTCTTTGTTTGGTCTTGTTTAATAGGAGTACGTTAACAATATTATGATTATCGTAATCCAATTTATTATTATCGTAAAGTTCAATCTGTCACGGTAGTAAAATGAGTTTTAAGGTAACATTATGATAATATCGAAGAACTTAATATTATTTCGTTTTGTACTTTAAATGTGTCGAATCTAATTTTTGTTATTTAGAGTGTAGCTCATTTTTATCTTCCATTGTTTAAATAACATAGGAGATAATGTAGCAATGGTTCACTGTAATTTATTTCATTATCATTGTTTGTGTATGTATTCATAAACGTGTTACTCTATTTATATGCGTTGTATAATTTAATTAAGTCAATTGTAGCGGTCGATCGTAACTTGCTCTCTCAGTCAAACACAATCCATTAGCAAGCTAGCAACAAAATATCTCTAATCTACGATCTGACTTCCCGTAACAACAGTGCTGTCGATTTCGAAATTAAAATCCTACGCTCCAACTGGTCCGTCCTTGTATAAACAAAGTAACTAAATAGACTCCTAATGTAACACGCAATTTTTTGTGACTATTTTTTAATGGAAGCGGTATGAAATTGTTGTTACCATCATCTATTATCGACCTCGCAATGTGATATGAATATTCTATAATGTCGTTCACAAATATCTTGCTGTCTCTTAGGACTACCTACGAATGTATACCTGCTACGCCGTATACTACATCTGACAAATGATTCTCGTCAGGAGTCTGTTTATTTACTTCATCTATGTCTCCCGTTGATCAGATCTAACCAAAGATGACCTTGACTTCGACTGTGACCGGTTGTGACTAAGCATCGTTGAATCGATCACAGGAAGTTGACGAAGGAGCAGACGTACCGAGCTCACTTCCTGCACTCGCGAGGTTTCGCACACTCTCCAGCGACCTTCGTTCATCCAATGCTCTAGTCGAATCTAATCCAATCGTAATACAATTTAGTTTCGCTTACCGTTGACCATAATAATTATCTTGCGAAATGTACATTGTTTGGATATTGATGAATACGTAAGCAGGTTCTATTTGCATTACAAATGTTTACCTTATTATGGTAATACAGTTGCAGTAACAATTATTGGCAATGCGTATTGTAACGTTGTGGAAAATTAGAAATGTATGACTATAATAGTTTATAAAGGTGAATATATTGTTATGATATAATATCAAGGAAGACGTAAATGTTTTAATTTATTAGCAGTTGCTTCATTATTTGCGTTGATTTCTATTACATAGCTATATTGCTTATTAACAGTATCGGTTATGATTATATCATCGTTAATAAAGTCTATTAAAGTTTTTATTATACATTAATTCTGTGTTATATATTTTATATTTACTTAATAATCTGTCGGACATGAAACATAAAAACTGCCATTCAATGCCTAAGATGGCTTTTATAAAAACAATTAAATGACGTTAATGCCAATAGTAAATTGAAAGTGAACTGAAACCTATCTAAAGTGGCAACCTTGCTAATAGTTAATCTAAAGATTAACGAGTGGCGGATCGTGTGACACTGCGCGGTTTAATTGACTTTACCGCAATAAAACCATTTTTTTAAATTAATCCTATTAGTTTCATTTAACTAACTGTAGTGTCTAATGACAGGTATTGTCTAGACAATGTTATTCACGTCCAAATTAAGAAACTTTTAGAGTTTTTCAAATCAAGTCAAATTAAATATTTTTTATTCAAAGTAGATTCTTTACGGAATTCTTTTTGAACGTCAATATATCTACCGCTACTTCACAAGGTTAATAATTATAATTAAGTCATTAATTTTTTTTACAAAAAGATCACATGTTATAGAACCGACAGTCGTATTCTCGAATATCTAGGTACTGCATATCGGAGTAGAAGAGTAGAGTTAAGAAGGGAGGTGATAGAGGCTCGATGCGAGCAACAGGGGACTGATTGTCGTTACACACCTTGGAACTTGGGAGAGTCCTTCATACATATTTATAAGCAGTAGGAGAATGAAAATGTTGATGTGGCGATTGTACATCAAAAAATCATAATCCATTTGTAAAGGCAAATGTAAGGTCACATTTCTTAATTATTATTATTAAAGGCTTACTAGTGGATGTATGTGAATAACTACTGAGTTCGGAACTCGTTCGTGATGGATATACATTAATCCAAATAGTAATTTAAAGGCGGTCACGTTTCGTTTCTGTTATCGACCATCTACTTGATTGCGTTTTACATTGCCGCGGCCTATTCGGACAAATTTACCGTTATTTTTATAATATATATAGTTGCTATATATTCTGTATGATGCCTGTTGTTATGAAATTGAAGTAGAAAACAACCATGCAGTTTACCTGATGGTCTGTAGTCAATGCCGTCTACAGATTGTAGTTAAACGTTCGTAATCTGATGAAGCTACGTTGATACTCCTGAGAATAACTTATAAATCTTATGTAAGTTTACCTTATCAACTCCTTTCAAACCATAACATTTTAGGGCTTGATACTGCTGCTTTACGACAGAAAAAGGTGTAATAACAGTGCCAGCGGAGTCTGACCACAATGATAGTTTTAATGCTCTTTAATAACATGTTGGCTTTACGGAATTCCATGAGACTAATGTTCTATTTTACTCTAATTAGTCCACTAATTGATTGTTTGAAATTTTATTGCCTTTTATAGGCATTTAAAGAATTCTATGTCAATCCGCTCCATGTCCTTTGACATCCGGTTGCTGGTCGCAATCAGACATTGTACGGCGAATTAATTTGAAGCAGAATGTTGTTCACGGTTGATCTACTTCTGCTGAGCAATTTATACTTCGGTTATCTTATCTGTGATGTTATACTACAAGAGTATGATAGCCGTCTAAAGTAATGGAGTAAATAAATAACTTTCATTACGTTGAGTTGTATGCCTAATGGTGAATTGGAAAATTAATCTCACAACAACATGTTTAATTTTGTCTATAGGCTCATTGGACAAAATTCTTTATCAGGTATTTGATCCATTTCTGATGTTCAGTTTCTAAATAATAATTCCATGTTAGTTTTGGTGTCAAACTTGGTTCACCGGTGATGAAGAAGCCTCAATCATTGTCATGAAACCTCATTATAAATCCTCCTCGCATTTTCAGTCCTCTTATTATTAATTGATTTCATATTAATAAACGATTTTCGCGCTTGACATAAGGTAACAATAGCGAGTGGAGATACGTTGTTATCATTACTACCATCTCGGGAGGTGTTTTTGATATTGAGAAGAAACGGCACAAGAAACTACCTAATTTATAATATAACGAGTATTTTTTACTATATTTATCTGCATGAATTACTTTCTTACATATAATTTCTTCAAATGCCAATGAAATAACATCTTAAAACCTAAGTCAAGCTAATTTATTTGTATTAAAAAATCTTCTATTCATTTTCAACATTTAGTCTGTCCGGAGATTACCGCATTAATTGTCCGGGCACTATATCGGAAAGCCAACATTGTTTCTTACACCTAAGATTGGCTACAGATGCGTTGATGAACGTGAAGACTAAATTGAAGGCCTTTGTTACGGTTCCCTTAATAAACCTCTCAAACCAGAATATAGCAGCAAATGACACAGCTGTTATAAGGCAGGAATAAGTTTTATTTATTGTATGTTATTGTTTTAGTCTGCGTTAAGGTCAGAGGTGTCTGGAAATCTTAATCACCGACCTAACCCAATTACATTTTTCTAAAGCATTCCTCTAGCAATAGCAACAGCCTCCTTATCGCCCGTACACACATTATCACGTCGTAAATCATTACTTGTATTACATTGCTTGACTTATTTTGCACGTACTAATCAGCCTCGTAAATTATAAGTTTGAGGCGTTTATCAGAAGTCTGCACCAAACGATAATTCCATTAAGTGACGTTAATAGACTATTTTTTAACATATACGTTTTGCAAGGATATGTTCTGCTGTATAGAGTTCCTAACAGGATAATTATTTTGATTCATAAATTGGCATTCGAATTTTATTTGAAGTAAAAAAAATCGATAATATCATACGTCCCGCACGACTAGGCGCTCAGCACGCTAGTCTGACCCAGGAAGTTCAAGGCAGAATATAAATTATGAATTTCGATTTCTATTATGGGCCCGGGTTTTTGTGTTCCAATCGTTCTCATGACACAACGAGCACTCGCATGCAGCTAAACGTGGAAAATGTTATTTTAGTAATGACATATTCCGTAAAATCAATATGAAGCGAACATAATATGTGTCCGCGGACAAGTGTGGTTTATGTTTACATTATTTATTTACGACTGCTGATTAGTTACGTACCTATAGATAATGTTGTAACAAAGGAGTACAAAATAAGAACAGTACGTAATTAAATTACTCATCAGCGTATTCGTAACCTATGAACTTGAAGCATTATGACTTGAATTATGGCAGTCGATATGTTGAAATTATTTTAATTTGCATTACCATTTATAGAGTGTTGATGTTAAAAGAACAATGCTGTTTTGGAAAGCTTTTATTCGTTAACAATGTCTGAAAAATAAATGAAATTTTTAAAAAGTAAAATAATATTAAAATGTTTACCCGTCTATCCATCTAGATAGCTGTGAACAAATTTGGAGGAGTCAAGCTAAGATGAATTTACAGGGACTTTCATAAACCACTTGTTATTTAAAAATAACATAAAAAATTAGGGTTTCTAGGAAATCGAAAAAAAAAAACGATCTAAGTATTTACAGAAATTCTGACATAAATATAAGTGAAACTTATATACGCACATCCATAAAATTAATCAAATAATTTAATGATGACACGTACCTATATAGTTGATACACAACGATCGCCCGAGTTCTCTGAACTCGCTGAGGTCACGATGTTTTGAAAGTTATCAAGAGTAATGAGTTGATGCAGGGCTCTTATTGCCGGCGTGATTTATTGATTGCTTATTGTTCAATATCGTATTGACGTTTGTGTGGCTGTTATCTTCCTTCATTTTATCCTCCTTGGACATAGACGTTTCATTGTTGGGTTTTAACCCATAGCCAATTAACCTGGAATCTATGCGTAATAGTTAAACTGTGTTACATAGTTTTGTGATTTACTTTAATTCTACTATTTATTTAATCTTTGCTTATTCTTTTCCTGTGTAGTTGACATTTTCCTATAAGTGGTACTTGTGTATCAGTTAATTTTTAAATTAGTTATGTTTATTAATTTTCTTCCTATATTTGAAATCTGTTCAAATAGGCTATACGTGGTAGACTTTGGTGTACTATTATGTTTTCTCCATATTTCTATTCAGTGTTTCTAATGCTCTAATAATATGACCATTTGTAGATAATTTGTGGATTTAATTGATAAAACTAAAGCCGTCACTAAACTACTCACTAAACAAAAAAAACCGGTTACTGAACAAAACAAAAATGTTCTTGACTGTTTTGTCTTTGCCTATTTATATAGATTTTATCAATTATCAATAAATCATTATTATCAATAAATTTTGGAACTGTTCCTAATGCATTTCCGCTTGCAACCACTATATATAAGTATATATGTAGATGTCTATATATTTCCCTATGTCAGTGATGATGAACATTTATAAATTGTGTGGGGCTGGGATACAGGTAGCGATGTGGCCTAAAATGTACAAGCAGTATGGAGTATTAACGCAAGAAAAACGATAACAATTTACATACGAATACCGTAAAAAAGGTATAAAGCGTCCATATTTATTGCTCGAAAGCTAGCCTATTTGATGACTTACTGGCTTACTTTAACTTAAAGCAGTTAAAGAATGATCGATCCAATAATAAAAATAGAAATTTACAGATCAATGTTTTGCCGAAAATATATCTCTTGATTACAGATATCTCTTGATTTTCTTACTAATGGTATATCATTTGTGGTTTCTTGTGAAGTATATCTTTCGTTTTAGTGAAATGGAAATGTATATTTAGTTTTTATACATATACTCGATACCGATATAGTTATTTTTCGAATTCATTTACATAATGTATACATAGAAGGTTATACTGTGACCCTTTTGGGTACGCAATTCTGAACGCTTAAAGCTTTCGTTTTATCCTTAGCTTAGACTACATCAGGTTTGCGTTACGCTAGAGCGGCGCATAAGTAATCGCGTTTAGATAGCAGATGATGAAACTGCCGACAATATATTGTAATGTATTCGCATTGTGCAACGATCCCTGGAGTAACTCGCATCCGCATCGGAGTCGGTTGCGCAATGGTGCCGCACCGTCGTTTCCCCTTTATTAGGTCGATCTATTTTAGTTCGTTATCGCTGTTACCATTGCCAATATTTAGACTATGCGAAGGGATTGCTCGAGTACGGCTCAATGTAATCCCGCCTACATATCGACAGCCATACCGATTTACATAACTAGGCCTATAACATTTCTCTGTACGTCTTTGGCCCTTGACACTATTAGCACTCTCGAATATGTGTTTTTTCGTCTACTATGAAATCTGTACTTACTCGTTCAATTTCATTCGGTTTATATCATTTTCGACAGAATTATTTATGGAAAGCAATCTTACTTAGATCTCATTCATGTGTACACTTATGTGATCGATTACAGGTACACGTAGGATTCATGATTTATTTGAAATTGTCTTTCTGAAATGGCTACACAATATTATATGGACTCCATATATGTTTATTAATTATCTTTTATGTAAAAATAATTATTAATTAAATGGGTACTGAGTTAAAGTATAAAAAAAGGTTAAAAAAAAAGATTGGTGTAGAACATATGCGGACAAGAGCGTTGTCACTTTCTGTATCTACTTTAATATCCAATAAGGTTTCACTTAGATCAGTGCCAGATCCCACCGTTCTTCGGAAAAACTTTAATGAGATTTTCAGAGATCAGTAACTTCTTCAATATATCCAAACTTTTATTATAGTTATTATGCCGATATAATAAGAAATATAAGAAGGGTGATAGTAGCTTTCTGTAGAGTATTTAGCTTGAGTAAACGGATTAAGTAGTCTGTGGGTAATAATTAAAACCTTTGTTGGAAGCACCTGTTCCGTACTTGATGCTGTATTATTCATTTGATTATCATAATATTGAGCGTATATTTCTTTATGTGAGAGATTATCTGTGCACATAAAACTTAAATTCCTTACAATTTATTTCATGATTAAAATTCCGTTTTTCTCTAATATATCAAAATATCAATTTCAAAAACCTTTTTATGTGGCTTGTTGTCATATAAAAGGGTTCGCTTTATAAATAGTCGCCCTTTCAAATATAAATGGATCCTCTCTCATGCCACTTCCAATCCAGTACCTTTTGACCCGGGTTTTGTAATCCACAAGGGATTGACCCTCGACCGGAGGTGATGAAATTGTTATAAGGGAAACCTTTTTTATCTACTTGTCGTATATCAAACAAGTCAACGACATGCTAGAAATTGGATTTTTCGCAAATAAGGTCATAAAAATACGCTATTTCAGCCAAGTTAAATGTAGACATTCGTAGACATTCGTTTGCTGAATCTCGTTTTTAATAGGATTAATATTTTGCCTATAATATTACCAATAGATTTCACGGCACTTCAATTTATTTATCTGTGCAGACTTTCTCGTATAGCTTTAAAGTAGCCTTAAATGAAAACGGCTTGTTGTTTAATAGTTAATGGAACTAAGATTTGTAATATTATTCTTCAATTTCTAAGTTTTATTAGCATCTTTAAATGAATCAATAGTTGTATCATAACTTCTGTGTACACAGTATTACTTATTAAAGTACAATGTTACACAAAACTTGACAAAGTAATTCAAAACGAAGCGTTCACAACAGCAATCTATATTTGAATGTTACGCTCTCTCGTTAGAGATAACCCCCGTGTCCCTGATATCGTAGTAATTATCACATTATCAATCAAACTAGGCGCAGTAAACAAGCCCGGTCGGTCAGAGGTTATCACAACTCTGTTTACATTTACATTACCAACTGCACTCATAAGGAAATCGTCTATTACTGCTACTATACGCTTCTGTGTTACATAGTTCTTTCTGTCGTAATGGCCGAGTGGAATATTTTGATATGTACCATTTTACTTGTCGTTTAGTGTTTAAGGAATTGTGTCGTTTAGTTTATCAAGGCCCATATTTGTAACAGTTATCTTGTTTTAGTTGGGCACTTGACTAATCACATCTTATTCATCTCGCGGTTTGTTGGTAGTTTTAAGTGACACTTTTTTTTTTTTTTTTTTAAATATAAGAGTAGCAGACGAGCATGCAGTCCACCTAATGGTAAGTGACTACTGCCGCCTATAAACATCTGTAATCAACCCCAGATAGGATTAGATATTCCTACCTGAGATCGGCAACAGATGCGCTACCCCTGAGGACTAAGCTGGAAAATTGTGTCTCCCTTTCCAAACCCTTCAAACCGGAACACAGCAGCGCCTAACACTGCTGTTATTAGGTAGAAATAAATGTTGTCCGTAATTTTACTTTACCTTCACTGTTACTGTTTATGTGACAGCATATCATTAAAATGATATCAACAATTGACAACTGTTTGAAATAATGATAGATAATAATTTATGAGCAGGTGCATTGCTAGTATACCGGCAAGGTCATGCCCATGCCATAATATGTGAAGAAAAATTGCTGTTGCCTATTCTATGTTTCCTAACGTTATGTTTTCAGTTTCACTTTCTTATTCAACTTTCTAAAGTTTCTATACGAATTAATAACTATGGTCATTTGACTGTGTGGTTCTTGTGGTTACAGAAGCTAGTTGCTTTGCGTTTTGGTTTCATATCTCAGTCGTCAGGAGAATCTCTTTATCTGTGCTACATTAAGCAACATTTAATTTTTTGTTTATAAAGATAACATCGTCTTATCACATTTCCAAGTGTTTGTTTTGAGCGTAATTATGCTTTCACTATAGCTTGCTTTTAAAATGATTGTTCTTTTGAACTATGTTTGACTTTGTTCATGTTGGCAGTCGTTCTTGAAAATGTTTATCTAGAAAAAATGGATTTGATCACTGTTTACCACACGATTCACATTGTTGTGTAATTACATTCAAATATTTAAAGAAGTGCATTTTTCACATTTGGGATGCTATATAATTTAACTTCGCCGAGATCACGCAGGGAAAATCCTATTCCTGGATTCTTAGTTATGTATTTCGCAACCAAAACTAAATGTAAAGAAAGGTGCTTTTATATAATTTAAATCTTAATACTATTAGTGACTTGATAACTAGGCTAATGGTTAACGTACGTTATCTATCACAGGCGATCATGCTTAGGTACCTCAGAGTATATTCAAAGTAGTACACAGGAACGATAAATGGAGCTGGAGTGTTTTTCACAATCGACTGGCGGCCGTGAAAGATTTACAGTACTCTCGTTGCGATGGTGGAGTTATTTCCGACGGAATTCGCCTTGTGGATTCGCTCTGACCGAAATAGTATCATCGATACGGCATCGTATAGCGAGCATTATTTATGTGCGATGAGCGTTGGGTAAGATCGCCTTATTCGCTGACGTGTTTGCTTTTGCTTGCCCTGGTATTTCATTGAGTGCTGTCTTCGTCAATAATACGAAATGTACCATGATTACGTGGAAAACCGTGGAATATATAATCATTTACTTAGATTAAAACTTTAAACACAAATAAACCAAGGACGCTCCAAGAAAACGAGTGTAAATTAAAAGTATTATTAACTTATATGTGCAATTTCTCTAAAATAATCAAATTGACAATTGACGTTGAAAAGAACATATTTTCAACGTTACGATAGTATGTGTGGAACGACTTATTAACTCGTTATCGTCAACGAGGTAAATACAAACAGTAGCGGCATTAGTTCAATTATACGAGCAGTGCGCAGAGCAAAATTGCAATTTGGTTCCGTCGGCCCACTTTATCCAATTAGCCATTGATTGCCGGTGGCAAGAGGTCGCGTCGAGGTTGTGTCCGCACTAATTAGGGCCTTAGCGCTTCGCCCACGTGTCCATTGTCCACCGGCTCCACAATCCGAAGCTGTTCACGTGCTCCTACAATAACATGACTTACGTCAATTTTTTACTCTATCTGTAATACCTTTAAGTTCATATTCTTTTGATATCTTCCATCTAACTAACACTATCTTTATATGATTATACGCTCGATTACTAGCATAATAGGTTCAGTTACAGTTACGTGCAATGCCTAAACTGTTTCTGGACCCGTCTTTATGACCTAGTCAATTTTCCACACTTAACTACAAGCACTTTGATCTGCAAATTAAGAAAACGAGTTGCTATTAAAAAACACAGTAGGTACGTACGATATCTATTTTATTATTCGTCACTATTTATATTTACAACAGGTTGATTACCTTAATAATAAACACGAGTGACTTGACCTAATTGTATCTACACAATTGTTTTAAGTATACCAATCTAAAGTTGAAGTATTAGTTACAGTTGTAACTTATATGTCCAGATCAAAATCATTATCAGCACACATGTGTTGAGAGGCACTCAATGGCGCTCCAGTGCATTATCCAACATCAAGGTTGAACATTTGCATACCCGGTGCAAAATGTATAAAATTGATCTATCACTTTACATTATATCGTTTCGTAGAATATTTGGTTAGCCCAATGTTGTTCACGGCACCACGTGACTTTGTGGTGTAATAAAATTAAATACGAGCTTGTTATATTAAAGATACTTATACGGATTATTGTTACTTCTTATTAAAAACTGTAAAATAACTACATAATATTAAATTTTATTCTTGAGTAACAGTTTACTACTTATATGGTAGAATATAAGAAATTTTGTTAATCGTCTGTGTAAAACGTATTCGATGTAGTCGTAATCCTTAGGTAGTCAACATGTAACTGGGTCTACAAATAAATTGTTTATGTTTACTTTAGTTTCTCTATCGCAATACGGTCAGTGGCTGCCAAGAATCAACGGTGGAATTGCCTTAGCTTTACCACTTAGCATTGTTTAGTTTCAGTGTCTATTTTGAAATCTACTACGACTGACACGAGAAGTCAACAATAGTTAGATCGTTCTACTTATACACATCATGTATCTTATGAAAATGCTTCGTCTCTATGATTTCATCGTGTAGTTATACTATTATTTATTTAGTGTAGATAATAGTTATTTTTGTCACTTTTAAAATTTATTTACCTTTTCATAGTACAATTGTACACTATCAAATTAGCTTAAAATGTTTACTAAGTGTTTTCTCTGTGTTTTTGTCTCAAGGTTGCGCGTATCGATTGTGGTTAACGGAGCCGGTTTTTAAGGTTTCGCGTGGTATAAAGTAAACACCTCGTGTTTTCGAGTTTTGTGCGGTGTGTGGGCGGCCTTGACAGCGCGAAGGACGTCCGGTGCGCGCGCGCAGAGGGCGTGGCACGCACCGCGCACGCTATTGTGGAGATGATTGCGTTTTTTTTATTCCGCTCGCCAGCTACGAAAACGTCGTGGAAGAAATAAAACGAGCGCCGAGAATCTTGTTTGTTTACTGTTTATTTTAGTTATGAAGTATTATTATGGAGTTTTCTGTATCATTTATTTCATTTGACTTGAGTGTTTGTTAAATATAGGTGGGGCGTTAGTTTATTTAATAATTGTCCTTAGCTGGACATTGATACTTATTATGTATAAACTGTACGAATTATACGGAAAATAATACGTAGATTAATGTAAACTGTGATCTGCTTTATTATATTCACTTTCTTTTTATTATATTATATAATTTATTGTAATAATCCAACATCTATTCGTTATCGTGTTTTAACATAATTGATTCTCTCGTTAATCCGCTTTAGAGCTTAGTTTAACGATCTCCCGTACGTCACTCCGCACGTGACTAATGTGGATCAACTTACTCATTGTTCTCGTTGAAAATGTCAAGGTCGCTTTATTCTAATGTACTTATGCACTTATTAAGTGCTAGATGGGCTATAATAACTAATCGCACTAGTAATACTTAGTTACTAATAGTTTGAATGTGGTAGATAGATCCATTTATGGTTTAACTGCGGAGACACGACCGCCGCACTTATTTCTGCCTAATAACAGCAATGTTAAGCGCTGCTTTGTTCTTGTTTAAAGAATGTGGATAAATAAAGAATGTGGAATAAGAGAGACATACTTTTTTCGGCGCGTTTCAACTTGATCCTCAGAGGTCGCAACGCATCTATGACTGATCTCAGATTGGAATCTAATCTTATCTAAGGTTGATGATAGATGTTAATGGCGGCAATAGCCCCACACCATCAGATGAACTCAACATGTTCGTTTTCTACTTCTATATTATAAAAAATAACAAGAATCGCTCCTCTTTATCAACAGATTCTGTTAATGTTTTCCTTGAGTTTATTGATGCGCCTACGCACGTTAAAGTTAACTGTGCGGTGCTCGCAACGAAGTGGCATAAAGTAACACAAGTTTACTGCTATTTTCTTCTTGATTGTACAATATAGGTACATTATTGGGAGTATTGTACCAGTTATGTAATGATGTGTACTTGTATGAGTGTTTTATGAACGACTTTAGCGATTACTATAACCCTTTTACGTAACGGTACGTTTAGGTACAGCTATTCGCTCCGAATCCTACTCATTTTTTTTCCTTTACCACTAAGCTATTTTTAGAGCTTGGCTAAAATTACTACAGAATTTAAGATTTTTAATAAATCAAAATTTTATCCCATTGATGATGAAAATTATGAAGCTCCTTCAAGCAGCGAACTATTTTCGCAAACAGCCGACATTTATAGCAGGTATTCATGGTAGTGTCGTGTTATTATCTCGATCATTTGGCACACAATGGTATCACAATTAAAGTACCCAGTTTCCAACAAAAGCGGACCGCTGGCGACTGAAAAATGGTTGCAAACAAAACAGACCGTTCATTATTGTTTAATTACTACAAACTCATTGTTCGTGATGAAACTGCGGAACGATGGGTTGTGGCTACGTGTCCCGACTAGGGATGAGAGGTGGCGAAATTATCGATACAAATATCGATGTCTCGAAGGTCTGTAATATAGATGTACGATACGATATGATATATGTAACTATATCTATATAGTCACACTTGTTTTTTGTGTTCTATATTAATGAAGATTTATTAAATCTGTAAATGGAAACTAAAAAGTAGGACACTCTTTCAATTAAGCGCCAGGACTGTGTATCAAATACGTGCTTATAAATGTAGCATAATTTATTTGCTCGAGTTCGATAGTGGATTCTTTCATCAATAAAATTCTCTAAGAGCGTTCTATACATAAATTCTGACGGTATCTTAAATTATTCGAATAGATTCAGCGAGCAATATTTATGCGCCAAAAAAACACCTAATTCACCAACCGATATTTATTGCTGAAATATTCTAGGATGCCGCACTTCACGAGCAATAAACACTTTGAATTACGCTATTTTTAATTCGTTGGCCGTTTGCAACAGTAAGACAGTAATCAATAATATTTTTACAGTAGGCCAAAATTGAAATTTGCCGTGTTATAGATAGACTTTTTCGACATTTTTTAGATTTCGTCTGGTGCGTTTTAACAAATAATTTTGACTTGAGATATCTACTTATTTATGAAATCGAACGTAAATAATCTTCCGATATAAGGTACATATCTACAGTCATTACACAAATACAAAGAAAGTTGGAAAAGCCAACCAAATAGGAATCATCATTCATATTTGAATGTAATTATTATATTTTTATTATTATTATATTTAAAGGTTCTTTACTGTCTGTATTAATCTTGTAATACGCTTCATGATTTCACATTGTTCGTTTACTAAATTAATAAATTAAAATGAACTCTTATTAACAAAACGTCCGTTACCTTTCGACTTTGTCTCCACAACAGTTTGTACGTTTCGCGAATTGTCGAGCGGTGTTGACAACTATATTTAGCCGACCTGGCGTCCAACCGACCCAGTCCAGTCGGGCGCTCGTCTTCGTGACAAACGGTCATTGTTTATGTTTTTTTTATCGTACGCCGATGTAACATATTGTGCACACCGCCAGGCCATTGCTCCTTCAGGTTTACGCAACACGTGGCAAGGAGACGGCGTCGTGGCACTTATCTGACGATAGATTAACGTTCGTCGAACTCGTTGCTCCGATGGCCACCATGTATCTTATATTTTACAATCACCTCGTTTGTTAACATCTTGTTTTTATCCGAAAGTAAAATATTTTATAGGAGATTAGAGAATCACTTTAACAAAGTACATATTTTAAATTGCAATTTAGTTGTGTGTCGGTCCATTATAAATAAACCGAATAAGTCATGCAAGTTAATACTAATAAACTTAAATATATTGGTTACCTATAAACTTTTCTCAGTAAATCTAAGTATAAACTTTTTACATTTCGGCATCCTGCAAGGGCCTTCTTTATGGCCCTCAAGTTTAAAACTGTGATCACATGAAAAATACCTCACTAGTATGTAAATGTAATTAAGATGACAAGAGAACAACATTAAGTTCTGGTTGAATATATAGCAAACCCCTAAATCATTAACGTTCATGTTTTTATAAAATTTTCTTTAGCAAAATTGGTGTGAAGCCCGGGCTCACCTCGAAAAAAACGCCATATATCGTCGCTTACGAAAATATTGATAGAAGCGAATGTTTGTACAGAGCCGGCTACAATGATAACGATAATTTTAAGAACAAGCCTCTAAGGACTATATTTTCCTTTTATCAAAAAAATTTATAGCGGACATTGTAAAGCTCATTACTTTACGATCAAAACAATACCAAATGCAATTACACACGTTATCATATTACTCGATCTATCGATTAAGAATCTATTTGTAATCATCAATCGAACGACGGTAAGTTAAAAGGTAGATGGGACTATTTTTGATTCACTGATAATATAAATCTACGACACGCTAGATAACCAGTAGCCGTGGAGCTATTACCCGTCTATTTAGGTTAGATGCGATATCTAGGCAAAACGTATAATTTGTATGGGCCGAGCCGAGCTCCGGCGGCCTTGCCCGCAAAGTGAATAATCACGCTCGAGCCCGACATGTCCACAGCAGATTGGATAACAGATTTAAATGTATTTACTAAATCAATTCGCGTCCCCTACAAAAATGTGCAACGCACGATTTTTATCATAACATCCTCATACAATGGTTTCCATTACTCACGAATGTTACTAAACTTAGATCAATAGTCTAGATCAGATCGATCTAGAAGTTTCCATCAATAACACAATATCACAAATAATTCAGAAAAATTGAAAACTTTCTGTACCTATACAAAAGTAAATACATGTTTCATAATGTAAATAAAAGTCGAGTAGTCTTGAGAAGTAGTGATATTAAAGAATATGTAAAACGTATGAAATGGTAAAATATTTATAAACTTATATTGAATTCGTGGTGGTATAACGTATATTTTATTTTGCAACCGCAGCTACCGGCATAATTAATGACATAAAGTAACGGGCTACCATTTATGTGGAAAGGCTTGCGCCGGTTAAGTTTCGCGGAGATATATTTCACAATAACGACACTAAGATCAAGTGCTTGCTAACTACTTGGTATTAAGCAAATGCGATGCAAACCCTGCATAACTTTACGAAGTTTAGAGCTTAAATGGAAAGATAGTTAAAAGGCTTTTTTTTAATTATTTTCAGCTGTATGTATAGTTTTTGTAGAATTATCATTGTCTGATAGTCTCCTTTAAAGAACATTGCACTTTGGACAACAACCCTCAAACCATTATTAATACAAATGAATCCACTGATTCCAAGTTACGCTCTTTAAGTGAAAATGTATCACAATGAACGCTGCATTTATTTCATAGACTCGTAACGTCTCAGACATAGGCGGTGCATTCCAAAATAATGTATTGAAAAATATGGTCTTATCGGGTATGACACTTTCAATCTCAGTAGATATAAATGAGGCCAAACACTTAACATTTATTACATACCACAAAACAGAAACACTTCTGAGAAGAACGAAACGACAAAACCATCAGAACCATGATTATCTACCCAAAATGTTGATAATGCGGTTATTTTGTTCACTATATCTGTAAGTCATGTAGTCTGGTTATTAAAATGTCCCTTAGAAAGTAATTTGTAAGGTTGTAACAACCCCCTTTGCCACTATTACTACCTGCTTATCTGAATTTCGATAGCTGATCGAAAATGAACTCAGGAGATTTTTGGTTACATCGCTTCGGTTCCTCCGTTATGTTTTTGGGGTTTTGTTTATATACGTGAATTATATTAAATTAATGCAATTATAGCCCTTCAGTCAAAATTCAAATATTAATATATCTAACACGCTATTTTTCAATGACAGCAGGACACTGCTTCACAAGTTGTTTCGTTAAGGAAAAAGAAGCGTAGGCAAATCCATAACACACGTCTTTTCCATAATATGTATCATCTATATATATAAAAGCGAAAAGATACTCACGTTCAAAACGTATTAATCAAGGTTTTGACTGAACTACTGAAGCTAGAATCATGAAATTTTAAATATAGCTTCATTCTATAATGTAGATGCGCACTAAGAACGGTTTTTTTGATATTCTACCGTTAAGGGGGTTAAATGGGGGTTGAAAGTTAGTATGAAAGTCCGTCAGTTGTAAAGCAAACTGGATGAAAATTGCTATTTAGCTTTCTTATTTAAAGTACTAAAAATCTAATCTAAGGGTTTTTTCAAAATCAACCCTAAAGGTGGTTAAATAGGGGTTGACAGCTTATTTTAAATTTTGCCATTTTGGAAGCTAGCACTATGAAAGTTAGCCATTGCTTTACTGGTTAGATATAAAAGAACTTTAGTTCTACCGTTTTTGGAAAATCAACCCCTATGTGGGTTAAATAAGGGTTGTAAGTTTGTATGGAATTCCCCCAGTTTTGATGTAAACTCTATGAAAATCAGTGTTTGGGTTTTCGATTAAAAATACTTAAATACCTATTTCACAATTTTTGGAAAATCAACCCTTAAGTTGGTAAAATAAGGGTTGACAGCTTATTTTAAAATTTGTTAATTTGAAAGCCAGCTCTATGAAAGTTAGCCATTGTAATACTGGTTAGATATAGTGGAACTTTAATTCTACTGTTTATGAAAAATAAACCCTTATGTGGGTTAAATAAGGGTTGTAAGTTTGTATGAAAATCCCCCAGTTTTCATCTAATCTCTATGAAAATCTGTATTTAGCTTTTTGGTAGAAAATAATTTAACACCTATTTCATTGTTTTTGGAAAATCAACCCTTAAGTTGGCAAAATAAGGTTTGACAGCTTATTTTAAAATTTGCCAATTTGAAAGCCAGTACTGCGAAAGTTAGTCATTGCCTTAATGATTAGATATAGTGAAACTTTAATTCTACCGTTTTTGGAAAATCAACCCTTATATGGGTTAAATAAGGGTTGCAAGTTTGTATGAAAGTCCCCCAGTTTCGATGTAAACTGTATGAAAATCGGTATTTGGGTTTTCGATAGAAAATAATCATCTATTTCATTGTTTTTGGAAAACCATCCCTTAAGATCTTTAAATGGGGGTTGGAATTTTATTTCAAACTCCGTTAATTCGGAAGCAAGGACTATAAAAACTTGCATTTGGCTTTCCTGTTAGAAATAATAGAACTTTTTAAACACCATTTATGGAAAATCTACCCTTAAGAGGGTAAAATAAGGGTTGTAAGTTTGTATGAAAGTCCTCATGTTTTGATGTAAACTGTATAAAAATCAGTAATTCGGTTTTCGATAGAAAATAATTAAACACCTATTATACATTGTTTTTGGAAAATCATCCCTTAAGGTCGTTAAATGGGGGTCGGAATTTTATTTCAAACTCCGTTAATTCGGAAGTAAGGACTATAAAAACTCGCATTTGGCTTTCCTGTTGGAAATAATAGAACTTTTTTAACACCATTTATGGAAAATATACCCTTAAGACAGTAAAATAGGGGCAGAAAGTTTGTTGGGAAGTCCGCAGATTTTGAAACAAAGTCTATGAAAATTGGTATTCAGCTTTCTGATTGAAAATAATAGAACACCTATTTTACCGTTTTTGGAAAATTTGCCCTTAAGGACGTTTAATAGGAGATGAAACTTTATTTTAAAAACCGTTAATTTGGAAGCAAGGACTGTAAAATTGGCAATTGGCTTTCTGGTTGGGAATGATAGAACTTTTTTAACACCATTTATGGAAAATCTACCCCTAAGTAATATAGGGGTTGAAAGTTTGTTTAGAAGTAAGCTGATTATGAAGCAAAGTCTATGAAAATTGGTATTTTGCTTTCTGGTTATAAATAATATATCATTTATTTTTGCATTTTTTGAAAATCAACCCTTAAGGTCGTTAAATAGGGGTTGGAACTTTATTTTATAATCCGTTAATTTGGAAGCAACCACTATGAAAAATTATCATTACAATCAATGAAGCATCTGAGTCACGGTTTTTTTTAGATCAACCCTTAAGACTGCTATAAAAGGGTGTATGCATTATGCCTTTCTGTTTACACATCTGTTTCAGCATTTTTAGCAACTCAACAATCAACCACCATTAGGGTACTATAAGTAAAGAAAGTTTCTTTAAAAACCGTTATTGAAGTTACTTCCTTTGGCGTGTCTGGAAAAAGAACAGAGTGCAGAGAGGTTTGGTGTAGGGTGAAATTCCACGGCCCATCGTAACATATATTTTTAACATGGGAATGTATTGCGCGTACTGAAGTGCAGATCGACGGTTTTTTAAGGTTCCGTACATAAAGGATAAAAACGGAACCCTATAACTAAGACTTCGCTGTCTGTCCGTCTGTCCGTGTGTCACAGTGGTGGCCGCTATAACAACAAAATACTAAAAATAAAAAAAAATGAAAACAAAAAGGGGTCCCCATATAACAAACTGCTATTTGATATTTTTCCAACTAACTTTTAAACCGTTAGAGGTAGACAGTTCAAATTTTCACAATATGTGTACTTTAATGGCTGCTGCAATATTAGTTACTAGAAATTTAAAAAAAAAAATTTGGTTGTACGGAATCCTCAAGATGCGGGTTTGACTTGCACTTGGCCAATTATTAGTAACGCGCAGACCCGCGGGCCACAAGGAAAAGTCGCGGGCCACACACCACCAGTGGGTGTCGGGTTGCCGACCGCTGGTGGTGAAATTTGCTGATAAAAATATTTATTGAGGCATATGTACATAGGAATGTTTTTGACATTCTATTAAGGAGGTAAAAGAAGGTTTATATGTATACGGGAATCTTTTAGGATCGAAGTTAGAAACGTGAAATTTCAGATAACGTCTATTTAGACAAATACACGACAACGTGGACGGGTGCAAATTTCTTATATGATAATGCGTAATTTTGGTATACTGATTAGGTACATCGCAACTACTTTGGACACACTGCGTGCCAACATTTTGTCCTGCCATGGGGTATGGTTGTGGTTATGCGTGGATTAGTGATGGTTATGTGGTAGACACATAGACCTTGGATTACAATTTTGGGCTAGAACAGGGCTACATTATCCCCTGCCTGCCGTACGAGACCAAAGGGGGACTTCTGGAGTTGCGGGCGGCAAGAATGGGAACTCTAACCGCCCAGCCAGCTACCCTGGAAAGAACCACTGTATGTAAGGCCGCATATAACATTGACGGTTCCTATGGCATAGAGTAAATAATAATTATTGTATCCTACATGAAACTTATATTTTAAAGAAAGTTTCATCACAGTCCACTAATTAGAATTTTAGTGTATGTTTCTGGAGAAAGCTTGACCAATTTAGGTACACGGTGACGAAAAAAATGCTTTTATTAATTCAATATTAATGCTATTTTATCGTTAAAATTGTTAAAGGTACAAATTTACGATTACAGTTACGAGTATTTGTCTGTCATAACATATTTTTTTACGCGGGCGAAGCCGCGGGTTCTGCTAGTGCACAATAAATTTAGCTTAATGTCAGGTCACACGTTCTTATCATTTATGTAAACATTTATGATATAATACGCTTTATTTTACAGTGATAGTTATATGATGTGTTTAAACTTTTGATCGAAGAGATTTATAATTTGACATGGTTGTTTGTTCCAGGTATTCGGTACGGTGGAGTTACCGGACAAGCCGATCATGCTGCCGCCGTTCGTGGAGGCGACGCACTGCCTGGGTTACCACCTGACGCGCAAGGGACGCGCGGTCGCCGACAGGGTGGTGTCCGTGCTCGGGTACGCGTGCCCCGACATCACCTACAGCCCCAGCTTGTACCCAATCACGGCTGCCCTCTTGCACTTCATGCCTGGTAAGTCTTAATTCACTAATCTTCTATGTCGTTATTTTTACTTGATCAGACGGATTAGATCAATGACGAAAAACAGCTCAGAAAAACTAGAGTATTCGTGCATTCGTGTAATGGTAACGCGATTCGAGGTTTGGTAACAAAATCAAAAAGTATTTTTGCATCCCGAAAATAAACCTTATCTGTTCATAATACATAAATAGTATTACTTGATAACGAAATCCTTTAATGACCTATACATTAACATCTTTGCCAAATACTCGTACCAAGAATCTATGATAATAGTGTCAGTAAAGATAGTGAATGTAACATTGGCAATTTAGCGTCTGGTACCCATACATTAGTAAAGATACTTCGCCGCCTTGAAATTGAATGAAGCCGCAAATGGCTTTTTATAGTAAGTTCTTTTTTTGAATTCTTGACAAATAAAAACATTTTTGGAGAAAATTTACGAATAAATAACTAATACTGCGTAATTTACACGATAAATAAACAATTTATAGTAATAATTTCAAATATTTTAGGAACATTTTAGCACGGAGACGTGGCAAAACTTTTTTACGCAACTATTTCAATTCTCAAAACGGGGTACATTTTCTTGTTAGGAGTGAGTAATCTTTACTAATCTATGCTGTCATAAAAATATAGTCTGTTTATGAATGTATATTTTTGGCTATGTAAGCGTTATCGTGTCATTGAGAGAATAAAACAGTATCTTACGAAAATATTTTGTTATTATCTCGTACGTAAAGGTCTGGGTGTTCGAAAATTGGAATCTTTTGTGAACGTTTTTTTGTTATTTAATAACAGCAGATAGCTTTATCTTTTCATTGCTACATGCGGAGATAACATTGAATTGTCTTGTGAGAAACTTGTTGTAATTTTCTCTTAAAAGTATGAGTGTTCCGAAATATTTATGAATACGATCGTATAAACCTCTACAAAAACTTTTTTAGAATATGAAATGTATGTATGCACTTGTATGAAATGTATGTATACCTTACTAGACAGGAGAATACATAGTTCCTTAATTACGAATGGATTGCATTTCCCCTTCCCGTTGCTTTCAAATTTTCTACAAGGATTATGAAACTGTTTACATTTATTATAACTTTGTGTATCAAAGCTTGGATACGCCAATTACATTTAGAGGAAGTGAACGAAAACAGTTTGAATGGAAGCTGTTAATTTTACGGGTTGCGGTTACCCCGGTTTATGAATTATGTTTGCCTCGCTCGAAGCTTTATTAGATGTCGTTACCGACATTATGAGGGGAATTCTAATTTAATATCACACGCCTAATAAATACAGCTCAGTACGTTTATGACTCCTTTAGTTTAATTTAAAGAAACATTTTATAGCTCATTAACTAAACGGTATACTTACTCACATCAGTTAAATATGTAAATTAATTCCAACCTTTCTTGACCTGACCTTCTGACTTCACTGTATTCAAACATGTCTTACACATAGGACAGGTAAAAACTGGTTACATGAAGCATCATACCACTTCAGATGAATTGCAGAGGCGTCACAAAATTTACAGTTGCTCTCGCCTTAATTCAGAAATGAGTGCGGGGGGCGATAATTGAAGTCGGCAATAGGCAAATTGCTGTACTCGCGTCTCCTGACTGGAACTCGGTCGTAATGATTGTATCTGATTTTAAACTCTGGATCGTTGTATTAAGAGCTTGTTTCCGCTGAATTACAATTGTTTAGCAGGTCTATTATTTAGGAATCCAAATTGGACTCTTTTACCTTGTAACAAAGTTTGGGATGCGATGTGGCTTGCTACGACCGAGTTGCCGTGATCAAGCAACAAATGGTCTACGACAGTACGCCAGATTTGCATTGCGTCTGTCGTGCCGTCAATTTCATTCGTCTCCGTAGCATGTTTCCGTACAATTGATTGGAGTGCGACCAGTATGATCCATATATGTACATTTATCGTCCTAATATGTCAAGACATATTTCGGGATTATCATTGTCATCCAGTAATGGAATAATACTAAATTGGGACACCTGTGCGTCTCAGTTTATCCGTTTATTACGACACACGTCACTCAGCGGAGGCGGTAATAGGCGGTGTCAATTTGGCCGCCGGATCGCTCGAAAAGTGACAATTTCCTTTAGTTGTGTATGTTATTTCATATATACCTATACGACCTCATCCAATTAAAGAAGTTATGCTGCTGATATCATATCATCTGTTTATGTTTCGTTGCTATTAATATAGTTAGATAATTACTATCGAGAGCAATGAAAACAATGACAGTAAACATTAAATACGCATTACATAACATATTACGATAATGCAGTAAGAAGATCAAATAATATTCTTCAATAGTATAACAATGTAGTTTCCGTGGGACCATTTTATTAAAGGAGCAAATTGCACAGGGGCATAACAAAGACAAATGGACATTGCTATCTAGATGGTATACCATATCCGTGTAATTTAACCGCTCACGTTCCTCGCACCGCGCACTGAAATAGTTCGTGACACTAGTGACGCTCGATCGGCTCACATGTGTTGTCCAAAACATCGAATCAGTTTTACAGTCCGAAATTGTTTTTATTGTTGCCCTCAGCCGTGTGTCAATGTCATTAAGATTATTATTCTCGTACACAATATCGTCCGCGACGCTTGTTTTATTTCGTTATCGTAATCCCAGTTTCTACTGGATCGCTGTCAAGGGTTCACAGTATCGGTTTGTTTTCGTGCAAAAAATGTTGTCATCATTATCTGTTTGTAGTGGTTCCAGCAGCGCTTGGTTATAAACAGGGGCCTCCTGTGTTTTAGTGTGTTGGCCTGCCGCCAAAGCGCGTATTCGACTATGTACAAACATGCAATGTGACCGTTGTAGCTGCGATTTTATTGAAATGTTATATTTTGGCTGTTTCTTTTAATACATTTGAAAATTTTATTTATTTGCTAGCAACTATTTTATGCACTATACTCTCCGATAGTATTTTTGTGTAGTGTTTGAATATTTGTAATATTGCTGTAGGTACATTTAGGTACTGTAGGTTCATTTTAACTTGTGGAGTTAGATTCAAAGTAATTACATTCATGGTAGTTATATTTTCGTTAAATAGCTAGCCAATACTTTTGGTACATATACCCTCATTGAATATACAAAATAAAGTCGTTCCTGCTTCGATTTATGTTGAATCGAAACCGAATTCTATTCATCTCACCAACATAAAGGTCAAAGGGTCTCGCAAAAAGCTCGATCGAAATTCCTCATTACATGTTGTTTGTGTTTCTCGTTCATTTTGTGCTCATTCGACTGAAACGTCCATTCCTGTTTTGATTTCATTTCAAGATAAACTGTTTGGCTTAGTTAACTCAACGTTCCCTGTTGTTTATATTTCAAGGATTTTAGGTTGAAATTTATGTTAGGATTCAATTGTATATAAATTTTTTTCTTTTTCGGAATTTGTTCTTCATTTACATACAAAATATTTGGTTAATATATTTTAATTTAATTAATAAATTGCCAAGCGCTACTTTTTCTTTATTACTGAAACGAGGCCAGTTGGAACGCTCTCAGAGTCAGGGACTCGAGAGAGCCCTACGCCCTGCACTTCAAGCGTTTACGTAATGCCAAGAAAGGGCTTGATATATTTAAAGTAGCTTTATTTCTGCAGCGTAATATAGCCTCTGTTTTGGCATACAGATTTTTATGTCGTACATGTCGACAAAAAGTGGTAAAGTTTCATTTTTAGCTTTATCTTCTTTTTCGTATTTTCCTTTAATACGTTTTCCTAACTTCCACCGAAGTAACGTATCTAAGGGCTATCAATTTTAATGACGTCTATTCGCGTGCCTTTGTTCCTTAATCGTCGATCCCTTGATAAGTATCGGCAGTTAGAACTTTTCTTTTAGCGAACGAAAATGTTTTTATGTGCGTCGGTCGTTACCATTAATTTCAGGTCTTGATAGTTAAATTGAGTGGTTCATATATTCTTATGCAAGACATATTTTTTACGTTTATGTTCCGGTGATCGTTTTTGTAATTGCAATATATACTTATTTCGAAGCATTATAGAGACCTCTCAAACATATTGATTTTCAAGATATATTTTCCTTTACATTAAAGGTAAATTAACCTATACAATAACGAAATTAACAAACATATACACTCATACTCTGCCCAATAGCGAACATGCTCATAAATTGGATCGTGAACCGACATCGCAATATTTTCCCCCACATCTCCCCCTTGTAATATTTCACCTCGCCCGTCCGCCGCTCCAACCAGCAGCTCGCTTCCAGCTGTAATAAACATCATCGCAGACGCCCGTAAAGTGTTAGATGACACAATTCAGCCTAGACACACCCCGCTATCACATTTCACGAGATGACACCCATTCGACGTCTTGCTGTTTCATGTACGGACAATTGTATTGTAATCTTTGTTCGAGTTTCTCATTTCTACGACAATTATTGTGTTACTTTCTTTACTTAGTTAGCATCTATGTATATTTTTTCTGCAGAATGTTTTGATGGAAAATGATATTTTGGCTAATGTGTGTTGTTTGGTTGATGGGTGTGGTCGTTGCAATTCTATTAAACATAAGCCTCTGCTTAGTTTCTTTCAATTTAAACCATTTCAATATTGGATACACTTTTCGTGCTTTCAATGATACAATTTTTTCGCAAACAAAAAATGCAGTTCCACTTAATCCATAAAGAGCGACGGAAAAGCGCTCGCTGGTTGGCAACCACTTTTTGTTCCACTAGAGTCACGAGTTTCATTGTGTTTCATTGCAAATTCTATCTCAAGGACGCTTCTCTCTTTAATTTTTTTCGTCTCGTCGTTCTTGTCCTTATTCGGTTTTGTAACAGGGATTGTCAATTTAAAAGGATAAATTTGACATCGTAACGTGTAAGCTTCTTATCTTGAAAAAGAAGCGATTCGGAATTTGATTTATCTCCTTTATATAAAAGCTTATTTTCATAACTAAGTGAAACTGAGTGATTCGCGAATCGTGTAATATGAAAATACACAGAGGACGTCAATTTTATTTTCAGTTGTCTATAGTAATTTACATTCTTGTTTGAATTCTATCTGAATATGCTTGGGCTTTTTGCAAAAGTAATAAACGTATGACAAGAAATGGAATGGTATCATATCAGTGTATTTTTTATTTGATACGACTTTAAATGTACATATATGTATCTCGGCACATTGTTTTCGTCGTTTCAAAGCGTTGCACGATTCAGTAATATCCTTGCTCCCACATAAAATGTCGTAAAAAAATACTGTGTACTGGAGCGCCCGTATTTTTCGATTTTCCTAGTTCGTGTCTGGAATTTAGACACAAGCGTCTAGATTGTGTTTCAGTTGAAACGGCTTTGCAAGATATTTAAGGGGCTTTTCTATTGTTGGTCGCATTTTATCCTCTGCGACTAAATAAAATCTCAGATCCTCGACGACTTGATTCACGTTGGCTTACGTAGTATCTCTAAAGTGGGTCAGGTTATAATGGAGTTCCGGAGGAGACTTAAGCGATTTACTCTTGAGCTGTCATCAAAAGATCTGATTACGTGTCAGCCTAAAAAGGGTCATTAAGGGGCTTTGGTAAAATAAAATTTAGCTTTTGTTTAAAAATTATATAGTGAACGTGATTTAACGAATATTTATTTTCTTCAACAACTTTTTACTTCAACAGTTAATATTAATATTTAGAGTCCTAAATAAACTTGATTATAGTTTTATGCTTTTCTGTCTATATGGTACTAGTCTAAAATCCATTTTTTTGACGTTGGGTTTTTGTTTAGACTTTGGGCTATCGTCCTTGAATATTACCTTACAATAGCACAATTTTAAATTTCTGTTAATGTATTGTTGTTTGATATTAATGTTTTATCTGTTCTGTGGCGAGCACTATATTCACAAAGTATAAACGCAAAAATCATCTTAGTTTTATAACGTTTCTTGAGGTTCCCTATCGTAAAAATGTTCACTGTCTTCCTAGATCGTTTCACTCCCGGGGGACGTCGTTACAGCTATATGGGTCACGACCTCCTCCACCTTCTATTGCTCTTCTTTAAATATTCCCCTCGAGTTCTATCGAGCGCCATATTAATCTTGCCCCGTCGTCTGTCTGCCGGCTCGCAATAATATATCACGGAAATTAATTCGCTCGGAACTTGCCGACTTTGCACATGTATATGGTTGCTTCCTGGTATAATGGCATATGTAATTTGATGTAAGAGAAAAATGAAATGTAGTGCGTTTGTGATTCTTTTACTGTATGTTAATGTTGTCTTAATAATGAGCTTTTCTTTTTACCTGACTGCTTATTAGATGTTTTTCTCTTTTCTCTTTGTTAAATGACATTGCATAAATCATTACTTCGGTTGATCGACATACTCAACGTTTCCTTAATCTACCCAGATAGTAGAACCTGCCTCCTTGTCACGCTAGTCAATCCATAGCGCGACCATCAGATATACAGACAAGAGAACGAACAACAGATAAGTCTTTACGAGCGGAACGAACCGCGAATTACACACGTGTTTACCGTGTACGTGACCCAAGAGAATGATCTTTTAATTATACACATTGATCCGCCCCACACAACTGTATCCACAAATTGAATTATATCCGCCATCGTCCATGTTACAATACCCTTTTCTGTTATCCTAGTGATCTAAAATATTTCCTTTCATCCACTTAAGTACTATTTTCAGATGTTGAAGTCGGCGAATATTCTATTTTTATTTTTGTTTATCAATCGGGTAAAATAGATCTGTTCTCAAGTTAATTATCGTGTAGTAGTTGCATTCTGACCTTTTCAACACCATTGCGAGGTCAACTGACTTGTTGTAATGTATCGGTAGAGTTATAATGATGTTTAAACGGCATAAAATTCTATTACGATTGGAGGTATGTTGCAGTCGAGGTTAATTCACCAATGTCATTGAGTGTTTTAAGAGCCCTAAACACTGGTCGGAGGATATCCATGTAAGTTATTTATTCATTACGAATGAGATTATATCGTATTAAAGAAATTACAGCAATTTGTTCAATTATCTTGGCCATGGCTGGTCGCAGTTCTTAAAATAGATAAACTATTGACGCACATGATTTCGACATAGCTCTATTAAAATTATATAAGTTACTATATTCGTTATTTATTGTTATTTGTCATCAGTAAAGTATTCGGAAGTGTATTTTCTTCTATTTGTCTGTTGTATATGTAAGTAATATTCATAGGTAGACCTATTTGGTCAGATCACATAAAAATTATTGAATAGTTGGTTTGTTCAAGCTCTTCGCATACTATGTATGGTGTATCTTCTAAATCATTATTTGCATAACTGTAATTCGTGCCAGGTGGTAATGCTACGCGAAAACAGTATTTTTATGCTCATCCATAAAAGTGGAGGTCGTTGCCATTGCCAATGACAATGGTATGATGAATGATAAGTGGCAATCCGTGGGCAGAGGTTCGGTAAAATTTGATGCTTTTATAATGTCTATAAGTCTCTTTATCAATTTTCATGCAAATGGTTCCGATAAAATCTGTGCATATACCTCTGTGTAACAAGAAGTAAGTTCGTCTAAAAATAAATGTCAATTATGTTTCTTTACAAACACAGCGGCTGAATAATTTGACTGACTAATTTGGCATGAATTTGACTCTCATTAGCTGACACCTATTTGTCTACCTACTACACATTGAATCGGAAATATGATATGGCTACAAACATCTGAAATTATTTTAATGCGCATTTTTCCTGTTCTACATGTCCTTCTGTTTTTAAATGCCTTAAAACAGTTTTAATATGAATTTAACGATTCATAACTTTTTCGAATACAAATGAATTGATTCTGTTTTATGGTCTAATGTAGTTTTGAGTTTTATGCATTATTTATTACTGGTATGTCGACCACCGACCATATATTGAAATACGTCATTAAACGTTTCATGTTCGCTTTTTATGACTTCATCTATTCATTGAGTGACTTGATTCTATGTTCTATATTTTTTATATACCGCCGATGTCATTCCTATTATAGACTGTATCAACATCTATTGTAAAGTCTCTCCCTAGTGCCATTAATTGCGCGTTTGAATTAATTCCGAACAGGTGTGATCCAATTATTATTATGTTACGTCGCATTATATTTTATGTTCTTTCATTATACTACTTTGTTATAGTTGTAAAATTCGCAACTTTTAAATTGTTACTTTAATGAAATTTCAGTTAATTAGTATGCCATTTTAGTTTCCACGCCCGAGTAATTTGTCGCTACAGCAGCTATTAGAGTCGCGGTATTGTTATAATAAATCATTCCAATTTCTCGTGAGATTTGGGTCTTATTAGGAGTTGACAGACCCTTAGAACGTTGAGCTTTACGTTTGACATGACATCCCATTACTTGGAAGCAGAAATTTATTGGTGTTAATTGGATGAATTAACGTCTCGCTGCTCCTAGTTCGTTTTGCCGAGTTCAAATTATTTCTTACCAACGTCTTTATCTGAATATAACTTGATTTTTCACACTCCCGATTTTAATTTGAGCAATGAGTGTGAGCGAAGTGTCTTCGTCAATTAACTTCGTTTTTGTCGAAGCATTTTTTTGTTTTAAACTGTAATTTATATGGATTCTTTGAATATGAGTCTTAATTCAAAGAACTTCTTATAAAATAAATATATAAGCTCTACGCCAAGACAATATTTAATTATAAATATGTTGCATAGTTATTTTTATATCGCGAATCAATATTCTCGTTCTAGCCGACATAAGTGCCGATATTTTTAATTTACTCAGGGACACATCCAATATTAGATCAGTTGTTTACAGTAACCTCTTGCTAGTAGGTGGTTCTACGGTGTGACATATGTTTTTGAAATGAATCAATCATTTAGATTGATGGAGTCCAAGAATCTTGGCAGTAGGCTTAGTATTTTACGTACATTTTAGTTTTTTTTTTTTATCACTTAAATTGCTTCCGAGAAATTCTACGATTCGTTTTTTGTAAGATTGTGATAGCAAAAGAGCTTTGCGGTCTACCTGATAAGTGGTAAGTGGTCACTGCCGCCCATGGACATCTGTAATCGCATTGACCAGGTGCTACGTGAAGAAGTCGATCATAAATTCGTTGCCTCTCCTAAGGACTAATATGGTCGCCTCATGTGTAAATCAGCCGCCATTGGGACGGTGTAGCCCTTCTAATGAAACACAATAACGTATATAAAAACCTAAACTTATATAAAAACTACTTATAACAATCAAAGGCTTGAATTTATAAGACACAAACCTTTTGTATATGTTGTTGATTTGAAGACGTTATCGTATGTTTTTAATTACAACATAGTAAACAAAAATTTAAGCAAATGAGTACACAAAGCGCATTCGAGTGAGATAGGTCGTGCAACAAAGACGGGTAGAGATTGTTTGCGCGTTCTAGATAATTTGCACTATGTTGGCACGGGTGATAATGCAATCCATTTTGCGTGCCATCTGGTTTTGATTGATGACTGATGTGCATTTGAGAATCTACAGGGTGATTATAATTTATATAGATTTAACATTATGTCTATATTTTTGATTATGTTTCAGTGATCATGTATAAAGTATTTATTACGTCTGCTTCTTCGTTAACCACTAAAAATGTTCATAAAATTTATTTAACGCAGACATTTGGCAAGCATTTGATTTAATTGTAATTCAAACGTTACATTGTTGCTACAATTCTACTAAAATTTACTACTTTTTGCATAGTTAAATATTTTCTTTAGAATCGAACTATTGATTTTCAACGTTACCTTCAAACTCGTAAACAACGTACCTCATAACAAAGTCATTACAAAGTATAATATTAGCATCATTATAGTTGATTAGATTCTTTTATAGCGTCCATAACATTTAAGGTTGTTCAACCTCAACAGTTTGTCGGCTCACGTGCTCGCGTGTATCTATCGTTATCACTTGCGCGGACACCTTATCAACATCTATGATGTTGACGCAAACCATACACATAAGTGTATAATACATAGCGGTTTCTATATTGATGATCCCACTAGGAGTTCCCGTGTTGTTAGCACCATGCGCTCTAATGACATATTCAGAACGGATATGTTTGAAATCTCTGTTCGCTTGTGCAGTAATAATTAAATTAGCTTGCATAAATAGAACCTATTATAATTATGCTATCTGCAATAACAAAAGTTACTGAAATAATATTAGTTCGAACATCTATCATATCGTCTTACTCATAAATATCAGCGCTCTCTGAAGATCGAGAAATGATAATGTGCCGGAATTAAGCTAGCGCGTGTATTCACTATTCGAACTGAGTCCATAAGTCTTGATCTCAACGTTTGTAACTGTTTAGGTCCACCGCTTCTAATAGATGGCACCACACGTTTTCAGAATCAAGCTCTCGATGTTTCTGGAGCATAATTTATTTATTTAACGCCAAACGGAGACATAATCATATGTATTATTAGAAAAAAGTTCTATAATGTGGTACTCATTATCACTAAATGTCTTAGTTCTTAAATATTATCTCCGCGTGATCTTGTAATCTATTACAGTCTGCTGTATAAATAAATAATAGTAAAATGTTTGTCTGCGATTGAAGAACAACTGCATTTTCCTAAGCTATATATAAGCAAAATTAAACGGCGCCAGAACTCCAAAACAATACTACAAATACACGAGTATGCTCAAGGCTTTAAGGCTTACGTTACATCCAAAACAACTAAGACGCTACCGTGTTTTATATCACGTAGCGGCCAGAGTGTACTTTGCTATTTAATTTTGTACTTATTTAATTACTTGTTGCACTGCGGGCTTGTAACGTTAAATTAATCTATTCCAAATATAGATAAGCTTTCTACTCAGAGTCTATATTACGCTTACTGGTCTAGGAGAGGAGGGAATATGACACATGATACTTATGATAAATCTCAGATAAAACTTTTGTATTTGGTTGATGGATTGCACATTTCCGTGGCCAACTGAGGCCTTTAACGCTTCCGTTTCAATCTACTTTTACACACTATAGAGATAAATCTGTTTCAAAATCTCTCATCGCTTGTTGTAATGATAACTAAAGATCGGCGTAAGCGTGATGAATATCACGTACACTGTGCCAATGACGATTACGACTAATTGGAGGTATCTGTGGTACATTATTATTACAAATATTGATTATAACATTAAGCGACACTTTTTCCTCCTTTTCCACAAGTCCTTGAGATTGTGTAGGGATTCACCGGGACAAAAGACTTCTACCACTTAGGATTATCTCAAATTCAAAACGTTATTATAAAATATAAACTATACTGTATCAATGAAAATACATTCCTCATGATACATTCATAATCATAATCTCTAGATAACATTTATCTAGCAGTATCTATGTGGGTATCGTGTACTTTATCCTATTACGTGGTAACTACGTCACAATGACGTTACTGAGATAGTGTGAAAAATTGGATTATTGTATTTGTGGGATTCCATGGCACCCAAAATACTAACCTAACCTACTTCAGTTATTGTCATCAGCCTATTGCTGTCCGTCTGCTCGGAACGGGTTACCTCTGAGATAGGAGATGGATTTAAGCCTCCTTTGGCTTCACTCACCTCTAAAAACTTTTTTGTAGCTTTTAAACTTGAAAAACTGGCGGTACGTGGGATATCTAACATCGAACCCCGAGTCAGCCAAAAATGAATATGAATAATTTAGGATACGGGCTTGGGTAATTTTCTAGCGTAACTCGTATGTACAAGAGTATATGTATATGTTATCCAAAATTATTTTATCAGTATCCTTTTGCATGTCAATGACCATTTTTACCTTCGAGACAGTGCAGCGTGATGTCATCGATGTGAACACGACTGATTCATTGTGTATCCAGACACGTGGCTGTGAACTAAATTGTGATGTATTTAAATACGCTTTTATTAGCTTCACTTCTTAGGTTCAATTTATTACGTGAGTTAAGCAATCTAGCCACGTGATGTGTTTGTAGAGCCTGGTAGAAGTCACTACCTCCACTGTCACAGTGCCACTGCACTCTGAAATGTAAACCCCATAATTTTGGCTTGAGTTGCTTTAGTTATATTTCCAACAATTGGTAATGCTGGAGTCTAGCGTTGAAAATTAAGAAACCTTTGATTTACCATTTTTAGCTCTTTTTATGTTTCTAACTTCATTTTGTATCAGAATCAAGTTTTCATCAGCAAATGTACTCATATGAATAAAATTGAAGTGTTTGCAAAGTAATTATCATTATCTTAATTCAAGTTAATCATTAGATTTTCTTAATTTTGCTTATATGATGATAAGGGTTTCTGTTGGATACGATAATGAACTTGGATAAAAGGTTGGACTTAATCGGAATCTTGGAAACTTGGAAAAGTGGTTGAGTCAATTTCGCCGAAGCTTTCACAAAATAAAGAGGTCCTTACAGGGGTTGATTTACCCGTAAGGATACGTAATACCACGAAAATGTTTAGGGTTCAAAGTAAATAGTGCCTTTTTCTTTGTTTATTCTTTCTTATTTCTTTTTCGTGGTCACTGCACTCTGCTCTTGTTAAAAGAAATGTTATTAAAATTGTTTGCCACATAAATTTACAGAAATTATAAAATAAATTATTAATACAATTTCTACCTTGAATGTAAATTACGATTGTTATTTCGAACTCGCAATAAGGCTTCTAGCACGCATATGCATGCAAGTCACGACCGGTAATGAAACTTGCAAGGGCGCAAAACTCGTATGCATTTTAAATTGTAATTGTGCCGATCTAACACCTGGTGAATGTTGTGTTGACGTCTGCTATTGTCTCACATTATTGTCCCACTGCTGGACACGAGCCTCCTTTCAGAATGGGAAGGCTTAGGTCACATTATACCGCGCTCGCACAGTACGAATTGATAGACCCCAAACACCTTTAAGAATTTAATTTAAAGAACTCTCTGACGTGTAGGTTTTCCCTGTGCGATGGGTTGTCCCTGTAGTCCCGGGACTAGAATAGGGCTACGGTATCCCCTGCCTGTCGTAAGAGGCGACTAAAAGGGGGCTTCCGGGGTTAAAGGGGGTAAGAGTGGGAGCTCGAACCGTCCAGCAAGCGACCCCGGGAAGGACGGCGGTTTGTGTGGTCGCATACCGTCGTAAACACTACATGGTGTAGGAGGAGCGAAAACTGCTCCCCCAGGGTAGAGCCCGAACGGAGCTTCTCGTTTGGAGGACTTCGGTTGTGTTTCGTCGGAGATCCCGGAGTTCTCCACCAAGCGTTGAGGACGGCCAACGCTTAGTGTGCTAAAAATCCCACATAATCCGGCGTCGCTCCCACGTCGTCGGGTACCTTTAAAAAGGTTTCCCCCTCGTAAACAAAAATAAAAAGGTTTTCTAGCGATGTTTTTTTTCCTTTACCCTTATAGCGATTTGAGTGATGATTAATTTGCATACGCATATATTTCAGAGGTGTTTTTTGACACGCACAAATATATTAAACTAAATGTCCAGCAATTCATTTAAGATTTCTTCCATGCATGTGTTTACCGTGATGTCCTCCTTGCACGCTTGTCAATTCCAATTTGTTAAGAGTCAACTACAATCACCAAAAGTGTAGAACCTACAGACATAAAACTTAATATATTTCTGGACCTTTTAAACCAGATCTCTGTGTACCATCGTAAATATAAAGTTTGAAAACGTCTGATAACAAACACATCCTTCTAGTGTAAAAAATATCAAATTCTTCAGGCGGATATATTAATGTCGTGCCGAGGAGTATTCACTTATCAAATCACTATCGTTTAATCTTCGTCACACCCATCTGAAATAGACATCCTTAAGTCATCCGAAACAATAGCCGCCCGAAACCTATGATGGATCTACATCTTTAGTGGGTACCGAGAAGATCTTCAGAACACAGGCGCGACAATAACAAAAAGTTGAAATAGATGAAGTTCAGTTAATCTAACTACCAATTTCCAGTTCCACTCCAGCATTCTCATTCCGGACGTCGGTCAATTTATCGGTATTGTCTAGAAAGCCATTCAATCCCGTATTTGTTGCCCCATCGTATTCCGCAAACGTTTTATGAGTATCGTCAATTTGGTATCGTTACCCATCTGTCGTTAACGTTCTTGCAATTCCCATCTTTGCGTACTTCACATATAAAGAGCACAATTGCGTGGATTATCCATGGTAGAGTGTTATGTTCAACGGCTTAGTCCATGTCGTCAGGTTTCCTATCTCGCGGCAAGGCGGGGTCGTTGACTCGATTTCGGGTTTTGTTCACACCTTTTGAGTACGAATTTTTGTGTTTGTATGTTTGGTTAGCTCGGGCAAATGCTAAGTGTTTTTCGTGAATTTGGAAATTTTTACCTACGTGTGTAGATTTAAGTACACATTTACGTCTATTTTCTACTGATAGTCCAAGAATTTCTACACCACAAACTACATTAAATTCAACTTTGAAGGTGGTAGAACCCTTTGTGGTTCGACTCCGGCGGCACCACCGCCACACCTATTTCTACTAATAACAGCAGTGTTAAGCGCTGCTGTGTTCCGGTTTGGAGGGTGTGGTAAGGGAGACAAACTTTTCCGAGGCGTTCCAGCTTAGCCCTCAGGGGTAGCGGCGCATCTGTGGCTGACCTCAGGTAGGAATATCTAATTCTATCTGGGGTTGATTACAGATGTCCATGAGCGGCAGTAGCCACTTACCATCAGGTGGACTGCATGCTCGTCTGCTACTCTTATATTATAAAAAAAAAAAAAAAAAAAAAAAAAACTAAATATAATCTTTAATATTGTAAAATATTGATTCATTTTCAGGTTATTTCATACTGATTTATCGCGGAATGGATACGTTTTATTACATAACGGGTACTTCTTTCATGAGTTCCCATATTATATAACGTGTAGTCCTGTTGTGAGTACTCGTTACATAACAAAAGTTACGTTGTTACATAAAAAAATCGTTGGGAGTCTTTTACGAAATGACTCCCAACGATTTGGGAATGTTTTTCATTCTAAAATTATCTTAGAGAATAAGAATTAAGGCTACCTTATATGTGAAACGAAGCACTGTAATCCAGATACTACTCGAACAATATATGCAAGCAAGTATCTTATCTCTAATTAGGTATAACTTGCTAACATAATGTAACGTTAGTTATCTGACGTGTCGATCATCGGTCGCGAGCGTATTTGAACGAGATTCAAGAGTGCGCATGCGTCAATGATCTTACAGATTACAACACTGTTGATCGCATGATCTTTAGTTTTGTTACATCGTACACGTTGTTTGGAAAATTATAAAGAAGTATGTACTTTTAACTGAACTGAAGTGGTCATGCGAATTAACGGATGACGTGCGACCTGATAGTAGTCATAGGTTTTGTGACAACCTTATAGTAGAAAATCCGAATTAGGCGTTCCTAGTCCTGAAATTTTGAATATTACCTCCAACCATCCGTTTAATAGATGAAACTAATTTCATATTAGAATTAACATATTAAAGAATTTATAGCAAGTGGGTTGGTTAAAAACATTCTGGTTTGATAACAAATATAATAGGAACTTTAACATTTTAAAATGACTCTTTTTTTTTAATACACCCTGTATTATTATTGACGCGCAGTGGCTTCTGAGTCCAAACTCCAACCAATCAGACATTTTAATTCATCATTTAGATGTCTGTTTTAAATACACTATTTAGATGTCTGTTGTGGATATGGGCCTTTGTCCACTAGTCCTTGTGTATATGTAGGAAACCTAGTTCGGGCTTGTGAGTGTAGGAAGCATTATTTTTTACTATAAACATAATGGGTACACAATTAGTATCTATATATGAGAATCTATTTATAACAGACATTGTTTCACTCGTTTAACTTTATCGAGAGCTTCCTTAGTGTTTCCTTTTCAGTTGATTCGAAGGCCAGGAAATCTCAGTGGCGAGTGAATTATGAGGCAATTGTTGGTCCCGCCGGATTGAGATATGATGTCCGGCTTCGTTTGGTATCGTGCTCCGCGGCCATTACGATGTGATAAACGGAGTTGTTTCTTTTTAATGAAGCTATGTGTTTGGGCTAAATGTTGACAAAAATTACAGGTTTTGTACTGTGTGTGACCCCAAATCTCACTTGATGGTAAGTCACATTTCGTCTAGCTTATTTTCAAGATGTCTCTCAATCTTTTCTTTAATAGTTTCTAGTTAAACCTGTCAGAATATTTTAACTTCATGTTTTAGTTTATCTCTTGCTCATCTGATGGTGAGCCAGATACAATCTAATTTACTCAAACTATGCTTGTTCATTTTTGCCTTGAACAGTTCTCATCTTATGTAAAGATGAACATCATTTTAAAAACATGTACGCCATTTTCGAATGGCTAGCTGGTAATATGTATAGTGAAACACAATTTAAGACACTAACGTAAGTACTAATGTACTTATAGTAGGTGTCGTTATCGTGTGACGGCTCTTAGTCCAAACGATGAATGAGTCTAGTCAATGCCTCGCGTCTGATCGATCACTTACGACGCTACTATATGCAAGGTCAGCGCGTCAATATCCATACGTCGAAAATAACATCAATGAACATTTGACCCTCCCCAGCTGCGGAAAATAGAATCTTGTAAACTGTAAACATTGTATATATGACACAAGTAGAGTGGTATACTGAATTAAAACACTGTAAACTAAACAATCTTATGTGGAATGATATTTCCTTGAAAATAAGCGATTGGAATGTAGAAACAGATCAAATATTAGTATTCATTCATTAGACTTTGCAAATTCAAAGCATACTTTATAAGTTTCTCTTAAACGAAAGAATTTTCCCATAGTCACCGTGCTTGTTAGTTTCGTGATAGAGATAAATGAATAGCCTCGGAAAGCCAGTTGCACATCTGGATTTAATCCCTTAGTCATCTCTCAAAACATCCACATCCACATGACGTATTTATTTTATTGTCCTTGCCAATGCCTCAGCCTTTTACGCATCGTAGCGAGTGTGACGCTACATACCGTTGGGAGTGTCGCCATAAACCGTCGATAATCGGAGATGGCTCCAATCAATCGTTTATTGCGTCCCCTTTGAGACGTGTTGCTAAGTTCGCAAGATGTTGTCCTACACTCGCGTTATATTCTTATTTCGAAGTCATGACTTTCCGATTGAACTATTCCTTTTGTTGATAAACAAATGCCTTTTCTTTGAAGATATCTACAAGGCAAATAACTCCGATATTTCCAGATATTTCGTTTTTATCATACAAAGGACAAGACCGATCATAAAATGCTATGTTCGTCCAATTTCTATTTTATACGTAATATTTTTGTTACGATTTTAGACTAAAATTATCGCGGAATTGAAACATTTTATTATGTAACGGGTACTCACGATATGGGTTTTTTATTGCCGATATTTCGACCCAGTTGCATGGATCGTGGTCACGGCGAAACTGAGGTGGAGGGGAGAAACCGTTGACAAGTACTAGTGGTAGATTAATCTATCTACCCTACGTTTAGTTCGTTTTTCTTTTCCAGGTTTCATATCACGACACACAACACTAACAATATCCTTACGCACCGTACTTTGCACTATTTTGTGACTTGCATAAACTAACCACTGGATTCCACGTTTGGGCTAACTTAAAACCATCTTCTCTATTGAAGTTCCTAGGATGTTTCTTGATCTCTATTGCTTCTCATACTAAAGGAGGAAAGTAATGACGCTCATTGGAGATCACCTGAGGTTTGTGTAATTCAATCCAGTGGTTACAACCTGAACTGAGGATGTGTTTGGCTATCGCAGATTTCTTAGGGTCATTATTTTTGACTGCGCTAATATGTTCCTTAATGCGTTTCACCATTTCACAAAAATATTATTATTTTCTTTAGTCTTTGTAAGATATTTGGTCAAGCAATGTTGTTTTAACGTCACGGCCCTGGAAATCTAGAAATTATTTTAGTCTGCCTTTACGTCATATTTTAATGTATTGCCGACTTGTTTTCTTTAACTTGTCCGATCTGTTTGATTTGTGATCCTACTCCTAGAACTATTACTGTATCAAATGTATAGACCAATGATAATCTATTACCAATCTGTTATGTGGTAATTACCTATTCATACTTCTTGCTATTTACACATCAACAACGATAATAATCGTAAATCTGTTGTTTGCATTGACATAACCGATGGTTAAGCTAAAGATTAAAAAATAAACTCCATTGCAAGTGAATATGCCCTAAACGGGACCGCTAATGGCACGCTACCGTTACACCGAAAAAATCTTTAAATTGTATAATGAGTTGGCACAGCGGGTGGTGTGCCGCCGACAGGTTGTTGTGCCAAGTGAGGCGTTCCCTGGGAATTCGGTCGTGAATGTTGTGGGCACGAATTTGGAATCTGACATGGAATGTACGATAAATTTGCTCGAAAACGTTTTTGACGCTGACGCGAAAAATGTTCGGATATAAGTAGTTGATGCAGCTTCTTATCGTTTATGAAATACGTGTTCTGAATCTCTAGGACGGATTCTGGCTTCGTTTCTAACGTCACTTTGAGGCTATGTTCCAAGACATGTATAACCGTGCATTTCGAGAAAAATGATAAACTTATTGTCAGTATTAAATAATTCTATCTCTTTCAATAATGTTGGTTTTCATTCCATCATGTACTCCACGACTTCTCATGTATTCAAAATGTCTTAAAATCACAAATGACTTCTCTCATTTGTAAAAGACTTGTATATTACTTTCCCATTTTGTATTTCGTGCAAAATGTATTTGCCATTTTCGGAGAAAATGTAAAATTATAACCCAAATTCTATAGTACTATTGTATTAATTTGTTCAAGTGGTTGGAGAGGGCAAATAGTTGGTTAGCCAAGAATATTATTTCAGGGCCTGTGTTGAAATAATTTAGAAATGTGGTTAGAGGGCAACATCGTATTGACTCAACTTTGAATATTACATTGACGGGTGGATTTATGGATTAAGTACAGACTCACACTTGTAAGACGAATATTTAATAATTCGCCAAGTACGAGTCGAACTCGCAAATGGAGGCTTCCATACCACAAAATGTTCATTATTTTTTACTTATTTTTATTCATTTTATTATTTTCAACAATACTTAATTATATGACACAACAATAGATGGCGTTGGGGTGATAATGAACGATACGTAAACAACGTATAATAAAATTAATATGTATAACTATATTAAAATATGTTTATGTTTCTTATTTGTATTTATTATAATACCAATTATAGTAGTAAGTTACGTTGATCGGAATAAAAGGCTATATTATTATTATTATTATATTAGTAAACGAATTGTAAAACTTTCAACCGTCTTCCTAATACGGTTTAACAGATCGAAAAATACCGAAAAATTCCGGTTTGTTGTATGGAGACCCCCTTTAATATTCAACTTTATTATATTTTTAGTACTCGCTGTTCCATTTTTACCCTTGGGGATTGAAACCCTAAAAATTCACGTAAAAGCTTCATTATGTAAAAGCTTTAAAGAATTCACATAGTTTTAAAGTATTTGAACTTTCATACAAATTTTCATAATATAATATAATTAAAAAGTCTTAAGCTAATAAGAACATTGTACAAAGTAACGTGAAGCCAATATCTAAATTGCAATTTACTTGTAACGTAAAATTATGCGCAAAGGGAATGTTTCATCAAAGAAACGCTGAAGAGGTTTAACGAAGACTGAACTCATTAATTTTACGTCAAAACAAAATGCGTAGTGAGCCTGAGGGCATTAAATATGTTATTTTGATGTTAGATAACATGTATCATAAATTATACGTGAGTAACGCTAGTTTAATATTGTTGATGAAAAAGAAATACTATGGTTTGTGACAGACTCTTCATATTTTTTTTAATAATATGCAATATAGGAGGAGCAGACAAGCATGCTGTCCAACTGATGGTAAGTGGCTACTGCTGCCCATGGACATTTGTAATCATCCCCAGATAAGATTAGATTCGGTGGAGATCAGACTGAAGTCAGTCAGAAGTTTGCTTGAGGACTAAGTTGGATTACATCGGAAAAGTATTTGTCCCTTGTAACACCCTTCAAATCAAAACACAGCAGCACTTAACACTGCTGTTATTAGGCAGAAATAGGCGTGGCGGTGGCTCCGCCAGAGTCTAACCGTGGAAACTTCACCTTCATGTTCATCATAAATATATTTCTGATGTAATTATAAAAAGAGAGATAATATGTCGTATTCCAAGTACCGCACATATCATGTCTCTAAGTAATTAAAAAAATAATACATTATTATTTAACCTTCGACATTGAAGTGTCTGGCAACTTTAATGATTAAAGTTGCCAGTTTGTGAAGTAAAGCGACATGAACTGTGTGTGGAGTTTCGAGTTTTCTCATTACCGTCGATGTTCAAGGTTTGTTGTGCCCCCCACTTTTAAATAGGCTTAAGTTTTAAGGGTGGCTTATAAAAGTTCTTCATTATATTCTAATTATTTGTTTAATTTATGAACAAAGAAATTCTAGAATATATCAAGAACGCTAGTGAAAATACGTTTCACTCTGTACACGATATATCTTGAATAAATGTTAATTTAAGGAAATATGTGTTAGATACATGACTGCTTACGATATATATTGATTATGATAGTCACTTAAATTCTAAATAAAGATGTGTGATTTGAATGTGGCATGTGGACTTTAAAGAGTTCTTGTGTTTGCGTGTTAGTGTTCACGACTATGTAAGTCTTTTTCTACTGCGATTACTTGGAACTTGGAAAATAGGTCATAGAATAACGAGCGCCATTCTCCCTGGGGCTAAAGCTCGGTGCGATATTAAATTTATGAAAGAACCAGAGTTAAAAGCTTTTTATACTTTTGGTGTAATGCTTACATCTTACACGATAATAAAGTACACAGGTGATAAAGCCTGGGTCAGCAAAATGTCAAGAAGAGAAACCGAAATACTGAAAAAACTGTACCACAGATACAAGAGTTACGTGCACAGTGGCCTACAATTCAAACAATTTAATAATCGAAGCTAAAAGTAGGGAAGACTTAAAAAGCAATAACTCTTCAGCAAATTAAAAACCGCAATCCCGAGAGAATAGACGTAATTACAACGCTCAACGAGAGCTCTTCCAATATGGAGCGGCAACTCAATCAACTCCGACAGATCCGCTGATTGGAATGCTGACGCTAAATGAAGTGTACTACTTCAAACCCCGTGGGGTAGTGCAGAGTTTTTGCTTTTAGAAAACTATGCTTCTGTTAGAAAGTCGTTGGAAATGTTTCGGGAACATTTGTTGTGCGCAAGCCTGGTTGAAATGTTTTTGCAAGCTTACAAAAATTCAAAGATAGTTTTATGCATTTTATGTTTGAAAAGATATTAAAAATATACGTTATACTACGTTACTATGTGGGTTAACATATTTATACTACTATTTCGCTACTCTAGCACATAATATAAATGCTAATGTATCGTTCACATAGAATGCAGACACGGTACAAAGTGGAAACAGCGTTGGAACAAGTGGATCTAACGACCCGACTCATGTTATGAGTGTTACAACTGACGTAGACCTCATTTGAATTACAAATGTCGAAACTGTCCATAGGGAGGAGCGGACATTTTTCTATGTACCTAGCCATGCGGTGGACGCGATCATATGTAAATGGAATGCTGATAACTACGGTAATGCAATATTATGTAAAACATGTGTTATATGTGTAATAAATATCGCGTATATTCATGAAGCACTTAGCAACGTTATGAATGAATGATATTCTTGTAATGTAGTTTAGTAATACGTTTAGTATGTACTAGCGAAAGTGACAAATACGGTCCTTGCTACAGATGTTGCGTTGATCCTATAGGTAGAGCTAGGAAAACAATTTTAGAAATTCTCTTATAGTTCAACACGCTTAGCATGTAATACAGTTACGGCAAACAGCGTGCACTCCGGTACACACCGCGAGTGTGACAAAGCTTTTAAGTCTGAAGCGCTGAGACTAATATCATTAAGGCACAAAGGCGCCCAGCGGGAAGCACTTCTCTAACCGGCTCGTTCTCTAAGGGGGGCGTTTAATGGAAAACTGTGTTACTACCTCGGCGTAGTAGGGCTGGTAGATAATGGAAATATATTACAAGAGCACGTACAGAAAATGTTTCTTAGCGTAGAGATTGAAAATAAGTTAATAATAACGAAAGATATAAATGAAAGAATGATTTGTCTACATCGAATAGGTATACGTGCACAGGTTGATAGACGCAATGATATTTATAGATGAAAGAACAATGACAACAATGTTATTGTGTGATCATCGCCAAGTACGTAATAGACGTATTGTTATGAAATAAACTGTCTCTTAAATTATGGCACAAGCACATAACACTGTCCTGGTTCAAAGTCCAGTAAACATATAAATCGGTGAATGACATTACAGATTTTATGATGATATTGAACAGACATTCAATACATCAGAACGGACATCATAGTCGGATGAATTACGATTATTTTACGAGCAACGGTAGTTTGGGTGTAAATATTCCAAAATATTATTTTCTCTGGTTCACTGCCAACAGTACCTGGGCTTTTCTTCTATATGTTTCATGGTTTATGTAGTTTTATGTTATGTTTTGGATTCAACTCGGATATTTGGCTCCTCTGATCTTTCTTGGGTTATTGTGAGATGATTTTATTTTAGAATGTAATCTGTTCGTGGCCTTATGTATTTATGACTTCGCTAATACTCAACCAATCGACGAATAAGAATTTTCCAGACACATCAAAACAAATCACATTGGGTTTAGTTCTAGTAACATTATTTTTATTTTTAGATATATTTAAGTCACTTTATTTATTTTTTTATCTTTTCAGAGGAGGAGTGCTACCACTGCATGGCGAGCCTTGTGGCCTCCAAGGAGAAGATGTTTATCACACAGACGAAGCTGCTCAACGAAGTGACATGGAAGACTGTTATGCAGATTGCAAAGAAGCATGCCGTAAGTGTCCTTCTTTCATTATCTAATACATGAAGATTTTGTTACATGACATCATTTTTAAGAGAGTCTCTCTATCACTCCACCCATCCTTCCTATATTATCCATCGTTTAAGCTGTCAATCTTTCATATCTATTGTTTTTCCTATGTATGTTTGTTATGGTAAGTATCAGAGAATTTTATTTTTCACTTCTTCATTGTTCAAAAGTTCTAATACCGAAGTAAGGTTTTTTGTTTCAAGAATTTACATTTGGTTTCAATAGTAAACTTAGTTTTACTTGCAAGATTGGAACCAAATCTATTAATTAACGTAATCAAGCATAACGCAAATTACTATGTAAAGTAATTTACGCTTCGCTCCAATACCTTCTCTGTCAGAGGCATTCAGCAACAATGTTAGCCATCAATCAGTATTTACATATTGAAATCAATTTTCTACATAAAAATATCGTACATAGCATTTGAAATTTCAAAAGCTCTACCAGATTCAGTGATCGAGATTTCTTGTAATTCAGAGATCTGTACTAAGAAATGGATTAATAATATTTTAGAGATGGTGGAATACTTTACAGATGTGGAATTCTTTGTGGCTCTAGGAAAGCACCACTGCAATACTTAATTTTGTTTAACACCAACCTTATTAAGCTTCTTTGTTTGAACGCGTCACGCTTATACAAGGAAACGCATTTATCCGATTTCAGATAGGACTTCAGTCGGGAGTTAGTTACAATGTTTACGGTAGTGGCCATTTGCCATCTGTATCCAACAGATACAACACACGCTCATTACAAGGAATTATTTCTGAGCTACAAGAAATAATAATGTACCTAAACATATTATACAATACAATACATACAATACATGTATAAAGTATTTTTATCAATTCCTCAGATCCACTGTATTTCAACAAATTGTTTTATTCTAGTATAAATCTAAACATGCGAACCTTTGTGCACGACTTATCACGTGATCAACTCGTAAACTGAACTTTTACAGCGAAAGCAATAAAATTGACCACGCCCTGATTTTATCGCTGAAAACATTACCTTTTTCTGCAGCCAAGCACACATAAACACAAGTAAAGTAGCTACAGCCGAGCACACGTAAACATAAGTAAAGTAGCTACAACACACGAGTATCTTTAAATTATTAGTAAGTTTGTGAATCACTTACGGCGTTAATTGATTTTGTTTGCTTACTCAAAGTTTCATTTGGAATAAAAGAGATTTGTCAGGCTGAAATCTTCGTGCGAATGTTCCCTTGCTTTGTGGATATGTTTGAGTTTATGAAATCTATAAGTATGATAGATAATGTACCGATAAAATCGAATAAAAAAGAATAAATAAGCTAACACTGAAATGTGCTAGGGAGACATGTCTTTCGCATTCGATACAAAAAAGCTACATGTTTCTCTTTACAAAGTTTTAAAAATCTTTTCCCTTTAGATATTGTGTACGAGGCTTTATTGGAAGAAATCGCGTGACATCGTCCCCCATAACGCGGCGTTATCGCGACGTTAATAATATACGACACACGCAATTCCACTTTTGTGGAGTTATGTTTACAAGTTTAGTCGATATTTGTGTACTTCGTAAAGCCGATTTTTAAAAGCGTAGCTGTCCGGCTCGAAGGACCAATGTGTTAGAATGATTATGGGTTTCTTGTAACGATTTTAAGCTTGTTTGGCTTAAGCTTAAACGGGCTTACACGTTAACTCACCTAAAGTCCTATTGCGTTAGACTTTAAATTGAGTAATAGATATTAATGACTATCCATATTCATACATGCATAACGTATTAGATATTAAGTACAGTAATATTTTATTTCTGCAATGGTTCTCCATGTTAGGATATGCTAATAGAAACGAAAAAAACTCGGGACTGATCTATACCGTTTAGACACTTCACCTCTGGTACACAAGTACCATCATAATTGGACAAATTTTGATCAACTTTTGTTATTAGTATTGCTATTTTTTTATTTGATTTGATAAATATTTACCAATGCGTCATGTAATGTAGAAAAAGTCGATGTCCACAATAAACATAAAACTAAATGGTCACGTTAGTTATAACTGACCTCGACTGCAAGAAAATACTAGGTTAGTGTCACCGTCACATGATAGCACTATCAATAACTGGACACACTCGTAGGTATTAATTATGTTGGTCTTTATTAGCGGCGCACCCCGCGTTGTTAGCTCATGAGGTGATGTCATTGCTGTGGTCTAGACTAGACCGTGCCAATGTGATTGGTAAACACTTTCATATGTTGATTGTGTTTACCGATGTTTACTTATGTAAAACTTCAATATCTTGTGTGCGTGGTGCCGTGGTTATCGATCTTCAATGAAGGCCTTGGTACGGAAGGATCGGTAGATTCGTGTCCATTATCGGTCAATCAGAACGTTGGTTTGAGCGTAGGCACTTTTGGGCCAAGGAATCTTACATATCTGGACTACTCCAGAGTTAGCCTACAGCGCCTACAGCAGCCACAATTTTTACCCAACTTCATGCCATCGAATCTTGAGGTCTGCATATTTTAGTAGTTACCGGTCTCTCATGGTCATGGTCAAATCCACCCTTCCCTCGTCATGTATCTAAATTGAGATGTTTCTTAGTTGTTTCAATATTTCTTAGTTTGTTAATACTTAGAAATTTTGAGATACCAAATTTTGAGTCTCCCGACTCTACATCTACAGTTTCCGTACAGTGTGTCGGATTGTTTGCAGAAGTCGGCCGCGCAGCACCTGTCGCGACTGTCCGGCGCGATCGGCCCGGAGCGTATCTACGCGGATTGGCAGTGGTGGATCCTGGCCGCACTGCCCTTCCCGCACCTCGTGCGCGTGCTCGACTGCTTCTTCCACGAGGGTATCAAGGTGGGAACTTAATCATTCTGCGTCATCTTCGTTACAGTTTTCCGTATTAGTGTTCGAAAATTGTGTTAATATCATCGCCGTTATAAATTTCAATTTCATTTAACTTTGACTTCTACTAGATGTAACTTTTTAATTTATGTTTGTTAATTATCTAAGAAAGTATTTTTATTTGCATTTCGTACTTGATGTTATCAATATCTGCAATTTTAATCAATCCAATTTCAAACTTTATATCTCTTTTTACTTTCAATGCTATTGATTTGACTTTCATGAAAATTTCTTTTGCCAATTTTGCATCATCATTCACGTTACTATTTTCTCGCTACACATCGTTATTTGCATTATATGAAATCGCTTTCGTTTATTTCGTATCATTCATCAAGTTAAACTAAGTATACGAGTGGTGCGCGATTGTACGGTGACGTGAATGCTTGATTAACTCTCTATTCTCAGGTGTTCTACAGGGTAGCGTTGGCGATCCTCATCCTGTTCCACAAACACTCCACCAACCAGAACTCTGAGTGGTACGCCGAGGCGACGAAGAACGGTGTTGATCACGCAATTGACAAATTCTGCAGGAACATGCCGGCATCGCCGACTAAACTCTTGCGGACTGCTTTCAGTATAAGGGCTTTAAGGTTAGATAAAATTAAATGCGAATACATTTTCATATACATCAAAGAAGCAACTTTGAAGCTTATAGACATAACAAAAAATCTAAGTCTAATAATAATACCGCTAAAAGCGATCTATTCTTGAAGAAATTTTTAACTATTTTAATGTAGCATAGTAAATAGATACTGAGATAGAATATAACGACTTCCTTTTCCTCTCCTATTTTAAGTACATTCCAAATTATATTTCTCAGCAAAATTATTTTATTCAGTCTAGATTTTTATCTTTTCCAATTTTTCATCATATTTCCATAATAGCGAAATAAAATAAAGTCGAAATAGGTTTTCAGTAAGTATTCTAATATGAAAACGTATTATCCAGTTCACAGTACATATCCCGGGTGTTCATAAAGACGGAGATGACGTTGAAATCGAAGCAGGTGATAACGGGAGCCCGGCTCGTTCGCTCGCGCTCCTCCGACAACCTGCCCACCAGCCAGTCGCAGGTCAACATACAGATGATGTCGCACACGCTCACCATACGCGAGGTGAGTTACCACACGATGATGATGATTATTTTGAAAATATTTTCAGTGTTATCGATAAAGATTATGTTGATATGTTTGATGAAGATTATGATTACAATGATGCCGTTTAACCTAAACCTAATAGTTCCAAAATGTTTAGTGAGAATATTACTGATGTATTTAGTGGGAGGAATATAAATAAAGAAGCGGGTGGTGATACTGATAAATTCTGTGGATTCGCATGAAATCCATATAAAATTAAAAGTTAAATTAATATTAATATTTCAGTAGTATAAGTGTCTTTAAATTATATATTATCGCGCGTTACAGTAGTAAAAATGTGGTGATTATAATGTGTTAGAAATTATTTTACTTGATTTGCAGAAATTGTCTGAGGAAACGTGCAAACAGATGGTATCGTACACGACAGCAACATTAGGCGTGGCTTTGGCTTTTCTTTCTCATTCAATCATTCGGTTGCGATTCTAACACGACTAACTTCAATTACATCGAATTCGAGTACAGATTCGATGAAACAAGAGACTGTAGTCTCATACTGTTGTAAAATACATACCTTTTTTTCCCTTTTCCTTTGTCGACTTCACGAAGTTATGTTATGTTTCGGTCTGTGTAGCGAGAGATTTGTGAATGATTATATTGTTGTGTTTATCGATGTTACCATTCGACACGACACGATCCTCATCAGACTGATTAAAAAAAAAAACAATAAAAACAATCAAATGTCGTTCATTTCACCGGCTTTGAATGGACTTTTTATATAATATTTCCTTCAGTGTATCATGTGTTGTTTACTTATTGTAAGGCGTTACAGTTACGTATTAGACATCAAAATGAATATTTTGTACACGTTGCGAGATTGGCATGCGACAACGAGAGGTGTAAGTTGATCTTTGCGATGTAACAAGCAAATGAACATAGCTTGAATATATTAACAATTCGAGAAAGATTCTAGTTAATAGTGATGTGACGGCATGTAGTCGACTGTTTTGTGTGAGTGCTAACTATGTGTCGATTTTCCCGTTAGGGGTCACATTCGCCGGGCCCGCGCGCCCTTTCGATGGGCGTTTATCCAATCCAAGCGATCAAGTCACAGATTCTAGACCAGAGCGAAGTAAGACTAAGTAGCATTATGTCACAAATATAAGTGTCGCTCCTTTAAGCTTGCGACCAACGTCGATGTTTAGATGCACCGCTTGCTATCTAGGTGTTTTATTATTATTTTTTTAATAATTATTATATTTTTTTTATTATAGCAAGTCGTTGCTTTCCCATTTTTTTTTCAGATTTGCGTCGCTTCGATTTATTATTTGTTATTATAATTTTGTTTTGCATTATTTGTCGTGTTCGTAATAATTGTGCTCAAATAATATGAAACAAACTACATTTGTTATCAGTGTTTCGTATTATCTGACTTATATAGGCTAGTTGCATGAGAGCTCGTTTTTTCTGTATTTTAATACATTTTCTCTTAATTTCTGTTTAAGGATTGATACAATAGGATTTTACGTTTTATCTTTGAAATATATCAATTTAACAGGTAATGTAGGGGAATAGTTAGACGAACCATTTTTTTTACTGATGAAAAATGTTTTTAATAATAATTTAATAAATATTCCCAATATCTACACCAAAATTAAAGTGACTTTGTACAAAAATAAATAGCATATCGTCTTTTCCAAAATTATCATGACCAAGGACGGTGTTCGCAGAGTCCGAGGACCTCACACAAGGCCCTGTGGTTTCCCTTCCCTAACGCCGTGTTCAGGGATAAGGAACAACACTCGTCAGATCTTAGACAGAAGGTTTGAAGTAGATTGAACATCAGGGTTATCCACTCGGTGGTATATTGTACATTTGGGCCGTAGATCGTGGTAATGAGGTTGTGTAAAAATTGTATATCGGTTGGGTCGATTGTGAATTTGGAATATTTGATCTTAAATTATGGGAATCCAGATTTATCTTTGTTGTGTTAGATGGTGTAAATTCTGTAAATAAAATAATTATAACTCATAGCAATTGATTGTTAGATCGACTGAAGTAAAATGTAAAGAAATAAATGATATGTTCAAACCATTAATAATTTTATAGAAAGAAACCGATAAACTTAACCTTATTGTGAGGCGAGGCCGGCGCCTAAGACGGTGACAGCAATCCGTAAAAATATTAACATTTCTTTAAAACTCCTCTTTGAATAATGATTGATTTAATTTTCAAAGACATTGATTATTTATTTGTAATCTGGATTCCTTCTTACGTTCGTCACTGGTGTTACTTGATCGAGAAAAATCTGTTATTAACAGAAAATGAAACTTATCTTCTGAAGGGTCACTAATCGTCTGTTAAATTCACTTCATTGGGTTTTATTATTCTTTTATTTGCTGGTAGTTGTAGTTATTATTGTAAATTTATTATTTGAACATGAGAAATAGACTAAATTGGCGGAGTCATTTTAACCATTATGAGATATTTATCTGTTATTAACGTAACTCAAATGATATTCATAGATTTGAATATTCTTAAAACAGCTATATCACTATTTTCTTGATGTATAACGGTTATGTCTATTAATAGTTGATTTACAAATTTCTTTTGTCGATAAGCTTTGGTCAAAATGCCTCCAATTGTTGTATAGCTAGTTTATTTTCTACAGTCCCTACTATAGCTATATCTATTGCATGCGGTGTTGTCTGACTGTCTGTACATGTAGTATACATACCACCGTACCGTTTACGTGTTGTACTCGACTGTTTAGACGTTTAGCACGAGCTCTTGGCACTTGTAGCCGTCTACTAATCAGACACTATTATATTACTTTAGTGCGATACATCCCCTTTTCGACGCAACTAAATAATAGAGTGTACAGGTCATAATTGTTCTTGAAATGATGAATTGGAATCAACAGTATCTACGCGTTTGAGACTCGTTGGACTAGATTACGGAAGCAAAATGCGAATGACAATTGCTGATTAAATTATGCTATGATTACGACGATAAGTTGGTATACTGATGAGACTGGTCGAGTTTTCTAAGTCTGCGAGTATTATCATAAATATACCAGAATCCCAAATGCTGATGACTAATGTGAGCAATATGAAACTTCGCAAGATTGACACCACGTTTATTCAAGAAATGAGATTATAAATAAATAAAAAATAATAAAAGTCAGGATGTATGGCACTAAAGCGTTTAATGTCGTGCCGTTTTGTGTGTCTTCTAATAGAGCGTTAGTTGATGTAGTTTTATTAGTAGCTTTATGTTATTATCGGTCCTGTAAACTGCCAGACATTTTCAACCTTAATTTTATTTTTAATTTCAATTCCTTTTATAACAGATAAGTATTCGATTAAAAAACCAATAGTGATAGTAAACAATGATATACACTTCAATCATTCATTCATCATTAAAAAGCATGTATTAAGTTAATATAGAATAGTTAATGATTTGACACAGTTTTTTAAATCTGTATCTTGACCCTTAGTAACGTTGATTTTTAGTGATATTTTCATAAGTCATGTATTAATTAAGCCCATGTGTGAAGAACATTTAATTTTTTATATCATTTTAACTATTTATTCATATTAGTTACTTAATATTCATTGAGTTTGAGTTTACTGAGTGTTTTAATATTTTTATGATTATTAATTTAAATAATTTTGAAATTAATATCAACAATATCAATATAATTTTGATAGAAATATATTTTGAATATTGTGCCATTGTAAACTAGAAACTAGTGGTTTAATTATGAATTTATTGTTCAATTTCTTTTGTATTTTAACTATTTTTGTATAGTTTGACATCCTATCTCGTAGTTTCTTGGGTTTCAATAGCAAAACTTTAAATTTAAATCATCATCACATTCCATAATTATATTCTGATCATTTTTGAAAATAGACTAGGAAAATTGAATAGGGACTTGTTAATACACGTTTAGTAATCACCTGTAGAAAAGCTTATAGCGTAGATTGTAAATAGCTACAATTCAATCACATACGAAGACTGATCTTAATATCGCTTAGAACTATTCAAATTTATAGAACAATGAGATATAAAATATATCGTATCATATCAAGATAAATTTAAATTTAAATGAAAATCTTATAAAGACAGTAGACTTTAGTGCGCATATGCACAAATATTTTTTTTTGCAAAGAAAAATATAATCTACGATATGATATATAAAGTAATGGTTCCAGTAGAATCATTATCTTTTAAAGTAAATCGTATCCGTAATCCGTTAAACGGAATAATTAAACTGGCTATTAGAAGTGTATCTTTAAGTAAAACATAGAACATTATATTAGCGTATCACTAGAAGTTCCATCATTTCTATTTTCATCGTGTTTTTTTTTCGTATAGATAATTAAAGACTAGTTTTATCAGAGTATAAGTTACTCTGTATTAATAAGGTAGAATTAGAAATTAATTTCCATTTTAAAAGCGTATTTTTATACTGTAATAGAAATTATGTCTGTTTCGTAAGTTTTGCATTTTAAAAGCAGATCTGTATTACATTATTTTAGTGCGGTAGAATTAGAAATTACCATTCATCTTTAAGGCGTGGTTAGGATATTACGTTGCATTATTTTCTAACGCAGAATTAGCGCGACGTAAGAAAGTTATATGTATTCATTTCGGATGCTAAATTAGACGTTACATTAAATTTCATTTCTTAGCCAATATTACATTAAGATTAGATTAGACAACTTTAGAAGTTATCTTTCATTTCAAAAGCTAATTTAGATGTTACGTTCAATTTCTGAGCCGAATGGTAGATGTTACATTTCGTTTCTTAGCCAATGTTACATTTCATTTCTATTATCTTACCGCTGTAACATCAATAGGATGATCGTTGTCGTACTTAGCTTTACCCAGTGAGTGTTACGTTGCCACAACTAAGACTTTGTCCGGTTGCAGCTGTTCACGCTGTGGTCGTGGCTGCCGGTGCGCATCACGATGTACCAGCCGGTGTTGCTGTACACCACGGAGGAGCACGGGTGCTCGCTGACCACATTCTACGTGAGGGTCGAGCACCACGAGCCGACGTTGCTCATGATCAAGACTTGTAACAACGAGGTGGGTACTAGGGAATAATTTGTGTTACTTTACTAAATTTCTATTTCTTCTGTCTCCTATGAAACTGTTACATTAGATTTTGAATTAGCATTGTATTTGAACATACTAGCAATATATTTGCGAAAGGTTTATGGTAAGATTTAGTTTTAATGTGTAGTAGGAATTAACGTGAATTGGAAATTGAGTGTAACGTACGAAGATTTGTTATTGTTTTTGAGTAATATAAAAACAAAAAATACTTCATTGATTAAAATCTCAGTTTTGTGTTGGCAGTACCTTGCCAGATCATTTAAAACATAATGTAAATCGCTTATGGTCTCCTGTTATAAGCCAGAAATAAATGTAACAATATTGCTGCCGTAATCAAATCACGTAGTAGTACCACGTTTGACTTGAAACGTAAACGCTTCGATCAAAATGTTGGTATTGTTGATCGAGCGTAATCGCATTATATTACGTTGCATTACATTGCAGGTATTCGGCGCGTACTGCTCGACGCGGTGGTTCGAGCGCAACCAGAAGGACGAGCGCGGCAACCGGCAGGCCTACTTTGGCACCGGCGAGACATTCCTCTTCAGGTATTATTTAGTTTCAGATCGATGCAATGAGCCTAAGGTACCATGGTATATGTTGGATTTAAACAAAATTTTGGTACTGGTTAATCATATACAGGATTATGTATGTATGTCTCATTCTTAGGCCTTTTGTTTTTTTATAATAATTGGCAATACCAAATAAAATATAATTAAAATAAAATGTTGCTCGGTTCAGTTATAAATAAACTCCTTATAAGGCCAGTATTTTTATTAAATATGTACATGGATTGTGAAGATCATATTTTCCGTGAATGCTTTTTAAAGCTGAGTTAGCTTTTTGATGTTAATATTTTTTTTGTAATAATATAGGATCTCCTTTGAATATAGTTATAATGAATAGATATAGATTTATAAATAAATGTGTTAACAAAAAAATATAGCATTGTCATTAACAATATGTTACTAATTTTCTTTTATGTTCTAACCATTTCTACTGTTTAATTGTATTTTTACTTGTAGTTTTTTTTTTTAATTCCTATTATTTATTAATGCTCTTTTTAACCGAGTCGTATTTATTGAGATTGATAAGTTTTCTTGTAAGTAAGAAATATATGAGAATACTTGTTTAAATATTGATGTTTTTTTTCATTATTATTAATACAAATTTTATGATAACTATTATAATTTTTTGTATCCCTTTAAAAAGTTATAATATTATATGGTTACTGTGGACAAATTGAATAATTTAGATACAATGAATCAATTAAATGTAAATAAAAATAGGGCTTGTGTAACACATAGTTGTGTGTAACACACGTTTGTCAAAATACGTAAAAATAAAGTTCCAAATGTAGCGCAACAAATTAAGTCTATTGTTTTTTAAATCAATCTCAATAAATGTATTTAGTAAGACTCGATGTATTAACTTGGGCACTCCGGGTAAACGCTAATTATTTATTTATTTTCTATTGGCTGCACATTTTTTTTCACGCAATTTGCAAATGTCATTCGCGTTATGCACCTCACTTCGCGCTAGCTTTTTTAGCTTGCTTTATCAATTTCTTTATGCTATATCGTATGCTAAATGTCTCACCAATATCATGTTCTTTTCATTTATTGTGCACTTTCCTTTATTGTTCTTTCTTTTTAAAAAGTTTCGGTTCTCGCTAAATTCTATTATACGTACTTTCTTTCTTTCTTTTCTATTTTCTTCGGCGCAAATGCTTCCTTATATGTACACGCTAGTGGTCGAGTGCTTTTATAAATGCTTTTCAGTATTCTATTTTTGATCTGATAAGTGTGCTATTCTTATTTAGACTATTTATTTTCAAACAGTATTAATTTTATTTTCCTCAATTGACAATATTTTTAATTGAATTTAAAGATTCAATTTTTACGTTTTCATAAAGATTTTATGTTTATGGTCTCCAAAAGTTACATCTATATACGTTCTAATTATTAACTAACATTTATGTATCCCTTTTATGTCTAACTTTGTCCCTTACATAGATATAACGACAACAGTAAAATCGATTTCAATTTAATTAAGTTAGAAGAAGTTGACACTCATTTACTCGTTTATTTTCATTATTCCGGAAGCTATTGAGTTTTTAGATTTTAGAACATTTCAATTATGGTCATTAGCATTTTGTTTTCACCATTTGAAATCCTTGTGATCCCGTCAACTGTGTCAATCACTCATCATTTTCATTATTTGTCTAGTACATAATTATGTTATGTGGTTCATCGTGATTTGTCAAAACAGTCTTTTCTGCTCATTACCTACATTGTATGTTATTTGTCACAATCATCCCAACAATTTATATGTCACCGTACTATTATTTATCATTTAGTAGCTTCACTCACGAATCCCCTACCATTTGCTACCATCGCATCGTGCGCGTGGTATAGTCTCTCCCGCTCGTGACCTCTCCTATTTGTCACCACCGCATCGTGCGCGTGGTAGTCTCTCCCGCTCGTGACCTCTCCTATTTGTCACCACCGCATCGTGCGCGTGGTAGTCTCTCCCGCTCGTGACCTCTCCTATTTGTCACCACCGCATCGTGCGCGTGGTAGTCTCTCCCGCTCGTGACCTCTCCTATTTGTCACCACCGCATCGTGCGCACGGTATAGTCTCTCCCGCTCGTGACCTCCCATTTGTCACCATCGCAACGCGCGTGGTAGTCTCTCCCACTCGTGAACCTTCCCATTTGTCACCATCACTACGCGCGTGGTAGTCTCTCCCGCTCGTGATCCATCTTATCCACCACCACCACCAGATCCACCACCGCATTGTGTGCGTTGCGGGGTCTCCCGCTCGTGACCCCTCCCATTTGTCACCACCGCATCGCGCGCGTGGTAGAATCTCTCCCTCTCGTGACCCCTCCCATTTTTTACCACCGCATCGCCCCCGTGGTAGAATCTCTTCCTCTCGTGGCACCTCCCATTTGTCGCCATCGATTCTCATGCGTGGTAGGATCTCTCCCACTAATGACCCCTACCTTTCTCGTCACCACATCGCACGCCTGGTAGCGTCTCTCCCACCCATGACCCCATACCATTGTCGTCGTTACATTGCGCGCGTGATAGCGTCTCCCATTCATGGCCCCCACCATTTGTCCGCCACCGTACTTTATTGTCTGAAACTGTATCATCCACTCATGTCCCCTACCATTTGTCGTGGCAACGCGCGGTGCGTGAACAGAAATGTGTTTGCAGCCTGTACCCGGAGCGCGCGAAGTACCCGTGGGTGGGGTGCGCGGCGCTGGCGGACGGCAAGGGCGACGAGCGCGTGGCGCACGGCTCCGAGCTCTTCATGGCCGCCGACTCCAAGATGATCACCATCGGGGGCGGGTGCGTTATATATATACCGTGATGTTTCCAGCTTGCATCCAGTCAGAGCCAAGTATCCCTGGGTCGGCTGTCTCCTGGAAGAAAAGGATGACGGCGATGCGAAGACTACCCACGCGAATTCGCTGTTCATGGCCGCGGATAACACGATGATCACCATTGGCGGCGGGTTCGTATTTAATTTCAATTTAGGTCCTTTCAGGTGAAGCACAGATAGTACAGACAGACAAAAGCTTTCTATGAAGCAAATGCCTCTTGGAAGATAAAATCGCGCTAAAGCACTACTTGATTAAGCTTAACAGAGAAAGGTTTGTATAGATAGCAGGTACGTTCGTAACTTTGTATGAATATGAGATAGGAGCTCATTACGAATGAGATATTACGAAACAAATCAAAGGCCCAATTGCATAGAAAACGGGTTTTATATAATATACAGGGTGAATTTTTAAAACGGGCCTTCAGGGCCAAATCCGAAACTATAAGGATTAGCGAAAAATGCTGAAAGGAGTTACGAGGCCGATTTTGATAAAAACTAAAACTGCATCATTAGTTTTTTAAAATATTTTTTTCCTTAGCCGGGAATCGAACGAGTTCATTTTGAAAAAAAAATACACCCTCTATATTATTTCACTACCTGATAGTGTCGCTTATAAGGATCAAATTCTGGGAAGTAATGTTATGTGACAAATTAAAGGAAAAGGAAAATTTTGAAGAAAACACGTATTTTTCCATACATTGGCATACTAATCCTCAAGGATTATACATAACAAATGATTTATGTATAATTCTTTAGAAACATACATAAGTCATACCATTGGAGAATTTGTTGGTTAATCAACTAATTATCCGATGTTATGACTATGACATACGGCTTAGTATGAGAAAGTAATAGTTTGGCAAATAAGTTACCGCCGTTTTTAGGATTTATTTTTTAATGAAAATAGATAACTGATTAAATAGTTAATTCTTATTGTTTGTTGTTTACAACTTCGTTTCAACGTTAAATATGATTTTTATATCTCTTTTTTTAGTAATCACTTGGATTTGACTCTTAAAAGTAATTCTCGCAAATTGTCAACTTTACATCTGCATTAAACGAAACTCCGCCCATAGCTAAGTCGGACATAAAAATATAAATTATTGGGAAACAAAACGTCCATTTCGAATGATAGAAACATTGAGCCAAAAAAAATCTTAATACACGAAATATTTAAATTGATGAATGGCGGGAACTTAACTGCCAAATTAATATGAAAAAATATGTACTTTCTTAAATTTGAGGCTTTTCCTTTAGTTTGTCATTTATCATTACTTTCCAGATTTTGATCCTTATAAGCAACACTATCAGATAGTGGAATAATATAGAGGGTGCATTTTTTTTCAAAATGAACTCGTTCGATTCCCGGCTAGGGAAAAAGTTATTTTAAAAAAGTAATGATGCAGTTTTAGTTTTTATCAAAATCGGCCTCGTAACTCCTTTCAGCATTTTTAGCTAATCCTTATAGTTTCGGATTTGGCCCTGAAGGCCCGTTTTAAAAATTCACCCTGTATAGGTTTTTTTTTTTATTCAATTAAATATTCTCACGTTCAAAAGCTAATTTTAATATTTGTATATTAAATAATATTAATTTATGGTAAATTTCGTGCAAAATAAAAATAAAATGTTGATTGACTATTAATTTATTTTTATTTGTAATTTGTCTGTGTCACATATTTTCGACAGCGTGTAAGGTTGAATGTCTTGAACATTTAATAAACTAAACGAAGATCTAATTATTAACTCAGCGTCAATCATTTACAGAGACGGTCAGGCGATATGGATGGACGAGAACATAAGATTCGGCAAGACGGACCGCTGCTCCACATTCAACAACCCGCCGCTGTGCCCTTCGGGAGACTTCGAGATCCGCGTGCTCGAGGTGTACGGCTTCTCTGGGGCTTAGGGCTCCGCTCCCAGCCCACAGTCCTACGTAGGCCCCACCCTTGCCGCCGTGGCGAATCGTCGGTACATTGACCGAATCGATGTAACGACCTCGGAAGTAATCGATGTATTCGTATTTATACCAGTGGTATATGAAACTCCCAAGCCAAACCAACTCGATTATCGGTCCAGTCTCTGCAACTGTATATTTCGATAGCGGCAACTTGCTAATCAATCGGTTGTATGTATCGATACTTGAATGAATTTATTGATGTATCAATATATCGCACGATGCATCGAATATTCTACTTAACCGACTAGAAGACCTTACACACGTCGAACGATTATTTTCTTAATCGCTAATGATATCGATCAATAATCGATAACATATTTGGGCGAACCTATCGAAGGTATTGTTAGCAGATTCCGCCTACAAGATTAATAGCACCGGCTTATATCAATCAGCTCATCGTTCTGTATCGAGAACGCATCGATGTATCGATTAATCTGTCGGCGTGTATCGCCGACCTGTCGCGGGCCCCTCGCGGCGTATGTTGCGGCCTGTCGCGGCATGTCGCCGGTCCGTTGCGGCGAGTGTCGCTGATCCGTCGCGGCGTGTGTCGCCAGCCTGTCGGTGTGTCGCAGGTCCGTCGTAGCGTGTGTCGCCGGTCTGTCGCGGCGTGTCGCCGGGTGTCGCCGGCGGCCGCGGACCGCCTCGGACGATGTACGGAGTGATAATCTCGTGTCCCCGAGTGATGTGATGTGATGTGTTGTGACGCTTCGGTTCGAAGCTCGCGCGGTGTTCGTGAATCCTTTACAAACGCTTTTATTTTATGAATCAATATTGCCTTAAACAGCCAACATCGAACGTGATGGACTTCGATAGCTGAAGCTATTAGTTTATAATCGAATTGGATTCGAAATATATTATGTATTTTATTACGATTTTATATTCGTACGGTAATCGGTTACGTTATTATGTACTGATTGGTTGATAAACAAGCTGATATCGGAAAATATTGATATGAAATTCAGTATTATTTTATGTGGAGGCTAAATTGTATGTGGTTGTTTTTTCGATGAAAATAAGGCTATTTGATTTTATTTTAAGTATGATCATTGTTTTTTTACGTTATAAAGACACGATCGATTACTATATTTATTGTTTTATGTGATTAGTGTCTTTCAGATTCACCAACATCGCGCCGTATGAATTATACGCTTAGTTAAACCATCCGTTGAGGAGCAACGGAGTCATGCATGCGATTTTCCTTAAATATAAACATATAATCGATATTCGAAGTTTTGGCGGCCAGATAATGCAAAAGCAGCGTGCTAGTGAAATGCATAGTAGATCGCTTTACACTATATAAAACTGTTGCCATATGAAGACGAAAGATTTTCTCATATCCCGCGATAAACCAATCCGCAAAAATCAAAGTGATCGCCGTTTATTTATTGAAAACAATCATGTTTTGATTTAATTTATCTATCTATCGACTTCTCAATATTTATATTTTAATTGTTTATCGCGAGACTGATGAGATATCGACAAAACAAAAGCCGCCGTCGAAACTGACTGTAAATATATTCCTACATTTTTCCTACTATATGTGTGTACCCCGTAGTTTAATATTAACGGCAGTCCGTTCGAGAACAACGAAAAACGGGGAAACTAGGTTGTTTTAATATTACATGTATACATATAATCGTTTTTATATGTCGACGTGTGAGTACAAATTGAATGTCGTAGATACCTTCCCACTAAATACGCTTACGTGAAAGCAATATCGTGTAATAATGTATCTTGAATTATGATAACGCGTAAATTTTATTTAAAAGAATAGTGTTGCACTGTTTAAAGAGATATATAATAAAATTTGAAGAATAACACTGTTAATGTTAAGGTACGGTCGTGTGTTCCGATATCAAAGAAACATATCAGATTTTTGGGTCGGTACTTGAGAGAAATATATTGCATGCCTAGAGCACCGCTTGATAACTTTGCGCGTTGTCAAAATTCAACTATATAATATATTATGGGGCCTAAATTAAAAAAAATATGGCGGATTGTGACAAGAACATTCCAGTGAAAACCTTCAAAGGTTTATCTACTCTGTCACAAGTAAATATGTGGATACTATACTATTTAAATGAGCGTAAGGTTCGTTATATATCGGCAACGACAGTATTCGGTGTTATTTAGACCCCGTCGCCTTAGCATTGTTATATAGTGTATACGCAAACCGTTAGCGCGTGTCTTTGCTCACAATGAATTACCAAAGATGTAAATTATATTCTTTATATATATGCGGACGTTTGAATATATTATGTACAGTGAGATGAAACCGAAATTCGTTCTTTAGAATGCTCTTTACAATAAAACTAAATAACGTTAAAGAATTGTCAAATTAAAATAATCTAATATTGTACCACCGACCACCAGTAAAAATAATATAAATAGCATATCTAAAAACGAATTTCAATATACGTTATTTTTGATACAAAGTCTAATTCACACAAAATAGTTTCTTGATGCGATGACACACGATTTTCTACAGCGTTTGAACTATGGCGAAACTGGCAACATTCAAGCGTTTGACAGAGTTATACAACGACCGACATCAATTTGTTTCTATATACGGTTTATTTTGATTTCATGAACAAGTGATGCTCGCTATTGAGAAACTCGTTGTGTAAGTTAGTTAAGTCACATGCACAAATAAATACCATGCCTACTATATGTTACAAATTCTGGCATGCTTTTATAAAAAGGTATTTTCAAACGTTCGTGTCAAATAATGAGTTGGGGTCGCTACTGCCTTCGTTATGCTTATGTAATGTTTAAGATTTCATAACAACTTATTTATTTATAGTATATACACAAATGTCATATAATTTTGAAGATGAATTGTGTTCGAATGATTTATTTATTGAAATTGAACAATTAGAAAGTGACCCCAAACGACGTTTGAACACTTGCCACGAACGTCGCAAAGTATTATATTACACATATTTGGAAGGAAATGTGCCAAAAATGGACCATTCGATAACAAAATGGCGTGAACGGTATTGTGTAACTTATTCGCTTTCATATTATAATATTACTTAGCGTTGACACGATTGGTGTGTAGTTCCGTGTATTTTCATCGTAAATTTTGACGAAACGTAAGTGTATTTGATCTTTGAAATTTGTTTTTGAGAGCATTTTTACGGCGGGTAGTTTTAATACGCAGGTGCTGCCACACTCTTGCTTTATGTGCAACTTCAAAAAATATACTCTAGATGTCGCCTTAGCCTTATTATATTCGAAAATACGTTGCAATATGTTACAATGAAAATGCTCTCGGAAACAAGCCGATAAAATTTTCGCAATGTAAGTAGGTAGGTGTGTTCGTAATTTTTCGCAATTACTAAATGTAATTTTCGGATATCTATATATCGGAATGGCATATTAATGTTCAGTCGTTGTGTAGGTGATTGTTAACACATATCCCTACAGTACAAAGGGGCTATGTTTCATATCATAGAGTGCTGCGATCAAGACGATGATTTTCGGCGCCGATATTCTGCGCGATCGATGAGTTAATAAAACGACTACATGCCGGATGTCGGCATCGAAAATCGACGTCTCTTTAATCGCAAATGTACGCGGCATGTTAGGTCTGCGATATTGTAAATATTATTTTATTGCCTCCACCCATCAAAGCTTTCAAGTATCATAAATATATGATAAGCTACGGACAAACTTGTCACAAATACACTCGTACAATAGTATGAAATAATGAATTGTTGAATAACAATTTTTTCTAGTCATACAGTTGACCGATTATAAATGGAAAGCTCTTTAGTGAAGTGTCTCGTCGGGTACTGTTCACAATTATTTTTATTATCTATTATGTCAAGTTCTGTAAGTTGTGGATAACATTCTAGCCATACAAGCACAGTTGTTTATAATTTGGGTATCAGCTCGTATTTTCCTATAAATCCTTAATTTACCATTTTTTAATTTTTGATAAAATTCTGGTATGAATTATTTTTCTATAAAAGTTTATGTTAGGATTGGTCTCACTAATCTCATGGGCTGGCTCCATAACGTACAGGAACACTGTATATTGCAGTTTATTCATATTTATATATTAAGTATATTCGTGTTCCAGCTGTTTCGAATAGCGTTGATGGGCGGAGGCAGAACGTAACGAAACTCAAGTTTGTCAAGGTACTACATACGACGTTATTAATTATCAAAAGCCTAAGACTTGTTTTTAAATTCAGATTATTTATGTAATTTATTGAGTAGGTATTATATTGTATATTGAGTTATCTCTTCGGTCGGCGGTTCGACGGTCACATGTTATGTTTTAAGTACTATTTTATTTGTTCGCTCAGTTATTTGAGTCTTGCGTTGGCAACATGCTCGATTGACGTACAGTTCAGTGTTGCCAGTTTGGACGCTTGCGGCGTTTTTCTTATTTTTAAGTTTTCGGTTGTTCCCGCCGGCCGCGGAGAGGCGCCACTTGCGATACGTTGCTGTTAGCCATTTGTCGTTGATCAGTGTAAAGTCTAGTCTTTATCCTGTTTTTATTCTTTAACGATACAATATTATAAATATTTACGAAATGATATTTTAAGTTGTGCGATTACGCCCCGTACGGGGATTTAGGCTCGTGGTTAGTTAGAATTAAGTACATTTGATGTAAATTATACAGTTATTAATCTCTATTCTCCCTTTCAGTATTTGTGGTGTACGTTTTTTTATGTGAGAAGCGTAGTGTGGCGGCGCTAGTGCGGCGGTCGCGAGCGCTTTGTTTTGTTACGATGTACTGTTACATTCGAATAGTTTTAACGCCCTCCGGCGGTGTAAAACTCGTTTATGGTAATGTAAATGTTGCTTTATAATGTCTACAAAATATATAATCCTATATACATATTGTCATTTTATTTTTTAACCCGTTACCTTTAGAATACATTTCGATATCAACCAACCTATATATTATTTTTGCTGATTTCTAACAGAAGAAAAGAAATGTATATAAAAAAGGTCTTTATTTCAATCCATCCTTATTGTCAGTACAAACTGCTTGGCTTATCTTCAAATGAAAATTAAGAAACATGTAGCATGGTTTCCAATCACCGAATGTGTTTCGAACCCAATTCTTGAGTGGCATCTAAGGTAGTTATGGATGTGAAAAGGACTCTATGCGTGCAAAATATTACGCCATAAATAATACGCCTCAAAAAATTGTTAATCCACGAAATGTTTAAATTAATGAATGACGGGAACTTAACTGCCAAATTAATATGAAAAAATATGTATTGTCTTAAAATTTAGGCTTTTCCTTAAATTTGTCATTTATCATTACTTTCCAGAATTTGATCCTTATAAGCAACACTATCAGATAGTGGAATATTATAGAGGATGTATTTTTTTTCACAATGAACTCGTTCGATTCCCCGCTGCGGAAAACGATATGTTAAAAAAATAATGACGCAGTTTTAGTTTTTATCAAAATCTGCCTCGTAACCTCCTTTTAGCATTTTTGGCTAATGCTTATAGTTTCGGATTTGCCCCTGACGGCCTATTTGGAAAATTCACCTGTATAGTAAGAAATATTGGCAATATACTGAACATAAAAATGTTGCTAAATGGGAGTTCTGAAGACAGAGAAATAAGGAAAACATGGTACATATGTAATTTGTATATTTACATAAATTAATAACATATTATACTAGAAATTGAAAATTAACAATCTTTTATTCTAGTTCTGTAATATGACAGTCTGTCTGTAATGGCTGTGACTAGTTCAGCTTCCACAACCGAAATGAGAACTTCATCTAAATTTCTATCAATTTGTTCAATTGAGTATGAGAGGTTCTCATCCGAACACTTTTGTAGATAAAGACAAATCAATGTACACAAGGGTTTTCTTAATTTACAGGAAAACTCTTGCAATTCATCTTTATCATCCTCTTCAAATTTAGATGAATCATTCTTATTCTGGTCTTCCATAGTATTCAAAGCCTTCCACATATTGTAACTGGGTGTAAAATATTTATCAGGCTCTGAGATTTCACTCATTTCAAGGACTTTGACGATTGTAACAGTAGAATCCACAATATCAACTAAATCCATATCTACTTCTTTCTGATTAACAATCTTTCTTTCATAGTAATGTAAAACTGTCTTCACCATCAATGCCACATCTTCCATGTTCTCGTTACTAATGTCTAGTTTCTTGTCAAACCCAACCAAGTTCAACGTGATCTGTAAACTTATGATTAACACTCTTTCCAGCTCATTTTTATCAACCAAATCTTTTTGTTTGATTGTCACCTCTGAAAATGCCACAGTTAAAGATTCAAGGGCTTCAACAGTGACAAAGTGCCCAAAGAAATTGGTTCTAGTTTTGTCTGTGTTACAATATGAGCAAATTGTGTTGAAATTCTCTAGTGCGGTTACGAGAAGGTCTTTGTTTGAAGAGTTCTTCAGGATGAAGTACAAAGCACTAGAATATCCGACTTTGATAAATAAATCAGTCCAAACTCCAACATCGTCTTCAGATGCTAAGAACAGGCAGGAGTTAACCAGCCGTAACAATTGTATTATAACAAGACTATCATCAGACTTAATATATTCTATTATAAATGATAAGAATGAGTCCATTTTAAGGAGAGATTCCACTGCTTCCTTTTGACAACACATATTGGCTATAATGCCGACAACAATCTCGATAATGCGCGGAGTTTCGATGGTCGGTAATGCAAAATTAAACAGCTTTAATATTTCATGTTTTTGCAAAAAAAGAACCACGTCCCTCTCTGCCGTCATGTCCCAAAGTGTACAAAGGTCATCTTCGAAAGTCTTCTCTTGGACTTCCTCTTTTAATAAATCCAAATTAGCTAGTTTTAAAAGAATTTTTAGCACAAATCGTTCGCTGTACGCTGTGTCTCCAATCACGTCGCCCGTAACTTGGGCCTCGACGGGATTTTCTTGTCGTTCTTCCAGAGGTTTCATTGTTTAAATATTTCTTAATTCATAACATTTAATAAAACAGGTTGAACTTATTCTCTTCTTGTTCGCGCTTATATTTGTTAAGCACAACGGCACAACACAACACAGCATCACTTAGAAATCATTCAATTTGAATTGACATTGACACTACTGACAGTCAACTGTCAATAAGGAGTATGGGTATTCTGTGATGATAACTCGTCAAGATAAAAAATGTATAAAAAATACAATTGGTCTTTGGTCATTGGCAATTTTCCCAGGTAAAGAAGTTTTAGTAATAACCTAGCAACATTAAGATTAGCGATGGGCGATTGTTGTAAAAAACAACAATCGAATAAATCGATAATCGACGGAATCAAGAAGTTATTTTTTATAATTAATAAGTTCACTTCTTTTCTAATAATATGAAAGGTATAATAATATTATTTATAATTAAATATACTGCAATAAATGACCAGTCTGACTTAACCAACTCAAGCTTTTTAAGCAAATGATCCACTGCGCTGCTAGGCTGCTATTAGCTTTTCATACACTAAACAATCGACCAAAATCGATCCACAATCGAATTTCGATTGTTCGATAGTTTTTAGTAACAATCGCGCATCTATAGTTAAGATCATGGAACAGAAAAAACAAGCTTGCTTTTCTTTTCTATGGGTTAGATTAATAGAGCACTATCACACACATAGAAAAGCTTTTCAGTAAAGCAAGCAATACTCTTTGCACACAGCTACTTTTTAATTAAACATAGTAAAAACACATCTTTTGTGTATTTGAATATTTATTGAATACTTTTTAAATCCCTTAGAAAAGGATCTAAGATTAACTAGTTCTGTACCTCATTTGGTTCTCTCTTTAGAGTTGTATGTACACGATAACATGCTAATACGGAGTAATACGCGTTTTGATAAACAAATTATAAGTATTGCTAGCAAGACTAAAAGCATCGAAAAATTGCTCATTTCCAATATCATTTCCTTGATCCAACAAAATACTTGTCATTCCTTTGAATAAGTGTTAAACTTAAAAGGGAAAATAGTAAATGGTAAAAATCATAAAGTTTAGAAAGATAGTTTTTAATAAAATCAATACAAATTGATTAGATATTACTATAACAATTACTGTCGCTTATTACAGAACTAGGTATATGAACTGCTAAGTAGCACATTTATAATTAGTTTTTTACTACAATCATACAAACAAGTATTGGATTATTAAATAATGGACGTCGGGTTTGTGTTAAAAAAAATGTTTTTAGGAGGGCTATAAGAATAATCATATTTAAAAAGTCGCTACCTGCGAGGCAATAAAACGAGCGAACAGAACTGACTGAAGCAATATTTTAGTTTACATTACAAGAATGTTTTCGCGTGCCTAAGTTTGTCCTTTATTAATTCTTAAGTTTTACGAACTACACAAAACTTGGCAGTAAGTTCACCGGGTTAGATGGAATTAATACTCTTCAGTTCTATTTAACTTGGTAATCGAACCTACCTAGTGCTCCTAGTACGTATTAGTATTTTAGTGCCCCGCTAGCAATGTCTATTAAACATTACTAAAGTAATAATTTGCCCTAGTAGTGCCATAAAATTATGCACATATTACAAACATGATAAATGGGTGCGTTTTAAAAATATGATTTTAATACGAACTGCACATTTATGTATGTAATTATATAACATCAAATTAAAATATTGTAATGGTTTCATTTCTAATCTGGATGCTTAACAGCCGCTGCGTTGTTGACCAATTTGCTTTGTGACAACAACTGGATGGTTGTTACTCTATCATGCAAAAATGGCCAAACAGGTTTGGATAAAATTTGGCACACACATAGCTTATTAAGAAACCTTGATTAAGAAATAGGATACTTTTTACCATGTTCAACAAGGCCTAAGAGAGCAGTTAGTGCTAATATTTGAAGTGTATTTTGGATGATTCTCTTATGAAATGTGAATTTATTACTAGACCCAACATCCATTTTTATTGTGTCAATGCAACTTGCATATTTTATTGATATAATTTACACATTTATTTTTATTATATCTTAGATTAACAATAATAAGAAACATTGTAATATATAATTACAATGGTTCTGTGTACCTTTCATACACAACTAATAAGGACAAGTGTCCTGAAAGATTATATTTAATACTTTGATTACAAGAAAACTGTCAAAAACTTATTATAAGACTGAAAGGAACTACATCTGTTGCTTGCGCTGGTTGTACAAAATGACATTGTTTTATTTTGGGCTTACTCCCCATATTGTATTGCTAAAAATACAAACATTTCCGGAAATATATAAAAAAATATCCGTAGAATTCTATCATACAATCATTCAATTGCGAACTCAGTTAACATTACAAATAAAGTTACTTTGTAACAAAGTCGACTTATTATCTCTTGTGGTTTTATTGCGCAAAATATTATAATAACCACCATAGAACAATACATGGGCATCCAAAAGCCAATGTGCACTAACTATCCGTTTTGACTTCTTTGGCCGGCGGGGCGTCTTCGTGGTCTTGTTGTCTCCTTTTCTTGCCATATTTCCCTTTGAAGTTGCCTTTGCCCTTGTGTTTGTAGTTCTTCATGTTCCTGCGTCGTTTGCCCATTTCCTCGGCAGTCTTATCTAAGTATTCCTTTTCCTCGTCGCCTTCCAACAGTCGTATATTCACTTTATGGTCTCCGACGCTCAGGGTACCATCGCTGATCAGCTTCATGTACTCCTTGGCACCATTCTCCTGTCCGAATCTAATCCAACCGTGTGTAAGGCCGACTTTGAAATCAACAAAACCTATATCGGCATCTTTATCTGAAATAGAAGGAAATTTGATTGATACCAGATTATATAAAATTCAAACAAATATGCAATTCACCTGGTTTTAAATGGACAAAATTATTTGTGGACAAATTGAAAACCTAATAAAATAAAATCTGCCTCATTGGACCCATCGGTTGGATCTGACAGAATACTAAATACTAAATCAAGTGTAAAAAGCTTGTAACTTAAGAAATCCATTAAAATCCCTTACCATGCGCAAGGATGGCAGATTTAATGTCTTCTCTGGAAATTGTATCATGTCCGTCACTAAAGTACAGCACCGTCCCAGTGGGGAGCGAGAAATCTGCCTTCTCTGGAACCTGTAAAATTTAAAATTCTCTGTAAAATAACTTGTTTTAACGTTATAATGGTGCTGCATTATGATCTGATGTTTCCTTGTATACTGTCTGCATGTAAACTAATTAACTGAAACATTTTATAGTAAAGTAAGAGATATTATGAGTCGAAAGTAAAAAAAATAGTAAGTAAAAAATTAAGTTACATAATATCAAGATTTATTTTCGTATCAAGCTATTATTGATTATATTGTAAAGAGAAATGCTTGTTTGTTTGTAATCAACAAAGTCTACGAAATAAATCGAAATAATTAATTTAAAAGTAATATAGGCTAAAATTGTATGCCACCGGAAAACAAGTGAAACCGTCGCACAATTAATATCATATAATTTTTTTCTTCAGTAGTCCAAACATTTTCAAAAAAATAATCAAAAAAATGGGTGTTAACAATCCACAGATCACTCACTTCTACTACTACCTCCTTAGTACGTTTCTCCCTCTTATCTCTCCTGTTGGCGTGCTCCTCTTGTTTCATCTTCAGGTAATCCTCTTGCCACAATACAAGAAGATCAGTGCCTTTGAATTTTAAATTCTTCGTCTCAACAAATTTGTCAGCCTGAATGTGAAATTAAAATGTTTCTTTTAAATTTGACTGGTTCTATTTGCTACAAATTTATAATAAGTATATTTTTGTGATAAGGTTAGATTTCAATTTATGAAAAATAAAATACAAATGAAAATCACCTGATCCCTAGTCTTGAAGGTTATAAATATAGATCCTTTGAACATGCGTTTTTTTGTGCGTTTGTCTAGATATCGCCTCATGATCAAATTCTCAATAACTTCGAATGGTTTAAAGAACTGAAGCAAGTCATCCAGAGTAGAGTCCTTGGCGAAACCTTTGGCGTAGACAGTCCTGGCCAGCAGCTGCTTGCGACGGTCTTCTGTCATCTCCGGTATTGGCATTTTAGGACTGCGACGCACTTTCGTGTCTGAAATCTAGACAAAACACATGTATAATAACATTGATTATTTTTGATTTTTTAGTGAAATAACTAAAAATAGTATATATGTTCAATTTTGCCTTGTGTTGGATATTTACACAGATATTATAATGTAGGATTAAAGTATTGTCTGCATGTAGAGCCCCCCTTGCGGTGTTCAGATTTTTGATTATCAGAAAAAATCATTCAATACTTGTACAAAAATAAAACTTACAAGTAAATGTAACATAGGTTCCCTCTGCGTGTTCTTCCAGCTTTACAATGGTGTGTGTTCTGAGGAACTGTTCGATCTGGTGCCTACATCACCTTTCCTTCATCGCACCACTCGCCGTAGGATGAGGTTCCATCCACATCAACTTGACCCGTGGCGGTCCTCCATGGTTCGGCTTGCATGGTCATTTTTGCCGCGTATGTGCAATATGTGGAATGAACTTCCTCCTGAGTTATTCCCTCAGGACTATGACATGGGGTTCTTCAAGAGGGGTGTAAAAAGAACTCTCCTTCAATGCCGGTGATGCATTGGCGACTCCTCTGGTGTTGCAAATGTCCATAGGCGATGGTGACTGCTTTCCACCAGGTAGCCCGTATGCCTTATCGTTAGGTAAAATAAAAAAATGAAAAAATAATAAAAATGTACAAAATACCTCTAGAAGTCCAGATGTGGATTTCTGCAGTGCCTTCACAATGACATCAATGTCTGTGGTGAGCTTGGAGAGCCGGTTGAACCTGGTTAGTACCTCTAAGGGCACCCAGCCATCGTCCAGCTTGGTTTGTTCATTGAGAAATTTGTCTCGAGGCAAGTTTATGTCACCTGGAATGTTTGGCTACTGGTTATTAATCATCATCCACTCATTACTGTTCTAATGCTAAGCAGTGGTTTCCTCGCAGTGGTTTCCTCGCAGAACTTAGTTACTTAATCAACAAGGAGGGCCCCCTCCTGGTTTAGGGGTCTGTCCTCCGCTCTTATGAAAACGAGAGAAATAAGACTATTTACACAGGGTTTATATAAGTAGCTATAATTTTAACTCGCTCCCTGGGGGCGCAGGTTCGCATTAAGTAAATTACGGCAAAATTATCATTTAGCTATAGAACGTTAATAGATTAGTACCCTGAAACCAAATATATTCATAGTTGACATAGGTGTAAGAGTTACTATGAATTTGACTGATGCAATATTAAATAGTTTGTGCAATAAGGTTATTTACCTTAACTTTGCTAACATAGTTATAAACGTGGTAGAAACATTGTTGAGCGCTGCTGTTCTGGTTTAGAAGGACACACTCATATCAGTTCACGATACAACTTAGTTCTTAGGCCGACCATAGGCGGACTCTACACTTCAATGAAGTTGATTTTAGACGTCCATGGGCGGCAGTTGCCATTTATCGTCAGGTAGACAGCATGTGCTCTATATTTCTAAAATAAAACCTTTTGAAATACTTACTAAAATAGTATTCCATCTGGCGGATGATGGATTCTTCCAAAGAGGCTTCGTCAGCTGCATTTTTATCTTCATTACTCCCTTCTGCATTCGCTTCTTCAGCAACGGTTTCCTCGACATTACTGTCCTCCTTGCCTTCACCATTTGCTTTCAACTCAACCTCCTTTTCCTCAGTCATATTTGATAATCTGAATATAAAATTGCTGACCAATATGTCCGCCAACTAGAATTAGACGCGCAGTTTACAGCAATAATACTCACCAAGTATATATTTGAAATATGTTTTATTAAAAGGGGATTTACAAGTAGTCTAAACTGATAGTTACTCTAATATTTACTCTTGTTTTAATAAAACACGTGTTCTAATTTAACACGCCGCAAGTCCAACCATGTTACCATGTACCGGCGACAGTTAATCGATACGAAAATGACGAGATACAAAATAAAATATTGATAATCTGCGCCAGGAAACCACAGAATATAATTTACGCGCACAGAATAAAAAATGCATCCATAGACATAATATCGTTTAAATGCACACATAATGGAAACAATAAAGCCAAAAGGCTACTTGACTCAAATTAAAATAATATTATAAGTATAGTCCCGAGTCCGTGTAAAACTGCAAGTTCGCTCTGAATATAGAAATAAATCGCGTCGCCATAGCAAATTATATGACTACACCAGCCCGCAAAAACTTCATTTAGTTTTAAAGCTCAATCATTTTTTCATAAAATTATCGTAGGATAAAACCAGACTCCGACTGTCGGAGACAGATTTATATTGATTTTTTTGACTTTAGACGTAATGTTTATGAAAATGCCTTAACATAAGTTAAAATACAATCTATGTAATATTTATTATTTAATTAATAAGTGAAAAGTAAAAAAAGGAAATATATTTTATAAATTTTGGAGTGTTACATATCCGATTATCGGATGTCCTAATCCGGTAATCGGACAAACAACGTATTATAATAGTGTCTGTGTCATACTCATAAGTGTCACAACCTTAATAACCTCAAATCTCAACAATCACAAAACATCTATAAATATTTAGCAAAGAATATGAAAGAAATTTCTTGGCTATTATAAAGTGGAAGTGGATGAAAACATAAGTTATTGGCAAAATGGGAGTTAGAGGTTTGACCACATATATCAATTATAACCAAGACATATTCATGCAGCAATATTTTCTTCGTGACTGTTTTCTTGTTATCGATGGAAACAGCCTTTGCGCGCAATTATATAGAACATTAAACGGTTTCTCCGCTTTCGGCGGGGATTATGATAAATACGCAGCTCATACGAAGACGTTTTTCAAATATTTGAGAAAATGTAACGTGACACCATTCGTTATTTTTGATGGCAGTTATGTAGTGAAGAAATTGAAGACCGCTTACAGTCGTCTACGATCCAAAATTAGTGGCGCGTCCAGACTAGATCCAGTGACTCAAGACAGTTTACAGATCTTTCCATACTTGCTTCGGTATGTCTTCAAAGAGGTACTGAATGAAATGAATATTCCGTACACAATCTGTGAATTTGAGGCTGATGACGAAATCGCAGCTATGGCCAGGCATCTGCAGTGCCCAGTGTTGAGTTACGACTCCGACTTCTTTATCTACAATGTACTGTATATTCCATTTAATACAGTAGAGATTAAGCCTAAGCCTATTGAACTCAATGGTACCAAGGTGCATGCGATACACTGCAAATTGTACACAGTTAAAGGGCTTTGTGACCATTTTGGTGGTCTCAAGGAGGAGCTATTGCCACTATTAGCAACACTGCTTGGCAATGATTATGCAGAAAAAAAGGTGTTTAGAAAGTTTTTCTCTCAGCTAAAGTTACAAAAGCGTCGGAAGAGGAAAAATGAGCAACAAAGATGCATCCATGCTATGTTCAATTGGCTAAAAAATGAAACTTTGGACTCTGCTATTGAGAAAATTTTGGGTAGACTCAAGAAACACCAGAAAAACAAAATACACTTGATTATCACGAGAAGTATTGATAGTTACAACAGTAATCATTGTAGATCACTGTTGTTTTTTGATATTCCAGATGAAACTACTAGAAAGGTTGGAAATATTGTAATTCCTGAAACATCAAGTACCATAGGTCTTGAAGAAAATAGCCAAGAGGATGATGAAGACAATGGTGATTTGTTAGAAGATAACGATGACAGTAGTGATTCCTCTGCCAGTGAAGCCAGCTCCGTAGAAGAATCTGATGAAAACAGTGTACCAGACTGGTTTGCAGATAGAGTCAGAACCCATCTCATACCTCCATGTTACCTCAACATCTTCACTCTACATTTACATTTTTGCAGCCCACAGGCTGAAGACTATAGTGATACAGACTCTTTTCTATGTGCATTACCAATATTAAGATATGGATTTGATTTGCTGACAGATTTTGAGCATGACGGTTTTACATATGTCAGTAGAGAAGGCAACAATGAATATAAGAGGATATTTATAGATAAGGAATATTCTACACCAAGATTAATAGATGCACCATTTTATGAACTTTCTGAAGAACAATTAAAATCATGTTTTATGCACTTTTTACATCAACACTTTTCAAATCTTGACAGCAGTGACTTTGATATGTTGCCAGCCAATTTCAAATTATACATGTTAGCAATTTTATGGTGGATAGCTAAATGCGATGTGCCCCTAACACATGTACATAGTCTGCTGTTATGTTACGTAGTTTTAGAAATGATTGATGAAAAAACTGGAACTTTCCGTGGCCATAATCACTTCAACAATAAATTCTCAAAGAAAATTGAGGAGTTCAAACGTAGACCAGCGAATCAAGTAACTGAGGATGTTTGTTTGAATAAAAATAAGGTTAATTATGAGGATTGTATGGTAGCAGCAAGTGTCCTTTTAAAACATTTTGAAATTGACAATAGCATTAAGAAAAGGCCGAAGTCATATGATGTGAAAAGAATACACTCCTTTGCCCAATTTCAGTGTTGCTTAGGACAGTTGAACAGCTTAAATAAATTATGCTGTAAAAATTTTGAGACCACAATATATTCTAAGAGTTACAATGGTACTTTTGTTTACAATATTGCTTTGAAGTTAGAAAATCAGAATCCTACAGAATATCTAGAGCAATATCTCAAAGGTGCTACAACTGTTTTAATGTTTTATAAGAATTTATGTACAGTTTTTAGTAAATTACTGGAAAAGTTACATTTGAAAACGAAAACCTGTTTGCCGAAAAAGGTGACAAGGCGTGGTAGACGAAAAAATAAAACAGAATTAAAAGAAATCAATTTTCTTGTAAAAGGTTTTGAATCAGAGGTTGTAATATAGTATTTTTTGTTATAAAACTGTTTTATTCCACCCTTCCTGCATAGTATAATAATATTACAAAATTGCAAGGATTGTTAGGATTTTATTTTCAAATTAATTAATATGTCATTTACTACTCGATAAAAGGTACCGGCGCGTCACTAGTATTTCAAATCACGCTGTGAACTTAACTATGTACATACTTATATATTAATTATAATAAACAAGCCCTGAACTAATCAGCGATTAAATTATCTTTACTTCCGACATAGATTAGACTTCCGATAAGGATTACTTGTTCTTCTATTCAAGCTTAAGGATAAGAAAACAAAGATTAAAATGTAAATAAATATTTTAATACTATGTTACGATGTTAACGACTTTTAGATTTTCCATTCGCATAGGTTTCTTGTGGGCTGGAAGTGCTGGAACACACCATACTGTTCAATTTCTCGCCCAAAATGTAGAATGTAAGGGCTACGCACACACTCGCTGTAATGAAGATAGCACGTGCGAACCAATTCAAATGGTCGAATATCGGGTACACCCACACTCCCGTTCTCATGTAAATCACGAACATCCACAGAATGTAACTGCAGTTGAAGGCGATTATAATGAAGAAGCCAGTTGCTCTCGAAGGATAACTTCTGTACGAAGACAGGAGCTCTATTATTATGAAGATGGCAACGGTTGTGTGCATTACGTGGTTCACCCACTTTGGATATAATCTGAAAGAAGTTTAAGAGAATAAGATAAAGTATAAGCAACAGTCAAACCCAGGGCTCTACCAATTTTAATGTTTTCTACGGTATATTCGCTGTTCATTGCTTAGTAACTTTTACGCTTTAAATTTTATGTGTTTATATTTTTAGGGTAAAAAGTTCATAGTAAGTAGAAACATCCATTTCTGAGTTTTCATAAATTTTACTCGTAGTAATGTGGCGGGAAATGTAAATGCTCTTGTCAAGTGTCGACAAACGAAATCTTAATTACCTTTCAATGTGGTCCGGGAAGATCAACTGTTTATCCACCGCATATATACTCCAGAAAGCGAGGGAAACGTAGATGGCCACTGGAAAGGCCAGAGAGAATAGAGTGTCTTTTATTTTTCGAATTATTGGCGCGCGTTTTGTTGACTTTGCTTCTGAGCCGAAGATGTCGTTAATAAAAGCTATGCAGTAGAAGATTGTTTGCATTATCTGTAAAAAAGATTGATAATATCTTAATTATTATTGTTGTTATTATTTGTAAGTGCTCTCCTAGTATAGTCATCATCGACGCCTAGGTAAGCCGAATTTTAGATTATATTTGGATTTACTCGTTAAGAAAAGTACTTAGAGGCAGTAGGTAAGATTTATCTTACAGGCTACATTTTATTTCGAAAATGATTTAGCTTTCCCTATTTAAATTTAAAAAACCATACGCGACTTCACTTCATCGTCGCGTCGCGTGGTCTTTAAATTTGTATATATTATGTATAAATTAGATACATGGCTGTGATTTATATCTGCCGTATTTTATGACGATCATGTATATGCACCTATCCCTCTTTATCTTTGTCAGTAAATTTTAACGCATAATATCTTGATAATTATAATAATTACGTACCTATATAATTAAATGTCTTGAAAATTGAAAGCAGTGATCAAGATAACAGATAATACATAGCTATGTAAACTCTATATGACCATTTCGAAATACTATAGTCGTAAAATACGAATGAACGAAGTTAAACACGTACCGTATTTAGCACAACATAAATCTTTTCAGCAACTAGGATCCCAGTTTTTTCTTAAGTTTAAAATTGAGTGAAAAATTATTAAAAAATAAATAAATCTTAAAAGTAAATTATTTAAAACACAGTAACCTTTTGGATAGCATATTATAGGACCAAATCCACCGGTAACGACCTGATTAACCTTAAATATACCTATAGGTCGTCTTAGCCTGTAACCCTGTATAAATAAAATTAAAATGATAGGGAATTAATTATTCTATTTTATTTCGCTTTTTCTTTAATGAACGCTGTACTGTTGTAGTATTTAGCGGCACCTTTTGATATTTCTGCGTGTGACATTTATGTGTTCCTCACACTTAGGTAAATGTTCGGCACTGACCAATTTGTATATAAATTTGAGAAGTAATTGAACTATTTGCAGTTAATTTTTCTAAATCACTCTAGGTATATACCTAAGATCAACAGCACTAATACACGCTGCAAACCCAACCAGAGCAGTTTTACACCTTTTAACAAATAAAATGTTTTGCTACTTCTGTGTGATACTCAACACGAAGGTGCTAGTAACAATAATTTACATTTTAATATAATTAGCACCTGCGAGCATAGACAGTATTTAAGACATATATTTTTCCTTATAGAACAGGATATAGTTTCCATACTTACGAGACACCACATAGTGAGAAACATACTCCGTGATTGTAACGGCAAATCCTCTAATTCCTTAGCAGGCAACGGTAAAACAATATATAACTGGTCGTACAGTATCGTGTACGCATTAATTGTAGCAGCACATAAGTGGAACACTGGTCGAAACATTGTTGTGAATAGGTACTTAAAAAAATAAAACTAAATGCACTAAAGCGCGCGAAACCGACGACGTCCGATGGACAATTGAATGATTGTTAATTGCTCGTCATGACATCGTTGGGAATACTAAAATGTAGAAGGCGTTTACGAATGGTCTGGTTTCGTATCAAACGTTACGTGTATGGATAAGATAATAAAAAAATAAATAAGTATAATGATTACGTTAATTATTTAAATATAGGTATATAGATAAATATGGTACATAATTAAACTCTCGGAGCTCAGAAATAGGTGTAGATGACACATGACCTCGCAGAACACGAGATTCAAGCTCAACTTGTTATTGTTCGATTTACTTACTAAGCGCCACAATAAACGCGAATGCGATTTTGGATATTTTATGCGCTTATGAATTTTATATCACTTAATGATATTTAAGTAATGGTTGTTTACATTATTTCATCAACAAAAAAGTTGTTTTGAAGGTGGTAGAACCCTTTGTGGTTCGACTCCAGCGGCACCACTGCCACACCTATTTCTACCTAATAACAGCAGTGTTAGGCGCTGCTGTGTTCCGGTTTGAAGGGTGTGGTAAGGGAGACAGATTTTTCCGAGGCGTTCCAGCTTAGTCCTCAGGCGTAGCGGCGCATCTGTGGCCGACCTCAGGTAGGAAACCTATATCTATCATGGTCATATATCTAATCCTATCTGGGATTGATTACAGACGTCCATGGGCGGCAGTAGCCACTTACCATCAGGTGGACCGCATGCTCGTCTGTTACTCTTATGTTATAAAAAAAATCAAGCCCTAAATATACAGGGTGAATTTTTCAAATGGGCCTTCAGGGCCAAATCTGAAACTATAAGGATTAGCGAAAAATGCTGAAAGGAGTTACGAGGCCGATTTTGATAAAAACTAAAACTGCATCATTCGTTTCTTAAAATATCTTTTTCCTTAGCCGGGAATCGAACGAGTTCATTTTGAAAAAAAAAATACACCCTCTATATTATTCCACTATCTGATAGTGTTGCTTATAAGGATCAAATTCTGGGAAGTAATGATAAATGACAAACTAAAGGAAAAGCCTCATTTTTAAGAAAATACATAACAATAGAATTTTCTTTTAAAATGAACTCGTACGATTCCCGGCTATGGAATAAGTTATTTTAAAAAAATAATGATGCAGTTTTAGTTTTTATCAAAAACGGCCTCGTAACTCCTTTCAGCATTTTTCGCTAATCCTTATAGTTTCGGATCTGGCCCTGAAGGCCCATTTGAAAAATTCACCCTGTATATATATATATATATAGGGCTTGATTTTTGTAAATATATGTAATGATAAATGACAAAGTAAAGGAAAAGCCTCATTTTTAAGAAACTTCAAATTTTTTCGCAATCATTTGGCAGTTAAGTTTCCGCCATTAATTAATTTAAACATTTTTTTGCCTAATGTTTCAAATCATTCGAAAGCGGACGTTTTGTTTTCCAAGAATTTATATTTTTATGTTCAACTTAGTTAAGGTTATTTTTAGGACCATTATAATAGATTTGCAACTTGCTATGCGCGGAGTTTCGTTTAGGGGAGAGTCCTACAGTACCGTCACCCTAAGGTTCATAAACGAAAAAATCCAAATATCTAAGAATAAATGTAAAATATCACCCTAAATCTTTAAAGGAAGCATAGTGTTATAAATAAAAATAATAGACAACCCATATATTTAGAAATAATCCATTTTATTTGTAAAATTCAAAGATTAGAGAAAATCAGATTTGAAAAAAATGGCCTCCAGTACCGGCCAGTAAATATGTAACTATTTTTATGGCACAATAATCACAAATATACTGATTACTGCGTTCCGATATATTAGCGCAAGCCTCATGGACCCAAACTTTGCAGTTTCCACATTGAATCCAGTCCTCTTCACGAGATTCAAGGCATAAAGAGCAAGTTGTTTCTTCTGCGTACGATTTGTGAAGAGGAGGCATGTTTTTGTTTTCGTTTTTATTTTTCTTTGATCTTTTACTTACGCCTTTTCCTGACCGCAAACTCCTACCTTTTTAGTAATACCTTTACCTGTACCTATACTGAAATTATTATTTTTCTTGTAGTTTTTCTTGCCATGAAAAGAAAGTCATTTCCCACATTGCTGAAACTGCGGGAACGCTGTACTGCGGGAAACGAAATTATATTAAGTTTGATCACCAACAAAAACGTATAAATGAAGATCGATTCAAAACACTTTTTTTTAATAATTGTATAAGTAAATTATACGTACCAGGACTAACGGGCTTTAAATTTTCATCTGTACTTCGAAAATCACACTCAGAACTTTAATACTGTAGCGTAGGTGTATCTTAAGCAACACTAATCTTCGCACTGACAGTAAACGCTTCGAGACTCGTTCCTCTCGCTCAGGGCCTAACCTTTTAACAACATATCTGTGATTCTACTGAATTTCCTTTAACGCCACCTGTTATAGGCTAAGAGAATTTGCAAGTGGCCGGTATTGGATGCCGGCCGGTACTGTAGGACTCTCCCCTAATACAGATGTAAAGTTAACAATTTGCGAGAATCACTTTTTCGAGTTAAATCCGAGTGGTTACTTGAGATATCGAATTGATATTGAAAATCATATTCAAAGTTGAAAAGAAGTTGTAAACAACAAAAAATAAGAATTTACTAATTCAGTTATCTATTTTTATTAAAAAATAAATCGTAAAAACGGCAGGAATTTAGTTGCCTACCTATTACTTTCTTATACTAAGCCGTATGTCATGGTCATAACATCGAATAATTAGTTATGACTTATGTATGTTTTTAAATAATTATACATAAATAATTTGCTATGTATAATCTTTAAGGATTAGTATGCCAATTTATGGAAAAATAGGTATTTTATTCAAAATTTTCCTTTTCCTTTAATATGTCACATAACATTACTTTCCAGAATTTGATCCTTATAAGCGACACTATCAGACAGTGGAATAATATAGAGGGTTTAATTTTTTACAAAATGAACTCGTTCGATTCCCGGCTAAGGAAAAAGATATTTTAAAAAACGAATGATGCAGTTTTAGTTTTTATCAAAATCGGCCTCGTAAATCCTTTCAGCATTTTTCGCTAATCCTTATAGTTTCGGATTTGGCCCTGAAAGCCCGTTTGAAAAATTCACCCTGTATATATATTATTTCTGCACTTTAAAACGTGCAGCATGCAGTCCAACTAATGGTAAGTGGCTGCTATCGCTTGTGAACATCCTTAATCAACCAGAGATAAGAGTAGTGTTCTTTCTGAAATCGCCCACAAATGTGTTGCTACCCCTGAGGTTCCACCACCTTCGTGTGTTATTTGTATAACCTACAAATTTCAGCAGAATTTGGTGTGTAGAACTCAGAACGCTAACAAATACTGTAATCGTACAAATATTGGTTAAATCATAAAATCTTCACATAATCTTCACATAATTTCCATAACACATTGCGTATAATAATAATAACTATATAATTATCATAGATAAGTATAGATATCTCACCGCCTTGTAATTGAAGGAAGCCATTAAATGGCTTAAACGGCTCACAATTCTGTCAGCCGTTTAATGGCTGTCATGGTGTAATTTACGCGGAACAATGCCGGCATACGCAGATACGTGGTGCAAGAACACGAAATGAAAAAAAGGGTGTAGAAATATCGTTTCATTCGTAAATGATTTAAAAACTACATTTTTTTAATATTATTGAAATACTAAAATAGATGACAGTGAATTTAGTTTATAGTTAATTTAATTACTTAAAATTTCATATATTTTTAGTAATTATAATCTATGATAATAATACATAATGTCCATTCTACATATTGTTCTATTCTGAGTAAGTATAAATGGTTGCATGTTCCACCGTACTTGTAGCATATTATTGAATATAAGTTTTTGTAGATGTTTTTTCAATAGACATTTTTAATTATCATTGTTTCAGCAGACAATAAAATGATGATTTATATTCCTGTATTATCTCCGTGTAGAGCTCCTATTCGTTTTTGTATGTGCTCTGAGCGTATTCATTATTATTATAATAGGTACATAGTAATGAATATTAATTGGCTCGATGACAGTTATTTAATTTAATAATTAAAGTAAAGTTTTCGTGATTCTACTTTGTAGGTAGGTACCTCTCCACCACTTTCTCTGCCCTAGGTAGGTACCATTGTAGTGCTGTCAATGTTAAGGGGTGTTACAACGGCTATGAGGGGTAACAATCCTACTTGGGGCTGCTCGGACGACTACATATGTCCAGAAACAGCAGTGACCACTTGCTATCATGTAGATGACTTACTCATTTGTTATTTTGCAATAATAGGAAATAATAATGTAATTGAGATATAAGAGATTATGCGCTAAGATATAATTAATTATTTAATTTACTTACCGTACCGTGTACTCGTACACTTCAGAAAAGTAAGGTATAGATAAAATACATAGTTATGTGTTATCAATTGATAATTGAACTATTCCAATTGTTTATTTTGACTACTTTTCCTTATATTCTTATTAAACTTACGATTTAAAATTAAAAAAAAAAAGTTTCGTTTAAAACCATTGAAGATATTTGTAAGTACCTAAAAAGTTTAGATTCCTTTAATAAAACAATATAATTTAGATAAAGATCTACCGAGAACGACAAGCCTCTACTCAATTCTCACCTGTGTATTTATCAGTATCACTAATTATTTTTCTGCTCAATATGCCAACACTGTATGACGTAAGCATTACATACATAATAGTGCTAATAATCCTTACTTACGATTAATTATCATAATTGAAACATTAGATATAATTAGATAGAATTTACCATAAGTGTACCTAAGTATTTAAATGAATTTGAAATACTATATGTGCTCTACCTATTCTCTACATTGGGTTAATCAGAGCATCAGGGGGGCCCCGATTTGGACAATACGATATGATTTAAATCTTCCCGAATCTTATGTAATCTCGCTTGCGCCCTTGCATATCACGGGATTACAACATTCTAATGCTTTTGCTCGATCCACTTATGAACAATGAAGAACACCAACCTGTGTAACATCTCACAGGAGTTATTGTAGCAAAATTTAGCGTTACAATGGTGCTTCCAAGGGCAGTGATAGCTTAGTGGTTGAAAGTCGGCTTCTTCACGTAATTATAAATCAATGAACACTTGCTATAACGGTGAAGGAAAACATCGTGAGGAATACACCTTTTGTCTACGATTTCACACTTGGCCAACGCGGTGGTCTACGGCCTAAACACTTCACATTCGGAGTGGAGATCTGTGTCCACCAGTGGGAAATTATAGGGTTGATGACGACGTGGTGCCTCAATAGTCTAGCCACAAAGGGCCTGTGATAGTAACAGAACGTGAGTCATGGAGTAGGGCTTGTGAAATGTATCAATGAAAACTGTTATCGTCGCATTCGTCTCCGGGTTTGCGGGTCAAAGTTTGTATGTCAGCGATAACTGAGATAAGCAAGATAGATTACAATACAGGCGGATCCAGGATTATTCAATTTGGTTTGACCTAGTAGACTTTGAGTTTGATGACAAACGGTCTACTTAGAAAGAGGAAAAAGAATGTTCTTTGCGAGATAAGTCAAAAGTTGCTAAAATAATGCAGGGTTGAAAAAAGGTTGGAAGTAAAAAAAAACGATCATATTTTTATTGCTTTCTACACATTTGCAGCCCCCTTAAAGTCATGGGTGGTCTCAAATATATAATTAATCTGGTCTTATTTGAAGGGGGTCGTTGTTTTCAAATGTATCCTTTGTTAAAATATCTTCAATGCGTTTTAATTTAGTTTTCAGCGTTACTATATCTATAATTAACCCCATTGTATAGTACCTACGTATGAATGTTCAACTACGATTGAAGATAAATAATGTATCACCTCTTAGTAACCTTCGATAATTCATGAATTGAATGCACATATTATTAATAACTGTGTCCTAAAGAAATCTCTGTATCTTAATGACACCTACTAGAAATAACCTTCTCAATCTGTCGATAACTTGTGACGATGATGACGCATTTTCAAATTCCATGTATCATTCTCTTAATGCGTCTAAAGTCTACGGTATAATTAAAAAAAACTATCCTTTCATTTCATTTGATTACATTTCATTCCGTTTCGTGTCGTTCCAGTCTATTCCATTTCCATTTCGTTAAAATAAAAATATAGTTGTTATATCAGTGTGAATGATAACGGATTATCGATTTTCTAATCTTTCCAAAGCGTCATAAGTCCCAATCCCACTTCTTAATATAGCGACGTGCCAATATGCGGATTTATCCCGGGGAGTATTAAGCCCGGTTCGACGCGTTTAAGCACGCTTCTTTGTACAGCCTATATATCTTTAGAACTTACGAGAATTTAATAAAACTCTAACATTGACCAATAAATAACGAGTATAGCCGGTAGGCCTATAAATAATAAATTATAAACTGGAGTTCCTCATATAAATATTAAAGCAGCAATTAAACATATTTTTGAATATTACGCTGAGCTACGAAGGAAAGCTAAGTTAAGCGAATAAAATGTGATATGAATTGTTATAGCATAGCTACAGTCGTCGGGATTCTAAGCCAGATTCCATCCGTTTAAAAAAACATATTTTTGCTATAGCCAGCTATTCCACCAGAGCTAAGCTTAATAATCAAACAATATTAAGTAGGTATTTGTGGATTTGCTACACATCCATAGCTTATCTACCTCGCATAAACTGGTGGCAAAGGCACACTAATGAAATGTTGATTAAAATGATAGTACCATATCGATTTCAGTACCTATTTTTCGAAATGCAAAATGAAATAAAATCTCGTAAAAATACTAACCACGAAATAATGAAACACGTAATAGCTACAAGCCTCGAGTTATTTATAGGGAACCGATATGTTTAATAGACGATTTACGCAAATAAGTAGGAACTGAAATTTCCCTAGGGTCGCCCCGATTCAGCGTTGCCGAGGTATTTTTTATGGCTTAGGCTCCTAAAGATGGAAATAAAATAAAAATAAATCACTTTCTACACTCGTACATATAGATTCTACAAATATTAGGCGTTTGGTTTTTTATATGATTCAATTAGCAAACGACCAAGTAAGATAAATGCTGGACATGGATAGTAAGCGACTCCAGACAGAAAAGCGGATTTATTTGTACCTACTCCTATGGACTACCAAAATTGTCTGATGCTTAAGTCAGCCAACATCCACATATTTTAACTGTAAGAACTGCTCGATACTAGAAATGGATGTGACGGTGGTACCATCAAAGTCGTGACGCGGTCTACTAATATTGTTAGTAGGTACTGACATGATTATTAAGATTAAAAAGCTATTCACAGATGATTTTGTACCGCAAAGAATAAATTCAAGTACTTTATACAATTTGGTTCTCTGCCTTATTCCTCACTTCAAATCAGAACAGTAATGCTCGTTGCAGCTATTATAATAGGGGAATCTTTAGTGCCACTAGAGTCGAATACCAAATATGTACAGGATAATAATTGGTTTTATGGTAAAACATTGTTAGAAAGAGTGCAGTGTCGTCGACGACGTGGCTTCACAAAAAGTCTGCAAGAACGCTTCATTATTGTGAACAAAGATGTTTAAATAGATATGGATATGGTAAATTTTTAATTTGTGATCAGTGATAATTAAAAAAATGATTTTCCTTTAAAAAGATTTAAGTAGGAAACGTTTGGAAAGTGGTAGAACTCTTTGTGGTTTTACTCTGGCGGCATCACCGCCACACCTATTTGTACCTAATAACAGCTGTGTTAAGCGTTGCTGTGATATGCTTTGAAGGGTGTGGCAAGGGAGACATACTTTTCTGAGGCGTTCCAGCTTAGTCCTTTGGGGTAGCGGCGCATCTGTGGTCGACCACAAGTAGGAACATCTAATGCTATCTGGGGTTGATTACAGATCTTGATGGGCGGCAGTAGCCACTTACCATCAGGTGGACTTCATGTTCGTCTTCTACTTTTATATTATAGAAAGAAAATAAAAGTCTGTCTAATATTCTTACATCCACGATATCAAGCGCAAGTCCGTTCTTTAATCTGCAACGGTACCGCCAGCAGAATTTAATATTCATTTAGTAAATTCTCCATATTATATATTCTCCATATTAATATGAGACGGTTGTCGTACTATGTTACCGTCGTAATATTTTATACTCGAGGGAGTAGTCGATTAGATTAAAATATGAGAATAAAAACGGTTTTTAAAGAGATTTTTAAGAAAATGTTCGTGCTAGCTTATCATTTAGCTTTAAGTATATTATTTTTTGACGTTATATTACGATTTCGCTCGTTGCTAATTGGGAGACTGGGAGTAACGTTCGCCACATTGCTCCATTTTGGAGTGGAATAGATATAAGATACATACAAAACAAATTTAATTAAATTAGCCCTCATGCAAAAAGAGAGTGATATAAACATGTTACCATGTACCGGCGACAGATAATAGATACGAAAATGACGAGAGCCAAAATAAAATATGCATAATCTGCGCCAGGAAACCACAGATCACAATTTACGCGCATATAAAAAAATGCATCCATAGACATAATATCGTTTAAATGCACACGTAACGGAAATAGTACAGCCAAAAGGCTACTTGACTCAACTTAAAATAATATTATAAGTATAAGTAATTAAGTAGGCCGTGTAAAACTGCAAGTCTAGTCTGAATATAGAAATTAATCGCGTCGCCATAGCAAGTTGTACGACTACACCTTTTTTTTTACGAGGGGGAAACCTTCAAAAGGTACCCGACGCCATGGGAGTGACGGCTGGTTATGTGGGACTTTTACCGCACTAAAACCCCCCCGGTGGCCGTCCTCGGCGCTGGGTAGAGGACTCCGGGATCCCCAAAGGAACGCAACCGGAGACCTCTTAGCGTATTGCCCCGTCGGGCTCCACCCAGGTGAGCTTGGCACTCGTCCGTCCCGTCCTTCCCGGGGTCGCCGATGGGCGGTTCGAGCTCCCACTCTTGCCACCCGCAACCCCGGAAGCCCCCTTTTAGTCGCCTCTTACGACAGGCAGGAGATACCGTAGGAGATTCTACTCCCGGAACTACAGGGACGAGTACGACAACACCTGCTCGTCACAACTTCGTTTAATATTAAAGCAATCATTTTTTTATAAAATTATGGTGCGCTAAAACCAGGCTCCGACTGTCAGAGACAGATTTATGTTGAAATTTTGGACCAAATGTTAATTTGACTTTAGACATAATATTTACGAAATTGACGTGGTAGACGAAAAAATAAAACAGAATTAAAAGAAATCAATTTTCTTGTAAAAGGTTTTGAATCAGATGTTGTATAGTATTTTTTGTTATAAAACTGTTTATTATAATAGTTATAAGTTTAAATTAAGGGTTATTTCATTCTAGTTTCAACTTTGCCAAAAATTATCTCAATTGGCAACACTTATTACATATATGTATTTTAATATTGAAATATTTATTGATACACATTTATTCAGAGGAACTGCAATACAATTAAAAGAAAAAAAAATTAAACAATATTTAAAGTTAAAATACTAAGATTAACACGAAAAATTTATAAATAAAATAAATGAGCCAAATCGCTGCCCCGAGGAAGTGTACCCAAGATACTGGCAGCATTACCTCGCCTAATTGACAAACTAATTTGCTGGCCGAGGTAAGCTCCAGCTCTTGGGTCACCGGAGGCCTCAATCAGGCGCGAAGACAATTCTTTATAGAAATGCTTCGCTTCCGGTCCCCACGGTCCCATCGTCTCGACTGCGAAGAGCACAAACTCTGTGACATGTTAGCATACTTGCGCCGCTTCACAGTCTCCGCAGATTCAGCCGCCGCTCCAGCACGCATCGAGGTCGCCTGTATATGAGATGGGGCCATGGTATCTACACATGTACCATCCCATACCAACGACCTCCCCTGTTTCATTCAATTAATAAAAAAATTACTACTTGATAAAAGGTGGCAAGGATTACCTGCTCATATAGTCAGGCTTAAGGATAAGAAAACAAAGATTAAAATGTAAATACATTTTGGCCGAGAACGCAATGCGGTTAAACGCAGACTGAATAATAATAGCTGAAAACGCCAAAACGCATACGAACACGCACTGCGGTTTTCTTTTGACTTAATTTGATTTCAGTCTCATCATGGATTTCAGGCAAACAGCACGTGTTATGGGGTTAGTTTCATCGCTCGCCCATCGAGACTGAATAAAAAACCAATGGTATTTAAAACTATAGATATGTTACCTGCCCACTAAACTACACAAATAAGAGACCGAACCGCGAGCGCATTGACACACAAATGCACGTTTTTTATTTTGCTTACTTAATATTTTGAGTGAATTGGAACTATTGGAACAATGTGATAAAAAAAGATAACTAGTGTTTGATATTGCGTTTTAAGAGTCATTCATACGTTTGCTTCTCTATGACTACTTGTGGAGGGACTTTATTATCTCTTTTTTGTCAGTAACACATCTTTACTTTATATCAATGCGCCACCATACAATTACTATAAGAGACTAAAAAACCGCGCTTTAAACAAGCCGCGGTCAAAATATAAAAATAAATCAGTTGGCTGAAAAAGTCACTAGTGCGTGCACTTGTGTAGAAAGCAATATGTTTTATATTTTTGCGGTTTCAGTCTTGCGTTTAATTGCAGTGCGTTCTCAGCCTTTAATACTATTTAAGAAGTTAATGACTTTTAGATTTTCCATTCGCATAGGTTTTTTGTGGGCTGGAAGTGCTGGAACACACCATACTGTTCAATTTCTCGCCCAAAATGTAGAATGTTAGGACTACGCACACACTCGCTGTAATGAAGATAGCACGTGCGAACCAATTCAAATATCGGGTACACCCACACTCCCGTTCTCATGTAAATCACGAACATCCACAGCATGTAACTGCAGTTGAAGGCGATTATAATGAAGAAGCCAGTCGCTCTCGAAGGATAACTTCTGTACCAAGACAGGAGCTCTATTATTATGAAGATGGCAACGGTTGTGTGCATTACGTGGTTCACCCACGTTGGATATAATCTGAAAAAAGTGTAAGAAAATAAGATAAAGTATAAGCAATAATCAAATCTCTAGCAGCTTAAAGGGGTGGTCCGCCCCGGGCCTCCGATCCTGGGAGGCCTCCAAACAAAGTAGCTAAAAAACGTCTTCAGAATCAAACAATCTATGAAATGTGTATCAGTCAGCGAAAAAAAGGTCACCGTATCACAGGCGAACTTTTTACACTGGGGGCCTCCACTCAACTTTCCGCCACGGGTCTCCGACGACATTAGTCCGCCACTGAATCAAACGAAGGCTCTACCATTTTAATGTTTTCTGCATTATATTCGTTGTTAATTGATTTGTACCTTTTACGCTTTTGCTTTTTAAATTTTATTTGTTTATATATTATGGGTAAAAAGTCCATAGTAGAAACCTAGAAACATACATTTCTGAGAGTTTTCATAAATTTTACTCGTACTTAATAATGTGGCGGGAAATGTAAATGCTCTTGCCGAGTGTCGACAAACGAAATCTTAATTACGTTTCAATATGCTCCGGGAAGATTAACTGTTTATCCACCGCATATATACTCCAGAAAGCGAGGGAAACATAGATAGCCACTGGAAAGGCCAGAGAGAATAGAGTGTCTTTTATTTTTCGAATTATTGGCGCGCGTCTTGATAACTTTGCTTCTGAACCGAAGATGTCGTTCATAAAAGCTATGCAGTAGAAGACTGTTTGCATTATCTGTAAAAAACATCAATCAGTTATTGTTATTATTGTAAGTGCTCTCCAAGTATAGTCATCATTATAATCAATCGAAGCCCAGGTAAGCAGATTTTTTCGATTATAATTGTATTTAATCGTAAAAAAAAAGAAATTTATAGGCAGTAAATAAGACTTATCTTATAGGCTACATTTTATTCCGAAAATATTTTAGCTTTTCCCATTTAACAAATAAAACGTTTATATCACGGCGTGCGTAAATGGACGTTTTACGCACGCTTCGCGTGCGCAAAACCCCCATTTCCGACCCCGTAATATAAAATTTTATACAACACGCGGACGAAAAATGTTTTTCTGACTCGTGTGATTGCAGTCCTCGCCTGCGGCTCGGCCTGCAAACTCACACTTGTCAGAAAAAAATTTTTCGTCCTCGTATTGTAATGTACTATTCTTTACTTCTGTGTGGTAATAAACACAAATGTGCTAATAACAATAACTTTCATTTTAATATAGGTAATGAACACCTGCGAGCATAGACATAATTTAAGATATCTATTTTTGCTTATAGAACAGGATATAGTTTTCATACTTACGAGACACCACATAGTGAGATATAACGTACTCCGTAATTGTAACGGCAAATCCTCTAGTTGCTTAGCAGGCAACGGTAAAACCTGTGGTAAAACAATATATAACTGGTCGTACAGTATCGTGTACGCGTTAATTGTAGCAGCACATAAGTGGAACACTGGACGAAACATTGTTGTGAATACTACTTAAACAAAAAATAAAAAAAAACGAACTAAAGCGCGCGAAACCGACGACGCTCCATGGACAATTGAATGCTCGTCATGACATAGTTGGGAATATTAAAATGTAGAAGGCGGTTACGAACGTTACGTGTATGGATAATAAAAATAAATAAGTGTAATTATTACGTTAATTATGTATATATATATAGATATGTATAGATAAATAATGTACATAATTAAACTCGGATCTGAGGAATAGGCATAGAATATACATGACCTTGCAGAAATAACTGTGTTCTAGCAAATAGAGAATTAGACTGACTGACTTTTTTTTGGAGGGCGTTCGCGCGCCTGCTAAGGACAACGATGGGATACTTAGAGGCCCATCTGTGGGCTGCGTTTTTGGCTTTGATGAGTTTGATGACATCGAGTGGTAGTTTGCGGTTCTTGATTCTTGACCTCCACGACCTTCTCGTTGTCATGAAGAGAAGTCTGGAATAGTTGCGTGAGTGAGTTGACCGTGCTGTCTATTTTGTCCGTACTATCGAGGTAGCCTGGGGGAATAGCATACGGTGAATCGGGGGCCTCCATGGCTGAGGTGAGTGATTTCTCGTACCCTTCCCAGTTGGTGAAGGTTTTCGAGGAAGTACGGGGAGTTGGATCATAAGGACCTAACTGGAGAGAAACTGGGCGATGGTCTGAGCCCAGGTCGTTTAGGGTTTCGATCGCTCTTGTATTGAGCGCGACGCCTTTAAGGAGGGTGAAATCCAGAACGTCGGGTTCTTGGTCTTCCCGATCGGGGTAGTGGGTTGGCGCTGTTGGAGAGAAGATACCAAAATCCAGTGCGCGGGATATGGTTAGGAGTTTATTACCGTTAGGATTAGTCAAACGACTGTTCCAGTTGGTATGCTTACAATTAAAATCTCCCAATAATACGACAGAGTCCCCGAGCGAGAGGAGGGCCTCCAAGTAGCTTTGGAGAGGGGTTTTTTGAGCGGGGAGATAAATTGAGGCTATGATCAGGGACGGATAGCAATACCACGACGTTCGTCGGCTGTCATTACGCACAAGCGCGCAAGAAAATCTTCGTGCTAGCTTATCATTTAGCTTTAAGTATATTATTTTTCTAGACGTTATATTCCGATTTCGCTTGTTGCTAATTGGGAGACTAGGAGTAAAGTTCGCCACATTGCTCCATTTTGGAGTGAAATAGATATAAGATGCATAAAAAATAAAGTTAATTAATTTAGCCCTCATGCAAAAAGGGAGTGATATAACTTTCGCATGTGTGTCTGTGGCATAATAGCTTCTAAACTTCTGAGTATAAACTGATTTAGTTTTAGTCTGTTCTTTTTAGGAGGTTACTAGATCAAGATTATTTTCATTAAAGGAAGTCTGTTCAGCAGTTTAAAGATCAACAGTTATTTTCTGTTTGGAGTCGGGTTTCTTATCTATTTATTTAAAAATTTCTTTTGACATAAAATATACATATTTTTAAAATAATCAAGCCTGGATTATCCAAAGTATAGTTTTAAAAACTCGCGCTCATAAATATTTAGATAAACGAAGAAGAATACAAAATAAGGACATTTTCTATGAATATTCAAATTCGACACGACCAAGCTAAGTGATGCAAAAATCGTTGAGACGAAATTTTATACATAATAGGTAAGTATATCGTTGCAACAGTAGTATAGCCTAGTAGTAGAGAGCTCTTAATCGACAGGTCAGCGGTTCACATCCCTGGCACTCACTTCTGACTTTGCTACGTTGTGTGCCTATTAGACAGTAATTATTTTCATTTGCTTTGAAGACGATGAAAACATTTTGTGGAAACATGTATACCAAAGAGATTTTTAAAAATAGTTCTCAAAGATATATGAAAATTAGCCGCACTTGGCCAGCATGGTAGTCTTTGGTCTAATCCTTCTCTGAGAGGAGAAATCTATTCTGAGAGGAGACTCGTGTCCAGAAGTGGGAGAGTAATGGTCCCATGACACGGTATAAAAGCAAACTGACGTTGTTACTTTAATTTCTAATTAGACCCTTAGATGCCGGATTAAGGGTGCGAAGACCCAAGATCGGTTTGAATTATGGGGGTTGTTGAGTGCAATTAGAAGAAGGGTAGATATTAACACTTAAATTTAATAGAACCATTTGTCTAAGGGCTATTAGCGCTAGTAAAATTGTATAGCATCTTGTTGAAAATTAGGACAAAGTTCCTATTAAATGTTTTAAGTCTACCTGTATTAAGATGATATCGATTATTAACCTTGTAAAACGGGGGATAGCTGCCTACATTTTAAATTTCTAAATAATATATAGAAATTGAATGTGTAAACGTTTTTTGAGTGTCTATGGGTAGCTGCTTCTTTTGCTCACTCTTTGGCGACATCCTCAACTTATCCAAACATGCGAATAATTTCATTAAATAAATGTTTGTCATAATAATGTTCATGGCGTCACCCACTTTGTTATGGTGACGCCAGAACTCCATTAGCCACTAATTAAAAAAACACATTATAAATGCCAGCCATTTTAATTATGAATTACTCGTTATTCATGTCTTCACTTGTCATAATTAACTGCCTGAAAGTTATCGTTCGCCCGTTTATTAAAATGAAAACACTCGACATAATATTTTAATTTAATCATGTTTAATTTAAATAGTTTTAAACGGCTTTTTGAAATCCTAGCTTTTATACGATTTTCACGCAATCAAAAAGGAAGTCATTAAGCGAGGTTTAACGAGGTGTAGTCGTACTGCCGTCTGGCTTATTCATTGCTTTTTCGATGCATTTAAAATGTGAGTTTAACTGAAAATAATCCTTTAAGTTTTGTGTTATTTCTTAGTATTCAACATTAAATTCTTATAAAACTGCTTTTGAATGTCAATTAGCTTTTTTTTGGAAACTTTGGAACAGTTTTGGAAGGGGTATAGCAATGAAGACGCGGCACATGTAACGTTATTTAAATGAACTGAAGAAAGAAATTGAATATATAAGTAATACCTCTCAGTATTCAAAAATATGTTTGTAAGTTAAACTTATTTGTGATCGCTAGTGCCTACATGGGCATTTAGTTGTCAGTTAGATCTTTGGAGAGCAGTCGTCAATACTTAAGTGCTGTCTTCATGGACAGTTTGAGAAATATTTTATTAGGTTGATTTTTTCGATGGTTACATAGTTACTCGTACTTTTTCTACGTATTGAAGCAGTTGTGAAGTACCTTTGGCCTCTAGTCATAACAAGAACCGTGCACAGCAATGGTATAAAAAAGGTTGCTGCCGAAATTATCAACTTACATTACAAGTATTGAGTTAAATTTAGTCCTACATTTGACGACATTTGAGTCCCGACTGATCCATCCTTTACGTTATATGTACGCTACAAGTTTGCAGTACCATTGTCACAGAGGGCGAAACTCGAAGTTATCGCAGTGACTTGTCGCCATCTGATAGCCGGCCCTCGGTAACTAATCTGCGGGGTTAGGGTTGTCAACTTCACTAGATAATATTTTTAATTTCTTATAGTTTATCTTACAATATCTTTTATAATTGTTATGATAACCAAGACTTTTTTATATTTTTTCTTTGTACTATCAATAACTCTACTTCACACTTTGTAAAACACGTTGAAATACCTAATTATTCTGCAATATTATTTTTGAAAATTTAATCCAATCTATCTACCTACTGTGTCTATGTAAAAATTTAAAACCGTTTCTGAGGTATTTACAGAGTTCTATGACATGGCGCTTTTAAAAAAATGCTAATGATACATTTTTTAAACCTGATGGTTTCCTTACTACTATGACAATGCTTCTAGTTTTGACAACCTTATTTACAAGGCGGCCCGTTCCCAATTAATAAAGTTTGGGGTTGCCAATTTCACTACCGCATCTTGTATTGTACGAGTGTCTCTCTTGTTAGTCGTTAAATGACAACGTTAGAGCTAGATCTAGATAAGATTTGATGTAGGATACAGATTTAGACTTGAAATATATCCAATTTCTTAGATTAATAACACATTTAACATTAGTTATTTCCAACAATTTATTGCATCCAGCGCATATAGACTATCCTTCCGTGGATCGTAACATTCGTTACAGATCTGTAAAGTTAAGCAACGTCGGGCGCCATCCTGTTCTGGATGGGTGACCGCTAGTGGTTACATATTAGACGCGCTTATGGAAACCTGCTTTGCGATGCTTATGTTTCGTAGAATTTAGCTTCTCCCCACTGTTAGACATCAGTTGTAAACCTTGTTAAAAGCGTTATATGAACGTTTTAAAACATTTCACAAGGGTTGGTATTTGTACAGTACTCCACCAATCTGCTTTGAAATAGCGTGGGGCTGGTGGAGTCTGTTCCAGATCTCCCATTATCGTGGGAAATTCCCCAAAATTAAATTGATAAAGATCGACCCATCTGAAACCAACATCAAATAAGTGTAAAATGCATTTATGCAAATAAGTGTTAAATGTATTAATTTACCCGAATTAAATCCATAAATGAAGTAAGTAAGTATGTTATGGAGTTTCTTCTGGTATTTTTTTTGTTGAGTTTAAAGGTTATTCTCAAATGAATTACAATTACTTACAGGAAAATTAAATGTAATTAGCAAGGAAAATCTATGTTACGAAGCAGCAGTAATCCTTGATAATGATATACAGATAAAATATCACTACTTACCTACTCGTAAACCTACCGTTAATGTGAAAAATTTAAATAAATATCGCAAAAAGGAGGTTCCAAATAATGTTATTATTGTAAATTAAAATTCGAACGGTTTTACATCAGTATTGTTAGACCAATATTGTTTTGAAGGTGGTAGAACCCTTTGTGGTTCGACTCCGGTGGCACCACCGCCACACCAATTTCTGCCTAATAACAGCATTGTTAGGCGCTTTTGTGTTCCGTTTTGAAGGGTGTGGTAAGGGAGACATACTTTTCCGAGGCGTTCCAGCTTAGTCCTCAGGGGTAGCGGCGCATCTGAGGTCGACTCGTACTTGGCAAATGACGTATCGTAAAAAATCTGTATTGATAATAATCATCAAACATTCAAACATTTATTTTGAATCCTAAATCAAATCTGTAAATAGAATTATTATGGAGTTTCTTATGCAATTTTTTGTTGAGTTTAAAGGTTATTCTCGAAAGAATTGCAATTAAACATATACCTACAACAATAGAATAAGGAAAACATATTAAGAATTGGTGGTAATATTCCATTATGATATACAATAAGATTATAAGCAAAAATACACCACAGATACTGTATATTTAAATAAAATGCAAATAAGCGTGACTGTGTATTCAGAACTCAGCAGTAAGCTTGGATTCCAACCTGAGGTCGGCCACAGATACACCGCTTCTCCTAAGAACTGAACTGGAATGCCTCGAAAAAGTATGTCTCTCTTACCATACCCTTCAAAGCAGAACACAGCAGTGTTTAGAACTGCTTTTTTCAGGCAGAAGTAGTTGTGGTTTCCTTTCCGAGTAAGTGTAAATTGGTAGACTTCGTACACCTATGAGAACTTTTCTTTTCACGAACTCTCAGGAGTATAGCTCTCCTCACGATCTTTTCCTTCACAGTTCGCTTAAAGGTGGTAGAACCCTTTGTGGTTCGACTCCGGCGGCACCACCGCCACAACTATTTCTGCCTAATAACAGCAGTGTGAGCCGCTGCTGTGTTCCGGTTTGAAGGGTGTGGTAAGGGAGACAGACTTTTCCGAGGTGGTCCAGCTTAGTCCTCAGGGGTAGCGGCGCATCTGTGGCCGACCTCAGGTAGGAATATCTAATCCTATCTGGGGTTGATTACAGATGTCCATGGGCGGCAATAGCCACTTACCATCAGGTGGACTGCATGCTCGTCTGCTACTCCTATATTATAAAAAAAGTAGATCTCTGTACCTACTACAAATTTAAATAGCGAAGGGCAGTTTTGTTAACTTACGAAGCTCACTCAGGAAATGTTCACTTCAACCAGTGGCGCTCAAAGGCTCAAGATTGCCAAACTTCCGCCGGAAACTTGACCCCGAGTGCCAGATATCGCATAATTAGCGCTCCTGAATATTCATGCTGCTATAATCTGGCACCATTTATATGTAGATATCTCTTCTCGAATTACCTAGATGTCATTTTTGGATAAATTTATGTGGTTGACTTTAATAAAAAGATTTTTTTTTATATTTCTGGTGTATTTACGTGTCCGTTGTGGAAATATTTACACATTTAAATAGTACTTTTAATTTTTTTTCACATTTATGGAAATTACATACGATAATACAACAATTAACAATTTAAGAAATTTATTCAAAATGTATCTACTTAAGTATAAAAAAATATTTTGCACAAACTGTTGTAGACGTTCAAAACAAAAAAAGTTATATACATATAGGTACCTATTTTATGAAAATGTTATAAATTTTCTTAACGAAAATTTAAATACAATGACTTCAACTAGGTAATTAACTTTAATCATTGCTTTGTTTGTATGTAGTTTTGTTAATATGCAATGTTGTATTTATGTCGCATTAAATACTTATTAGGTATATTAAACAAAACAAGGAATATTTCAATTGTGAAACTTTTAAATAGAGACTAATTTATATGTGACGACACGTCGTCCTCTGGGGCTTGATTTTGTGTGAAGTGATTGCTAACATTATTTATAGCGTCGTAAAACTTTGTTAGGAACTCCGTATTTGTAACATAGTTTGTTTGTATCGTATTTGTAACGTAACATACACTTGTTTTCTTATCTAAGATTGGTTACAGCTTACAGCTATCCATAAGCGGCAGTATAAAAAGTTATTTTTTTTTAATTTATGGGAGTAGCAGACGAGCATGCAGTCCACATGATGGTAAGTGGCTATTGCCGCCCATGGACATCTGTAATCAACCCCAGATAGGATTAGATATTCCTACCTGAGGTCGGCCACAGATGCGCCGCTACCCCTGAGGACTAAGCTGGAACGCATCGGAAAAGTATGTCTCCCTTACCACACCCTTAAAACCGGAACACAGTAGCGCCTGACACTGCTGTTATTAGGTAGCAATAGGTGTCCAGATGGTGTGGCGAGCGTCAAGCTCACCTGGGCGGTGCCCGACGGGGCAACGCGCTAAGAGGACTCCGGTTGCGTTCCTTTGGAGATCCCGGAGCCCTCTACGCAGCGCAGAGGACGGCCACCGGGGGGGTTTTAGTGTGGTAAAAATCCCACATAACCCGGCGTCGCTCCCACGTTGTTGGGTACCTTTTGAAGGTTTCCCCCTCGATAACAAAAAAAAAAAAAAAGGTAGAAATAGGTGTTGGGGTGGTGCCGCCGGAGTCGAACCACAAAGGGTTGTAAAAAGAAAAGGTAGAAATAGGTGTTGGGGTGGTGCCGCCGGAGTCGAACCACAAAGGGTTGTACCACCTTCAAAAAGTCAACAAACCAAGATAATACTTCTTTCGAATTGTTGCGTATGGCTTTCCAATATCTACCGGTAAATCTTTTATGAATCGAGGAGAGTGGGGTTTTAAAAATGCAAAGATCATGTGGTCTGGAATTGCGTATACATCTTTTAATATTCGATCCCTATTCTCGATGGGATAACCCAAAACCTTCAATACTACTTTACTTAATTAGCTCCAAACACGTTTTCCTATTTTTATCTTTTTGTTTTTTTCAGTAAAAATTATCTGAATAATAAAATTTTAGAGACCTTTTTTGTGATCAATGAAATGTGATCAATGAAAATGATCTATGCAAAGTGCATTTATGCGTAGATGCTAAGATGGCGAGGATTTGTAAAAGCTTAATCCATTATACTCGTCCGCTTCGTTGTACACTTGTACTGAACCTAAGCAATACTTAATATGGTATTTTCTTATGTTGGGCTTACGGGCAGAAACAAACTACATAAGGTAAATGAAAGATGCGAAAAATTAAAAAAATTCCGTGTATTTTATTTTTGAATACTAGATACGAGTTTTTCGATATTATTATTCTGTTGAGACCCAATTGTTCAATTCCATAGGATTCAAATGTAAATTGCTTGTACTTGGCTTATTTTTTTGTAGTATGTATTTTTACAACTGATTCGTTTTACACATCAGTCTTAATTAGATTGAAATTTGTAAGCACAAAATGTCGTGTCGTACGTTCAAAGTCGGACTAATGCAAATAATATCGTTACCCTATAAACTTCGTTGCAATATTTTAATGTATCGAGAAAAATATAAAAACGAGAACATTGTAACCAACTCGGTGCAAGTTTATTTACAAAGCACGATCATGTTGCTTTTGTGGTTATAGTCTTTTACTAGTCGACACTACTTAGACTCTACGTAGAAAGATATACTATATATTAAATTTTATTTCACAATATTAAAATTATTTTACTCTTTTTATTGATTTATTAGCAGTGATAGCCCAGTGGTTAAGAAACTCGGCCTCTCAATCGAGGGGTCCGAGTTTCAAATTCCAAGCACGCACCTCTGATATTTCAAAGTTATGTGCGTATTAGAAATTAATTATCACTTGCTAAACGGTGAAGGAAAACATCGTGATAAAACCTGCATATCTGAGAGATTTATAAAAAAAAAAGTCAAAGATGTGTGAAGTCTACCAATACGCCAAGCGCAGTGGACTATGGCCTAATCTCTTTTTGAGAGGACACTTGTGCCCAGCAGTGGGACAGTAATGGGTTGATGATGGTGACTGATTTATTACGATTTACCACATGTAGGAAATATGCACGTTTTACAGTAGGTACAAATAATCCTAATGTGGGGCTACTATTGAAGGAAGTGTTTTGTAAAGTATGGTACGAGTACATATATATAACTATGCATAACTGTGGCGAAATAGCAACTTATTTTATATAAAACTATGCACTCTTTAATTTAGAGTCGTAATATATCAAACTGTATCAGACAAGTAATAAAATGGCTGTCTCGTCCGCCAGTAACTTCACTTCTACGAGTCCAGAGGAAATAAACTCTTTGTATGTGTGGTAAAGTTTAAAATCTAACGGAGTTTCCATTAAACGGTATTTGTCAGGCTAGATGAAATTTCTGTGAAGTCTATAATTCTGTGGAATAGAGGTAGGTAGGTGAATTTGATACTAAGTACTTCTGCCACTAGTGTAGTAAGATTTGATTGGAATACCTGTTCCTAGTATCATTGAATGTAGGTATTGATGTACACGGTAATGTATAAAATTATTGAACTAAAAATATTAATATTACTGTTAAATTCGACTGTAAGTGTGCATTAAAGTATATTCTATTCTATTCTATATGCTGTATACTGTACATTTTTTGTGTAAAATTTGAAAAAAAGTCAGCAAATATTTTCTCGATGACAGCGCAACCTAACGAGTCCGGTCATAAGTAAGAACTATCTAGTAAACTTTAAGTGGAAAACAACACCGATATGGGTTAAGCCGTGTAAGAGAAAAACGTAAAAATACACACACAACTAAACTTAAGCTAAATCCTGACCAGGTTACGTGTCTAATCAAATTGTTTAGTAGAGTCACCTCATTAGAGTGAAGTTGTGTACAGTGCAACACGTGGCTCAATTTGCACTCAAAACGAACAGGTCTCCACTAAACAGCTAGTCAGGGCCGGATTTAGGGGAGGGCAAGCGGGGGTGCTACCCCGGGGCCTCAACAAAAGAGGGGCCCCCACAATAGAGAAAATAATATCCAAAGTTCGACGGGTTACTTAGAATCTACTTAAAAGTTTTTATTAAGTGTGTGTTTTTCTAAACAATAATGTGGTTGAAATATTTTTTTAATAATATTGTGCCACTAAATTTTTGATAGACTTGTCGGCAAAAAAGTTCCTTTTAATTCGGAAAATAAACTCCACAGGGATGGGATCAGCCTCCCCAGCTCTAAATCCGGCCCTGCTATGATGTATGAATTTATATTAGTTCTCTGAGGCAGCGAAGGAGGCAGCATAGTTGTAATCACCGACATTAATAACCCATTGATTAAAACGCAACTCTCAGATTAAGTTATATTTATGCCATCGGCCTAGTACAATTGATTCATTTTACTAACTTTTGGGACCTTCTTTACAGAACTCCTACATGTCTAATAGTTCAATAATCTTCTCAAATTTATGTGAAGTCTACCAATCCGCACTCGGTCAACGGGGTGGATCATGGCTTTTCTACAGAACAAGAAAATGTAACCAGTTTTGACAATTGAAATTGTCACTGTCGTCTATTTTTGTGTTTGAAAAATAATAAAAAAAATGTAGTTTTTAGAGCATTTACGAATGAAATGATATTTCTCTTTACTTTTTCTTCGATTTCGTGTTGTTTTTGCACCACTTATTTGCACATGTCGGCAATGTTCCGCTTAAATTACACCACGATAGTCGGAGACGGAGACGTAATGGGAAAACAGTCAGCTATTTAATATTTTCCTTTAATTACAAGGCGGTGAGATATCTATATATAAGATGAGGTTTTTGCCCAGCGGTGAGGCAACAAAAAGTTAATGAACGATAAATTAATAATGCAAGTAAACACAAATATATTTACTTCTACGAGCTCTATTAACCCTACAACTGCCTTGCGTCACTATTTCAATATAAACTCTATTATCACCAATAACTTAGCGAGTGCTCGTAAAACGGGAAATAGAAATGAACCCCTCCCCGTTATTGTAGTCATAAAGTAAGTGAGAGTTAACTGAGAGCCTTAAACAATATGGCCTCCTGAATTAAGGTAAATTATTAGTCAGTTAATATTTGCAGCATTATTCAAAATTGTGAGCGAATTTTACCAATTGTTGTCTTGGCAGCGTGGTGGAATATGAACTAAAACCAAATACATTCAAATATGGTAATAGGCCGGGCATGAGCCGGAAATCATATTATCAACGATTTATTGCTGATTGGTAATAACTCTTTCCTAAATGTATGTCAAACGTCAATCAATCCGAGATAGTTTCAGTGTGAAGCGGAATGATTTTTTTTGTGTGAAAATCATAATCTACAGCCCTATGTTTTTGATCTATTTCCGTAAAACCTTATGTTATATGAAATGCGATCCGTGCCTAACATTCGAATAGAAATGACTGATGATGATGAAACGTATTTGTCTAACAGGGTATAGTATAATGGACGGAGAATACTTTAAAATATATTAGTGTCAGCTCAAGGCCTTCCAACTTAGTCTTGGAATAAATTACGCTGTCAACAGTCGTAACCTACTCTAGGATTCTCTGTGTCAGGCATGAATATATACTAAATAGTTTACAAACACTCAGGTTCAAAATATATATCTAAATACGCCATTTGATTAACTGAATTTTCAGGTAAAAAACACCATCATTTCATCAACCGTATGTGACGGTAATCGTGTGCTATAATAGTGACGGAAAAAGATAGTGAGAAAACCGCACGCCCACGAGCGTTGTGCTTGAAGTTTACTAATTCACACCAGCCAGCCAAAATCGCCTCTCAGTTTGAGAGGAGGCCCGTGTCCAGCAGTGACACGGTAGTGGGATGACGAAGTTTTACCTTAGATCAGGGGTTGCCAAAGTGTGCGCCGTAGAAAGTAAAGAGGGGCGCCGTGAGTCGATCCTCTAATTATTGGACACCACAAATATTGGCGTTTTGGTTATCGATTCAAAATGAATAACCAAATTTAACATACAAAGCATTAAAAATTTGAAATTCCGTTTGCAACATCATATTTATGTGAAGCTGGGTTTTCAGCTGTAGCTGCGATAAAGGACAAATATCGCTAAGTATCAATGTGGAGCAAGAAATTAGAGTAGCAGTGTCAAGTCATATTCCCCGCGTTGAAAAACTGCGCGGAGATCACCAAGCTCACCCTTCACATTGATTTGAATGAATAAATATCGTACATATTTCTTGATTTTTTTTGGAATTTATTGTTGTTTTCCGTTTAATTTCTTTTATAATAACATATTGTAGAATTTCATATTGTGGTGTTTTAATTTTCGTTTCGATCAACCTAACGTAACTACTATTATTGTAGGTACATATTTCTTTCGACTGTCTTCTTCAAATTTAAAATGCGCCGCGGGTTACAAAAGATTGGGAACCCCTGCCTTAGATGATACAATTATTATACATATATTTACTCGTAGCAACCCTAGCAAGCCAGAGCTGTAGAGATCTATGCTAAATGAAGTGTTGAAGTCCAAATGATTTCCGATTTCCAATATCGGTCAACAGAACGGCAATTATGTAAATCTGGTGTCGTGTTTCAAGTGAAATTTAAATTCATTTATTCAATTTAGGATATTTGCATTGTTTGAGCCAAGGTTTTGTTACGACAAGAATCTGTTTGCCAATTATTGTTTATTTTTACGGATGTTTAATGAATGTTTATTAAATTTTAGTGTATAAAAATATTAATATTCATTAATTAATTAAAAAGGAAAAGGAAGCCTAATACCTGATAAATTAAGCGTTGTTGAATTGTAATTTGCAGGGTGCGGTATAACTTAAACAAGAATTAAAAGGGGCAATCCAAGTTTTTTTTTTAAATTTGAAGTCGCAAACAAGCTTGTGGCTCCCCTGATGGTAAGTGTTCACTGTCGCCCATGAACATAACTAGCTCCATACTAAACAGGTATTCTGAAGTAGAATATTGATGTGGTACCATTTCTGTAAATTAAGCTGGTTGCCTTGCGTAAGTCAGCCGGTCAGTCTTGTCCTTAGGGGCAACAATGGATCTGTAGTCGACCTCTACCCCTCCCCCAGTTGTAAAGATTCGTGCCGTGAATTAATAGTGCCTTAACTTACGCTTAAATTAACCTAGTTTTGTTCCACTTCGAGGGGCAAAATAGAGTTTAGAGACAGTAAGGTCTTTAATTGTTGAAATTCTTAACTTAAACTCAAAATTGAGATGCGGGTAACTTGTCGGACCCAACTTTAAACTTAAATCTATGTAGGTACAAAAGTTGAACATTCTATGAATAATTCAGTACGAGAATTCAACTTGTAGACCGATTCTATTTATTGATGTGTTGCCGATATTAACAATCTTTTAGTGCAATATTAAACTATATGTTTGTAGAGAATAGTAGAAACGTGGCCTATTGGATGTCTAGAGTTGTGTATGAGGTTGAAATTTTGTAAACTTATAGCTTACTATAAAATCTATAAACAATTCTAGCTTATAGACTATTGGGACAGAGGGTTCATAATTATCACTATAATAGGTCACTCACTACCCTTAATGAATGTTATTTAGCGTGTCTCGTAAGCAAAAAGGCAATTGCAGTAGTTTAGGTCCACCTATAAGGTGGTTTTCCCCTTATTTCGATTTCAGTTTTTATAAGAAATACGCAAGAGAGGATTAAAAATAATGAGACGTCAAATATTAACTTTTAACGCTAGGTAAGGTGTTTTATTAACCAGTCTTTTCCATCGCATCGCAAACAAATTATATATTTTTTTAATATATCACTTTTAATATACATTGGTTATGTAAGACATTTTGTTTATATTCCAGACTATTGTGGAATGCATAATTGATATAATTAATATTAAGTCTCGCGGGGCCTGGATTCGCCGGAAAGTTGTTTAACATTTTTTCGCATCTTAAAATTCCTCGCCATTTTTTATTTAGGTTTCGGCTGCCTGGCGGTCTAGTGAGGGCCAAGTGATGACGTAATGGCGGTTTATAAATAAACATGGATCTCCTTTAGTCCCTTTAAACGAAAACAGAACAATTTTGTTGTATCCTTGGAAAATTCGCGTTCAAACTAGTTCTACTGTGTACTTTCAACTGTAGGGACTGAAAAATATGTGATTACCTAGATAAAGGCAGTTGTTTTGACGTATAGTGTCGGCCTCATTACGTTTATATGAGTACTAGCTGACCCGGCAAACGTTGTGTTGCCATAAAAATAAAAAAATGTTAAAGGTGAACAACCCTTATCACTTAGGGGTATGAAAAATACATAGTAGCCGATTCTCAGACCTACTATACTACCTATGCATATGAAATTTCGGAGGAGTACGGTAACTAACATTGTGACACGAGAATTTTATATATAAGATGTATCGAAGGCATGTTAAAAAATTATTCACTTACTGTGTTCATGAGCATGCTTCGCACCGCTAAAACTGTTTTAATATGGTAAATTTTAAGAGCTGTTGGATGAATAAAATAATTTGAAAATTGTTTTTAGGCGTTACAGTGCTAATCATAATACTATTTTGTAATAGATAAAAGATTAAGTTATTCACGTTTATAGATAAAATTGATAAACACAATAACTTTCGATTTTTTAATATGTAACTTGGGACTTAGGTAGACTCATCTTAATTTATTACATTTTCGCTCATAACTTGGACCTAATTATATTTAAGCGGAGGCGGGAAGAAAAATTTGATCCGCTCGGCTGGTCCAACCCACTTTTTTCCTCATTAAAAAGACCCTAAGCTGAGCTTTAATTTTACAAATGGCGGCGTTTAATGGTTAAAACATGGGGAAACACAAATAGCAATACGCGTGTGGAAATGTTCCACAACTTTCCGATTTAATTATACGATGTATTCTCGTGGATCTTTTGCTGTGGCTTTTATCTTTTAGTTTTATCTTTTTATTTTGTTTTAATTGTTTAAATGTAGGGGCTTCGATCACCATAATTGTCTACCGGTTTGAAATGATTTTGCGGTTGAGCAATTAGTAATCAATTCAATTGGGAATCAATCTTAGTGGTCGATATGCAAAGAGTTCCGGGTACAATTCCCGGATGAATGTAGACCTCTGTTTTAGTGTTTTTTTCGTAGGAAGCTGTTTATAATTGACTTATTTAAAGAACTGACTAGTCACTGGAATAATGAAGTTTAAAGTTCACAACATTCTGATCCAATTAAATTGAAATACTTTAAAAGTAGGTACATTCTTTACATAAATATTTTTCAACTTCAATAACGTTTCAACGCTCTGTAAATTTCATTACGAAATATTTTTCAAAATTCGAATATATTTTTTGCCTGTGACATAGATATATTTTTGTATAATTGACACGCAAATCGGATTTTGTTCTGATAAAAATAAGATTATAAAAAGACGAAATGCAAGTTCCCTATTAAAGACACCATGGAAGAGTAGTTTATAACAAACTGCACTTCACAAGACCGTTTAATCTTGAACACTTTTAAGAATACAACTTGGGTAGAGCACACTAGACGCTGTACCGCAGACGGCGCTTTTAGTACGACGTGACGGGGACGACACGATATATCAACAGACGTGATCATTTGGGACAGTTTGTTAATAACTTGGTCATTTTGTTCTATAGTAGGTTGTGCTATACCTATAAGTATAGATATTAAACTATAAAAAACTGGATAACAATTTATGATTTTTTATTACAATACATGCATTCTTTCAACTTTATAAGATATGGCAGTTCTCTTAATTTTGAATTTTAATAATAAGTAATGGGACTAATTTATTCATCTCCAACATTTGTGTATTATTTGAATAAAGATACAAATTATTTCGGTCTTTTCTTTATTGGGAGAGAAAACGATATTTCTTAAAAGCAGATATTGGTAGGTAATTTACCTACATTCTTTAGACACATGAACAAAAAGTCGAATCTATATCTTACTATTACAAGAGACACATATTTTACAGTTATATTGTAGAATCGTTGCCGTATGTACTAAATAGATTATCTTTAAAAGAATGGGAGAGAGGCTTTATTAGCGGCGAGGGGGCTCAGCTCTAGAGGGTGAATAGAGCCTTCTTATAACGATTTATTGCTCTACGCTTCGGAAACTATGAACCTTTAAGTCATAGTGGTTTCATGTTTTGAAAGGTGTTTCTAACAGTGATAGCTTAGTGGCTTTCCTTCAGAGGTACGGGGTTCAAATCTAAGGTACCTACATAGCACTGATTTGGCCTTAAGAAAATTAATTATTACATGTTTAAACGACAAAGAAAAACATTGTGAGGGAAACTACATCCCTCAAAGTATTCAAAATATTTTTGTCAACATTTTCTTAAGTCTATCACTTCGCACGTATTTAGTGTCGTACACTATGGCTTAAGTCCTTCTCATATTTTTTCTTTATTTATTTATCTATCTGACTATCTGGCTTCGATCGATTACCACCAAGTGGTCTGCAGTTTCGTTTTCTCTTTCAATTTTATAAAAAAAGTCTTTCCATATTTTACATGTTGCATTGAACAAAATATCTAATAAAATATATTGCTATATGCACCAATATGATTACCTGAAGATAGTAATACAGGTACAGAAGCTAAATTCAAAATTCAAAATCTGAGATCGAGTCCTATCCTTCAATTCCAAAGTTATGCTGTAACTGTTTCAATTTCGTCGTCTATTTCCCCCGCGAAAAGCGCATATTGCACACAAACAGATGCAACTGGGATGAAACAAACAAAATTCAATCTGCTTTGCCGCTTCGATGCAAACCAGAACTTGGCCGGGGGTATATACACCACGTTGGTTATTTATTTGGGGATAATCCTGTTTCTTTGTGTAGCAATGTTATAGGTGTGGTAATCGAATTTTTACATAGTCATAGCACGTTGTCAACAATAGTTACATTAGCATGATAAATTCCTATATAATACGCTAAGTTATAAATAAAAATCATGGTCAGTCAATATAAAAAGTTATTTTGCTTCACAAAAATAAATACCGGTCACAATTTTCGACAAAAGCTTCGATCGAAAACGATATTTTAAGTCAAATTTTACTTATGTTTACATAACTTGTGTATAGTTGTACAACTACCGTAAACATAAAGTATTATGTTAAGACGATAGATGTACTATAAGTATATAAAATTTCAATAACTCTACCATGCTCAGTTCTCCACTTCAGTCCTTCCATGCTACGAATGAATACATGACATATCCGACATTTATTACTTTAAATATGGTCCCACAAACATGGCAGAGGCACCGGAATAATTTCCTTACTTACACCCGTTTAGTTGAACTTTGTCTCGGATTTGTATTCCATGTGTGTTATAAATAAATGTGGTTTAAAGTTAGGATTTAGCGAATTAGAAGACGACAGTTGTAGTTCAAATTACTTTGAAATTCGGAGACGAAGAAAGGTTACATAGTTCTTAGAATTAGCAGGCGCAGTGGCCATGGGTTGGTTAGATCGCTTACTTTGGAAATAGGTTTTGCTTCTTAAGTTTCCTCAAAATTAATGGATAGACTGGGATATGGCTTCAATAAGAGGCTTTTATATTGAAGGGAATGATGGTTTTGGTCCTAAATTTCTACCGGATTCTTGCTTCATCTGCCTCGTAATGATGTCTTATAAAGAATAACTTACTAATACTTATAATTAACAGACTGCTATGGATTCAATCTTCTAATTAAATTCTTACTATACGATTTAAGAGCTTAGCTTAAGTCTGTACCGCATTTATACTTTCTCCTTTTCACTTTCTCCTACATTCGATACTGGAAATTAATACTAAATAGAATTTCTGTTTGGACTCCGGATTTGATAAAGTGCAGTTCACTATAATTATGTCTTAGCTCTATGCGGTTTATTTAAGTAATTGAGTTGAAATGTGTGAGATACCTCAGTATATTTAAGTATCTATTCATACCTCTAAGGGTTTGTTAATCCCTCGGTCACGGTTGTTATTGGGTAGCAGTCGTTAAAATTCGTCAAAGGTCTTTCGCCGGTTGAAAAAAAATACTACCTTTGTCCACTCTGAAATGGACTAGACTGGGGAAGTAGGTATGCTCCACCTTTGGTTTAATTGTAAGGATAAGCTCGTAACCAGGATCTACATACAAATTATTGCTTCGAATTTTCGTTATCATTCATAATTTTTAAGTTAAGTATTCACGTTATACATAAAATATAAAAAATCCCAGCCCCCCAGAAGATTAAAGTATTGCCTTTCTATTCTAGCAACAGTTTTTTAAAACTTCCTTGTCCGAACTCTGCAACTTTTTCCTTGTTTTGCCTCGAACTAAACAATCTCTGCAGGAAACAACACTACGCAAATACCAATTCCTTGCACTGTGCTAAAACAACCTATTTATTTTCTTCTCCTTGCATCGTTTCCAGATCGTTTTGCCCTCGATTCCGAGAATTGGAAAAACATTGTTTTCACGGAGTCCGCCGATACTGTGCATTTTAACTGTTTGAATTGTATTTGTACATTATTGTTTAGTTCATATTTTAACAAGATGTTTTAGAAAACTTATACCACAAGTTACCAATTTACGACGAATGAAATTCACGAAATTTCAAAGTTTTTGTACAGTTAACCGTACACAACGTTTTCATTCATACATTAAATTCATACATACATAAGTTTCATACATACTATAAAAACGACTTAAAAGAATCGTTTTACATGGGAAAAGGGTATTATATAAAAATATAAGACCTGCATAATAGAAACTTAGTTACTTAATTAACTATTTGTTTTGGAAAAATATGGTTAGGTATATATATAAGTTCACAGTTTTTGCCAATTTATTTTAAAGGTTTAAGAGAAAAGCAAATAAGTTTAGAGAAATAGTTTGAAAGTTTTTCCCTAAATTCGAATGTCAAGCTGTCAGTTAACGAACAGTTTGTTGTAGTTGTGAAAAATACGAACGAAATTACAAATTGTGCTGGATTTTGTACCTATATTCTGAAACTGCGAATGGTAGACAGTAACACTATTAGAAATTCAACTTTTTTAATGTTTGTAAACTGTTATAAAATATCATAGGCTAAACGTGATGAAGCATATTTCGGGTTTCGCGAATTTTAACATTATGGGGGTCGCTTAAATAGCGATTCACCTATAGCCGATTTTAGGTAAAACTTCTCTATTTGAAATTCATGGCAGCAGTACCTAACCACTTACTATTCGTGGAATGCAGATTCATATAAAAAATCAACTCTTGTCCAATCATATACCTAGTTAAAAAGTTATTATGGCTTATATAGGTTGGCGAATTAGTATAGTATAATTATGTAATTTGGTTTAGATATTAGTAATAATAAACCAATAGAAATACACATTTACCTACAAACAAAAACGGTTAAACGCGTTTTGTAACAAAGAAACAGGAAGAGTAAATTTATTTCAGTCACTCGTTAAGAATGAAGCGGATATTAATGGCCTTTCTGCTGCAGGGCGGCGGCAAAAAGAAAATGCCTCCGAACGGAAAGTTTCCGTCAATATTGAAGTTTTTGCTATGTTACACAGATACCAAGCTTTCGGAACATTATGGGATTCGCTTTATAATTAAAGCGCAAACAGTTATTGACATATTTTAGGAATTATTTTAGGCATAGTTTAAGAACCCATATTTTTATCACTGACTGATACGCAGACCTGTATTTGTTTTGTGTGGAGTGATATATTGTACAAAGATATAACCGTACATAAACTTTTTTATTTTTACTCGAAAAGTAATTTCTTGATATTATATGTTATTGTTATTACGTTTCTATAAATGCCCGTTTGAAATACCAGACCATACACAATTTATATGTATTTCAAGCGGGAAGGTCAAACTTTTTTAATGTTAAAATCACCTATCAAACCAGAAAACAGCAGTAAGGAACACTGCTATCATTAGACAGAAATGGGTATGACGGTGGTACCCCTGGATTCGACCACCTTCAAAATTGTTGCATGACAAGTTATACATTAATATTTGAATACACGTTTGTAAATATGTAAATAATATTGCACCTTTATGTATAATTTTGTATATTCATTTCTGATCGTGGATGAAAACAAAATTCTTCCCCGTTGGGACAACAGTATTTTAATCCCTTTATTGAGTCACGCAATAGCAATACTTCATATATCTTTTAAATTACTCCCGTTATGGGTCATAAATTTTACAATTTTACCTTTTTATGGCATGAATACACGATGGCTTCAAGGGTCTAACTCTTTGCGGTTGGGCCTAGATGAATAATAGGTGTCCGAAACGCTCCAAATATAATAATGGTATATATAAAAATATAATAAAGGCTAACACTAGAGTTAGTCTATGTTTTAATTGTGTGATACGGGTAATTTGTTCGTGCAAATTAGTCCTCGGCGACTACTAAGAAGTGTTCACAGTTTGTGCTGCTATACTTGTAAACTAACTACTATACCCATATATTTTAACTCACCCTCTTGACACATGAGTCGAAGATATACCTACATTTTAACTGTCTCGTAACCTATTTCCCACTGTTGGGCACAGGTCTTCCTGTATAAGTTTCTTAAGAAATCAACATGAAAATAATATTATTTGGTTGAAAGCAGAAAACTTAAATTTAAACCCAACATTTTCTTCACGTTTTCCTCTTTAACTGTATACTAACGAAAACTTAAGACGTTTAACGCTACTCACATTCCCTACAGCTTCCAGACTGCTTTACAATTTTTCCAGATATCTAAGTATGAAAACGTATGATATTGAGGCGGTGAATTTTAGCATATAAGGCCACGCCAGCCCCCAGCATCCGACAGCTGAGCAAGCACGAGCGCTTTCAAAACGAAAAGCGATTTTGGTGCATAAAGCAATTTTATGCTAAGAATCAGAAGCTCAATTTTGCATAGAATACTTTAACGGTACTACTTATCTTTGTAAAGTAGTAAGTGATAGCTTGGGTTGAAACTAGTCCTCTCAATGCACGCAGCACGCACTTCTTATTTTAAAAATAAAGATTTTAAATAAATATTTTGAAAAAATAATAATTAATATAACGGTAAAGGAAAACGTCATAAGTAAACTTACACGCCTGAGAGTTTTCAAAGGTGTTTGAGGTTCACCAATTCGCACATAAAACTGTCTGAGAGGAGACCCATGCCGAGCAGTGGATACTAATAGGTTAATAACCACGGTACATTATAGTAATTGTCAGTAAAAAAACTCTTAATAATTGTAAAACGACTATTATTATCACCTTTGAGAGTTACATTCAAGCCCGCACAAACATGCACCTTGCATTCCGAATTTTTGCTCTCCGTGCCATCGGGTACAATAAACCGTGTTTACCGTGATAGGAAATATCAAAGTGAGGTGTAGAATATTGCATGGATATATCATGAAGCATGAAACACGGCTAGGACATATTGTAACAGCTGTTACGGAAACACTTATTATGATTCTGGTGCATTTGGGAAATCGGCAGTGGAGTCGCGAAGGTAGCTAATTACATGAGGACATTACTAGGTTACTTATTACTTAGTTAGGTTTTGAAATAGGTACAATACACGTATTTCGAGAATCTCTGTTGTAATACACTTAGAGGAAAGGAATTAATTATTTTGATTGCAAATGAAAATCACGAGGAAACCTTAATGCTTGAGAGTTCTTTAAAAAAGTTCTTAATAGTGTGTAAAGTCTACCAATAGAATACAAACTGGTGGGTTTGGTCCACTATAGCCTAAACCCCCTTTAATCCCTTTTCACCCCTTTTTCATAATTTTGAAAGTGGTAGAAACCTCTGTGGTTCGACTCCGGCGGCACCACCACCACCACACCTATTTCTGCCTTATACCAGCAGTGGTAAGCGCTGCTGTGTTCTGGTTTGAAGGAGACAGGAGACATACTTTTCCGAGGCGTTCCAGCTTAGTCCTCAGGAGTAGGGGCGCATCTGTGGCCGACCTCAGGTAGGAATATCTAATCCCATCTGGATTATGGATATCCATGGGCGGCAGTAGCCACTTACCACCAGGAGGACTGCACGCTCGTCTGCTACTCCTATATTATAAAAAAATCTAAGAGAAGACCGCGCTCGAAATGGGACAGTATTGGGTTGACGGGGAACAATACATACAGCATTAAACAACTTCAATATCATAAACAATAGATTTATGTGTATTGTCATAGTAAGTAAAGAGAGTTCACAGACACCCTTTCTCGAAACCGAGAGCTAATCTGGAATGCTAATTGAGAGCTGGTATCTGCCGCAATTGTGAAATTGCAATTAGTGTCGCCGGGCTCAAAGCGGGGTGATTCTGACGTAGCAACACTAGTACTGTTGCCATACGGTTGAATTTATAAGGACTTGTCCGAAATGTCACAGAAATGCAGTTTGCAAATGCATTTATTTTTCAATGGTAAATGGTTTTTAACATTTAAATCATATTTTTTGTTATATTTTTTCAGACAGCAGGCTAAATGTTGATGTAACTTTCCATTACTGGGCAGTGAGCACGTGTCTTCACAATTGAGAGTGACTTGATGCGTAATCTACTAGGTACACTACTTTAATAAGGAAAAATGGTTAAATCAAAATCATCATAATTATTAACATATTTATTAAAATTAAATTAAATTATTTACATGACGACATATAGTTCTTTATATTCCCATGGAGTGGGTGCTCCGATGCGATGCTTCAGCGACAACCCATTACTGTCCCACTTCTGGGCACCGGTCAGAATGAATGAAAAGGGTTAGGCCATAGTCCACCGCATTGGCCAAGTGTGAATAGGTAGACTTGACATACCTATGTTTTTTTTTTGTTTTTTTCTCAGATATGCAGGTTACGATATTTTCCTTCACCGGTAAAGTAAGTGTGTGTGTGTAAGCTTATTATGTTAAAAACAATTTAACGTATTAATATTTTCAACGCGTTATCCCTATGTAGTAATACAATATGCTCTCCCTAGCCAGGAGCCCGAAGTGCATTAAGTTTGCGCAAACAGTCCAGAGACCTGCGTTTGTGTTTTATATTGACACTGCCCTTTGAAACTGATCATCCTCGCCGTGATTTGTTGGTTCTATCCCTCGTATTGTGTAGAGGGTTCGTAATAAGCAAACCTTTAGTGAAAGATGACTTTACAACCAGTTTAAATCCATTGTGTATACATTAAAAAACAATAAGAAAATTATTATGAAAACTAAATGTTTAAAAATATAATCTACGTCACTTACACAATTTAGACCTCACACAACGTTTCGGCGTTTCTATTCTACAGACAGCATTGTTGCACCCACTAATAGTCGTTTTTGTATATTATATAGTTCATTTTATTTTATTTTGTGTGTTTGAAGGTGGTAGAATACATTGTGATTCGGCTCCGGAGGTTCCACCGCCGCCAATAATATCCCTATCCACGTACTATTAATATCGCTAACCACAATAACAGTGCGATCATCAATTCTCCATTACCTGCTAAGGTCTACTAAAACTTAAATTAATGGTACTATTTCTCGGTCAGTCCACTAACAAAGTCTGTACACATCGTCGCGTCCAGCAAATTTCTAGATTTATTGCCAATAAACGTGCGACCGGCTCCATTCGCTATAAATTCTATTTATTGGTGAAAGCCACGGAAAATAAAAGTAGAAATATGTGTTTGCATTGATTTGCATACCCTAAATCTAGTGAATAGAAGCTTTAAACTTTTAGCAAAAAAAAATAATAAATTAATCAAGTTTATAAATATTTTCAGAAAATATAGGAAATATTCGTTTGAATAAAGCGGAGTGTGGTCCGAAAGAGTAAATGTAAAGTTAGGAAACATTTTATCAAGTCTACGTTGTTTTTAATAGTAAATCATAACCATTCTAATCAAAATATATGGTTTTGTTACAAAAGTATTATGAATGGTTTCAGCTATCTTTGTTGACACTGTATCAGCAATAAAATGTTTTCTGTTATAAAGTCTACCTATAAATCTATATAACTAAAACTGTATAGGGATTTCTACTCAATATTAACTCTATGGCGTAAACAACGAACCTTTTTCTAATATCTACAACAGACCGAGCCCAGTTCCGATGTTGTGTTAAGTTTTAAAAGAGTGATTAATGACTCCTGTTGTAGGCCTAGTACCGTAAAAATGTTATTTTATATAGAAATTATAACAGAGTAGCTACAAAAATGTGTTTTTTTTCATAAGCCTAACGTATTAAACGACTTTGAAGTACCTATGTTTTGTAATATCTTTCCTTTTGTACTTTTCACATTTTTGCCAATGATGGTAGATATATTCGTATGTGATTGTAATGTAAATAATAAATGTGTATTATAATTATATGTATCATGTCTATTTATAAATAAAAAATACGTGTGGCACTCGGAGACTGCCGCGTTAAAGCTATGGCATAGCATTTTTTATCAACTTATGCAATTACAATTATATATTTATTTTATTTATGCAGTATGCAAAAAGTCATTAACCCGTCAACTGGCGTGGTGGCCCCGGGGCGCACAGATCGCTACTAAAAAGTATCACCGCTGTGCCGGTCGGAGTGGGGGGTGTTAGGTTTTTTCGTTACGGAATTTCTGGATTCGGTCTCCACGCTCAAGGCCCGCGATAGAAGCTATGCAATAGCTTAAAATAGGCTTGGCGGTTATAGTAGCGGTAGTCGTATGAAAAGAGTACTACCATTTTAAGATTCTACTAAATTTTTCAGTTAATTTTAAAGACTTGTATCACCTTAAAATTCTACACAATAATTTGTCTCTTCCCTTCCCTAGAATAACACCTCTATCGCCGCACTACTCTATACCTAAAGGGTTGTAATGAGGGTCGCGTGCTGAAACAGCCCGACGGCGGTGCACTGATGGATGTAGCTCGTCGTCTATTTTATTCGCCCGCTTATTTGTTCGCGCTCAAATCGAGCCCCACGTTTATGGAACCGTGAAATTTTTTGTACAGCCCGCGTTTCGTTCCTTTTTCGTGTATTTTGTGTGTTATATTTGTTACACGTGAAAGAAATGTGTTAAAATTTCACTATATTTTATGTTTATGCGTGTGGAAATAACTTGGCCCGTGCACTGCTGTGTGGTTTGAGTTGTATAATAAGTTGCAGAATATTTACTAGAATGTTAGAATTTATAACATTTCGGTACATTTATAAACAATGGTTTTATCGAAAACGAAATTTAAAAATCTTAAAGAAATAAAAATATTGATTCCTTTAGTATTTTTTATTTCGGATTTGATCTCACATAGAAAATTAACAAAACCATGTCAGTATAGGTATACGAAATTTAAATCCCAATACCTAAGATTAATCTTAGAATGGATCAACTAAAGGGAGCAATAGCCTTAGATAGATACGTATAATCCTTCATCAGATTCATTCGATAACCCTTTTGCTAAAAGATGGGGTAATAATTCATGGGAAATTTGATTTACGGTACCCTTGGATCACAGAGCCATATTTCACTTTGAAGACCTTATACTTGACGTCGTACTTGGTCATACGTTGACATCTTATTTCGATAATATCGAATTTCTAATAATTTCTTCAATATATTATAATACCATTATCATTTCTCATAAGTTAGCTTTTTAGATTAAGGACACTAGGCACTATGGCATTGAAATATTGTGAGTAACTCCTCCAAATTATTGACGATGTCCTCAAAGGCGTCAGAACAATTGTGCGCCATATTTATATTCTTTTAATTTCGGAGTAAGTCGATATTTTGTACGAAACATAAAGTCTATTATTTGCTAAGCTTTCAATTACAATTCCAAAAAGGTACATAATCTGTGACTTTATCGGTAGCAGGACAAAGCAGATCTCATCATTAGTCTGCGGGTTGGCGCGAATTAATCATGGTGGATGACAGCTCGTGCCGCGCGTTTTAATGGCGGTTAGACATTTGTATTTCGTATAACGATTCGACTTTGGTGACACCACTGACTGACTATTTCGACTTTATAATACTTAGCAGTTGTCGTGCTGAAGGGTGTGGAATTAGAGATGCTGATGACTACTTATGATGAGTTTTCTACTTCAATTTGACGTGACTGAAGCCATCAATTACAATTTTTTTCGTCATGTCATCAACAACCTTTGATTACAATATTTTTATGGTAAGTACCATAATTATATAATCTTCTTTGACTGAAGACTTATGCCTAATCAGGCACAATTGCTTGACAGCCCCAAGTAAAATGTTGTTAAATTAGTTCACCTCGAGTCAATATATAAGTTCCTACCTAATAATCATTGTTCTAAATTGTTTAGATAAAATGACCAGTATATTTATTGAAGATACTGGTTATACTACTTCTGAAAGCATAGCCATTTTGATATTTCAATCACTTTTATTTCCCATCCCAAAACAAATGTTATTTAGGTATAGATCTTGTACCGTAACTTCGAGACTTAGGACTAATGAACATAAATGGACTTCAAATAACACTTACAGACGCACATACCTATTTGTACAGATCACTCCATTAAAACATAAGCCGGATATCCGTGAGCCATTAGCGCCGTGTCAACGGTCGTTTGCCCGGAGCGTTGTCCGGGTGTAAATCCGGGCAAATTACTTTAAGGGTTCTACTGTACTAAAAGTTTATTGACGAGTCTGTAGTAGTCTTAACAGCTTAACGACTATGTAAAAGGCCACCTGTTTCTCATTGTATGTGTGTGTATTTGTGATAATGAAGTCGCGTGTTAGTTAACACTGTTAAGTCCTGTAAGACAGTGTTAAGATTGTTTAGGCAATGTTGAGGCCATGAGAATTTTGTTGGTTAATTTATGATAATGAAGTTACGTTTGACTTGATATTGCGTTATAAATAGTGGTTCACAACGTAGATTATAGGGCCACGTGAAATAAAATAGCTATGGTTGCATATGGACAATTTCAATGTGTGAAGGGTCGCTAGTAACATCTAGGTTTAATAAAGAGCTTATTTTAATCTTTTTTTAAAAGTCCCATGTTACAGCATTGTAACTTTACTAACTTTTTTATAATAAAACAGATTTTATAAGACATAAATACGACAGTGGTACCATCAAATTCGAACCATAAAGATTTCTACCACCTTTTCAAAAAGTATGTACCTATGTTGTATTGTACCTATGTTTTCATTTCCATCCAAATCTACTTAGGAAAATCTTTTATTAATCTCATAAAAGGTGCTCATAAAAATAAACAACACTAATTTGGTTAACTAAAACGGTGCTAAGGAAATTATTTTGATTAACCACTGTTTCATTTTATTGTAATCACATGCCTGCAGTAGCGATACCATCTCGATGTTAATCTATTGAAATTTTCTGTGGGGTTGGCTCCAAGGTGAAACGTGTAATGGATTGTAAGGCAATGTTGCCGATAGCCTTATCGGAAGCAATTGACCCATGTGCGCCATCTATATTTTTTGTAATAATTGATTAAACGTAACACGACATGTTCATGTTCATGAACATGATATGGCAGGGTTTTGTAACAATTATATTATAAAGTCACATCAGCGTTTTATCAGTTTACAGGCTTGCCCGCACGACATAAAAACGAAAAAAAAGTTTTTGAAAATTTTCAGACGAAATTTAAAAACACTATTTTTATCTTTTGGTGTAGTGCAAGTTACCTATATATTTACATTTAGTAGTACATATGTACTACTAAATGTAAATATATAGACTGTTGCAAAAAAAACTTATATTTTAGATCGTCACAAAAGCGGACACCGATTTCCAAAGCTGCTCGCAGAACGAACGGTCAATTTATATTACAATCGTGTCCAGAATGACAGTGCCAATCCGTAGTTAGATATTCTGGAAATATCTAACTTGAGTTAAACCTAACGAAAAATAGTTGGTATATTTCTTATAAGAAACGGTTCATATTAAACGTGTGTTTAAACATAAATATGAACAGTGTTTTTAATCAGGCGGCATATTTAATGCAGTAATTAACTGATTCAGTTATCAAGAGCCATAAATGTCGCTTTATAAACTACTCGTTCAATATTCTGAATATATTAAATTATAATGTTATTAAATTATTTTTTCGTTGTTTGAACATTTTACCTAAAGTTATATTACGATTACATCATTTTTAATGTTACAAAATTGCAAAATGTTTTCTCTCAACGATACGTGTATTGCAACTTCAAAGAATTTAATATTACAACGCAATTATAACTCGTAGCATCCACGGCGTGGGCCATTCTGTAGCTGCATGTGAATATTAATGAAATGTTCATTTTAACCACTAGATGCGCTCTCCTACCCAGTCTTGAGACGAGGCGAGGCGTTTACTTCTTCACGAAGCGAGGCAAGGCTCTTGCCTTGATGTTGCCGAGATTATGCGAAGCGAGGCGAGGCAAAACAAGGCGACGCGAGGCGACGCGAAACGAGAAGAGATTTGGCATGCCATAAGCTTTGTTATATCGCTTTTGAAATTTCCGAAGAAGCTTAGTAATATACGTTACTTTCATTTAACTTAGATACAATTATGTATATTCCATGAACTTTAGACCCCTAAAGTAGGTCTATAATGACTGAACTGACTACCGCTCATATTCTGCTTCGTTTATATTTCAAGTATATTATGAATTTAATGGTATGCAGACCACTTAATAAAATGTGACAAAAATAACATTAATTTTCACTACAAAAATTAATTTACCTCATAACTCAGAGCAATTAATTAGGGCTTTAAATAATATTCCGCAGGACGTTGCCGTCCTTAAATTACTATTTCTAGAATGTATTGACGCTACTCTCATTAACTTGTGGAAAACGGTTTGCTTCGAGAGATACATGCAATATGCATTGAGTCATGCAACTTGAATATTACGTGCTCCTATGATGATATTATGGGACATACTACACTACTATAGTCTGATTCATAATTAGGTGTCCAAAATGTAAACAAAGAAATGTCACTGTCAAAATTAACAAGAAACACAAACTTTAACAAACTCAACAAAAAACGAAAATTTAACAAATATACACAATTTAAAAAACGCATTATGTAAACGAGAAAACATTAGAGTTTGATCACAATCACGTAAATGAATAATATCAGTTACGAAACTAAAAATGACAGCACAAGAAATGTCTTGGATTCCGATTGTGTTACCATTATCACATTTTAATTTTCTACCATAAACTTTGTTTTTTATTATTATTACAGTATGAAACGAAATTGAGGTGATATAAATATTAGAAAATGTGAATTAATCTTAATTTATTTAGATGATTATTTTATTATTGTTGTATTACTTAAATATCGACAAAAATAAAAACTACCATTTCTAACGTATTTTCTTGATAGGTTTCAACACCTTTTCAACACCTTTGTTTACATTTTGGACACCTAATTATGAATCAGAGTATATACTAATACTACATTATATCTCCACGCTTCTCATAAATATTAATAATGATCCTTTTCTCGAATGAATTAACGCCGCAATGTAATTTTGTATATAACGGTGGCACTGCTCTTCGAGAGATGTATGCAATATGCATAGTGTCATGCGGCTTGAGTAAAGCTTGAATATGCATGTTGCGTATTATGTGACGAAGTTAGATTTTCCGCTCCAAATTCCAACGTTAGTTTTAGACATAAGATATATTAATTGTAGAGTTCTGAATCAGTAATATTAGTTTTTAAATGCAATGCTATGTTTAATAATATCTCGCTATCTAATATAATATATCGCTTCGCTTTTTATTGACCGATATAATTAATGTAATAATCTCAAGTATAATTCTTCTAGAAAAACTCATTAAAGTAAGCTAAAATACATCATATCGTAGAAATAAGCGCATAAAATAACAAACAGACACTGAGTTGTATTTATTTAAATTAATCCATGCATCACACAAGCCACTTAGCGCATGTGCATACGTTTCTCAATCCCAACAGCCCTACTTGTTATTTCCCCCTGCATGCACAAACAAGCACCGCGGAGCTGAAGTTTAAATTAGCGGGTTTGTATGCCACGATGGTTGCATATGAGAAGAGCGAGTTTTTGAGCCGTGAATGCATAATCGGACCACGTGTTACACTGCACTGTACTGGTGACTTTTGTTGCGAAAAATTTGAGTAAAATGCAATTTTTGTCATCAAAAAATGTAGTGAAGTATTATTGAATTTGTTTATGTGTTCTGTGTTCACTTTACCTTACGAAAAGTGATGATTGCCGTCTATAGACCACTGTAACAGACTTAAAGTCAAACAAATGTCCTATCTACTCGACTGAAGATGCGTTAGTGCCGAGTCAAGCTGGAAAGACTTCATTGTGTCTTTTAACATACCCTTCAAACCAGAATAAAACAGCTTGTTACTTAGCGATAAAAGCGTAAATTCGTCCTAATTCCTAAATAAACATAGGGTTCTCGAATGTTAAAGTTATAAGTAGCTTACTGCGTAACAATCTTTCATTACAAGAACATTTCCCATAAGAGAAAAAACGTAAAATAAACCAAACCGAATTTCCATAACAGGAAAAGTGTTACGTATTCCAAAATATTACCTTTACCGTAATCTACATATGATAATAGTATAGAAAATTACATTTGCGATTTCAAAAGAAACTACATTTTTCTTTGATTTTATGATTATTGTCATACAACTTGAAAATAAATTAAATTAATTGTTACACTTACAGAATCTGGAATTCGTTGTAGTGGATGCCATGGTAATGTAGTGTGTGTAAGACATGAGTATTATATAAGTTATATAAGTTAGTTAAGCGTAGTATTAGAAGAGTTATAATAAAGCCTTCGTTCAATCTAGACGCCTTTTACTAAGAACCTGCCAGCGACATCACTACATGGCAACCCTGCCAGGGTAAAAATGAGTACACAAACAGCAATGATTTCTATCCACTTAAATTAATAATTCATCTATGAGCTTAGCAATTAGCTTGCCAATAGAAAGTAGCAATCATATCTTTAACTTGAAGGAGCCGTCGTGGTGCGGCTAAGGAAACATATTTGACATTCCTGTCTTACAACAGCGGTTTAAAGTGCTGTTGTGCCAATTTGAAGGGTTAAGGTAAGAACACGGGGCGTTTCATCTTAGCCATAATGGGCTGCAACGTACCTGCCTACGGCCGATCATATATCCTGAGGACTAAGTTGGAACGCCTCGGAAAATTATAGCTCCCTTACCCCACCCTTCAAACGAGAACACAGCGCTTAACACTGCTTTTATTAGACAGAAATAGATATATCGGCGAATGAAAATGTTTCGTATCTGTCGGTGGGAATTTATTGGTGGTTTTATATTAAGTTTTATATTAAGTTTTGGCTGAAGGCAAACCACAAAGGTTTCTACTGTTAATTTAATTTAACATTTTAATATTTTTTAATTACTAAGTAGCGAAATAAGTTAACAGAAATATAGTGATATTTATGAAGAAAGAATAGTTTTACTGATTTTAACCTCGGCGAAGCGTTCACTACTAACCTTTAACTAACAAATGGTAGTTGACACTCACTATCAAATAAACTTGAAGTACCTAATAAAAAATAAATTGTATATTAGTGTGGAGTTAAGTTAAATTTTATCTTAGTATCACGAAGTTAGTGTTAATCTCGTTGTGTTTACTAATTCAGTGCTGGCGCGGTCAGCGCTGCAGTCGCCATTGTTTTTAATAAGAACTGCAGACACAATAAGGTTATGTGCCAAAATCTCTCTTAAACAGGAGTTATCAGGTTTTGTTTGGATTTAACACATAAACGTGATCATTTCTCCCAGATTTAAAATGTAGTACCTAAAATTTTGGAAAACTTGAGAACAGGAGCGCTTTAAGAAATGTTTTTTTTTTTGCATGAAATTTGCCATCAACATTAAAAAGGGTAATCATAAATTCTAATTTTGGTTAAAATTCTGAACCCCTAGTTGAAATGCTTGATTCACATGTATTCTAAAATCTGTACGAAACCAAAACTTCAAAAACTTATTTCGATTTTCGTAAACTTATAGATATGTGGTAAATTTTTATTTTTTATTTATTTACACACAATGTACGGCGTAGTCTGGGAATGGGTTAAACAGAGTTTAATACAACTTTTACAAAGCAAAGGTAGATCATTATATCGTGACTAGTACACATGACACTTAACCTGGTTAATATTTTGAGTTTTACTAAACAAAATATATAAATAAACAAGCATGTAGCACAGAATATTAGCATACTTCTGTTATTCTGGCTCCGAATGGCCAATTACACCGCCTTTGGTTCCTTGAACAGGCAGCTTTCATTTCCTGCTGATCGCCCTACAATAGGCATAGCTTGGTCCAAGTTTATACTAAAAAAGCGATTTTAATTTTTTAACCCATACTTGCAATTACATCTTCGTATTTAGGGATATTTTTTTGTAGTCATGTAATTTAAGACGTCAACCGTAACAAGACATTAACTTACTCGTAATCGTTCGGTCCAATGAACTCTTAATAACGAATATGTACTAAGTACCTATAGCTATAATTATGTCGAGGTGTCTTGATATGTGACAAATGGATCACTATTCTGTAACATGTAAATCGACGTGGTTTGAATCACGTGGGATTTAAACGTGCCTTGTTTAAGTCCAACTTACTCTTCGGGAGAAATATAGTATCTGAGGTCGACGTCATGTGCACAAAGCCAGACTGCTCGCGAAATATGTAAATTAAGCTTCTGATTTAAACGCCTCCGTTTACACCTTGCACCGCACGTAATGTAATCGACCCCTTGTTAGATAACTAACTTGATTTCCGCGCCGGATATAACTTTTTCTTGACAACGACTATACATGATTGATGATGTTTGATTAAGATCATTTTTTCGCTAATGGCACCGAGTTTGATTAGTTCGTCGAAATGTTCCCCAACGTTCCGAAACTCCCATTTCCGGCTGTCAAAGGTTTCGGGAATGAAATTATTGTTGCTGACGTATTATGAAGTTGGCGTAACATAAATTTTGTCGGGTACGTACAAATCTAGAAACGTTGATTTTAGAAATCTTTGGATTTTAGAACTATTTTAGTTTTTCCTGAGCGTATATACCTATATGGATGAACCAAAAAGTGACCGTGTTCTAATCGACGGCGAAGGTTTTACCGAAGGTGTATTTTAGAAAACCCACCGGTATTATTGGTTGAAGCTGAAACCGAAGCTTTGGTTGGACACTACTTAGCAGTCAAAGACCAGAACCTATATCAGGCCCAGATAGCCTCCTGTCCTATGGCGGTCGTTCTTAAAATCTCTATAGAATTCAGTTCACTTAACATCGTTCACGTTCACATAAATACGCAGGTATACGGTAAATAGGCCACTTTAATACAATAAAAGTTCATTACCAATTTGTTTATCTTTTTAAATATTCGCAACGGAGGTGCCAAGCTTTTGTCGCAGTGGTCAAATAATTATGATTATTCATTTTGGCGCGACGCTGCAGAATGCGTGTCGATGCTCACTTCCGGTTGCACAGCTGTTACGCGAAATTGTATTATTTATGGTTTTTGGGTTTTTGATATCGTTTTATCATTATTCATATTTTATGTTTCATATCTGTTGGAATTTATTGGTGGTTTTATATTTGGTCTTTGAGTTTTGAAAGCCGGGATTATTTATTTGGCAAAGGGAGATCTTCCGTCGGGCTAGGTGACCATGGCCGGGGAACGGTAGTGCTCCAACAGTCTCAGTGCTTGAGGAGCTTGTATATATTATACGACATGTTGAGAAAACTTGGATAGCATGATTCAGAATCATCATCAACCCATTACTGTCCTACTGCTGGGCACGGGTCTCCTCTCATTATGAGAAGGATTAGGCCATAGTCCACCGCGCTGGCCAAATGCGTATTGGTAGACTTCACATACCTGTGAGTATTTTTTTATAAATTTCTCAGGTATGCAGGTTTCCTCTCGATGTTTTCCTTCACCGTTTAAGCAAGTGATAATTAATTTCTAATGCGCACATAATTTGGAAATATCAGAGGTGCGTGCCTGGGATTTGAATCTCGGACCCCTCGATCGAGAGGCCGAGTTTTCTTAACCACTAGGCTAGCACTCCCTTTTAGAATACTCGTGGCCATCTCTTGACAAGTAACGGGAAGTCGCCACATTTCTATTAATATATCCGGGATTATTTCTATTCTAGCGTGAAGTTCTTGCGTTACATTGAAGGGTGCCGATTGACTGTATACCGCTCTCAGGTGTAGCATTGCACCAGTATTCCAAATCCTTGTTCTACATGTAGAGAAACTTGCCTACATGATGGATAGTTCTCTCTAAAAAAGTTCGAAAGGCATGAGAGCGATATGGGAACAATGCGGTTGATGCTTCTGGCCGCCAGTAATGAGGACTGATCCGCGTTTATCAGGCACTTAATAATAATATAGTAGTGATAAAACGGACAGGAAAAGTGTCCACGACCATTACGATTATCGTTTGGTAACGAGGTTATTCTGAAATATACCTATGTCAAATATCAATCCGGTTTAGTGTGCAGCAGGACGAAATGTGTTGTACTTACTCGTATAAAAATCTTGGCGCTGTCTGTTTATAGCTCTACGTATTTCATGTATTTGCAGTCAGGTAGGAGCTGCTATTAAGATCTATAAAGACTTTTTCACTGCTTCGTCATAATGTCGCTTTACTTTTATTCTTTAAAAAATCGCCTACTTATTCCTTTTGAAACCTCAGACGAAAACGGCTATTTAAAAAGAAAAGGCGTAAAGCTAAACAGAGCAAAGTATTTAGATTCGGGTTGGGAAAGTCTAGACTTTATATTGTAAACACAAAGGCTTTGAAGGGTTTCAGAAAGGTTTTCGCAAACCTTGGGTGAGTTTTCTAAATAACTTTTAGTATACATACTGCAAGAGCCCTTTACGTTGGTATTGCTATGAAATTTATAGCAGGGTTTTCAAGCCTTTCAACCTCTGTATCCCATTTCTGCTTTGTAATGACAGTATTGAGAAGTTTGATATATTTATGTACTCCAATTAAGTTTTCAGACTAGCAAAACGACTTTTCTTGGATTCTTGTAATATTTATTTCTAACCTCTTTTAAGAAGCTTTTTTATTGTACAGATAAAGTAGGTGCTTAGGATAACAGAGATCACTAGATGATGGGTGGGTAGCGTGATCGTCTCTTAACTTCATTATCATAGAAAAGCTTATTCAACTATATTTTCCATATAATCATTGTCAATCCCTTTCTCTCTTATTTTTCAATGATAAGGATTAATACCATAGACATATACAAACAAACCTTTAAAAAATGAATATTACGTGCTTTGGATGCGAATCTTGGGCTCTCAGTTAGTGACCGAATTAAAAATCACTAAGTAGTATATCATTGCTTAGTGATTTTCCCTTTTATTTATTTCCCTAATCAGCTCAGTTCAACCAGGCTACATGAGCTCGCCTTTCCACTTAAAAGCGCCTCAACAATATTAAATTCAGTGTTGTAAGTATATTTCACCTTTGCTGTGAGAATATCCATCAAGCTAAGAACCATAAAACGTGGTAATAAAAGTTCGGAGCGAAATATAAATTTCCATCGCCAAATTGCAGGCCGTAACGTGCTTATAAGATTCTGCCGAAATTGATACCGGCACTAAACTATAATTTTGTTTAGCTTTATTTGCATTTTTATGTTTTTGACATTTTTCTTTTATTTATTTATTTATTTTTGTACACCTTAAACTAAGGGTTTCAAAGGGTAAACTTAATGCCTAATGGCATTCTCTGCCAGTCGACCCTGGGTGATGGCGATAGCATGTGGTAGGCATAAACATAAGCAGTAATGATAAAATATGAAGAAATACAACTATGGAAAAAAATATTTATTTATTGATTTTTTTTTAATTATTTATTTATTTATGGAATTTATTGTGGCTAAAATCCTTTAATATGCGATACTTTTTATTAGGGGACTATATAGGGGTGCTAAGTGTAAAATATCGTCGTCAATCCATTACTGTCCCACTGTTAGAGACGATCTCCTTCCAGAGTAAGGGGGATTTATGCCATAGTCCACCGCTCTAACTAATAGGCACATCATTGTGAAAAATCGGAGGCCAGGGATTCGAACTCCGGACTCCCTTGAGATCGAGTGATGCGACCACTGGTCTTAATAGATATTACATAAATATATTATGATGCTGGACATTTTTATGTCCTGTCACGAATAAGCATAAAATTAGTGATTCGTGCTCAGCAGTGGCACAGTATTGGTTGACGACGATGGCCAACATCTCCTTGTGGAAATTCCATTACAGTGCTGTTCACTCATTTGTAACATGAGAGTAAGAGATAAGCATTTTAGCCATTTTGGCTGTTATTTAATAGGAAGCTATTACTAACTTCTGTCTCATCTCTGGGCACAGCCTTTGATTCGCTTCTAAGAACGATAACCATTAAGGATTAGGTCTAAAAACGTTGACAAAGTGCGGCTTGGTAAACAGCATCAATTATTCAGATTGCTCTCCAAGTGTCGCTCAGTTAATTGTTGGCTGACGCCGGAAGATCGAAATCAATCATTAAGCCTCGAAGGTAAATCTTTGGAAGGAATTGTCAAATTTTGGCTGAAACGGGTTTGGGTAGGGTGGATACGTGAGTGAATAATTTTAGGATGTCTTTCTGTTTTCAAAACTGCTCTATGTATCTAGAATTAGTTTATCAATTTTTTTTTAATTTTAAATACCTAATACAGAATATTTTTTAAAAGTGGGGTGTGTAAAATCTAAATTACCCTAAATTGCACAATGTAATGTTATCTATTATGCATTTTACAACTTAATTAACAATCGTTTCGAATCGATTAATACCCATAACTCCCAAGAGAGTTACACAGAACCAAAACAGAAATCTAAAATCTATTTGCTATCTCCCGGCCAGGTATCGAACCCCGATACGCTACGTGTAGTAGGTATTCCTTGCATTTAATAACATAAGGTATCCTGTTAATCTTTCACACGTGGTCACCCTCCACATGACACGGGTCCCGTCGGGGTGACATAACGTCTGCAGCCGCCATACGTGCTTTGTGGCTTGAATACCTTATGCTTCCAAACTTCCGGGACAGTTTGAACTGGATTTCCGAGGGAAAGGAAACTAAATTAAATAATTGAAGGGACCACAGGAGATGAAGCAAGCTAGTTGTTTCTACCTTGGAAAGTAGTGGAGTTTTGCTGTGTTCTCGTTAGGCGGTAAAACTAACTTGAGGCGTCTTACATCGGTTACTTATTAATAATTTATCTATCCAATGTTTTGCTTACCAAAGATCGAAATTTGAAGTTTTTCGTGTGCAAATAGTATCTTAAGGTCTTGCGTCTACATATTTATCAATAGGTAATTGATGTATTCAAATTTTTGCCCAACAAATATCGCAAATTGATATTTTTTGTCTACTGAAACTCAAAATCCGATCTATGATAGACAAAAAAATTATAGATTGGTTATTTACAACAGGCGTTAACTTAGTCCTCCAGGAGTAGCAAGGTGCTCGACCACTGTTGGGATTTTGGGATTGATTATAGAAGTAGTGGGGTAGCGGTGACCATTTAAAACCATGTTGACTGTATTCTGTATCTATAATCAATAGCAATTTAAATTTAAAAAAGTTATCTTACTTTACGTACCTATTTGAAAAATAGTACAAAAGTTAACGCAAGTAAAACTCGTTTAACTTAAATTACATCATGAAAAACTTAAATTTGTTATTTCAGCTACTTAATATTTACGTAAATGTCGATGGCGTGTCTAAGTTATTCATGTCCAGAATTGTGTTTTCTTTATAATTTACATTCACATTTCATTTGAATAATGACGTGTGGCAAATTGCCTCCTTTGGCCCATAACTCCGCATTCAAGTTTTTATGCCCACTGCTCAGACCAAAAAAGATAGATGTAGCATTTCGACAAAATATTAAGACATAGGTACCAAATTCTGTTGATTTACCTAGTATACACATACATATCCGATTTCAAGTTTTATGTCTACTGCTCACACCCAAAAAAAATAGACGTAGCGTTTTGCGAAAATATTGGGACGCACCAGATCGTGCTCATTTGACTATTATGTTCGCACACATGTGTACCTACAAATCATTCGAATTGCACTCATGCTGTTCGTTTGGTATGGGAGTCCTCTCGGAGTGAGAAAGCTTTAGGCCACCTCTCTGGGTGAACTTTATTAGAAATAAGAGTTTCGTTTCGTACAAATCAGAAAATCGGATATTTTTTGTGTTGTATTACACCATTAAACCATGTCATCGACGTAAAAAATGTCATCGATGTACATACGAGTAGAGCAAATATTGCATAGTAAGTTTACAATTAACATTCGTAACCTTTTATTTACAAAATCTACCATCAGTCACTCATTAAATGCAATTTGTGTTTCAAAACTTTCAATGCAACGTCCTGCGAAGCTTTGTATTATTTTTTGGTCTGAGGCAGGTAGGTATTCCAAAAGTAGATGCGTGTGCTTATGTAAGCTCGTTCCAAGTTATGGTTCTTAAAAAATCGATTTGTATGATTGGATTTTTGTAAATTACAAATAGCAAACTGATATGCATTATTCGAATCTTATCTGTTAATTAAAATTAGCGGTTGTGATAATATCAGATGGATTGCATGCTTAATTGTTAATTCAACTTCAAAAAATAAACGAATTGACTTCAGAAAAGCGCCTTTGCAGTTAAGCATTACTTTTATCTTAATAGCAACGCAATTTCACGCAACCTTGTTGATTCCGACTACCTGGAATCCTCTGAACCGAATTAATCCCTTTTTCTTATTTTCATACAGATTGTATTCTTTAAATTTAAATTATCAACCTCTTATTTCTACTAGTTAAGAGTTCATGTCGCTTGGTTTTGATTTTGCCTTTCGTAAAACGTAAGTTTGTGAAATGTAAACGGCCTTAATGTTTAATTTTATCTATGCAAGAGTTTCCCTTTCAGAGCTCAATAGCCGTTTTATTGTTATTTTTTGTAAAGACGATAAATGTTTCTTTTTTGGGCGAGATTTTCTTTCTTGTTTGTCTTTCTTATTTGTCCTACCTATCCTTTATTCCTACTGGTGGTAGAATATTTCGGTTTTATTCCAGGGACATACCCTCACATATTCGATATCTACCTTCACCGGCTTAGGTTTCTGAAAAGTAAGTGGAAGTGCCTGGCATAAGTATCTCCTTCTCTTCTCCTTACCACACTTTACGAACCAGAACACACTCTGTGCTGGCTTCGGAGAAACGCAACATGCCATAGATGTAATTTATGGTATGATCTGATAGACTGATGCTATGATATAGTGAATTTGTGTCTAAGAGTCTATCCTGTTCCTCTGTCTGTGATTTAATCAAAACAGGGTCGAATCCAGCCAAATTAATATTAACTGGTATAAATAATTAAAATCACTCAATTCGTTAGTGATTGGCGGAATTGCACGGGTTTAATCACTTCGTTTGTGCAAACATTCCGGTGAAACCAATCAGCTCGTGTTTGATTGCTGTTTAGCCTGCGGTCGGAGCCTTTGGTAACAGCGTTTACTCGTATCTGACAACTACTTCCCTATTTTCCTTTTTTTTGGTCATTCCCACTTATGGACATTTAAAAATTTAACAGCGTCTAGTAGGTAAATTGTCAAATGTCGATTGTTGATGGGTAAAACGTTTGATAGATTGATTTATTAATAACGTCGATAATAATTGCAGTTCTGATTGGTCACAGGTGCTTTCTTACTTGTTGTTCTGAGGCTTTACGCAATCCTCTCTTACTTAAGTGCTGGATACGGGTATCTTCCCAGAACTGGCGAAGGCTTAAAAAGTACTTCACCACGCACCAATACGGATTGATTGAGGATGTTTAAGAGTAGAGACCGTTAGCCTTGTGGAATTTGTATTAGCTTGTATTCTCTATAACAACGTAAAATTATGTTTCCCTTACCAAACCCTTCACACCAGAACATACGAGTAGCAGAGCTTAATAGTGTTGTTAGGCCCAAAGAGGTGTGGAGGTGACTCCTCAGGAGTCGAACCACAGAGGGTTCTCTCCGGAGGGGAATTACACCTTAAATTCATATTTAGTAGGTATCTCATATACATACTTAGTAGGTATATCATAGGTAGGCCGAAATGACGTCCCTAACAAAATAAACATATTGAATAGTGAAATAAAATCAACATTTCCCTTAAGTTGAAATCCAACGCACCTACTTATGTATAATGTCTTCATACTCATAAGGTAAAACCCCAAGACGGTTCAGGCAAAACGACCCTTAACTTTAAGGACCTACAATAGCCCTTTCACAAGGAAACAGGGCTCAGAATCGGGTGGTTTAAGGGCAGATGTATAGTGGTCGTATGCTTATTACGAATTTAGTATTCATCCAGCTTACGAAAAACATTTTTTCCCTTCCGCTAGGTGTTCGATTTGGTCTAATATATTTATACTAGCGACCCACCCCGGTTTACATGAAGGATAAGCGTTTATCGCGTGAATGTTGGTCACAATCGAATTATTCTTAGATCCGTATTGGTAGTCGCCTGTCGACATGAGACAGTTAGTAATTTTTTTTGTGACTATTTTTAAAGTTGCCCTGAATGCATAATGGGCTACAATTTCATACAACAACTGTTTTAGATAGTTAATTGTATCAGGCGTTACTTTGCGGAAATCCATGCTATTAACTTAAAACTACTTCGAATCAATCCGCTACAAATATGTACGATGGTATATATTTAAACCATGCAGTATGTACCACCCTCCCTAACTTAACTTAACAACGATTTTTATAAAAAGTTTTATAAAGGAGGAACAGAGTAAACAGTAGGTGGAACACTTTGTTCAACGTGGACCTTTAGAAAAGTGGACCTTTGAAGAACTGTAATCGATTTCAAACGGAATTGGAATGTATATTTACAGAAACGGAATTTATATATACTTCAGGAATGGAAAATAATACTTTAGTTGTTATAATAATAAATAAACAAATGAACAAACTTCTTTTACACACTTAGTAATATATACCTACGAACATGTTTCATCCAGGTGATCTATATTCAGAGGGAATCTTCCCGATGACGGGTCCTATTTTGACTGTGGACCATTATATTTTGAAGTTATATAGAACGTATTTATGTCAATATACGTAGAATAATTTAATGTAGGCTGTTAGGTCTACTCTAAAAATAATTAAGTCTTTTATTTAATACCTTTAATTTAAGAAGTTTAGCTCGAAATAAAATATAAGTATACAGAAGAAATATATCAGAAATTCAAAAACATAATTAGATAACAAATTTTAAATAAATGTACCGTGTAGGACTCGTAGGGAAAGATTTTTCACATACATACAAAAATAAGGTCAAAAATTAACTGAGTTTATACTATACACCTAGTTTTAATGTTTGTGCTAAAGAGTAAGTAAACTTATAGAGCGGAACCGAATTGTTTTTATTAAAGATTTATTTCGAAGCAAAAACAGTTTACAATTGATATTGTCGTAAACAACGGTAATACTATAAATTGTGCCGCCGCTACATATTTACACCCGCCTTGGAGTACAGAAATAAAATTAAGGAATTTACAGAATTACAGAAACAATTACAAAAATACAATTAAAGGAATTAAAGTTAGATGCAAGTAAAACAAACTAAGATTATGAATTTTAATAAGACTATCCGAATTTGTAAGTAATCAGATTGTTCCTAGTTCCACGCCCAAAAATATTTTTATTATGAGACGTATACCTAGCACATTTTTTATTCTAAGCATGTACCTATTAATCAAAATTAATGTGATACGCGGGTTGCGTATTGACATCATATATCCTGTTTTGCATTTTCATTTACAATTTGACGTCGAGATGAGCAACATTGACAGGGATATTTGCATCTCAACGAGCTTACTTGTGATACGGAATACAGTAATATGGTTTATTCTACTTTCTTGATTAGGGGGTTACCGCCTGCGTCTACTCGATTCATCGGTTACCAATATCAAATATCATATCAGATTTTGACTGTACCTCGTATTGTTATGAACACTAAAGCCGCCCGTAGACACTATCGTGTAATTTCTGTCTTAATAAATTATAGGATTATCTATAAGGCCGCTATCCTATCCTGATATAAAAAGTACTCTGTAGGTGAGTTTTTTTTGTACAATATTGAAGTAGTTAAGGAACACAGCATAACATTTGATATTAGGAAAAAGAAACAAATATCTAGAAATATATATAGACATTCTATCTGTACTCAGTATCATTGGTTTTAGGTAGCTCTCAAATGTCCACGGGCGGCTGTGAGCAACAGAACTGCATGCTCGTTTTTTACTAAAATTATGCAAAAATATCCAAAGTGTCGGACAAAACTGCGTGTTTCGTGTATGAGTCCTTTATGACTTCCAGATGCCGAAATTGAGAGGATATAAGCAATAAAACAAAACATGTCAATAATGAATTTTATTCTAATTAAATTTAAGTGGAAACATGAATTATTATAACACGAATCTAAAGAAGGAAACGCTATTATACTCTTAATTACGAAATACTTACATAAAATAACAAAATGTCTTTCACCAAATTGTTCTTACTGTTTATTTAGAAATGACGTTATGACGTCATACACTTGTCCGCCATTTCCATGGCACCACTTTCAAGTAGTAATTAATTAGTAAAAAGAAACAAAACAGTCATTAAAAAGTCATAAATAATGCAAAATATAACTAATACATATTTATTAGCAAATTGTGCCGATGACGAGGTTATTAATGAGTATAGAAGAATCAGATACCATTTACGTAGGAGTTGTATACAAAAAGTGAAAGAAAATTCATTAGGACTCCATTTATTTATTCGTCTAAGGTTTTTTATTTTGTCTGAATGTCTATTTTGTAGTAGTTAATCAGGACCCCGGGGTCTTCGGTCTCTCATTACCGTGAGCTTTGTAATTGATACAATTTGTATCATCGGACCAATTCTCTTGTAAAGGTAACACGGCTGATACATTACATTTAAAGATCGATAGACGCAAAACTTTTATACGCTAATTAAAGTTTTTAAATTCAGAAGAAATTTGACTGCTTTTCAGGTAGATTCTTCTATAGACACACAACTTCGTCATTACCAAATGGATCCTACTTACATAACCGTGTAACGATCACAAATGTGTCGAAAAACATTTTACAATTTAATTTTACTTTTTTCAATTTTTTCAGAAGGCACATGAAAATCTCTTACAAATAAATGAATAAAAAGCTGATTTTGAAAATAATCAGCGTTGTTGTTTTTTGCGTAATAACAATTAATTTATCATCAACATTGAATCAATGTTTGCACATCGTAAAGTGTCATTTACTTCTGAAATTATACTTTGATGGACCTCTGCCCGTTATTTATAATCAATCTTTGCAAATTTTGCTTAACGAAGATCGAATATGAAAATTTACATTATGCACAAATAGTCAAATTTCGATCTTCGGTAAGCATAACAATGGATAGATGGATTATAAACAACGGACGTTAGTTTATATTTTCTATAAATTTATCGATGTGTAATCTTATAGACATGTAAGAAATACACTAATCATTTTGATTGTATTCTGGATTGAAAGGGATAGTGAATCAGATTTATTTCTTTTTTAATTATTATATATTTATATTGCGTATGCTTCAATAGGGTAATTTACACTCAAATACATAGCTATAAGATTACTCAGGCGACAAATAGTGACGTATTAACAAACATCGATGGATACTGATTAACATTGAATACATGTTATATACATACGCCATTAAATAGGAATCGTAACGTAGACATCTAATACAAAAGTTACACACAATCTCTTTAAAACTTTTACTTCAAATACAAACAATGAGTCTTTTTGACTTCATGTTAAGTTATTTATTTCGGACATGATACCACAAAAATTATTATGGAAAGCGTGTTTTGGAGTCTATTTTGTTAGTTCGTCTATGATTCAATGTTATTTTTAAAAACATTTTTGTAATGTAAAAAGAAGGAAATACAAACTTTTATATACCAATAGTCTATCGTTACGACATCCCTTGCAATTTTTATATAGACATACATATGGAATTATAATAACATACATATATATACTTACGCACTACATAAAAATACAACAATATGTATGGGGAAGTTCGTTTGACTGTACTTCTGTTTGCGTCAAAGGAGCTTCGAAGCTAGAAGGACGATCTTCGGGACTGGTAGCGGGTTTGATGCCCGGTTAGAGCAATGTTTCAAAATTGATGGGGATTTTTTTTAATTTTAGTCATCTTGCTTTTAAATTATCATTAACTGACATTATTGTTTGTACACGATTCTTGGGCACTATTTAATATTAATAAACACTTAAAAATCTGATTCTTAGTACGTACTGAAATTAATATAGAGTCTGCATATCTGCAGTCAAAAAAATTTTTTTTTCAATCTAAGCGTCCGTTGAAAATCCTTCTAGTACAACTGGTGATATGCCACAGATAATATCTTATTTTTATATTCTACATTTATTTGTTACGATATTAAAATAATTTTATGAAGGACTATATAAAACAAAAAATTACATTGTTTTTACCGTATAACCAATACAGTCCTTTTTAGTTTACAACGCAACAATTTTAAGACTGAAAATGGTAACCCCGTTTTTTATAGCAACCCCATCTGACCAAAAATTACCTACTCGCGAAAATTGTATAATTTGATCCCAAAACAGACAAGTACCGATACATCGTTAATATTAGAAATGAAATAGTGAAAATAAATACATAATGGCACATTTAACATGTAATATTTACATTACTGTAGCCAGTAATATTTAATATAATAATCAATACTTTATTTGGAGTAAGCATGCGACATTTTGACAATGGAAAAACAAAGTTTTTTTTAATACAAATCATGTCAATTATAATTAAGAAATATATGCATTTGACTAGTCAAATTTAAAAGAAAAAAAAATTTTTTTGAAACATTATTTTTCTATTTTTATTAACAATGCTTACCCCAAACTCGTCCATACATACGTATATAAATACAAGGTATCTACACAATGATTTACGCATACTACAACTACGCTAGAAGTAAGAAAAATATATAAATTTTTATAGAACTAATTTGTGAAAGCTCGTGAAAATATTTTTAGAGTCACAAAAATTGTCTTTTATATCATAATACTCACTATTATAATGAACGATTAATACATACGTAATATTATATATTTATAACCTTACAAAATGTATAACAAACAAACATCGTAAACAATCCAAATGTGTTAAGAAAAATGTGAAAAAAAGAAAAAAAATCGGAACTTAAACCTAAAACACGCAATCTTACTCAAATAACAAACAAAATCCTTACAAATGTCTTTAAGAATGCTGCTACTAAACTGATTATGTGTGTTTGTAACCCAAAGACTTAATGGTAGACAAGCACTTCGTAACAGGCATAGGTACTGAATACATAAGTGCAATGGCTTATCAAAAGGGAGTAAGAATTGTAGTGATTTTCAAAAGTTTTTTATACATATAGTTAGCTCCGTTTATATCTACAGACAATTAACGTTTCAGACACAGTCCGTCTCAGACAAAATCTTATTTTGACAGGCACGGTACGGTGTCTGAGAAGCTTTATTACGTTAGATATAAATACATACGTGTACACTACTGTAATAAAGCTTCTAACACGTTAATACAGTGTATAACGTACACGTGTACGGGTACGTTATACACTGTATAGGAGGATTCTATTTTGTCTGTAACGGTACGTGTCTGACACGCTCTATGTCTGTAGATCTAAATAAACCCTATCACATATTAAAATATTTTTCTAGACATGCAATAAAAAAATAGTCAATAATTTACGCACATATTAAAAACATAATATGCTATAGAACGTGTCTAACTTTTTATGTCTTTGAGTTACCTGTTTCTGTGTTAATATACTTATATGACTGTCTTTGGAGAACGTCTCCGCACTTTGGTTATTCTGTAGAAAAGTTACAGTGGAAACTTCAATAGTATGAAGTAGTAGAACGAACATAAGTTATTATTTAAGTATATTCCCAAATATTACAGTTAATCTTGGAAAAAGAGTTATATGTTAAAGTTTTTTGAGTTGCTTTTGATCTTTCCGTAAAATTTTCAAATGAACTTGAAATCTTTAAAAGTTTTATTACACTTTTTTAATAGTTTTACAGACTGGGAATTTCAAAGATGTCTTTTGTTATCAATTGTTATGTTTCAAGTCAGATATTAAAAAAACGGTAAATGCATATCACAATGGCCTCGAATGATGTCTTGGAAATGAGAGAACTACATGAATAGAAACACTGAAATGACATATATTTATTTTACACGTGATAGTAATTTTATAATTTATGTAGAGTACAAAAATGTCGGTATTCTACGAACGTTATTTTAAAATCTGTCATTACCAAAATTTAAAGATTTTGTATACGTCAAAATATAAGCTTGGGAATACGTAGAAACAAATACAGAGTAAGTTTACTTAGTATTTCTGTTCTCACGTCTAGATGATGAAGATGGAACAAGTTTTGAAAATTTTAGACTAAAGTTAATCGATAATATGGTAATCAATGTTCATACAAATCTTAGGCATTTAGTTACAAACTGTTTTGCCTACCGAAACGACATTTCAGAATTTTATCAAACTTGACAGTGCCAAATTTAGATAAAAATCGAATAGATTGATTATTAAAAATGGGCATAAATATTTGTGGTTTGTCTCGTTATATAGACGCATACAAAATCTCCGCTCAAAACCTATGGAAGCCAAAACGTGACAATGTTGCTAAACACATCGTCTAAGAAAATGCGACTTTAAATTTTTATCACACCTATGCATTAATAGTAATACGCGTTTATTATAGAGATAGCTTTTCTATAAACAGTTTTAAAAGAGTGGTCCTATTAATAATTTCAAGAGAATAAGAAAATATAGCAATGGTCCAAGATTTGCTCAAATTAATTCACGAAATTCGACCAACAGATGATTTTGAAATATAGGACACGATGCGTATGGATCGTACACTGAAACTTAGTACTTTCTTGCAATTTTAAGCTATCGATAAAGACTAAAATGGAACGTCTTATGTCCCCACAGAATCGTTCGTTAGTTCCCACGAAAATAATGTGTTGATTGAAGGTTTTTGTAAAAATATTATTGTCAATTCCGACATTTCCAAAAAAAAATAATCCATCGGTCGAATTTCCATTGAGAATTTCAATAGATTAAAAATTCGGGAATTCCGTAGAAGAGCTATCCCATTAATTTGTGTTTTAAAAAATGATTTTCATTTTTTTATAATAATCATTTATGATCGTGGTTCCAACCCTGATTCGTTAAAGCGATATAATCTATTATAATGGTACTGATATCTTTACAAAAATCGTTACATTAGAAGTCTATGCTACAAGAAGCTTGACAAAACATCCTAGGCCAATAGGAACTGAAGATATATAAAACGATAAAACACTAAATTTACAATCTAATATAAACGAAATCAACCGTGCTACGAAATCCGCTAAGTTATCCGAAGAAAAGAAACTAGGAAACACAAAAACAAATGTCGAAGGATGTGCAATAAATTGCATCAACACATCATAACCTACCCTTAACGCTAGCCTATGTTAATTATAAAACTTACCTCAGTGGCATTCACCCAGTAACAAATGGACATCGGGGGTAAAACGAAGACATTTCCAAAAAAATCCTTGTTTTGTAGTTGTTAATATGAAATTGCTAAACAACATAACCGTAGCTTGGCATGTTTAAATTTACTTTGGTTTTTTTAGTGTACATTTTGCATAATTTTATCTTTTTATATTTATCAAACAACACATTGTTAACTTCTGTTCTATTGCGTGGTGCAATATGAACTGACACGCTATTGTAGCACATTTTAAATTTCGTAGCTCTTTCATTTGGGATATTTTTGAAGACCCGACATCCATTTATTACTAGGCCAATACCCAGCAGTGTAAAATACATAACAGCCAAGTTATTACCGGTGTCGTCATTCGGGTTAGTTACATCGGGAGCTTTTGGTGAAGCTCGAATAAATTCGCCTTTAGTGCCTCGCGTTGCTTTATCAAAATCACAATCAACATTATCCTTATCCATATAACAAATAACATTTGCCTGTCCATCATTACATAGTACATTAGCGCTATATATCGCCATATCATGTTTACTGTCATCATTATTATTTCCATCATGAAATACAGTATCAATATCACGATTATCATTAACATCATCAAATGTATGGTTTCTTAGTTCTAACGACTTACGGAGAGTAATGTTTTTCAACTGTAGTTATTTATGCCTTGGCAGCTTTAGTCTTGACAGCTTTTAACATATGCTGTGTTGTTAAATTTATCTTCATGTCTGGAGTGTAGTTTATAGGCAAGAAGTCCACTGCATTACCTTTTTTACTTATGAGGTGTTTTTGTCTTAATTTTAGTAGTTTATAATAGTCTTCTCTTTGCGTTATCTTCAGTGTACGTAGTCCGGATTTTTGGTTGTTTAAATAGGTTTTTAGCTTACGTGTGGCGAGGCGAGGCGGTTGTGTGTACGACTATGAGATCTCGGGTTCTTCCCAGTCGACCGACGCCCACTGTGGCAGCTCTGTCTCGTATTCCCAGCCGGGTCCCTGAGGACAAAGAGGAATGATTTAGTAGAGAATTTAGGTACATGTAAATTTTTTTAGAAAAAATATTTAAATATATATATATTTGAATTATCACAAATGTATATGATTCATAATTGTAATTTTTAAACTCATATCTATCTGTGTAAATGCATCATATAAATTTACAAAATAAATTAAATGTATTTTTTAAAATTTAAAATCTGACTTAAAAAATTGTGTGTTCCTCGTACCTTGTTCACAACCTAACTTAAAAATGTGTGTGTTCCCCGTAACTTATTCACAATAACTTAAAAATGTGTGTGTTCCCTACACCTTATTCATAATGTAACTTAAAAATGTGTGTGTTCCCCGCATCATAATCATAACGTAACTTAAAAATGCGAGTGTTCCCCGTACCTTATCACCACCTTACATAAAATGCGAGTGTACCCCGTACCTTGTACTTCCAGGCGTGCAGATACATGACGAGGTCTCGCGGGCGCGGGTCGCGGTAGCGCACGCGGCACTCGTAGCAGTGCGGGTCGGGCGCCAGCGCCTCCGCCGCCGCGCCGCCCGCCGGGTTGCAGCCCGTCTGCGTCGCCACCGTCACCTTGTCCGACTGTTGGGAGACGGAGTGGTCAGTTATGTAGGTAAGGGTGTTGCAGGTGGACTGCTGTTGTATAGTCTGATTCATAATTCATCATCAACCCATTATTGTCCCACTGCTGGGCACGGGTCTCCTTTAAAAATGAGAAGGTTTAAGCCATAGTCTACCGCGCTGGCCAAGTGCGAATTGGTAGACTTCACATACCTTTGATTTTTTTTTTATAAATCTTTCAGGTATGCAGGTTTCCTCACGATGTTTTCCTTCACCGTTTAAGCAAGTGATAATCAATTTCTAATACGCACATAATTTTGAAAAATCAGAGGTGCGTGCCTGGGCTTTGAACCTTGGACCCCTCGATCGAGAAACTGAGTTTCTTAACCACTAGGCTATCACTGCTATGATTCTGATTCATAATTAGGTATTCAAAATGTAAACAAAGAAATGTCACTGTCAAAATTAACAAGAAACCAAAACTTTAAAAAACTTAACAAAAAACGAAAACTTAAATAACTATACACAATTTAATAAATGCGCAAAAACGAGAAAACATTCGAGTTCGATCACAGTTCGAACACCTTTGTTTACATTTTGGACACTTTGGCTGTTGGGGATGGAAATCAGTTGCTGGCGTTGAAGTTTGTCTATTTTAGTCTTTTTACTTGATTGTAGGCGATGGGGAATTTAAAATGCGTGACGTTGAAAAGACAAGGTGATAATATGCAGTTGCAGTCGGAATCAGGGACTTATTGCTAGACAAACAAAGTAGCTTAGAGATATCACATAGACAAAATAAATAGAAGTAGGATAGTGTTTTTATAAATATGAGTGTTCAAACATAAATTTTGCGATAAAAATCGGTTTTAAACGTTTTAATATGTTACATATTTTTTGATAGAATTTCTAAACAAAGTGTAACACTCATTTTTATCAATAAAATACCAAATTCCTTTCGATAAAAAAGTTCCTATGTAACGTTTAAAAACCATCCATATCAAACTTTTCTAGATTACATGACCATTTATTATTAACCGGAACAAACAAACTCACTTGCCACAACGGTAAGATAAAGCCTAAACTATTGCAGTCGAAGCAAACGTAGCACTAACCTTTGGCGTACATTACCAATATCGTAGCACTAAGTTTGGACGTTTTCGAGTTAGGTAGTTGTGTATAGTTGTTGTGTATAGTAGTTGTTGTGTGGTAGTTGTGTACCTTGGCGTCGTTGGAGTCGTCGTTGAGCGTGAGCGCGGCCACCGGCGACGGCGGCGACGCCGCGCCGCCCGCCGGCCGAGCCAGCGTCGCTGCGGACACACGGACGTTTGAGATATTTGTGTGTGAAATGCCCCAGTACCTACTCCTAGCATACTAGTGTTGTGTCGTGGGTCCTACAGGTACACATAGATCCAATTTAAAAAAGCAACTACATACAAATCTTACAAAATCATTCACAGTGTGTATTAAGTGGTCAAGGATCGAAACGTAAAATTAAATTAATTAAATTAAACTAACATGAATAATGATATGGTCCAAATTCATTTGGACCATATCAAACTATAAAAAATATTAAAGGGATCCTTAAAATAATACACTGGTATGAAGAATACACCACAAGGATCACAATTAAAAAAAGATCAATACATAAAATACATACGAGTCATAATAGTAGACGGCGTTAGTCCAGGCGCCGGCGACTCCAGCCGCGGGGAGGACTCTCTCGACGCTGGGCCCGTGTCGCATTCGTCCTCACCAACTAACGAACATAAAAATATTTTATATTCTTTAGGCTCCTAGACTACAAATAGTGTACAATAATGACGAAGTAACCACTAGACTCATAATCTATTAAGACTGAATTGTACGTCTGACATTAGGAATTTATTTCACAAATCGAATACATTTCCTGTAAAACATTCCTCAATAGCATTCTCTCACTACTATCGCGGCTATCACATTTTGCTCCGTGACTATTTAAACAAAACACTGTTGACAGAATTCGAATAAAAAAGGGCTTTTCTTTAGTCTTAGTTTTCTTTAGTCAAACAGGATATTTGACGTCAGAGCGGTCGCGGCTTAAGCAACTACTAAGTAGCTTAAGGGACAAGACGGTAGCTTACGCAACTATCGTTTAGGCGATAGTAGCCAATGACCGTCAGCATTAGACTATATTTTTTGGCGTTTTCCGAGCCTGGCTCGATAGCCAACGAAACGATATTATCTAGATACTGATATCGATCAGTAGATATCATCTAGATAATGATATCGATCAGTATCTAGATAATATCGTTTCGTATCGTTATCTATTTAGATTATATCCTTTATACCCAGTTTAGCTATTGACTTTTTATCCTAAATTGAAATATTGCGATGCAATATAGAAAAAAACCGCATTAATTCTACCATTATCCTTTACAGCGCAATATAATAAAATTTATCTCGTATAATTCATACTAATGTTCTCGCGGTGTGTTGCGCTTAATTTATGCTGAAATCTTAGACAGAAAAAAGAAAGATAACTCCTCTGGGAACGTTCCATTAAAGCACTAGTGGCACTTGTGTGATTAATTTTGTGTTGTAATACGTAAATTTTGATAGCTGAGACTTTTAATGTAAAAAAATATCAAGAATTAAATATCGTACAACAACGAATTGTCTTACACGACACCTCGTAATGTTATCGAAATTATTTGCAAGAGTGTAGTTTTTGTATACTGTGGATATCTAAGGTTAAAAAATATATGTATATAAATTAAGTTATTTACGTTTATTTAAATCTATACTATTAACGTATCATCTATGCCATGTTTCGTTTGTAGAGAAGAAATGGTGAAATAAAATTCATAATACACGTCTTAACTATTTTACATTTTTACATTTCAATTTTGTTCTTGAAGCTATCTTTCCATAATATGCTATGCTTCAGTATTTCGTTCGAAAGGCTCAGTCTATATTTTTTAGTCTCAGTTTGAAATGTATTAAATTGCAGTTAGCTTTTAGCGTTCCGCGGCGGGCAGATAATGAAGCTTTCAAGCGGATGCATTTTTACCACTTCAAAGACGAACGGGATGGAAATAATATTGAATTTGCGTAGCTTTTTGACCTTTTGCTGTATGGTGGTTCAATATGTGCTATAGTAATAATGATTGATTTTTTTTTCTTTTTATTAGTTGATCGGCACGCGTTTGGCCTCGATCTCGCCTAATGGTAATCTTTGATAAGGCCTAAGATGTGCCACGCTTGCTTAGAAGTAGCCTATTCACTCTTGATTTGAAGACTCCTAAATTATATTTATCGGGAAACACAGAAGCCGGCAGGGCATTCCACTCCTTGCGGTTCGTATTAGAAGTGACGAAGTAAAACGTTTCGTCCGAACCAGAGGAAGGTCATAAAAAATAAATATAAGTTACTGTTATTGAATTAATGATAAGTACTTGAATACTATTTCAAACGGTTTTCATACTAGTAGATTAGCTTCCATTAAAACACACATAAACATGCTGAGTGAAGATCAAAGCTGATGATTGCAATAAGGATGAAAAAAATAGTTAAATATAATTATTCTTAATAATGATTGCATTTGGTAAACCTATTGACGCCATAGGAAAATTGATAAAAATGTTTTGTATCGGCTTCGGTGTTATTTATCGTCATCAATGCCTACAATTTTAGTTGCCATAAAAATTATTACTAAAGTTTTATTTTTCTTCTGATCCTTATCCAAATCAGAAGTTGGCTTCGAGTACAACAAATCTTCAACAGTATTATCAAACTTAAGCCACTTCATCGACTTTGTAGAGCACTTCATCATTAGTTAATTGTGCGACAAAATTAACGTAGCAATTAGCCTAGGAGTATCTAAATCATCAACTTCATTTATTTCCCTTACCTTTATCCACATCAGACACAGGCTTGGAGAACAGCAGGTCATCATCAGCAGCGTCCACACCGAGCCAGTTCTCCGCGTTGTGTATGGCGATCAGATCTCGGACCAGTTGCTCGTCTGATTTACCACCCGTGTCGCCACCCTTACCACGCAGCGGACCGAACACTGGGTGGTTGTAGAGCGGGTCGTTGACAACTGGGTATCCTATAAGAGTAGGGATTATATTAGTTTGTACTAGGTTTTTGTGTAGTGGTTAATAATCAAGAATATATGTATCAAGAAGATATTCTAGAAGCTATTCATCATCATTAATAGCATTCTATCTATTTAAATTCTATCCGTAGTAAGCTAAGCTATTCATGTTTCTAGTCGAATAACAACATATACAGATAGAATTATATATAATTTGTAGAAATATAATTATAATTTTATCTCAGTTTTTGTACTTACATAATTTTATTACGGTTTCGTTAAATCAAAATAAGAGACAGAACATTCATTATATCACTATCAATTACTAAGCAATTCTCAATTCTCATTTCCTCATATATTATATTTTTTTCTCATAGCCTTAAAATAGAATTATCTACACTGATAAAATTAATATGGAAATATTGCACAAAATCTTTTTAGTCAAAACATCTCCAATATACTAGTAATATTTGTACGTGCCAATTTATCAATTTTAAGTAAGTATTTTCGATCAACTAACCTAAATACTGCAAGTGCACTCTAATCTGATGCATCCTGCCGGTCTTCGGCTTGCAGAGCACGACGCTCGTGTTGCTCCGCTCGTTGTACCCGAGACGCTTGAACACCGTCGAGCAGTCCTTGCCCTTCGGCGACACCTTGCACACGCCTATCTTGTAGCTCACCACCTCTATCGGCTCCTGGCATTCTATCTCGTCGCTGTTGATTGTAACTTGGATTAATGTTTGTATCACCTACATTTGAAAGGATAAGTGGTTGCTATATCTTTTTGGGTTTTCATTTTGTGAAATTATTTGTAATTTATTCCGATTGGTTAATTTCTACGAGAACTACTAGCTAGTTTAAAGATATACAAACATATCAGCTATGATTGTTATCAGCGTACCAGCTAAATCTTCCTAGAAATTCTGTCTTTTTAGCTAGCTGATCAATTTATTAACAACAAAAATTGCCAAATTTTGTTGTAAAATCTGCAAATTATCTCAATTTAAAATGCTATTTTTTAATCTTTATAAACAATAATGTAAAACAATTTTAATTAGGCCATTTCTATATTCTACCATTTAAACCAATTCGTTATTAAAAATACTTTCTCTTTGTAAGTAAAATTTTATATAAGTATACTCACTCGGGGAATGCTCCGTCGACCCTGCAGACATATTCCTTCTGCACTTGTCTGTTCCTGATCTGGTGTTCCATTTGCCTCGCTTTCTTTGGACTCCTTCCGAAAAGTAGTAGTCCTGATATTGAAATAAGAGTATTAATTCTTAGAATCATTTTATGTGGTCCAGTTACTTTGTCTGGTCTAATACGTAGTTAATTAGTATAAACAGGATATGATGACATTAACTAAATTTATATGCAACCCTTTTTATTGAATTTGACTCTAATATAATTTATTCCTAAGTCTATTTTATCGCAAGTTATACCTATCTCATTATTTAAATAAACAACCTTACTTATATCAATTGTAACTCCTTCAACAGAATCATCAGCTACTGCTACTATTTTTTTACCGGCAGCATTATTATCTTTAGCTCACCTGACGTTAGCCTGTCCAGCCTGTGGATGGTCCTCAGGTTCTTCAGATTGTATTCCTTGGCCAGGATAAACACCACCGTGTTATGTCTGTACCGGCCGCACGGATGCACCTGTTGGTTCAACACTCGAATGTTTATTTATACGTGTAATCACTTCACTGTTTATTATTGCTTCGATAAAATATATCTGCTGCTTTTCGCGTTGACAATTTGCTTTACACAAAATAAGATTTTTAGAAATATTTAAAATTTTAAGTGAGTTACATATTAAAGGGATTTAAATTTCAAAATTTTACGCATCGTTACTTATTTATCAATCCTTTATTTATAAATTTATTTATAAGACAATTCTAAGCAAAGCAAGCAGTGATGATAATTACATGAGATGATTTTAATAAAGCCGCACACTAGCCTTCAAGCAAAATAAAAAATAATAAAATAAAAACGTGAATGTTTGTGAATTAGATTAAAAATAGTATTTATTTGTTGTTTGATAGTGTATTATAGTTTAGTACGGGCTGCTAAAGTTTTAGTTTTGTCACTACACAAAATTTATGATCATGCAATTTATTTTTGAGTTATGTTAGATTATGGGTAAGTAAATGGCGAAGTAATCTATATGAATAATGGTTTCTTTCTTCAATCCTATGTGAATTATTTAATATTACAATTATTTACTAATATCTAACGTTTAATTCTCACTTCCGTTAGTTCGCTTGAAAGATTGAAGAGAGAATTAAGGTCACGTATCGTGGTCACATCCAAGGTTCAAAGGGTGAAGATACACAAAGTTTCTTGTTCGTGTTTCGGTCCTTTAAGTTTGGAATCCACTTCCAAGTGGGATTTTCAAGGCATTCTCAGATCTGTTCACAGTGTTCGCAGTCCCAAACTTTTGTGCAGATCACAATCTTGCGTCAGACCCTGTTGCCGAACTTAGCGAGCTCCTCTTGGGAAATTCTAACACGTTGAATAAAGGTCGTTATCTTTAGATTTTGTTCTGCATCACAAGTGGCTGTAGCAACTTTTGCAAATTGGATTTTTCACAGGACGGACGGACAAAGAACTTATTAATGAGTAATGTTGGTCTACTTTTTAATCTAGCTCTATATTTTCATAAACGTAATCTGGAGCTCGAGGACTGCATACCCTGAACGACTTTTCAATTATTTTCCCTAAGCGGATAATTTTATAGCAGTTATTTTTAGAGCTTACCTTTTGAATCTGCCGTTCCAACTTCATTAAGTCATAAAGTTCAAGCACTTACCTTCTATTCTTCAAGTAATTTATGTTGTTAGATAAATGTACTAAAGTTTTATGAGAGCTTGACGTATCCACAGTATTACCATGTTGTTTAACTAAGTCAGTAAGAAGGTCGGCAGGGTAATGAAGAAAGTCACTAGCGATGAAAATATTTGTATAAATGACGTCCTCTTCAGAACAGGCGAGCTTTGCCCACATTACCTTTTTCAGTCGCTTCAGATCTTGATTTAGAAGGAAGATAACTCAGCTAAGTAAGGCAATAAGACGGTGGCGACTCACCGGCAACCAGCAAAGCTTGTTTATCACGAGTATTTCATCCGCGTGCACGGTGCGTCGCACGCTGGCGAGTACAGGCGCCCTGGGCCTGTTTCACCCACATTACCTCGTCCGGCCATTGCAAAAGCTCCATTTAGTGGTACAGACGCTCGACTAAGTAAGGCAACAGGGCAGTGGCGACTCACCGGCAACGAACAAAGCTTGTCTAACACGAGTTTTTCATCCGCGTGCACGGTGCGCCGCACGTTGGCGATCACAGGCGTCCTGTGCCTGATTCACCCACATTACCTTGTCCGGCCATTGCAAAAAATTGATTTGGTGTTACGGACGCTCGACTAAGTAAGGCAACAGGGCGGTGGCGACTCACCGGCAACGAGCAAGGCTTGTCTAGCACGAGGAGGTCCTCGTCCGCGTGCACGATGCGCAGCTCGCTGGCGAGCACGGGCGTCTCGTGCCTGACGCACCCACAACATTGCGTTACCCGCTTGTCATGCTCATGTTTATTTAGTTCGCTTTTATTCTGTTTTTAATTTTAGTAATGTCACGTGATAACTAGTTTATACTACTACACAGCTTCCATGTCCGTTGTCGGTTGCATAGTGATGTCTGGTTTCGCGTAAGCAGCGACTTTAAGAATTTACTTATTAAATTGTAAGTGTATATCTTTTAACCATTATATACACGAAAGTTTAAAGGTAGTTACGATGTAGTCATAGTTGTAAAATTACCTACTGTTATTTAGTTTTTATACTATACTTAATTTTAAATACTTTTTTTTAAAGGTGCACACATTAAGTAAATTAGAATAAAATGATAAGAAATAAATAAAAAATTAATACAACCGACACATTAGGACAAATTTATTATTCGGTGATTTAAAAAAATATATATCCTGTAGGTAACAAAAAAATATTTTGAATGTAAATGATATTGGAAAAAATGCCTGTTCAAAAGACGTTTTTTCTAGTCAAGTGTCAAATGAAGCAATGTCATGATACTTGACACTACTGTCCACTAAGTATACTAGCACTCAACTACGCATCTAGGTGCACGGCCGTGCATTCAAGTAACCAGAAATCTAGCTAAGGGTGGCAGGAGCAGATCAAAGGGATGCACTTACAGGAGCAAGGGTATAAATGTAATTTTTGCTTAGTGAAAACTTAGTCTACGCTACTTGCACTTGGTCACGGTAACACCTTAAATAAGATATATAAAGTACCATGAATAAAACATTGATGGACGCTAGTTTTATTATTAAATGTAACCTAAACAGATTAACTTCGACACTTTGGCATATTGCAAACGATGTGTCAGTTTAGGTATAAGTAAACACCCAGAGCCCAGAAGATCTAAATTCATCATATGGACGTGCCTAACCGGGACTCGAACTATACACGAAACGATTATAAAATCGTTCATCATTACATGACACATCGCATCTCATATTATTCACAATCTACACTCGTTTATTTCAACTGCCAACTGTCTCGATTAAGGACATTAAAGACACAGTTGTCAGTTGGAGCAACGAATGCAATTTGTCTGAACAACACGAACGGCGTGCGTAATATGACTTTTTGCGTAAATAAAACATTCAAATCTTTTGCAATCAGTGTTGCCAACCCTTCAGAGCTAAATAGGATCGTCTTTAAAAACAATAGAAAACAGTCACTTTCATTTTTCTTCAATTTGATTGAATGTTTACCATGTATGTAGACCAAGAAATAAAATGTTCCCAAAATATGTATTAGTCGGCGAAATCGAAAAACAGATCGCCAGGACAAAAGAATTAAAAAAAAAATAAAGGTCGCCTGTTCTCTATAACGAGTTTTTCGTTATAGAGAACAGGCGACCTTTATTTTTTTTTTATTATTTATGCTAAATTGTAGACGGCACGATAAAACAGTAAAAATGAAGATGAAAACAGAAAACAGGATAAATTGGAAAGGAACAGTACAATTGGCAACACCGTGTGCAATGGACTCATTTTTATTCGAAATAAAAGTGCGGTCACGGACGTCAGATTAGGCCCCTGGCGTTGGGGAATGTTAATAAATTAATGCAATCAAGGAATAAGGGGCAGAAGAAACTCTTTGTGCGGGAGGCGTCTTCTTTATTTATTACTTTTACATCAGCTACACGGCTGACCGTTTTCGTGTTAGCGCTGCGCCACACTCGCCTGATTTGAGCGATGGTTGTACCTCCATTCGTGGTTGTAATGTGTTGTGTGTGAAATATTTTTTATTAAAAAAATAATAATAAATGGCAATAACTGTCAAATGACAATCAAATTCTCCATTCTCAAATGAGCAGTTAAAATTGGAATGATATAAATAACAGATTTGGGTATGAGAAAATTCGCATCGAATTTAGTATTTAGAATTTTTACATTATGTACCATGTTCATAATAAATGGTATACTTCATGCTTTACTGTCTTTTATGTAATATTTGTTTATACTGTGTTTTTTGTGAAAATAATAAGTATTAATGAAAAATATCCTGTATTGCACCTAGGCGGTAGGCCAGCAAGATGTGGTAGGGTCTCAAGGTGAGTGCCAAATGAGTAAGCATGTCCAATTAAAGTGATGGATGCAATATCACTATGGGAGGTCCGGGGAGCGTGATCGGTGATATATCGTCGCTATTATCACACAAAAACGTTGAACAGCCTTTATTTAACCTGCCCCTAGGTCTCTCAATCGTATCCAACAATATCTACTCGAATATAAATACAATTGAATGTGTCTGTAATAATTTTAATAAAATTCCTTTTTAAAGGGCATCACAATACGAAGGATAATATCGGTTTTTATATTATTGTGGTGGTTTCTTTTTTCATTAAACATATTAAATTTACTTAATATCAACAACGAGTAGAATATTTTAAATGTTAGTCTATTTATCTGCATAAGAACACCAAAAAAATAATATGTTCGTCAGTTTGTACAGGGCAGGCAATGAAATTCGTTGACTCTATCGCAAAGAAACCCCCCAAGGCTTTGAAATGGACTAATTGAATACTAAGGGTTCATATCTAAAATTGGTATGCGCGATAAAGCACCTTAATTCATTTATTTCCTTACTTTTATAAAATGTTTGAAAGTGGTCCAATGGAGCTCTTTTTTAACATTTATTATTTAACTTAACACTCCCTTCAAGTTAGTACACAGCAATACTGTTATATGTAAGAAATATAGCAGTAAAATCCTTATAGTTGAAAAAGGATAGCTTTAACCCTTAAACATTCCCAGAAACGAGAAGTTTAAAGTCTGAAAATACTTAAAACAAACAGGAAACAATATTTCACGCAAAGGTGAAGCGAACCGAACTATTTTGTTATTCAATTCCCAGGGAGATATTGAAGGAATTTCTCAAGAAATTCCCGATCACGGGAACCCGGCCAGAGCTCCAGCTACATGAAATATGTCCACAATAAATTCCGAAGAGAATAACATTTACCCGTGAAACCTACAAATAGGGAATTCGATCAAGTGTATTCAGAAATGAAATAAAATACACGCTGAGATTTTATTGTTTACAAGGTTCCATCCCCTGTTTAAGGGATGGATTTTGAAAATACTGTCTTAGTGTTTATCTACGTTTTGTGAGGACCTCGTATACAAAATCCCTCATTGTTAGAAACTTATATAAAACTTTTTGAAAATTACTTTTAATACATTTTGCTATAAATTGAGTTACTAGTTTAAAGTGTAATATAGAATGCAATTCTACTTGGGATTATGTGTTAGGTGTTGTTATAAAAATATGTGTAGCGTCGACAACGCATAAGTGGCCTTTGACAAACAGGACTAAAATTTTCATAACATTAATTTCACAATAGAGGTTTAGGGAGACATTAATCATTAACTATCAACTTAACTGCATACACCTGCATACTTCAATTGTAGAATAAAATCCTATCACGGTTCTGGGTATGAGATACTCTGTGATATTAAAAGTGCTACCTTACGAAAGTTTTTGAATATTTCGCGTTAAAGCCGCCTTCTCTTTGAGAGGGTTTTAAGTTCATAACGTATATGCTAGGATAACATAATTTCAGCGCGCAGAAAATGCACAAAACTATTTTATAACGAAGTGAAATAATGTCACATGAAATAAAATGAACAAGTAATGGTTATGGCAATAGTCTGGAGATTCATTTGATTCCTTAAACTCATGTTGTACGTGTACGTGTACAAAAAAAATATCAATGTTCAATACATCTTTCTTTGTATCTAATTTTGTAGCCCAGACCTCATAAGGGCAGCGTGGTGGAATATATTCTAAGCCTCCTCTAGTAGTGGTAACCGTCTGGTATAACACTAAACTGCACTTTTAATGAGACGTTTTGCCGAAATAAACAAATTTTATATACACAGAGTAAACTATGAATAAAGGTTAAATATATATAAGAATATACCATGGCGTGTGTCCCTGCAAGAATATTCAAAGACATTTATGATGGAGCACGTTTAATATCGTCGAGTGGTCTCGTGTTGCCTAAGAACGGTCTTGGAGCGCGTGGTATGCAGTCTACACGTAAAGATTCTTAGAATTTACTAGTTTTATGGTATTCAATATTAGGTTCGACTTAAAAGTGTTTTAATATTTCAAAATAGAATAGGGCAGTGTTTAAAGCTGGTATCATAAGGTAAAAATAAGTTGTAAGTAAACAGTGTGTCTCTGGACTCTTCCAGAAACGGGATATCGAGACACAGTTAACAGATAAAAATAATATTGCGAGGCGGTGATCTTATGATTTTGACACGCAGAGAGAGCCACATTTGAGTCCCAGCGAAGCATACGGCTAAATAATGAGCTTAGACTTTCAGGCCTAGATTTCTACGGATTCTACGATTCTTAGTGTGAATATATGAAGGTTGAATACACAACCATCGATATCAAATAAAAATCATGTATACATAATGATCGGCATCAATTCTCCAGAAGTTTTGTTGTTAAAAACTTTTTAAGTATTGTTGAAAGTTTTACGAAATTTAATCCTTTTAAATTTAGTATTATAGACATTTTACTTAGTCCTTGCGAAAGTCAAGTAGTCTACATATTTTTAGATTTGACTTATTACTAGATTAGTGTCATGTATGTAAAATAGAATTATATTTAATCGTTTACTTTGAAGAAATTTAAAACAATTCGTCAGTTTAAATGTAATACTTATATACATGATATATATAGCTATAGCGATGTATATTTAAAACTTTTATAATTTTATTATTAATATACACATAAATTACATTTATTTTATATATACTCACCTCAGTCACGATGCAGTAGAGTGGTATATATAAGCTATATATGTACCCAACACCTTAAATTAATAAATAAATGTACAAACATACCATTTATATGTACATTTCAATCTGACACATCGACTGCAAGACATAATGAAGCTACTGCCATAGAATACGAAAGTGACAGAAGGTGTTTGGTCATTTGTATGTATAGCGATACACAGCAGTCGTACTGATTTGACAAGTGTTAATCGGGTTCGACTCCCGGCCAGACAGACTTATACAATACAATTGATTTATGTTGAATTTTGAATTTAGATTTTTGATAGCGCTTACGGCGTCTGTCATTATATATATTTTTCCTTTTATAAAAAAGTGCGTGTGTCTTATACATCTCAAATGTCAACGAGATAGATAACGTGCACAAAACGAAACAGCCGTTTTATTTTGAGCTTTTGCCTGTCATTAGCAATACAAGATGGCATTCGTTCTAATAAAGTTATCCAAATAAATTTGTTTATAGGTTTGTATGGATGTATGTAACCTTCTGTCACCTCTTTATTCTGTAGGTACTACTACAACTAACTACCACTACCATATACTCGATGTTAGTAGACACATCATGCACACAAACAAAGGAAACAAAAGATAAACTTGTCCGGATTAGGCAAAATATTTGCAAATAAAGACTGTTATTGTCTCAATTTCTATAAGATAGGTTGGCGTTATAGGTTTATTGTAAATAATTAATTATTTTGTTATTTTAATCAATGTGTCATTTCTTTAAAATAAAGTTTTTTGCTATGTAGGTATAGTGTATATTTTTAGTATTTTATCTCTTTTTAGTTCCTTTAGAGACAAAGTTTAAAAAAATGTTGGAATACTAAATATAATAAATGTTAGTTACCAAGAGGAATTTATCTATAAAAATTCAAAGCTCTTAGCTCAATCGGTTTACTGATAATTGTAAATTATTCATTGGTGTTATTAAATAGTTACATTATAATGTATACAATACAATGTGTTATTTTTTTATAATATAGGAGTAGCAGACGAGCATACAGTCCACCTGATGGTAAGTGGCTACTGCCGCCCATGGACATCTGTAATCAACGCCAGATAGGATTAGATATTCCTACCTGAGGTCGGCCACAGATGCGCCGCTACTCCTGAGAACTAAGCTGGAACGCCTCGGAAAAGTATGTCTCCCTTACTACACTTACTTACTTATTTTTACTCTTACGTCATTACGTGCCTGCTTATATTATACCACACTAAAACTTACTTTTACGGTAAATACATACTGTATTAGTGGTGTGACTTGCGGCGTTATTACAGTTATTACCGTATTAGAGCATTAATTCAAATTATAACCTATTCGAACTAATTATGTAATGTACATTTTATGCAGTAAATACATCAATTAACTCTTTATTAAATGCGTTATGAGTTGGGCTTATAAAGCATAATTATTCGTTATTTTCTAATTCAGATGTTAAATTAATAAAGGTCTATGATTTAATAATTCAATTTTATTAAGATTATATATTTAACACGAGGTAAATAATATGTGGTATAAGTTTTTCTTTGCCTTTTGAAAAACTCTACAATTAAATAGATTTGATTTGATTTCATAACTGTCACCTAGAATTATCTTGTTTTTCTTATTGCGTGTACTACCGATAACAGTTTCGGTCAATTCGATAAGTTTGGATACTATTTTTTATTATTATTTACTTTGATCCATTAAGCTATAGCATATTTTAATGTGTAATACAATGTAACTTGTTACGTCTGTATTATAAAATGAGCACTTGAGCGCTTGAGCAGGTATCGACATTTTCTCAGATCATTTATTGCCTTCACCTATTTCTACAATAGGGTGTAAACAAATCTATCTTACGCGAAAATAAAGCAAGGAACTTTCGTTTTCAGTTCGATTCACATTTACATACTAGTTGTTCTACCTAATCCGGACAAGTTCGACACAGAGTGATGCTGGGTTCGCGCGAGGAGTTTCTCGAATGCGAGTTTCAATAAGCTTCTCACGAATGACTACACATACAAAAGTTAAGTTAGTATCAAATGATTACTTATACGAGATCCACGCTTAATGTTTTTAACTCGTACTTATAGAAAGTGTAAAAATTGACTTATACTAATTGTGGTCAACGTTACATTAAAATATGAACGTATGTTACTGAATATAAGCGGCGTAGTGATGTAGTGCTTAACTTAACGTAACTTGACCAGCACTGCACCGTAATGTGTGAGAGGAAGAAATAAGCAAGACTTGTACGAGCTCGCATTCGAGAAATAACCGTGAACCGCGGAGTTGTGAAGCTTACACATAATATGGCTGTCTCAATTGCCACTTACGGGGATAGAGGCTGGTTTGTTGACAACCACAATGTCCTCGTCGATATGTACGAGGGTGATCGGTTGGCTGGTCACCGGTACTTCGTGCCTGCAACGATACACACGTCAGGCGGCGTTCTGGTGTTTCGGAGACTGAGCAAGTTATGGTACGAAAAACTCGAAAGTATAAGTAACCGACAATTTAAAAAGCCTAGAAAAGTTTTTACTTCATTTCATAATTTTGATGTAACTAAAAATGTTAGGTATGATTAGGTTAAGCATATAATAAACTAGCAAGGAGTTGTGCAACTTTTCATACCGTTGAGTTTATGTAAATAATCTGTACAGGTTTATTTTAATTTTTAAATATATATACGAAGTGAATGAAGCTATTATTGGTACTCATTTTTATTTAGAACCAATTGGTGCCCGGTAAAGTACAAACCCCAAAATATTTTGAAAGTTACACGCTACCGTCATTATGATTTTTACTTGATACCTATATTGCTTTTTTAAAAGGTTTTATATAGAGTATTTTATAATTATAAGAAATAATGACATTTATAATTGACTTAAAACATTTATTGGTTTATTATTGAGAATTCGTTGTTAACATAGTCATTGTTTTATCAATAACGCATATAAAATACCGGTGTAAGGTAGCAATTTCTAATACTGACAACCCTACTAAATAAGGGAAACTCCGCATCGAGAGCGCGCCCCGTACTCACGCATGATTTACTCACGTGGCGATTTGCAACTAAACTCAAAGCTACGTTCCACCTGCATCTGGCACACATTTCAGAGTGTAATGGAGCTTCGTTTGTCACCCGAGCGATAAACCCCCTCGGCCGCGCATTACGCCCGAAGGACTTTAAGCGACTCGACGCTTTGTTGCGGTCACAATGAAAATGGAGACGAGTCACGTCGCCATTATATACCGTTATCTCGGACATTTAAAAAACATTACCTACCTATTTCAGTTTTTTATCACTTAGAGAAATTAAATGCAACGCTACTGGAGATAAATATAAAAAATTTATAGTAAATAAAGTTGATGTAGATCTTGATTTGCTAACGACGCGCATGGCACCTAGCATGAAGAAAATGATGCGAATAAATTGCTCAGACTCCGTCGCACCGTAAGTTGGTCGTGCCGTATGAAATACAAATAAGACGATACCAAAACAACAACAAATGAACATGCGTGAGCGAAACTCGTGAGACGTGATGATCGAGCGATCACAAGGATATAACAGACGGGAGCTAATATTGAACAAAAAAACAACTTAGACGCTTCGTCTTAGTCGTTAAATTGTGCACTCGCATGCTCATCCGGTGCTTGAAATCGTTTTAGAATTACCATTATATTACATCACTAAGGGCTCGTATATACAAACAAGCTTTAAGATCTTCCAAGGGCCGAAATCCTTCTTACGAAGAATCTATCACCTTCCACATTTCTAGACAACGGGTTAGAATCGATGATACGAATTGTATTTACAACCACACCGATTCTCCTTCGAGGATTTTGGAATTGCTTAGTATATAGAAGGTAGAAGACAAGACAGAAGACAGTATTGTTAATGTTATTCGTATAAGAGTAGAAGGTATTTAAATTGACTCCGACATCTAAGATACACGAGTACTTCGAGACGATGTTTCGTGTCGATGCAACGTTTTCAAAAGTCAAAACGGTCTCGAGTGAAGTGCCAGATAATGAAAATCTATACTGTCTCAAGTTGCTATCTACAATATTGTCACTGCTCATCAAAATATAAGAAGCTTGAGCATAACTCTGAATCCATATCAATTTTCATAATATCGCTAACGAATAACAACTGTATTTAGATATCAATATTAATTATCGGCATAATAAACAGAACTCCACATTTAACGTTAATATTCTTGAAACAGTTACAATCTCCGCTTCAATTATCGTAAAACATAACAAACAAAGCGCAACTGTACGTAACAAAAAAATTGGATCAGAGTAATCTTCCCACCAATTACATTTCGATGGCACAGTTAAATAATCTCGAGCAGATCAGGGTTGTACCTATGGACCACGTTGGCGAGGAGGTCGTTGTGCTTCAGCCTGTAGTCGGGGTCCACCCGCTCGTAGTTGACGGTGAGGGTGCCGGCCCTGATGCATCTCTCGTACTCCGCCGCGGGGTGAGCGCGGAACTCCCTCGCGAACACATCGAGGATCTTCTCGCCGACCCATCTGCCCTTGGTGAACGTCGTGAAGGTGAAGTAGTAGGGGTAGACTTTTCTGAGACCTGCGATAAAAAATAGATAGTTTTATAAGAAAATGTTATATAATACAATTCTTATAATATAAGTGTATATTATAGTATAATTCAATAAGTAATAATCATTATTTAACACAAAATGTACACGTACATATTCTCACAACACATAATAGGATGACGTAACATGACATGATGTGACGGTAGGTAACGTATAAATTGTCCCTGTAGTTCCGGGACTAGAATAGGGCTACGGTATCCCCTGCCTGTCGTAAGAGACGACTAAAAGGGGGCTTCCGGGGTTGCGGGCGGCAAGAGTGGGAGCTCGAACCGCCCGGCCAGCGGCCCCGGGAAGGACGACGGTATGTGTGGTCGCATACCGTCGTACACACCAGATGGTGTGGCGAGCGTCAAGCTCGCCTGGGCGGAGCCTGACGGGGCAACGCGCTAAGAGGACTCCGGTTGCGTTCCTTTGGAGATCCCGGAGCCCTCTACGCAGCGCAGAGGACGGCCACCGGGGGGTTTTAGTGCGGTAAAAATCCTACATAACCCGGCGTCGCTCCCACGTTGTCGGGTACCTTTTGAAGGTTTCCCCCTTGATAAAAAAAAAAAGTAACGTATAAATGGTAATATATAATAAAATATTTATTTACTGATATTAAAGTAATTAAATTAAATGGTGTGCATTTGTCCAAACCAATAAGCTTACAGTCTTCAACCCTCACACGATGTCAATATAAGACATAATATCCGTTTAAAATTGTAATACAATTGGTTACTTCGTCGACGAAATCAAAATCAGAAGCTATCAGCAATTAAGGTATCATCAACATGATTTGTAATAAAGCACACTAATAACTGAGATCAGTTCATCTTAATTATTCCTGTTTCATAAATAAACCTATTTACCAAAGTTCATAAGCGTAAGATAAATTGAATCTAGGCGCGTCATACCCACCCCTTATAGTGCCTAGAAAATGGCTTACATTTGTAATGGAGGCAAGGGTGGTATCTTTTGAATATTTTATAAGCTGAAATAAGCCATTAGCTTTTGATCGCGAATCCGCTTTGATGTAAATCTGTGAGATATCTTTAATACATACAATCGAGTCGTTAACTTAAATGTGTACAACGCCATCTATAAGCGCTCTGAATGAATGAAATTAGTAAGAGAGCCTCGCATCCTTTAATATGTTTAAATCCGCATAGAATTTACACCGATAAGTCGATTTAAATAAAACTTTGTACTATGTAATACCCAGTTGAGGCTTAAGCAGATAAACTTGTAGACCCAGAAGGATATAGGACACTTAGTGTGCGATAAACTGTTACTTGGGCTGTTGTTCTAAATACTTATATGTTTTAGTCAAATATTTTCTAAGAAGCAGCAAAATCATGAAGATTGTAGTAAATTACATTTTACAACACATATTTGGAAGAACAAATACATCAAGAAAACACTTCAACATTATCCAACTTGAAAGTTAGTCCTTAAAGACACGACGTAATTACATGTATAGGTAACAGGCACCTAAGTCTTTTGGCAGACTGTCAAGCCCCTGAAATATTCGATTCAATAAGCCCGATGTTACTGAAGTGGCTTCAACATTAAGGGCCCGACAACTTCTCCAAGCATAATGGAAACTTTTACAATAAATTGCTTTATTTACACATGAATGAGTATATTTTGGTGTTCCGTCGGTAAAGAGGCACTCGGCGTCTTTTTTATTCAGGGGATCAATTTACTTCGCTCCTAAAATAATTTATTGGAGTGAAAAGGTTGTGAGTTGTTAATTTATAGCGGGCGTTGATAAGAATAGAAGTAAGGCTGTGATTGAAACTATTACAGACAAACTGACGTACAGGGTAGTCTATATTTTGCTAATAACTTTTAGCAATTGGCAGCGAATGTGAGAAAATCGCAAAACAAAATATTATTTTCTACGCCTGAGGACTAACTTGGTGTAGCTCCTTATGTATTTTGCTATACATTTCAAACCAAAACACAGTAACACTTCATTGCTTGCTATAAGACACATCTATTTTTGCCTAATAATACCAGTGTTAACCGCTGTTGATGAGTGTTAATGAAAAAGGGAATAATTATTTTTAAAATTAAAAAAGACAAACCCACTGAGTTTCTTACCGGATCTTCTCAGTAGAGGTCGCGTTCCGATCCGGTAGTAGTTTAAGAAAATATTGTAACTGACAATTTGTAAGTGCCGCCGTTGGCCTATACAAAAAAACAAATATATTTCATTTCAATATATTTCATTTCATTTCGTTGTGGTCTGGTTTGAAGGGTATGGTTAGGGAGACATACTTTTCCGAGGCATTCTAGTTTAGTCCTCAGGGCAGCGACGCATCTGTAGACATAGGAGACATCGACTTCAAGTAGGTATCTAATTTTATCTAGGGTTGATGTCCATGGGAGGCAGTAGCCACATATAATCAGGTGGATTGCCTGTTAAGTGTAGTACTCCTTTATTATAAAAAATATACAATCTGTGTTTGGCGTTACCGGATTCAAACTACGTAATTAAATATTGTCTTTGTAATGTGTTCCAACCCTAAACGGCGTCTACGTTACCCTATTACTATCTAAAAGCTAATAAGTGTCAGAGCGCCACTGCCACATTTCTCTTGATACCACTTCGCAGGTGGCGTCGACACTCGGCGTGCCGTGTCAACTGTACGCGGGTCGCATTTGCAACACAAATCCAGTTTGTTTGCCACTGGCTGAGGTGAGCCAGTTTGCATGTCTATGTTGCTGTTGTTGGCTTTCTAACTCACAGTATCTAATTTTATATACAAGAAAACGAGTTTTATAAACTATGAACTGTTCACTATTGAAATCAAACTCATCTTGAAGGTCTTGAAGTCATGTAATAATATAGTCACATAAACGGTACAGAGTAACGATATAACAATTATACGTAAGTAAGTTCACACTAGTGATTAGAAGTATTATAACTACACAAGTATCTCCGTTATTCGACTGCTCTTGCTGAAGTCTCCGACCAGAATGTCGCTCTCTGTTAATTCGAGCGCCGCCAAGGTGTCGTCCCCACTTCACCTACCCGCATCTGTTTTTAAACTGTAGTATCAAATGAGTCACTTATTACTTTAATGTAACGTTATAAAAATGTGATATCGTTAATATCCAAGCTTCTTATTAACGACGATAACATTCGGCCGTCCTGCTCACACGTTCGTCCTCGATCGTGTATGGTCTGATGCAAGAGCTGCAAAAGAAAACCAGTTGTTTAATGCCTAAGTCCAGAAGAGTTACACATTTTCTTGTAATACCGACTCGCACGTAAGAGGCCCGAACTGTTTATCAAAAACATGGCTTAAACTCTACGCATTTTCTTGCAATATCGACTCGCATGTAAAAAGCCCGAACTGTTGATCCGAACCAAGGCTTAAACTAGGTGATGTTCATATAGAATCACACTAGTTGTGTATTACCTAGGTTATAAATCTGCCCCAACAGTGTTCACCACGGATTTCTGTTGCAGGCATAGTTCATAAGGACTCTTTACATAAATGTCATATGCGCGACAGGTATTGAAGCGAATGCATTAGACCATTGTTAAATAATAAAACACACGGTTATAACTAGGTGATGTTCATATAGGATCACTCTAGTCATGTATCACCGCAGTTTTTATACCTTGTTTACGATAACATTCGGCCAGTGCTCAACTCAAATTTAGTCTAAAAATGCAATATTCACTCAATGTAATACATCCACCCAACATACATACATACATACACCCAACCATATGCATCACCAAGAGACACCCGCGAACATTACACTGCTCGAGGCATCTGCACTAATCCATCTTAACTACAGATAAATAAAAATCAAACTAAAAAAGTTTCCTACACCTACAGTAATGACAACATCTAGCTGCCCACTTTACTTATGTCTGGATTCTAAGTCCAATAGTTAAATCTCCAACAACTATTGATTCGATAAAGTTACGCATCAGAATAACGACGTTAATCTTATTAGTCCATTTCGGAATGCTCAACAACCTGTTCAATAACTGTTATACTGATAGATAGATAGATCTATAGTTGGCCACTAAATGAATCTGTGCGACTCAAAATACTATTATAAAATTATTTTATTACTACTTAGTACTTCTTTTAATTATTACAATGTCATTTTATACAAATAGTTGCCTTTCCAATGTACGTCTTTTATCAACTGATGAAGCAGTATCAAAATAATAATATATCGTGAATATTTGAAATGAATGATATCAAAGTTAAAGACTAAATAATGGTAAACAAACCATGAATTTCACACAATATAACACGTATAAGTTGTATGAACCCAATTTTTTTACGTTATTTATCACAAATTCAAATTATTTCTCTCAAAGTAGGGCCACATAACCCACTTTTGAAAGTCAGAAAGAAATTTCATTACATTAAATTGAATTTATATTCAGTTATAATAATACATACTATTACATGAATTTCAAAATTTAATTAACAAAGCAAAGGACCCATGCGTTCACGTCAGCGACATACTTGTCAATTGTGTATGGCTTAACTACTTAACTTTTTTCTTTTTTTTTATTTCACCAAAAGTTTTAAATTAAGATTCCCATAAGGAAGTTATAGTTTGGGCTATTTTACTGTAAAAGTTATGCATTATACTAAGGAAGATTTGCTAGACTTTACGCAAACGTCGTTTTTTAAAAAAAAAATCAAATAATGTTATGGAAAGAATAAACACATTAAAATGGTCCGTTAATCTAAACGGAGTTTAAACAGACCTTGTCTTACATTGAGTTCCTCGGAAGCGGATTTTTTTTTTTCCGTAGGTACGAGTAGTTATCAAACGGATAGTGTTATTGAATACACACTCGTAAACTACCTACCAAGAAAAATGACTTCAGAAACCGGCCATTATTTAACTATACTTATTTGTGTCTACAACTGATAAAAGATTTTTTTTAAACACGCTTTTATTTTTGCCACGCTTTTATTAACTTGACCTGTATGTATGTAACGGAATATTTGAATTCGATTTTTACCTACTTTGAACGGTCAGATTTATTTAAAAATTTTGAAATACTTATGACATGACATGATTTTAATAATCTTGTCCGAATCTAATTTTGTCTCATCACGATCGTCAGATTTAAAACTATAACTGTTTTACATAACATGTGGCTCCTTATCAATCACAACCTAAAATTTCTATGACCTGAAAAAGGTCTATTAAAGTTGATCATGATTTTATACCAGCCAGCCAAACAAACAGTTAGTCAAACTATCTTATGATACACCTTATTACCGAACAATTCATATTTATTATATATATTTCAAACGCCTCGGCTTCACCTGACTTTTATATAGTTTGTAATAAAAATTATATTAGTGCGTAATATCTGTATAGATTATATTAATATAATATGTATCATTTACAACCAACACTCTCAAGGAGATGCTCGATGTTTCTATAGAGAAAACCTAGACATGACGCAATTGTGAACCGTATGAAATTTATATGAAAAGTAAATTATTGTATAAGAAAATCCCATCGAAATGTACCTATGCTTTTATTTGATTACATTATTATTCATTTGGCTATGATATACATATAATAAGAATGAAATCTTCACGTGTTTACATCGAATATATTTGAAAAAGAAAAATTGTCTGTCGGTTTGTATGTTTGAAAATGCATTAAAACCAAAACTACGAAGTTGATGTCAAAAGTATACATTTTTTTTAAAAAACATTACATGACCAGGTAATGGAGAATTCCAAATTACTAACGTACTCCGTGATCTTGACAGAGGGCATTGTATAATTCAAATTATATTTTGAATCCACATGAACAAAGTCGCAGGCAAGACTCGTTTTAAAAATGCAATTCAAATTATATTTTGAATCCACATGAACAAAGTCGCAGGCAAGACTCGTTTTAAAAATGCAATTCAAATTATATTCTGACTCCACATGAACAAAGTCGCAGGCAAGACTCATTTTAAATATGATATACAAGAGACTATCTAAATTTATGTAGGCTTCAGTGACCGTTTCTCACTTAATACGTATAATAACTTAATTGCTGTTACTTGTAAATAGAACTAAGCTCAAGTTATAAAAGCATCAATTTATTATTATTATTATTATTTTACTTAAAATAATTTATTCTCAATCCCATACAAAGTGGATCCCGTTTATCATTTCGTAAATGGCTCACATAATTGATAATATCGATAGTCTAAGCGTCTCAACGTTTAAGGTACAAACTTCATTTACCAGTATTTGATAGTGCCCAATTTTCAAACCAAAAGGACGTGTAATGTGTCAAATTCAAATTGAAATTTAAAGATTTAAAATTACGAGATGTAAAGAAATATTAATACAAAACGAAACGTTGCATACTAAATTTAAAACAGACATTTAATATTATGTATAAGTGAGTCAGTCAGAAGTAGAATGGGAGATAAGAGAGATATTTTTATATATAATATTCCAAAGACCGCTGCGCATAAGTTTCTCAGTTTTCTTATAGATCATTAACTAATGTGCATTTATACTTTATGGGAGTTAAAACACAGTAGTACACAGTACTGCGTGAATTCGCCTAGAATTGATGGAAATCTAAATTTGGCAACGTACGTATGCTTCTTTCATAACAATTACGTATCAAGTATATGAAATCAAAAGGAAACTTTCATTGATTTATAAAATGAAAATGTGAACAATGTAGATGTGAATGCAAGTTTATTTTTAAATATAGTCAATTAATATCCAAAAAAAAAAAAACAATAAACCTTAAACTCATTTACCATTTCCCTCCTGGGTACACTCAGCCACTCAATACCGTGGTCGTGATACTTTTTTGCAGGCAGTTAAATATGTACCACGTAGATATTATACATTTCTGTACAATTATGAATAATCAAAATTTTGCAACTTAATAAACGTGTCACTTATATCAAGTAGGTATACTGTACTCTGTAACTGCGCTTGTTGCTACCGCATAGTCCCTTCCATACAATAATAACAAACGCATATACGTAAACCCCGTTTGAAACATTAAAAGTTATCAAAAATAAATTCAAATCTAACCTGTATGCAATTTCTGGCGTACATTAGCCTATATTAACAACCATTAGGTTCCCATATCTATAAAGCCTGACATTTAAGATTAAAGATCCTTAAAATATTTTCATAAGTACGTGTATTTCTATATATTTCAAAGTAGGTGTAACTTTAGAACAATTAGGATTTACTTTTTACACCACAGAATTTAACCAAATGGACAGATTTACCACAAGAACTGCCTTGCAAAATTACTTTTAGACACTTCTTCACAGAAAATGCACTTATTTTGAAGTAAACACCTCAGTTTACAATGTTAACAAGTAATTTGATAAGAGTAAAGTTTGTTCACAAAATTTAAGTATATCATTTTCAGAGGGTATTAACATTTCATTGAATTACTAGTCTCAATCTATCCATTTTCTTAATTCAAATGAGTTTTCCCTTACATCAACGACATTTATCTACCCCCATTTTTACTTATTCTACCAAGATGAATTCACATATGACATAATAATGTTTTAACTCACGGTTTTTATTCCTGTGTCAAGTATGTTCGTACTTACGAATCGCCGTCCATGATTGTGAGCTGGTTCTTGTACACTTCTGATGAAATCAAACTCATCTTGAAAGTCTTGAAGTCATGTAATAATATAGTCACATAAACGGTACAGAGTAACGATATAACAATTATACGTAAGTAAGTTCACACTAGTGATTAGAAGTATTATAACTACACAAGTATCTCCGTTATTCGACTGCTCTTGCTGAAGTCTCCGACCAGAATGTCGCTCTCTGTTAATTCGAGCGCCGCCAAGGTGTCGTCCCCACTTCACCTACCCGCATCTGTTTTTAAACTGTAGTATCAAATGAGTCACTTATTACTTTAATGTAACGTTATAAAAATGTGATATCGTTAATATCCAAGCTTCTTATTAACGACGATAACATTATGATATAAGTTAATTATTTAATTATGTCGGATGTAATGATTTTACGTCCTATTTTTGGGTCACCACGCTGCTCCAATACTCCAATAAATTAATTAATAAATTCTAATGGATATGTGAGATAGTATCCAATCTTTGTCGGAGGTTTAACTGCTATTCTATGATAACATCTGTGATTGACGGTTTCACGTATTCTTTGAAGCATGAAACCACGCAAATAATTTAGCAGTCACCCATCCAACTGCCGACCGCGCTCCAAGTTGCTAAACTTTATTAATTTTAAAACATTGAAAAACTTAAAAAAAATGTAACCTGAACTTCACTTGCTGCTTATATAAGTTATATAAGCAGCAAGTGATGTTCAGTTTCAAATCTAAATTTTCAAATAAAAAAGTCTGAATAATGAAACTATTATACAAATGTATTTATTTTCCTTATAAATATCCGTCACATCAACACACCCAACACACATTTCCATATCACCACTGGAAAGGACGTCGCTTCAATTTCCGCTCGAAAATAATGTTTGCGCAAGACGGACGAATATCGAGGGATAGTCATCTTTGTTTAGTGGAGTCGTATGACCTCGGCTATAAATCAAAATAGGCTATAAAACAGAGCCTTATGTTCATTATCATGTGAAACACTTTGCTGATTTTTTATGTTTTAGCTAACGAAAGTTTAGCGTAAAAGATAGTTGCCAGCTTTACGGTAAGAGATATGTCACTAACATATGTTATGTTATGTGAACATAACAGACTCTAAAAGGCTAAGACTCTCAATGATAATTGATCATAAATAAATGTATCGTACGTACGTTCATCTTTACGTTCAATTTAGATCAATATATTTTTTATTAAATTATTGTAAGCAGAATTTTTTTAAATAATATTTAAAAAACAAACGCTTACAATTCCTAGAATCAGCAGAAAAATTCTCGTGTCACAATATTAGTTACTTACCCTCCTAAACGGCTTTACCGATTTTCACCAAATTTTATATACATATTCAGTATGTCTGAGAATCGACTACTATCTATTTTTCATACCCCTAAGTGATAAGGGTTTTTCACCAATAACATTTTTTTATATGGCAACACAACGTTCGCCGGGTAAGCTAGTATTTTTATAAAAGTCTACAGTCTGAATGACGGCGTATGTAACATTATTATAACTTTCACATTCATAACAGTATGAAAGTAGGATGGGATAAGTACCTATAAGTAGAATGACTAAGCCGCTACGTGCATCAAAGTTATAACGACACTCCACTCCACTTTAATGCATTGAAAATTTTCATATTCGGCTATGACTTGGCGGAATCTATGACCTGGTTCACGGCGGGGGAGGCTTCCCTTTCTTTTAAACGAACAAAACGTTGAAACATGTTAAGTCGATAGGAGTTTTAAGCCCAATGTCGGCTTCGTTACTTGGTGAGTTCGAAGCTTTGTTTGGAAGTATTTTATTTTTTTATAATACAGAAGTAGCAAATAAGTATGCAGTTCATTGTAGAGTGGCTACTGCCACCCACGGACAACTATAATCAACCTCAGATAAGTCCAACCTGACGTCGACCACATATGCGTCGTTACTCTTAAGAACTAAGCTGGAATACCTAGTAAACTTACCTTACCTGTACCTTCAATCCAGAAAGCAGTAGCGTTTAACACTGCTGTTATTATGTAGAAAAAGATGTAGCGGTGGTGTCGCCAGTGTCGAATCCCAGAGGTTTCTACCACCTTCATAATGTCATGTTCATGGGTTCAAAATAAAGTTCCGTATGACGCTGTTGGAGACACACGACATACGAGTAGCATATTATTATAATGATAATGATAATAATTTACAAGCTAGCATGTCTTAAACTTTGACAGGACGAGGCATGACAGGTGAATCCGGGATTAAACTGGGACAACATGACATGGCGATCATGGCGTCGTACGAGCATGTTGGCTACTCGTGACCAGTGTTACGGTTCAGTTGCCAAACATGCTGAACGTAAATCCGTGTTAATGGCGCATGTTGGTGACGCAAGTAGTGAATTAACTGAGTTACAAACATATTTGGACGAATGGTTCGTTTGGACACGACCTCTTACACTCTTGTTTCACTCTTTTTCTCCCCTTGAAGAAGTAATATCAATATCACTAACTGAACCGGGAGAGAAAAGGTAAATTATTCCTCGAGTATCAAAAGTCAACCCATTATGAGAGTTAAATATTTGCATATTGTTTGACGGAATGGAGACAGAATCAGAATTCCTATATACCTATATATTATTTAAGTAAAAATATTTTATATGAAATGTTAACGTCAGCTTTGCCTCACGTGACTTCGTAGCCAATTGTCATAATCCCTGAAATCCATGATACAACACAAGTGAAAGATTTTACATGATCCGTAACGTTCACTTTGCGTGGCGTGACTTTGCAGCCAATCATCATAATCCGCGAAATGCACAATCTGCAGTATTTTTGTGGCAATAGTATGACGGAGTCGTATTGCTATGGTAAAGCGCTGAAGGGTATCATTTACTGGGACGTGAACGGAAATCAAGTTCCTACGAATTCCTGTATACGACTCAAGCAAAATTTTACACTACTTCGCGTCACGTGACATCGCAGCCAATCATCATAGTCCGTGAAATGCACAATTCCCGTGACAAGGGTATTACAGACACACATACATACGAGTACATGTTCCGATCGTCGCCAATCACCGTAATCGTTGAATGTGCGAGTTGCGTCACGGGTGCACGTGACAAAACTTGCCAATTTGCTTTAAGTGACAGCATTGTCGTTGTAGCAAATAGATAACGGCATGACTGCGCACCTGTACAAATGAATTTTGGTATTGCCAGGGTAGATTCCGTGGATGGACCGCGGTGACATTGTTTTGTATATGTATTCTGCTATATAGGGCCAATGTTAACGTTGCTATGTAAAACGGTCTCATTACAGTTACTAAGATTCTTAAGTTTTATAAATACGTTACTTTATTCAAAGGTAAGGTCTGTTTTTGTTTACGAGGGTGAAACCTTTAAAAGGTACCCGACGACATGGGAGCGACGCCGGGTGGGATTTTTACCCCACTAAAACCCCCCGGTGGCCGTCCTAAACGCTTGGTGGAGAACTCCGGGATCTCCGACGGAACACAACCGGAGTCCACCAAGCGCGATGCCCCGTTCGGGCTCTGCCCTGGGGGAGCAGTTATCGCTCCTCCCACACGATGTAGTGTTTACGACGGTATGCGACCACAAATACCGTCGTAAACACTACATGTAAACGTCACGTAAACGTCCTTCCCGGTGTCGCTTGCTGGACTGTTCGAGCTCCCACTCTTGCCGCCTGCAACCCAGGAAGCCCCCTTTTAGTCGCCTCATACAACAGGCAGGGGATACCGTTGCCCTATTCTAGTCCCAGGACTACAGGGACATCAGAGGTATGGCCTAGCACGTAATTTGATATATTACAAAATTAGGGCAATTTGTCAAAAAAAAAATCTAATAATTACAAATTATATGTGGTAACCATTACTAACAAAGCCATTATTTATAACCAAATGTTTCCTTCATCAGTGAGAGCAACAACGCCCTTGCGCAGAATCAGTTTAAAAATTGTGTAGTCACTAAATCGCGTGTTTTGCATACCGCGACCGAATCTAGCAAGTAAACAGTGATACAGTAATGATACAGACGCCAAATGCAAAACGGCAACGCTAAAAGTCCATAAGGGTAAAAGTTAGAGTTAAAACTACGATCCCGGGAAGAGCGTCAAACAATATTTCGCCGTAACAATCCCAATATTATCCCAGCATAACTTTCCGTAGGACGTCGAACATCAAAGTTAGGGAAATGAAATTATCGGCATATTCCAAGTTGATGCGAATTCATGGCGCTGCCCTTGACGGACTCCAAATGGATTATTGAAAGGGACGTAACTGAATCAAACCGTTCCAAATGTAATTCATGCTTTTGATATGACGCGAACATTTTGAATTTTGAACCTTTCGTCGTGCTACTTCGATGGCACTGTGATATCGTTAACCCGTCAGTTAGTTTTACCCAACTGTGAATGATAATATATAATAGCTTTAAGTTATTTTACAAGTGTGTATTAAATAAAATCAAAACAAATTTGGTGCAAACCATTCGTGAGTTACTTTCATACTTATATACTAAGAATATCATCTCCACACATCGTAAGCACCATCGCTTCACCTATTTTTGTCTATTTATTGTATTCTGGTATTTAAGTTTATAGTAGATTAGGGAGAAACTTATATAAGCGTTCCAATATTGTCCTCGAGGTACTAACGCATATTCGAACGAATTCAGGTAGGATTCCAGTACTAATTGGTGTTGATTATGGATATTTATCAATGGCAGTGACCATTATTCAAATCGAAAAATCAAAATCAACCTTGTCCAATAGGTTTTCACAGCAGACATAACTTTAACTTTCGAATTCTAACGAATTTGCTGATAAAGGCTCTTGAAATAATAATTGGCAAAACTGTCAAAATTTCAATTCCTAAGAAGAGCTAATATTTAATTGTAACAATTCAAATATTATCCAACCAGATCGAACGTCTGCAAGCTTAGGGCGTTTACACAATGGCGATTTGTGGGTAGGTGTTACGTTCAACGAAAATGCATGTTTATACCTTCGAAAAAACTTTCTTTTAATATTTGAATACGTTTAGTTTAATATAATAATTCATTGGAAAAGTGCGATCGCCCAGATCTGTGGAAAGTCGCCACACTTAACATCATGTTAACCTGCAGTTAACATCTTATATACATTTAGTTTTCTTTGAAATAAGTTCATAGTAAACCTTAATAGATAACATAATAATAATAATAATAAAAACAGTATCACTATTTCTTAACAGTAGTGATAAGCGCTGCTGTGTTCTGGTTTGAAGGGTGTGGTAAGGTTAGGTTAGTTTAAATTATTTCGGTAATTGAATACGGATTTTTCAAACCATACAGTCGCAATCGCGTAAAAGCCCTAAGGACTGAAATTATGAGTGGATTTATAGCTTCGCGGCCCTTCACGGGTTATCTAATGGATTATTGAAGGGACGTAACTGAGTAAATTCGCTCCAAATGTAATTCAGTCCCTTTTGATGTGGAGGATCGCTTTTTGATAATGCGAGGGATAAATATTAACTTTTGGTTCATATGTTACATATTGAAAAATTCGCGAAGGAAATGAATATAAATACATTTTCTCTGTTTAATTTTGTTCGTGCTCTGTATTATTATGTGAATCTTTTTCGTTTTTCAACCCGCAACCCACCGGTGGGTCTGTGAAGACTGATATGTCTCAATGATCATTGAGACTATTTTATTTTATTAATTGGCGTTTTGTGTATCGGTATAGTACCTAGCTACAACTATGTTTGTCAGATTTGTTGTCAAATTCTGCAACTGTAAAATCTGCAAAACTCACATGGCGTGGAAATCTCTATACGAATTTGACACGCGCAGATAAAAAATCTAGACAAACTCCGATGGGATTTAAAACGAATATTGACTATGACACATACCATTTTCAATATAGTAGGAAGTCTCGTTGTATCTGTCGTCTGTGAACCCGGGCCTTTTCGCCTTTAGCGCCTTTGTTTCTAGTTTTGCCTGAAACAACAAAAAACAATGTTATAGTTAATTCAATCTCAACTTGAGAGTCTGAAGGTGAATCCACCATAAGACTCCAATGTTACATATCAATGATTTCGTATGTCCCTTAAACATGACATAAAAATTTACAAGGTAAAGTTAGCTAATAAACAAAGCGGAAAAATATGTCGGGTCATAGAGCAATGAAATCCGTAGAGGTGGCTTGTTCATAATATGATCTCGTCTACTTAAATGCATAGCTTTCTTTATTAAAAGCATATGTTTAATATAACAAATATTAGCTGTAGGTGAAAGAACTTTCTGGTTCGACTGGTGTCACTGTCACACTATTTCTAATGGTCCAGTTTGAAGAATGTACTAATTGGACTGTTGATTGGAAATAGGACTAATATCCTATTTGAAATTGATTAATAGATTGCATCGGCGATCGAAAACTGAAGATAATTATCGTAGTGTATATACAACCATTTGATTGATACTTCAATGTCTCAAAAATAGTTGCACCGAGTGTCTTGAACTTAACTTTCTGTAGGAAATATTTTACAAAATATTAACAAAATATATAGTTTAAAAACTCATTAAAGTCGGTAAGATACATACAGGTCAATCTAATAAAGTGTGGTAAAAATAAATATTTTTAAAAGTACCTTTCCACCCCACATATTTTGTTAGGCGACGATGCAATCTCTAAAAACATATAGCTGTGTACGCCACACAGGTATATCACGATCCACATTACCGTAGATATAAAACACTGGAAGCCACCACTGTTCGCAAGTTCGCTAATCCTTATAAAACATGAGATTGACAGAGCGTCCTTGTCGGTCGGATTGCGCGCGAATCGCTTTATGGAAACTTTCTTCGGGCCGCGGCGGTGAAATGAGAAAAGTTTTTAAAAAACGAAACAATCTACACGTTGTTGGGAACCTTTATTCGTTTTAACGCGCGTTGTGTTTTGACGCTCGGCACGTCGTGAATCTCAATTATGGCGTTAAGTAGGTGTTGGATATTGTATTTAAATCACTATGTTGCATACATTATTGACATAAATATTATTTTTTTTTTTTAATCACGAATATTGTCATTTACAATGTTTATTTATTATTTTGTATCGTGTCTTGTGCCCTTAGTATGAGTTTTTACGTTTTTACAAAAATGACTGTTTTTGTATTTGTACAGCGCCCCTAGCGGACTGTATCAGAACTAATTGGAAATGTATGGGAAATACGTAAACAAATACAAAAACAGTACTGAAAACATATTTACGCTCGTTACTAATAATTAATTTATCCAGTGTTTTGCCTACCAAAGATCGCCATTTGAAATTCCTTTCATACTAGACGTTGTCAAATTACAATCTTAGTTAGGTAAAAAATTGATAGATTGATTATTAACAGCGGTCGTAAGTAACAACCTTTCAATAAATGCGAGTATATTTCCAGCACACATATTCTCCCTGTCAATAAAATGTTATACGCGAGAAAAATTCACGTCATCTGAACGTGTTGCGAAATTTTAAAATGTTTTCAGAAGCTTTACTTCACTTTCTTTGGTAAAATATATCTTGAAAACGTAATCCGCTCAGGGGTCTAAAAATAGAATTTTAAAAGCTTTCCACTGAAAGATTTTTAATAAAAAACATTAAAACTTACTCGGCAAAAAGTGAAAATGTTTTTGCAGTTCATGATGTTACTATTAAAGTATAGTGAAAATAAAGTTTAAGACTCGTAACCACACGCTAGGATTTCCTGCATTGTTAGATACCATGAAAACCAAAAAACTAATATTCCAAACCCCGGATTTGTGGTAAGGCGGAAAGATGGTAGAAACTTTTGTGGTTCGACTTCGGATTCGCTACGACCACACAGATTTCTGCCTTATAAAGGCTTATAAAGTGTTAAGCGCAACTGTGTTCTATTTTAAAGGATGAAGAGACATCCTTAACTGACGTGTTGCAACTTAGTCCCCAGGGGTAGCGACGCGTCTGTGGTTGACGTCAGGAAAGTATCTTCGGCATTCATAACAGGTAGAATTCTCTCATGCCCTTTTGCCGCTTTAATATTATAGAAAAGTCTAAATATGAAATATGGTCTACTCGTGACTACTGCGTATATTAACAATAGTTATTTAATCGCTGCATTTTCATTTCATTTACATGTATAATCAACATTCAATTTATTAATTTCAGAGGTTAGGTAAAAAAATTAGGAAGTGTGGTTGAACTCACGATAAGAAAGTTCCTTACTGCACAATTTTTCAAAAACTTAGGATTGTAAGTCCCCACACGTCGGCGTCGCAAAATATATACCGCCATATCTTGTGATTCGACCACAGGGGTTGTAATTCAAGAAACAATTTGTTTGTACTTCCTCCGCTTGCGACACGTCCGTCTCTCGCCACTAACGAAGTAGCACTGACTCGAGTCGACCGGCGGGTTGCGATCTCACATTTATTATACAAACGGCGGGTAGTACAATACATCTTAATATACACACGGTGGGTACAAGTTTTATATATAGAATGTAGTCTACATCAAAAAGTAACTTTCAAAATCCGTTTTTTTTACTTGAAAAAATAAAATGTATTGGAAAAACATGATTAAAGTTAAGTTTAAAAACGCTTTAAAGTCTCTAAATCTCTCCAAAAAAAATATTCACAATCGAAACATCAACTCAATCTACATTGCTTAGTGTTACATCAACGTATTTGAACAAAGCTTCACGTTTAGGCACGTCCCAGCGCTCGCGATAGAGCTGTTGGTAACATAATCTTTTAAAACAATATTGTAAACGTTAAACGTAATCCGCATCGCAGTGAAAACGTATTGAAAAGCGGCGGACCGTGGCAAACAATCCTTCTCAAGCGATTGCGCTCCGTGATTTAATTCGAGGCCTACCAGATGTGTACTCCCGGCTTAACATAACAGCTCTTTTGTACTGGCGTTTTGGAATCGCGGCTGTGGGTGCAATGATGCGTCTGTACGTGCAACACTGTTGTTGTAGTTACAGTTTTGATATGTACAGGGTGTCAGGTTCGGTACTCGACCAGGTAAATATAGAAAAATGAATTTACTACGTATTACTACGTTTACGTTTTTATGCACGTGAATTCGCACCGATGTCATAGGAAATCGTAGTATAGGGTTACAAGTATGAAGTTACGTAAACAACGCGAAGGTTTCTTTAGGCGCTTATTTTTTACTTCAAATTTTGTGAAAGAACGCTTTATAAAAATAACACCGAGAGACCGAAATTGCAGGGCTTAAGTTAAGCTTAGACAAAGGACCTATATAGGTACCTTACACTCCATTACTATAATATGCTAATAAATAGAAGTAACTACCGAGTTAAATACAAATTATAATCTTAAGAACTAAACTTTCATACTTGCCTAACAAACAATACCGAATCGAAATACCTCAAATCTCTACTATAAAAGACCCGTAGCACTACCGTGAGTTGGCATAGAAACGCCACTATAGAAATTGTAAATAGAAAACTATTGTCATTTTGCTAGTGAATAACATAACTACTATCGTTACGGTATTTCTTGACAACGTCTGTCAAATTAATGACTCATGGGACCGAATTTGTATGGCAATAGATCATAATGACATTAGCTAGCGATTTGATTTCGATAGGTTTTTTACGTATCGAGTTACGCCACTACGGATTTTAGTTCTACGAGTAACCACCAGAGGCGCTGTACAATTTTTCATACATTTATTTTACGCAGTCGCTAGCGAGTAATACTTTTGTAAACTCATGGTAGTGCTACAGAAAACGTTTCGTTTTACCACAAATTCTATTGTTCCCGAATGATTAAAACAAAAAACTCTGTAATTTTCGAATTCTCTTTTAACTCGGAAACGTTATTTGTACGAAATTACTTCCGAAAGCTGCTGGAAATAAGGAAAATTATGGTAATCTCAATTATGAATTTGTCGTGACTGAAGTCCAAATTAGATTGTTCTAAGTCGTATTCTTATTTTATTTGACTCGGAGATAAGTGGATGACAAAAACACGTCGCAAAGTAACGTTATTTATTAACACTTTGGCGTATTTTGATAATGTTTTTTCAACTGGCTACGTTGGTTTGCATGATTCAAATATAAACGTTCCCACTTAACCTATTGAGTTGAAATTTTGTTATGTTTTTTTTAAGTTTTTTTTTTCTTTTCATAAACGTTTAAAGTTCTGATGCTATGCCACTTCTGAGGACTAAGATAGTCGCCCTTAAATGCAAGTTACCCAGTTACACTTTTCCATCGAAACGCAACTGTTTCACACTCTGGCAAAGTACAGTGCAAGAGACAAAACCTTCCCTATTCTTTATATTTTTAATCTATTCATTTCATTAAACTCTGTGCAATGAAAACAGCGTTTTAGAGCTTCAAGCTTAATTCAGTTGCGAAAAGGTTACGCTGAAAACATATGCATTTCATGAAGTCTTGGGACGCTACGCGGCATTTCATACATTTAATATGGGGTTTCGTGCGACAAGGAAATTTAGTGGACTAAAATTTAAATATGTAAGCGTGACTGTCAGATTATATATGTATTTGGACGAAAAAAAATCAACCAAAAGTGTCAGTGAGACGCGAAGGAGTGATGTACAAAACGCGCAAATTGGGAACTAACACGCGATTTAGTCATATGCTATGTTTTTTGTCACTAAGATGCACAGACACTATTGATCCAGTATATGCAATGTAATAATTCCTTCTAATATGAAATCTGACCGATCGATATATTTATGACCTATTTGCTTATAAAATCATGACTTTCTAATTCCCATAACAATCTCAAACATAAGATTTTGGTAGATCTATGTTTCCACTATCGTAACGAAGTAAAATGTATCAAAGTATACTATGCCTCTTCTATAAAACTGACCCAGTAATCGCTGTGTGATAATTTATCGATTCATCATTTTATAATTATAACTAACAAAAATACGATAAACGTGACCTCTTCTTAATACGCACCGCTATACATTGGAGAGATCCACTAAAATGGTCGTTCTATATCTGCTGGCACCTAAAACTGATTTATTATATTATGCTATAAAAATATAATGCAACCATGAAAGATTTACCACCTCGCTCGTACATGTGGATGACGGCGGACCGAGACCCCTAATGTATTTAAATGAGGGTGAAGTGCACGCGACCCCGCAGTGAATTAAGGCAGTCGCCACTTGACGTTCGCGGAGATAATGGAAACAAAACGACCGCACACTCGGGGGTTGTCTTCTTGCTTTTTATTTATGGTCTAAATTCTAAATGTACCTCATTGAGAGAAGTTTGATATCGATTCTAAGTTTAAGATATAATATAATTTTGTCTTTATTACAAATGTACTCATATAATTATTATTATGTTTACAGGTTTTGGATTCGGCCTCTGGCTTGGCAGACGTCTACAACTTAAAGAACGAAAAAGAAAAAGATTCAAGTTCTTCACAAGCACAGAAGAGATTATTTTTCTTCTCTTTCTATACTTCTTTTTTTGTTATAAACGTATAACAAATAACAAGTCTCTGGATGAAATTACAAGTAAGTGACAATGTAATACATAAGTATTATACATATTTTTAACATAACATAATTATTTGTTAATTTATTTATGTTCAAATTAATTTAGTATAAATCAAAGCCAGCTTACCTATGTGCACAGATTTTATGTTTACGCAATGTGACAAGATGTTTGCGGGATAAAATATAGCCCTTGTAAAATGTACGAAAGCCCCGTCAAAATGGATGAGCCTTCTATGCTGAGCTTGCACAGGCAGACGAGACAAATACTATACATTATACAGAGAGTTACAGGGCAGTTACCACTTGATTTTCACGGAGATAATGGAAACAAAATTACCCCATAATGTGACTTTTTATTTATTGTTAAAATTTACGTCATTGGGAATTTTAACACATTTAACTTAACAACAGTAAGTAGTAGTGTTAACTTAGTGAATAAAGATTACTTATTTCGGACTTCTACCCGCCAGTTCCGTTTACATGAACTGTAACTAAGAGAGTTCGTATTTTTGCGTAGGATACTGCAAGTCTCCATATTTTCATATATCTATAAAGTCCTATTTTTGGTGAAAGCTCATTAAAATTGACTCATCTATTTCCAAGGTTACACTATATAGACAGACAGATATGTTAACCTAGTAAATTATGGGTACCGCACGAAATTTGCAGAGATAATGGAAACAAAACGACCCGCGCCCGGACGCGCCCCCACGGAGTTGTTGTCTTACAGCTTTTTATTTATGGTCTAAATTTACGTCACTGGGAGTTTTCAAAGCGTTATCGCTTACTATGAGATAAGTACCTTTTCCTCTTTTTAAGTAATTTCCATTTTGTTTTACGACTTTAAAAGTCAAATGGATTAGGATCTTCAAAAGACTATTAATGATGAGTACCTATATGAATATTATTTTAACTAGTTTATCAATTTTAATTTCTCTAGATCTTGTCAATAAATAAAAAAATGCTACGAACTATACTACTTAACAGTAAATCTTAATTAAAACACGTTCAATATATTACATTTAACGAGTTGAAGTCTGTGCTGATATTCTGGGTCAAAATTATTAGTAGGCAGGTTAATAGATATAGATTATAGTTTCAAAAGTAATTATGATAAACTTACAAAACTACATTCACTCGTACCTGGTGCCAAGCGGTTCCAAGAAGCGTTTTAGTTAATCGAAGTGTTACTTCGTTAGCACTAGCGCCACAGATCGCGAATATAATTTCATGTGACATATCCGAATTTATTTTCGCACTTCAATCGAGACGGTAATTGATCATAAACGAGCTCTGAAAAGATAATTAATTGCGAATGGCTCGGTGGGGGTGATTCTGGGTAGAGATTTATAGAAGCGCGCGAGATGAATCACGTTAACGAATTAAACGACGTCTACTTGTTGGCAGATTGCCGTGGAGCAGTTTGAGCTTTAGTTCCGCAATGTTTAAAAACTTTTTATAATTCGATGTAATATTAAATAAATAGAGTCATTCCCTCATACAAAAAATCGTGTACATAGATGTCAATAAGCTTTTTTATGTCTGAGAAGTAAAACTTCTAACGTACGTATTTATGCGGTCACCTTTTTTATAATCCATGTCCATTGTTGTATGTTTTTCTATTATGCCAGAATATCTCCCTGAATTTTATTAAAAATCCAGTCATTGTTTACTTTCCATCAAGTTGGGAATATCATAAGAATATTGTTTTCATTAAATATAATGTAAATTTTTGAACAGCTTTATCTAGCCAAAATATTACTAGTTTGAACTATTACGGAGATCGAATAAAAATCCTTCATGTGCAAAGCGCCATACACCTAAACCTGTATTCACATTCATGCACACACACACACACACACCTAAAACTGTTTCAAAATTCATTTACGGCGGACGGCGTTATGTTCTCACGATGTGTCCGACAAACAAATTGAATGATATCGGCCGGGTGCCAGGTTGCCTGCGATTGAGTTAGTCGAACTTCAGGTACGCTGTGAATTTCGCCGGTTAAAGTCCACTTGTATACGTCGTTTCGAACTGTTAATTCTTTTTAACACTTTTCACAAGTTTCAATCTTTGACACAAGTTATGAAATATCATGGACTCCCACTTGATTGTTAGACGTAAATTTCATCATATTTGTTACGAACTACAAATAGACGTTTCCAATGTTGATCACAAATTATTAGGGGAAATAATAAGTTAAAATAAGTTAAAACGTCTGTCGTCTGTTGTCTCAAGTATTCTCACCTTACCTCATAGGGGACGATCCTTGGGCAGTTCACAGAAAGGTTGGCTACAATCTTGAGTTAGCTACAGTCCCCATTTAAAGAGGCATAGTATAAAGAATGTCTAGCGACGTGGCAAAACTTGAGAACGAAGTTGAATGAAGAAAAACTACACTAGCTTCTACAAGGAAAAAAAAGGACAACAATAACAAAGGACCACGGTTGAAAAAGTCCTACCAATATTTCTACCTGATCGCATCAGTTATAGACATCAGTGCAGGAATTTTAGTTCGAAAAGTTAAAGGTGTAGTGATGCCACCAAAATCGACGTGCACAGATCAGATCGTGTTCACTGTTAACAAATTGAATGACAACGGCCAGTTGGCAGAGCGCCGCACCGATTGAATTTGTTAGCAACGCGCGCGAGAAATGGAGTTTGGAAGGTGGAAATACATGGGTTAGTGGAGCCAAGTTTCGAAAATATACTCCTGTTTTGATCGTAGAAACGAGGATAGAAAGTGTCGTTGTAACTTGTAGGAAGTATGTTTAAGTTAAGTATTTAACACTCGGGGATGACAATTTCTGTTGATCTGATTTAATTGGGTTGTTATCATCCCCATTTCCAAGGTAATAATTATATTTGTAGGATCTGCCAATTTATCTAGAGGTATGTTTCTGTGTCTGCTTGTTGTCTATATATCCATCATTTAGTCTATATGGGACAATATTGGTAAGAAGTGTAAGTCTTGAAAAAATAGTAAAAGAGAAATCCCACTCCTCCTTACAGCAAAAATAGGTTTCTAAGGATAATCCTGGAAAGAGCTGATCTTGACGGGACTTTATTATAGAGAATAACTTTACACAAGGCGACAACCTTATTTTTGCTTAAAAATATCTAGGATTTTTACATGAAAATGGAGAATCGCATGCAGGGAAGCTCGTCGCTCTTGTAATAGCTTATTCGAAGTTATAAAAGAATCGTATGTCGATAGGATCGCGTGACCAAAGCTATTTGTTGTATGCGAATGTTATGACTTCATTTCTCATGATGTCCCGATATTGGCTTCTTACTATTCTATTTAGGAGTTCTTTCATTACGTATACGTTATGGTGGCAAAACTCTTTCGTGGTTTCTCCACCGTTAGTAGTTAGGTTCAGTAATTTCTCTTAGTATTGGCAGGCTTGTTTGTTTCTGATACTAAGACGATAATTTACTTTAATTAGGAAATCCAACTTACGTTGTGTGGTAGGTTAAAAATATGTGAATAATTTGAGGTAAGCTTCTTATTCAATTTAGGAATTCTACGAATACATATTTGTTTCTCTTTCCAAATTCAACGATGTTCCTATCAAGATCTATAGGGGCATCTGTGAAGATATTTCAGCTAGCGCAGTGGATCTAAGTTCAGCCGGAATAAAAAATAAATGATAGCGGAGAAAGGTGATATACAGGTCTTTGCCACTGTAAACACCTTTTAAAGAGGTTGCGACTAATTCGAGATAATCGTCAGACGAGAGAATCAGGTAAGGATAACGACTGATGAATATGCTGTTAAAAAGGGCACCAACAATGAATATTACACTTCAATACCCATTATTAAATTCTTCAGACACTATTATTCGAGATATAGAAAAAAAACTTATTCAGCAGTAGGTAGAAGCAACCTAAATATCGTGAATTTGAACATTTCGAATGGATTCCTCCTAAACCCAATCGCTCGATCTAATAAAAGGCCGTGGGCGGATCGCGTGACGGCAGCTATTCGGGCGTTCGGACGAGTGTAATGGCTGCATTACGCAAGTGTACGACCCAATTATGTGCCTTCGATAGTTGTCAATGTGTACTTAGTTCGGAATTAGATGTTTACGCGTGTCACTGGTGCGTTAACGGACGATATTGGTATAGATTTGTGGCGGCACATTATAGAGACACGGTATTGTGAGCCAAGTTTTGAAATAATAGACACGGGTGGGTATGGGTACAGCTTTGCGTTTACATTATAATTCTGATAAATATAATTGTCGTTCTGAGGCCTATTTTTCTAGAAATGTAGTCAATAGCGAAAAGACAAGGCAAAAGGAAAAGTTTTTGATATCGTCTTTGAAAATGCAGTATTTTTTTCTTTGAATCATAAATGATATAATTACAAATGAAATTTCCTTAACCATTTACTAAAGTATACATGCAATGATGAAATATTGTGAAATCTTGTTTAGTATCTACCTCATATCTTTATCTTTACATCCTCAATTCTATCCTTAACATATCAATATATTTTATGTACTAATATTAATATCTATAAAACTTCAGCTAGACCTTGGGATATTGGACAGCATAAGCCGAAGAGGTCATAAAATCTCAACCAACGTTATAGATATTTTAAAGGGTTGGAGGCTACATACAACCTTATTGAATATGTATTATGTAATATGGCATAAAGTTTATGAAATGATCACGATGGTGATTTTACGTGATATTCATGGGAATTCATAAAAATAGCTTCCTTCAACTTTTATGCGTATGAATTACGTTATAGAGATATACAATAATCAAAATAATATGTATTGTAACAGTTTACTGTGCTTTTTTGATATGTCAATATGAGTATTATTACGGATATTGAGCCTAGTAAAATTAGTTTTTCGTAAGGCTAGGATTTTGAGATCGAGGTGAAGATCGAAGTAGAAAAATGTAGACAGACATTAAGCGAAAAAGTTAAATTGTAGCTTCATACTCTTACAAACATACCCCGGATATACAGGGTCCGTGTTTTCAAAGGAAAACATCACGCCTGCCTGAAACACATGCCTGAGAGGTCCTCGGAAATTTTCAAAGGTGCGTGAAGAGACCCTGACCCTTCTCATTAACAGAAAACAGTACTCCACGGCGGTATTATTGATGATGAGGATCGAAATATATTTTCTACGAAGACTTCAAGCCACCTAAGTTAACAGTATCCAGTACAATACCATGTTCAAATTAGGTCATGATCAAAACAGCCTTTATCTTTACGCTTTTGTACACATAGCGGATCAAATTTAACAAATAAGGATAACAATGAGGTATTTTTGTTTCTTTCGTGACTTTATAAAATACTTATAAAATATAGCACACTAGTATGGAAATTGTATTGAAATTATTCACTTAAATTATATTGCTATACGGGTAGAGTTTTGTTTTAATAGCAATTATTTGTACATATTTTTCGGTATAAAGAAACTTTATAACATACAACGTTTTATAACGCGATTTCGGGTCAAAGATGGCGCAGTACGTGCGGACGCATAATAATCCAAGTACCGTGTATATTCTATGTCATTATCATGCGGTAGTCTTCGTTACAGTGTTATACAACGTAGAGGGCGCTACAGAGATAATTTAGTCAGTGATCTAGTGTAAGAACCTATGTCTGTCCAGGGCCTGACGCGGGTTGAGGTCCGCGTGTCTCACCGCACGCGTGAACTGACTTAGGGCGCTTTTCCTGTCACGCGTTTCTACGCCCGCACGCGCGTGCCATACGCACACATGAATAACCTCGCTACAGTGCCTTCGCGATCCGTATGCTTGTGTGTATGACATAATAGGATGCAAGTAGCATGCGTGCGGGCGCACACACGCGCGACAGGAAAAGTGCCTTTACTGCAATCTGTGTAATATATTCTATGTCATTATCATGCGGTAGTCTTAGTTACAATGTTATACGACGTAGAGGGCGCTACAGAAATAATTTGGTCAGTGATATAGTGTAAGGGCCTATTTCCCGTCACGCGGGTTTATGACCGTGTGTCACACTCGTGAACTAATTTGCTGCAATATTTTCGAGTATCACGTGCGTGTAGCACTCATGACAGGACAAGTAAGTATGACAGAATACAAGTGTATGCATGCAGAATACAACTTTTGCCATAATAACACCTATCCTATAACCAACCGACCGACGGCACAGATTTAGTAATAAGCTTCAGAACTCTAGAAAAGATAAAGCTCCTTACCTTTTTCAAGTCCTTATTGATATCTGTGTCATCAGCTTTCCTCTTCTCGCAGGAGAGTATGCAGTTCTTTCCATTGTCTTTTTCACCCTGAAACAAAAATAAACCTAGTTAATTATCAAAATTTACAAGGTAAAATATTTCCACGAATACCGTGATGAACATAATATGCTAGAGATATTAAAATCCAAACAATGTACCACATTATCTTTAGTAAGTTGAAACAAACATTTCTTTATTCTATTTATTTAAGTGATAAAATAATAGAAACAAAAAAGGTAAATCTCGTAACTGACTGAAATAAAAAAAAATAGATCACACGTTTAAGTTAAAATAAAATATTTTTTCTCACAAAAAATATAACAATAGTAAAAATATAATAACAATCTAGAGTTTCATATCATATCATGATATTGTTGCAAATGTAATTAAAATACTGTAATTTCAGTTCCAATAAAAATAGTGTTGTACTGAACCGCTATAATTATCCGAATCCTCCGAGGACGCTAATGCTACGTGGCTCGAACGAGTTTGATCGTGGGAAATACGGAAAGATTTCCGATTACAGCTCGCCGTGTCTCGGGAGAGCTGAATAGCTCTAGTTATTATCAGAATACATAACCAGAGTATTAGTGTCTACTACAATCCGATAGGATTACACTTAGATTTACAAAAAATATAACTGTAATCCTTGCATTGTAACTATTTTTCCCCGTAATATATCTTCAAGTCGATCTACGTATTATGTAGAAACGTAATATTTATTTTCAATTGATTCAATTCAATTAAATGAGCTGTAACACATAAAGTATTACAATGCAACCTTGTGAAAGTTGGAATCTCCCGTATTCATCCCGTATTCACATATAATTCTGCTTTACAACATTTTAACCGCTGTTGTGTTCTGTAGCACCACAAATTACGAAAGGAGATATATACATGAGGCACTTATCTCAGTCTTCACGAGTACCAACTTAACTAAGTGACAGGCATCTGTATTATGTGCGCTGAGAGGACTCCGGTCGCGTTCCTTTGGAGATCCCGGAGACCTCTACGCAGCGCCGAGGACGGCCACCGGGGGGGTTTTAGTGCGGTAAAAGTCCCACACAACCCCGTGTCGCTCCCACGGCACCGGGTACCTTTTGAAGGTGCCCCCTCGAGAAAAAAAAGGCATCTGCATTATAATTTAACTAGATTCCTACAGATGTATGAATGATTTAGATTAGTGACTGCTGTTCCCTGTATATCACCATCCAGATACAACTTCTTGTGCGTACATTAATTAAACAAAAGCACGTGTTCTCCCATGAGTTACTGAATAACACTATTCTGATTAATTTCATGCCACTGCAATCGTATAATAAAAAAAAAACAAATTGTGATACATTAAAAGGAGGCGGAAATTAATTTGGATTTGAGCCATCCATCCATTGCGGCCATACTAATTATATTTATACAAATGAACAATACAACACGCGAAAATACTATTTAATGTGATTTTTTCGGTCATTTGTAATTCCGTGAAATCGCTAGGGATGTTACGGATATAAAATTTCGTATTTGTATACAGATATGTGATAAATATTATATCGGTTACGGGTTATCCGGTAATTTCGGATAGTTCCTGTTACGGATATCAGATTTTCAATGAATTGTAAAAGTAAGAAAAGACAAATAGGTAATGATTTGTGTTTTCAAGCTCCCTCTCCTTTATAAATAAAAAATACAAAGGAACCCTCTTGAAAACTGTATCTGTGTCTCATTTAGACTCCGCTCTATTCGAAATTATTCGGAACTTTTATATCGGATTTAATTAAGTAAGTATAGTTTCGGATAGATTTTATTTCAGATATCCTACATTTTCGGTTACGATTACTGTGCTCCGTAATAACCCTGTTATACTGAATTTATTATAGCTTTGTGTCAATGAATATTATCTAATTGGTTATGCGTAATAGGCATTTTATATATTCCATACACGAGTTACATTCGAGATAATAAATTTCACCGCCGGAATAAAAATGAACACATTCAAATTTGTGAAAATGTTTTTCGTTTTATAAATTACTCAAAATATTACACTTTGTTACAATGCGTATTCAAAAATCTAACTGGCAAATGAAATGATTGGTTTTATAAATACAATTATATATTATAGGATAAAGCAATTATATTAGTTATAATATTATATTTGATGTTATGTAAAACTCCCGTCAACAAATAAAGTAACTTGCGTTAAAGAACATATGCTATTTCTTTTTATAATGTGTTATGTGTATATAATATGTATATGTATGTACGAGTAGTTGTAAGTATATTATCCTTGAATCACTTAAATTTTAATTAATTGTCAGTACTTAAACATTAGAAGTAATAAAACAAGCATAAAAACAAAAGCACGAATAAATTATCCGAATGAAACGTATAAATCAACAAGCCACAACACGAGAACAAACACAAGCCGAGCTCCACAATATCCAACCAAGGTCGCATTGAAAAGCCAAGCAGTAGAAATAAATTTGAGATATTTCATTAGGGCGCCGCTTGAGATATTGCATTGATATAGAATTTCATCTATCCGCAGGTGGGCGGTTGGGGTTGAGCTTCTCACCCCCGGTTAGCGACCTTGAAGGGGTTTCATTTGAGTGGACTGTAGGTTTGATTTCTTGTATTTGTATTTCTGTCCAATGACGGCAGGGTTAAGTGCTGCTGTTACTACGTTTTATAAGGTGTGGTAATGATGAGGCTAGACTGCAGACTTTAGAAAGGACTATAATCTTGTTTGTGCTTGAACACGCTTTGAAGAGTGTGTGTAAGGAAGACATATTTATACGCGGCATTCAAATTAGGTCCTAAGAGATAGCAACGCGTCTTTAACCAACCTTAGGAAGGAATTTAATCTCATCGGGGGTTTGTTACTGATGTCCATTGGCGGCAAGAGCCACTTAACATGAGGAAGACTGCAATGCTCGTTTGTCACTTCTATGTTAAAACAAAAAACAACTTGATTTTAGTTGTACGTAGACGATGCAGCTAGTGACTCAGTTTTAGACTTATAATCAGTCTGAAAAAAAATGACTGTTTTTGTTTACGTATTTCCCATACGTTTTCAATCACTTCTGATACAATCCGCTAATGGGAAAATACGTAAACAAATACCAAAACAGTCATTTTTGTAAATACGTAAAAACTCATACTAAGGGTACTGATTATTAACTCTATGTACAAAGTAATACGTTTACATTTTATTGTTTGGATTACAGTCCAAATACATGAAATAGATTGGCCAAATATAGATGATTGTTTTTCATTCATTAGCCCGCTATTGAACTCTGTCAAACAAACATTACTATGAAATGGATGAGCATAAATAAACAAATTGAATGGTTCATTTACGTTTAGCTGATTTACGTCATACAGTTTTGAACTTTTTTAAGATAGATCGTATTCAACGTTTGTTGTTCAACAACAAAGAGATTAAAAATAAGTAGTAATAACCATTACTCTAGCCAGTGAAGAAGATATAATGATAAAAGATTATAATGAATTTATTATATCCGCATTCACAATTTATTTTAAAACAAGAAAAGTCTGTTACATCCTTTTATTTTGTCATGCTACCGTTTTGTGAAGGTCTAAACATTGAAATTAAATTTAGATATTCTGTATCTACATGTCTTCGGTAATGCATATGAATTAATAGGAAAATGTTTTAAATCTACTTTTGGGTAGGGAATCGAGCATAAGAAGGGTATAATCGCGCTATAATATGCATAAAATAGCGCTATATTTTATTGCCGTAAGTATGGTAAAAAAAGTCACCAAGGAAATTTTGTCTGTTGCAGACGTAAGTATTTTAGTGCAGTTGTTAAATTTTCCATCTACTATCAATACTAATACAAAAAAGTGTAGAATATAAGTCTTAATTAACGATCGAACCTTGAATTTTTTTTTTACTTACAATTTTCCTAAACCATTTAAGCGAGTGATAAAATTTGAAAATTCAGAGAAACTTACCTGGGGCCGACCCTTGGACTTTTGATTCAGAGGCCGAGTTTCCAACCACTAGAAATTTCTTTTTTATAGCAATGAGTATCAAAAACCCTCGCAATCGCACCCTCAAAATCAAACCGTGATACATTATAAACGTAAAAGCGTTTCCACGGTATTCCCCCTCGGGCAGAAAATGCCAAGTACCCTATATATAAAAGATGAAAGTAATAAATCACATCCCTAATATCGTCCAATTGATGTAAAACACATTCCAGATGCCGCGCCTGTCCGCGCTCTGTTTCCTACACCATCGGTCATTTCGCTTTATTGATATTCGCGCTGATGTGTGACTGCGGTAGTAACAAGTGGGTATCTAGTATGATAAGTATCCTTTTCATTCTGAGAGGAGCCCCGTGCCCAGCAGTGAGACATTAATGGATAGATGATGATGATGACAAGTAAGTCAGTCGAATTCATGATGTAGAAACTCGAAATTCGTCATTGATACGACTGTAAGGCTGAGAATTAACTGTGAAGATTCGCAGGGCGTAGTATCGATAACGTGCGTTTGTATTTATGCTGCGCCGCGTTCAAACGCAGCTGCGACTGACGTCCAAACGTGTGCAAGGTGTACCGTTTAAACGATGCATCTAGCTTTTTTTTATTAATAATATAGGAGTAGCAGACGGGCATGCAGTCCACATGATAGTAAGTGGCTACTGCCGCCCATGGACATCTGTAATCAACCCCAGATGGGATTAGATATTCCTACCTGAGGTCGGCCACAGAATTGCCGCTACCCCTCAGGACTAAGCTGGAACGCCTCGGAAAAGTATGTCTCCCTTACCACACCCTTCTAAACGGAACGCAGCAGCGCTAAACACTGCTGTTATTAGGCAGAAATAGGTGTGGCGGTGGTGCCGCCGGAGTCGAACCACAAAGGGTTCTACCACCTTCATAGCTTCCAAAAATCAGGTAAATGCCGATCGTCACCTGTCGTGACGATCGTAACCTGTGGTCGCAAAAACCTAAACTTAACATGTTTACTGGGGCTTTAGTAACATAAGCCTCGTTCATATTTATTATTTTAAACTTAATTTGGAACGATAATATATTTGAATTATAGCCCATGTTTGTTTTAATAGAAGTGTAAACAAGTTGAAGTTTACTTGACCTTAACCTTTAGGGCCAGAACCTTTGTTCACTATTAGAATATTTACCCATACCTATTTATTACTTATCTAAGTAGTAAAGAAATAAATAGGTATGGGTAAATATATATTGCTTTAGTTAAACGAATACCCATTCGTTTAACTAACGCTACTAACTAACTAACGTTTAATTTTGTAACAAAAAACCAATTCATTTGTTTTTTGTTACAAAATGGTAGTTATACATTTATTTTAACCCGAGTGCGGAGGGTAATGTTATTCGAGCGTATGTATGTATGTCTTATTTTCTCTGCACGCTCTCCAGCACAAAGGATTTGACCGGAATGAGGTATCGGTAACATAGGCTATCCTTTTAAACAGTCCGGTTTTAGTTTTTATAATAATTACTAGATACAGTTTTACTTGTTATATATTATTTTATATATAATTCTCGTGTCACAATGTTAGTTACCGTACTCCTCCGAAACGGCTTTACCGATTTTCACCAAATTTTATATGCATATTTAGTAGATTATATTTTTCATACCCCTAAGTGATAAGGATTGTTCACCCTTAACATTTTTTATTTATATGGCAATACAACAAACAACCCGGCAAGGGTCAGCTAATATTATATATAAATAAAGTTTCCATCAAAATTTTTAACAGCAAGACACAAAAGCCTCAACGTAAAACTACAACGACGTCGTTACTAACGCCCGTAATCCGTTATAATTAGGCACAACGAAACGTTCTAAATAAGCAGTCTGCAATTACGCTCTCGACCAACAAAAGCGGTACAAACACAATTGTAGCGGGCCAAAAGAAAAATAAATAGGCTAGCAACAGAGACTAATGATGAAAATAGTGGAAATTCCACAAAATTTCTAGAACGAAAGAACGGACCGTTCACTAATAACCCGGTTTTAGTCACCCTTTGCACTGGTACCGCCTTAGCGATAGGCGATCAGCGATTTTATAGCTTCACGAATGTTTGATAGACATAAAATAAAACCTACCTATTCACTGGTTGTAATCCTAGAAGGCCCTAAAAGTAATTTTAATATATATCCATAATAAAAAACCGTTAAGGCGTTACAGGGCTCACAAGGATTTTCGTGGACATGCCGTACAAGCAAGAAGATCACACAATCTTCTTGACTTGACTCTAGAAACCTCTTATGTATCAGACCGGTAAGTTGCCCAATCAATCGCGATGATCGTCAATTATAACTAAACAACTCATCAACCACCATACGCTAGCAGTAGGACAAGACCTTTGTGTGTACAACGCGTGGCCGATTGCCTGTTCCAACCGTTCCACCATTTCGAGCGGCGCGGAGTGCTCTGGAGTGCAGCAAAATTTTCATGAATGTAAAAAAAAAATCACAATGGACGCCGGCACTCATTTCAACATCCACTCCGAAGATAACCCTTCTAATTTTAGTAAATTCGGTAGATAACTTCGGTAGATACGTGACGACAATGAAAGGTTAATATTTTAATGAAATAGTCTTCATGAAGCCAATCTGGTATACATAGATACGTCTTCCATCACGATAGGCTAAAAATTTCACATGTAATCTTTCTGGCATATATGTACAAACAAGATATATGTACTTCTCAAGTAGACCACCACCTCTGATTTTTCATGCTTATTTATAACTTAATTATAACTTGCTTTAAGGAAGGAAAACATCTTGAGAAAACTTGCACGCCTGAGCGCAGTGGAATATGGCCTAAACCCCTTTCACTTCGGCAAGAATTCTTCAAGACAAGAAGTTTGAAAGGGTGTGGTAAAGGAGACAGACTTTTCCAAGGCGTTTCAGCTTAGTCCTCAGGGGTAGCGGCGCATCTGTGGCTGACCTCAGGTAGGAATATCTAATCCTATCTGGGGTTGATTACAGATGTCCATGGGCGGCAGTAGCCACTTACCATCAGGTGGACTGCATCCTCATCTGCTACTCTTACTATAAAAAAGAAACACATGCCCAGCAGAGGGACAGTAACGGGTTAAAGACGACGACCATAAATCAAAGGTGACAAATTAGGGTTCCGCATTAAATCGATATAGACGTGGGAAATTAGAGGGTCGTGAGCGTTTCTAGCACGTCGGGGCCGGAGTTATTGGAATGCATATTTGCCCAGAACACACTAAACTGATCCCTAAACCAAACTTATAAAGGAGGGTTTCGTTCGCATGAATATATTTTTCATTGCAATACGGTATTTAATCTTCGTCGGCGTTTTTATTAGGTTTCCACGCCGGCATATTTTCATTTTATTTACTCATATCATATTTTTTACCAAAGTAAAGAATATCCATTATGAATGATTAACTTTTACGCTTTCGTAATAACGAAAGGACTTTTGTATAAATAATGAAATGTGGAATATTAAAAACTAAACATATTTACATATCTCGTTATTTTCTCATATAATATAACTAATTAAGTAGTAAATATTCTATAATTAATAAATAGCTTTTTCATTGTTTTGTAATAACAGTAAAACTTTTGTGATAGAGATACAAAAAGTAAGAAATATAAAATATACATGTTTCTGATACTTTGTTGTTGTGAACGCGCTACGAGCAACTTCATGAATAACAATACAAACAACCTAAACCAAACACAAAGTGTCGTTCGTTCCGTTACTCGTATTTATTTACACGGTATCGCAGAGACGTGTGTCTATTGAAACACGTGGGGTACCAGAACAAAGCCGCCGCAGCCTCGAAACAAAGACAAAAGCCTCAATCGTACTCGGAATCCGTCGAAACCCACGACGCTACGATCGATACTACGCCATGCAACCTCTACGGGGCTACACCGTAGCGCTACGCCGCTACGGCGTTCCTACGGTTTCGATGCGAAACCCAAGGGGCCAGTTGGGTTGCTTGGGTAGTTTTCCTTACAATTAATGGTTCGTAAGTTTATAAGGTTGGATAACAAATATTAAAGTGGGTTAGTTTTGAAAGTTTAATCGGTGTTGGTTTTATTCGTAAAGTAATACAGTTTATTTACATACTACTGTTTACAGTTACAGACTATTGTTTAATAAAGTTACGGTGATTATGTTGGTTACTTACGGATAAGTAAATTATAAAGAGCAATATGTAATTATTTAGTAAACAAATGTGATCAAAAATTTATAAAAAGGTAACCTTAATTTTATTTATATATAATTATTTTTCATTTATCCAATTTAATGACAATGAACCGGAAAAGTTGAAGGCAAGAGACCCCGGGGGCGCAGTCCGATGCGTTGGTCTGACCAAATCCGCACAAATCTCGACACCACGGTATACAATGCTCTACACATAGCCGAAAATAGAGGCAGATGGCGCGAGATCATAAAGAGAAAGGTGACTAATAGAGACCACGACCCTCAGCATTGAGGAGAACGATGCAAGGAGGAGGAATGACAATGATCAGTCACCACTGAACAACACGGCAACTTCACCGACAAAATTCAAGCATTAACCTGTGGGATTAGAAAATAATATCATTTGTCTCTCCGAAGGGTCTTTATTGTGGCAAAAATAATAGACCATCAACAATAGGCCCGGCGACCTCGAAAACCGGTAATTTGATGACAGACAAGATCAACGTTGAAGACAAATTGCTATGAGGAAAGAAATTTCTCCCGGAACTTTCTATTATGGCCAGTGACTTCCAAACTTTCCGGGATCCGTGTTATTCTACCTCTGGAAGTTGCACAACTTTTTCGTAACACGAGTTCGTATAAAACGGAGTATTTGTACGAATCAAATTCGTTAGGAATTCTTGCCTTGAGAATTTCTTCGGTTCCTCGGATCGAATTTGGAGCGCTTTGTCGCTGAAATCTAGATCCGAAGTTCGTGTAATCCTGTAATTGGAGAGTTGGAAAGTTCACTCGGTTCGTCCAACCAGATTCTTGAACGAATCGAAATGCCGAAACTTTTTGGTCGCTATCTGTTGGTCTGTTAGTCCAAATTAGTTTTGAAAGAGTAAGGAGTTGGTGTGTCCTTTTTAAATTTCTAGAAATAGCAAGCAGGGTGGGCATGCAGTAAAATTTATGTTAATTTATTTTGCTATCTTTGGATTTCTGTCATCATCATTAAACCCATTATTGTTTCAGTTTTTGGATCTGGTATGAAAATAATAAATAAGGCAATACGGTATTTAATCTTGGACTGCGTTTTTATTAGGTTTCCAAAAAAAAAATAAGACAATAGTCCACTAATTAGTCAGATTGTAAAACTAAGAATAAGTGAGACGACCTTGATGAAGAGCAGCTGATTTGCAAATGATGTGGCCATTTTTGTCCTCAGTAGTTGAAATGGATGTGTGATCGGCTTCAGGTCTGTTCAATTTGCAGTTGATCACAGTTGTCCGCGGGCGAAACTGGATATTAAACACGAGAGTGATCGCCAATGTATCACCGATTTACTCCAGATATGTCCACTTCGGTAATGGTCATTTACCATCAAGCGAAAGACATTTGCTATTCTTAGTTCATAAAAAGTTTCGATACTAAATTAATACCAACGAATACTGAACCTGAACAATCGACAGCTGACAGAGCTGACCGAACTTTGTTTGGTCACTAACACAATACATTAAAAAGGTATTCCAATTTGGAATTCCACGTGCGAGCTCGATAGCAATATATCACTGTCGCAGCGGCTCAACAAGTACGGGGAAGGGCAGGGACCGAAATAACAATGGATTCTGTCCTGAACTAATATAAATCAGCCGCACGCCGGTTACGTAACACGTGAGTGCGGACAGCTGAACGTATGTGTTTCGAAAGTGTTATTGATATGAATGGGGATTGTGTTATGTGAATACATAAATCCTTATGTCTATTTAATGTACTAATTTATGTCTGCAATTTTGTTTATGTGGTGTGAACTACGAGTATATGTCTACATACCTGCACTGTAGTGGCTGTAGTGTTTTTGACACATACTAGACAAAATAAATACCATAAATGGTATAACAATGGGCATAGATTTGGTTAGAGGGTTTTGCCGACAAATTTCAGAGACTATTGACTATTCTGTCAATTTACCATATTTTTAACACCCTATGCGGGTGATATAGAGCGATAAAAAATTTCTAAATCCAGCCAGAATTTTTTTTTGATAATTGACCCCGATTATGCTATTGTTTTTGGACTTAACTTGTTGTTTTTTATGTCTATGGAGTTTAATTAACCGAAATCTATGAAAATCTATGAAACTATATGATTCGAAATAGTTACTGACTTCTTCAAATTTCAGTGAACCACGTTTAAAAATTTCTTCGATACGTCTGGCGCCATCTCTTATCGATTGGAAGAAGGTCGCCATATTGATATAGAGTGGTTGTAAAGTAGAGTTAACGGTCCATAAACATTTCGTATGGCATTGATGGTGTCACACTGCTCTCGTTGTTGCTTTTATGTGTTTTTAAGTGTCACTTAATGAATTTTATTGCCGTTCCATTTAATGGCGTTAATTTTAACATAAAATTGCACGTTAATGCAAGTTATTCATATTACTAGTTGAAACTTTAAGCCATGTTGAGTGAAAATTAATTAACTGCAAATGAGCGTATGTTTTTTGAAATAACAAATAAATAAAATTTATACAAAACCACTAGTTTCACGAAAACAACTTCAAATAACATTCGTATCAAGTTTATTTTTTTAAAATAATAATTTTTGATATTGTTTCATATTGTTTATTGTTGTTGTTTGTTTAATTTTTATATTTGTTTATTTCGCTACAAAATAACAGAGTGTGGTGATTTATATGACCTAGGAACACATGACCTTACAATTAAGCCCAAATAAGACTAATGTTCTACCTGAGTTCGGTCACAAATGCTAATTTGAAGACTAAGTAAGAATGCCTCATATAATTGTAAACTAGAACAGCAGTACTTGCAACAAGTATAAAGCACAAACATACATGTTCTGCGTTTATCATATTAATAACCTATCTTAACTGAGTACACGAACCTATACAAATTAGTGCCTATGTTGATAAGCAGTTAACTAATCGACTAGCAGGTCATCAATCTAGACATAGCTGCGGGCAAAGCCTAGGCTTAGCATAAATCACTTAGCGAATCCGACGCCTGTGCGTGGGATGTCTCTGTTACGTGTACAAAGTAATATATTGCAGTTACAATGTTGTGGAGACATTAGAAATAATGTTTTGCGATAGATTTTTTACAGAAAGTAAACGAGGATGCAGTCCATCTGATGGGAAGTGGAATATAATTACAATTCAATACAATATAAGCATTATATAACTAACATATAATAAACGCATTTTATTTAATAATACCACTAGAAATTTATTAGGAAATCCACCGCCGCCCGTTAAAAATTGACAACGAATGCGCCATCCAATTATACATAGCAGCATTAGAAAAACCTTCGCCTTAAGTCCCACAACATAACAAGATAAGTAGTAAAATATTCCTGAGAACTCATTGTATTCAGTGCAAATCGCGAAGGATGTAAGATATGACAAAAAATAGAACAAGAAGCCTGGCTCGTCGGCGAGCAGATAAATTGCCGTCACAAGAGCCCGACAGCGGTCGACCCAGATAAATCGCGAGCTTTTTATGCGAAACGCCGATCTGTTATTGTTTTAGTAATTGTATCAGATTTTAGTGATACGGCAATGGTATCCGATCGGTGAACATAAGTGATACTTCGTGACTATGACGGTCCGTGGAGACATGAGGCGACAGTCAGCGATGGTCGGTGACGACAGCCGGCGACAACTGACAACCGTTGTCAAAGGTAGTCAATGACAAATAACGATCGACGACCGAACAAAAATCGCTGGCAACAGTTGTCAACCACGGTCCAAAACGATAGTTCTAAAACTTTGGACTTTAGATTTTTGGATTTTCAGAATTTTTCGAAGTTATAAAATTAAGTATTTAAAATTAATAATCTTATCATAGTTTCTTATTGTATTTATTACAAAAGTTGTAGGTCCTGAAAAGGAATTAAAATATGAGCACAAAAATTTTACTTACTTTAATGATACAGGAAAACATTGTCTGGACTTTTTAAAAAACTCTTAAAGGTTTTTAAAGTTCATTCTCAATTTACTTACTTGGCCAGCGTGTTATTTGCCTATATGCCATTATTATGCGAAAGGGAGACTAGTGACAAGCCAATTGATGTTAATATAAAACCACGGAACACAAATTTGGGTAATAATAGAGCTATAAGATCTACCTAGTGTTCCGAGTAAGTACTAAAGATCTATCTTAATGCGCGCTCTGTTATATAAACTTTTGTCTGCGGTCCCGCTTGCTTCAGTGTACCGCTAACCCCATTTATCTCGAAACGGAATTATTGCATTGCTGGGAATTTAGCATAGTAATTAGTGACGGACGGATGGTATGAATTTCGACGAATATTCTAATCCCAAGTATTATATTCTATTCTATCAAATTAGCACTAGTTGTGCTCCGAGGTTTCACTGACATAATAATAGTGGTTCGTAAGGATCGCAGCGCAGTGTTAAATGTCCTATTATTTAAACAGAAAATATCGAAAGAAAAGACGTGTACAAATACTTTTATGTACTCACATAAAAAGTTATACTTTTTTGGCATAATTAGTGAAAATAGTATACATATGAATTCGTATATGTACAAGACGTTGAAGTACAAGAAAACTTATTTTTATTATATATCGATAATAATCAAATATAAGGACCGTAACATAACGCCGCAGCGTAACCGATTTCGTCACATAAATAGTTTCACCAAAACTATCTTTCCCTTGGATGGCGCATCGCAAGTGTAACTTCAACAATAAAACTTTAACTGACCGGTACTTTCTCAGATTAGCAACAAACATAATTCATTCCAGCTTCATAAAATTACTAGACAGAAATAATATTATTTTATTTTTTTCACGGTTCATCAACAACAAAGACATACACACGCAGATCAAGAAAAGTCATCTAAATTTACTATTTAGATTTCTCCCCCTGGTAATCGAACCTCAACGCCTACTCTACTCTACGCCTCTTGTACGGCAGACCGGCGTGGTGACCACTTCGCCATACGGTTATCGTTTCTAAATGCTCCTCGATCTTTCTTCTAATAGAATCGTGATTTCTAATGAAGGTGGTAGAACCCTTTGTGGTTCGACTCCGGCGGCACCACCGCCACACCTATTTCTACCTAATAACAGCAGTGTTAGGCGCTGCTGTGTTCCGGTTTGAAGGGTGTGGTAAGGGAGACAGACTTTACCGAGGCGTTCCAGCTTAGTCCTCAGGGGTAGCGGCGCATCTGTGGCCGACCTCAGGTTGGAGACTAATCCTATCTGAGGTTGATTACAGATGTCCATGGACGGCAGTAGCCACTTGCAATCAGGTGGACTGCATGCTCGTTTTCTACTCCTATATTATATAAAAAAAAGAATCCCGGATACTTATATGTCCCGAAGCTCACTTAACACTCAACAAAAGGTAGTTTATTATATAACAAGATTTATATAGCATTCCGCGCATGAAACAATTTCTGTAGCAGAGTCAGGAGCCATTACTCAGAAGTATATTACAGAAGAGTTCAACTACCGGTGCTGTTCGCAAGCCACTAATCTTCTTTATTGAAAAGGTGGGTTGATGAAAAACCGGTTTATAAGTTTAATTTGTTGTATATACAACTCCAGTCTCGACTGTTTACTAGTTAATTTTAAATGAGCTTTCCTCGATACAGATTTTTCAGTTTATATGTATTAACCCTTAACACGTTACATAGTATCTAAATATACCTATATGTTATTATCAGATTTAATTTCATTGTAAGAGCGAGTGATAATAATTATCTACGTGGAAGCATGTTCAAATATTCAGGCAACATTTATATATTTTTATAGCGTTCGTTTATATTTCCAAAACACTTAAATGTGACTTGTATGAAGAATTAACAAATAAATTTAGTTACAAAGCTATGTCATACTATTTCACATTTGTACACTTCTGCAGTTATTTATATATATATATCCGCTGTATATTTTTGTAAAATAAGTCAATATTCCAAATTTATTTGATTTACGAGTACATAATCAAAACCAATATTTTAATAAATGCCTACGTTAATTGGTTTACGAAACATATTTTATATAAGAACTAAAAATAAAAACACTCCCTAATTAATCCAATTAAATTGAACCCACCGACCAATTTGGTCGTTGGAAATTGGGGTCCATTAGGCCCCACAGGAATAAAAGCCGATACCACAATAGCGGTTTTGTGACTTCATTCCATCAATTTCTTTTCGCAAAGTAAACACAACTAAATGGTAACAACCGGTCGATTAGACCCCACCGCGTGGGTAGGGTTAGCAAAAAACATTTGCCAAGGGTGAGGTTGGTGCGTTAATGGATTTCATAAGCAAGTTATTTTTATTAAGAACGTCTTTATATAACCCTAAATGTAATTCAATTTAACATCACTTAGTTTACGTCTTCGATTTCATACGCGTAACTTTAATATACTCTATAGTAAGTAGTAATTTAATTGAATGTCTCTAAAATTATAGCTATTAAGAAGAGTATAATCTATTCAGTGACGTCATCTTTACATATTGAAATTTTCGTATATTGTTTACACCCTTAAATAATTTATTAATTTGGTATCTGTACTGCCTAGGATCTAACCTGGAAATTCTGCGCATTATGCCGGTATGACGACCAAGGTGCCACACACAAACATTTAATACAATCGCTTAAACATTGCCACACAAAGAATTTCTGCTACTTACGGCGGATACCTAAATACAGAACGAGTTTGAACCAGGTTCAAAGACACTGAACACACAAAATCGCGTGACTCAATATCTTTAAGTGGATATATCAGAAACCTTCAACGAGTTTCTGTGACGTATGTTTATAGGAAGCAGCGTATGTGTACAAATTTCATTGATTTATTATTCATTCGCTCTTTCATTCGAACCCATTCATTTGTTCATTACTTCATTGATAGCTCGAGGCGGGGCTGTCACTAAACTAACCAAGTAAAGATCTCTTAAGATATAAATATATTATTAAAACTCTAAATGATAATGTTCATCTAGGTATATATATTTGTATAATTACTCATGATCTAATTAGGAAATAAGATGAAGTGAACTTAAGAGATGAGTTAGATATAGAGACCATTGACAAAGGATGTTTATAGTTTCTGTGCCGTGCCGATGTCATTCAAGTGAAGAAGCACAAAATACCTTCATAAGAAATCAAATTTACTACCATTGTAAATGACAACCGCTGGTTCTTATGAACGGACAATACTATCATAAATAGTGAAATAATTTGCGTGCATTTCCAGCTTTTACTCAATGTTGGTAACGCGAAGACATACTGCTGACAAATGTTGGCAACACGCCGGCAAACCGAACACGATTGTAAAGTGCGTGTACACGATATAAATAACGAAAATATTTGTTGAAGATCGTTGTAACAAATGGTCGGATTATTTCTCTATTTAACGACTTTCTTAAAACGAATGTTTGTAAATAGTTGAAGAATGTAGTATGTACTTGTATCTAACAATTTGTCGTGAATTCTTTTGAGCACAATTTCCTTAATTATTTATTATGTTTTGGAATGTACGAAATTAGCGTAGGAGTAACAACTGTGATAAATAGTGATTGTATGTGTGTGTCTATATTTCTACGCACACAAATTCGCTAAAATAAAAATTCTATAAATAATAATTCTAAAATAAAAATTCTATAAAATATAAATCCTAACATTTAAAAAATTAAATAAAATCTTAATTACATTTATTTAAAAAAATCACTACCATTTTATTGCAGATTGTACCCACCAAAAATAAATTAAATCAAAACCGATAACTCAATTGGAACCTATCGTTAAGTTTCGGGTATATTACGGATTCCAACATAATTACTCCCATTAACTTGTCAATCCCAAAACGCTACCTCTTATGGCCGAGACCGCACAGCGAGACGTGATGGGCGCTCATTAAGTTCAAAAAGAGGCAATTCTGACATCCGATGTGAGCAATTTGGACAGTCCAGTAAATGAACGGTCGTTATTTAAGACTAATATGAACGCCGATCGAGTATCGTGCGACAATCGTCAGATTGGATGATCACGCTAAGGAATAGTGGAAAGTGGATTATGTCTCATTTGTGAGGGATTTTATAGAATTGGAGAAGCGAATGAGATAGCAGTTCGCCTAAAGGTAACTGGACGCTGCCGGTCGTGTACTTCTGTAACCAACGCCATAATATAAAACAGGGGTTCTATCTGAAATTGATTATAGCGTTTCCTCTAATTAACTAAGAATGTCGCCTAATATTTAAATCAGTCGGCCTCCACACACTTATAGCGAAACACAAAATTCATTTCTAATAAATGATATATTTTGTGGAACCCTACTACCCACTACTAACAGTGCAACATAAAAACTTGATAGAACTGAAAAGTATCTAAAATCCTTTCGGGTCACATTATTGTAGTTCGTTATGTAACTCGATTTTACACATGATCTTGTGATGAAACGTGACAGGAATTGTTTTACAAAAGGGTAAGAAACATATTTCACGAAATATTCGCATTGGCACTGCCTACATTTTCGTGAAGGCAACAAGTACTTGATTTACGAGTAACAAGTATTTTCATTTAAAATAGCCTATTTAGGAAACAACGTTGTTTTCTGCATACAATGATGTGTTTTTTTCATATTCCTTAACTTTTTGTAGGTATCGTGTCAGCCTTTGTCGGCCCGAAATAAATGAATAGGGTAATTCTCTTTGTTCTAGTCGATGTGATAGGAGACACTATAGGTTTTTATAGGACCTATCTCCTCCCATTAGAGGAGACTTACATCCAGCAAATAGCTTCTAAATGTTGGGGATGATTGGATAGATGATCTCTTTAGATTAATTAAAAAGTGTGACAATCAATATACTATTATGCCGGATAAGTTTCTTAGATTCATACTTTTTAAAATAGATAAGATTAATTAAATAATAAATTAATTTATATATTCCTAATCGAGCGCCCTTTTAGTCAGACAACATAACATATAACATTTTGAGAGTAGGGAACGCTTATATCATAAATAATATTTTATGTCAACTGCAAATATAACAATTGTAAACAGTCGTATCCAAAATTAGCAGTGATAGCCTAGTGGTTAAGAGACTCGACCTCTCGATCGAGGGGTCCGAGGTTCAAATCCCAGGCACGCACTTCTGATATTTCAAAGTTATGTGCGTATTAGAAATTAATTATCACTTAAGGGTGAAGGAAAACATCGTGAGGAAACCGTATGCAGGTGCATGCTGAGAGATTTATAAAAAAAAAGTCTCAAAGGTGCACTTCTGATATTTCAAAGTTATGTGCGTATTAGAAATTAATTATCACTTAAGGGGGAAGGAAAACATCGTGAGGAAACCGTATGCAGGTGCATGCTGAGAGATTTATAAAAAAAAAATCTCAAAGGTATGTGAAGTCTACCAATACGCACTTGGCCAGCGCGGTGGACTATGGCCTAATCCTTCTCATTATGAGAGGAGACCCGTGCCCAGCAATGGGACAGTAATGGGTTGTTGACGATGTATCCAAAATCGTCAGTAGTCGTGGTCGTACATTACAACTGTCTACCCACACACAGTAGAGCCTGCATGTGTACACTCCACTTTTTGTTACCGGAACCACCCACGTGTAATTTTATCAAAGATTCCCATTTAATTAAGCGGAGTTCTTTCCCTTTGTGATGATATCGCTTACATATTTCATTAAAGGGCACGTGAGAGCGTCGAAGGGACTTTTTAGAAGGGTCTATAAAAATAAATTAGATTGTGGTTTTTTGGATTTAACCGATTCAAAATAACCACACGTGACAGCTAAGTGAAAACTTTTATTTGAAAGTATAAGTCTTAGTCCGCCTGTCAATTGAAAGCAATAGAAATAATTTGTAAGTTTAATTTTTTTAAAACACAATAATAACATTTGATAATCTGTTCACATTTATTGTCTACAGACACTGAACGTGTCAGATACGTGTGATGGCAGACAAAATAATGTTTTTCTTCACAATATATTGAAAGACACGGCGCATGTCTGAGCGTCTGTGTTACAGTATAAATACGTCACTACAGACGTATAAAGTACGTACACAGACAGTATTTAAAGGTGGTAGAACCCTTTGTGCTTTGACTCCGGCGGCCGCCACACCTATTTCTGCGTAATAATAGCAGTGTTAAGCGCTGCCGTGTTCTGGTTTGAAGGGTGTGGTAAGGGAGACATACTGAGGCATTACATACATTTTCTGAGGCGTTCCAGGTTAGTCTTCAGGGGTAGCGGCGCAAATGTGGTAGACCTCTGGTAGGAATATCTAATCCTATCTATCTGGGGTTGATTACAGATGTCCATGGGCAGCAGTAGCCACTTACTATCAGGTGGACTGCATGCTCGTGTGCTACTCCTATATTATATAAAAAAAGACGGCACTCGTCTGTTACGCTCTATGTCTGTAGGTAATACGTGCCCCTACAAGAAAGCTATTGCCTCTGGCATAACAAATGTCTATAGATGAAGATAACTATTCTGTCAGGTAGCTAGTCTGACTTATCGCTGGGTTTATTACTAAAAAGTCTATGTAATGTATAGGTCCATTAGTCTAGGTCTTTTCAGTTAACGACGCCCTAGAGGCAAGGGCCGGCCTCGTTGTCACCGACTGCTTGTCACAAGCGCTCTGTGTTCGTTAATTATTTAATTAACCCTTGTTAATATCACCCGGGCGTATATATTATTTAAGGGTATAACGACGTGGAATTATATCCTTCAATTAATCCAACCTCTGTTTATAAATTAATTCCTTTGTTTTTATATAACGTGTTACGATGTGTTACTATGGTTAATTTGTTTTAAACTATAAGGCATATACCTAAATGCTGTATATGTTCTCATAAACAGGAGAGCATTGCCATAGTCTCAACGCATGACTGAATTATATATTGCAATAGTATAACTTTACAAGTACTTGATGCTGTTACCAGTCTATGGGATAAAAATAATTTGTAGTATTTACATTAGCATGAAATTACAGAGGACCAATTTGTCTTAAGGAACCGTGGCCTCCAACACCTTGTTTAGTTCCTTACACAAGAGCTATGCGTGCCATTTCCAATCGCACAAATCCATCAAGAGCTATGCGTGCCATTTCCAATCGCACAGATCTGTCAAGAGGTATGCGTACCGGTTCTAATTGCATCGGTGGAGGATCTGACCTATTGGCTTGGGACGGCGCCAGCTCTTGATTGATCGTTTTACATTTTACACATCGACCACAACGAGTTATTTCTAATACTGTAAAACTGTAACGACGGGTGTAAATGCTAAGTGGCTTGTTGAGTGCTTGGTGTGTATTTTGAATCAATTATTACGAGTATTTAAGTATGAGAAGCGCCATGCTTTAGTGTGAGGCATTCGTTATGACTGACTCATGAGCAACAAGAACCTAAAGGAATTTAAATTACTTCATCACAAAAAATCCTTTTTTATTTGATTTTTAAAATCAAAGCAGTAAATGTGTTTGCAGTTCACTTTATATGAGTGCCTATCTAAAGATAGATACTCGTATATATAATTGGTCACAGTCGTTAACGGACATGTATTGTGTAATCAAGCCTAAATAGGATTGGATCGCTACAGAAGAACTGTCAGAAAAGTATTACCATCTCGACGGAGTTGTTACCGTAGTCAAACCATGTAGAGCCTTGCCAACTTTTGAAAGTGAAATCCTTTAATGGGAGTGGTCGGTTAACATCTGGTAGGTTGCAAGCGTATTTGCACATTTTTTTAAGACTCCAAAAATGTATTTAAACGATTCGATCCAGTATAATTCCCTTTTCGTTATTACTCTTATGTCTCCCAATAAAATATTGATGAATAACTATACTAACATAAAAAAGTTTAATCAGCAGTTGGCTACAGTACCCTTACGATGAGTTGTTACAAAAAATGTCTGTTTTTGTATTTGTTTACGTACTTCCCATACATTTCCAATCAGTTCTGATACAGTCCGCTAGGGGCGCTGATTGGAAATGTGTGGGCAAATACGTAAACAAATACAAAAACTATCATTTTTGTAAAAACGTAAACACTCATACTAAGGGTACCGATGTACATAGACTACATAACATCTACGCTACTATCATTACATAAACAAATGTAGAGACACTATCATTCTCTCAGCGTCACTACAGCTACACCATCTCGACATACATAATATGGAACTTGACACAAATAGGGCCATTAAGGTTTCATATACGGGTGTCGGTAGGCGGTGTGGTCCGAGGGCGAGGTCGGCCGCGTCAAGTAACAGGTTTGGTGCAAGTTATACGCTTATGTGTTTTTTTTATAATGTATTGATTCACGAGCTTGTTTTATTTAAATTTTGTTTCTTGTTTCACTGCTGGAAACATTATTAACTATATCGCGTCGATATAAGAGCATCATGGGAACACGATTTAATAATTGAAAATAAAAATGAAAGCTTTGTGCTGCGTTTCAGAGACTTGAAACCGGAATCTTGCAGTGTGAAAAGTAGAATTTCATACTTCTACTACATAAGTTGTCACTACTTCGGATTATTTTTAGTATAAAGATTAAAGGAAACAAATAATGTGTAATCAATTTGGAATAATCATCTATTATATTTTAATAGACAACTCAAGTAACAGAATCTTGTAAAACACAGCAAGGAAAGTCATACTAACCGCTAGTTAACTATTTTTAGCCCACCACGGCTTATAACTTGCGTCATTATGACAACGTTTTATGAGTTACGAGAACCGTCATTTAAGGAACAATATGGTATTAAACAAAAATCATTTCTTTCAGCTTTTTGCGGTTAGCCTCTCGGACGGACGCGGACAATGTGCTTTTGGGCAAAAGGCCTACTATGTTAACTCGAACTTAAATGAACTTACACCAGAAAGAAAATAAAAGGAGAAAAGAAAGAAATTAATACTAAAACGCTCTAAATACGTCTAGATGATGAATTTGTATTACTACTCTTGAGTCGGGATGTTTGTGTACTCTTCTTACTACGCTATGTTTTTTATAATTTCATGTGCGTATTTCAATTGTAATTATAATATTTTGATATGAAAACGTAACAAACAATCTAATAATTAATTAATCTATTAAAATCTATTAAAACCTTGTACAATATTGGCATTACCTTTGCCCTACTCTGTATTATCATTGAGCAGAGAGCACAATTATCCAAAACCCATTACATTATTTATTTAAACACGAAATACGATTTCGACTTCATTGTGAGTGTGGAACCAATGGTAGCACACATAAACAACAAAAGACGATAACTCAAAGGAACCAAGAAATCAGTTTTTATGTTTTAGTGAAAAAGAGTTACCGCTTATAAAAAAATCAAAAGTACCTATTTTTGCAATTTACGAGCGCGCTCGTTTGTGCGACGCGAATCGCGTTTGTTTCAACTTTAGTTTAGTGCATTTAGCAATATTGTGTGGGGTTTTCGAAATATACAGCAAAGACGATATGGGTAGGATGGACTATGGACTATGAATATCAGATCGTTATCACAACTGGCATGATCTTATACCTTAATTATATACTAGCTAGTGGCTCGCATTTCTATCGCGTGGACTTAATGAGTGTAACATTTTCATCTTTTCAATTTTTAAACAGGGACGCTATATACTATTAACTATGAGAAAATGTAGATTAATTTAATGTAGATTAATTCAATTCTATATAAAATACATTTGTCTTGTCACACTACGTTAAAGCCATTTTGGGGATTAGTCTAGATAAACAATTAGAGAAACTAATATCCAACTATTTAAAATTTTGGAAATTACCACATAATCACATATGAACGTTTATTTGAAAGTCACAGACAGGCACTTCAATTCAATTAATATATACCCACTACAAAACAATAATATCTCATTTCTAAACCGTCCATCTTATACTATGAACGACAGGTTTGCAAAAACCAAAAACGGCGACGCTCGCAAAAACGTATAATAAAAGGCGTTTCACTAACGAATGCGGCCGAAAACTGCCAACAGCGCTATGTTGAAAGCCAGCTTAAATTAGGTTTGTAACATGGCGATTTTCTTGGTTTCATTTTTTATATTACATCTTTATACCGGTCTCACTATATTTTATTAGTGTTCAAAATGTAAGCGGTAGCGTGCCAGCATGTCTAGTTTTTTTTTAAATATAGGAGTAGCAGACGACCATGCAGTCCACCTGATGGTAAATGGCTACTGCCGCCCATGGACATCTGTAATCAACCCCAGATAGGATTAGATATTCCTACCTTAGGTCGGCCACAGAGGCGCCGCTACCGCTGAGGACAAAGCTGGAACGCCTCGGAAAAGTATGTCTCCTTTACCACACCTTTCAAACCAGAACACAGCAGCGCTTAAGACTGCTATTATGAGGCAGAAATAGGTGTGGCGGTGGTGCCGCCGGAGTCGAACCACGAAGTGTTTTACCACCTTCATTTTTTATATTACATCTTTATACCGGTCTCACTATATTTTATTAGTGTTTAAATGTAAGCGGTAGCGTGCCAGTAGTAACTGTAAGGGTGGGTTGTACCATGTAACTTTACGTTAACAAAACACTAACCAGCCGTCAAATCTACGTTTAAGCAATTCATGCGTTGCACCATTTTAGTTATGGTGAACGTGACGTCATATCGAAATTATTTGACGGTGAAAGAACATTGTTATGGAATTAAAATATTCTCAAAAAAATGTCTTCCAATTCACACTTAGCTAGATTGGTGGTGGATTTTGAATGGATAACCAAGCCTAGCAATGAGATAATGATTTCACAAAGAAGCTTTACTTACTCGTATTTACTAATCTATTTTTGATAGTTCCTAATATTAATAGTAAAACTTTATTTGTATTTTTCGCGTATTTCGCTCTTTATATTTCGCCAGAAATTACATAACTTCTTCATCGCTCATTTATCTTACAACATTCACACGCAAACTAACCAACATTACCGTTTTCTTTTACAACTACAATCTAAGCGTTAAAAAAGCACTAACAATTTTATAGCTTCCTTATCCGACGAAACGGCAAATTTCGCACCGTGTAACTACATTTCTACAATTAGTATCTCTTTTTGCACTATTAGTTGCTACCGAACGTTTGCCTTCCTCGTCGCTAATTCGATTAATTTGTCCGCAGTCAATTAATCCGGTTCGGTTGCAGACATTCCGTTTTTGTCCTCAACATCGAGAATGCCAATCGGTACGTGATATCATTTACCAGTGTTTAAGGTGCAATGAAATTAGCGGGTCTTTAGCGTTTCTTGTTGGTCGTCAACGTTTATGGCGTTAGGGATACCATTGAACTCGGGTCTTCTCGGGCATGTCCTTAATGTTCTGATAATAAATTTGGTTATAAAAATCCAAATGATTTTTTGAGGGTGAAGGAACTACTTGATCGTAATTTCGCCACAATCGCTACAATGATATTATTTTTTTTTGCTTCGTCTGTTTATCCTCTACATTACAGCAGAGTTCTCGTTACTTTATACTTATTAAAATGATATTATGACGATGACATTATATCATTCGCCTTTCAGTATACTTATATTTTTTACCGATGCGTTTCATACTAGAATGAAGTAGATGCATCATCAGCAGTTTTTTAAGGATCAGCACAAGTCCTTAAAGAACTAGTGTTCATTCCCTTTCCAGATATTCTGCAAAAAATCTCGGTCTTTCAAAAGTTCCGTGCAAGTACTCAAGATTTTACGCCTAAATCTTCTCTACACCACCTAACGCTTCTAAATGGATCCCACGAACGAAGTTGACGATCTGCCTCAGTGAATCACCTGTTGCTCCGAGCAAAAAGTGGGTACTTTAAAGTGTGAGGCATCTCGGGGTATCGTCATGAGGTCAATTGCATGCTCCCCTGACACTTCATAATGCATTAAAACCCTAACGAGCTAACTCATTAGCGAACCAATTGATTCTTGGGACCCCGCCCTTGATGCCTGGGGGCGCTTTCTTTCTGATGAGCGAATACGTTTAGGAATTCAATTATTATGATACTACCTATATTTAGTTTAGAAGTTATTTTCGATCTATATTTTTTGTCGTCGTCCAATAAACCTATAAAGTTCACTGTTGGACTTATTTCTCTCAGAAACAAACTTTAATTTCTTTTAGTTGTACACTCACTAACCAACTCTGGTTATAATAATAACTTCACAGATCCTGTAACTAATATTCTGGCTTTAGTTCCTTAATCAAAAGCCCACTGTTACCGCATTCTCCAAAGAGAACTTTCATAGTCGTTCATGTTGGTGGATTTGTAAAGTATCTGGGAGATTTTTATAAAAGATCTCTCATATAGGATTCCCAATATTTGCCTTCGCCATTAAAACATATGATAAATAATTTCTAACGAACCTTTTTGTTTAACTCCGGAAATCAAGATATTTTTCTTCAAAAACGAGATAATTCTATATTTTATTAGGTGAATATATTATGTCTCTTACGTTCACCTGTCCCACTCTCTCCAATTCGCTTTCTCTCTCAGTGATTATACTCTGATTGATTAGGTGCAGTGGTATTGTATAATTAAGCACAATATCCTTTCCCTGTCCGTCCGTCGGAGCTATTAATAATTGTTAACATGCACACAGCGCTCCGCGGAGGAAACATGTATCGTAATGTTGTTGTTGAACTTGTGTGGCGTCTGAGGTAACTATACACAAACAAATTTAATATCCGTCTGGAGTTCCATTGACCTACTAATGGTTTTCTATTTACAATCAAAAATGTCTGAACTAAAGTAGCTGCAAAGATGAAAAAGTACTACAGTGTAAAGTGGCACTGTGTTGATTCGAATTTGTATTTTGAAATGTTTTATTCTAACAATCCGTTATGAAAGGGTATCAAATCAAGTGATAACATAGATCCGAAATCTAGTCTTTTTAAAATGAATCCATTAAAAAAAGTAAATAAAATTTATTTTAAGAAGTAGGAGTGAAACAGTACAACGGTATATTTTAATAACATACAAAATGTCTTATTATTAATTGTATAACGAAATCATAATGCATAGACTAATCGAAACTTAATTCAATTCCTAGAATTGGTAATAAAATATTTAAATGCGTTATGACACCGTATAACGTATTTTGTTCGCCTCTCTCCCGTTTCCTGTTATAGATATTTAATTAGTAATTTATATGCTTTCACAGTAAGCGTTTGTTTGGATAATGTCAGAATATAATGGATATAAAGTATTCGAAAGGTAAATATTAATACGGCTTTGTCATAGCAAATCTCAAAGTCAACTGTCTGTCTGACAAAATATCACAAGAAAAGAAGGAAAAAGATTTATTTGCGGTCGGTTTTAATGTCTTTGAACAGTAGTTTACCAACCACCAAATAACGTCAGAACATAGCAGCACTCCTGTTAGATACCTACAAGGAATAGGTGCCTCCGCCGTCGAACCGCGAAGGGGTCTTATACAAACGGTTGGACGAGCTTACCACTTAACTTTTGCGAGAATCGCATTGACCTGACGTCACTAATCTCAACAAACAACACTTAATCAGAGCCCGCGAGCAAAAAGCCTGCGAAAGCGATATCGGACGACCATAAAACCCGGCATGGTCCCCATACTGGTTTCCGAGAACCCCGGCTCCTTTGTGCGGCTCGTTTTATTTCATTCCCGGCGCGGCAACAGTTAGCATTGTTGCCCCTTTTTTCGGCTGTATTCGTTAGTGCAGCGGCTCCCAAACTGCGACGGGGCGCCCGGGAGCGTCGCGAGTCGATACGCAAAGTATATGACTTCAACATTCAGCACCAATTTGAGAAGTTATACCTATTCAGAAAAGCGAGCTGATAATGATGAGAGCGATATCTCGTATTGTTTATCTTTAAACTTTACGTTATTAAGTAAACATTTTTTTTTAATTTCTCATGATTTTCTTTAAATAAAAAGCCTTTTTTATAGCTTCTAGAGCTATACATGAGATTCATCCATAAGAGATTTAATAATTCAAGAAGGGCAAAGTTTTAAGAAAATAGGCACAGCAAAAATGAGTCGCGAATAAAGATTGGGAAACCGTGGTTAGCGAAAACCCTTTTATTGCGCGTTTTGTGGGGAATGTGTCATTGTACGCTTTGTGGGGACTGTCGTTTGGACGTCGACGTGTTTTTGCTAAACTGTCGCCGAGGTTCTGGCGTGGTGAGCGTTTTTTTTTCGATTTCGTTTTGTCTTTCATGGTAGACTTTTAATTTTGTGATAATCGTTGATCTGTATAAGTAAACGAAACTAGGGGTCTGTAGGATTGACTTTGACTTTGAAAGTGTGGCGGTAGAACTAGAATGGTTCAATCAGGGAGATACCATCCTTGTTTATCTGTTCCATGATACCATCGCTATACTTATTTGTTGTAACAGTTCGACGTATCGAAAGTAAGTTGTGGATGCCGGCTGACTTTCATTTGAGTGACCAACTTAGTCCTCCAGAGTAACAATGCACCTGAGATGAGGCTTCAGGTAGAACCATTGATTACGGATGTTTTATTTCATTTTTTACTATTCTATTATTTTACGTCGTAGTAATAACACTGGAAACATTACAAAAACAATTATATAAGAGACATTTTTCATTTGTCTTATATATCTTTAAAACGCATTTACATATTCTGCTCAACAACATCATTTCTATTGTACTAGTCGACGTGTAACGTTTTAATTAAAATTTTAATTGTAGTTACACACAAATAAAAAGCTTAAATCTGCCTACGTGCAAATTTAAACTATATTTAAACATCGAAGTTTGTTACTCAACTTTGCGGCGCTCGCTAAATTCGAAATTGGAACTCAAACAAAAGTCCCGAACTTCACTTTTCAAAGCGAAACTAGTTCGGATTCCCGCCAACTTTTTGCGGCGGCCATTTTGCGTGCACGCACAAAAAGATGGCGGACGGCGCGGCGGCATTGTTTTCTATCGAAATCTGCGGTGTCTGTAAAAGGGAAAAGTCGAAGCACATTCCGTTTGACCCTCATCAAACAATATCGTGATGACATTCTGTCAAAATGTCAATTGTGATAAAGCAGGAGTGTTACCAATTTTATCTGTTATTAAATTTCCTTTGGCACGACACAAAGGTTAAATACCTTTCTCTGTTGAAACAGGAACGCTTGTAAAAGCATTGGAGCGTGAAATTTCTGGAACGACCTTACTTAACGACATTTGCCGTGGACAAGAATTTGAAAAAAGGTTACGGTACTCAAGATACGGGTACTTGAATATTTATACATAGATCACTATCATACCCATTACTTCCCTACCGCTGGGCGCAGGGCACCTCATAGCCCATTTTAAGACTTAGGCCGTACCATATAGGATAAGCATTGATCTGCATTGATTGACTTTATACACTATGTGAACTTTATGTAGTTTCCTTATGACAATTTCTTTCAGCGTTGAAGCAAAAGTAAAGATAATTATTTAATGCTAGGGTCGCATTTTATAAAAATTAAAAAACGGCGAACTGCATGATCGTTTGCTAAAAATGTACATTGCTTTCTGTAATGTTTCGCAATCATTTTATTTAATTTTATTTGCACGATACCAAAACATAAAAAGGTTTTTCAACTTTAATATGGACAGTTTTATAAACAAAAAAATACAATTTAATGATCAAAATTTTATTGAGGTTCAAAATTACTGATCGTGTTTTGGATCAAGCCCCGAAATTATTGACCACACGTTGGAAAGGGGCAATCTCCTGCTGAGGTAACAATATGGAGAAATTGATTTTGGATTTTATAATCTTTTTTACCTATAATCAATTGATATTGATAATATTTTTCTGAGGATTGAAGTCACGAAGTACCATACTTAATGAATAAAAAATTCAAAAACATTTAGTTACATATAGATAACATAATAAAGTTAACTAGATACTTGTAATTGCAGGGGTTAGACGCATAATTCATTTACTGAATCTTTTATTTTTGTCACTTTCTTAATACAAATAGGTAAATAATTATCAATTTTATAAGATTAATAAACATTACATAATATATGTAAATATTTTTATTCCATATCTCGATGTATAATAATTATCTGGTGGGTACAACATTTTAGCATTTTCTTTAATATAAAGGCGAAGTCACGGGTAACGTTTAGTGAAAGTGCTTTTGGCATTCATCATTAATCGTCCTTACCACCCGATGCTAAGAATCTGTAAGCCATTTGCATTACTGCTAAGTGTTTCTCCATAAAAATACCTCGTTGGTGTATCTTAATATCGACATGGAATATGAAAAAAGTGTTTTTTTTTTTATAATATACGAGTAGCAGACGAGCATGCAGTCCACCTGATGGTAAGTGGCTACTGCCGCCTATGGACATCTGTAATAAACCCCAGATAGGATTAGATATTCCTACCTGAGGTTGGCCACAGATGCGCCGCTACCCCTGAGGACGAAGCTGGAATGCCTCGGAAAAGTCTTTCTCCCTTACCACACCCTTCAAACCGGAACACAGCAGCACCTAACACTGCAGTTATTAGGTAGAAATAGGTGTGGCGGTGGTGCCGCCGGAGTCGAACCACAAAGGGTTCTACCACCTTCAAATTCAATTTTATATAAGTAAATACATGCATAAGTATATACACAAGTAAGGGGTTATACTTCTTAGTCGTATTTAATAAAAAAAGATTGCGTGTACGGGCGTTTAAACTGAAACTATTACAAAATAACTTTAATAAAAAAATATTTAAAATGTACTATAGTAATGTACGAGTATGTATCATTGTAAGCGTATCATATTTATGCCGTGCTTTCCCGTGACGTGTGTGTCGTATCGTGTTATATCGTCTCATAATCGTGTCGTATCGAATTCATAATCGTATCATTAATAATAAAGTATTATTAATAAATAAATATTATTATCGTACAATTTTCATATTCGTGTCGCTAAAGAGCAACAACAAATTAAGGATCCGTTCAATAAATAATTAATTAATAAAGCGAAATTTGTTTGACTCGTTGGCTTCAGTCATCAAACGAGCGGATTGGTTCGATATTGGATCTGTTACGTATAAATAAAATTTAAGCGTTTGTCTGTAATTTTTATCTATATATAAATATCTGTGATTTAAATTTGATTTGATTTGATTTCATCTGTTTATTTGTATCCTTATAATAAGCATATATATATATATATATATATATATATATATATATATATATATATATATATATATATATATATATATATACAATATATAAAATACCCTTATAAAATTATATATATTTTTAAAGGCTTATTAAAAAGGTAAAAACCACCTCTTGTTTACAGCGGTTAAATCATTTTGATGAAAATTTATCAAAATGGCAAAACACTTTGCAGGGTGTGACATAAAATATTTTTCCTTTGATATTAAAATGCCATGCGCGGAGGGTGCACGGGGTGAATCCCCTTTAATTATAGCAAAAATTGTATTGGACCCGTCGTATTGAATCATCAAAGGGCTGATACGCCGTTGAATAACAACAAAAATCTTTGAAAACATTTTCATTTTTCTCTTGGTCTTGTTTGCGGCGTAGAGTATGTGTCTGATTTGCACAAGTGAGCATTTTTTGGTAAGGTCGCACCCATATTTTTCAAATGTTTATATTAGAAGATTCCTTATATAAATACACTATAATTGTTTTATAACACTGTAATTGTTTGTGGTAGAAAACTGACCGCATCAACTGCCTGCGGCATTACCATACCTTCCTATTTACCAACCTAACTATTTTTATTCAAAGGCAGTATATTTAAAGCTGTTTTTAAACACGCCTTTATCTATTAACCTCTATTACAGTTTCTAAACTAAAAAACCTATTTCAACGAATCAACAACTAAACCAAACTCAATTTGAAGTTGAAATATATAATAAATAAAAAAACCCTTAGCACGATAGAAACATCCATTAATTCAACACTTTATTTACCCCGACCTCAATCTCAAATTTCCCATCTAAAACGGGTTCGATCCCAAAGACGAAAACCCTTAGGAAAATCCGAATTGAAAAGAGTACAAATAAGCCGGGGGTGCGCAGTTTAAATTTACCCTAACCCCGGACCCATGGACCCATAAATGGGTGCTATTTGTCGTCGATACCACTTACATTTCAATATGAAAGGCTACAGGAAATTGATTCCGAAGCGCGGCGCTCCCAATGATTTGTATCGCCGCCCATACGTAGGTGTATATCGTTCAACAGGTGCCGATTCTAAAACTTATCGAGTTCGATATAAGAGCGCTGTTTTTGACCGATCAAAACAGGATGGTATGTACCTATATGTAAGCTTAAGTATGAAATCGACTTAGACTGCGGTTGTATAGTTCGAGTCCCAGACATTTGATATTTTATTACATTGTACAATTGAAAAATTTCGGTTGACTTACATCTGAGGCGACTATCGCAACACATCCTTGTTCAACTTCACTCAGAACTCCTTTTCTATTTAGAATCGGTTAAAGAGATGTGAAATTCACCTCTCATATTAAGGACCCCAGCAGTTCGAATCCCAGACATGCGAACCAGTAGGTATATCTATTATTTTGATATGGGTGACTTTATCTAAAGGATTTTAAGATAATTATGGTTTAGATTCGTCGTGATTTGCGAGTGACACTGAGTAATAAATTTCGAAATATCGCCTTTAATTGTATATTTTTGGCGCAGCATATGCAACAAATATTTATATACCAACTTAGTCTTGTTTCTCGTTTTTATAAACATATGACTTATTAACGTAAATGTTTTCAGGTGTCGAATACTTTAGTGAATTTCGTCGAAAATGTGGAGAAACTATTCAGTAAAAGATAATCAAGGGTCATTAGTGTGTTTACATTTTGCGGCTGGGTGTAGCCGTCCCTTGACGGCACGTGCGGGGTGTGTAAAGGAGACAACGTTATATTCTGTTTTTCTCGCACTTATAGTTTTGATGAGGTACCACTATAGTAGATACCCATTTACTAAGTAAAACGACCATTGGTTTGAGCAGGAACATTTACCACAACCACATCTACTTTTGCCTAATAACGGCTTTGATGTTATCGGGTTTGAAAAATGTGGTAGAGAAGACATACTTTTATGAGGCATTACAGTTAGGACTAACCAAAGAGGTAGTGGCACATCTATGGCCGACCTTATGTAGGAATCTAATTCCATCTGGGGTTAATTACAGATGTCCATGGTTGGCAGTAGCCTCTTACGATCATGTGGACTGCATGCCGTCTGCAACTCCTACATTACATTACATAAAAAATGTTAAGGACTATGTTGTCTAATAACCTCCCATCCAAAATAAAATGTACTCGCTACAACTCACACCGACATATTACTTGCTACGCCACAACCACAAAACTACGAACTCCACATGGTCCGGTCGGCTACTCATTAAACCAAGAAGTTCCACAACAATTTGCAGAACGTACTCCAGTTTAACTATCTGCCAAATACAATAGTGGTGTATGGAGTCGTTCAGTTTTGAATATATTTAGTTCGCAATCCACCGCCGCAGTTCAATGTGGGCTGGTGTAATAAAGCAGGCGTTTGCTGAGCTGTAAGGGTTCGGTCAAACTAACGCGTCATAGTAATGATTACTCTATGCAAGAAAAGTGATAGTGATTGTTGTTCATTTTATGTAGCTCGTGCTGTTGACAATCTGTGACGCAGTTGCCATGATACCAATCTAGCAGATAACCCCCAGTTAGATTTAGATTCTTTTTTTGTAATTTAAGTCCATCTGAAGGCTTAAATGATTTCTTCGAACGTCTTAAGACAAAAAGATGACGTTTTCGACAATTAATGCCGCACACTTGGTAATTTAAATACTTTGGTCTAGGATTCTCTTTCTTCGGTCCTTGGTTTAGTTCTTTCTGACAATACTTTGGTCTAGCATTTCACTATTTGCCATCTTAAAATTTATCTTGTTTCTGACTTTTCCCTCACTTCTTTACAGAGAAATTTTACTGAGCATTGCTACAAAAATCTATAGTGAATGATACAATAGTTATTTTATTCATAAAAGAATGTACATCATAAAAGAATTTAAAATAAATTGTGGTCAACATGCCTCTAGCATATACTGACTGTTGTATCACTTGTATCCCTGCACTAAGTTTTACATCCTTAGTAGTCCACAGCCGTAGTATGTAGACGTATCGCCTCTTCTCTACTTCTCGCGCGGATGGAACCCGCGCCGCTTTACCCGCGTCCCAACACCGACGGCGGTGCGGGCAACGTGCCAACACGGTGTATCAACAATTCAAACATCGCTGACAATGCTCTATGTTATCTCGGTACTAGTCACATGAATAATTTACTATAACTAAGGTTTATAGGAACGTTTTTGTATAGCACTACTATTGAGAAAACATTATGTCATACCTCTTAGAAATAAGTTTAAACGCCGGGCATAATATCTGCCACTGTTGTAGGTAAGTAATTATTACCAAAATTATGAAGATGTTAATACTTTTCTCTATGTAAAATACAATATAATTATCTATTAATAATTCTGTGTTCTATTAATAATTCTTTAGTTTTATTTCAGTGGTCGTCACGTCTTTAAGAGTTCGATTCTTGGTAAGGCAGTGAGTAATATGACGTTTTAAGTATTTAACAAAATAAGTACGAGTATATATGATTTTAGACTAAAATTATCGCGGAATTGAGACATTTTATTACGTAAGTAGGGTAGTATTGTATTATGTAGGGTAGATAGATTAATCTACCACTAGTACTTGTCAACGGTTTCTCCCCTTCACCTCAGTTTCGCCGTGACCACGATCCATGCAACTGGGTCGAAATATCGGCAATAAAAAAAACGCATATCGTGAGTACCCGTTACATAATAAAAAGTACGAGTATTTCTTACATGGGCATATATATTTTGCTAAACGTATTTAAATAATTTAACCAGCAGTGGCCACCATTGTGACCATTACTTTCGTTGTAATAAAGGACTAGTGGAACTAGAAAATTACATAAATATTTATACAAATTAAACTACATAACTTCCCTTTTAGCTGACAAACATACAAACTTTCATTCTCTATTTAGTCCCCTTAGGGGGTGAATTTTCAAATGCTTCTCATAGTGCTTATTTACATTATAGAGCAACTCCTGTGCAAAATTGCATGCTTTAAAAACCACTATATCTGTACCTAATATCTATGGTCCGGGAATGATTAGTGATAGTTAGAAGTCCGACTTCGGGGGAAATGTTTTACGATTCTATTTGAAGTTAATAACAGATGTCCACGTTTTTTTTATAATATAGACGTAGCAGACGAGCATGCAGTCCACCTGATGGTAAGTGGCTACTGCCGCCCATGGACATCTGTAATCAAACCCAGATAAGATTAGATATTCCTATCTGAGGTCGGCCACAGATGCGCCGCTACGCCTGAGGACTAAGCTGGAATTCAAATCTTTCCCTCAAACCGGAACACAGCAGCGCCTAACACTGCTGTTATTAGGTAGAAATAGGTGTGGCGGTGGTGCCGCCGGAGTCGAACCACAAAGGGTTCTACCACCTAATAGTAAGTGGCTACTGCCGACCGTGGACATATGCGATTAACTTAGATAAGATTAGATTCCTAGCCTTATGATTCCTCGAATAAGTATATCTCCTTTGAACAGATCAGACAAATATGTCTCTCTTACTACATACATACATGTGACAGTGATCACTTATCACGAGGAAAACTGTATCTTCGTTTGCTAATTCAGTTAATTATCAAATCAGCACTAATTGCCCTCCAAGTTTCGTTGGAAATTGTAAACAGTAATATCTTTTCAATTTCGCGTGCTACGAACCCTGTGTTTAGCAGAACAATTAAACTATTATTACACAAGGTGACCCCTACGTCCCCTTCGTACTTACGTCCCCTATTAATAGTTTTGTAAATAATTAAAATGTTGTTTATTACACGATAAATGTTTTTGTTGTTTGAACACCGTTTTTAAACTTTTACAATTTTAATTATGAATAAAGTAATAAAGATTGAACTTTACTTTTAAATTTACATTTTACTTTTAATTTGTCCACGATATATTTTTTATTTGACAAAGTAATTTAGTGATGTTTACGTACGTTACGTTATGTATGTTTAAATATTGTTACACGAACTTTACTAACAAAAAAATACTTAAGTCACTGGATAAAATGAAGGAAGGAAAATGTACGAAATCAAAATTTTATTTATTCCATCTTATTATCGCGAGGACTTGCTAAAAATATTGTTGACAACGTTTAAAGCACTACACTGAAGATGTATGACGTGTATCTATATCAATTAATCTTAAATATTCAAACAAAAAAAAAATCTGTTTACAAATAAAAGCAAACTTGTTTTCGAGTGCATGCTTTTAGCCTTCGAAATAAGGCCTTCGTTATATCTACAGAGAGTAACGATATGCTAGAAAATGTAAAAAATAATAGAGTGAGTTTCCCACATGTACAATTGTTCTATCTTTAAAATTTATTGTACTGTAGGTACCTACTTTGAAATAATAAAAATTATCGTATTTTTTATGATCATTGATAATTAATTAATTTTAAAGAATGTCACATAATTATATTTGTTTCATTATTAAAAGACCAACACAAATAAAATTGAAAAATAATAATAAAAAGACGAATCAAATGTAAATACTTATTTCCGAATAAAAAAATGTCATTAATTATCATAAACATTTTATTAATATATAATAGGAATTTATCGCTCATCGCATAACACAGAGGATGGAACACGTGCCTAAGGGCCCGACCATTTAAAATTCGCCACGCGTCATCGTCCAGTCAAACGTTGTGTTAACGCGAGATGGAACGAATAGCGTGTGAATCGATTGCGGAACGAGTCGAAATCGATAATTGGAATCGGGTACAAATTTAATATGCGCTACGAGACTTTTCTCGACATGTTTTGAGTTACACGTCACACGTCTAGTCGGATTAAGAAAGATGATTCAAAAATAACTGCCGAATACAAAGATTTTTTACATATATATTCCAAGAATTCCACTTGGTATATAAATTGTTTTCTGTTGCAAAGTAGAAAATATAGTATTTACCTACTTGTTAAATTAATGGTTCATTAAATATATATTTGTACTAGTTTTTGACCGCGGCTTCGCCCGCGTTTAAAAAAAATAATATGACATACTAACATATATAAAATTGAAAATTCGTACCTTCATTGGAATGACAGTGGCGCCATCTGGCGAAAATTGGTAGTACCAACTCTGAAACCTTCGTGGGCTCATCGACAACAACTTTGCTAAAGATCATCCCTTGATCAAATGCATAGTTTACGATTCAATCATTACTAATATCGATTAAAATATTGAAATATCGATTTTTTTGGTCCAAAAGATCGATTCTCCGATTAATCGATCTAAGATCGCCATCCCTAGTTCCCGTGGGATTTCCAGGATAAAAACTATCCTATGTCCTTTCTCGAGTTTTAGACTATCTTTGTACAAAATTTCATTAAAATCGGTTCAGTGGTGTAGGCGTGAAGAAAAGACAACCAGACAGACAGACAGACAGAGTTACTTTCGGATTTATAATATTAGTAAGGAATAAGGATTTATCATAACTAAGTGATGATAATTTTCTGTAAATATACATAAAAGCTGTGAATTTTGAAGTAAATTAGTAAAATTTATTTCCAAATGAACAGAATTATTCGGAGAATATTTTTAATTAAAAAGAAAGTGTTTAATAATTTGGATCTCAGGAACTCTTGTATTTCAGGTGCCATTATAACATCAAGAAATATCCATAAGCGTTGCGACGCAGCAGTCATATAAAATCGTCATTAAAACTTCCATCAGAAATCAAACCCGGAACAGCGTCATAGCGCAAGATACTGCGGATTTTACATTATTTATCGGCAATTACACAGTTAACACATAAAATGTTATCAAATACGTTTGCTATTCAAAATTTGATATGCTTGAGACGATAGCTTTATGGCAAAACGAATCTAATCGAATGTATAGTGGAACGGTTTATAATCTATAATTGTTACCATTGTTATTATACCTTCATATGAACAGTTTATATGGGTGTATTATAATAAAACGTGAAGGCCAGAAAATATACTCGTTCTTGTATGTAAAATATTAAGTAAACTTCTTATTGTAGGCAATTTTATAAAATAAGCTTATTATTTTAAAATCTTATATTAATATTACTATAATAATTTTATGCATAAAAAACATTACAATAATTGAAATTCTACGCTAAGATTCGTTGTAGTACCTACTGAGAATAATTTAAGCGATACTCCTAAAAGACTAACGCCGCATATTATAGTCGGTTTTAACCCATTTCGCCTACTAAAGTTTTAAAATAACAATTCTTGCCTGTCTCCATAATTTTTCAAATTTCGAATTGTTAGGTGAGAGTGGGTTAAGATTGATTATTACTAACGGGCACAAGTTGTAACATCTTCCCGATACGTGCAAGAAAACAGCATAAATAGAAATACCGATCGTAAGCCTCAGAACTAACCCAAATTACAATATAAATATATCATTCGATAGCAATTCGATCCGGTCCCAAACAACGCTATACGAAAATAAAAACGAAACATTTTTTCCAGGGCCGTAATTATCACAAATAAATAACATTTCGCTGAATCGCAAAAAACGCGCACAATTTTCTCATTTCATCGAACATTCGGACTCGTTCAAAGTTGTTCGTTCGACATTGACAGATGTGCCCACTCAACCCGCACAATGTAATCGGGTACGAAATCGTCCCTATGAATATTTATTTTCATACAAACTCTGGAGCTTAATTATTTTCTAGCAGAAATAGGAGTCGATCGCAAAAAGGCGTATAAATTGGACGTTATTGGGTTAAAAAATAGCGGCCGCCTCCTTCAACCGAACGTCATGTCTGGTACAAAAAAGGCCACTCAGAAAATCAATGAAGCAATTAATAATCAGCACGCGATGCTCGCAGACGATATATAGGCTATCGGCATCGCGCAAAATGTTGTAAAAATGCATGAAATAGGACATGCAGTCTTAAAACGAACGGCGACTTTAAAACCTTAACGTTAAGTTTAAATTGGCATCCAATGAAGACTGGTCAGGGATGCAACAATATATTGACAGTTCAATTAAATCGACATATCGATATATTTAAAATATTATAAATCGTATAGTCGGAAGGTAGTGAAAATTAAAAATATGTAACTCTTGTCGACGACAAAAAGTCCGCTTAAATGAATATTTTATGTACATTTTTATTCCTGGCTTACGCTATTATTACGTAACAGATATTCGTTAATTGGCTATATCAATATTTCAAGCTTCGATATATAAATATAATAACATTTCAAATAGAAATATCGATATCGAAAATTTCCCAAGGTGAATCCCTGAGTGTAGATAAAAAAAGATGAAGCCAATACCAGCCACTGTGAGAATCTTGCTAGACTCGAGTTCGTATGAAGATATTTGACATGTCTCGATAAATTAACGGGTTTTTAAACGCTGATGTTGTATTCGTTTTGTGGTGGTCTATTTTCAGATGAGAAACATCAGTGTAAATAATGTAGATTAAACGTGTAGCATTCTTATTCGACAAGTGGAGCAGAGACAGCTTATAATAATATAAATAGAACTCTTGGTATTTTTCGCGTCTTAAAATTGGTTCCGGGGTCGGAATTGTACCTTTGATTTTCACAAGTTGTGTAGTTAGAAATTAATTATATTGGTCGAAAATCTGTGAGGAACCTACAAGCTTGAAATTTCTCGTTGAAGTTCGCAATTATCTGCATAAGATCTCGTGAATTAAAGTGGGAATAGTACTAAGGTTTGGTTATAGGACCATAGGTCATAATGATGATGATAAAACAAACGAGCTGTATGTTGTAGCTGCAAAGTATGATCATCGAAAAAGTAAACATTATTCCAGTTTATTTTCCATCACAGATACAGTTGCTCTTCACGACTTCAGGAGTAAGTTATAGAATACTAGCTGACCCGGCAAACGTTGTGTTGCCATATAAATAAAAAAAAATGTTAAGAGTGAACAACCATTATCACGTAGGGGTACGAAAAATAGATAGTAGCCGATTCTCAGACCTACTGAATATGCATATAAAATATGGTGAAAATCGGTAAAGCCGTTTCTGAGGAGCACGGTAACTAACATTGTGACACGAGAATTTTATATATAAGATATAAGTACGTATAGTTCAAGATTAAGACAAAAATAAGTACATAGCAGTTACGGTTACTCAGTTGACTGTGCAAGAATATATTAAAGTCATACTGACAGATTATTTTTATTATCATACATAACATAATAAGTGGCGTGTAATAAATTCTTAATTGGACAATTATAGCTTTGTGAGAATAAAACTCGTCAGATTTATCAGCCACAGAGCGACTATGAAATAGAAATGACTTACAAGCAACATCGCATGTATGATTTTATGAAAAACTATAACGATAATTTAAAATGTTATTACAAATGTATTTTAGTACAAAAAATGCAATGATATAAAAATAAATAACAATTGTTAATAAATTAATAAAAAAAAATATATAAATAATCATAAATTAATAATGCTAAATTAATTAAGTGACAAATCATTTTTCTTCGGTTATCTCTTATAGTTTTTGCCACTAAAATAGATTATCATAAATCCGAATGCAAGCATGCTCTATGAATAGTAATATCGCGTAGTCCTCATTACATCATAGCTGACATGCCATTTCTATTCAATATTCACTCTATATTGCCAATCACACATAATTGCTATTCCATGGTGTCGCAGGCGGATCTTTGATAATAGTTTAATCAACACGTATGTGGAAACCTAATAGTTTATTAGCGAATATAATCGCTTACCGCTACTTATAAATACCTGCAATTTACGATCTATTGGGCAGAGAACTATCATCAAAAGATCGTGTAATGCTATAACAATCTTTCTTTTCCCACTTTTAATAATACGAGTAGATTAGTATAGTAGATATATAGTCGATTTTATTGTGGTATATGGGATGTTAAGTGACATTACCCACCCTATGGAAATAAAATAAAAGTTGTATAAAAACGTAGTATAAAATGATTTTACCACCTTCTCAAAAAGGGATGTGAAGGAGATAAAATGGAAGTCACATTAACAGAAGATAAAGTGACCTTTATCATCGGTAATTAATTATCAATCTATGTATTTTTTGCCCGTCAAAGATCGTAACCGTAGATCGTAATCCAACATTAGATATATGAATAGCGAGCTTAAGTTAAATGCGGGTCATAAAGAAATAGTTTAGTGACCACAGAAATACGTAAAGTAAAAATAAGCTTTTCTTAGTGTAAAGAAAAAATATACACATTTATATCACTGACCATATCTATACCCAGTCATTAATTCTCAGAACTGTACGCACGAGTATATTGTCAATAAACAAGCGCTTCTGGCACACACAAACAGAAAGTAATATCCTTATTACAAATATATGGAAGACAACTGTCAAGATTGTAAACGGTTACCTTATTTAACCGAAGTGTCTCACCGCGAAAGATGTAAGGCAGGCGAAGTTAGCTTAAACACCATTTTATGCCAAGACGAAAAAAATGTGGTAAGTGCCAAAGTTAACACTTTGTACTGTTTTCAGACAAAAAAGAATATTAAGAAGTAACTTATTCTAAAGTAATTTCTCTTTGCGTAAACACCTTGAAATGATTTATTCTTAATAGATTAATAATAAAATCAATAAATCTATTAAAACAGTTTCTAATAAGACAGCAAGGGAGAAAAAAACACTATAGATATTTGTAACTTTTGTATAAATGTGTAGAATTGTACATATATATGAAATTTAACTTATTTTGATGTTTTAGACAAAATGGAGTGGAACTGATATTTACTGGTTTTACATATTCATAATTTTGAGGAAATAGAAAACAGTGGAAGCATTTCCAACGGCCTCCGCCAATTTTCGTGGAGACTTTTACTTACAAATAACGAAATACTAAATAGTTATTATAGAGAAAGGATACATTTTTTATGCAATTTATTAAATACTATTCGCATGATAATATAAAATACTATTTAAATGTCATCATTGTGCCATTTCTCGCTTGACGTAGCGTGAACATCTCTCGCCGACGCTGAAACATCACCTTTACGTGCAAGACACTAGGGGTCGCCGTAAATCAGGGGAGCTATTCTATTCGCAGAGCGGTGGAACCGTAATGTATGTGTGTTATTAACATGTTTCTTAGAATACTAGTTGCTGAAGCGTGGCCATGTTTGTTGCTTAGATGTTATTTTTACAACTTGTGGAAGTCATTTTCATACCTTTGAGCTATTTATGGATTGAGCACACTGTATATGGAAATTGACGACACTTTTTTTAATTTCGAGTTCCTTGACTTTGTATGTAAGTTTTTATTACTGTCATTGTAATTCCAGTCTAAAACAGGAATTTATAACATTGATTCAGTAATCGTTTCTAAGATTTTGTACTTTACATATTAAAATGAAAATCTATCACCTAATGTTAAATTGGGAAAATACTGCAGCATTTAAATCGAAAGAAATACATAATGAACGACTACTTCACAACACCTCATTCGCATTAGCCACCAAAGGCACCACATTTAACTACCTAATAGTTAGTCAAGTTCTCACATAGATGTTAGATAAATCTATAACAACACCATCTAAATTATTATTCTTCGTTTTGTAGACCAATCATCAATCAACATCACAAAATACTTCTAAGAACTACACATTCGTTAAACATGAAGATATTTTACATCCACGTATACATCAACTATATACACATTACACATATGTGAATATACAAAGATCCCTTACTTAGTAAACAGCCTTCAGGCCGGACGGCGGCCATTACCGATTGATTTATAACTTAAACACCGCTAATAAAGATCCTTAACTCCGTGTTATTCGTGGAACGTGTTAATTTAGTTAAATTGACTTTTTGATAACGTTCCCATACATGGAAATTGCAAATTGGTTATTATTGATAAAAAATGTTAGGTGTATCTAAATAGGTATGTGGTAAGTTAATACTTATTTATTTTGTGAATTATATGGGTAAAGAATAATAAGGTAAATGTCCTCTAAATTACCACTGACGTTCCGATGATTTTGAGGACTTTATTGGATATTAAAATTAATAACAAAAAAAGATAATTTATAAACACACGGATTCCGACTTTACTAACTTAAAGTGTTATATATTTATCAAAGTATTGCCAATTGTACTTTTAAAGCAGTTTGATGCAAAAATTATGCGGATAGTTGAAATCTCGTAATATAGGGCATTTAAGGGTTACATCTACGTCAGATGCGTGCTTTGGCGGACAAAAATGGAATCCCCTATAAAATGTTTACGGACATAATTATATCTATCGTGTCACAGCCGCGAAGACGCCGGCCGTGCTTATCAAAAATTTTAAAAAAGAAATGTGATCTTGTCTGTCATGGCCGTGTCTGACACGTTCAATACCTCTATCATAAACAACGTGGTCTTCGTCAGACATTACAGTTTCTTATACCTCATTAGTTCTGAAAGGCATTGGGAATCCATCTCAATCTTTCACATATGGCATGTTCATTTGTTACTTTCGCAAAATAAAAACTGTAGTATTTAAAAGAAATTGCACATACCTCCGTCTTAGCCACCAGGCGTGGCAATTACCACTGATTTATAACTTAAACGGCACTATTAGCCGCAACCACCCCATTTCACGTTTAACATGTTCATTTAACCGGACCGATTAATTTTAAGGCGACTGCCTCTGATGGGCGGGCAAAACGTATTTGTATCTTATGTCTTTTCTATATTTCCTATGGTCTGTGCGTCTGTTTGTATGTGTATCTTTTGAATTACCTGACCGATTTAGATCATATCACTCTATATATTGCAATTTGTTTTGTAGAGACGATAGTTTATGCTATTGTAGCCCTCTAGATATCACTATAGTAAAGCTCACAAATAAGTCTAATTGTAAGCCAAAATGTGTTATTAAAATATTCACATCGTATTATTGGTTTAGTGCCAAAAAATAAAATCACATAATTTGAGTACACAAGGTTGTATGTGTTAAAAATCTCTCTCTTTGTGTCTATGATCTCTCACAAAACTGTCGTTTTGTGTTGTGTTTTAGAGTTATTCATAAATTACAATCTTAATTTTCCTAATATAAAGTACTAAATTGTGACTAAAACAGTCTTCATGAAGTCATCTATTGAAAAGGGCAGAAAAACATTTATCGGGCTAGTATGACGCGTTGCAGCAAACCTTTGCTTTTCTTCGATCACCAAAGAACACAATTTCACAATAGGTACTTTAAAAAGTCAAAATAAGTAAGAATTATATGTGCATAACACTTCAGTCAAAACCGACGCACAAACCAAGTATCGTAAAATAATAAATAAAATGATTTATCTGAGCGAACGCCGCCTCTTATTTATCGACGCCATAAATAAAATCGCGGTCCTATTATTTTGCGTAATACCATGACTTTTCTTGTTTTGTTACCAAACGAAATTCCGACTCACGTTTGACCCCGTTATTAACTACATAACATAGTTCGTTCAAATTAAAACAGTTTCTCGTTCTCAAAATAAACATTGGACTAAACTATAATGTTGTGCTATTTTGTATACTGAGTATAATATAGGGCAGAGGCGGCCAACTTTATTGTACCCGAGATCCACTAATTAGTCATTAGACTCTGCACTATTAATTGTAAATTTATCTCGCTGTAACTTAGCAATTTCAGTCGTAACATTGTCCGATCGAAAAGTCGATTGCAATCCACAGGTTGGCTACCCCTGACATAAGGAGTCATGTAAGATGATCACGTCACTTTTGTCAAACCGTCACAAATATAAACGTAAAGACGTTTGACTCCTTTTGTGTAGGTTTACAAGTGATTTTAGCATAGCTTTTGACGAAGCAAAACATTTGTAGAAGTTTTGACTTTGCGGCAAATGCCAAACGCGGGGTTATAATCGATATTCTCAACTTTACACAATGACATGAATGTGAACAATTGTTGGGTAGTTTATTTTAAATCTGATTACGTACTTCAGTTCATTTTGTGATATTGTGTTTATTGAGATGGATTAAAGCGGCAATATTTTTGATCCCTAAGAAAGATAAACGCAATCAAACCCAAGGTTAGTATTGCAACTCATTTTATGTCCACTGCTGGACACGCGTCTCTTCCAACTGAGGGAGGCTTAAAGCTGACTCGAACCATACGAGTTATATCGACTTAATCCTCCAAGCTGCGGACTTATGCGTGTTTTTATAGCAGCTGCTTATAAAATTATATAAACGTTAACACAGCGCTATTAATAAACCCCCATTCATCCCAGCACTGAATACGTCAATGCCAAACGTATACATTGTACGAACCAGTTGATATATCATTGCCTAATAAGGCGGCTTTTTATATTTGTAAACAATAAAACTACGAACGCAGGTGGTACCAGTTTAATGGACACCTTGTGGTGCTACGGGATATGGGAACGTATGCCGATGGTGTTAGGGTGAGACGAGGCCGTTAGAAGCGTGTGAGACAGGACTACAAACAGTTAATCCGATCCCCCGATGGCGAGACTATTAAATGCCGTACATAGGTCCTGTCTGGAGTTGTTGGCGTGTGGTGCAAGTGATAAGACACAAAATTACGATATTAAGTTAATTAAAAAATTACCTAAACGTTAAATTTTTTTTTATAAATAAATTTAGCAATACAATATACGGGCTATCTGATGGAAAGTAGTCTCCGTCGCTTATGCTTCGGAGGCTTTACGGAGAGCCTTTTTGATACCTTTTTTAAAGAGTCCCGTGTCAATACGCCATTCAATTCTTGGCCAGGCAGACCGGTGAACGTTGATTTATATATCGGTTTTTGTTCATATATTTGTGTAGCCATATTTGTTTATTTCCATAGCACTCGCGACATGGTGCATCTAATGTACTGCTGATAACTAAACTTTACAATTTATTGATGAAATATATACAAATTTACTAGTTGTTTTCATATCCATTACTTGAACATAAATAACAAATTGAACAACTGACATTAATTAAGCACTAGTTAATTAAAAAACTAAATTAACAACTCAATGCACACAACAGATAATTAACTCCCAATTATATTTAATAAGCAATCAAAAGTTTATAACTTAGACCACACCCCATCCTAGTACAAGTTTGACTAGTCCACAGGGTAATCCTATATTAATATCGAGCAAAACTCACCGCCCATAATAACACTGTCCTAGTTCACATGGCTACCATCTCTGCTATTTTCTATGCTTATTACTGATAGAATGGACGACGGACCCTTAGGTGTCCTTAATGATAGTACGTTTTGTTTTATCTTATTGTGCACTAGCTTTGCTCGCGACTTCGCCTACATACGGCCAATGTCAGGCGTTGTAGTGGGCAATTTTACCACATCATTTTTCTGCACACTAAATGAAGAATAAAATTATTTTCTTCGTAGACATAATCGGTTATACCATTATTGGTAATTCTTCGCTTTTTATGTATACGTATAAAAGAACTTAAAAAATGGCTTCTCTTTTAATTATTATATTAAATTATTGGAAAGGAAAGTTTTTTTGCTATACCTATTTTTTATCCTAAATAATAATTTCCAAAAAAATGTAATAGTATTGGTTCGTCAATCTAATTATAAACTTTTAAAATCTTACATGAAAATCGTTGTATGCGCTTGTTACTTGAACAAACAGACATAAAACGTCTTTATAATAGTAATAGACAAAAAATAGATAAACAAAATCGCCGAGACCCATAATAGTATGTACTTTCGCAATCAAAGCGAAATAATTGGTAAAACTAGACACTTTTTCTATTACAAATTGTGCCTGGGTGTACACCCTGCGGACTTAGAAAGGTAGAAAAAGATAAGCAACATCAGTGTTTAATGCAAAAGAAATGAAGATAATTGCGTACGCCTCAAAACACTGTATCTAATTAGGATTCGTGTAATCTAGTAATTTTTTATTAGTTTTTTTTCTTATAGTTGGCAGATAGTTAAAGAGAAGAATCTGCAGTCGAACTACGAAGGTTTTAGTACATTAAAATTTAAACCTTCACTTATTAGCTTACTTACTTAAAAATATTCTATCAAAAAAAAAAAAAAAAACAAGGTAGAACAATGAATTTTACTTTTGTGGTTTTGAACCCTTTTTGGACTGACTACGGAGGCACGGACGCCACACCTTGTTCTGCGTAATAACAGTAGCGTTAGGTTCTTTTATGTTCCCGTTTGAAGGGTGTGGTAAAGGACAAAACTGTTTAAAGGCGTTGGAGGTTAGTCCGCCGGGGTAGCGAGTAGCAACCCGATCTCAATACATACGACATATAAACAAAACAGTTCAAAAATACCATTACATTAACATAACTAAAATTAAAATAGTTACATAAAATGCTTAGCCATACCTACTTTTCATCCTGCCTGCATATGCACGGCATCTGTGCGGTGTGCACTATGCACATCAAATTTCAATTAGTCGCTTTTTCACCCCCGCCGTGACCACTTGACGAGCGAAACGCCCTCTCGTGGCGGTAATTACACGAGCTCCCTTCCAGCGGAAACTCGCACGCTTTTACCTTGCAGGAGAAATAGGTGAGAGGCACTACCTCATTGTATGTATTCTACAGGAATCAAAGTTCAAAATACAGCTGTATTTAAAATGAATCCAAAAGCGGATTTAGCAAAGGTTTGGTAATGTGAATTTCGAATTAAATGATAATTTAATTTTAATCAAAGAACTTTTTTGTAGATTTTATTTTTGCACGTTAATCATGTACTGCCTATTATGTATGTATTTCGTTCGTGGAGAAGCTATGTATGTGTGTGTAGAAGATATATGTAAATACAATGTAATACAGATAATGGAGCATTTAAAGCTAGAACTATTGGTGCTTGACTAACAATCTGCTAAAACGTAAAACTAGGCAGTTACAAATTATAGATACACAAATTTCTTCCAGGAAGGCTAAAGGTAGTAGAAAATAATGGGGTGAAGGGTATACAAATTACAAATTCAATATAAATCAATATCTCACTTCCAAATATATACTGAATGTCAATAATACGAAACCTTTCTTTCAAACGAATATTCTTCGAAATACGTATTTTTTGCACAAAAAAGTGTCCTGATCGATTTTGAAGAACCGATGTCTTCCAGACAGCCTTGCTTTGAGACCTAGAATAGTCAAACAGACGAATGAAATTGGACGATTTGTCTGTAATTTGGAAATAAGTGACATTTTGAATGATTATATGACAATTTGCGCGAAATAAAAGTTGGTACAATTCTTTGTTTCTCGACTGACAAGGGATCAGTACTGAAAACATTTTTTTTTTTCATTTAATATTGAAGTAGAAAAATAGCATGCAGGTTGACTGCAGGTACTGGGGGGTTACTACCATCTCTTAACACAATATTATTTTAATCATACGTTTACTTTTTTTGCAGGAAATTTAACTGTTTAAGCAAAATTTGACAATTTTAGTTGGTTTTATACAATGGATAAGCGAAAAATTAATAAGGGCTTAAGTTTGTTCAATTGTGTATGACTGAATATTTTAATGTTTTAAGGAGGAAATAAAACTTTCCTGAACTATGATGGTTTTTAAAAGATGGTGGTAGGCCCCCTGATGATAAATGACAACTGCCACGCATGGGTAAGATTAGATTCGGATATTATACCCCTGAGGATTAAGTAAGAACTCCACAGATAAGAATGTATCCCTTACCACACCACACCTTGCAAAACAGAACAAAGTACCGTTTAACACTGCTGTTATTAGGCAAAAACAGATTTGGCGGTTGTGCTTTCTGAGTGGAACCATAGATTCTCTACCATATTAGAATGTTTGAACGGGATTTTCAACGAAAAATAGTCGACGTTATCTTACTAACGTCAGCTATTGTGTATTATTACGCCCGCCGAACAATGTAGGTGTCTCTAAGAACGAAAAAGAAATGTTTGAGACAAACTAATAAAGACAAATACCAAAAATATCACTTAAGGACGACCTCTAATCCCTTAGATGAATAATTGAAGATGCCTTTAGGGGCTGGGTCGGGTTAGGGTTTCATTGGAAATTTAAGGTATTTAATTACATGAGAGACTATTCTTCAATTTATCATTTGTATTTTATTTAATTTAATGACAATTTGACAATTATACTATTTAACCAAATCCTTAAATAAGATTAAAGAAGTGATACAATGCTAACAACCGGTAACGATGCCTTAAGGTGCCTTTGAAGCACAGAGGTGAGTATGGAGTTTGCCACTAGCGGTCACCCATCTAATTGCCGACTGCACTCGAAGTTGCTCCATTTCGTTTCGTTTACCACAAAACTAATGAAGTGTATATACAAGTATGTTGTGTTTATGAAAACCACGCCTTTACTCGTATCGTAAAGAACAAAAAGTATGAAAAATGTGGAGCGCGGCTCATTCATATGCCCCGATGTAGATACAAGAGTTGCTAGAATCTCGTTTTAGTGCCACTGTTGCACTGGTAACGATAAGCAATAAGCGATACGATCGCAAACAATTGCACACGTGACCTATAGCGGCAAAAGACGTAAGCATCGCTGAACTTTTTAATTTAAATTGAACTACATATATTTTTGTACATAAATGAAATTAATTTATTAAATAAATTTGTCTAGCGAAAAATATTTAAGACGGTTCTTATTAAATCATAGCCGTTATGAATGTTTTTCACTAAAGAAACGATACATACACAAAATAAACTTGAATTTAAATAATATAATTAAAATTAATTCTAATACTATACATATAAATACATACATAACCATTCTACATAACACATACCAACAGTTTTCAAATCGGTAAATTTTAGATATGTTTATGATTGCACAAATCATTTGGCAGCCACGCGCGAATGTGTTAAAATAAATACAGAAATATATATCATATTTGAATACAATTATCAGCTGACGTTTATGTAATCGCAGATCTGCGAAAGTCACATGAACATGAACGTGACTCAGTGCCAATATCAACGATTTCGTTGGCCAATGCAAATACACAAAAAATGTACATGGGTAAAAATTGTCAAAGAGCCGGGAATAAATTAGTTGGTATGCTAACAAGTACTCAAACCCTAAAATAAATAAAATAGCGTGCAAATGAATGAAAGAACCTATTGTCAATTAACATTCGACGTACAATTCGACCGTACCCGCTTGAATGGTGAAACAAGTGCCTAACATAGTAAGAACAGGTGCAAGGTTTTAGCAGCCCACGCGAAACCTGCCTCTATATTTCGGTGTCTAAAGCTCACATTTGCGCCAATTGTTCGGGCCCAATGACAGCAGATGTGTCTTGTGAATGAATGTGTGAATGTGCACAGTTATTTCGGTTTCAAAATGTGTTCCATTTTTGAAATGGCCGCGTTTATAGCGCCGTGTTCCAGCGAACTATTCAGGGGAGCTTTGTGGTTTAATGCACGGGTTACGGCGATTTGATTCTACAATGTTGATAATGTGTTTTGTGTTATGTCCCGTGGGTACGAGAATCTACTTCATTTGTGCGAAATTCGAGTTATATTCTATTCATTATTTCCGTGATTCCAGCGGACTACGTAATTATTAACTGCAGTGTTAAGCGTTGCTGGGTTCCGGTTTAAAGGGTGTAAGTAAGGGAGAGATAGTTATCAAAGGTATTCCTTAGTCCTGTGTGTGTGTGTGACTTAGTCTTAAGGGGTAGCGACGTGTCTGTGCTCAGGTTTTTCTTGTCTGATTACAGATGTCCACGGGCAGTCGTAGCCACATAACAAAAGATGAACTGCATGCTACTTCTATATTGTAAAAAAAATGATTTGCTTTGCAGCGTAATGAACAACTTAGTGACTTACTAAAGACTGAAAATATGAAAACAACTTAAAAATTGGGAAAAAACATATGAAAAATGTTGAACCTTTGAAAGTTAATTAAAAATCGGCGAAGGTTTAGGATAGCCTGGAGGAGGCTATATTAACTACGAATTTTAAACTAAAAAGCGATTATTTTTAATACCAAACACATTTGATTTACCTCATCTTTACTACATGGCGATGCTATAAGCTTATCAAGGGTACCTTACGTGTAACAATATTCACTAGTAAGGGTCAGTTACCCTAAGACTGACCGTGTCGGACTTGGTAACCAGACGAGTTTTGAGCTTCATAAAATTTAGTTTCGTTACGTTATATTTACTGGACTTTTATGTTTCGTAATGAGACAAGGTGGCCTCAGGATATTTTGGAGCGACAGTCGACGACCGGTATTTAAGCACACCATACATTTAAATCGTTCGTGTAATCGCTTAAAAACTTGTATTGTACCAGTGATGTGAAGTGTACGTGTGTATATAGAACTACTAAGGTGCGGTTTTAAAAAAAATACTTCAGTAAGGGTAGTAACAAACGAACGGCGTCTAATTGGTAACCGTCAGCGTGGACTGTCGTTCGTGTACCACCCTATTTTTTTTATAATATAGGAGTAGCAGACGAGCATAGAGTCCACCTGATGATAAGTGGCTACTGCCGCCCATGGACAACTGTAATCAATCCCAGATAGGATTAAATATTCCTACCTGAGGTCGGCCACAGATGCGCTACCCCTGAGGATTAAGCTGGAACGCCTCGGAAAAGTATGTCTCCCTTACCACACCCTTCAAAACGGAACACAGCAGCGACTAATACTGCTGTTATTAGGTAGAAATAGGTGTGGCGGTGGTGCCGCCGGAGTCGAACCACAAAGGGTTCTACCACCTTCAATTGTTTAATAGTAGTCGATCTTTTTCCAAAGCTTTTAATTTGATAAAAAATAATATTAGTACTTAGCAAAGTAAGGTAATAATAGTAATTCGTTGGACTATTTAGTTTCTCTGTCATAATATAACAAGTTATTTTCGTAGTAGTAATAAATAATGAAATTACAAATATATATTTGTTGAAATTAATTCGAATCCATAACCCGAAAACGACCTCATTAGAAAGCGCTCATCGAGTCCAAATACGAATTTTCGAAAATCATTTACAATTTATTTACGTCATGGCTGAACGAAATTATTAATATCCATCAAACGTTCGACGATTCGCAAAGCATTTTGCGAATTATCTGCGAATCGGTTCGCGTTCAGAATTTAGATTCGCAATAATTAAACATCGGGTGCCAATTAATGGATTCTGAAACGAATAAAGGGGTATATTTAATAGTCTAGGGCACGACTGCGTAATTGCTATGATTATCTATTTTTATCAAAATATATTTTTTATTTTTTATACATTTACACCCATTCATAATAATCAAAGTATACAATATTTTGTATACAAGTCCACATTTGGCAATATCTTCATACAGACATGTCAAATTTTGCTCTTTGGTCGGTAAAAATTGGACTGATTGATTATTAACAACGGACGTTTGACGTTTCGATTTTGCTCGCGTGTGTATCAATATATGGCTTCGGGTAGGTATATATAAAATTGCAGTATTATTTTAAATAAAAATTGGAATTTTCCTGGGATTGCGGCATAGATGCAGTGGGTGTTTTATATAACCCCGGATTTTTAGAAATAGAACATTGAAGCCCGATCAATTAAAAATATAGCCTCGTCTGAAAAACGAAAGTATTTCAGTAGCTTTACTATCATTCAGATAGAAAACCTGAAACCTATTGCCTTTTACATCACTATTATAACTACTACACTGCGCGACTTACTAATTAATTTGCAACCAAAAATAGAACCCTGAAATTTATATTTTCATATAAGTTTTTAATTGAACCTTTTGAGGGCAGATAAGTAAAGAAAAACAAAATGTCCAAGCAATATTAAAAGTTTTCCACAAAATCCAACTAAGCAAATATTTACAGAATCTTGTTATTGGTTAATTACCTCCTCCAAGTCTGGGTTATTTCACAAAGGGCCATCAACGTTTTGATAGAGAAATTTCTTTCTCGATTTTCACATTTATTAATGTAAAGTAAATAAATGAATGCTTTATTAATTGGGATCATTCAAATTTGTCAAGTTTTCTTGGTTTCTTGTCTAAATTGCGGGTATCATGTTTATAATTATATTATGAGCATGTAGTCCACCTGATAGTAAGTCATAACTGTAGCCCATGGACATCTATAATCGACTCCAAATAAGATTCGTGAGTCGTATCTCCAGTTAAAGATAGAAGCATTGCTACCTTTTATATTCACGTTTTCAGCATTTTAACTATCTTTAGATCTATGTTTCTTTTTCATTTATTCAAGTTTTCTAAAAGTTGTACCTGCATTTCTTAAATCTTTCTCAAAAATCTATATGCAAAACTACTTACAGGTAACGCGCCAAGCAAAAATAGAAAGACGTATCAATGTTATTTTAACATTCAAACATAAAACACGTTAACACCGTTTCCTTACCTTCCTCGCCTGCGACTGATGATGGAGCGGGTGCGGCGCGATGAGCCGCAGCGGGGGCGGCGCGGGCGGCAGCGCGGCCAGCAGCGGCGGCACGAGCGGCACCACGCCGCCCATCGGCAGCGCCACCGCGAACTTCTGCATCCCCATCCAGGGCACGAACCAGCCCCCGCCCGCCTGCATCGCGCCCCCGCTCCCCCCGTACCACGCCAGCTTATCAGCTCGCGTCACACATCCACTCAAATTGCGTTAGCACCACTGCCGCCACTTAACATCACAGTTTGCACTTGTACCTGGAAAGAAGAAAAATAATAATTAGATAAATGCGATTTTAATTAGAATGAATGTGTAATTAGTATACCTATTTGTCGTAGGTCGAAAGTTAATCCGCGCGATTTTTAGAAATTATGTCTGCATAGTTTAAAATATCCATCTTAGCACCAAATTACTACTTTATGACTTAAACATAATAGCAATTACTGATTCTTTTTTGTAACATCAAATAACGCTGTAAGAAATCTTAGACGGTGAAATCAATCAATCAAATAAATTACAAATAATATCTGCTAGCCAAAATCATTATCACATCGTAACTAGACGCATTTGTCAGCTTAAACCGTAATATCTCCAATCCCGATTGATTCGGAGTCCTGTTCAAAATCGAAAATCGAGGACGACGTACATTCAGCAGGCTACGTTCTTTGACGGGTCACATATTTTTTTTGCGGTCTAGAAAACCTTTTGGCGGATTTTTTTCCACCAACACTAATGGCGAACGGAGATTGAATGGAAGAATTTCGTCTTTGAAACGGTGCGGCGCTTTCGATAGTATTTCTATAGATGTAATCTCTTAAATGTGGGGGTGAAGTGCTGGGCTGGAATATTAGTGGGCTATTTTCAATTCGTTGAATGGAGGACTTTGATGGAAACTAATGTAAGACTTAAGCTAATGACCGTCTACTCTGATTGTAAAAATCTTCCTTTTTACTTGACTGCCGAGGGTGTTTTTCGAGCGTATATATTTACGCTACAGATCAAAATTTGATTTCAAATTGGAATTTAAAGTTGTTGTAGTACTTTTAGTTCTCCCTTAATATATCATTTAAGAGATATAGAATTGGTTTGTAATTACTAATATGGAATACGGTTTGTAATTTAAATATTTTATGTGACAAACGGACCTCAGGGGTAGGGGCGCGTCTGTGGCCGAATAGGTATATAATCGTAATATTATGTAGGATTGATTACAAATGTCCACGGCAGTAGCCACTTACCGTCAAGGACTGCATGCTCATCTGCTACTCCCATATTACAAAAAAAAAACTTAACTATAGTTCCAGGGTCAATTTTACATTAGGGTTATTGTACAGTCCAATTCACACTTCAAAGTGATCTAAGATTATATTACCAGAACTACCGGGCAATTCCCAAATCGCATCTAAAAACCCGTTCTAAATCCACCGCGCGCCACCATTAAAAGTTTTTGATCTGAACGATTCGGTGGTTTTTATTGCCTCGTTTGCCGTTCAATAATAAACAGAGTTCATTCGTCGAAATCTAAATGTGAATGTAGATTTTTCAATTCGTATGTGTGATGTCACTTTTTTATTTTGTTAAAATACTCTATTCAGAATCATATCATCTTTAGTACTTTTATAATATGTACTATGAAGCTTTTCATTATTAATAGTATCTATTTTAAATAGTAAATAGCGTATGAAACGATGCGATTAGTGCTTACTAGCTATTACTAGTTATAACAGTACCTATTGTATACCGTATACTTATAATCGTTTTCAAATAAAATTGTCCATAAAATTTTAATTACCGGAAAGATAATAAACTAACCATTAATTACGTAGTTGTGTTAAGCTAACAATAGTTATTTGCAGTAAAATTACATAAATAATTCGTTCCACTATTTATTACTATAAACGTATGTACTAACAGAGTAAACGTGAATTTCACGCAAATTATATTTTACAAAAGCGTATGTAAAATATTGTTGTTAATTTGTACCGTATCCTTAGTATGAGTATTGTAAAAACATAAAAACTCATACTAAGGGTACTGATTGTATTGGAAGTTTGTGCGTTCTTGCCATAGATTAGTAAAGATACTTCGCCGCCTTGAAATTGAATGAAGCGACAAACGGCTTATTAGTAAGTTCTTTTTTTGAATTCTTGACAAATAAAAACATTTTTAGAGAAAATTTACGAATAAATAACTAATACTGCGTAATTTACATAATAAATAAATAATTATTTCAAATATTTTTGGGACATTTTAGCACGGAGACGTGGCAAAACTTTTTTACGCAACTATTTCAATTCTCAAAACTGGGTACATTTTCTTGTTAGGAGTGAGTAATCTTTACTAATCTATGGTTCTTGCATAAAAATATCTTATGTCATCTTAAAATGCAATACTGCGCACAACTTTTGTCAACATTTACCTCGACAATTGCCATTGATTAGACACATGACTGACGCAGAGACATTAATTTACATTTATATATAGACGCCAACGCTCAACGAAATCAACTGATGCATACATTCTAAATAGTACTTTACTGTGAAGAAATAAGGTTGAAGTTAACAGTTGTTTAAAATCTTCAAAGTCGTTTTAAAAGGTTTATTGAAACTGTAGTAAAAATATTTTGATGACTACAGATTAAGAAAATCATAATATCGGTAATTTGTTGTTACAAATATTAATAGTCTACGTCTTTCAATGTTACGTGTAATTCAATTAATAAATGGAATGGAACTGTAATGAAACGTATTTATTTTATATAGTTGACACATACAAATTGTTAGTTGGTTTTTTTATTTAATAGTTAGATTAATAGTTAATATTTCGTCCTTTTTTCATATTCATATTTTTATTAACATTAATACCGAATAATATAAGTAACTTTAAAGAATAATAATTGTCTTTTTGATTAAGATTTTTTTCTAGACTGACTAAACAAATCATTTTCTATACACTCGTAACATTCATAAACACGACCATAAAATTGAGCATTTTTCATTTTTCCAAACTGTCTACAGTCTAAATTAATTCAATGAACGTTCAGAGTACCTACTTTCCGATGGAGGGCAAAGTGAAAAATTACACCCTTACATCAAAGGCGACGCTAAACGTTGCGTAAGTATTCAGTGGGGCGGAAAACTGAATGGAAATGCCGTGAGGATCACGAAATCGCTCCGGAGTTGGGAGATTGAACGTCTTAAATTAGCTCCCACCGGTCCATTCGACACGTGTCCGTGAAGTCAGTTTCTTAATTAAATTTCACTGGTGCGATGCTGAAGTGATCGGAATTTATTTTGAGAATAAATCGCGTTTCGCTAATGGGTCCGGCGTAAGTATTAAGCTTTATAGAGAAATACTTCCCAACCAGCCCTGTACCAGGGTTTTGATTGTACATTTTTTTTAATAATATAGGACTTGTTGGGGATTTATAAAAAATATTAAAAGAAGACAAACATGTCAAACTGTCGCTGAATCCATTTTTATTTCGAACTCTTAAAACAAAAAAAAAACAATATATTATTTTTAAAAGTCAAAGACAAAACCAAAGACTACATCTTCTTATACACATATAGAACTCCTTCTAAACAGGAGTAGCAGACGAGCATGCAGTTCATCTGATGGTAAGTGGCTACTGCTGCCCATGGACATCTGTAATTAACCCCATATAGGATAAGATATTCCTATACCTACCTAAGGTCGGCCACAGATGCGCCGCTACACTTGAGGACTAAGCTGGAACGCCTCGGAAAAGTATGTCTCCCTTACCACACCCTTCAGACCAGAACACAGTGGTGTTTAACACTGCTGTTATGGGGCAGAACCATAAAGGGTTCTACCACCTTTCACGTACAAATAAAACAAAATACAAACAGGCAACACAACGTACCTATATTTAAATCAACTCCAGTAGCAGCAAGTACAGATGTTTTTCTTATTTATGTAAATGTAATTGTAGTTTGAAGTAGCACACAAGCATGCATACTACGCACGAATATCGATAATCGACTCCAAATAGCATTGGAGTACTATGAGATCGACAACGTTACGATAACATAACGATATATATACCTACGTTATTACCCCGGTTAAAATATTCGTTATTACCCCGTTAAAATATGCTGTGCAATTGTAGAGATATTTACAGATACACTCAAAACAGATCACGATAGCGGTTAACTTTGTAATGAGACCTAAATCAATATGTAAATGTTGAAAACTACTTATATGTAATACAGACATCCAAATAAAGAAACTGGACTATTCGAAGTAGACTCAATTAAGCAATTATGACGCAACAACTGAATAAATTTAATAAAGCCTCCAATCCCCAAAACCAAACACAATAAGCAATACGAGTAAAAACATCTGCCAATCCAAGTTTGGATGCCAACATCTCATAATATCAAAGGAGCTCTCATAATAAATTTCGTAGCGAACAAATAAACCGAGTACTCGGAGATACCGAAAAATGTGTTCCTAAAGGAATTTGCACACAACGGAATTGATTTACGAATCCACAACGACACAATTTCGGTCGCGATGAGATCGCGAATTTTGTCGATAATGCGAAAGGGGGCTTTGCACGCCTTAAATCATTCCTTTTTGTTGCCAGCCAAGCAAACAAAGGGCTATACGAGTAAGGTCGGCGACAGACTTACGTTTATCGTGCGACGTAGCGATATTGCGTTTCGTATTTCGGAGTTTAATGATGGCTCAAGATTGATTAGAAGGTAGGAGTAGGCATAAGATTCTTATTTTGAGAAACATTTTTTCAGTTTATTATACTAAACTTAAGCCACATCAACATTCAATAACGCTTCTACCAAAATCCAATTGTATCTTCTACCAAATTTATCTTTAGATTAATCGTAATATTCAAATTATAAAACGCAAGAACATTGTAACAAATCGATGAATCGCACCACAATCGCAAGTGTGTACGACGTAGATTATTTGCATCGATAGCGCGGTGCTCGCGCCAACCGCCGGTAATTGTCGAACACCCCATCTGAGGTTTCGGAGACCGGCTAATTCAATTTCGTCGAATCCATTACCAATGAAAATTATTGTAGATATTGGCTGTAAAATTTTGCGAGCGTTTCGCTGTTACGCTCGCTCTGTGGCCACCTTAACGGTTTATTGATACAAGGGAATAACAGGTTTTTGTGATGTAACTTGCTTTTTATGCCGAAAATGTTTTGGGGAGATTTAGGGTTGATCGAAAGGTCAACAAGGCTTGTATTCGAAAGTATGTAACTATTGATAACGTCTGTACATTGAACTAAATAATAATAGATTTGAAGAGTAGTGTCTTTCGAGGATCTTTAGACTTATCGATGTGCGTGTGCTTAATAAATCAGTATTTGCCGTATTAAAGGATCATTGATCATGATGCTGATGACAGTGACTCATCAATCATCAATTTGACTATATCACAATCATAATATTTAAGCACTTTTAATAATAACGCATCCCTTAATGCTATCCGTGACATAACATGACATACACAAAATATATTTGTAGTAACGAAAATAAAGAAAACCATACCAAGATACCATCTTTGCTATAAAAGCATCCTAAGTTCATGCAATGTCAGCTTCGACTAAGAGAGTGCGTGGGAAGAATATATACTGGAGGAATCTCTGATTGTTCTAAAAGCATCATTTTTTAGCCTTGACTATATCTAGATTCTGTATAGTCTTGGCTAAGAGCTGGCTTAGGGAGTCGTTTTATTTATCGACTTGGAACCGGTTCGAGCCGGATAAAACTAGATTTGTATGAGAATGTAAACAAAATGGAAGGCGCGCTTTTATTTGCATTGTATTTGTTATGATATAATGGATTAAATTATTTTTAAAATAATCAATATTAGAATGTGAATTAAATATTAATAAAATAAAATAAATATTAACATTAATAACAATTTCATCATCATTAGTTTTGAAAAAAAATGTGTACAAGGTATTTTAACTTATAATTTGTACGAGTTATTGACCGGCATTCTTCTACTTCTTGGAGTTTCACGGCATTTTATTAACTCTACGAAATGAAAGAAAAGCCTGGAATTCCAACCTCGGACCCCCGTTTAAGAGGGCTAGATACCACTGTCTAAGTGGGCCCGACGCGGGTAAATCTGGAGAGACCCACCTGTAACACAGTCGCTTGATATCTTCGTATGCGTGATAACGTTTGTTCTACTTTTCTTTGTCAAAACTTGGACCAGTTTCAAAATTTCGTATTGGTCGCCATTAAAAATAATTTAACCTCGTCGGAAAATTTGTAAGACATATATTAATTAGGCTGTTCAATTTGTAGTAATATAATTTTTAATGTTTTACGTCTGTGCTTTGAACACATTCTTAATATCTGTTGGTATCTATAATAAATAACTTATGATCTCTCGTAATAATAACAAGTTTTGGAAAAAAACATCGATATGAAAAAACTTATTCAAAATTGCTTCTTTATTTGTTTGGAGTAATCTTGAAAACGGCAAGTCACTGACTGGCCCTTCAAGCAACGATAAAATAAGTCAGCGTAAGAAACATATATAGGCTTCTTCATCTCTCAAAATAATAATAACAGTGAAAACAATATAAAATATATAATAATAACGCTAATAACGCTTTCTACACTCACAGCCCCACACTAGGATTCCCTGTATCGTGGGTGCCATGTACACACACAAAGACAAATACACAAACACCCAGACCCAGAAACAGAAATCTAAATTCATCATTTAGATTTCTGTCTGACCGGGGATCGAACCCGGGACCCTCTGCGCGTCAGACCGGTATGGTGGCCGCTCCGCCACGCGGGTCGTCGATATATAAAGAACAATATAAATGTAAGTAGATCCATACCCTGGTTTGTTCCCTTTGTTCTCCGGTTTTTCTTCAAGGTAATTGCTTAGTGGATGAAGTCATCAAAATAACGACTTACAAGCTAGCTAGGTACATTAAAAAGCTTTTAAACAACCGGAATCCGATACAATTAGCGCAAAAAAATAACAATAGCACTTGTAATGAATCAACGGATACCCGCTTCTTAAAAAACACCAAAGCTGATAGATAATACATTTGATTCTCATTCATCAGCGTTGTTCTTGAGATCCGTAAACAAAACTCTGATATCCGAAATAAGGTGTATTCTAAACCGTAACTGAACCGTTAAAAAAGTTTCGAATAATTTCGGATAGGGATGGAGTTAAACTGAGACATCATTATCAAAAGTTTTCACCCGATCAAACCGACGCAGTACCTACCTACAATTCATTTATAAATAAAATTAAATCAATACCCATTTTTGTTTTTTTTTACTGTAAAATCTAATATCCGTATCCAAAACTGCCCGAAACTATCAGAAAAGTTGCAATAATTCCAAACGCGTAACCATATCTGAAAGTGATATAAGTACTCGTACCTAATATTTTTAATATCATAATCCTGATCCGAAATTTCATATCCATAACATCTCTAATTTGAATGTACACAATGATAAATATTACGAGTATATATAACAAATCAAGGGTCGATCAATAGCCTATCTATCTATCTTTATCTATTGACAAAAAGTGATACACAACGAATAATACACCACTAATGAATTCACAAAAAGTTATAAATGAAACACGTATAACTTGGATCAATAATGGCGGTTCTTGCTTTCATATTTGTATTTTGTATGGTTCTCACTCGTACATTATAGAGAACGGGTAGATAGTGATGCTTATCATTTTGTATTACATTCTGTATTGAACCATGTTTCAAACTGAAGAAACAAACGAGATTGCAATTTTCTTCGTAAGAGATCATTGCCAACTCTGAATTTCTGTAACAAATCCCAAAAATCACCACAGTACATAACAATAAAAGTAACCAGTATTTTTGTATTTGTATTTAAAAGCATAGATTAGTAAAGATCACTCGCTCCTAACAAGAAAATGTAACCTTTTGACAATTGTCGCTGTCAATTATTTTCGTGTTTGAAAAATATTAAAAAATGTAGTTTTTAGATCGTTTACGAATGAAACGATATATCTTCGCACTTTTTCTGCGATTTAGTGTCTTAACTGCGTATGTCGGCATTATTCCGCGTATAAATTACACCATGACAGCCATTAAACGGCTGACAGATTTGTTAGCTGTTTCAGTCATTGTAATTGAAGGAAGCCATTAGGCTTCCTTCAATTACAATGCGGTGAGATATCTATACTTATCTATGTTTAAAAGATAAAAAAACAAGAAATCTATCGTTTCTCTACGGTTTCTCCCATCACATAACGGAACCCTAAAAGCCCAACCGAAACCACAATATCGGTCACAGTTCAACAGATCGATGGGCCATTGTCGTGGTAATTACGGACAATGGGAATTTATACGGTCGGCGGTCATCAATGGTTAGGTTGGGGACGGGACACCATTCACTATGGGATCGGCATTTGATATCGGGTTGTCGGAATTCGATGGGGTTTTGATGGACTTTCGGTGTACGGTGAATACGTAATACGTGCGGTTCTTAGTGGTTCTATTGCTGTGACGCTATGACGTATGAATACGTGACGTATTAAATATTGCAATTGTAGCGGTATTGCTTTGGTATGGTATGCTTTCGGGCTTTGGTATGAAGGCTACAGTCTGGCAGAGATAGGAACAAGAGAACTCATCGCTCACAAGATAAATGTCGGCGGAACCAGTACCCTTACCATGACTTTGATTTTGTTTACGTATTTCTCCATACAATTTCCAATCAGCGCCCCTAGCGGATTGTGTAGGACTTGGAAATTGTATAGGCCAATACGTAAACCAATACCAAAACAGTCATATTTGTCAAAACGTAAAAACTCATGGTAAGGGTATAGTATGGCACGACTGGGGTGGTACCGCCGCCATACACTAGCTTGAAGCAGTTCATGCGTTTTGATGGAAAACTGTCCATGCACAATTTTCCATCAGGCTGACTTACCTACCTATGAAACGATCATTTTAAATCAAATCATTTTTTTTATTCAAAATATATTATATAGAGTACTTTTTTGTGTTCCGTTATGGAGAAGAAGCGGCGATAGAAACTCCATAACACACATTTAAAAAAATATATAAATGCTTTTTTTAAATCTTAACGAGTTTCAATACTTGCAACGCGTCTGGGATTGGCTTCAAATAAAACCTGTTGTATATGGCGTTGATAAAGATGTATATTGGTGGTAGTATATAACCTAGTAGTCAAGTAGTGGTATATAACCTTTAGGTGGATTCTATGCTCTTTTGCTACTTATAAAACATAAGGTCGTCACTTGATAAATATTCTCATTGTTTCCCATTTCAATAGGAATAATCTTCAAGTCGCCACGAATAACGAATCTACGTCATATTCCGTTGACGATCGACCTTTTGTTAACTGTCTAGGTAGGTACAGTCTGCTTCATTATTAGCAGATCAAAATTACAAAAATGCCTTTACATCCAAACGTTTATAAGTACCTAAACACCTTTAGCATCATAATTAGATGAACATCGTGACTAACTACACAACACTAATGCGTCAAAAGTAACTTAACACCGAAATCTGAACAAATAGCTAATGTCACTATATGATATGTCATTGTTCAACTACTTTTGACATTGTAGTCTTCATCTTCTTTTATTATTTTATGACGTTCATCTAATTATGGCGCTAGTTGTGTTTAGCTACTTATGAACGCTTGGGAGTGTATAGTCCGCGCCAAACTGCTAGTCCGCTCTGAAGTTGTTGCGAGCACGTGTAGTTATACAATTTGCTATGGCGACGCTATTCATTTCGATATTCAGAGCGAACTATCAGTTTTACGTGGACTATACGCGTAGGTATTTTTGAAATTATGTTACTCTACTTTTGGAGCTGACTGTACCTACGTTCTAGCATCTCAGGGACAATCAACGATATTATTCCTGCTTTATCCATATTGTTTGAGGGGTGCCGGGACCTATTGTGGAACCCCTCTATTATCTAGGCACTAAAATGAAATGGTGCGGACTGTGGCGTCGTGGCGCAGATTAATAGGTTTGCGGGTTCGACGCCGGGACAATGTTGTTTTAATGGCAATCGTATGTACTAATGTGTTACGATATGTTGAGGTATGGTGACAAATGTTTGCTGCTTATTAGAAGTGTTTATTGGAAGTATTTCGCTACCTATTGGATTTTATAACTTTTGTAGTTTTGGTAACGAAATTTATGACGTTTAATGATGAACTTTAGAATATGTAAAAAGAGATCTAATCCAAAGCCTGCATGAAAGTCCAGTAGCGTTATAAACTACCGAAGAAAATATTGATCAAAATGTTGAACATGACTCTTTTAAATCTTAGTTCCACTATAGACTGATATAGACAAGTGCACAAACACCTAGACTTTGAATCCTATAATGAAATTTGTTTGACCGGGTATCGAACCCATCTTCTACGAATCAGATCGGCACGACAACCACTGCGCCATGCCCGCCGTCAATTTATTAAATTGTACCAAATTTCTAATATAACTTTATCAATATGTTATAGATACCGTAACATAAACATGAGCATGTCATATTCCACTAAAACTAATTACTTAGGTGACGTCGCCCGTCATATAGATAATACCGATTAATCGGTGCCGGTGGAGTGACTATTCAAGTGGAATTTATGGCTTCCGACCAATCCCTAATGCATTGTGGGTTGATATCCGTTACTCGTTTCAAAACTCACATAGAAAATTATTTTACGGAAATACTTTAATTGTTAGATGTTTTTTTATATAAAAGAGGAGTAGCAGACGAGAAAGCAGTCCACCTGATGGTAAGTGGCTACTGCCGCCTATGGACATCTGTAATTAACCCCATATATGATTAGATATTCCTACCTGAGGTCGGCCAGAGATGCGCCGCTACCCCTGAGAACTAAGTTGGAACGCCTCGGAAAAGTGTCTCCCTTACCACACCCTTCAAACAACAGACAGAAGCGCTTAACATTGCTGTTATGAGGCAGAAACAGGTGTGGCGGTGGTGCCGCCGGATTCGAATCACAAAGTGTTATACCACCTTTGCTTTAGCTTTATAGACAGGCAACAATTATACGCATCTACGTAGGTAACTGCGGAAGGTAATGTTTGTTGTGCGAATGTATGTGTCACTCTACAGCCCAACGGCTTGACGGATTTTAACATATAGAATGTCATTGGATTCGTTTAAATTGTGTTACGAATAGTTGTCATTAGCTATATTTGTAAGCATTCGGATTTTGGTTTTTATAATAATTATCCAGTTTAAAGGATTAACGTCGAACTTAGTCTAGATATTTAATTGTAGTAGTAGTAAATAATTCTTTCAAGTATTAATATTGAGATTTTGTTATGCGTAAATGACCACAAAGAGAAAAAAAATTGCCTTTTGCAAAACCAATAGACCGTTATACCTTTGTGAATAATTAAACAAGGATTACATTGCAAAATCACGTGTGTACCTGTGAGTATCACGGTTGTCCTCAGGGACCTTGTCTGGAGTTCATTAACCTCACTTTTAGAGTCGTGCTCTGATAACGAGACCAATACGCCCGAATATGCAAAACATTCCCTTTTTATCGTTACTAATGATTCAAGACCTTAAGGACTTGTCTGATATAGATGGGTAAACTACAAACGAGAAGCGATCATCTTCTTAAAATAATATGAACCAGTGATATTTTGTCTAAATAAATTAAAAATGTGTTATTTATTCTCAAATTATTTTGATACATTTATTTTCATGCTATATTAATTTTTTCTAAAAAGTAAGTAAGTGCTCTGTAAGCTTAATACAATTTACGATGAAACATTTAATACTCGTAACATTAGTATTTTCAAGGTTAACCCCAATTATTTACCCTATTTTACTCCCCACAAATTCTCTTTGAACAAAAAATTTGTTAAAAATATTTTCAAAAAGTGACACGTAATATAAATATTATTTACCAGCAGATGGTGTGACAAATACGTGAAGAACAAGAGGTCCAATTTAACAGACCCTTATCGATCTTATTAAGGGCCTCGCACAATGAAGCCCAAAAACGCAAGACCTGAATAAATAAAAAGTTACGTGTGAGTTTTCTTGTAGTTGGAACCTTCGTATAATATTTAAAATCTGTTTTGAGTTTCAACGACTTTCCAATTAAAAAAAAACTAACAAACTACTATTACTTATTCTACTCGATTTACTCATATAATTTTACCATATAAATACTCGTATTTAAAGTGTAACTATTATAATAAAATAGGATGACCGAATGAATGAACATACCATTTCAGTTCAGTGTAATGAATAGTGCATTGGATTCCATAACTTTTTATTCGACCAATCAAAATGACCCGTGAATAATTTTCGTATGAAAAACCGTGATACAAATGAAAACAACACTTGACACTCGGCTAGACTTTTTGTTTTACGTCTGTTATTAATAGACATTTTATCCAACTTTTGCCCAGCAAAGAACGAAAAATTGCTCAAAGAAATTGTCATATGCCGATCTATAGTCGGTAAAACATTGAATTGATTGAATATTAATATCGAGCGTTACCCGACAACTTATGTTCAAGGTTACCTGTAAACTTGTCATCACACGGTTCCGTACAGAACCCCTAACCGCGGACCCCCGAAAGCAGTGTCGTAAATCGGCGAACGAACCGAGGCATAATGTTTGCAAATTGCGCTCTCCCACCGGTCCTTAGCCTTTCCTCCAAACTTATTTCGCATGCGATAAATTACAATAAGATAACTCCGGCGGAGGGTGATAAATTTTTAGTTGTGATGTCAGTTTTTGGGTTCGTTACCGCATCGTTACTCGCATCCGGTTGCGCGTGTGTGTATGGCTTTTTGTAGTACATTGCATTTCGATTGGTTTTATGTAATACAACTCTGATGGACTTGGACTAATAATGGCAATGGACTTAAATGACGCGATGTACATGATCCTCCATTTTTCCACTGTGTTCCATGAACTTCCTCCTGAGGTATTCCCGGAGCGCTATGACATGGGGCTCTTCAAAAAAGGGGCAAAAAGAGCTCTCCTTCAAAGCCGGCGATGCTTTGGCAACTCCTCTGGTGTTGCAAATGTCCATATGCGACGTTGACTACTTTCCATCAGGTAGCGCGTCTGATTTATCGTTAGGCTCAAATATAAAAAAAATGTTGAAACTTTCAAGAAAGTCACATAACTGTGCTAGTACTCGCAATCTATGAATAGCTTCACGGAAAGACTTTGCTGCACATCCCTTGGATATGAGAGATGAAGATGAGAGAGAGGTAGTCAAGGCTTGTTTGTTTTCTGGTGGCCAAAATTTCCCATATTAGTATACTAACAAGTAAAAATAACTAATTTATATTTCACTACTTCGACATATTTTGATAACTTATTATCAATGTCCTTATCGTATCCAACAAATTTATTACTTCGGCCTAATTATTTTATGACTTACCTGTCATGTAAAATATCAGCGATAACAGGCCATTTTGGGCTTTATACCAAAAAAATTGATGAATATTGAATAAAAAAATTCATTGAAATATTTGGAATGTTAAATTTTAATGTCATTCATATAAAGAAATCCTTTATTCCGTTTCTGGGAAATTGTATAAATGTTGATAAAAATTGTTATTGTTCTTTGAATAAAATAATGAATACTATATAGGTATGTATCAATGTTTTATTACAGACTAAAATAAATCTTTGGCCTTAAATAATTTGTCACGAAGTTACCGTATCAGAACTATGAACTTAAAGAAACTACAAGTAACATGTTTTAAAAAATGACAATCTTGGTTGAACAAATAAGGTTTTTTTGGAGTTTATATGTGTCCATTGTCACTCACTTTACTAAACCTCATATATTATTGGTCGTCAAGTCGTTTAACGACGAGTCGTAGTACGTTTAAGCCACAACCTACCAATAAAAATAGATATACATACACACACTCGGTAAACCTAAAAACTGAATTGGGTAAAAATATCTCAACATTTTATGCTGTATAGGTAAAACTTCCATTAAATCCATTTACACCTTCAATTCACATCATTCAATGCCAATTGCCTATATCTATATAAAAACTATTTATCGTTCTAAGTACTTAATCCAGCGCAATAAGCCGATAAACAGTATAATAACCCGCGTATCCACTTACAATATCCTCTTACGGATAAATTATGTTCGAATCTTAGATGCATTAATAGCAATTACATATATCTTTTGACATTTGATACTCGTGTCTGACCTATTAATTGTAATTGAGAGAATACCCATAAAATATTATTTACTGCTCACGATTACGTCACGATAATTTTGTCGTTAGTTGAGACGTCGCACTGAAAAATTTATGGGTATTTTAAAATTATCTGATGGAGGAGCGACTTGCTTTAGTAATGTCGATAGAATTAGGGTTTTTTTATAGATTCCTTTAATTTTATTAACATGTATAAGCCCCTACTTTCAAGCTGGACGATCCCACCTTTAGAACGTAACGACAAAGTAAAGTGCTGTTTTTCTTTTGAATTATGGAATCTTCGCAATATTATTTACGTAGATGGAAATCGCGTTACAAATGCTCAGAGACGTAATACAGGTAAATTTGGTCGTAAAGTGTAAGTTATTCATCTCACAATAATATGGATAATATGGACAAGGGGTTGTCCGACTGTCGTTATCGTACAGTATGACTTACCCATCCGTATCAGAATGATGTGAGCGAGAAAAACGTAGATATAACCACACGAATATTCAATCATAATGGACTCAGGAGACGACCGGAGGCAATCAGCGTCTTGTGACGTCATTGGCCATAACGAGCGAAGATGGCTTTTGTGTTACAAGGCCGGTGGTTGAAGGGCTACTGGGTATGATTGTAAATAGTGTCGATGGGATTACGTCACATTCAAAGATCCATTCGTTCATCTGGTAATGTCCATAGTTATAAGATAAAGTGTCATAACTTTTTGTAGGCCTCATAACAGGTAAGCCTTTAAATATTTTAACAATATAAAATAGCAAATGAGCGTGCGTCCATTTGATGGTAAGTGACTACTGCTGCCGGAGTCGAAACACAAAGGATTCTGGAGCCGTTAGTGTCATATCTCTAGTGTCCTTACGTTATTTACATCACTAATTTTATAAGAAAAAAATATGTAATGTAATAAATATCTCGCCAATTTTGATCTACAATCCTTATTGTACAATAATTTGTTAATAGTACTTAAAAACATCACATACTCACATACAATTATTCGACCGTAACCGTAGACAATCATAGTAATTTTCCACTAACAATAAAAAGGATCCATGTTGTTTCGAAAAACAAGTCTTCAATTTCAAATTAATACCCTTTTACGAGAATCGTATTCGACTGTTCAGTGCGTATACGATAAAGATTCGAATGCAAATTATATTTTAATGTCTTCGCTACGTATCGTAAACTTATCAATTTATTGCCAATTGAAATTACAAAAACGATAACTACGGTGCGCGAACGCAGCTCTGTTCATCACCTTCTCAAATAAATTACTTCTATTATTTGTTTACTAGTCTCTTCCCGCGGCTGAACCTGTTGGCCACCCAGTATGTTGATATTCGTGACGAAATGTTAAATATTTGTAATGTAAAAATAAGTCGGTATCGATTTAAAGTTACTGCAAAGTAGTCTAAACAAAACATTATTGTTATGTGAATGTTTCATCACAAACGATAGATCTACTTTTTACCTGACTGCCAAGGAAGGGCTATTTCCAAACTTATCCTGTAACGGTATACGGGGGAGAGAGGAGTTAAAAGGGAGGGTTAGATCTTGAGGCTCTTGTAATATTCCTATATCGGTCCATCGTCTATAAAACAAAAGCTTCACAGAACTATCAACGATATGTTCTACTAATTATTATCTACACATATCTCTTGTTATTCTCAAGGCAAGCGCAACTAATCAAAGGATCGTGTAACACCTTACGTAAACAACCGTACATCATCACATTATGCCTCAACAGTCGTGATTTACATCAGCCGGGAATCGAACGCGTCCTACATTAATGATTACACATTATTACACCATAAAAGGAATTATCACGTAACTGACACGCGCCTCGTCACGATTTCGACCTATGTCCTAGTTTTACTAAATAGCTTAGGGCTTATAAATGGGCTGTAAAAATTGCATCTCGCAATCTTACAATCTTGTTGAGGGCTAGGTCAGCAAAATAAAAAAAGACACAACACATTAGATAACACAGATTTAGTCAATCACCACACCTGTGTGTTTTCTATGCATGACAGGGAACGTATGTATTATTATATTATAGTATATTTAGAATATTATAGTATTCTATAGAATACAAGTGGCACTCATGCGGACCGCACGCGGCTACAAATTTGCGTGACAGGAAAAACGCCCTAAAGGAATGAGTTACAATTAAGGCCTTTATCTTGTCACGCGTGTTTACGCTCACACGCGCGCAACTTGCATCCTATCGTGTCATACGAAAAACAGGGGTCGCTAAGAGACTGCAGCGAATTAATTTATGTGCACGAGTAAAACGCATGTTTGGGCGTAAACATGCGCGACAGGAAAACCGCCCTTAAGACAAAAATACGCAGACACGACAGACGAATATGACAAAAAGTTGTGGTAAGCGTTCATGTACTGGATCCTTAGCCAATTAATTTTAATTTCGAAAATTGGCAAAAAATAAAATACGGGCCAAACTTCCTCTTTAGTGTTAATTCCTGTTTTAATGTTTTTTTATCGGTTTCAAGTTTTTTACTCCTAGCTCCATTATAATCGACAAGGACATTTGTAACGTTATGCCAAGTATGAGCCATTTAATTATAATGATCCACAAAACACGATATAATTAATCAATTGCTACTTTATTTGCTCGCAAAATCAACTTTGCTCCCTTTGAATAAGGCATATGAAGAAGCGGTATGTAGAAGTTGTTGCTTATCAAAACATAATGTCACGGTGTACTGCATTCGTGTGAGGTCACAAGACTTACCACATGCCAAATTTGTTTTATTTTATGTATTGGGGAGTAAGACACTTCATTAACAAAATAACCTGCGAAAAAAAACGAACATAATTTATTTGGAGTAACACAAATATACGCAATAGCAATAGCCTCTATTACATATTGTGGTTTATGTTATTTTCCGAATAAATTATTTTTCTTTTTTCTAACATTTATTATCTACGACTTAGTTAGTAAACGTAAATTTCTTATAGTGTGCTCCTGGCTTAAAAATATTTTTAATATAATAAAGGAAACCAAGTATAATAACGAGAATTCAATAGGTACAGGTTTCGTCTGTATATTACACATGCTTTAAGATTAAAATTTTAGCACCACTAAATGTTTCCACATGCACTATAATGAAGCGTGCAGCATGATATCATGGTCTCGTATCATTAACATAAACACGTGTGAACCTATGTTTGTTATTGTTAACCAAGGCATTGAATGTGTAAGATTATCGCGGTTTAGGTAAACATGCTTGAGGCACTTGGTATAGTTGATGTTTTGGTACATAAACATGTTAACTGATGATTTTATGGGGAGAGAGAATGACATATTGCTGACACATAGTCAGCCATTTCATGGCTTTCTTTAATTACAAGGCGGTGAGATATCTATACTTATCTATGACTTAGGTGAAACGGATTTTGATTTCCAATATTGTTGTTGTTTAAATACGGTTCACTTTGAATAGGTTTGTGTATAAACTGACTTTTTGGATTACAACGATTGTTGTGAGAATTCAAGCACAACCCTTTTTTGAATTTTAACAACATTCGTTTATAATGAAACATAGGATTATGCTGTAATAATTTTAATTGTTAGTTAAGGACAGAGAATTGAAAATCATGAATCGGGCCTGTGACGTTCGGACATGGGATACTCGGGCATGTGACGCTCGGGTCTATGACGTTTGCGCGCGTTACGCAGGAATTGGTCGAATTTACAGAGAGAAAGATTTTGTGCTTAAAGAAGTAAAGTTAAATTTATTTACTTAATGCGTGTGAACTCTTTCCGATAAGCATTCATTTGTATATTTCAGAGTGAGTTCAAGTCTGTCTTTACATACCTGTATGATTTTGTGATATTTATATGTATTATTATTTATAGTTATAATCAACGCCGCTGATCCTATGTGGGTTACCATCAAGCCGTCAAACACCTTTGCCTCTGTAGGTTACAGTAAAAGCCCAGGAATATTAATTTTTAATAGGCACATGTTTTCGAAAAATCGGAAGTGCGTGTTTTAGATTTGAACCGTGACCTTCAGAATACGGAATCCGAAAACTGCTCAGCTCATATTTAATTAACATAATTACCTTATTTCGTGTCAAACTAAAATATTACAAAATATTTTAACGTTACATACATTAAGATAAAGCATGTCAATTAGTGTGAAACAAAGTAATCGGTTTTATTGTTGGAACACGAACTTTGATGATATCTACAAAAATCTTACACGATCAACTGGCTCTGTGAGTCTTGGGGGCTTTTAGACGGAACGGGCACGATACGACTTTTTTTTAAACAAAAAAAATATTTTGTTAATTTATGACTTTGTAGGATATTAAACACTTGACTTGGACTTTGAAATGGGCTTTATCGATATTGATAATTTTCAAAATAAATTTTATTTAGAGATGATGGCTGTCGATTAGAAAAAAGCCGTCTCATTCTTATTCTTTAGTGTTAGTAAAATGTGTTCATATTCACCTTTTATTTTTTTAAGTTTTCCCTTATATTTATTATTTGGAATCTAACTTCACACGAGGGCAAAGTCGTGGGATGTAAATCAGTTATAATTGTAAACAAAAAAGCCGTTACAATTATAATTCAACAGTTAGTTATTTTTAATTTAATGCAAAACTTCAGTAGTTTGTTACATTAAAAATAAATATTATTATTGAAGAGTAGCAGAATATATGGAAGTACATTTAAAGTTTTACTCTGCAACGGTAATTAAAATCTAGGTCGAGGATACGTACCTTCGCTAAAGTATTACAACAATTTGCTCCCGAGTCAAGCCACAAGCGGAAAGCGGAGTTACTAAGCGGAAAACAAGATCAAAGATTAAAATAAAAACTTGTATTGTTTTTGTTGAACATAATTTTGGTACATGATTTTATATATTTTGTCTAACCTAAATTGAGGAAGATATAATTATTGGTATTTACATTTACAGAATATTTAGATTTCTATTTTTGTTAAAATTGGAATTATTCTGATAAGTTTTACCTAATTAAAAAAGTAAAAGAAAATATAAATAATTTTACATTTTTTTCAAACAATGTGAACCACATTTATTTAAAACACTTTCTTTTGTTAACATTTAAAAATTTTCATTCAAAATAAGCAGTTATTTACAAATACTTTGTAGTAGATTATTATCAATAATTCCAAGCCACCTACAATATTGTTTGAAACCTCAGCAATTAACTAATTATGCTTCGATCAACACAATCAAGCATAACAAGTGGACTATCCGACACGCAACCGCGATGGCACCGTCCTTGACACGAAAATGGTGAATCTAACTATTATCACCTTTAATTAATCTGATTTCTTACTTTATTGCCTTGTAAAATTGACAACTCCACTACGACTTTGCTATAAGGTTGAAGTAGCACGAGCTTGTAGTCTGATGATAAGTGGTAACTGTAGCCCGTTGATACCTTTAACTGAATTAATATAAAACGGGCATTCTACACTGAAAATCAGTGGCCGTCGTTCGCCGCGGTGAGGTGACTTTTGTTAAATATTACTGCAGCAATGTTCTGATTCTAAAGTTATGTTTAGTATGATTTATGTCACAAATTGAAGGTGGTAGAACCCTTTGTGGTTCGACTCCGGCGGCACCACCGCCACACCTATTTCTACCTAATAACAGCAGTGTTAGGCGCTGCTGTGTTCGGGTTTGAAGGGTGTGGTAAGGGAGACAGGCTTTTCCGAGGCGTTCCAGCTTAGTCCTCAGTGGTAGCTGCGCATCTGTGGCCGACCTCAGGTAGGAATATCTAATCTTATCTGGGGTTAATTACAGATATCCATGGGCGGCAGTAGCCACTTACCATCAGGTGGACTGCATGCTCGTCTGCTACTATTATATTATATAAAAAAAGAACATAAAACTGTAGTATTTTTTTACAAATAAATATTTCTTTCTTTCTTTCTTTCTTACTTGAAGTCGATCATGGATGCCTTGTCACTCCTAAGGACTAAGATGGTCGTCTTATGTAAATCATTCATCCCTTACACCGATGCAAGTACTGTTCACGCTAGAAATAGGTGTGGCCTGGCTGAACTACATTAAAACTTTCACCTTTACACAATACACCTACATTTCAACTGCTTACTACATACTCCTCTACATAACAATTTGATTTGGCGGTTACTTCAAAATTTATTTTTCGTGCGTGCAAAATATTTCGCGGCGAGATTCACGCCCTGGGTATTTATGTGAACCTAAAACCTTAAATCTGATTGCTTAGATTTATTGCCTATCCTGAAAGAGTTACCACTCTATAACTACTAAATAACAGTTTGAAATTCGGTGGGCGTTACAAAATTAAGTTTTTAACATACAAAATACTTCGCGGTAAGATAGACGGTCAAAACTTAACAATTTAACAAGTTTAATCTGGTTGTTAATGTGTGTTAATATGAATCTGCAGCTATGATATGGCAACTCTTGAAGATAAGAGGATGGTGAGCGTTTAAAAAAATATTTTTAGTGTGCACATTTTTGCCATACGTAAATGCCTTGCAAATGAGAATCCTACCTTTAATACGATTGCTTAGATACCTTCCTTCTCTATTATTTTCATATTATTATATGTACTTACTCGTGCTTGCATGCAAAATGTTTTGGATTAAGATAAAAGTCTCACGTATAAGTACTTAAAAACAAATACGTAAGATTATATGCGTGATATCGATGGAAAACGACCAAAGCATATTACGAAACATGACGAAGAAACCACTTGACTCTACAACTTTCAATCCCATAGACAGTAATGACGATATAACAATACCTCATAGCAATGTATTCATTTCAACGTACCTATTTCAATATAAAGGAACAAGCCAATGATACGCCTTTGACCCGCAATAGTGCAGCATCATTACACTTGTAACCGGGAATTGTACCTCAAGGTCGAATCGTTTAGAGGGGTACTAAATAGGTACAGCGGTACTCAAACTCCACTGCACTCACAAACACTATTATTGGTCGGCCACAACCCGCGTGGCGGTGCGGTCACTGGTTTGATATGCAGTGAGTTGAGGGTTCAATTCCCGGCCAAACAAATAATTAAATAATGATTAAGAATTCTGTTCTAGGTTCGTGTTCGTGTAGTACGTGTTTTCGTTTGTGTGTCTATGACACTCACGGCAGGCAAAACAGGCAAAATCCTAGTGTGTCTAGTAAACGTTTCAATACATTTATACGTTTAACATAAAACCAACAATTACACATGGCTGAAACCTGTTTCGCACTTGTTGGAGACAGGTGCAAAGCTCAGCGGGTTGTATCAAGATGCGACCGCATTCAGTTGCTTAACTTGGGGTTTAGCCAAGAGGCGGACGCTACCAAACGTACGAGTACAACGCTTACTCTCACGTTTGTCAAGTGTAACTTGAATGAATTTGTGGCGTTTTTTCGTAAAAAGTGATGAACATTGGCCATCAATTAAATTTATTTACGCTTAAATACTTGATATAGCATTTGATTATACAAAATAGTCTTATTCTGCTAAGTTGTTCCATATTAAGACCACTTATTGCCTAATTTTATATGATAAAAGCTATACGATAATTAACAGTTTATCTTCCTAACTGTGTAATTCTCATAAGACTCATTATGTTTTTTGAGAATTCGATAATTTACGTAACTTATTAATTTAAAGCCATAAATAGATTTTAACGCAAGTAGAGGTTTTTTTCTTTTAAGTAAAAAGTACTTTTAATAGAATAAATATTTACCTGGATTCTGCATAAATTATATAATATTCAGACAGCAAAGGTTGAATACCAATGATCACAAGTTCTCATCCAAACGACAACTGTTGTAAAGGCGTCAACCTGATTAATAGGCGTATTAGATTTACCAAATATATTTTATATTTATAACGATTTTAAATACCTAAAAGAGTAATTAGTTACGTTATTCTTCAATCTCTCTGCGGGTTCTACCTGTATTTTAAGTAACCGAATTAAATTCGCAAATTACAGCATGCCATTAAAGGTTATACATATATTTCATCAGTTGTTAATTATAAAAGCAATCATGCCTTCATTCAGCAAATAATCATTTAAATTTGAAATTATACATTGGTCCAAGATGCGAAAATATAGAGTGGCGGTGAATGGAAAAAACATATTAGCGTTATCGCGTTCATTGTAAAACCTGGTAACAATATTATTTATTACTAAACATACAAAAACTAAAATATCGGCACAATTTCGTATTAATAAAGGTCACAGTTTCGTATCACTAATGATATATGCTCTACGAGTAATAATGAAAAGTCGAACGGGTCGAGTACTTAACATTTTCATATCGAGAATTTTAATGAAGCTTATTATTCTTTTTCGGCGTCCGCTGTCAATTAGGCGATGCCTTATCGGACGCTCGAGGGAGTGACGTCACTCAATATTTCTTACACGCGTTTCAATGTACTGAGTATTTTATGACTATACATAAATACATCAGCAATGATTGCCTGGTGGTTGGAAGTCGACCTCTCAATCGGGGGGTCCGAGGTTCAAACCCCGGGCATGTACTTTGATTTTTCAATGTTATATACGTATTAGTTATTAATTTACACTTGCTGAAAGGGTGAAGGAAATCATTGTGAGAAAACCTATATGCCTGATGGTGCTTAAAGTGTTCTTAAAGATGTGTGAAGTCTACCAATTGGTACTTGGATTCTAGTAACCTCCAAACTTATTTAAGTCTTGCTTAGGTACTTGTACTCCAAAAATATCAGCATTATTTATAGTATTATATATTTTTGCGTTTAATATAAGGTTTTTTGGTCACAAAACCGCCGCGTAAAGTATCTCGTATGTAATAAAGTCATTAGATTAGCCCGGAACTGATTAGGTTAAATAGGATTACACGTTACTAAGGATTCAGTGTAATTGCGGTTGAAGTTAAGTGGGTTTAACTTGAACCGTATTTGATATTGGAATGAAACATGTTTGGTATATAAATTCTATACACTAATACAGTAAATGATGTTTTTAAAGAGGAAAAAATTGTGAGGCACAAGTTTCTTAATTTTTAAAAGTGTGCGAAGTGTATATCTTCATAATGTGAGCTTGGTTAGGGTGATATGACCTAAATCGATCTCCTAAGAGGTTATATATAACTAACGGTTACATAGAGTAATATCGGTATCTTGGTTTCGGATAATAAAACGAGCGTTCTTCAATTCTTCGAAATTCTTCAATTTTGATGATTTTTGATTTTTATGGATTGAGGCTACATTCAGAAATTTATCATGCATTAATCGTGTTCCTATACCCAAACTGCACGTGTATAATTATGCTTTTGGCAATCAGCATTTAAAGGTAATTAGTAACGATCGAATTTGTAAAAAATAAGACGGTTTATGGCGCAGTAGTCTGTATAACTCATGACATGTGTTGCGTACTTAGTATACTAGTCACACGGAAGGCTCCGGGTGCGATCTTCGGCCAGGCAAAAATTTATGAAGGACTTATTAGTTTGTTTGAGTGGGTCTTGTTGAACGTGTCTGCCTGTTTTTGTGTGTCTATAATGCCATGACATAGTGTATCTTAGTGTGGGGCTATCATTTACAAGTTATCGTTTTGGAAAAATCACTTCATAATTTCAATACAATAACTGCAATTATTTAACATGGACATCACAATTATTTGCAAAGAGGATTGGAGGCCTGTGTAAGGTCAATCAAGCGTTTCTGAAAACTAAGTTAGAACGCTTCATAAGTGTTACTTTACAACACGCTTAAACACACCAGTGGTAACATTAAGTGATATAAAAATGCTGTAAAATCATCACCTTGTAACAACTAAACGAAAATTCGAAACATTTCCTATAATAAACCAACCACGAAAGTTTTAGCCGTGCGACCTTCATTCCCATGCACGCTAAACGCCATAGCGCGATGTCCTTGTATTAAATCCATTTCCCATAAGTCGTTCTAGCGCTAAATTAGAATATCCGACACCATATCGGCTGTTATGGGGTCAAGATTGATGGCGTCCGGGCGGGTCACGGGGTCACATAACGCTAACAAAACGCCATGAGGTTTTTATGGCTGAATCGTATTAAGTTTCGTGTGTTGAATGACATGGTTTTTTGTGAGAATATGTAGCACTTACGTAACTATTATTTCGTCATGTGTTGTGCCAGTATGTTTGTTTATAGTTCTTTGCCACTATAACAATGATAGCAGTGAGTTCCGGGATCGATCCGGCGAAGTAAGTACCGAAGTAACCTAAACAATGAGATTTAATTTATTGTTATTGTTCTCACCATTCAGGGAACCCTAGTGACTGTAAATAAATATGTTGTATATACTGTAAGTGTTGTTATATTGTGGTGTGAGGTCTACCTCAACTTCGCGAAGTGCGTATTGGAGATTTCTTTAAAAAATGTCCTCAAATTGTGATTGAGATTTAAGAACCTTTTTTTAAAGAACTCGCCACTGTGTAAGTGTCCTCACGACGTTTGCCGATTTAATTTTAATCGGAATATTTTTCTTAAAACACTAATAAGTGTTTCAAAAATATGACCTCCAAATCTTAATCCACTAATCCACATCCACATCGTACATTATTCCATAAATCATTATACAGCTAAATTAAAATTTTGTCACATCAGCTGTTACGGGGTCAAGATTGATGGTGTCTACGGGTCAAAGGGTCATGCAGTTTTGTTAGTATAATACTAACAAAACGCCATGGGTTTTTATGGCTAAGCCGGGCTTACGCCCCCGTGTTCGGCTTATGGCGGCTTATGCAAATAAATTTTCATTGTGAATGAAATATTATTCCGTTGGACGTAATACCTCATAAAAATTATCGTGTTTTATGTGTATTTTTATTACCTAACATTGCGTAGATAAGTTAGTTTTTATGTTTATTAAATGTTTTCAATCGTAGACGAATCCTTCTTGGTTCGACTACAGCGGCGCCACTGTCACTTCCAGTTCTGCCTCGAAAAGCAATGTTAAAGTTAAAATCAACAGTGTGAGGCGTTCTTATTTAGTTCTTAAGGGTATCAACGAACTTATCCTGACTTCAGATAGAACGCCCATCCTATTAGGGGTTGTTACAAGTGTTTGTGGTCTGCAATAACCAGTTACAAGACTGTCGATTTGTTACTTGAATTATTTTGAAAATGGACATAAATAAACCTGACACTTTCATGATATTTTAAATCAAAGAAAAGCTAATTGATCATCCAACTTTATCTTCATATGTCGAAAATTGCATCCGAATTGACTGAGCCGCTGTTAATACCTATTACCGTGCATAAAAACACAACACACAAACAACTACTTCCAACAACTGTTGTCTTGTGTTTATGTAAAAATACTAGTCTTATATACTATAAAAATACTATATAAATACTATACTATAAAAATAACTTTTTACGATTATATTTTATGTAAAGTTAATTCTTTTTTACGTTTCAGATCGCGGTATCGAATTTATAATTATTATAACATTTTTTGTTATTCTATAGTACAATTACAATTACAATTACAACTTTTTCACCAGGAACACCGCTAAAACATCAATCAACCGGTAATTACTTACCTGTCATATGATACCCGTACTTTTTACTGACCATTGTTCTTTATAGAACAGTAAAAAGTACGCTAATTGATACACACGGACATATACATATTTTTATATATATCAGGGTTGTCACGCAAATAAATATGTTTTGAGTAGTTAAAAACTAAATCGCCTTAGCTAAAGCTACTTTGCTTATACATGAGCGACAGTTTATATCGTCAAAACTAAAACCCCCCCGGTGGCCGTCCTCTGTGCTGTGTAGAGGGCTCCGGGAAAAAATTAAAAATAACTCTTTTTTAAAGCAATAAATCATAAGATTACAAATTTCTCTGGTTAAGTCTCACCTAAAAACAAAAGGGCATATTTAATTAAACTTTTTGTTTGTAATACTTCTTAATATAAATACTTAAGTTTATTTTATCTTACTACGATAACAGAAGTCAAAAACAACCTTTTCATAAAAAGTCATATTTTAGGAGGAATTAATTTTACGTGACACTAAATTCTTTAATATAACCGTCATGTAGAGAAGTGAACAAATATAGTCCTATTCGATGCATTTATTTATATGGACTAAAAATAAGTCTAATTAGTAGTCCATTACAATGTAGATATTGCAAATTAGCCACAACTCAGTCTGCTGGCATGTTAGTAAAAAGTAAAATAAAAAAATCGAGAATAGACATTAACACAGCCATACATTAATTACTATGCCTGAGAATCGCAGCTGCAAAATACAATTTTAAACCGACTAAAATCGATTACGTGTGTAATAAAAGTTCAAAATTGCAGTTGTAAAACGTGGATAGAGGCTTAATGTGTGGTTGTATGCGAAAATGAGTTTCAATGAGCTTTGTTTATGTTGTACTTATTTTGTTTATGTTGTGCTTATGTTGTTTATGTCGTGCTCATTTTGTTTACGTTTTTTAATGAAATAGAAAACGAGCATGCAGTCCGTCTAATCGTAAGTCACTGCCGTTAATGGACATCTGTATCTGTAATCAAATCCCAGATAGGAATTAAGTTCTACTAAGGTCGGTCATAATTCCTACGTTTCCTAATAGTGGTTATAAATAACATACTTAATGATTGCCTACTAGAGGTCGAAATTTGGCAATTGATCTGGTAAGCAAAACATTTGATAGTTTAATTATTAATAATCGACGTTACTTAAAATACTCGCTTATTCTGGGCTTAATGTTAAAAACATTAATGAATATTTTTCATGACAGGTTACATGTAGGCACGACGTGAGAATTATTAAAATTGTACGAACATCAATTGAGCGACGCAACTCGATCTGAATTCGACGTTGTATGTATAATAACTTTTAACTAATAACAACAATTAATGCACTTTAAAGAACAAAAACAGATAACTAGACGATTGATTATAAAAAACTAGCTGGCCCGGCAAACGTTGTGTTGCCATTTAAATAAAAAAATGTTAAGGGTGACATCACTTAGGGGTATGAAAAGTGATAGTAGCCGATTCTCAGACCTACTGAATATAAAATTTGGTGAAAATCGGTAAAGCCGTTTCGGCGGAGTATGGTGACTAACATTGTGACACGAGAATTTTATATACAAGATAAAACCCCCACTTTTTTATAAATTGGGAGTAGAAGACATACGTGCAGTTCACCTGAAGGTAAGTGGCTACAATCAAATTTGTAATCAACTCCACATCAGATTAGATTCCTACCTGACGTCGGCCACAGGTGCACCGCTATGTCATTTGTTACGTCCATCAACCCAAAGGCTTTGGGCTGTAGGACGTGCCAAGGCATAACACATACTTAGATATTACATTCGTTCGCAAAACATTACCCTCCGCTATTTCATAAAAAAAAAGTATAAAAATAACGAATGCCTAGAATTGGGACTAAAATAGAAATTCACACGAACGCCGTCGGGAATAAAAACTATGTAATATTATTAACTTAAGTCGCTTGTTTGTGTGGGAAACAGGCTATTCTAGAAACCAAGTCTGGGGCGATACAAACGAATTTCGTCCTTATCACGTGCCCACAGAGGTGAATATGGGAAGTATAATAGGAACAGCTGGCAAATGTTTACCAGTTCCGATTATGCGACATGCCTAAGCCATACATACGATATAAGGGTTTGTTCCACTCAGTTACCTGGATTAGAATTGAAGCCGCTTAAAATATACGTTGGGCACAGATGACTATTAATGGCAGTGTCGATAATCCTTAGCCTGGTTGTATCCTTAGTATCCTTGCTTGTTCGTTTTTAATGCAAAGCGTATTATGTTATCAGATATGCCAATTCAATTTGATCACAAAGATCATCCTTAAGGTGATATAAAATGTTTACGAATTATTAAAATTAACCCTGAGCAATGAGCATTAACCGTATTAAATTTAGTTCTGAATGAAGAACCTAAAACGAAATTAAAGAATAACAGGGACTAAATTTTTATTTCAATCAAAATATGATACAACAATACAAGGGTTCACCAAACCCCCATATATTCCAAATCACATGACACGAATTCGTATAACCCTTATATCATAACTACGTAACGAAACAATACTTCAGCTACACCTGAGTTACGTCGCTAACAAGGCTTAAGTGGAACGAGCTCGGTAAGGACGATAGCGTTATTTCGATTCTGAGGACTGTTAAGGCGAGTTCTCATTTTTGCGAAGCGTGGCTTCTAAGGTAGCGAGTGTTACGAGTGTTACACCACTAATAAGGCTAAAGTGGAACGAGCTGGTTAAGGACGTTAGCATTATTCTGATTCAGAGGGCTGTTAAGGAAAGGTCTCATTATTGCGAAGCGTAGCTTCTGAAGTAGCGTGTGTTACGAGAGTTACGTCATTAACAAGGCTTATGTGGAATGAGCTGGTAAGAACGATAGCTTTATTCCGATTGAGAGGACGGTTAAAGAGAGGGCTCATTTTTCCGAAGCGTGGCTTCTCAAGTACCGAGTGTTACAAGTGTTACGTCACTAACAAGGCTTAAGTGGAACAAGCTGGTTAAGGACGATAACGTTATTCCAATACAGAGGACTGTAGCTTAGGTCTAAATTTTGCGAAGCGTGGCTTCTAAAGTAGCGAGTGTTACGAGTACTTTTGTAAAGTGAGAAGTGGTATTTGTTGAAATAATATAATAAATCTTATGGTGGCATCATATACTTTAGAATGATTTAAAGAAGTCAATAAAGTAACTAAAGTGAGGAAAATTAAAGAAAAAGCAATAACGTTGTTGCTTTGCACAAATACAATAAATGAAAACGTAAGATTTAAATGTAGAATGAAATCTAGAAACCTCTTTGAAAAATAATACCAATATAACTAAAAGACAACGTTAGTGACTTCGAGACTTAAAATAAGTGTTATTTATTAAAGACATAAGTTACATTTAAAGACAATATATCAAAATAAAATTCATTAAACATCCTTATATTTACCACTTAAATGGAAGCTTTGTTTAAAAAAAAACAAAACCCAACTAAGAAGCAATGCTTCGCTCCCTTACCGTGAGCCCTCACCTTAACCCTAAGTGCATTTTTAATTGATCACAGACCCTAACGAGGTTATTCGTATCGTATAGCATCATTGGGACCGGTTCCACGTCAAATAAGTAATGTTTTAAAATTATACGCTCCTAGCCTTTTATGGTAATCAGACTGTATTTTTACTTGAACATCTATTAATAAACGCTTTTAGAATTTTATTTTGCTATTACTTTACATGCTTAATTGCATTTGTATTTAAAAATATGTGTATAAGAAACAACGCAAAATCCGGCTCGAAGGACCACGAAAATTTATTTGTACAAACATGTTTGTCGTTGTCAACCCATTACTGTCTTAATGCTGGATCTCCTCTTAAAGTGATAGGGTATTAGATCATAGTCCACCTCGCACCTGGCCAAGTGCGTATTGGTAGACTTCATATAGCCTTGAGAACTTCTTTTTTAAATAATTCCTCAGGCGTATAGGTTTCGTTCCTAATGGTGTTTTCCTTTACCGTTATAACCAGTGATAATTAATTTATAGTACGCACATAACTTCGAAAAATCAAACGTGTGTGCCTGGGTTCAAACCTCGGACCTCCATTGTAAGGCCGAGTTTTAACCACTAGGCTGTCACTGCCATGTTACAAATATTTTTAACGGTATAATATTTCACAATATTTTCCTTATAAGTGACATGTTCGCTACAAATTGCGTGTCATACCGTAACAAAATAGCTTCTGCATTACGGCCCTACATTGTTGCGGTCCTACGTTTTCCCTAGACATTTTTTCTACTTTAAAAACCCATCAAATTCAGCTTTAAACGATAGTGCAGAGCGAATCACTAACGAGCCTTAATGCAACCGTTTTCGAGGAATACAATTTTTTACTGGACCTAAATGTTGTTGATAGGAATCGAATGGCGAATTCGATGTCATTCCGAAGCGTATTTACCTACAACCGTACACACTACGAGTACAAGTGTTTACCGATGTTATTTAAAATATTTCTATTTCAATTTATACGTTTTAGTGCTTGATGGAATTTTAATGAACGCAAAACACACAAGAAATAAATGAACATTTTGTTTATACTTTATTGTTTATGTTTATACTATAAACTATATTTTGTTCGTGAACAATATTAAAAGCTCTAATCGAAAACAATACGTATGGATTCATTTCGAGAAGTAAATTTTGATTTGACACAAAGTTACAAAGTAGAACTTTAATTAACTATATGACGGGACTTCACAGTACAGTGTTAGCGCTGCTGTGTTCTGGTTTGGTAAAGGTGTGGTAAGGGAGACATATTTTTCAGAGGCGTTCCAGCTTAGTCCCCATGGGTAGTGGCGCATCTGTGGCCGACCTCAGGTAGGAATATTTAATCCTATCTGGGGTTGATTACAGTTGTCAATGGTCGTCAATAGCCATTTACCATCAGGTGGACTGCATGCTTGTATGCTACTCCTATATTATAAAAAAACAAACAAACATTTCTCAACTATAATAATTTTGTATTCCGTTTTATATGCTTATCAAATAATAATTTTATATTATCCGCATGTACTTACGTTTTATAACAATTTTACGAGTACGATAATAATTTATATTTCAAATAAAACTGTAACTTTAAATTTATGCCGAGCAATACTCCCGGCCTAAGGTTATTACTAGTACGAACACTAAAATTCTCTAATCTCAATAGTGCATATATGCATATTTGATATACACAATACCCCTATACTTTGAACTTTAGGCACAGTAGTATTCATAATAAGATTAGGTAAATTGTATACGAGAAATGAAATCCAAAGTTGTGTACAGATAATAATTATTTTGACGGCGTCATCAATATTTAGTTATGTTATGTTCTATGTAACAATCTTACTACTACTTTTAGACCATTTAACATCAAATCAATTAAAATATTTTTTTAGGAATTTATTTCTGAATATCAACTGCAACTGCTTCACAATGTGCTTTGTTCATGGAGGAAAATCGGCCAAATATCTCTAAAACAAATATTTTCTATAACATAAATAAAAATCACAATAATGAAGCATGTGTAGCTAGAACTATTTCAGACCACACATACTACGAGTAATCGTTTACTTATATCAGATTTGATCAGGTCTGATATCGGGTCGATCACCCAATTCATATAAAGGCACCCATTGACCCGATTGTGATCGGTTAATCGGTTCAAGGCACGTGCACGCGCGACAAATAACAACACTTCGCGATCAGGTCACGTTCGAGCTGAATGTTTACACCGGCGTCATCGTGTTGGATTGAAAACGATCCGCCTGTACCTACTAGAGATCCGACGATCCGTGTCGCATAGTTCGATGCATAGAATTTAGGATTTGATTTCAGTCAGGAAGTTAATCGTTGTATTTGTATTAAATTGATCTCATAGGTACTATTTGAGAAGTCTAAAAACCAATACAAAACATCCCTAAACGATTATTTATCTGAGCCGGTAGCGAAAAGTAGGCTGCTGACGGTTTTGTAGTTTAAAGCTATTCAATATAACTACACAAATAGAATAGTGTCCAATATTCTATTAACAATTCTAAATAACAATTAGGTACACAAATAGAATAGTCCACTATTATATTTGTGTAGTTCGTATGAAGATATAAAGATCAAATTATAAAGGCATCTAGTGTGACAACCGTCCGATCACCCAATTCATATAAAGACCCCCATTGACCGAATGCAATCATCCAATTCACATAAAGGTACCCATTGACCCCATTGTGATTCCTTCACGGAACATCGGCACGATCGACGAATAGCCGCACTTGGCTGCAATATAAGGTGATCATATTGAATTCAGAACTATCTGTATTGCACGACTCATGATGCGAAGCATCAGAGAGTGCTTTACGATCGAAAAAATTTTTTCGCTTCATTTTGGCGGCTATTTTTATTATTATAGCCTTGATAGTTCACGGAATCAAGATATTTTGCATACTATTGTCGAGATAATTTAATGGAGATTAATTCCATACTTTTTAAAAATTGATTTACTGCAATAGAATTGGAAATAAACATCAAAATAGGTCAAAAAATTTTCCTGTCCGTCATGTGTGAAACCTGAAAACACTGTAACTTGTGAAAAAATCCATCATTTGAGTTATTTTTTTTTTTAATTCTAATCGACGATTGTAGGTCACTGAATGCGAATGATTAATTAATTCAGTGTCGTTTAATTGCAATTAATAAAAAAACGAAAACTACAAGACTGTATATCTATAGATATTATGTACATTTATTCCACCAGGGGCGCTTGTGCAGTACCTTCTTCCTACTACAGCTGTTTTTTCGGCAATTAATTTTGAACGACTTAAGTTTTTTTTTTTTTTTTATATTCCATAATTAAGTAAATGAGCATTATGAGTCGTGCACTTTTGGATTTTCCAAACTTTTTTTATCCTTCTTATTATTTTATTTGTATGACACTTATCTTTTTTGTATATTTTTGTGGTATTAAACGTATACTTTTTAAATAAAACTGGAGTAGCTAAGTAACTCCATGGTAAATGGTTATTGCCACGGACATCTATAATTTATACACCTTTAAATATCTTTATTCTATTACATTATGTGAAAATTATAATTACTATGGGACTTGTAACAAAAAATATCCTTCTACAATCCAAGGTTGGCCTGAATTGTGTTGTTATTACTTTACACTAAGATAACATTTTATACGTTCAAATAAATTATTTAAAACAATACTTTTCCTGTCACGCATGTTTAGGTCCGCACGTACGTTTTACAATTAACCGCCTAAATTCACTCACTGCAGTCTCAGAGATCCGTGAGTGTGCGTAAAAACGATGCAACGTGCAAGTGGCACGCATGCGGGCGGGACACGCGTGTAAAATAAAACACGCTCGTCAGGAAGAGCGCACTAAGTATACAAAAGCGAATTGAAACATAACCGTGTTGACATATAGTCAATTTAAACTCTTACGAAAAATCCGGCTCACGCATAAAATATAAATAACAATTAGGTACACAGTAGGTATTACATATTAATAAGTATTAGTTATCAAAACGTTCAATTACATCGCAATTCACACATTAAATTACCCGGATACCCAATTAGTGCATAACCTTGATTTAATTTGGTTTATATTGATACAAATTCGACTCAATTAAAGTGGTATTTCTTCAGATTAATATAAATTCGAAGTATCCGAGCAATCGTCGCGATTGGACGATATCCTTCTGGAGTAATGTCATTAATTACTGAATAGCTTCAATGGATTAAATTTCATGACTGAAGTGAAATAATTTGGAAGTGAAAATTGCAGATGCTGCGTTTTAGATATCGTAACGTTACTATTATACTAAAGAGACAAAACCTCCACACCCATACCCGCTTTTTATCTGTAGTGTTAAGCTCTGCAATGTTCTATCTAGACAACGCAGTAAGGATTACATGAGTTCCGACTTAGACCATTCGGATATCATCTCATTAATGATTGATATCTTGGAGAAGTTTAAGGTTATTTGGTGGTAACAATGACTTATATATGACTTATGTTTAATCCATGGGCGACAAAAAATATTATGTCTGTAATATCAATTTCATAAACGAAATAATATCGTCGCCAACGCAAACCAAACATACACTTGATTCGATATACAAAGTAACTAATTCTTTCTTAGGCAAATATCAGATCACGTTCGACAAATAACATCCGACTGTACTTGATCGTCGGGTCACGATGTGCTTACACGGTGACGTCACTGCATATTGATGACTTGATAGATACAATGGAATGGATTGCTTCGACATTTCCATCATATGGATCTTAAGACGGATAAAATATTAAAAAAATCTCTTTTCCCAAAAATATTAAGAATCAGTCATTTGTCAATGCAATAGAACATAAGTAACAGTTACTTTTGCAAGCGTGACGTAGGTATTAAATATATTGTAATATATTACACTATGTATGAATTATTTCTGTTGTTATAACCTTAGAAGCTTTCATCACCTTGGTAATTAAATCCCTTAACGGACGGACTTTTAAATTATTTTCCTAATGATGAACATTATACAAAGTTCATTGTACAAAATTATTTTAGATAGACTTTATAATCTGTGTGTGATTAATCCATCGGCAAACATTCCAATTTTATAATTTAATGGTTTATGTATTATTATTTATATTACGAGTAACAATATTTACCGCACAAGCTGCCGTTACCACTACTCTCACAACTTGAAAGTAAATCGAAGGAATTGGAGCATATTATAAATTAATGAAAAAGTAATCACCCTCTAATTGCCTTGACATTTACATATTATTTTACCGGTTTAACATTAAATCATTGGTTACTACAATTAAGTTCAATTAACTTAAGGAAAATCATTTTTCAAAGATAAGTCGATAATTTAATAATTACTAATCTAGTTTACTATGAACTTAGAACTTAGAACGTAGAACTTTAATAAAATCAACAAAAATTTTAGAGTAGTAAATGAAGAAGAAATAAAAACCAATATTATAATTCAAGATAACACTACAAGTACTTAAATCGAGCAAGAAACCTCTTAATGGAAGACTTAACCGTATAAAAATGACTACTTAATAGGTTTCTACTTAGTAACTTCGTATGTCGTTACATGGCTTATTACTTGTGCAAAGGGAACTTCGCTCAGTGGTCCGCTAATCTGATATGAATGGATAGCAATTTAGCCAGTTTCAAGTTGATAACATTTACTTAAAGTAATGTCACACTTCCTACGATTTGACACTGTGAAGCAACCGCTCCGGATGTTGCCAATAGTACTGGAAAAAAACCAGCACTGTGTAAAATTCACTATATTATTCGTCAAATTAGAAAAAACAAAACACGGGTATTCAGACCGTTAATAAAAATATACTGTTGAAATATTTTATGAAGTACATATTAAAACTATATTAAAAGTAGGACAAGAAAAAATGCTGAATCATTCTATTTCTTTTTTTTTCTTTTCTTTAGTAAGTTTTGAGATGTTTGCTATATGTGCCTTCGCTTGAAACAAGAAAACAGCGATGCTTGTTATTAATTAACAAGGCTGAAATAAGTAGGTGAGATCAGTCAACTAATGATATTCTATCACAATAACATTAAAATCCAACAAAAATATTGCTCATATCGAAATAACACAATCTACCATCGGCGTATTGTTTTGGAATATAAATAAGAGACCTCACAAAATAAACTTTTAAATAACATATTGGAAACGTCAGTGAAATAAAAGCACCATTTTCCGCGACACAACAAACTACTACGAAAATGTTCGATAAACATCAATTGTCCGTAGTTTTACGGTGGAGTGGAATAAAGCCGATTGCATAGTAAATGAACACGGTAACGCAGATTGACGGCGACTCGATAATAAAAGCGGCTGTCAGTTGTCAGTCAGGCTGACGTGTGATGCTTTCGACAAATCCAGACTGATAATAGTTGAGGAAAATAAAGTGACGTGCGCACAATTCTGGCTATATACTTACATTGTTGTGAGATGTGATGTAGTTATGGATGTATGGTACGAGTGCATTAGAACATAAGACAATCTAACTTAGTCATGAGAAATAAAATCCCAGTTGTGTGCACTAAATAAACTTAGTAAGGCTAATTAACGAAGATTTGATTAGGAAATATCAGCGAAAATATTAGCGTTTTCTAGAAACCAGGCTTTTTAAGATTGATACATAATGCACGTGTTTTATCACCTCAACTAGACGAATTTGTAGTCCACAAAACATTTTACACAACGTTTGGAATTCATAAATGTTAAATTACCATGGACAGTGTATACGTAACCTAAAATCCTAGTTGGTACACATGACTAACACACGTGATGTTTTCGACGAATCGTTTGTGATAAGTACGAGTTGATTTGAATACATATAAAAGGATAAAAGGAGCATGAATAGTTGAAGGTTGTCACTATTTGAATAAAATTAAGTGAAGCCATTGATACGCTTACAATGTAATATGAAAATGAAAGAAGATTTGAATATGCTATTGAATGAAGCTACAATGTATTAGACGAGGATTTTATTACTATAATTGCGACGTACAACTAAAATAACACCGAAACAAAATTAAACTAAACAAAATTAAACAGAAGTTAGTTAGGTCAGAATAATTTTATTTAATTAGCACAACCAAAGTTAATAACCGAATATTTCAGTACTAATGCAGCTAAAACAAGTTCTATATCAAACAAACAATTCAGCAGAGATGATGCTATAAATAATAAAGCTGAGAATAATGAACACCGATCCCAGATACGGCGCGTTACGGACGAAAACTACGCGAAGGATGCTCGGAACGATTTTCAAGCAGTAATTACATCCGGTTTAAGAATCCGCCATTCGCATGATTGCCAACGATGAACTATCAACGATATTCTGACATGTATACGTGAAACACCGATAGAAATGGAAATATGTATATTTATCAGTAAACACGTGTAATGATCGATGAAACAGATGTGGCAATTATTATTATATCAAGTTAATTTTTTTGACAATCTGACAATGTTTTGCATAGTATCATTGATATGGTTGAATTAATTTAGCTTTAATTTTAATAATCACGACATCCTACAGTAAACTGTATTTTTCCTAACAACAATAACGTCTTTAAGCATAATTGGTAAGATAGTTCTTGTTTCTTTTTTGTGTGTCTATTTATTAACTCACGAAGCAAATTTTACTTGGAATGATAGTGATGTGCTCCTTAATATCACTTAGATCAGTTAATTTACCTAACTAGCTTAACGTTGATCGTGGGCGTACAAACATATGCCTTATTTGACAGCACTAAGTTGCGAAGTAGTCTCATTATGCGATGAGATAATAAAGATTAAAAATCTAAGCAGCATTGTTTTGTTCTGCGTATCATTTTTGTCTAGGTCCCAACCGTTTCTACATAAAATGGTTAAGTGATTGTATGACTCACTAATATTTCATCCCGATGTCTTTATGTGGTTTTAATAATGATATGTCAACTACTATGTGTACACTATCTAGTATAAACAATAATTTATCATCACGTACGTTACCACAGTCATGTGATGCGTTCCGTGTTAATTCGTATATTCGCCTATGATTGGTGGTATTTTTATTTTAAATGACTGACTTCTACGAACTGCTGATGAATTAGTACCTTTTATACTTCTTCAATACACAGCAGTATTGTTTAGTATCTCTAAACTATAAACTATACGGTCCTACCTATACAATGTACAGTACAAATCCCTTTAATTTCAAAATTCATCAGAATTGTAAACTTTCATAAGTTTACTCGAAGTAACATTTAAACTACTAAACATTCACTAAATTTCGTATTTTAATTAATTCGAAGAAACAAATTCAATACAAGTTGGAAAGCAGACGGTCGTTTTTGTTTCCATTAATTCAGAAGGAATGGGATCACTTTTAAAGTATATAGACGATGATTAAAAGGTTTGCCTGAATAAATTTGTACAGAATTTTAAAGCCGCTGTTAGGATCGAGTACAATATATATATCGAGTTGGTCCAAAATTAAATTGAAATACAATAGATTAGAGCATAATTAAAATATATAAACAAATAATTAATAATTGGTTCCAGTTACAATCTACAAAATAAAATTAATTGTAAAATAGAATATGCGAAGCTTTACTGGTGAGTCTAAAAGCAAGAAAGTTTACTCAATATTATAAACAAAACTCATGTCATGAGTAAATGTCATATGATGAGTCTAAATAAATATGTCCCGCGCCCAAGATTGTCCAATCTAGCAATTGATACTCCAACAATGAAATCGTCACCGGTCGTCCCGGGGTCATGAGCAATTTGTTCCTAAAATAGAACACAATCTTTATTTGTCTACTAGGTTCAGCTACTAACTTCATTCGCATGGACTTAAGGCTAAAAACTTTGATTTAAGATTCTATCGTTCCCTTACGCTGTTTGTCCATCGCAACCGTCACCGAGCCGATACCGAGAACGAGATTACACATTTGTCTTTAGCGTAAATACTTAATAGCTCAATATCAATATTTTTTTATACAAATTAAATTATGCCATCGTTTTCCATGAGGGGAGAATCGCCTGAATTCCTTCTTAAATGTTGTTTTTTGCTTAAGCGATAATAATTCAGTCTGACCTGATGACATACCACCTTTAATTTATTTCAAACTACATAAAAAATAATCACCGCTTTCTATCCGAAATAAATATACAATGGCAAGAAGTTGAATATGGAGTTACTTGCGCCGCTTCTTCTCCATAGTGAAATACCTTCCGAAGCGGTGGTAGTTTGTTGACTTTCAAAAAGTATTCTATATGAATCAATTTTGAATAAATGAGATTTGAATTTGAATTTGAATATCTATTAATATACAATGAGAAGAAGTTGAATATCTGCCAGTCTTTGCCAGTCATATCTGATTTGATCCTAAAAACAATGCATTGTCTTCTGTCTAAAAAAGTATATCTCCGCTCCGATTCGTCGAAGCAGGGCCATTTAATGCACGTTTACAAATAGTTTCGCATTTCGTCGATTTGGAGCCTTGATAATTTTTACATGGCCTCTACCCTGCGTACGCGCATCGTGCGATCATTCGTTCAATCGGTACCAAGTCGTTCATTGTGTTCCTGTGGAATGGTTGGCAAAAGAACGTCCCAATACAGGACATTAAGTAGATAATACGGTTTATCTTTACGTTTGGCTTTGCGAAGGTTTTATTACTCGACTTTTATGTCCCCGATGCCCGGTCTACTTCAGATAGCAGTTTATCGATCGTTGAACATGAACTGAAGAGGCACAGGATATGGGTGAAGTAAAAGTGAACGTGGGCAATTTAAATTTAATTTACGAGTTAAATGTGCGTGCTGCGCTTGGATTAGATGCGCCGTAAAACTTTGGTGCAAATAAACGTGATAGAGATAGTAATACAAATGCTCTTTAGCGAGAAAATAAAGTAGAAAAATAAGTACAAAGGCCGTGACATTAATGATTATAAACCAATCTCAACTTATTATGTTACAAAAAAGATCCACAATAAATTAATACTACATAAGCTTTGGGATAGATAACCCTTTATTATTTATGTAAAACAAAAGGAAAACACTTAAGTCTACAAATATGATAAAATTGTACAGTTTACATTCGTAATGAATATAGGATTTAATCCTCTACTGCATTAAGGTGATAGGTCATACTCGAACCATAGAACCGAAAACCATTAGAGTGGGCATCGAATAGGCTTTCGCTTGCGTAAAGTGTTATTATATACTTTTATTGTGTTTATCCTTTTATTGCTATAAAATTTCATCGGCGAGTCCATTTGCTACGACCATTTTGCAATGTAAAACTGTTTTCCTATCGACATTGTATTGGCACGATAACGGATTTATTATCACTGGGTGTGTTTCGTTTATGGTTTCCATCAACGTATTTGCATTTCATTCCTCTTTCAACGACATCCTTACTACGTGAGCGAGACCAACTATTACTTTTGTATTACCTTGTTCTATAAAATTCAAAAGTTGTTCATAATTTAATGTACTTTTTATTTCCTAATCCTCTTTTTTTTATCAAATCACCATATTTCCATTCCAAAAGATGAAATTTTCAAAAGGCGGTATTTATATTTAAAATCCTTTCTAGTCTTTAAAATATTTAAGTTGTACGAGTAATTTGTATTTTGTTATCATAACTTTATTGTCTCTTCGAAATATATGTAAATAAGATTCGTCATTACGTTCGTAAACGCCATCAAAGGCACCCATTATAAAATAAATAATTATTCAACGGACTGTAACAAAGGTTTTATGTCCACGGTGTATGAGTTCAAATTATAATTTCAAATGTCTTTGTTTTAACCTCGCGTTATGAAAATGAACATCTTGGTCGTGCAAAAACACGATATCGCGCGCATGCATCAGTGTGTACACAATTCTCTTTTGCCAAGTATTTAATACTGATAAGTATTTATGTATTCCTTCGCCTAATTCAGAGCTTCTGTTGCCGATAAGCTGGTTATCTGCGCCTTATTATGAGTATATTATATTCTCCATATCCAGATGTAATAGTAAGCCAATTCGTTCTGACGGGAGAGTTATAACCGACAATGTATTGATAGCTGTGATACGAGTAGTGTGATGATGTTATGATATTATACATCTTGAATTTCTTAAAACTACTATGTGTACGTGGTAAGTTGAAGTACGTGGTAAGTTGAAGTACTATGTGTACGTGGTAAGATGAAGTAGAATTTTGAAATATGGTAAGACCAATATGTTTCGACCGAGAAAGTACCATTACATTTATTGTCGGTCAAGCAGTTTTTACGTTTCGGTGAAGTTCCGTGGATGAGGGCGTACTTTCGTATGAGACTGAGGCGACCATCTTTGTCTTCAGAAGTGGGTGACATCTGTTGTCGGCTTTGGGTAGAATGTCTTTTCGATGGGTGATCAGTGACCACTTACCATCCAGGTAGACTTCATATTCGTTGGCTAATTCTATCATATCAAATAAAATGGAGTTCCCCAAAACTGCAAATGGATATAAGCAACATTTATATTTGCGATAACACATTCAGTAGCAGTTGTCATGACCTCGATGGACCTAAACCACTTTATTGTATATGCGACTGCGCATCTGTCGCTGAATGGAGCAATCTGCGTGTAGCTCAATGGCCAACTCTAGTGGTTTCAATTGAAAGCCGTCGGGTAATCGTCGCAATCAGGCTCGCACAAAGACTATTCGTAACATTCAAACAATTCTAGCCACTACGCTATGTGAAGATCAGTTATAATGACCTTGCCAACGTTTCATACAATAAAGATGGTTTATTTGTTGATTCTAAAACTGATTTCGTCGAAACAACAATAAGAAGTGATTCTAAGATTGATTTATTTACGTCGACATAATGGACCTCCCGAGATTAATTAAGGAAGTTTTCAAAAGCGGTATCGATGGATTGATATCTATAACTACAATTTAATTATCAAATCAAATTACCAATAATAATCAAATTAACATTCTGTTTATCAGCAACTACAGGACGTAAATATAAAAGAAACAAAAATGACAGTACATAAAACGGCAGTAGGTAGCCTTTCAAAGACGTTAAGATGTGTGTTCCTTATCCTGTGTAGGTAATTCAAGGATTTGCATACATTAAATCGCAGTGGAGCACTTAAGCTAATTACTAAGATACGATCTGTGAGCCCATATTCTCTGGAATATTATATCCTCTCTCCGAAATAAAAATCTGGTTTTATTAAAATATACATATGGGTAATAATCTATTTATACGTAGCAAATGCAGACATTTTAGGGTGCAAATAAGTCCAGTGCTAATAAAGTGCCTTTGCCCTTGCTAAAGCTTTGTCAAAACCGTTTAATTATTTCAAAATTAAAATCAGTGTTTTTCGCTTTAATATCGTGAAATCTTGGTGCTTCAATTTTACAATGGCGTTATCAACATTGATCGAGTTACAGTTATGCACATTCCAACGGCGTCATCAGAATTTGATCTTAGAGAAAAACGTGTATCAAGGATAAAGTGCGCTCATAGAACTGGTCCATCTGCAATGAATAATTCAATAGGTTCCCAGTAATTGTCCAGTTTTTGCTGTCCGTCAGTGTTGTCTGGTCTTTAGTACTTCGATGGAGATATTGGTGACCTAAAAAACTGAACGCTACTACGACTGGTTTCTGGTTCTGTACGACGCCATGATCCTTTGCAATGATATCATTCTCCTTTACTAACGTTGTAACTAAGAATGGCAATTGATTCGTACTTCTTGTTTTTAAATGTTCCTCAAAATTAGTATTAAGTTCTGATCTATCTTAACATTTACCCATAATTTGTTAAAGAAATTGGATATTTTGTATCGATATAATTGTCTTTGTATTCCTGTTTTAAATATTGTGTTCTGTTGCATTCATAGTTTGCTAGTATTACCTATTATGTCACATACTTAAAAAAAAAACATCTTCCAATATCGTATAACAATAAAATATTTGACTGTCTTCAAGTTTGATTACAGTATAACAGAGATAATACCTTTTAATCACTGCAGAATTATGAATCTCATATATCATAAATTACACATTTTCATTGATAAAACAAAAGCATTTTCTAGCTGTCCACAACACTGACAAATAGCATCAATGAATAAGGAGCCAGGTCTTAAGAGAAACATTATCAATTAAGCCTACAAAATATAAAACAGGCTGTTACGCTGTAGCCAGAATGTACCTGACATAAATCTTCCAACTAATGAAATTAGGCAAAAAGTTTAATTTTCCCTTCCCTCTTGCTCCGAGAATGTAACGATATTATTAGCATGTTTTTGCAATTGATTATACAAATGACTTAATACCCCGCCATTTTGGGCCCACACGCAATGCAGGTGGGAGGACCTTAAAATAAATTGCACAGATATTAAATATATGAATACTGCTTAGAGATGAGAAGAAAAAGTTTTGTACGACGTAATCGATAAGAAAAACCTGGGTTAACCCAGGCTTTTCTTATCGATTATAAAATATAAAAATATGTAAGAGTGCATAAAATGATTTTGGTGTTTTAACCAGTGGCAAAATCATTTTGAATTAAAACATTAATATGTATGTACGGTATACTCGCTTTTGCTTTATATCAGCAGTTTTTGTGCAGGTTTTATTTCATTTGAACCATACGAGTGATTTAATTATACGAGGCGTCCTAACACAATTAGCAACGCGTCTGTGATGCATACCATAGATAAGATTACCATAATAAGATTTCTTCTTTTTTTGTATTTATACACTATATTTCCGATCATAATACACGTCATAATAAAAAAAAAAATAATTCTATATTCAAATTGATTTCTTAAGATGATAATGATGAAAGCCTTTCTCCGGCGTACATAATAAGAAACCTCCACTCAGCAGACGAACACTTTCGTAATGCAGCAGATGTTTTCAATACTTCATCATCTTTTATATTTCTTATTCCTTTTTTGGACATTTCAACACACACATCACACGCACCTCACACATCTCGTATCGTTACGATCTCATTAGGTTTGATGACTTTGACGTTCGGTCTTATCATAGGAAGGACGCCGTCGGGACGGGGCGTTGATTCAAATCGAAGAGATCAATTATCTATTAATTAAAACATGTTATTTAGTGGCGCCGCGTTATCTGGCACCTGCCGTCTTGTGGTCTTCTGTGCAATGGTGGGATGTTGCGGTCATCGTTTACTTTTTTCATCTTCTTAAGATAAACTCTAAGGTTTCATACATGACGAGCGGAAGGGGACCGTATCTGAACGACGGCGAATATATGAAGGCGGAATCCTTATAATATTACTCTCGTGTCATTTTATTTGTTTATTAGTCACAGATGTATCTCTGAATATCGGTTTTACCTAATCGATTGAACTAGAACATAGGAATTACATTATTATTATGAGAGAGAAATCAGTCTAGTAATGGAATTCTTAATCAAGTGGATTACACAGATATATTATATGTATATAGTTTACTTTATTATTACAAATCACACTTGACGCTTTTCAACTCCAGAGTGCAGGCTAGTACACACACAAAGATAAGCATTTAGCATACAAAAACCTAGAACCGAAATAAAAAAAAGGAATAAGTCGTTTAAATATCCGCCTGGCCGGACATCGAACCTTAGACCGTTTTGCGTATCACGTCGGTAGTTTAGAGTCACTTCAAACAAGTAAACCTGTAAGGCATAACTAGTACTCAATACAACGCGTAGGTTGCCTTCCTCGGAAGTGTTCAATTAGATTGCTCCGACGATCTTGTTCAGTTGCTACTTTATCTTGTCATCTGGTGTCTTTGAGATGTTGTTTAATGAACTATTTTAATTACCTTGTTGATTAGCGAACGATCAAAGGCTTAGTTGTGTTGCGCGCGCCAGGTGTTTGAATACCTGAGATTTTGTTTTTATCGTTTTAACAAAACTATGCAGTATTTTGTATGCGCAATAATAGATTAACACGCCGTAATAGTAATCTGAAATCAAATTACTATCAAACCTAAATACCTTATTTAAGTTTAAGTACCTTAGTGTAACTGAAGTAGTAAGTGAGTAGTCAAACTGATGGCAAGTGTTTATTTTCGCATATTGACATCTGTAACTAACAGGATTAAAGTCTAATCTGAGGTTGGCTACACGTATGCATCTACCCTTTAAGATTAATAATAGTGAAACTTAAACACTTTTTGAAAGTAAATCTACTTTACCAAAATCTTCGTCATCTATAATATCTATACAAAGAACGGAAGTGGGGCTGTCATGCACATCACTTACACTATGTCAAAATATAAATGTAAATCTTATCTGAGATTGGCTACACGTAAGCTACGTAGCCTACCCTTTAAGGTTAATAATAGTGAAAGTTAAACACCTCTAGAAAGTAAATCTACTTTACCAATTTTTTTTTATAATATAAGAGTAGCAGACGAGAATACAGTCCACCTGGTGGTAAGTGGCTACTGCCGCCCATGGACATCTGTAATCAACCCCAGATAGGATTAGATATTCCTACCTGAGGTCGGCCACAGATGCGCCGCTACCCCTGAGGACTAAGCTGGAACGCCTCGGAAAAGTATGTCTCCCATAGGGCTCGAACACAAAACTGCGATGCGACGCGATGCGAATTCGCAACGCAGAAAATTGCGATGCGAATTGCTGCGATGCGATATCGTGCGGCGTAGCGTCTCTCAGGGTGACCAACAACAACAACCACTGTGCGATGCGAATCAATTCGCAAGTTCTTGCGATGCGTCGAGGGAGCTCGCAGATTTTTGCGATGCGACGTCGCATCGCAGTTTTGTGTACGAACCCTTACCACAACCTTCAAACCGGAACACACCAGCGCCTAACACTGCTGTTATTATGCAGAAATAGGTGTGGCGGTGGTGCCGCCGGAGTCGAACCACAAAGGGTTCTACCTTCAACGTTCTAACAAAATTCTTCGTTATCTATAATATCTACCCAAAGAGCGGAAGTGGGACTGTCATGCACATCACTTACACTACAAAATATATAATAGCACTACACCCATACATTAAATCATCGTTCGATATGAGCCGTACGAGTACGACATTAGCATAATCACATAGGTACCACGATGCCAAAACAGTCTCAGAGGGATGTTTATTAATAACAAGCCTGTATTAATTACGATGTTCGTGTTACATACACATCCACCGGTATACAGAGATTTATAGTTGTCTATCTATACTTGTAACATATACATTGCGTGCTCGCAATTTATAAACTTTTTATGCGACGAATATATTTGTAAATGTATATTTAAATAATAAATATGCTCACAGTTGTGATTGGAGCGGATAAACCTGTCCAATGTGCAAAACTCCCAGGTTTGAGCCTTGGAAAGGCAGACATTTAAGTGATCAGTTTAGCTTTGCCATGAAATCGTATCAAAAAAAGGTTAAAAAACTAATTGAGTATACAAATAATACCTACTCATGTCCAAGTTTTCGTATACATAAAACGAGTAAAATGTAAACTATGACACACATCGCAAATTAGCGCACGTGACAAAATTCGTAAAGAGGATTGTATGTAAACCGAACCTTCTATTAAAATAAAAGTCCTTTGTACAGTGGAAACATACATCTCCAATGGAAACATTGCAAACAGCTGGGCTCAACTTAAAAAAAAAAGAACAACCGTCCTTGCTTGGACTAATGCATGGTTCGCGACGAACGTTTGTTGTTCGTGGATACGTTTTGTTTCCTTGCAACTTTTTTCCGTCGATTAACCACATCAGACCAATCGAAATGTAACCAGTCTCTATCGAATCAATACACGTCTGAGAGTCTAATATTAGATTTATTTTGTTGACGGTAAAGGTTGGTCCACATTTATCTTGCAGTGACTATCTAGAAATTCTGAGAAATTCTGAACTTAGAAATGATAAGGGGATATTTGTTCTACAAACAATCAACAATTATAATAATTGCTTAGTACAATAAAAAATCAATGTACTTAGAATCAATTAATAAAGTATTGATGATCCAAGATAATAAATATCAATAAGCAGTAACCATAAGACAATTTTAATAATGAGATAATATGAAAATATAGCATATTCGGACATATCTAACTATATACAAGCAAAATGTTTAATATCTATAATTCTACACATACTCATTAAAAGTAAAAATATCTTAAACGACAGGTTTTGGCCCACATAAGAAAAATATTTAAATACGTTTGTTATAACAACTAAGATTTTCGCGACACTGCGTATTTACGCGGCAACGCAGTCTGGGTGCGCCCTTACCCGAAGCTTGCGTCCTCAAGACCGCGATTATTTATTAATTCATCTTTTTTCTTACATAAATTACTCATCTTTACAATGTAAGTGCCGCGGGCGAGCTACAATGTATGATTAGTTATCTCCAAGTGCGGAGATAAATAATATCACATGACTAAAATATGAGTTTTGACACTAAGCTTTCTTTGAAAGAAGGCGCTGAACATTAGTTCATTCTTTCATCACACTCTGTTTAAAATTAACTGTAAGTATGCCATCGTTTATGCGTTGACCCTAATAGTTGAATAATGGCTCAATTGAGGGGTCCGAAGGTCGGTTTCAAAAGTTACGTGCGTATTAGAGATTATTTATCACTTGCTTTAACAGGGAAGTAAAGAAAATCGCGACTAAATCTGCATACCTGAGAGATCTTAAAAAAGTACAATGTCAGAGATGTGTCATGTCTTACAAATTCTCACACGTCCAACGCCGTGGACTTTTGTTTAATCCTTCTCATTCTGAGAAGATCGGTGTCCAGGAGTGGAACTGTAAGGGGTTGATGATGATGACGTTCTAGGTTTTATAAGTAAGTATATCAAGTAACAATTATTTCTTTAATTACGTTCAAAGGGTGTGAAAACTGTCAAATTTGCTACTTTACGCTACATTTGATGTGAATCGAGTTCATTCACTATATTACGAGTAAGTGTAGTCCGCGCCAAACTGCTAGTTGGCTCTGAAGTTGTTGCGAGGAGGTGTAGTAATACAATTTGCTATGGCGACCCGATTCATTTCTATATTCAGAATTGACTAGCAGTTTTACGCGGACTATACTTGGAGAACGAGATCTATTCTAAACTATTAATTCTTGAAATATCCAGAATACGGTTAAAATTTTAATATTTATATTATTATTATCATTATACAAAAAGTACAGGCAGGCGGAAAAACATACCACGAATTAGTAATTAGTATATTATTTGAAATTAAATATGTTTTTCTTAAAACTTAACAAAAACTTGTCTTGTGGACTTTACTCTTCGGAAGTGGTGTATTGTGTGTTTATATAAGGAAGTACCTATTAAATAAATAAATAGTTCACAAACGAATAAAAAACAACTACGTAATTCTCGTATATATAACGCACGTACCACTGAATAATTTTGGCCTGTAGGGATTTTTAATTTTTCAAAGTTTTTAGACATTACCTGACACTTTGCCTAGACACGCAAGTCACGCAATTTTCATTTTCTAATACAATGTCTATTTAAATAATTTATTTTAAGGTGGTTATAGGTCTTATATTTTTACAGGTCTTCTAAACTTGGTGACTAAGTTCACTTCAAGAACTGTGCGATCTGGTATTAAAAGTTAACAATCACTTTCTAAACGGTCCGGGATTCAGCCTCCAAGGTATGTGTAAAATCTAGATAGTACTGTATGGATCATTGTCTTCGTTCTTATCATTCTAAAAGAAGACCCGTACCCATCAAGGGTCATTGGCTTAAAACAATCATAAAATCTCAAAACTTAGCGTGTTAAAGATAAAATATTTACAACAAAGAAGATACCTGCTAATAACTTAAAAGGCATAAAATATTTATTTAAGCACTCAAATATACGAATTTCAAATAAACCTTTATTACGCGCAATTATCATTATCATCATAAAATTAAATCTTAAGGAAATCCTGTTTTAGGTATTATTGTAATATAATAAGTTTTTTGCTGCTCGCTGTACTCAGACCTGACCTTGCCAATAATTATGAAGCGACGTAATTAATTATTCTAACTCGGTGGCACGATTACAATTACGTTTTTGTTGTAATTAAGTGGTTTATGATTATTTTAGCGTTACAGTGGTTGCGCATTAAAGTCTCATTTTCATATTTTTATTCTGAACTCAGCCTAGATAGTCCGAGGTTCAAATCCTATCCTGATTTTTCAATTTTATGTGCGTATTAGAAATTAATTATCACTTGCTAAACAGTGAAGGAAAACATCGTGAGAAAATCTGCATACCTGAGAGATTTATAAAAAAAAATCAAAGGTATGTGAAGTCTACCAATACGCACTTGGCCAGCGAGGTGGACTATGGCCTAATCCTTCTCATTATGAGAGATGACCCGTGCCCAGCAGTGGGACATTAATGGGTTGATGATGATGATGATTCTACTGGCGGTTTATTCAATTCTGTGTAAGTTATAAAATGTATTTGTAAAGTTCAGGTAACGTTCTTTATCATTGCATGAAGGTTCCGTCAAAATACTAGTCTAGAAGTAATAGATGCTAGTAGTGTGTTCAGAAAACAATCAGCAACTTTGCATTTGATATGCTGGAGAGGCTTTATAAAGGAGCTCTTTCCATATCCACCAATAAGAGTAAATTAACTGTTTCTACACAGAACAGAGATCAAAATTCACCAATTACATGTCTGCCAGGCCAGGGATCAAACACGGACCTACACGGATCGTTAACGTCCTAGAGGACATTCCACCTCGCCACTCAAACAAATATCTTTAGTCAACTCGTGCTAGATGTGACCTGATGTCTCCGACAAGTTTACAGTAGCGTTGTACTAATAGTGTACAATTGGTTGGCATGTCTCTTGGCACACTAGACCAGAACTACATACTTGTAGTGCCACAGTTCAAAGGAAGTACTCGTTTGATAGCGTTAGAACTGTGTGATGACGAATACCGATTGGATACCGATGTGTTGTGACGTTCCTGATCTACTAAACCAGATATTTCAAGAATGAGAACGTAAGCATTTTACTTCTGAAGAAAAGCGTCAAGTAATTACTTCCGTTTGTAAAAAATATTCTGACTGATATCGTGCTTATTACCTCCCTATAAAACATTAGGAATTTGTCCAGTTCTACTAAATAAAAAAAATCAGTAAACAATTCCGAATTATAAATACATACATTTGAGTTTAAATAAAAGCTGTTTAAATACATAGAACGCAACTTACGTTGCCGAGATCGGACTGTGCACGCAAAACCGCGGGAAAAGAAATATACATTCAATAATAAAAAAATATTCAATGAAAAAATAAATTGTAAGCGGATTTTGAGTGAAGAACAGCACGAAAAGAACTGGTAATACAACAATAAGCCAGTAAAACTCAGGTTACTCATGTTCGGAACAAGCTCGCAAAATTGGAGCCAAGAGCTGCTAATTATACATGCATTACGTGTAACAATTACACGTACTTAGCATAAAATATTTCTCGTCGAGCTAAAGTATGTAAGCAACAATAACGAGTATTCCGGTAGCCTTGAACTAAACCCAGATTACCACATGTATATTTAAATATAAGTTGTTTTAATATATACATGCCAAGTAAAATGTGGGCAATTTGTAATATTTAAAACGTCAGTTAAATTTTACCTCAAAAGTTGCCAAGGTAAGTTCCTAATTGCTACACGAGTATCTATTAACCCGATTGATTGCAGGCTTGACACGAAAACTACACCACATTTAGTCGTAGAGCGTTAAAATCTTTGAATTACGAAAATACGGAATTCACGTCCGACGTATATATGAATAATTTGGCTACTTAGGACACCGATTCAGCCACTTTTCCAATTTTAGTTTTTAATTATACGTATATTGCGAATTTAATTAATATATTGTTAGGATTTAAGTTTTACGGATTGTGTCTTTTTTCACGTAGCCCTTAGAATTCATAAAAAATCCGAAGAATAAAATACCCAATATTTCAGTCAAAACTTTGAATTTTATGTATACAATGAAGTGCTCAAGAGTTTAATTTTATGAAATATATTTACACCTTCGTCAACTGGCACCATCTATATTTTTCTACATTACAAGACAAAAATATAATAACAGTCTCATTCAAGCACTTAATGGCGCAGTAGGTTAATTCGCGGGGTATTAATACCCCAACGGGGTGGAGTTACCCTGATGTGCAATAATAATAGGGCAATGGTTTCTGGTTTCACGAGTTATTAATGCATAAACGCATCCATTACCGCAGTTTTACATGGCGCGGTAATGTTGACGAGGACCCAACGGATCTTTCCTTCTTTTTTCTGGTTACTTGTTGCATTGTTTTGTTCCTAGCGATGAATTAATCACTGTGTCGTGTATAGTTTTGTAATTGTATCGAACACGATCGGTTCTTGAATGGATAGATGTTCTTGAGAGAAAAATGTATGAGGATTTCGGTATTTCGGAACATTAATCAAACGGTCTCATTTTCATAACATGGTACGTAAATTTAAACTTATCGGATTCGTTCATGCGGCAAAAGCCCTTAACAGTCGGAGTTGCCACCTATCAGAATAAAGACTAATAAGACCACCAATAAGAATCATTAACTTAGATCTTATTAGATTGCAAGGTTTACGAAATACCATCCAAATAAATAAAGCAATGTAGGAAATACCTGAAAACTTAGACGAAGTTATAATTTTTTGCTTTTTGCGTACGACAAAGCATAACTTTAACAAACCAGTATTAAGAAACGGACATACTAAAAACCAAGCAGATGAATCATAAATAAGGGACTACATAGTAATATTGCCAAGTATTGGAGCCAATGAGTATTTTCGAGACAGTTTACATCCACTGAATTATACGAGTATGCAATTTGCAACATTTATGCAACTCGTTACATTCTTGCAATTTGTTACATCTCCACAAAACAGTTGTCAATCACATCCACATTAGCGTCCAGAAATGTCACATATATCCATTTGCAATGATTTTTTGGACACAAAAAGTGCATTCCAAAATTTATCGTTCTAGAGCTGCCAAAATCGTGTTTTTGCACTAAAAGTTTGCAAACTCGCGAAATTTATAGCCCATATCGATTATTTAAATAAGATGAATTCTGGCAACCACGCCGGGATGTCCAGGATTTTATTCTTCTGTATAAAATGTTGATTGTCATAATATATGATGACACGCCGCCGTCGAATTTGGCAAATATTATTATGAAGGCATTACAGCTTAGTTATAACTGAAGGTGGTAGAGCCTTTATAGCTGCATAGATAAGTATTGATGCTGGTTTAATGTGTTCATTCCATTCCATTAATGATATTTGGATCTTCGCTACGTACTTGTCACTATTAAAATTAACAGCTGACAACGCTATCTGCCTAACTATTTGGCGTAATAACGAATGTTAGTACAGAAATACAGTTTATTTCAAATACAGTATTGTTTGTTAGATTATCTTCAGCGTATATTCGTAAGTAACTGCATTTCATGTATACATTTGTTTGTCAAACAACTTAAGCGAGTACACTGTGTCTCGGTTCAATTTCTGTAAGTGGATTCCCCGAAAACTTGTTTCATAAGAACTTTTACGTTTTCGTCCAATTTTTTTTTGAAGGGACCAACTTATGGAATTACTCCACAAAGACAAACTTTGGGCGCTTTGTGAAAAAACCTATTTATGTTTTTGCGTTATATTTTAGCCGTGTAGTGGTCACCGTACCGGTTTTCTATATAAATGGTTCCAGGTTCGATCTCCGGCCAATTGATTTAGATATTTGTTCTGGGTTTTTAATGGTGTTAGTGTATCCACTTGCATAATAGTATTATGAGTGCAGAAAGCCATATATTATTAATTAATTATTCATTGACTGATTGGGTTATTTAGGTAGGTTAGGTAGGTTTTTGAGGTAGTTAGGTAGTAGGTACATGTAATACAAACATTTGCCTAATTTGTGTTATCTACCCTCTGTTAAACGACCCAAACTTAATGCATTATTTTCATTCGAAAATTGTTTTCATGCAAATGGTATATAATTTTGAATGTAACAAAAAATCAAAACACAACCGTCCGTTTGCGTATTTCTACACTTAAAAGGTCATTATAAAGATAACTCATAATTTAGGCAGACATTAAGAATTTAAAATTTTGAGCATCAACATTATTTGAATACAATGGAAATAGCATTATGTCCGTAAAAATAAATTAATTCAGCTAATTGCTGTTATAATTTAGCAATACACATTTAATTTTCGCAATAAATTAAATTTAAATAAGGTTGCGTCTGCCACAATATTAGTCGGTCATGAATTCAAGGTTAATAAATAATGATTGTTATATAGCAAATAAATTTTTAGTATAAGGGGTGTCGCGAAAGATAAAGCTAAATTAACATTTCTTTTCCTCCATAGGTTCGGAATTTTATCCTTAGACTTCATGAATGATAACTTTATTTTATTTTTCAATTTTGAATTTGAAACGTCTACGAAAACGTTTATGTGATAAAAGTAGATAAATTTATGTGTGTATTTTACTCTTATTTCTATTTGTCTGTTTCACACTCATATCATATACAGTCCTATAGAGTGGTCATAGTTAAATACGTATAATATACTATTTAACACTAATAATTACTACTTGGCTAATTTAACTATGTTCTTGACATCGTCTTTACGACCTATTAAGTTTTTCTTTAACATAAATCTGCTCTATAAAACCGTGGTGCCGTGTACCAATTTAATAAACACGATAGTAAAGCCGTGTTTTATTCGATACATTCGTTTCGATCTATCTTCGGTCCAATCGACCGTGACGTTCGATCGGATCTTATAAGATAAGATCGTCATATGTTTTGTTTTCTCTCCGTTTAAAATGTTTAAATATGCTTCAACTGTTTAGTGTGTTGTCCGATTCTTTTATTTGAATATAGAATTTATACTTTTTTATGATGTCAGAGAATGTTATGATAATTTTAAAATAAAAGTACAATTCGGGTTTCATTATGAACGCATCTTAAACATTGATAGATAGTCGTAGGCGGTACAACCAACTTAAAGATAATAATGGGGCTAAAATAAAATATAAATAAAATAAGGCATGGAGATCGATTATTAACTATGCTATACTTAATAAGCTTACCAGCTTGTTAAAGACGCATTGCTTAAGATGCTGCCGATTGAGCGTTCAAATCGGTGCTTGAGCGCCCTACAAGTCTGATTCTATTAGAAAAATCTGTTAATATTTCATTGTTTACGCGTCTGTGTAAATGCATAAGCTACTAATATACGCCGAGCAATTTTTGATAGTTATATTAACCATTACTTAATCGCTAAAGCTACCAGTTGCTCATATAATAGTCGTTAACGCTTAACACTGGTATTATAAGACAGAAATAACCTAACTTTTATTCTGAGCAAAGTACAAGTTTGTATGTATTGCATGTATGTGCAAAATTTCCCTAGCAAATAAAGTACGGTTGGCAGGGATAAAATCGCTCTTCCGGTCGACGGGGTTTCAATCCCTATCACTCAGCATTCCTCATTAGTCCCGCAGCGGTTGCCATGGAGACGCTGAGACGCGTCTCGGGCCGATTGATTTATTTACACAATTAACGTTAACCTAGCCCTTAATATGGGATTATGTGAGATAACTCGGATGACAGTGCTTAGGCAACAGAGAAGAGTGGGCTGATACCACCATGAGGCTACAGGAAAACACGGGACACATGTCCTAAGGTGTAATGTTTGGCTTTCTACACTCATAGACCAAAATTAGGTTTTCTGATTCCGAGAATAAATTTAAAGAGAATAATCAGACAAACAGATATAAATTCGAAATCTAATTATATAATTTCGGTAATACAGTTCACCGGGGATTTAACTTAGTTTTGACATTCAGACCAAAAGCGGGTCTTCGAATATTTGATAAATTATTTTTTGTTCTAAAAACATTTGTAAAAAATCATTCCCTACAAAGACCATCTCATGAATCTGGACATACTGTTATACCATTCAGAACTGGCCACCCTACACCTAACCAACAATTAGAGACAGGGCCAGTCGTAATTAAATTTACCTTAGTAATTAAAGGGATAATTATAAAGGTACCTAATGGACTAATGGACTGGGTTCACCAAGATTTATAGAATCGCTATCTGAGTAAATTCTTTCGCGAATAAGCTTTTTGCTATATTTCATGCTGATGAAGCTAATTTAGCCGGCTCGTATTTAATTGCGCGAGGGAGATAGGTATAGGTTTAATGAGTTCGCTTCATGCGGTTTACGTAGATAGTGTTAATTATTTCCATTTGGTTTGATAGATACTTGGTACTGTGTTATTGAGTTGGAGGAATGAACGCTAATTAGTTAATTTATTACGTGAATATAACTTTCATTAGAGATGGCAGCGCGGTTGAGTGGTAGAACGGTAGAATGAACCCTTTGTGGTTCGACTCCGGAGGCACCACTAACACATCTGTTTCTGCTTAATAATGACAGTGTTTAGCGCTGTTGTGTTCCGGTTTGAAGACGTAAGGGAGACGTACTTATCCGCGGCGTTCTTACTTATGACGATATTTGCCAATTTCTGCCTACTAGAGATTGGTTTGATCTTTGCTATGCAAAATATAGATAGATTGATTATTAATAAGGGGTGAAATCTGTCAAGTTATTGAGTACTAGAATTCAAAATGATTAAACTATTAAAATAAATTACGCAGATTTTATCTTTACCACTTAAGTTTATTACGACCTCTAGTAACTTGCAGTCATGGCATTTGTCTATTAAAAAGCGAATTACCTAGACCTATTAGTCAGGCACATCAACACTTTACGTAACATTCTACATATATTTACTAAATCGTATGATAAATCTTACGACTTAGCACATCGTAAACAATACGGCATAATAACGCGTCACTTTAACGAGCGACGGTTGAAAACCGGTGTTTTAATATAATAGGTCTAATGCGTATGAAATGTTATATTAAGCGATATATGCACTATCCATATTGAATAGGTGATCTTTTTGCCGACAGAATGGTCATGTTTTTCAAGCGGGCGAGCGAGCACGCCCTGCAGCCAAATTGGTTTCACAGATTTTAACATATGAGGAGTCGTTGGATTCGTTCAAATTGTGGGTGGGACATAGTCTTCATTAAGCGGTCGAGTTTTTCGATTTTATAATAATTCTCTAGTCATGAAATAGAAGTGACAAACTCACAGGGTAAGTAAGCAACGTAGTTCAATAGTTAATGCTATTCGTGAACAATCTGTCAGTCACAGATGAACTGTATTTCCTATGAATGAACTCCTATAAATATTCATTCCGTTTTTAAATAAATCGAATTTACTTATTTTTATTGGTAGGTCCATATTATATTCTTTTAAAAACATTGCGATGAAAATTTTAACGCAGTTTATGTTAAGCGCAAAAGGCGTGTATTTTATTACCTTATAAAAACGATAATAAAAATGGATGGTGAATACGGTATTTTAGCTCGACAATGTGCAGTATGAGAACAAAAAGCTCGTATTAGTGTCACATGTCAGACTATTATGCAGGCGCGTTAAAGGCTTAGTACGAATTGTAGAGAATTGTTATAATAGAATTAGCTAAATGTTTAAAAACTTTACAACTCGCATTTTTTGCATACAAAAGAACTAAACTAGAATCGGTGCTAAATTATGATTAAACAAAATCAGGTATTTTTTATTTAATTCATTTATTGTACTTTTATTTTTTATTGACCTATCAAATAATGACCTTTGGGTTGAATTCTTGTGGAAAAAATATCTACGACGGTGTGTCCGCCATCCATTAAAACGCATCAATTACGAATTATGGTTATTCATGAAATTAATTTTAATAAAATAGAAATAAAAATGTTTTAATGGCTTTTCTTATGGCATATCTAATCACGATACCGTAGGATCGTTATTGTCTTTTGATATTTTATTGCAAGAACATTTTCGTGAAAAAAACTACTTTATTCGAACGTCCATTTGTAAGTAAATCTGATCTTTGATTTAATGTTACAAACTGAAAGATCACCAGAATTTGTCCGATCAAGTTACCATGGAACTATTCCAAAACTATTCGAAATTCCAGCTATACGATAATCCAAGTCCGATTAATATTGTTAACGGTTTAACGAGCATGTGTCAGATACAGAAGTTTCCAGAAGTCTTCCAGCGGGGACCGGTAAAGTTATGACAGGGTATTTAAGGGTTGGTTAGGTACACAAGGCCTATTAAAGTGAGTTAAGTGTTTTTTTATTATGATTCTGTTTTACTGCTCTTGGAATTAGTTTGGAAGATTTTTAAGAAGCAGTTTTATTCTTGGTGGAAAGAGATTTGTTTTATATTTTGATACAATCTGGTCTTAAATACAGCACATATTTAGGCATTATTTTAGCAGAAATAATTTAGGCGGTGGTACCATCGTAGGCGAATGTCGAAGAGTTCTTAATAATCTCTTATCCTATGGTATCATGACTACCAAGGATTGGCCAAGTTCGTAAGCTAGTACAAAATTAAAGGTTATATTTTAACAGACTCCAAAAAGGTAGAGATCTGCTGTAAATTGCCAACCATGTATGTAAATGATAAAAAATAACAACACACAAGTAATTAAACTCTATGCAGCACAACGCTAACTTGTGTATAAAATGTATATAAAACAGAAGTCATTGGTCTGTTAGTTAGAACGTACAACTCAGCAGATGTGTTCCAAAAATAGAGCTCATCGTGAGAAAAAAGGTTTGATAGCACAACATGCCGCTTTCAAGTGCTCGATACAAATATGAAATCAGCTGTGAATTTTTCTATTCCCGTAGTTGTACAGTCAACACAGAAAATGGCTTGTTGTACTACCCACATGGTGCAGTTTTGGGTTGGGTCGGCTATCTAAGCGACAAATTTAGTTTTGCCGTCACGTCGGATGGGTTGGAGAGTTTGAGTGCTTTTTGTGTTTACACACACACGCAAAGAAAATTAGTTTGAACTATGGAAATACAGAGAGACAATATTGTCGATATTATGTTACAGATTTCCTACTTATGGGACTCCGATCCGATATGTAAACGAATCGAATCAAACGAATATAATATATTGCAGTAATCATTCGTCATTGGATGAATTGCATCATACTTATTGACGTCTTCACTTTCACAAAAAAAAAAATAGTAATTACTATACGTTAAAATATAATTTTGCCATTTTTCATCTTAATGACTTGTTATAACTAATTACATTCGTCGTTGACTATGGCAATATATCCGTATATTTGTCTTCGTTCGAAAACGTATGAGATATGCTAGCCAGCAAGACTTCAAAGAGATTAATTAATATACATATTCATTTCCAAGTGTGGGTGTAGACTGTCCATTTTAAATGTATGGGTACGGCATTTTTATTATCTATATGAATGTATGTTGTATGTTATATAAATTGTAGTGTTATCATCACATACTTTCGATGCTGACTGTACACAACTCGTTCAAGTCTCGTTCGTCTGGTCGAGCGCACTGAACTTACCTGCAAAGAAAAAATGACAGACATGAGAATTTTATACAACATATACCTAGGATCAAGATATAAAGTTACATCAACTTTGGCTAGCAGCTGGAGTCGATTAATTATACATAAGTTACAAAGTTTATTCTCTAAGAAAAATTCTCGCCGAGTATCTGAAATTAAAAATATTTTGATATCGTCCAAAATCGTAGATTTTTTGGATTTTTTGGTTTGGTCTTTCGATCGGGCCAATGAGATAGAAGACGTTGAAGTGATATTGTGGAATGTTTTTTTTTAGCCCTTTTAATTTAGATCTTTTTGAGTACTGATCGTCGTCTTGACAGGTCAGTGTTTTTGTAACCTACACAAGGTGAAAGTCACTCCTATTGATTTAGATCCTGTGGATTTGGCCGCATGCGCAATTCTTGTAACGATATTGTTCCTGTCATGCGTGCCATACGCACGCGGATTGCAAAGATACTGCGGCGGATTAATTCACGCGTGCGGGCGTAAACCCGCGTGGGAGAAGAAACTCTGTACCCTTTAAAACAACTTTCATCATTATATCTTCTAAAGTATCTTTTTTAAAGATTTCACAAGTATGCAAGTTATCTAACGATGTTATCCTTCACCGTTACAAGGAATTCTGTTTGGAACATTACGTTAAAAATCAGGGATGCGTGTCTGCGATTGGAACCTCAGTTCTATCGTTGCAAGGCCGTGTTCCAACTATTTGTCTATCACTGCTTATAACAACAACTACAAGGGTTATTAAGGTAAGCCCACAAGCTATTTCTAATGCATACCGGGGGTTCAGATTCGCGATAAATCTTTATGCTTGTGGATTAATCCTACGATAAGCGAGATCGGGTAAACGTGTCTCCGGCTGCATCATTACTACGAGATAACATCTTCGAATGTGATTCGTAAGTGTACATTAAAGTGGACAAGAATTGTGACGGTCATTAAACTCTACGACGTTTGCAAACGATTGGCGATTATAAAAAAATGTACAAGTTATTTTTAGTTAGCACTTAATAGGGTTGAAAAGAATGGTAACGCAACATATGCATGTACCTAAATTTTTCAAAAGTTATCCACAAAACAGCTTAAAAATCTACCTTATCAAACATGAAGTCTACCAGTACCAGTTCGGTCTGCGTGGTAGACTATGATAATACATATATGTTATACGTGACAGAAAAAATCATAAGTACTTATTTTCTGAAGGAACGGCGTGTCCTTGCGATGTTGTGTTACGGTAAATATTAATACGTCAATATATATAAAATATAAGAGAATACTTTTTGTCTGCCACGTTATGCGTTTAACTAGAGATGTAAAGGAACCTCAGTAGCAACAGGGCCAGACAATTAGAAGAAGGATATGTCTAGCAGCGGATCTTAGAGGGCTTATTGATAAATCTTACTTGATTTTCCTATCTTCAGGAACTATTATATAATTTATTCAAAACCAGTTGCATCATTACATAATGTATGTTTTACGATTATCATTAAAATAATCACTTTAATATATCATTAAAATATTGATAGGTAAGTAAATAAATCAAAAAGTCTACGCTAAAGGTGTCACTCATAAAGAAGCGAGTGACTATTTATAAACCCGGACACGGTGTGTATGTGCGTCCGTATTTAAATATGTCAATACGCTGTATATGGCATTGGCAGCTGCAAGCTTTCGACAAATATATGTTTGCTTGTGGTCGCGCTGTCAAGGTTTGCATTTTGGTTACTCAGGTTTATTTTTATAAAATTGTAGTTGTAAGCGTGCAGTCGACTTGATGGTATGTGGGCTGGAAGAATGGACATCCATACAATTATAGAGCCCAAATAGGAGTGGAGGAGCTCTGTCGTCTGATCTGTCTGTCGATGCTATCCTTGAGGACTAAACCGAAAGTATTCATTTTATTCTACAAAAGCAGTAAATAAAGTAAAAGTAGTTGATGACTAAACAGAAACGTTTCATTCATCCTCCTGATGGTAAATGTTCACTGCTGCATATGGACATTTGTCACCGATTTCATATAGAAGTTCTACCTGGAGCCTATCACAGATGCCTTTCCACTCTCCTGAGGATTGAGATGGTCACAAGATATGTATAAGTCAACTTGCATTCATTCCTCCGAAACGCATACGCTATGATTCACACTAGAAATGTGTGTGGCACGAATGTGTCTTTGTTTGAAGAATATGATTAGAGGTTATAAATATACCTGCGGCCGAAGTCACGCAAAATTCAATATTAGGATTAAGATAAGACACGAGCTGGAAACCACATACTAATCAGATGGACTGTATGTTCTTTTAATAATTAATTCAATAAAAAAGTTAAATACATCTGAATTACGTTGCATAAAATCATGCGTTATATACCGAACCTAAGTGGAAGATAGCTGTTATAACGCACAGTATAGCCTTTGCAAAATGTATACTGAAAAGCTACCAAGAATCTATTATAACCATACTAAGCACAAACTATTTATGTAATTATAACTGGGCTTATAATGCCTTATAGAAAGAAACAGGTTACATTTTATTGCAGGGGTACTCAATAATCTCCTTTCGCTGGCCTCCTTAGTGCACTATGCAATCTTTATTAATGTTGGTTAAATATTTTTACCACTACAAATTCTTATCAATAAGTGATTCACCATATTAACTCGAAGAATTTATTGAACTGTGGTTGTCATGCTAACAAAAAAAATGAAGTCGAAGTCAAAGTAGGTACATAAATTATGTCTTTTAAAATAGCCATACATTAGGTAAGATTCAGATCGAATTTAGAGATGATTAGGTGACAACAAGCACCAATGAATACTGCTTACTTACATTAGCTGAACTCTATGCAAATTTGCTATTTTTAATTTCCAAAAAAACGTCTAACCGAAGATTGAACCTCGCACAATTCGATTAGTACAGTGACCACTGCACCATAGGGGTCACTTTCACCAACGACCAAGCGAGCCGCAGACTGACCACAGCTGCTCCATAGTGAGATGGATGGCATTCTCGGGCGCCGTTTGTCTCCACGACAAATTATGGATGAAAAAAATAGAGTCTCGTTTCTCACGCTTCTAGTTTCACATGTGGCCAGCGGAGTCTATGTTGTGAGTTGCGCGCGAATAGTGTTGAAGCGACCACACGTCCTCTTTTGAACGAGACTGTCTTTAGTTCACATCTAAACCAATGACAATAGCATCAATAAATTTAAATACGAATCAGATGGTGGTTTGAAGGTGGTAGAACCCTTAATATCTGGGGTTGATTACTGATGTCCATGGGCAGCAGAAGCCACTTACCATCAGGTACCATCATGCTCGTTTGCTACTGCTATATTATAAAAAAAAGATACTTTAAAATATCTCGATACCAATTTATAGTTTTGGCTTTCGCGCTGTAGTTTTGGCTTTCGGTGTAAGGTTCTGGACACCGACTGGCTTACAAATGAGGCCAACTTTTGGTCCTCAGGAGCGACAATGCATTTCTTACTGGCGTCAGGTAGAACCTCTGTTCCAGGACATAGTTACAGACGTCCATGTGCGGCAGGGGCTACTTACCATCAAGTCGCCTGCACGCATTTACAATTTCAATCTTAAAAAAAAGATAGAAACAAAACACGAGACCTTTTTTCTTTTTTTTTTCGAAGGGGAAAACCTTCAAAAGATACACGACAACGTGGGAGCGACGCCGGGTTATGTGGGATTTTTAACGCACTAAGGCCCCCCCGGTGGCCGTACTCAGCGCTTGTTGGAGAACTCCAGGATCTCCGACGGAACACAACCGGAGTCCTCCAAGCGTCGTCCTTACTGGAACGTTCGAGCTCCCACTCTTGCCGCCGGCAACCCCGGAAGCACTCTTTTAGTCGCCTCTTACGACAGGCAGGGGATATCGTAGACTTATTCTAGTCCCGGAACTACAGGTACAAAACACGAGACCTACTAACACATACACAAATAACTTATGTGCTCGTACGTTAAATACAAATCTAATTCGGTGACACAACAAAACAGCTCGTTAGACTGTCTTCGAACAAGCCAGTAGAGTCCAGAGCGGTCTAGACACTGTACTCGCCGCGCCAAATAGGTCGAAGCCGGCACTATTAGCTCGCTTGTCGACAAAGTTCGTTGCCAACCGGCGTGTTGTTGTAAATAGAGTATATTAACTAAATAACTAATTAAAAAAGCTGGGAATAGTTGAAATTGATATTTCGATTCAACTGTAATTTTTAAGAATCACCTAAAAAATCTGTATGACTCGTGTGTCAGTCCGTCCGTCTGTCACAGCCAATTTGTTCCGAAACGACTGAATAGTTAAAATTTGGTACTCATCTTGGTACTTGGTACTTTTTAATCTATTCCTTTCTATTGCTATCTTTTACAGTATAGTCTTGGTACAGCTTTAGGACGCACTGCACAGACTGGAAATTACAACGGTCGGTCGTTACTCGGGTCGCTGAGCCAACGTAGTTAGTTACAATGATGTCTATTTCTTGAATAGTCGGAAACGTGAGATTGAAATGTGTGGATATAGCTTTATCGCGTATTTTCAAAGCAGGAACGTATCATCCAAAATAATCTTGCAAAATTTGTGTGACTTAAACAAATGCATCTCAACCTAGGCGCCAAGTGTTCTGACACTAACATATAAGTTGCATAATATTTACGATAATTTTAACTATTTTTTTATCTTTTGGAATCATGACAATATTAACAGTAATAGAATATTCTTTCACTAAGAAATTCATCCATAGGGACAAAAAAGTTGGAAACCACGTACTCAACAATAAATGACGCAAGTCACGCTTGTAAAACTAATATTGAATCTTTGAGAAACAACTGGTTTTACAAGACCCCCTGACCTCATAATGATTTGCATGTTTAACAGTTGGCGTCACAAAGTGTGACATAATGTAATTAATAATTAATCTTGTTACAAAGGTATATAAGCACACATATTAGAAATTACCTATAATTACTTCTTAGAAATGTTTTCCAAATATACCTATTATAAGTCACGAACAAGTATGCTTTTATCACAACAGTACCTGATTAGGAAATGGTTTGTGGTTATATACATAGGCGGTAGTAACCATATAAATGATTACCGCCTATATACATCTGAAACTAACAGAGATTGGCATTTGCATATTGATAAAATGCGTTGATTCACATCAAGACTAAGGTGAAACGTCTCTAAACTGTTTTAGCCTTACAAATCACGTCAAACGAAGATGCAATAGCCCTACACTGCCTCTAAGGAGAATCTTTTTTGACTTTCAGAGACTAGTCGACCTTTGCAACTTCTACTTAATCCCCATGTTTCCTTAACGAAGAACTACGAGTATATCTTCGCCCATGATTATAACCACCTATAGCTGTATAAACCACTGAAATGGTTACAGCTCAATAATAAAACAAGACCCCGTGCTAAAATAATATATTTATCCATAGTCGAGTACTTAGTCGATTTTGGATAAATATATTATTTTAGCACGGGGTCTTGTTTTATTAACTATCCGTGTTTTTGATTCACTTACGCGTTACGTTACGTTACGTTACGTTAAGTTACGTTACGTACGTTACGTTAAGTTACGCGTACATTTCTGTGGGAGAAATAAGCCTGTATAAATATTAGCTTCATATGCATGCGTGGTTTGATAAGACCTAAAACAACATATTTGTTATACCTTCACCAGCTAATTTATTAGTGAGTTACGGGCAAGTGTTATGGTGTGGTATCTACGTAAGCAAAGTACTAACGACTTGGCCGTTGGCCAGACCTTAGTATTAGGTTATGCCAAACCGCAAAAAATGGCAAAAAATGTAATATATAGAAAAATATATAATGCTCGTTGAAGACATTGGCGATAGTTTGGCAATGTTTTAGACGGCGAAAGTATTTTTTACTATTTCAAATTTTCCAAAAGGTCAAACCAGTACTATAAGCAGCAGATCAAGTGCTATAGAGAGTCTGACAAAAATATTAGGTATCCTATTTTGCCATAATTTTACTTTTAAAAATTTATTTTAAAGCGTAGGTTAACACCATTATAAGTTTCTATCAATTTTCATGAAATTGACATCCAATTCTTTTATACACTGAAAGGAAGAGACGTAAGTATGTCCTATTAACCATATCCATGAGCGGCAGTGTATGGATTGTATGCTCGTCTGCTACTTTTATAATACCCTGAACGCCATACCCTTAACGTTATAATTTTGTAATCAAAACAAAATCCTATTAATACCGTTTAATTAATTCGAATAGACCTGAGGCAAAATCAACACTTTAGTTTAATACCAGCTTAGCCAAGTGTTTTAATTAGTTTCTCCGAAGTAATAGGCATACACCTAAAATATATTCCCAACGTCTCCTTCAGGCTAAATTAATTTATTTTCAATTATAATCAACGAGAAATAGGTCGCTATGAAATATATTAATAAGGGTCTCTTAAACTTTATAATGTTTATTAATTAGCGAAAATAAACGATAAAATCGATTTCTCACGCTGTAGATCAAAAAGCAACGGTCACCCATCCAACCCCCGACCGTGCCAGACATTACTTAAGTTTGCAGTTAATTTGCGAATTACTATCTAGGCTATGCGATTCAATCTGTACACTATACCTGAATTTCATTTCAAATTATATACCCGGAGATTACCAATAAAAATGTTTATGAAACATGTAAACTCATAAAATATATCGATATTCTTCTGTAATTAGAACCGGGTCTTTAAACCAAGGATTATAAAATTCATCTTAGTTTAATCGCCAACGCAATAAAAGTGTAATAAAAACTAGTAGGTAGTTAAATATTGCTAAATCCATAGATTTAAATTGAAAAATAATTACCTACCGCTTTAAATCTATGGCAAATCTATATTTACAGAACGGTAGGCAATCGAGACACATAATTATTAATAGCCATTAAATTGATTTTAAGTTTCCATGAAATGTAAATACCACTATAATCTGAAATCGAATCTACAATGAGAGGTTATGAGGGGTCGTAAAAGAAAAGTGCGTGGGGTGTAAAATGTATCATGTTACAAATTCAACTGCTTCACCGCAAGCGATAAGAGATCAACGATGAATATTTTTTCACCCCAGACAGCAAGTAGTTAGGTACTTTGATTACTTTAATATCAATGAAAATAATCAGTCAAGGTCAGTACTCAATTCGATATATTTTTTTAAGTTATTCAATCACATTATTGATTAATTATTAATACCTACTACAACTATGAGCTTATCGAGGCCTTGAACAATGAACATGTGATGTTTTACTAATTTCAATGAGTTTTTCATACTTGAACATCGGAGATACGTATCTTACTTTTGACAAAACCTTTGAAGGAAAAAATTGAATTAAATTTCCTTTCTTTCTTTATTCGACAACAATGCAACACTTACCTAAGTATTTCATTACTAAAACGAGCAATTTATCATTTATTCAACGATTGCATTTTTATAACAATTACATACTTCATTTAAGAGTGAATAAACATTCGTAGAACGTATTACAAAATGATATCAAATCGAATAATCAATCTTTTCAAATTGTAATAGAAAATAAGCAGAAATACTTTATTTGTAAGGAATTCCTAACCCGACTAAATAACAGTAATATTTACAGAGCCGACAGCCGCCATAAAACAAAAAGGACAGAATGAAAAAAATCGATCCGAATAAGGAATAAAAGCAAAAACGCCGCTTATGACCCTTACGGCTCTACATTCGATACATACAAACATAAAAATATTGCACGACCAAATACGGTACACGGCAGGTGTCCGCAATAGTTATGGATACAGGCTCGAATTACAATCGGGCGGTTAATAACGTCGTCGTACCGCTGTGTTTGGACGTAGCGGATTCATTTGAGTCTTTTACGACGGTGAAAGACGTATATCGAATGTCGAATGTAAAATTTGAATTTGGAGCTTCGAGAGTCGAGTCGAGATTGTCCAATTCGTTTCAAGCTAAGGTTCTTGAACTGACGATAAAACTTGTATTACACCGTATAATGCCGCAAAAGCTACAGGCTTATAAATGTTTTATTACACGGATCTTACAATTTCAGACGTACCACAGATTAATCATGCTGCCTTCATAGCAAATTTACTTTATGTAAGATTTTGAAGACGTAATTCTTCAAGTTTCGTATGAGGAACAATTGCGGCTGTTGAAGCACTTTCCCTCGTTGAAACTTTATGCGTAATTTTAATGAGCTCTTCGTTAGAATCCTTTACATTCCCGTTGCCGAGAAGCCGCATATCCTTCCTAACTACGCCATTAACGAGAACTACAATTTCTTTACAAGCGACTTCCTTTCCAATGGCATATTTACCGAGACCGCCAGATAGTGTCACATAAAATATTAGCACCAAAATGTTTCACCGTACACGAGTAGCTAAACGCTATTCACGATAATTGGTTTATTTATAATTATCACTCAAAAGAACATAATGTAAGTTTCTTCTTAATTGGCTACTTGACACTTTTTGGGAAAGTGTTTTAATGAATTAGTATACGTATTATATATGCCTTTCATTGAGCACTTTTTAGAAAAAAGGGCTATTCATTAATAAAAATTGAACTTTCTTTACGGTGAACGGAACGTCGCGTTAAATCAGGCGGTCAAGTGTCATTTTGTGGCGGAACGTCATTACACTGTAAACAAACAACGCTTAGAAGAAAATTGAGAGTTATTTAGCTAATATAACTAAAATTTAAATAAATGACAAGTTATAAGACGTGTGCAGTGACGATGTGTACAAGTACGATCGCTAAATATCCTAACAAATTTGCTTATACAAGTTCCTAAACCCAAATCTCATAAACGTTAAAGAACTTGCAGATTCTTATATGTTTAAATCCTCTTTTTGCAAGCAATGACATTTTATACTATCTAAGTAAGAGAAGTATTATTGAAAAAAAGGAATAAATTTAGTAACTCTCGAGTGATTCGTCAATTCCAAATCATTCGAACGGGACGTAATCAAAACAAAACAGCAAGTGGAAGTATTCATATATTTAATATATTATATAGATGTCTATGATAAGAATAGAATTATAAGACATCTATGAGAATTCTATTTTAAGGGCCCATTCTGTAATTAATAGGACACAATTAAAATATTTCATGACTGTGTTATTATTGATGGTGCATGTGCACTGATTAAGTTACAGGACTGTATAATTAAAAATACATGATTTGCTAATATTAGTATTTTATTAACCGATTTCTTTGTTTATTTGGTTTATATGGTTCTATTAGTGAGTACACACAGTAGAACTTTTGTATATATTTATCATATGTTACAGTTACAATAATTACTACAGATCACCTAAGCTAAATTTTTGTGCTGCTTGCGTGTCTGCTATTCTTCATTACTAAAATTATTTTCCGTAACAAATGGATATATATTTTTATCACTGTCATTTTCAGAATTAAATTGCAATGCAATAATAGGAACTGTATGGTCACTTTTCTTCCTTCATCTTGTTGGGTAGGTTACGCAAGTAAAGAAGTACTATTTCCCGTGTACTTTACTTTATGTATTTCAGACTGGTGCCCACTTTCGAAACTTTTGGCTCCTCACTTCTAGGCAGGACAGTCATCACATTTTCATTTTCATTGATGTACCTTGTGTTCAGGACAACTTTTACTTTTCATGAAACACAAACTTGCCTTACTCTTAAACTGCACATACTCTATAACGTCGTCACTATACGATTGTCGGGAAGATCTGTAAATATAAATATAACCAATTAATAACCTTAAAACAGTTCACATAAGAATATAAGTATATTTAAAAAAATCTTAATAATCACTTGAAGACAACCTTTCTTCTGTCTGAAGTCAGTTAAGAAATGTTTTAATTGTCCGATATGATTAAATGTAAATATAAAGAATGTTTTACTTACGTTGTTTATTTGATATTTCCATAGGTTATCTCACGGAAGTTTTTGTATCCATTTTGATTTATTGCACTGCATATATGGAGATTCTTTAAGCAGGTTCACGCTATCAGCTTTAATATAGTATGGCTTCATTTCGGTTCACAACATAAATTCAACCAACTCTAACAGCAAACGATTTAATTATTATTTGTCTTGTTTGGTTTCGATGTAGTGACGTCACATGACATTTGAGGCAGCACTGTCGCCGTTTTGGGATTTAAAATCCACAGATAAAAAATCTAAAAATTTCTTTTTAAAAATTAAAATACTTAGAACGTATTAAAAAATAAACGAAATACTGCATAATTTATGTTTACTTATAAGCTATCATATCCAACATAATTCATATTTTATTGTTATAACTGTCAAGTACCCCATTATCATAGATTAGTAAAGATACTTCGCCGCCTTGAAATTGAATGAAGCCACAAATAGCTTATTAGTAAGTTCTTTTTTTGAATTCTTGACAAATAAAAACATTTTTAGAGAAAATTTACGAATAAATAACTAATACTGCGTAATTTACATAATAAATAGATAATTATTTCAAATATTTTAGGGATATTTTAGCACAGAGACGTGGCAAAACTTTTTTACGCAACTATTTCAATTGTCAAAACTGGGTACTTCTGGGGTCCCCGGGTCTTTACTAATCTATGATTATTATGTAATTAATTATTATTATGTAATTGTCTTTCAAATAGACGAAGTTGATTGTATGCTATTGTAACTCCTTAGCGTTTATGTACTCTTTGTCTCTTTTGAGATCTTAAGGAAAGATGAAAGTAATAATTAATTAGAAAAGCAATAAATGACTAATTTATATTGGAAACTGTATGCTATGTTCAACTTTCCATTCGTCACTTGTCGACTATGAGACAGCAGTCTAACCAATGGTGTTAGGGACATGTTCCTTTACGAATTTCCTCATTCCGGATCTTATCGAATGAGGAAATTCTGACCATAGATTTCTTCTTGCTCAACGAGTTTTAGCAATAAAATAGGGACCAGAACTGGTCAGGAATCCAAAAGAATTAGGCCTGAATTAATATATTTACACAGTGTATATAAATGATTCAAAAAGGAATGCGAATAATACATTATCTAAATATCATAAGCAGAAATCAAATGATCATACAGAAAAGAAGAGAATATGTGACAAGTCCTTAATGGATGAAAGTATGTTCGAGTAATATTAAAGATTGTGTATTTTATTACTATCTGGCTGAAAGTAATAAAATACACAATCTTTAATATTTGTACAACAATAACAATATTAACTAAAGGAGGTAATGTTATTACGGAAAATATCACAAAAAGGTCTAAAAGAACCGTACAAGTTCTTAGTAAACTTATAATAAACTCAATAATAAATATATTACGCTTTCCTGCGTCGGCTACGATTATTTCTGAGAATCGCCTTTGATTTTATGTGTCCAATATTATACGAAATAAATGATGTCTCAACGTGGACTTTAAGGTTATCTCGACAATATGCTGACAGAATCTCAAATCTAGTTATATTTTAGTTCAAACTTTATTATTAGTTCCGTTTTTAAACACCTACCTACATTACGTACGTTCGTCTGTCAAAAGAATATAGTAGCGGACGACTTCTGAAAATGTTTGTCTATCATCAGATGACATGTAGGTCATTGCCTCACGTTTTTAAGTTGCCATACAATTTTGGCATTTTCTACTGCCAAACTTTTTCTCGTACCCTTTCCCAAGTACATTTTATTTGCACTGACAAATGACAAATTCAGGATAAAATATGAAACAATTGACAGACGCGTCTTTTAGACGATCTCATTAAAATAAGAAACAGATGTATCTAACGAAATCTATCCATCTCGTTCATTTACATAATCAAACAGAATGCGGGAACGGTTGCCAAAAGCAAGAAAGAGATAAAGCGTTTACAATAGACCGTTATAGATTTTACTATTGACACGATTTAGTATGCACTCACGGCTAACCACTAACGGCCAACGTAAACAGTGTGGAGTCCGCACAGATGTTCGGTGACGCAAAGGCACTGATTGTATTAGTATTATGTTTAAGTTAAGTGGTTCTAATTGGAAACAAGCGGTCGGTTTACTTATTGATGAATTTGAAGGTTTGATGATTGCCGAACCTCTATGAATGAAATAGGGAATAGGTAGGGTCAATAAAATATAAATCTTGAATGAAAAGTAATGGAAATTTATTGTGAATTAATGTTGGTTGAAAAGTAATGGAAAACTATAGTGAATTCATTATTAATCATTAAAGGAACGAAATTGCTAACGGGTGAGGTGCGACACTAATAGTCTATAATTATTTCTTCCGCTAATTTCACCGAAAATCCTTTAGAGACAAAGATTTGAAAATCTAAATTTAGATTTATAACTACGTTAATCAACAAACTGTCTCAGGATTTATTTAAAAAATGTTTGTTTGTTATTTTATGCCAAACGCTATTGAAAATATACGCAAAGCTGAACGCCACGATGTTGCAAAATCACAAAATATACAGAGATTGGTGTATTATTCAAATATTTCATTATTATACGGAATGAATTTCAAGAACTACTTTCAAATGCATTTCATGCAACACAACAAGTAATTTGCAAATTTGAATAGATTAAGTATGATGCATGGATTACAGCGTTGTGCACTCATTACAAAAGTGTTACTTTTGAAATAAAAATGAGATTTTATATATTCAAAATATTTCTTACGAGACCTACCTCAAAGCGATTAAAGATATTATTAAGGACAGCGTTTAAAATTTAACGTACTTTATTAAGGGCTTAGATGTTAATAATCTCGATGCGAGGGATGTAATTATTCAGTTAGTTACAGCTTAAGTCGTAACTCTCCAAAGGATAGCTGTGCAGGTAGTAATTATAATATTTCATGCAAATGTTCTTCACGACGATATGAATATGATAATTCCATGATTTATGATAATATTAGTGCAGGAAGATTATGTAAAAATGCGAAAAAGATTAAGAGTAAGACCTCAGGTGTTTAATAAACATAAAATATTGAAACAAACCAAAACACAAATCTATTACTCTTATTGGAGATAAAAGATAATAAATAAGATATAAGTTGATTACAGATTCCTATTGAAATATGTGTTATATTAAAAGTTAAAACCATTAGTGATGTTTTAGCCATATTAAATAATTTTAGTAAAGTGTTTTAAATAATGTATAAAACACGATTCCAAACATAACATTAATTGAATCTTAGTAATTTAAGTAATGAACGCGCAAAAAATCTCTATATTTTTTTTACCATTCAATGTAGCGTCAAAATTAACATTATGATGATTTTAACGACCGATCTCGTTTGATATTTTACAAAAGGTCAAGGCTGGCAATACCGTTTGAGTAATATTTATCACGGGCATTGCAGTCGACTATTTATAATATCCAGTTTTGGATCCTAATTAACGACGCCAGAGATATAAAGGAAAACTTAATAGTAATAAATGTGTAGCATGAACTTATGAAGGCTAATCTTGTATTTGATGAAAGTCAAATTTATATAAATGATGATAAAATAATTGTCATATTTGCAATAACAGCACTATCGTACATATATCTATTCACTCGATTGGATCAGAAATAGACATCTAATGATTGTAATAGTGTAATGTAATCTTAACTACATCGTATCATGTTAACAAAGGTTCTAAAGGTCTAATGATTGCAACTTCATTCGTGGAAAGTAAACAAGCATCCGATCCTAATGAGTATGTAGAGTTAATAGGAAACAGTGTTATATGTTTTCGATATTAGATTCTGCTAAAGGGTACGAAAACGAATTAAGCAATGATAAAATACTTGATATGTTTGTTGACATATCGAATATCCGTGTACACGAATCGGTTATAATCGAACCTTTCTAATGAAATGGAAAATCGGATCGTGTAGGACAATAAGGCCTAATGTTTACAGTATCCGTGTTCGTAAGACGTGCTCAGGAGGTCCCGGTAACGATCCGTTGTTCCATACCTCATTACTCATGCTGCAAGCGTGGCCGCTTAGCCAATAAAATCAAGTAGGATTAACTCACCCAGTTATAGCTTCTTTCATATCCCAATTTTATTATTTCTCTAAGGAGAATCACTGTAGTCGTAGGTTACAGGGTTTTTATGACAACGGGTTTTATACGAATCTAGTTCGAATCGTAGTGATTGCAGCCGATATCTGCATTTATATTAAACTGGATGTGGCTTAGTGTTTGCTTTCATCAGACTTCTGTATCTATATATAAAATAATTACTGGTAAGGTTGCTAAGGTCATGCAAAATAGTAGTTGTCAAAACATATCCTCCGCTCAGTAATTCTCTGTGTAGATTATATTGCTTGATTGACGAGAGAAATTTATTTGAAGCGATAAAGTGTGACAGTCACTTGATGAATAACTTTAAATTTGTAAAAGTTCACATCAAATACTCCTACCGTCCCCACAATATTTCAACCATCTGCGTGTGTTGTGATTCAATAAGAGTATGTGACATAACGAAACTATAAATAGCTCAATATCGTTAAAACTATTAAAATTACAGCTATCATTAGCCCATATTGGCTCTTATATAGGCTAAGTACTCACACGATTGATTGAATGTCGAATAACGATAAATTAATGTACATTTTGGCAACCGCCTCGATCTTCGGTTGCATCAAAGAGATGCATATCTTATAACCATATAATATAATAACTATAATAATAATAAATCCATTGACGTACGCACACGTGTATCGTATGGCTGTAGTAAAATAATGCTTTATTATCTTAAGAATTCAAGACCTTCCACGTCAATCTTGATAATAATAAATCTGAAATATTGTTTTGTAAGAATATTACTCATGTTCTGACGTTTATTGGTGTTATTACTGTTTGTGTCGGGGTACTTTTTTCATTGTATTCAATATTTTTATTATATAGAGGAAAAAAATACTTTTGACGTAGATTTAGACACAACTTTAACTTTAATATAATAAAGTACGTTACTTTCATTTCGAACATTATTTTACGGTGGCGTAAATAATTTTTCGATAAATAAATAAGATAAGAAATGTGTAGTTTTACAATTACTTTACACTTTATCATAATATTCTCTTTCAAATATCCCACACTAATTAAATTTTAAATTAATTTATGGATATGATTAATGCATATGAAATTCAATCATTATAGAAAAGAATCCCGACTGCAGCAGAAGGTTTTAAACATAGCATATCATGTTTGTATGTACGATTCTCATTCATTCTTGGCACGCCCTACGGCCCAAACTATGTACTTGACGTTTTTTAACATACCTATGATGTGTATGTTACATTACTTCCGTTTTCAGTTGATTATTTTTGTACAGTTGTTGTTGTTTTATAATAATTATAAGTTGAATTCATAGTATTCGATTCCTAGTTCAACAGAAAAATGTCCACATATATCCTATATATTTCAAATAGGGTCATATTAAATGTTGTTATTATGTGCCTACACAGCAAATTATATGAGAAGTTTCTGGCACATATTTAATAAATTATTTATATTTATAAATTACTTTGACCTTGAATACCCATACTGTCGAGTTAGCATTAAATTAATTTGCGAAAGTAATTAAAAATTAAAGCAATTATAATATTTTAGTACTATTAATTTTAACTTACAGTATTATACTAAATAAAATTCAAAATGGTTTTATAATAACAATGGTTTGAGGGTGGTAGAACCCTTTGTGGTTCGACTCCGGCGGCACCACCGCCATACCTATTTCTACCTAATAACAGCAGTGTTAGGCGCTGTTGTGTTCCGCTTTGAAGGACGTGGTAAGGGAAGCATACTTTTCCGAGGCGTTCCAGCTTAGTCCTCTGGGGTAGCGGCGCATCTGTGGCCGACCTCAGACCTCACGAACATCTAATCCTATCTTGATTACAGCTTTCCATGGGCGGCAGAAGCCACTTACCATCAGATGGACTGCATGTTCGTCTGCTACTCCTATATAAAAAAAAAATAACATGACGATTAGGTATTGCAATTGCTACCTAGTTTAGTTGCCTTTTGAAGGTGGTAGAAGACGTAGGTAGACTGCGACGACATACTAATCACACCCGTTTCTACCTTATAACATCACTGTTAATTGCTACTGTGTTCTGGTTCCAAAGGTAGGACTGCAAGATTTTTGGCTTGTTGATGACAGACGCATATGAGCGGTAGGGACTACTTACCATTATGTGGCTTCCATGATACTATGCTAGTTCAATATTATTTTTTAAATAAAGTAATTGGGTTCGATTATAGAAATACTGTTCCATAATTGCCTTCATGTACTGTAAATTTAACAAAAAGTAAAAGTTGCAATATTTTACCCAAATATTTATTTTTAAATAGATTTATTGCCTACATTAAGAATACGTTTGTTGCAATTCGCAAAAACGAAATATTACACGTCACTTAACAAAAAGCTAGGAACAGAATGTAAATGCATATTTCATTTACGTCATTTAACAGAAAGCAGAATGTAAATATATTTACCCTAACCAAAACTTGATAGGTGACAACCCTGACGGCACATGCAACGGTATAAGGTAGTAAATCAAAACTCGCGTGTAAAAATTTTCGGTTGTAAAAATTTCCACCCTTCTAACATAATAACAGACTTATATTTTCGCAAAAGTAATCATAGACGTGATAACACAATAGACTCCAATAGGATTTTTTTTTGAACTAATATGTCTGTGAAGTTCTAAGCACGATATAATTAGATCGATAGAGTTGGTAAATGTGGCATTATGTAGATTTTTTTTGAATTGATTAAATTTAATATCAAAATATATGTATAACTTGATGCCATAAACATTGTATACCTAAACGATTAAACCTTTGTTACCTTTCTGCTCTTCTTTATAATTCGTGAACGAGAAACATAACAAAATAACAGAACATGTATATTGAAATAGGCTATGTGTAGTTATTTACTACTTCTATATCAATAGAAATGAATACTTTCACCGTCCGACAACTTTGAATTCCCTCTCCGTAATCCCTCGACCATTTAATTAAAACTTGCGTCATACGTACGAGTGGCAGTTAATACCGCATATTTGTAGTTAACCGCAGTTAATAACAGAGTACAAACTAAAACAGTTAAGCAAACCGCGGAGGCCATAACTGAGTTAATCCTCGCAATTGGCATGTAGTAATTCATTTGACCTATTATGCAATTTGTGGTTTAATGGCTTACGAGTTAGTAATGGATATAGGGTTTGATCCCCGGTTGGACAAGTAGTGAAAAAATACATATTTATTAGGTCAAGGTTAGGTTAGGTTAGGTTATGGTCCGACCAAAATTAAATGAAAATCACCAATAAAAACAAAAAAAATCATGTGATAAAATACCACACCACATCACACACCACCACATCACCACAGACATAAATAAGAATACCAAAAGAAAACATATGTCCTAAATACCATACACCAACCTCTGTTATTAATAATCAATCTATCCAATGTTAACTCTGCCAGAGATAGATTTATGATAATTACTTTATACTAGTAATTGTCAAATTACCATCTTTGTTATGCAAAATTTCGATAAATAGAATATTAATAACGGGCATATAATTTCTGCGACCGGTAATTGAACCTATGACCATTTGGACTGGAGGCCATTGCTGCATCGTAACTTGTCTACTAAACATCAATAATAACCACTTAAAAATCACGATTCATCACACATAACCACTATCATCAATATAATAAGCACGTGTGAGCGAAAGCAGCCCGCCCAAGGCCATTCGGTAAAAGTAGTGGGGATGGCGAACAAGGGGGAGGTGCGCACGCGCAGTGTTGCGTAATGCGCGTAATCGGTGACGTTGACATTGATTTTTAACCGGGTCGCCGCCGGCATAATGATACTTCGAAACTGGTTTATAGATGGAACTATGCAAGATTTTTGTTGTGTATCAGCTACGATCTTCATCGATTTCTTGAAGAATCATATTACTAGAACTCTTTAAAATTAGGTGTAGGGATTTCAATAATATATTTATATTAAATAATTTCTTGATCACAGATATTCGTAGGATAAGCGGTACAAACATGCAGACAAACAAGAAAAAAAAACAAAATTTTATTAAAAATAGGCTTTTGTAAAGCCATTTGAAAGTAGTTTTCGTAAAAAAATAACTATGTAATTTCATAATTAATGCAATATCTTCTATATGAGTTTGTTTTTTTTCTTTTCACATTTTGTCGTATTGATATTAAACATTGCTAATGTTGTTTACATACATGCTTCAAAGTCAAATAAAAAAACATACGTCTAGGAACCTTTACAAGACCGTCAATGCAAGAAGGTCAAATAAAGTGCACTGACGCGATAAAATCTAAAGATTTACGTGTACTTCATTCTTTTTTGAAACGCTAATAAGTAATAATGTCATCTGTCGAGCACAATTAATTTAAGACGACTATACCAAACATTTTAGTCGCCACTTTATTTTAATAGAATTAGTCAATTTACAAAGAGGCGCAACAAATTCGTCGTTAAAGCAAATAGAATTGAAAATCGCTCGAAACCTGGTTCTAATTTTAAAGCCCGAACAAAACGATTAACGCACCGCCGCCGATCCATCTGCAGGAAGCGATATTAAATTAACAAAGGTCCATAGATACTTAGCCAAACGGTGCTGCTAGACTGGCTAAGAATAGTTCCGGGCATTTGGCAGATGACCAGGCGGACAGGCACGATATAGTTAACAGTAGAGAAACAATAGATGGAATTGGCGCCGTCGATGATTATATTTTAGATGCCCCACGGTCGTTATTTAAACAAACCGTGCAGGGTACAGCGTTTGAACCTGACGTACATAATGATGACATAATTAACATTGAATGGATCGACCTGCAATTATTGTCGTACGTTCAGCCCGCCAGTTCGCTAGTGGGACATTTACAAGATCTATTGTGGTGTCTTGAATTTGGAACGAAAAATATATCGCCCCGTGGAGATATTAGCACAATGACGGACGTTTAAACATTTGAACACGCTCATCCTAAATGTCTGTGATCTAGATTCCGAACACTATTTATACGATTATTGGTGCTTAATTGTCTACACAAAGTTTTAGGAGCACTTGAATTACTAAGAGTACTTGAAGTACGACTACCGGCAATATAACAATTTACGCTTGTTTGCTATTTTATAAAATTAATATTGGTTAGTTTATTATAAGATCAAAAATAGTGCTTATCAATTTTAAATTTATTTTATAAATATATTGCAATTTGTGACATTCAAAAATAAGTAGTTCAATAATTTTATTAATTTCATATTCCCTAAAATCTATCAAAGTTCGTGGAACTAAAGGTTTTATCTAAACCAAGTACGGAGTAGGAATATACGAAAAAACTGTCATGTATCACGAAAGGACGCTAAAACAGCCTAGACGACATGCTTTCCAGTATTCCAAAAGACCACAAGAGAAACGTTAATAAAAAGGGAGCTAGACCCAAATCCCAATCTCGACCATGTAACCTACATTCGTGAGAAAGTAATCACAAAGCGCTCTCATTAGGGTTTATGACCCCATCAGTCACCCCTGTCACTGGATTAGTGGCCTGTTAGTGCTAAATCGAGTAGCCGATGCTTATAATATTGAGCTAGTGTTAATTTCTGATTTGAGCATAGCCAAAACATGCGATTTCAGAGTCAATGTTTCGGTCAGTTGTTTATTCAAAGTCACATTACGTGGTTGACTACGCTCTTATTGCCTTACTCGCAAATAGGAGTGGAATCTAATAGTAGAATAAATAATATACGAGTAGTATACGAGTAGTATATAGTCATTTATTACATCTGTCAGAGGCGCCTGGGCTTCGAACATTGTAACTCCAGATTGAATAATCGAATTATTTACCACTACGCTAGTACTGCTGTTGTAAACCGACAGTAAATTTGACGTAAAACAATTACTGACGGTCAAACAACATTTTGGTATATATTTATATTTTTACATGGATCATAATGGTGTATCAAATATTTACAACTTGGTAAAGTCAATTGTAAATAGTAAAATAGTTAAAAGACTATTAGTAGGTAATTATATTTAATACGGGATAATTACTTACATTACAAAACCCACATATTAAAAATAATAAGAGGAAACTCGATTAAAGCTCAAATTCAATGTTCAAAAAATCACCTTGAAAAAATAATTAGTTGCTGCCTTATAGCCTTGATCTCAAAAGAAAATAAACTACAAAAATCAAATTAAAAAGATAATTCAAATAGAGTTACATTGAAACAGTAACTAAATTACATACAGACGGTAACACCTAAATATGATTCATTAATCACAGCGGTCGTTAACGAAGTTTTACGCTATAATGGATACTATTATAAAACTGTGTCAGAGGTGTGTCTGTATATGGTGCATTGCTGAAAAGGTCATATGAACTTTGTGGTATTCAAAATGGCAATATTTTTATGGAGTAGGTATGGGTTTATAATTTATATGCTAGGTAAGAGTACCCCAGAATTGCAGGAGCCCTGTAACATATTGTACCATGTTGCTACAATGCGATTGTAGCAACATGGTAGAATACAAGGCAAGATTGAATGGTTTTAAAACATGCAGTGCTAACAACCGAGATCGTTGGAATAATATACCCTTTGTTATAGAAAAGCTCATAAAATTTAGCTACTGGTAACCCATTGAGCTTCCAAAGGCACCTTACATTGCTTAAATTCATAATTCAGTTAATCTATATAAACCGCGAGATAATACGAGTTTTGGGAGATAATCACAATACCGTTAAACAGTCTTATGATAAATAAAAGCGGACTCGGGAACATCTCGTAGTGAATCAGTTGACGTAAATGGAACAGAGCGAGTTATTTCGCAGCAACCGTTTAATTCATAATGTTTAGTTTACTATTCACATTCTGACAGGTCAAATTCCTTGACTGCCAACTGATGTGAATTATCGATTCACGTAAAGCAGACTGCACACCTACGTAAGGAAGATTACATCATATTATTGCCAAAAGCTATTGTATGATTAACCTAATCTACAGGAATCGCGCGAGGAAGGCAGGGAATCTGTTTCTTTTGTTAGAACTTCAAGAGAATCCATACATGTGTTGTGAAGTTGATGAAGAAATTTTAGGAAATTTCTTGCCTGGACGAGGGTTTTTCTGCATGTAAGAATAAAAAACTTTATTCTTCGTAGTAAAAAGAAAACTAAATAAATCGACAACAGGCAACACGTAAAGGTCGAAGACGGAAATCAATAGCTTAAAATATCCGACAATAAAGCAACGTAGAGTGGCATAGACGGCCACAGCCCTAAGATAAAACGACAAAGCGCACGCGCATCTATTTACGTTCGTCATAAAACGTCGGTTTGATTTGATCAGCCACTTGTACATACTTCAAAAAGCCCGGATCGAGGTCGAATCGGTATTGGATGCCCGGTATTATTCTGATCTGGACTATTACAGCTTGTACTATCGTTGCTTCGATGTTTATTCAAATCGTAACTATCATTCTAAAATTAAACCCTGTTTTTATGTTACTAAATATTTTATAGAAAACGAAATATTTTAAATTCATTATTGGTACTGGGAGGACATAAATATTCATAGTAAAGTTTATTTACCTTTTATAAGAAAGAAAAATATAACAATGCATGTGCGAAAAGGCAATCAATAAATCAAATCAAGCTTATCATCAGCTACCCCACAATTTTCATCGAGACCATCATTAATAGCTAGCTAATGACTAATAACGTAGCAGCTCACTCAAAATGGGGTCCAAATTATTATTGTTCAACTTTTATAGATAATGCATAAGGCAATATTGATTTCCTTCCAGGAACCTTCAACGATATTAAAAGATCATTATCAATTTTATTGACCATCATGTGCAACGAAATAAGAATAATGCTTGTGCATAAATTTGAATTTCAATTTCATACAAGTTTTTACAACAAAGTAATCTTCATAATCTAAGACTTGCAAATTGCACTAAATTACGAAAAAAAAAATCCATAAAATCCAAAACTTAACTGATTAACGTAAAGTAGAATAGCGTAAAATGTTTGCCTTCGAACAAGATTGACGCAATCACGTGTTTATCTCCGCAAAAAAAACCGAACATCATGCACAATGAAGTAACACATCCGCAGCGTAATTACCTCAAAAAACCTTCAACAAAAACAATGTCCTTCTCATTTGTCGTGTTGAAGACACAAACCCTGCGGGGGGAGGACATAAAAACGATGTGGATGACAGCGCGGTTGCAGAACAAAAAGCAATAATTCCAGTTCACATTATTGACACGTCATCTAATAGTGGTATTGCGTGTTGCGCACAAAGGAAATTATTCGTCCCGGGAGCGAGGAGCCAAAGCCTCTTATTGCCATTGTTCGAAGCGTAATTCATTGCCGAATAGGCTGCTCGGACCTAGGTGAAGGTTGTTGTCTCTAAGCTCTCGGAATTGTAACCTGCCAGCGTTTACTGAGAAGATAATTGGATCTCATTGCGGACTCTGATGCTATTAAGATAGTTCGTTGTTCTCTTGACTGCTACAAATTGTTGCGAAATAAAAAAAATACAATGGCACAACAATTTTTCAAAAAGTTTGAAATATAATCCAGGAGGGTAACCAAACCATTTTATTATAATAGTTTCGACAATTTTCTGATAATTTACAATACAACATGCATTGTTTAAACTCAGGTGAAGGAAGATAAATAAACGGACCAATGATCTAATACGTCGAAACAATCAATCTTTCGACTACCCATTTATAAGCGTACAGGTATTTCTGACTGCATATACTGAATAAGTAATGAGTTCTATAAATATTTCAAAAACTACAATTACATTGTCACAAACTGTTGTAGACATATGTTTGCATATTGATGTAGAGTAACTAAATATATAGTATCGTATATTATCCAGGTCAAAGCATATAATAAAATGCCTATAAATATCAATTTGAAATAATGACCAATCAACCAGTTACAACTTATACTGAACATGATATTGAAACGAACATATTAAGAGCTCTCCACACTGGCAGTAATGAGAAAATTGTGCATCGATTTGGAACCGATCGTTCAATCACTGATATGAGATCCATTACTACTGTCTCACAAAGAGCGAGAAAATAATAAACTGACCACACTATACTCCCTTTTGAAATATTTTATTCATTTGAAAAAAACAACAAAGAATTGTCAAAACACAACGTGAACAGTCCTTGTGTGTAATTTACTGAAACGTTTCCTTCCCTACTTGATAACTTCTTTACTTTTTATATTTTGTATGATAAATATTTTTGGCTTCTTTTTAAAGTATTTAATAACGCGTATAATTTATACACAGAGAATTTAAAAAAAAGTATGTAACTTAAGTAACCACAAACCTCGATGATAATATCGAATGTTTGATATTAATTATTTTACTTCATGAAAATGAATTTTATAAAATTCAAGTGGTCCTCTAGTTACTAATAGGGAAACAAGTCCCTCATTGTTTATTATGCATGTAACACAAAATTATACGGAATATACATAACAACAGCCAAGCAATCATTACTATCAGGTCAATTTGAGATCAGAATTGGACCAATCAAAATGTGAAGCAAATGAATTCAGGTAACGCTAATTTTAATATAACTACCATGCAATTGAATGAATTTTGATTTTGATGTGAGAAAGTAAAAAACACACTGTTTCACTCGTAAAACAAAAACCAAATTCAATATTACCAACCAATAAAATCCTAAACCGATGTCGCTCCAGGAATAAAACAGTCTAATAATACATCGCACCCGGAAATTGAATAGCAGGCCTTTGTATCTAGACATTCGGTTCATTCTAAAGACGTTTCGCTCGTAGCGTTTCAACAATCTGCCGTTCGATCGCCGGCCGACAGTGATGAACGCCGGCCCAGATCGGTAGGCACGCGACACCCGAGATAGATATTTTAATGCGACCCGCAATTATATCGACTCCTATTGCAGACTCATTCACTCCTTCATTACTATCGTTATTATTTGCACCAGACTCCTTCATTAAGTTTTTCTAATGGTCTACTCATTTAAAAAGATTCAGGTCTTATTAATGAATATTGTTGCAATGTTCTAAGGCTTTAGTAATGTTTTTGTAACTTGAATTTCTGTTTAATCCATACCTTAGAAAATATTTTAGACACTTAATATTAGTATGTTTAATACTAATTTTATTTATAAGAATTAAGAAGTTTAATTAATAAATCTATACTAATATTATAAAGAGGAATACTATTATAAAGAGGAAAACTTTGTTTGTTTGATTGTAATGAATAGGCTCGGAAACTACTGGACCGATTTTAAAAACTCTTTCACCATTCGAAAGCTACATTATCCACGAGTAACATAGGCTATATTTTATATGATATGTATATATATTTAATAAATAGATTTTGAGGCGGTACAAACTTTCAGTCAGGTCAGCTAGTATTTAATATAATTGAAGTTAAAAAGCCGACGATTAAATTAAAATAAGTGTCTTATTGTTGGAGCACGGGTCTAGTCTCCAAATGAAAAGGATTCAGGCCATGGTCCATTACGGTAGCCAAATTAGCCAATCCCTTTTTAAGACACCATTCATCATTTCAAAAGCTTTAACCTTCAAGTTTAAGATTAAAGATTTGTTTGCTTATGGCCGGTTGTAAGCTTTATTTTCAATAATATAAAACATGCCATAGCAATTTAATGGCATAGGTTACCTCTGATGATATTTAGATACATAAACAACAGCATAAGTGATGCCGGTGGGCGACAAATACAAGAAAATAGTTGTTTTATATTCGGTCGAATCCCACAGGAGTTTCTAAGTACGAAATTTAGTTGCTTACAAACTCAATTTGCCAAGATTTGAAACGATGTTAAGGTTATATTCAAAGTCACGTTTGTTGATACATTCCTGTATTATGCTGGTAGTATCAAGGAATTACCGTTCAAGGTTTACTTTATAGAATAAACTAAGACACAATAGTATTTTTATTTATTATTTTTTCTGATGATTATTATTTCATGATTTTCGCATATACCTAATGCATTATTCAATTCTTAAAACTTCCTTTTTAAAAGAATCTGGTTCGATAGATGGCAAGTCAAAAATGATATAAATTATATCTGCTGTGTGCCTAGAATAAAGATGTTTTGATAAGAAGGGATTTAATTCCAAAATATGTTACTAACTTTTTTATTTAAATTGCCTTGTTATGGTCAACCTTGCGTTTAGGTCAACCTCGAAAGCCTTGTTTTGTGTGAAGAATGTGTGATGAGGCTGAAATCTTGCAATCAGGTATAAATTATTCATGATAACATTACTATAATCAGAGTAGGGAAGTCAAAGCATACATAGTAGGTACACATTAAATACGAAAACTTAAATCTCTGGATTAATTTAAACATCACCTTGAAATTTGATATTTTAGTCAATGTTCAGTTGAAGATAAACAAGCTTTCTGTATTTCACGTAAAATGCTTGCGTAACGATAGATTAAAAAGCGTTTATTTATAATTTATCATCAATATTAAAAATAGAAATTCCCAAATCTTTTAAAATTCTCCATCAATTTCTTTTGACACCATTACAAGATGAATCACGTCGTCGTCACGTCTCATCCATCATGTTAACGACATCTCTAATTATAAACATACTAGCTACGCTCTTGAGGCTTCGTTTGTTCTAAGGTGGGAGAACCCTTTCTGTTTAGACTCCGGCGGCACCACCGCCACATCTATTTCTACCTTATAATAGCAGTATTAAGCACTGCTGTGTTCTGGTTTGAAGGTTTGGTAAGGAAGACATACTTTTCCGAGGCGTTCCAGCTTTATCTTCAGGGCTAGCGGGGCATCTGTGGCCGACCTCGGGCAGCAATCTAATCCTACCTGGGGTTGATTACAGATGTCCATGGACGACAGTAACCCCTTATCATCAGGTGGACTTTATGTTCGACTGCTACTCCTATATTATAAACAAAAGTTATATTGGACTTCCAGATTACACAATCCCTATGTGAGAACTTTGTTGAAACACAGTCAGCAAATTTTAAATGGGCCAGCGCCCGCATTCCTCGCCGCTTTATTCAACTACTGTGCTTTATACTGCCTCGGTTCGCGACATACCTTTGTCCATCGCATATGCATTTTTCATTCAGCATTTTTTCGCGTTTATTTGCTTTAACCGTATGATCGAATAACAAATTGTAAATTCCAATTGCTGCGACAAATACATTTATATAATACATTCCTTTTAATAATACATTTACCTGAATACAGATCAGCTAGCTAACGTTATGTTGACATTAGTTTAAAATTTACAATATGAATATAACCTTATTTGTAGGTAGCATGAAAAATCCTATTCTATTTTAAAATAATGACAGCTTTCAATTTTAAAATAATTCAGCTTACATTGACTACTCGTTGAAACAAACGAAACTTATAGTGACTTGACATCTAATTGAGTATGGAGATTAGTATTGGTATTAAAAGTTGCATTTTAATTTTAGTATTAAAAGTTGCATTCTAGTTATGTTACTGTTACTGATATATCAAATTAATCATTTAGTACTCTAATTTAGTCATAGTGTTTTCTTTTATCACAAGCTACGTACCTACGTACCTTTGTTGAAGTGGCAATAAAATGATGATATAAGGATAACAATAATATCAAAGAATATGATAATAAGATCATAAAATAAATAATTATCCATTCTAAACAGCGTTTCATGCTCGATAAATTTTAATATCTCTTTAACAAACTCTAACGACTACTCGTAAATTCAAATCTCGTCATTCGTCCATAAATGAAAAATGTAATAAGGCACAGGCTTACAGAGGAGCTTCAGATGACTTGCCATTTTACTTCCACCGTGCCACAATCATGCTAATTCATTCCTTTCCTTGCGTGATATCAAAAAATTTTTCACGGCACTGCCGGTGTGAATACAGACATAAATGCAACTGGAAGGGCCGTGTCTATTCACAGGGCGTGACTATGTTATTTTTACGATCCCAATAATAGAATCCGGACTCTTGACAAGAGGTTTCGTCACATTTTCGTAACCGACGCTTCCATTATTACTTTTGGGAGTGACGACCGTTTTATCTGCAGATATTATTTTTTTATTACGGTATTTACTAAAAAGTATTGTTTTGTCCACATAATGTTATCGTAATCAGTACTCATATAAATTATTTCTGATATTGTGTCTTACGATAATCAGGCAATGTAATACGACAATAGTCGATAACAAATGTTTATTGTTTTCGAAGCCGTTAATCGGTATCAATATTTATTCTTGTTCTCATAATCCTTTATTAAATTCCTTGCATCCTTCAGCGCCCAGTAAACGCTGTCATAGAATATTCGAAACGAGTTTAAATGATACTTCAAAGCTTGTTCAGTATTATTTACCTCGTTATTTGCTCACGAACATACTCATAATATTATATTAACTATTACCGTCGTTACTTGCTGTTTAATCAGTTTATGATCAAACATAAGTATCGTCTGGAGCGTTTTAACTATCACCAGATGTTCCCGTTTCCGTGTCAAACGATTTGCGACGAAGCGATGTCTTCCTCTCAGTGTCCAGCTACTCTGTGTTGTTCTATGAATACATATGCAAGCCAACTCGCATCTAATATTGTGCCACTGTCGTTGTAGTAACATAGATTTATTTCCCTATTTCTACCAGCAATTTGAAATTGAACGGTCTTGATTTATTTGCATCCGTTCTGTCGTATCGAATGAATTTATAACAGCGATGCGCTTTTATCTCGCATATTACTTACACATTTTCCGATACAAATCCTTTTAGCATTTAGATCCGAATATGCGAATGGATTGTATGACTTTGCTACCATTTGACATTTTTCTCGATTGTGAGAAACATTTGATACAATATTTGATTAATGGGCCACTTGAGCATACATGAAACCGTATGTAATTCTCTATGTAATTTCTAACGTCACGTGTATTAGGAGTTTCCGTATTTAGTTATATAGCAACAATATTTGCTAATATTATTTCTTATCATAATATTTTCAAATAACAAAACGATTCTATATTATCAGGCAAAACCGAGAAAAGTATTTCATGCATGTATATATTTAAAAAATCCAAATATTTTATAGCTACTTTTATTACATTTTTGATTCCAAATTTGTGTTACATACACGCATATACTAGGTATAGTAATAATAAGGCTTCAGTTTTTTTTTATATACTACCCACAAATTAAGCAGAAAAATACAAAAATCTCCACAAATCCCTAAGCCAAGATAAAAGAGCGAGACTTACTAAGATATTAAGGACAGACGTACATAAAACCGCCATCACTCTTCCAGTCGGTCTAACTCTACAGGGTGGCCATTTTGCGACATCCCACTATTTGGGTCAGTGGCGCAGTGACGCCACTGATGACACAGGGTGCGTTTTATTGTTCAACTTGTTTTTTACATAATGCATCGTAACGTTTTCTTTTTACTGGTATTTTCTTTGTCGTTATATTTTTGATTTTGTCAATAATTCGTAGATAACTTATTTTATTAGCATTTTGAAGGTAAAGTAACTGGAACGAAAATAACTATATCGTCTGAAGTGCGACAATTATAATTCAGTATCTATAATTATATTAGCATTTCGTAACTTTCTATGTTTCTTTATTCGTCATTAAAGAAAATAAATAAAAAAGTATCTGAAAAAGTTTAATACATAGCGGGAAAAATCGATTTCAAAATTTTCAGTACAACATAGTATTTGTGCACCTGCGTTGGAAACTTCTCAACAAAGTTCGATAACATTGAAACAAATAGGAAATGGAAGCGAAAAACTTTATAAATTATACTTTTGTACAAGACAAATTATAAACAAACATTATTGCACTGCACTATTATATATTCCAAAAGTCTATGTATGCTTCTGATTTCCTTTCGTTCCTATTTTCCTCATAATACATAAAATATATTATATGTATGTTATATTATATCTATATTATATTATATTATTGTATATATGTATAAGACAGGCAAAAATCCCTCACGCTCATCAAAGACAAATAATACCAAATGTCAACCACGTAAGATTTATTCTCTTCAACGGACTAAAATAGCGCGAAAACGAATACGAGAACGTTACAGACATGTGAATTCCTAGACAAGTGTGAAATTTCCGAGAGTTTAAAAAAAGAAGCGATTTCGGTTTCCGCTTCCTGACCGTAAAAACCGTTTAAACGGAGCACACACTAATGTAAAGTGCTTTGCGATCGTTCGCGTAACCGAGTGCCATTTACTTGGAAAAGTATTTAAACACTTATACGAAAATAGCGTTTACGTAATGTTCGTAATCTATGGTGTTAACGTCCACAGATCTTAGGTCAATGCTTCTCAACGTTGGTCTCGGCCCCCTGAGCTTATTAGCACTCAGTTAAAAAGGAAAAATAAATGTAAAGCTCAAACAGATATTTACCAAGATATTCTTAAATTGAGACAGGCGATTTAAAAGTAGATACTGTGTAGATTTAGGTGTACTGTTTCTCTGACAAGACCTCTTTAATAAGACCTAGATAAGTTTAGATTCACACAGCGCGTAATACTGCTGTTAGACATAAATAGGAGTGAAAGGAACCACAAAAGGTTCTATCAACTTCCAAAAAAAAGTCACACAAACATACTGTATTACCATACTAACAAGATCATTGGAATCACAAGCTTCGAGGTAACTCAGTTACCAGCCGATCGTCTTCAACACGAGAGGATCACGATTCAAATCCAATCCAGTTGTTATTGCTCTCAGAAGTTCTCGGCGCGAGACTGCGATTAAATTTGCAAAGTTTTTTTTTCCGTCTTTTTCAAAACGCCCCGGGGAGAGTTCGGGATTTGTGAGATCTCAGTTTGTTAAAGGTTTCATCAAAAGTTTATGGTAAAGCCAGATCATCGAAATATCTTGATTGCTTTACTGAGTAGGTATCTAACTAATACTTTATGTATACAAGAAATAAGTGACAAGAAATAAGTGAATTCAAGTGTCTCCCGGGAACAAAATCACTAGTTTTTTATGCTCCCCTATTATTTCTTATAACGGTGATAATCATTATTGTGTTTTGGTTTCAAGGGTGTGATAAAGAGCACCCATGCGAAACGTTTTAACTTAATTTAAAAAAAAAGGTCTGTCTTTATGTAATAATTACTGAACCAGTTGAACTGTTTTTTCTCCATATGCCCCTAAATTGTATTAAAGTTACAATTTTGGTATAATATAGTTGAAATTGTAGTAGAACGTGGATAATATAATTTCTATGATATAAATCGCTCGGTTACGTGGTAAAGTATAAAGAGTTTTTGGTCGTTTTAAGCGTAAGTATCCCTCTAGTCAAAACATGTAGTAGTGAAGAGATCTCTACAGTCTCCATATAATAAGACTACAGCGTTCAGTATTATCACAGCAGCACAGAAACTTCCAGCACATTTATTTTAAAACAGTATAATAAAACAGAATAAAACATCTAAGTAAAGCCAACAGTGCGTACAAGAAGCCTGGAGCCCTCATCAACGAGCCTCCCCGCAAACAATAACAGACGTAAACAGGAGATTAAGACAATGCTCAGTTACAAAGTCGTTTCAATATTATAACTGAATGAAACCAACCGTGCTGACTTGTCACGCAGCTGGATGGTAAGCGATGAGCGATAACTCGCTTGAAAAATAAAACTATGCATGTAAGTACGTCTCATTTGCTGGAGGCTGTATTTAAACAATTATCATAAAACGTGTACACATAAAAACCATTTTAGCACATGTCAATGTAATGACAGTGCCACTACACTAGTATTAATTTAGTACTTACATTGACTTATTTTTGACGTTGAATGTAAAAAACTTTGCACCAAAAATGTATGTTTAATAATTTATTTATTTATTTATTTACTCACATCTTACATCTACATCTTACATCTAACATTACAGGGTTGCCTAATGCGTTAGTGTACTTCACCTAATACTTTAATGAGTTCATTATCAACCCATTAATGTCCCACTGCTGGGCACGGGTCTCTTCTCATAATGAGAAGGATTAGGCCATAGTCCACGCGCTGGCCAAGTGTGTATTGGTAGACTTCACATACCTTTAAGATTTTTTTTTATAAATCTCTCAGGTATGCAGGTTTCCTTACGATGTTTTCCTTCACCGTTTAGCTAGTGATAATTAATTTCTAATATAACTTTAATGAGTTACAATACCTTAATTAATTACAACGTATCTCATGTTTGACCGTATTTTTGACTCGTACCTATTTTTGACCTAAATTGAAGCCCATCTACGTCTTAGTTTACCGATGTAATAAGTAGCAAATGTTTTTCCTTATGATAATTCCAGTCTCGCTTATCACTAAAAGGCGTAAAGTGAGACAATTGACAACACTAACGAGTAAAGATTTATACAATCAAATGTGAAGGGGAGACACGTTGTTGCTATGCTACTTAATAAAAGCCTCTCAAATCCCATGAAATTCCCTCGGGGTAAGAAACAGTACTGTTCTTAGGGCAAACACACACAGTGGGTTTTCCAACGCGATTTAAAACAAGTAATACTCGTAACTGTCACAATAGTTGAGACATAACAAAGAAGGATAATATTTTGTTCCTTTGATTCTGTAAAAAGTAACAGACTATACCATTGCAAAGAATATCAAAATAATCGTAATTTTGTAAAGTATGTAAGGCCAAAGTTATCGTTATACAATTTGAGAATATTAATTAAAAATATAATAAGACCGCCTATTGCGTACTGTTTCACCTGTAATGTGTATTGCGTATTGTAAAATTTCAACTGTAAGTGTGCAATAAAGAGTAATATATCTTATCTTATCTTATCTTAATACAAAAAAAGTTCATAAAATTCTTAAGAGTTAACCAAATCGCAAATGTGTAAACGTCCTAAATCTGGGCACGCACGATGGTAATTATTTGTAAACCGAAAAGGCGAGGCGTGGAAGGCGGATCGCGATAACGTTTCGCATCATACGTTTATAACGTACAATAGAAATAAAGCCGTGCGTTGATGACGCCCCACTGGATTTCTGTCTTACTACCACAATACATTACTTAAAATTATATAACATTAGTACAGAAAAGTGTATACAGGAAAATCCAATATTTTATGCATCAACAGTAGGTATAACAAGCACTGTAAAATTAATACATGATTCGGAGCGAACTAACCACAGATGTAGGCAGCGAAAAATAGCCTTGGCTACAAATAATATCATGAATAAGAAATGACTGTATTGACTCATCAGTTTACATACGAGTACCACAGAAGCAAACCCATAAAACTGAAAACGACACAAACGGCGATTTTACTACAACGTTTTTTACTTGACATCATTCCACACGACCCATACACGGTTGATTTGTTAAACGCAATACATAAACGAACGGTGTGCATAAAGTTAATACCATGAAGAACCATACGACGGTAGAAAAGAAACCTTTGTGTCGTACGTAAATTATGACGAGCTTTGAAACGTTACTCCCCTTTTTATTACGTACCCGATTGTTGATGCAAATGAAACAGAGGAAATAGTTGATGCCATTGTTAAAACTCCGGCAACGGGTACAAAGGGAACTGAATGAAGAGTGGAAAGTGGATTAATTTGAAATGTGAAACATACAGCCAACTGCAAGCTAGTAACAGACCGCGTTAGCAACAGAGGAACTTTAGAGAACACATATTCAAATGGAAATATTAAATTTTAAAAATATTCTGTTTTTTATAAAAGCGGAAAAATGCGTAGTGTGTGTAAAAAAGTTGATAAAAACCGGTATAAAACAAACGTTGATAAATAAATGAAAGTTGTAACTGTAGAAACGTATAAATTTAAACAAGACCATAAAAGTTAAACCAAATAACAAAATTACAGTATACATGATAACAAAGAGGAATTAATAGGAGAAAACAAGTTGTTAACAAGTTACACGAATACCGCGAGTTACTCGAGTTACCTCAAAAGTTACACAATTACGTGGTAACTACAAAAGGGGGTTCATGAATCCGGTGCATGCTCAATTTTCCGACATTCACAGCGTCAAGGAGACGGTCGTAAGCTCGCGTGCTGTTTCGCTTATTAGAGCCTCAAGTAGCCAATTAAAATAATGACGGATAGGCTTTTAGGGACTTGTGGTACTGCCAACGATTACATAATGAGTCGAGTCGAAAAATAGTAGCAAAGAGAGCTTAAATATAAAGACTGAAGTACTGACTTTATAATGTGTACTTCAACAAAGTTTAATGGAAAGTAGACTAAATGAAGTTTGAAATTATTCAGAAATATGATTTAATATGACATTGCATGGTATCGCAGCCTAAAATTTGTCGTGCGTGTACAAATACTTAGAAAGAATATAGTCCAGGTAAATTATGCGATAATTATAGAAGATCTTTAAAGTACATGACGCTTACTTGACATAAACCGAATTATAATGAAAAACGATTAGCAGTAAAAGTAAGAGTTGAATTTGTAGAAGTAGCCATAACGGCAACTACCTCGATGTACATAAATTTATTATCTCTTTATAGCTTACATTTCGTTAGCTATGAAACGCGTACCTTAGATACCGCACTACTAAGACTGAGTTACATTAACATTATTTACGTCCATATCTAAGTCAGTGCCTTTGTAATAGATTTAAGTTATAAATGCGAAATGCGCTACTTTCCAACAAAATGAGTAATTGGCCATTACAGCATAGCAAAACACGCGAATGACTCGAGAAAAACTTGTTCACCATTTAAATTTTAAACAAATAGTGCTGCAATGAAGTGGAATTAACGATACATCATTACTATTTGCATAGATAAAGTAATTTATTTCAATTGTTGGGTCTGCTTGTAAATGTAAGTTAACAGAATTAATATCAGTAAATTATTCTGGTAACAAAATTTTTATGCCGCTAATGGAAATGTATTCTATCTCATTTAAAGAAATAGAAAAGAAAATCTAAGATACCTAACTAGAGACCGGGATAATAAAAGCAAATGAGAGGAATTCCACGAAAAATGAAATAAACAAAACTCAGGCTATAAATTAAGCAAAACGGGAATGACGCGAAAGATAAGCGATAAAATCCAAAAGAGGAGGCTCTTAACAAAATCCGATCCCGGCCGTTGTCCCTGCGTATCCCTGGACAAAATGAGATCCCTGATTAATTATCCCTGTTCCCTGCACACGAGACGTGACTCGCTTCATTTTGTATTCTTTTTCCAAGATTACATGATAAATACACGTATGTATGTGCCCGATACAGAAGCCCTTTTAATGATTACGCATCGATGCACGAACGAATAATAGTAAGAAATGCAGCGAAAAACGACGATAGAAAAAGGATACGCGTTTGAAATATTTATGTATGTGTACTTGTATATAAGAAACGTACGAAAAGAAAAAGAGTCGATATTTAAAGTGACCAAATAAATAAATATAATAAGATCGGGCACAATGTAGCTCCTTGAGAAACTCCTGTAGATTTTTCATACAGTTAGAAATTTAGCAAAATATCTACATAAGTTGAACCTTATAAAACTTTACACAAAGGTGTTATATTCTGTAAGTAACTTTTTATCTCTAAAATATATAGGATTGTTTGAATAAAAATTAAAGAAGGAAATCATTTGTTACAATATAATGTTAAAAATGAAGGTGTAATAAAGACCTTAAACACTGGGAATATGTAATTCCGACCTACATGAACGTTTGCAAACGAACATAGCAATATAAAAACGTACCTTTTACAAGTAAAGTGCTATACATTACGATAAAAAACTGACACATAATGTACGAAGTGCATGCTATCTCATGAATATATGCATATCTATCGTAGAAGAAGAAAAAACTGCTTATAACAAACGTACAAGATAACGCCCTTACTTTGCAACGCAAGTCGTGAATGGGGTCGCCAGGAGGTTCGAGAATTTATTGGACTGAGCCATTATGTAATTCTCAAGACATAATACAGGTAATTAATTTTATAGATTTTCATCGTTACAATGATATGAATAGCTAGTGTTTGTTCGTTTTCATCAGATTATTAAGCTCATTTGCCTATCGTGAAGACTATCAAACTAGCACAGGGCTGTCCAAGTCGGACACGACAACGAACGAATTAAAAATGGTGATGAAAGTTGACAAGGGAATATGAATATGTTTGCAGAATATAAGTTTTATTGTCTTTTAAACAGTTCACTTTGATTGAAAATGGTTTAGCGGATTTCACAATAATGTCTTGCGGAGCACCATCGTGTGGTCCAATCTCATACACCACACTCTTCCCATTTTAAAATTTTAAGAAATGATCAGCATTTACCAGTAGCACAATAATACCTCTCGTTAAGTATCTTTCTTGAAGACAACTAAACATGTCATCCACCATTAATTTACCCAACACCAGCATCAAAATCCTCTTTTCCTAACCAGTCCGCACAGATCTTACAACATGGCGACCCCAGTCGTAAACATAATGAAAACGGAAGCGTAGAACGTCTGCAGAACATATCGCCACCTGCTGGAAATTTATTGCAACTAACCTGTAAATTACTAACACGACAAAGGGGCTAGAGGAAACCATTATTAGTCCGCAAGGTATTTGAACGGTTGAAGCTAAATAGGGAATTTCCTTGTGTTCACTAACGGCGCACAGAAAAATACTTGACATTCAAAGGAACTCTCATTTTGCTTTGAATCTTGTGGGTTTCTTAGAAGTAAAAATACGTGAAGAAGTACGAAGTTGAGTAAATAAGATATAGTCGGAATTGTGTAATCTGTTAAGTTGTCGTAAAGTTTTACAGAGCTGCGAAGTGATTTCTATAGAAATTTTATTTCTCTTGTAATGATGGTAGAACGCTTCCTGGTTCAAATGTGGTAGCACCACCGTCACAACTAAGTCTGAATCATAACACCATTAACGCGATTTTGTCTGCTGGTTTATAGGATGTGGTAAGGCTGAGTCACTAACGTGAGGCGTTCTGGCTTAGTCCTCGGGAGTACCATATATCCGTGATCACTTGATGACTTTCACGATATGAAACTTTAATTGGTGTGATCACTGATGTTCATGGGCGGCAGTTATCCGGTGGTCGATGCGTCCGTTTACTAAACAAACTTTAGGTATAAAAAGTAATATATAATTCAGTTGCATACCTACATTTACGTAACCTAGTTTATGTCTTAATTACTCTGTAAACTGAACTAAAAGATTTTTAGATCCAAAACCAGATAACTCGCGGCCATCCGGGAAATGAATTTATTTCTAACATTATTTCCAACGACAACTATTTACATTTACGCGATTTCAAATATGTCTAGTAAGAAATATCTATAAATTTCTCTAATTAGAAATGTTAAACAGCATGTTAAAAGATAAAATTAACTGGAAATGTCTTTCCGCTAATACGCATCCGAACAGATGTGTCCATCAGTCGCATTTTGGCATGGAAGTAACGTTATAACTGCTATATAGGTCCGCACATACGCATCAATTATTGTGTTTTTATGGAGCATAGGAATGCTTACTTCAGAATTTCCGAAGATTTATATTTCAGATGGACCGATTAATGAATTTCTGAAGACGTAGTTCTGTTAGGAAAGGACTATTTTCCTATAGTTCGTTTCAATATATTATTTAACGTATAAACGGCAATCGGTTTCATATCCATCAGTTCCTTAGTGACTTAAAAATGTGTTTTTCCTTAAGAAGTTGTGATGAGTATGTCAAATACAATTTTACCCACAATATTCTTTTGCATTAGCGATCACTTGCCATTAAATAGACTGCGTGCACGTGTCGTACTTGAATTTTATAAGAAAAACACTTTTTAAATGGGCCATTTAAAGAAGAATGCCGTAGGATTACAAACAAACATCATAGCTACTGAAGTTGATAGCAAACTTTAAACACAATATGGTCACCGTACCGTACAAATCATCACAATTTCGAAACATTTTTCCGTGACAGACAATGATCGTGCATTACCCGCTCATTAGCTACCGAGCATTATCAAATGTTACCAGATTACGCAAATCGTCAAGATCTCCGCAAGGTCGCACGTTCCTCTCCATCAACGGGCCTTTGTTGCGATCGACGTCACTCGCGTAGGTACAGCGGAGTTTGCAACTATTATGATAATTATAGTTATTCATACAAGTATTTGTATGTTGAAATATAATTATTGCAACTTTACAATTACAGTTTTACATAGTACACTACAACTGTCCCTAGTCACGTCAACACTGCCGACAAACTGTTTTACAGTTTGGCAGACTTACTTTCATACGTGTGAACCTTTTTTGAGAAAATAAATAAAATAATTAAAAAGAAATGGGAGAATAAGGTTAGCTTCATAACTATAAAAGTATAATTTATACAATATCTAAAACATTACATTATAATTCTTCTTGCCAGCCCTAGTTAATTTATTATTTTGACAATATTCATAATAAAATAAAGTTAATGCTTCCGACTCTTATACTTCAACGGCAAAATTTTAACCATCTACGTATAAGCCCTAATAAGTCAACTGTAGAACATAAGCCTCCCTTAGACAGGGTGGTTTCACTTCACCGCGCTAGCCTATGCGTGTTAGTCCGACATTCGAATTCGAGCCCACATGTCTAGAAACAAAGTATGTACCTAATATATTTGTACAAAAATAAATTACATAGTAGGTTTGGTAACCTCACGTATGAAGTTAATTATGTTACAGGCATTTTATGCATGTCAGTATGTAATATAAATACATTAACATATATGGTATTCGAGCTACCACCGCGGTACCATATACGGTACTTTAACTTTACCGTACATCACATACGCTCGAAGGTGCGAAGGCGAGATTACTAGGGCATCAACACCACACTTATTTTCACTATACAATTATGCTGTGCTGGAGACTGCAATGTATGACAGAAATATTAAGGTGCCTTTCCACTAGAGCGAGCCTATTTGTGGACTAATACACATCCATAGCTTGGCTACCTTGCATATCTCTAGTGGAGAGGCACCCTAATAGTATCAATTGAAAGAATCTAACAAAAAAATAAGTCAAACTTTGGCTCATATTACTGTTTAATAATACCATTTTCCTCAATAAAGTATTTTCTTTCTTTCATTCCTCAACAGATATATCGTGTCTATAAAGTTTCGATTAAAAAAAACTTTGGACCTCTCCAAGATAAATTAGTCAATTATTTTCAATTGACGTAATTTTATGTATCCGAATTTCCTGTATAAATAAATTTTCGTAGAGTAGCAAGCTTAATGTGTTAATAAAATGTGTTTCCACGTTAATTTTATCAACTATCCGCTAAGTATTTACTTGACTGTATAATTAGTTCGATTATGCTAAACGGGACACATTTTAATACAAAACCGGTTGAGATTAAGCGAACCGTGACGGTACATTTATATTGTTTATATGAACTGTAATATACGAGTAATTATGCAAATTTTTCCTGCTTTTGTTCATAAATTCAAAATAATAATTTTAAATGTTTATAACAGGATAACAAACGGCAAAACGCCAATCGACAACAACACACAAAAAACAGAAATCTAACTTCGTCGGGGATCGATCCCGGGACATGTGTGTCAGACCGGTATGCTAAGCGCAACGTCACACAGGTTATCTACCGAATCGATATCTAGTAATATTAAAAATGATGTCTAACTACACATACTATTTGAAGGTGGTAGAACCCTTTGTAGTTTGACTCCGGCGACGCCACCGCCACACCTTTTGCCTCATAACAGCAGTGTTAACCGCTGCTGTGTTCTGGTTTAGAGGGTGTGGTAAGGGAGACATACTTTTCTGAGACGTTCCAACTTAGTCGTCAGAGGGTAGCGGCGCATCTTTGGTCGACCTCAGGTAGGAATATCTGATCCTATCTGGAATTGATTACCGATGTCTATAAGCAGCACTAGCCTCTTACCATCAGGTGGATTGTTACTCCGTCTGCTATTCCTATGTTATAAAAAAAACCTTCCATATTACATTATTATAACACGAAAAACATTAATAAACCCAATTTATAATTCACTCGGCTCATTTCTCGGGGGATGGCAGACGGTATTCCCCCGCCGTGTTTGGCGGTAACATGCGAGACCTTATGACGGGCATCTAATATGGACATCGGTCACTATTTACTGCCCCTGACTTTCCCTTGGGGTATGAGAAACTTGAAGACGTCGTATGCTTAATACCGATAGAACAGATATGGTTCAGGTCATTACCAGTTGTGGGCACAGATGTCCAGCAGTGATACTTAGAAAGGGTTAAAAGGTTCGTTAAATTATATATATTTCACAATTTGTGTGATAATTTTATCAAACTTCTAATTATGTTTGCGGCTGATGTTTATTATAATTTACTTTCAATCTGATTGACTGATTTTGTTTGAAAAGAAAATAAAATTTGTGAAATATATACAGATTAAAACCACGATTTATATTTATTTTTGCAGTATTAGTGTGGCAATTGTTAGCAAACAAAATAAATGAATAATGCAAAGTACAAAAATCGATATAATATGAGTTTGATTCCTTTAAGTATCTTGTTAACATTATACCATTTCTACTTTTAGTTTTCGTGTGGTGTTACTTGTCACGATTCTATCGCTAAGTCTGCTAACTAATGGCAAAACATTCATTAGTATAGTAACAGGTTTTTTATGTTTTTGGTATTGCATAAGTAAGCACAGGAGGTTACAAAATCGCAGTTATATTTAAATAATCGACGGAAACGTTAATTATGCGTATTGATGTAGATTATAGAGGACCATATGCTTATTGGACCGCTCGTCATATCTTTATTAAGACTAAAAAGACTAAAAATATTGAAGGTGGTAGAACCCTTTGTGGTTCGTCTCCGGCGGCACCACCGCCACACCTATTTCTACCTTGTACATAACAGCAGTGTAAGGCACTGCTGTGTTCCGTTTGGAAGGGTACGGTAAGGGAGACAGACTTTTCCGAGGCGTTCCAGCTTAGTCCTCAGGGGTAGTGGCGCATCTGTGGCCGACTACAGGTAGGAATATCTAATCGTATATGGGGTTGATTTTACAGATGTCCATGGGCGACAGTAGCCACTTACCATCAGGTGGCCTGCATGCTCGTCTGCTACTCCTATATAATTAAAAAAATAGTAATCCATCGGAGAACCCACGATACTTGATTTTGTTTAACATATTATTTGTAATCATTGACGCACTACAACTTGCGGAAGATATTAATGTTGAATTTGTTGTAAAATTGTTCCTTTTTGGTCTGGCTGTTTGTGTTCTCGTTGTAATATGTTTGTGTCTTAATTATTACACATGGCAACTATGAAGACTATATGTTGTATGTTGTAATAAGCTTTATAATTATTTTTTGTTTGATCTCTACTTATGATCGTTTCACGATTGATGACACGTGCCAGACTAGATCCGGTTAGTAATAGAACAAAAAAGTCAAAAAATTAGGACAAAACGTTAATTATAAGTACCAAGCATATAGAGCATTAAAATAACACAACTTAAAATTACTTTTTCTCGTTCTAAAAAAATCTATTCGTGCCACTGAACCCGCTCAGCTTAGTCGACGAACGAACGAGTTTGAACGCTACCAGTATTTTTTGCGAACTCTAATCTCGTTTTTATTGCAAGTGCATTACATATAGGTGTATGCTGCTTTCAAAATGTTTGTTATACCCGTATTAAATTAATAAGACTTGAACACGCATACGGGCGGATTAGGCGTAATCTTTTATTCATAAAGGTCATTGAAGGACTCAACTCGGATAGAACAGTTTCGCTAAAAATAACAAAAATAAAACAAAACAACGAATACATTGTTCACTCGAATGTGTTCCTAAGAGATAACAATAAGGAAAATATACCAATTTACGCGGTTGCGAGAACATTAACGACGATAATAAACGTACAGGTGCATAATTGTTAATTTTAACGCATTATACTAGTAAAATAATGATGGAAGCGATGAATTGTGGTCTAGAAGGTCAAAAGTACGAGTGATATAAAAAAATAATTATCACGACAACAACAAAAAAAAAAAACTTATTATCTTAATAACAATAGCACAGCGAATAAGATTGCAAAAACGGACATATCAACCGCCAACTAATTAAAGGCGATAAAATCACATGCTTTGAAGAGGAACAAAAAGTAAGGAAATCTTACGATCGTTTACGACGGTACGGCGAATGCGAGATTTTTGTTTACGAAACGGTGAAATGTTAAGACTGTCGGATAAACAGTATGATGTTTATAGAAACGAATATGAGGTGACTTGAAAAAATAATCTGAATCGACCCAACGCAGATGTAATATAAACTTCACTGAGATATACGAATGGAATAACGATGATAATGTTGTTCTAAAGATAATAGTGATATTATCAAAATTAGGTTAGAAAATAAATGAAAGAAAATCAGTGTCATAGAATTTCACTCACTATATGAGTTAAAACATATTTGTAATATTTGTAATGGTAGTCATCGTAATTCTGTAAAAATAATCATCTAAAGCAAATAGTTATAAACAAATTAATATAAAAATATTGGTGATATGAGTTTTAATCAAAATTATTATTACATAGAACACACATTTCAATTATTAAAACCAGACATTGCATTGCGATTGAACCCAAATAAAGCACGTTTCAAATTAATATCTATTTGGAGATTTGCAAACGTGCCATCATGTGATCATGGCGTGAGGAAATTAAATGAAATGTACATAATGAATTGAAACGTTTGTTCATTTCTATTATTTGGTATAAAAGTCGGCAAATTGGAAGATAATCACTTATAATATCACCGCATTGACCTCGTTGGAACAAGGTAAATATAATATCGATCTCGAATGTGTTGGCAAGCGGATCCCGCGGGCTAGAGACTCAGCGATCAGACATCTTAATTACTTAAATTCTCTTTTAAAACAATTCGAAAAGAAATTTCGTGAAGCGAAACTCATCGTTGTAACATTTTTCTCTGGCGCATTTTCTTTCCTTTCCTTAATCCCACTGAACCAATTAAACAATTTCAAATCCTTCGCGATCCCTCGGGACTTTGTGTTATGGTGAGAAAAAAGAAGTAATGACCTAAATCCCTGACTTACTGCGAAACACTGTACAATAAATATAAACAGTAGTTCTATTTCAAAACCTTTAAACGAAATTTTCATATTTCATTATAAGTGAATAGTAATAAACAATAATATAAAAATATTTTGAAGAAGACATAACAATAAATAATTTTATGAATGGCTGTTTGAGAAACCGAAAACAAAGGAACAAATTCACATTTCATTCATTCATTCAGGGACATTCACGAATGATAATGAAACGCATTCGAATTCAAAAGCGAACAATAAGGAGATCTGTCATTGATTACCACTTACTATAATTGCCACTGTCAGAATCACTCAAAGTAATTGTGAGGAATAGCCAAAGCATTGTAAAAACATAATACTAGTGGCATAATAACGTTTGATTCATTCATATTCATAGAATTATGATCAAAGTCTTTCATCATGCAAAACCTGATTTAGTAATTTCACATTTGCACATCTACTGGATAAATTTGCTTAAATGTAATGTTATGATAGACATTTATTTCATTTTTAATTCTTATTTTTTCCTCTATTTTCTACGGATTTTCTTCGCGTAGACTACAATATATTTCACGTGTTCAGTAGTTTTTTCAGGGTGTAAAATACAACATGAATAGCCACGCGACATCACCATGCCAAAATATAATTGTCAGCTTCACACATTTGAAGGCACTCAATATATTTATCATAATGGATAATGGCCAGGAATAGAGTAACAAATTGGTAGTTGCTAAATGATATACGATACACCGCGCTACAGACAACGTGAGATTATTTATCACCATTTTTTATATACGAGTTTGAAAAATATTGGCTAACTCATTGCGTGTCGTGAATAGTCTGTTGCTAGTTGGTCCTTCAATGTGAAAGCGACCTTAGATGACGAATACATAACATACAATCGTATTATTTTAGCTAGTAGTGATAATAAGATGAATAAATCGCGAGATTTTTGGAGCAGCTGCTCGTCTTGTAAATCTTAACGCCCGTCCGTACTATATGTAAATCAGTGTCTTGGCAGTAGAATAGTTTTTTATAAAGCCGACCGACATCGACATCGAAACAAAAGGTGCTAGTGGAGAAAGAATGTCTTTTTAAAAATAAAATACGGCAAGTTCTTCGTTCGCCAACTATCTGTCGCTGGTATAGTGTGAACGTGGGCCGAAATAGACACAGTTACTGCCCGCTTCGACTTAGACAATACGACAATCGGTTAGCGTGGTACGGATTTAGAGCTGGGATTTAGGATTTTGAGTTTGGATTCCGAATCTTTTGATAGTCGTGAACACGTGGCTGAATGGATCTACTCTTTTTGTTCATGATTTCCCTCGTCTTATTGAGGTCGAAAATGTGGCTAATAATAATTTAGGTCAGTAGTTTATGCTAGAAACAAATTGCCGAATGTACAATTACACGTGTTCTGTAGTTGCCGTAAAATAGTTTGATGTCTATATTTCGATTGCTTGAAACGTTAATTTTACTGTTCAAGAAGATGGTTATGCCTCACGTCGTAAATATTCCCGTAACATATGAGTGTCTGAATGGCGCCAGTTTCTTTTCGAACAAAAGTTAATAATTAATGGTTAAGAAACTTACTAAATGACAATTATATACAATGATGAAGAATACATAACTAAGAATCGAATGATAAATATTTATGTATGAAGATAACATTTCTTTCACAACTCACGTGGTGGAGTCGTCACCATATTGAATTGATGAGAGAAGGGGTCTGATCTGGAACCCGGCAGGGTATAAGAAATTTATCAACTTAAATTTATTTTCTGGTTTTGGGTGTATGTGTATGTCCATATCCTAGTTAATTGATAATGATAATTGTTAATTCAGTAATTGTTCTATGGCTTCAAAACTGAATTAATAGATTTCTTCCAAGAGATTCTAAATCTAACGGCCGAACTTTAAAGGCGAACACAGTATATTACCAACAAAAACTGCATTAGATATGAATAAAAATACACAGAAATAACAAAAGTCTAAAATGGCGACGATGAACTTAACATCAAACAAGAAAAAGTTATAGATGATAATGTTCCCAGAACAAAGTTCTAAAAAAAGCTTTTCATAAAGGAATTTAAACAAGAATCAAAATAGAACTACTAGGCGAACATAGTCACTACGAGATCGGGGTATTAACACGGCCTCAGTGAGTGTCTAGTCCGGCCCCACGTAGATGTCACCGATGAATATAGAATGTCAGTTGCCAGACGTCCAGCTCGTGCGGGAGCTTCTCAATGCCGCACGTGAAGCATTCCTGAATTAAAATTAAGCAAATTACATTGCCAATAACACTAGTGACAACGGTTTTGTGGAGATTTTGCATATTTAATTTGAACCATTCATATAAAGTGACTTTAAGCAGGTAACATATCCGACTTGCAGCTGCTGATGATACAAGTGATGATTTGACCGATAAAATTGTATCCACAGCTCCACGTTAGCATAAGCTGTGGTTGTAAATAAAACTTTTTTGAAAATATGTGTGTTATAAATTATTTTCTCCGATTCTTCATAAAGATACACCTTCCGTAGTAGTGAGAAATGATATTGACAATTAAAAAGATTTTTGTAAATAATTTACTTTTAATAAAATATTTTCTCTTCGATGGTTACTTTACTTCCTATACCTACTGATTTTTTCGTTTTTGCACCAACAAGTGTTATTATTTATATCTATACAATGAATTAAAACTATACTTAGACTAAATAGATGATAATTGGTAGTTGCTTCGGCCAAAAGAGCTATTTATATTATTTTCAATTTTCATTAAAATCACTTTGCGGTGGTTTGCGTCATAAATCATTATCAATGTTTTATAAATTACCACATGAAAGGTATATATATGATTTATAAATTGAATATTGTTAAGGTCTTAGATCAAAGTTATGATCAGATTTATAATGTATAATTAATTACTTATAATTATTGCCGCTTGATAACTTCAGCTTCGAGAAACAATTTTAAACTTAATTAAGTAATTTATTCATCACACTTAACTTAACTATAACTAAATTAATTTCTTATTCTATACTTCAGATTCTAAGAAATACTGAATTAAAACAAATAATTCGTTCGTGAACTTCGTTAGGACTTATCAAAATAAGTTCTACATTGTTTCTGATTTGTGTTTTTCCATCATGAAATTCCAGGATTTGAATCCCACGCACGCACTTCTGATATTCAAGATTTTATTATTAGAAAATATTACGAAATACTTCTAAGGCGGTAGAATGTATAATAACGACAAAATCTTATTACAGGACTTTTCCATGAAGTTCTTAAGTCACTGTGAACCTCTATTTACGCGTACATTGCCATCCTCACTCTCAGTAGAGACCCGTGTCCAACATTGAAATAGTACAATACAGGACTTGAAAGGTGGTAGAGCTAGTAAGTATGGTTCGACATGGAAGGTACTACCTCCTCACCTATTTCTAACGTAAAGCAGTTCTGCATTCTGCGCTTGAAGAATTTGGACGCCGGCATATGAGGCGACGATCTTAGTCCTTAGGAACACATACCATTAAGTGGATTGCAAGAGATCGTTTGTTACTCCAAAATAACAGATCTTTATGAAAATCCCAAAATTGCTTGCAAGAACGAATTGATAATTTTCATCATCATCATTAAGACCATAAAACGACGCCCAAGGGGACACGAGGTGAAACCGTAGGGAAGTTCATGTAAGCAGTCAAGAGTACCAACTACGCCAGTAGGTCACTCTGTAGTCACGGTCGACTTACACGTAATACTGCGAAGAATGAGTTTATTATTGCTCGTCCGACTTGTTTGATTATGACACGATCGGGTCGGTCAACATTTACTTTGATAGAATAGTTTGATAGGTCAACATTTACTTTGATGAATACGAAAAAGTATAGTATTTAGCGCTTACGTGACCTCTTTGCTACTGTTTATGTAACTAGTGTTGTTATACATGATAAAAATTGTGGGTAATGTAAAAACGAATTGGCAGTTTTTTACGCTAATGATCACCTGAATAATACCTGAAGATGATTTGAACTTCTATCCCTTAGAATTATTTGGAATGCCTCTTCTTGAAAAGGAGGTAGTACTTAAACAGCTTGCAATAAATCTGTAGCGGTAGATATAATTGGAACCGTACATGATGTCGACCACAAACGCATTATTACTCCTGAGGGATAAGTTAAAACATACTTAATACTGATGTTATAAGGCAGAGATATTAGGGATATGGATAAATACCAAGAAAACTGAGTTTCTCCCGAGTATTGAAGTAGTAAATGGTAAAGTTCCCAAAGCAGACACCGTTTCAAATACCATAGACATAAGATCATTGCGGATCGATAGCCTTTTTACAGATTAGCATTTTATAGCGGGCTTTAAAAATAAAATGGTACAAATACAAACTTGTTTTAAAAGGAAAGGTGCTTTACACGAAGCGATGTAGGACTGATCGCTGCACATATAACGGATAGGGTTGCCACTTACAAATATAAAATAAAAAAACAAGTCCACATTTTAGAGCTTGGAATAAAAAAACTAATAATTCTATTGTATTGAGTGAATTGGTGCGTTGAACATTTCATTTGGATGTTTCGAGTAGGTACTGTGTAAGGGTTGTAGAGCTCCCCCAGTGTGGGGGAGACACCCGTACTTAGTATGGTATGAAAGGATTGCAATCAAAACAAAATGAACAAATTTGTTACATTCTATTATGCGTTGTTATTCCATTAGCTTTTATTTAGGTATTTTAACGAACCATATTTTTTTGTTTAGATTCGTATGAGCTTATCGTATGGCCAAATTTTAGCAGACACACAAAATAATTTCTGCCCTGTTCCATATTAGACCAAATCAAAACTTTTCAGTATCGAAATAAATAATGAGATTCAAGTTTACCACCCATAATTTCTGATGTATCCTTCTCCGATGTAGGTACTACTTAGAATTTTTTTTTAATAGGTCTTACGAAGAAGCAGTGACATTAATAATTTTATAATTAAACTCGTAAGGCGATCCTAATTAGAATGTATAACCTCAATTCAAAAATTATTTACTCCCAGACAGATCCAAAATATCGTAGACGAATAGTCTCCAGAAAAAAAATCAGACGAATGACAACCCTCCGTGTTTGTAGTACTTTATTTATTGATATTGCTATTATTCACAATATCGCCACATTATACTAAAGCTGAACATTAAAAATCGAGCGAGATTGACTGCATTCAATATTTCTAAGAACATGCTATAAATTTTACGCAGAAGCCATCTTATATATTTATTATTTTTATTATTGAAGATACATGCATATTAGTAATCTGAAGTCAGGTTTCTTTGTAACAATAAAGGATTTTCCTGTAAATAGTACCAGTCACGTAGTCCAACTAGTGTTAAGTGGTCACTGCTTCTTATTCATTCACAATGACCAAATCCAGTAGGTACCTATGTGTTGGTACCTTTTTAAACATGCCTATTATGTCTCTTGTAGTATTTTTACCCATATATAAGTAAATATTACTCACTCCTAACAAGAAAATTTAACCAGTTTTGACAATTGAAATTGTCACTGTCATCTATTTTCGTGTATGAAAAATATTAAAAAAAATAGTTTTAGATCATTTACGAATGAAACGATATTTCTCCTTCTTTTTTGTACTACTTAACTGCGCATGTCGGCATTGTTCTGCGTAAATTACACCATGACAGCCATTAAATGGCTGACAGAATTGTCAGCCGTTTAAGCCACTTAATGGCTTCCTTCAATTACAAGGCGGTGAGATTTTTTTTTTTTTTTTTTTTATTCAGTGGAAAGGCTTTATCGCCAATGCGATTATGGCGCCTTGGTGATAACAATTTACATATTTCAATAATTAACGACTATTAATCAACTTAAATATTTTTTTAGCATCCTCCGAAAGCGGGTCCGAGAGTATGCTGTTACAATGTCCAATAAGTTTTATGTTTAATTTAACCTCTTGTCTCATATGACAATACTGCACACATTCCATTAATCTATGGTATATGTCATCGATATTATTACAAAACTGGCAATATGCAGAAGTAGATTTTCGCATCAAGTAAAAATATTTATTGCATGGAATGTGTCCAGATCTAAGTCTCAATGCTGTAATAGTAAGGCGTGCACTCAGCACTTTATTATCAATCCAAGGATGTTTAGGTGGATGTGGTTGGATCGTACGGTACCATATTCCTTTTTCTCTCGATCTTTCATCAAAGTATTCTTTCCACAGGCTACGAATATCATATTTTAAAGTTATCAGGTAATTTTGAAAAGAGGGTGTAAACTTAATTTTATTTCCGTCACATACAGCTTTTTAGCTAGCAAATCGACCTTCTCATTACCTTCTATACCAATATGGGCCGGAATCCATTGTAAATAAATACATTTAGAGTCAGCTTGAAGTTGTAAATAAAGCTTAATTGTGGCATAAGCTACAGGTAATCCTCGAAAATTCGAAGTACACCGAGCTAGGTGTTGAAGTGCGCTTCTTGAATCCGTTAATATAACAACATTGTTATAATTCATTGATTTTATATACAGCAAAGCTTTGTAAATAGCTATTAATTCCGCTTCCATTATAGATATACTGGTATCTATCTTATATTTGAAAGAGATATTTGATCTGAAATCCAAAAAAGCTGCCCCAATTCCTTGACTATCTTTGGAAGCATCCGTGAAAATTTTCTGGCAGTTTAAATATTTTTTATTTATGTAATCTATGCATCTATTCTTCAGTGTACCTGTTTGGTACTGGCGTTTAGAACTACTGATTCCTTCAATATCGATATTTATAAAGTTTTTTAAGTATATACTTGAAACCCATTGTTCAAATGAAAACATGCCTAATATAGATTCTGAAAAAATTGGAAGTGATTTATACGTCAAATATATTTGTGTTAGTAAAGGCTTTTTTTTCCTGTTCCAATAGCTATTTGACACCTGTTCAGCTAAATTAGTTATTAAGCTATAAGAAGTGTTATTTGTAACTGATCTGGTTTTAAACCAGAACTTTCCCGCCAGATAACGTCGACGTAAATTTAAAGGACAGAGATTAAGTTCACTCTCCATCACGTGAATAGGAGTACTCCTCAAAAAACCGCCAATAACTCTCATAGCTTGATTTTGGATTTTGTCTAATTTTACTAAATTTGATTTACAACAAGTGTCATATAAGAAGGAGGCATAATCTAATCTACTTCTAATAATACTTAAATATAATTTACGTAAATGTTTTGGATGGACTCCCCAACTTGAACCCGATAAAACTTTGAAAATATTTAAAAATCTGGACATTTTTACACATAGTTCGTTAATGTGTTTATTCCATTTAAGCGAGCGATCCAACCACATTCCTAAATATCTTACAGTATCCACTACTTCTATATTAATATCTTTAAGTTTAAGTGTAACATTATTTCTTCTATAACCTCTTGAAAAAATACATACTTTAGTTTTTACAGGTGATATATCTAAATTAATTTTATGAAACATTTCATTTAAAATATCTAAAGCACTTTGAATTTGATTTTGAGCATCAATCAAATTATTTGATGTAGCATATATAACATAATCATCTGCATACTGTGAAATATTAATATTACCCAATCTAGTGACATTCTTACATATATCTATTGTCGCTACATTGAACAATAGTGGGGATAAAGGATCTCCCTGTGCAAGTCCACTCCCTGTACTTCTAACTACTTTAAAATCCGCTCCTTTTATCATTAGAAACCGTTCATTTAAAAATGCCCAAAGATAATTACAAAGTTTAGCTCCTAATCCCAGATTGTCCAATATAGATAAGAGGTAAGATACGTCCACATTATTATATGCGTTTTCTAAGTCTAAAAAGCAACCAACTGTAATATGATTTTTAGAAAAGCCTATTTGAATATTTGTTATTAAATCAGTTAAGTTATCCACGCACGAGTGACATTTTCTAAAGCCTTTGGTTTCATTGGAAAATAAACAATTATTTTCTAAGTACCATTCCATTCTATTATTAATAATAGCATGAAATATTTTGCATAGGCATGATATGAGGGAGATAGGTCTGAGTGATGATACAGAATTAGAATCCCGGCCTGCTTTGGGAATAGGTACAATGCGAATTTTACGCCACTGAATGGGTACAAAACCAAGTGTTAAGAACATATTATATAGGTTTAGTAACATTTTTTTTCCAGCGTTAGACAGGTTGTATAACATGGAATATGAGACATCATCAAAACCTGGGGAAGTATCTTTAGACTTTAAAGATTTTTCTAATTCTACTATTGAAATATTAGCTTCTAATTCAACATTTTGTGATCTAAAAAATGGTTTAGACTGGCTTACAGAGTCGGGTGCAATATTACATAATAAAGACTCCGCCGAAGATTTTTCAATATTGTGCTTTGTCGATTTGTATCCTTTTAACCATCTCATTCGTTTCCACATTTCAGTAGCAGAAGAAACTTCATCAATGGAAGAACAAAATTCGGACCAGTTCTTGCTTTTAGCGTTTCTTAATAGTTTTTGAGACTCGCGAGTCTTTTCATTTAATTTTTCTAAATTATCCGGTGTTGGGTTTTTTCTAAAGTTTGATTGTGCTAATCGTCTTTCAGCAACAGCTTTCGATAACTTTGGGGTCCAATATGATTTTGGTATAAATTTAGCATTGGGATTGAGACAAACCCTAATATATGGGATACTTGCATCGGCTGCTTTATTTAATACATTAAGAAAACTATCATACGCTTTTTGCGGATCATTAGATAAATTTAATTGTGAACATTCTTTTTCTACGATTCGGTGATATTTTCCCCAGTCGGCCTTTTTAAAATTACGTCTTTTATTATAGAATGGTTGATATTCAATAGATGTTGACATTTTTATCATGAGATGATCGCTACCCAAAGATTCATTAGTGACTTTCCAACTAAACTTAACCGCAATATCCGATGACACTATAGTAATATCCGGCGCAGATTGTTGTAAAATGCCATTAACTAATTTTAATCGAGTAAAACTTCCGTCATTTAATGTAACCAAATTATGATCAATTAATACATCACAAATTTGGGTACCTCTAATATCCGTTTTATTTGACCAATTCGAATGGTGGCCGTTAAAGTCGCCTAGGATCAAAGTTTTTCGGTTAGAGACTGAGAATATAAACTCCCAGTCCATAGCAGAAGTCAAAGCAGTTGGTGGACAATAAATTGAAATTATGTGTTCAATGAGTTCGCAATTGGAAATCTTAACATGCACCACTTCAAGGCGGTGAGATATTTATATGGAAATGTTTAAATTATTGATTATTTCTAATAAATCATAATTATCACTTGTTAAAACGGTAAAGGAAAACATCGTGAGGAAGCGCCTACATGTCTAAGAGTTATTTAAAAAAATGGGACAGTATGTGAGTGTATGCGTTTAAATTATGGTTTGGCTAGCGTGCACCTCATCGCAAATATTGGCTAGACGAGATATTTTCCACGTATTTGTAAATAACTAAAGAAGCAACTGCGTATTACTATATTTAGTTCAATAAGTAAAATAATTATTAACTACCTCTCATTGTGGCATGCCGGCGATATTTAGAAGTTTTAGTAAAATGGTTTGTTTATTTTTAGACTGCTTTAACAACATTTATTTTGAACGTGAAATAGCGATCGCAATAATAATTTTGTATTAAGTTACGTGACCTTTTAGTATTTTATTTCAAACAAAACATAAATACACGAAAATTCACGAATATAAATTGTAAACATTAATTCTGCTATGTTTCTATGCACGCACGTGTCTACACAAATATAGGAGTCAAACAAAACAAGCCATATCTCTGCAATTTGACCAACCCTGTACCCGGACAGCCCTTATTATGGACCCAGACGTGAAACCGTTAATAATAAATGACCCAAAACTTTCGGGATCATCGCAGAATTATACATTCATGAATATATCTGACAATCTGCATCAAAAATCGAAACTCTTCGAAAATTAAAAATAAAAACTCCAACTTAAAATGAAACATAACGATGCGAATTGAAAAACCGTAATTAATACTCACGTTTCGAGACGGGGTGAATGTAATCCACGCACCAACCAACCCTTATCGCTTCGGTGCGTAAAAATATCACAGCAAGCTTCCAACAAACACGATTAATAGCACTTTAACTGAGTCACACATTAACATAATATACAATGACAAGGAGAACGTTTTGTCTACGCGGGAATAATGGATGAAGAAAAATAAATCGAACGTCGAAAATGATACGTAAATTTTCGCGGGAAACGCGGCGGGAGCGAACGCGACCCACCCACGACACAGCCAGTGACGAACTAAACGGATTCACCTGCAATCCGTGCGCTGATCGGGCGAGTTGGAAAGAGAGGTCAACAATGGACGATTGTGTGGGGAAAACGAGATGGATGTAGGCACACGTGCTCGCGCCCCCCTTGAGGGCAAGCCGGCTTCAGGAAAGGGGCGCGATATTACAAAGCTGAAATGAAAAGGTATGTATTTTGCATTATTTTGCATTATGGGACCGGACAATAGGTTCGGTTCGTGTCATTGTTGCCGTGCGAAGCGCTCCAAAGCTATCTCCCTTCATTGATGAAGCCTTGGTAGGTCGGTACCAAATTATAATTTATGTCGAAGCAAATGACTAGGGGACGGCTTCTAAATAACAATCGACTCAAGAAAGTAGGTCGCTTTGATTGTGAACATAGACGATTTTGTGATGTGTTTTACGAGCGACGCCTGAAAATCGGTTATTTCAAAATTTGTTATTCGCTATTATGGGTTCCCACTTACACAGACCATCCTTTGTATTTGTCTATGGATACTTAATAAATACTTATATACATTACGTCAACTTTCGTTAGTAGGTAAGTAGACAATTGAATAATACTAATTCTGGATTACATGCCGGGTAGAGCTAAGTGGTAATAATATAGGTATAAAAATATACCCCTATATACCTACATATCTTAAACATATATAATCTTATAAATTCGAGACATTATATTAAAATCTTGATAAAATAAAATAATGCTTTTCTTATGATGAAGTGGTATTGAACTGGTGAAAACGTAAAAAACTTTCCACATATGCTCACATGGGAAAACTTGGCACACCCGTTGTTGTACCAAAGCCAATTTTCACACTGTGGACAAGCAAAAATGTAACCGTACCTAGTCAATGTACCTATATTTTAAAATTTTATAACTTTTATTTCGTCTATGATAATGGTTTAGTATCCATGTAACTATAGAATAATAGTACGACACGGAGCTCTCCTCCAAACCCAGCGATGCATTGACTTCTCCGGTTTTGCAAATGTCTATAGGCATTGGTAACTGTTTTCCATCAGGTAGCCTGATTTATCGTTATATCTAATTATTATAAAAATAATTCTACATATTACACGGTATTTCGTATTCGTGTATCCAAATACATATAATTTGACTTTTAAAATTTCTTTATACTAGGTAAGTTCAGTCGCCCAAGCACCTAATACGTATATTAATATTCATAATAGTGTTTCTACTTGTACCGATTATAATCTTTCCTTAGGTCAGGTAATATTTATTTTTAGCACCGTTATATTGGTTCTACAAAACGTCGCAGGGAATGACGTAATTTCATTACAGATTTTGCTTTCAGGTAATTTTAAGGATGTGAGATCGAGTGAAAATAAATATTTTTCTTTCACAAAACTAAATCAATTATAAGAAAATATATTAGTAGGTACATACCTATAGAAATAATCGATTAATAAACGGAATTAAAAATTAGCCGACGAAAAAAAATCTGTAATTTGACGGCAAAACAACACGTCACGAAATTTACTCATAAAATAATTTATTAAATAATTAATTAAAAAAAAAATCAATTATAATAAAATCGATTATTTTATAACATCCCTATTTTTTCTATACGATACTTAAATGTTCCTACTATACCTGAATGTAAAAAATAAACGTACAATTCCGAGATTCTATTAAAAGATAGATATTACTTCTTTACAAATTGACTGTCAACAGTACTATTATATAGTTAAGTACGTTCTTTAAACGGTTATATCATCGGTTGATGTCATCCAAGAAGTTGCAAGTAAATAAAATCCTAGTCGTGACGATCTAAGGTATCTAACCTAGGGTAATTAAAGATAGAGGATATAATTTCCGAGTTAATTAGATACAACAGAAATAAATCCATTCATAAGACATCTAAAGGACTTTGTTTTTGATGAAACTTTATTTCTATGAAAGAGCTCGTTAGCCTACTCTTTACATAGACGGACGGCAAAAGGAGCAAACCTTGAATGAAATACCAGAGATTATAGAAAGTTAGAATAGTATAGAATAAATTCTACTTATAAATAAAATGAAAGTATGTAGGCAATTTTAATGTGACAGCTAAAAAAGTATGGTCACTTGCCATTCAGAAAAAATGTTATATTATAAACAAAATATAAAAATGAAGTGCCAAACCACTATATAGTCCACCAAATGATAAGTGATTATTATCGTCATAATCTTTTTTTTTTTTATAATATAAGAGTAGCAGACGAGCATGCAGTCCACCTGATGGTAAGTGTCTACTGCCGCCCATGGACATCTGTAATCAACCCCAGGTAGGATTAGATATTCCTACCTGAGGACGGCCACAGATGCGCCGCTACCCCTGAGGACTAAGCTGGAACGCCTCGGAAAAGTCTGTCTCCCTTACCACACCCTTCAAACCGGAACACAGCAGCGCTTAACACTGCTGTTATTAGGTAGAAATAGGTGTGGCGGTGGTGCCGCCGGAGTCGAACTACAAAGGGTTCTACCACCTTTATCTACTACAATCTGTAATCAATCCTCCTGAGAAGAGTGTACCATCTATAATCGGTGGATATAACCTATACCTTTCTCATTTAAAAAAAAATGTCCTTGAGAATGAGAAAATAATAACTTAAGCGAGGGACTATTGCAATTTCTGTTTTTAATAATGTCAAAAATACGTTTCAGTTGCAGTTAAACAGCTATAGCAATATGATTTACTTAAAACTAAAAATTTACTGACGATCATAATTTACTTATACGACTCATAAAGTGCAGAACATGTGAATAGTGTTAATATTTTTAAGCGGTGCATCACATAATATTTAGGTATGTGTAATCGTGTCGTTTGTGTTATTTTAAGGTTTAAAGAAGTTTATATACAGGGCGACAAAAATATTCATCCGGTATGTAAAAATTATAATTTATTTCCTATTTTCTATGTTAAACATTCAATTTAAGTGCAAATTTCACTTACGTATACACTATATAATAAAGTGTTGGTGTGTGAGACTGGCTGACTCTACTAATTCGTACTTGACCAGCTAACCAACTTGACTATGACCTGAACTCAGCTCACTCTGGGAGGACGCCCGTGCCCAGCAGTGGAACAGTAATAGCTTGAATTTAGGTTTCTGTTTCTGGGTCTGGGTGTCTGTGTATTTGTTTCTGTGTGTGTCCATAGCACCCACGATACAGGGAATCCTAATGTGGGGCAGTGAGTGTAGAAAGCATTTTTTTAACTATTAATGACAGGCGGCAGTAAAATCACATTATACATGGCTAATCCGCTGATATAAAAATGCAATTAATCTAACCTTTAGCATATAAAGTACATCTCAGAACCCGATTGATTACTTACCTATAAATAGAGCTTATGAGGATGACGTTATGCATGCTAAAAGCTAAACGTCATTATTAATAATGAACGAGCAATTATTTGTATTAAATCACGAAGAATCCAGTAGCGGTTAAATTAAGTCACGGTTGAATCCAATGACGTAATCATTCAGAGGAACTGATTACTTTATGAAGACAATAAAATTGTATTTCTTTATAATACATCGTTAAATCGTGAAGAATACTCGTGTGAGAATATTAACTTGTTTTCGCTCACAGATTTGTCTACGACCTTCTTGTAATATTTTCTGTATAAAAGATAAACCTGTAACTTGAAGGTGGTAGAAACCTTTGTAGTTCGACTACAGCGACACAGCTGATACACATATTTCTGCCTAATAACAGCAGTATTAAGCGTTCCTGTGTTCTGGTTTGAAGGGTGTGGGAGAGGAGACATTTTGGGAGACTTTTCAGAGGCGTTCCCGCTTATTCTTCAAGATTAGCGGCGCGTATGTGGCCGATCTCGGGTAGTAATGTAACATTATCTGGGGTTGATATAATCCTAAGATGTTCATAGGCGGCAGAAGCTAATAACCATGCAAGGTGTACAGCACGCTCATCTCATAAAAATGTTGCAGCTAATGATATAAAAAGTTGACATATTGCATAGGTATTCAAGACGAATAAGGAAGCTGAGTATGCGCATATTAATAGGAAGTATTAAGTGGTACCTACGCCATTTTGGTTGGCTTCGTCATTTGAAATTCTTAAACTTTAGGTAGACCTTTTTTAATTCTACAACGAAGGTCTTTCTTAGAATTCCACAACGAAGGTTCCTCAAGGTATCATACTTTTTCTAGGCAAGGGCACTGCTTCTGAAGTCGAGTTATTCTTTCCATCACAGATCGAGAAAAATGCTGGCCCTTCACGAATATAAAATATTGTGCTGCCTAAGACAAAAAAAGATAGACTTACTTTCTTCAATAATATATTGAAGCATAGTAATAAGTACGTAATTATTAACCTATTATAATGAATTACGCGTACATATATCTACAAAGCATATCATGCCATTTACGCAGTAAAAATACAATCATATACTAATTAATAATCATTACGATGTATTACTACATTTTTATGACAAACTAGAGAAGTATTACAAAAAAAAGTGTGTGTGTGTGTCAGCTACGACGCACGATTGGAGTTTACTCCTTACGAACGATAAATATGATATATATCGAATAGAAAAAAAAAGGGTTAAATGAACGCATCTGCTAAAATGATAAGAGAGAAACAACATATATCTGTAATTATTCGGATTATTATATACTTCAATAATGCGTATTACATAAAGTATTACAAAATAATAAATAATAATAATAATAATAATTGTGTTCAATTTATACAAATCCAATTTTAGGATGATTGATTTCTTTCACTTTGAATTATAATATCATTCTTAAATACTGTAATTATAGGTTTGTGGTAACTGAAATACGATACGTGAACTTCGGAAGTTACATGAGTTATGAATCGTGAAAAACACCGCATCATAGTTGTACCATATCTAGCGCGCAACACACACGTACAAACATACGCACACATTCAACTCTCAGACTGGAGGTAGTGAACTATACAGTGAGATACGAAGTATCGCGCAAAGAGGAGACCCCGAGAATGAGATACGCTGTGTAATGTATTCCATCTCATTCTTTTACACGTTCAATCCTACAGATATATATGTTTGTCTCTTTCTACGTTACGCCTCAACTTTTCGTGTTACACTTGATTTTACTCCTCATAAAATTTCCGTACCGGGCCTTATAACTCAAATCGTTTCTTAAGGAGTAAACTCCAACAAAAAACTCCAAAAAAAACATTTACAATTTGGTCGAATCTCATTTTAAAGTCCGTTAAGCCGTTTAGGCTGCAAACATGCATACAGAAATATGTACGCTCCAAAAACATTACCCTCCGCAATTGGGTAAAAATATGTGTTTGTGATATAGCACCATTGTGTGTCACTAAATGGTGCTATATCTCAAACACATAAAAAGGATTAACATTCGCAACATTCACCAAGACTTATACAGCACTTAACACATCAGTAACACATAACTAAGCAGTAGTTACAAAGTAGCAAGTCGTACATCAAAGCAATGTTCCGATGCGTGGTCCTTTTATTTTTAGTCTGCGGCCGCTAATAGTTAACTCGGTAAAACCAAAACAGGTCAAGGTCCGCAACAATTATCATTATTGTTGGTACATTGTTTTGGAGCGTGACGACTCTCCCATTAATTTCGGCGGAGCCTTGGCGTTAATGAATATTTACAGAAAAAGATTATTAGCGATGTTTACCAACTATCGTCTTGAGATGTGGTTAAGTGAGAGTTTTACCGGTCCGTTGATCTTGTGGGTTCATTCTGATGATATCCGTTCGTTCATTTTGATGATGGTAGAACCCCTTGTGATCGATTCCGGAGGCCTCACCGCCCCATCTGTTTCTGTCTACTACGAGTACATCAGTGTTAAGCGCTTCTGTGTTTCAGTTTGAAGAGTGCTAAACGAGACATACTTATATGAGGCGTTCCAGCTTAGTCTTCAGGTGGAGCTCAGTACCCTTACCAGGAGTTTTTACGTTTCGACAAATATGACTGTTTTGGTATTTGTTTACGTATTTGCTCATACAAATTTCAATCAGTGCCCCTAACGGATTGTGTCAGAACTCGGAAATCGTATGGGCCAATACGTAAACAAATACCAAAACAGTCATATTTGTCGAAACGTAAAAACTCCTGGTAAGGGTACAGGGGCGACTCCCGTTGTATTTGGGGCTAGATAAGTTCTTAGGTGCGCTAGGACTTTGCGGACTTTGTTTTTTCATTATCTTTATTCATTATAATCTAAATTCATAATTTATATATTTGGGAATCGAACCCGGAACCCTTGGCTTACTAAACCGGTATTATGGCCTCTCTGCTACGCTGATTGACGAACTTTAAAGATCTTTTATGAAAACAGTATAAATTACTAGAAGCCTTCCAATGTTTTATAGAAGGAGTTAAAATATAATTTAAGTGCTCAACACATTCCACTCGGCAGCTGTGTAATAAATCTTTTGGATTATCATAGGGAACCCATCAATCTGCGGGACCGGTGACGTGACGCGGTGTCACGTCGAAAGGAAGGTTTAGGAAGTTATTTGTTATATCCTCACTGGTTCCATCTCCTCTATAGGATTGAATTATTTTCCGATTATTATGCGTTTACCGTTAATATGGACTCAAGTGGTGTGGTCACGATATAGGTTGAGAAGCACAGAGGGTTCCAGTTTCGATCCAATGTTAAGTTAAGATTAAAAAAAAAACCCTATTTTAACCTCTTAGGGGTAGAGTTTCCAAAAGGCCTTACTTAGTGCTCACTTTCGTTATATAAAGAACCTTTGGGCAAAATTTCAGAACTCTAAGTTCAGTGGTTTCGGCTGTACGTTGATTTCCGTAGATAACGTAACGTGAATAAGTCATTATTAATTTATATATCTTCTGGATTATCATAGGGAACCTATCAATCTGCGGGACCTGTGACGTGACGCGGTGTCACGTCGGAAGGAAGGTTTAGGAAGTAATTTGTAATATCCTCACTGGTATTTTCCGATAATTAGGCATTTACCGTGAATATGAGGACTTGTGCTGCGGTCTTAATATAGGATATGACAGTGTGTTATACGTTTGATTTTCTTCAAGGCAAATATAAACTTTCAAATTTTAGGTCTAGCTGTTGTGTTCGTCTTTGCGATGTGCTGTTCCTTTCTAAATTGATAATATTTGGGCGAATGCTACATAAAATCGATTGAAACCTTTTAATGATCAGACGCGTTATAATTCTCATAGTATTAGCTCCCTTTTATTATTTCCTACATTTAAAATGCCACGGTTATCTTAAATGATCAAAATCGTGTAGGTTCATGTCGTCGTTCAGTAGGTACGTTAATTCTATTTACGTCTAAACTGGAATATCTCATATTCCAGGTCCTTCTTATAACATCACCATATTCACCATGTTATAAGTTATAACACAGAAACGCTACCATGTTTATGCTTTAAATAACCTTCAGCCTAATAACCATAAAACTTGATGAGATTCAACTTAAAAAAGTATTCATAAACAAAACATTAGGGTACAATGTAAATTACAATAATTTTTGTCCTCCATATTCATTCTATAAACAAAGGGCTGAAAAAGCTGAAATAAAAATGAAAATTTTTGTTATCTTCCAAGACAAAACAAAGGAATGGTTCAAATAGTCGTCGGCTTTACAGCACTGTTGTACCTCGAGCGAGAAGCGAAAAAATATTGATGATATTGGTATGCGAGACGTTTGACGTTTGTTTTGATATTAACTAATTTTGATGGAAGTAGGAAACGAAAATGCAGTTTATCTGATGTTAAATACTCACCAAAAATGTATAACAATCTCCAAATATATAGGAAATCCAAGTGGAAGTCAATTATTTACGCTTACTTCTCTTGAGGACTAAGATAAAACGTCTCGAAAAAGTGAATACGTTACCATAGTAAGAATGTGAAACCTGAATATTGGACTGTAGCCATATAAGGCAAGAACAGGTGTGGTGGTGGCGTCATCGTGGAGAAATTCGCTAGTTTTACGTGTTTTGGCGTTATTCTCAATTCTGTAAGTATTTCTCACATTTTTCAAGCTAATATTAGGTACTTTATCGCTTCGCTTCATCGCACGTGGTGACTTAAGTACCATATCCTAAATATTTGACACAACTGTTGTTATACAAGATTAAAAGTGTGTTTAATTATATCTGAGTGGTAACGGGCGTAGCTCTGTTGCTTTTAAGATTTCGTTCTGGCTCCTATGTAAATGTAGCTAGAATAGCGACATTCTAAATTATTTTTTGTTGAAATCTCTCAAATTTTGATAGGCGGTGGTCATGGCGTACAAGAATCGAAATAACTTGGGTTTCTTAGAAATAATTGTCCGAACTATTGCATTATTTAATGCCCATAACACATCAGCGGTTATAAAATACATAACAATCAACATTAAAACACTCCGCATAAAACCTCAATCAGTTCCACATAATGGCAATATGTCGAGCGCGTCACTGGAGCGGAATCTATTCCATTATATTGCGATCCACAAATATCAGCATCGTTTCCAAACGCTAATTGTTTTACAAAATAATCTTTGCTTAATTTGGTTCCCGTCGTCACAATTTTGTACGTGTAAGTACTTTTGACGCCACAATATTACATTTATTGTAATTTTATTATAATAGCATTATTTATATAAACGCTTTCTACACTCACAGCCCCACACTAGGATTCCCTGTGTCGTGGGTGCCATGGACACACATAGACAAATACACAAACACCCAGACCCAGAAACAGAACATCATATAGATATCTGTCTGGCCGGGGATCGAACCCGGGACCCTTTGCGCGTCAAACCGGTATGGTGACCGGTCCGCCACGCGTTTCGTCATATAATCCATCGGCGGTTACAAAATACATAACAATCGACATTTAAAAACTCCTCATAAACCGCAATCAGTTCCACATAATGGCAATATGTCGAGCGCATTAGAAGAGCGCGACCTCCGTTCGATATCTATTGCGAGCCCTGAAAATCAGCTTCAATTTTAGCCACTAATTGTTCTACAAAATAATTTTATTAATATGTTTGCCCTCGTTTCAACTCTATATGTGTATTTTTCTATAAGACATCAGCAGTTATAAAATACATAACAATCAACATTAGAACACTTCGCATAAATCCGCAATCAGTTCCACATAATGGCAACATGCCGAGCGCGTCACTTGAGCGGGACCTCCGTTGGATATCTGTTGCGAGCCCTGAAGATCAGCTTCGATTTTAGCTGCTAATTGTTCTATTAAATAATCTTTATTCAACTTTGTTGCTGTCGTCACAACTCTATATGTGTACTTTCAACACTACAATATCCATAGCATTTAATTCCTATAAGCCATCAGCGGTTATAGAATACATAACAATCGACATTAAAACACTCCGCATAAAACCGCAATCAGTTCCACATAATGGCAATATGTCGAGCGCGTCACTCGAGCGGGACCTCCGTTCGATATCGCACCATTGTTGCGAGCTCTTAAGATCGACCTTGCATTGTTCCCAACCGCTAATTGTTCCGATCTCAATCACGTATTATTGTTATTCCGCGATAATCATTAGAGAGGTTTTAAAACGTTTTTATGTACATTGTACGAAAGGTGATGTTATATGAGTGAATCGTTATAGACCTATTTTTGTGCCGTTATTAAGTGTAGAGAAAAAGAGAAGAGTATAGGTCAAAGTGACGCTTGCAAAATGCGGATAGCGAAACTTTAAGAGTATTCGTATGACTTCATCTTTGAATGGAGAACGTTTTCCTTGTCTTGTTGTAACATTAGATTAAACACCAATTAAAATAAATAAATTAAATTAAACACCATTTTTTTTTTTTTTTTGGGTAGTAGACGAGCATGCAGACCACCTGATAGTAAGCGGCTACTGCCGCCCATGGATATATGTAACCAACCCCAGATAGGATTAGATATTCCTACCTCAGGTCTGAGGTCGGCCACAGATGCGCCGGTACCCCTTAGGACTAATCTGGAACGCCTCGAAAAGTATTTATCCCTTACCACACCCTTCAAACCAGAACACAACAGCACTTAACGCAGCTGTTATGAGGCAGAAATAGATGTGGCATTGGTGGGGCCGGAGTCGAACCACAAATGGTTCTACCACCTTCAAACCAGCAAAATTTGAAACCAATAAGAATACGCTACAAAGAATTGACGTCTCTGGAAGCCATGTAACCGCGGAACTTATTTTCAGTCAAACTTCGACCACGACTTTAAAAAGACTGTAACTGTTTAACGCTGGAATGAAGAAGTTATTTATGGGTTACAGCAGTTGCAGGGTTATTTGTTGTTCGATTTCTGCCTTATTACAACAATGTTAAGTTACTGTTTTCTTAATTATTTTTAATTAAATTTTCTTGTGTGTCTCTCAAAAGAAGACAGGATTGAGGAACTGCTTCTCCAACACAGAGGAACGGAACTTGAAGGGGCCCAATGTGAAAATGTGTTCGTGGCCTGGTCTCTAAGAGTATAGTGGAACCACGTGGAACATAGATGGAATTTTCCCACAATAAAAAAGTGTACGATTACAAATTGTAACTTTAATATTTTTTACTGGATAGGTAAAATTTAAGACATTTCAACTGAAAATATCAGCCAAGAAACTTAGTTGGTTCGGCATATTTTTATTTTTCTTTACCATTACAAATATATCTTTTAATGATATACTGTTTCGTACATAATTATATACTCGTACTAACATATTTTATTATATCAATTTTGTATAAAATGTGTCTTATATCGAGGGGCGGTTTTCAAAAGGTTTTCTAACAAACTACAGTCGTTACAAAACTTTTAGCGCTCCTCAAGTCTTTTAGTTCAGTTTAAAATTTATGATTTCTTCCCTTTTTACTTTGTACTTGTGTAGTTGCAGGCAAGTGTTTACAGCAAAACGTGATAATAGGAGGTAAGAAGTTTATATGTACCCACCTAAGTGTCGAATTCCAATTTATAAATTGTATAAAACTGACGATTTAACGTGCCCTCACAAAAATACACCAACTTTGATTGACCGTTGCATAATATGGACTAACTTCTCTCCTGAGACTTTAACTGTGTCTATGGCACCTGGTACGCCAAGAAAATCTTATAAGATTATTGGTGTATACAAACTATATGCTGTACTATTGGTAATTACAACAATTTCCTTCATAATATGTGTAAATTATAACGCACGAAAACACAACATTACGCTCGGGTATATCTATCAAGACAATTACTCACGCCCCGCGGCGTTCCTCATAACATATAATATCTATATCTTCAACAACAAGACTATTCTTGTACATGGTCTTAATAATTATGTAATCAATATAATATATAAAAGATGTTGACGCATGTACTAGGATTAGTACAGTATATATTTATGTTTTCGGTTAATAAACCTTTGTCTATATACTCGTACCACGAGCGTTACTTATCCTTGTTGGTAAGTTGGGAAGGGAGACTGGTAGGCCTAAGGCCTAAGCCCTAAGCCACACAAAAAGGTTAGGTACTAACGCATACATACAATACAATACAACCAACATATAATGCATACAACCAAGTTTATTATAGACAATTAGCAATCCTGTTAACTCGAATTAAAGCCGCGATAAAATACAATTTACGAAAATCTGAATTTAATACAATACTTTGTGATGAACGATTACTTTTAAGATGCTCTTAAGTTCCAAAGACTCCGCTATACTGACCTGTAACAAAGAAAGGAGAAATATAAATCCATCATTCAAAATATCCATAATAACTTTTATATCACGGCGTGCGTAAATTGACGTTTTACGCACGCTTCGCGTGCGCAAAACCCCCATTTCCGACCCCGTAATATAAAATTTTATACAACACGCGGACGAAAAATGTTTTTCTGACTCGTGTGATTGCAGTCCTCGCCTGCGGCTCGGCCTGCAAACTCACACTTGTCAGAAATAGTACATTACAATACGAGGACGAAAAATTTTTTTCTGACAAGTGTGAGTTTGCAGGCCGAGCCGCAGGCGAGGACTGCAATCACACGAGTCAGAAAAACATTTTTCGTCCGCGTGTTGTATAAAATTTTATATTACGGGGTCGGAAATGGGGGTTTTGCGCACGCGAAGCGTGCGTAAAACGTCAATTTACGCACGCCGTGATATAAAAAATTTTTCGTCCTCGTATTGTAATGTACTATATAGTTCAATTGAACGTGATCTACCAAGTTGAGTAATCCAGACCGCGTTTGGTGGGATTCTTGGTAACAAATTTTCATAATCCTGTTCAATTGCACAAAGAAGAAATATAAGCGATACAAATAGAAACAATACAAATTATTGGAGACATAACGTAAAACCTGTGATGTTTCAAGATTTCTTTAAATATAGTCACTCATCATGACTATAGTACCTATACAAAAGTTATGTTATTAAACGCACTTAAGTACATAATTCCATAAGACATTTAATCATTTTATCGATTTAATATCAAACCATGTCTATAAAATTTAATTAAAAAACAAAAAATCTTTTTCATGTAACATACGATTTTATGGGGCTTCAATATTGCATGATAAAATATATGTAACAAAACTAAGGATACACACACATCTGCAATAGTTGACTCATTTACATAAATAAGGCGGCAATCAGACGTCCGATTTGCGACTATGAATGTATTCGTTAGCTTTGACTCGCCCTTAAAGGATGTCGCGTTCTCTTCAAATACAAAATATCTGCTTCATCGCCTACTTTCTAAGATAATTGAGCGGAAGAGATGCTGAAATAGAACGTGTACGCATTTATCTAAAACAACATTTTATTTATACTGAACCTTAGCGATAAGGCGGGGGGTTAAGCGATGGAAATTAGTAATCGTTGCTTGTGGACATTCTGTACCCTTACCATGAGTTTTTACGTTTTGACAAATATGACTGTTTTGATATTTGCTTACGTATTTCCCCATACAATTTCCTATCAGCGGCCCTACCAGATTGTATCAGAGCTATAGTGTCAGTAACGTAACATTAAATGTCTAAATTGACTAAGGGTACTGGAGGTACTGGACTTTAGCTATGAGATCCCTCATGCACCTTTTTTGAAGAAGAAATATTTAGTTATTTGTTATTTATTGATAAAAGAATAGTAACGATGTCCTTTCGTGTTATTCATATAAATATCAAGAAAGTAAAACATTACTATATTACACAATGTTGTACATATTACATATTCCAGCTTACAGAAAACAAAAATAAACCAAAGCATCCCTAAATCGGAAAAAATTAATTTAAAGTCCCCTAATTCTAAGAAAACAAAAATAAAAGAAGCGAGCTTCGTTCTGTTGTGATTTGTACAAAATTACATTATCTAATTTCATAAGCTGTCAAAACGGGAAAGTAAACCATAATAACTGCAAATATAATTGGATACTGACAGCTGTTTTAATTGCTAGCGCGGCTTTGATATCACCTTACCTACCCCTGAGGGGATTGGTATAAGGAAAAAGCGAAAGCGTTTAAATACAATCTTGAAGAAAATGGTGGATATGAAACAGTAACCATATTTTCATGTGCTTTCTAAGAGTAATTGACGTACATTCTTACATTATTGATATTAATGAATTAACTAATATCAACTATTGTCGGTAATGCTATTACTATAGCAGTACCAACTATATCATTAATCATTAATTTACCATTGCTATAGTAATGGCAGTACCAATGTTACTAACATTATGGTGGTTTTACAATACTTATTAGTACTGAAATAGAATACAAATTTGGTAAATAGCCTTTATATAGCATTGTGCAGATTTGATCTAAAATTACAAAATTAATATTAACTAATGAAAGCGGCCCAGAAATAATAAACGCACATTATGACGTTTCGATTAAGTTTTTAATCTTAATAACAGTATTATTTTGATTACGCATCTACATACAACCGAACCGAACCAAACTAACATCTCGAGCATTTCATAAAACCGATCTAAATCGCCAATCGTGTGCAATTAAAGCAAACTCGATCCAGACTGTAATTATTAAAGAAGTTTCGCCTATCGACGTGAAAGGTAACTGGATTCAATTAAAAGTTGAACACGGACGTCTACCGTGTAGTTTTGTTTGATTTGGAATCTCGGCAATAAACTTCCGGATACCATAGGAACCGGTTCAGTTTTAACGTGCATAAATGTTTGTTTACGTTTTTAATGGATCGTCCGGTCATGTCCGGCTCGAAGGACCAAATTTGCTGCGAAAGGAAACATTAAAATTTGATTTGCTCTTCCTGTTCAATCTTTTCGAATTCATTATGAAAAAAAAAACATTAAGATTCTCTGTTCTTTTTTCCAAAAGATTGTTTATTTCTTAATTCTTCAACAAGCGTTTTATTAGCTTTCATTTGGATGGCGTTTCATGGGAAATACACAAAGTACAGATTTACGCGTTTAACAGATCGTGTCGTTTAAATATGATTTTTGAATATGAATAATGGTTTTTTAAACTTGGAGAAGCTTCTGTCATGTTGCTGTGACAATCGTAATTTTTGTGACGGAATTAGGGTTCCGTAAGTGTTCATAATTAAGAAGTGAAACAGGATCACGAATAGATGAGTTGACTTCTTACTTACCATACCGGTCACCATCCCTTTAAAAGTCCAAGGGTTGCGGATTCGATTCCGAACAGGCCTTCTATTCTTGATGCTATATTTATACTAAAAACATAAATAATTGTACTTACACAAAATAGTTTTTGGGTCTTCAAAATAGTTTTAGGTTTCGCGGTCTGGAAGAATTTAAGTCGTTAGGATTACGGGTTACGTTTGGGTCCTTTGGGTCCAATTCATAATCTGGGCTAGCTTTCCGGTCGACTGATATTGTTATAAATGTTGGAAATATTTGCTACTTCAGTTCTATTTTATTAAAAATAGTTTTCTGTTTCTATTCGGTATCAGTAACTATTAATTATGACAAAAGCGATTACGAAATGTGTAGTCAAAATAACTTCTCAAAAATAATCCAAAAAACAAAAACATAAGGCATCATTAATCAGTATGATATGGTAGGGTTTGGATGGTAACTCTTGATCCACATTCGACCTACTTCAGGTCAACTCCATGTAAAACTTCTAATTCACAGGGTTGAATATAAATATACCGGCACTGTAGATTCAGTACATTCTAGTGGAAGAGACAGCAGTACTATTCTGAGTAATTGTTTTTCAAACGTTCCTCAGATTAGGTCTTTAGAAGCGTAATAGATGTATGATGGAATTCAGGCTTTTCTGTCACATTTTCTATCGGTAACAAACTTTCCATAGGCGACAGTGTCCAATCCACACCAGAACAACTGCTCATTTGCTTCTACCAAATCATAAAAAACATAATAAATGTATTCAAAAGCCAAAATCCAGAGCAACATGCCATAAGCTTTACATAAGATTTTTTGAGTATGAGTAATGGTTTCTTGGATGAGGAGCGGCTCATGTCGTGTTGATGTGACAATTGAAAATGGCGTACCATTTGTTTGACAAACATTTTTTTCCACGGAATTCACTAATTACTTTTGAACAGAAATGTATAGCTGCCGTATATCAAATCTATTTTTCTTACAGCTATAGATAAGATTTTTAGTTGTAAATAGGTTAGATCTTTGTTTTATACTTGTGAACTTCAACCGAGTATTTAGTCATTGCTCTCTATCTATAATAAATTTCAAATATAACAGAAGTTTTACTTGATATCTGTCATAAATCAGGCGTTCTTGGCACCTGATCCCATGGTCAGGCCATTTCAGTAATGTCATATTATTTTCAATGTTTGTCCACCAAAGATCTACATTTGACAATACCTGCCGACTAGAAATTGTCATGTTTCTAGCAGACATGCATTGTGGAGTGTCGATCTTTGGTCAGTAAAACTTTGGATAGATTGATTATTGTTAATAACAACCGTAAATGAACGTAGTTAAAATTTTGTAGCGACATTTAATCCTTACATACGGACATAACAAATTAATAAAACGATTGTAATATGTATATTTCTGAAATCGGCCAGAGATGCATTGCTATCCCTGAGGACTAAATTGGAACGCATCCGCCGCACGAACATAGAATAAAATAGAGCAATAAAAAGAAGAATATTAAAAATAGACGTAGGTCTATCTATTAACGTATACATGATATTAACCTATACCCATAAAGTGATACAACCAACAATAAAAGATACAAAAATTAATATTGTATACCATTGTACGGTGCACCACAAAGAGTCCTACATCCTTAAAACATAAAAATCGTACGCCATAAATATAAAAGTAAACCCTGTTACCGTAACAATAAATATGTTTCTGTTTTCCGACAGACCTATCGCCGTGTTTATTACCCGAACAAACAGTTTTACGCCGAAACGAACAATTTATTGCGACAAAGTAAGATATCTGTGCGTAAAATAGAGCTTAAAATACTGTTTTTGTTTACAATTGAATGGCATGGAGAGTGCGGTTTTTGGACGAGCTTTATTGTCGTGTCCAAAAGCTTATATGACTTAAGTGGTATTTTTGAAGGTAGAATCCTTTGTGGTTCTACTCCGGCGGCCATCGCCACATCTATTTCTGCCTCATAACAGCAGCGTTAAGCTCTACTGTGTTCTACTTTAAAGTGTGTAAGGGAGACATACTTTATCGAGGCGTTCCAGCTTAGTCCTCAGGAGTAGCGGCACGTTTGTGCCCGACCGAGGTATCAAATATCCAATACTATCTGGGGTTGATTATAGATGTCCATGGGCGGCAGTAGCCCCTTACCATCAGGTGGTCTGCTACTCTTATATAACAAAAATAAAAACAATCTAAACGCCGAAATTCGTACCATTAAGCGACCCCTGCTCAAATGTAAGCTACATCTTCGTACAATTATTCAAAGACGACGTAGTAACTTGACGAAACAGAACAAATGCGACATTACTCTCATAGCGTCGACATCGCAAACATTTACCTAAGAACCCGCTTCGGCATGTAAATCCCGTTCCAGGATGACGCTTGGGAATTTTTAATTTTACAATATGTGCACACAAAGGCGTTTCAATTTAAGGTATTTCGTTCTTCTGTGAGCTTTTCAGCTTAGAAAGTTTATGAATACTTTTGATGATAACCTACTTGGCTGGTTCTGTTTTTTATTATGATATTATCAAATGGACATAGCAAACGTATATGTATTTTTAATGGTAAATGGTCACTACCGTCTATGGGCATCTGTAACCAACTTTACTCTTCAAGTTCTAGCCGAAGTCGATCACGGTTGCATTGTTATTTCACAGATCAAAAGTGATGGCCTCATATTATGTAAGATAGTCAGCATCCGCACCCTTCCATCAAAATATAAGTGTTTTACGTTACAAATAGGTGCCGTATCACCCCGATCGTATCGAATTTCATACGTTTATTTTCAAACATTACATAATTGGGCGATAATAACTCAACAATACGCCAACAGTATTCTCATTTGCTATTTATATAATCAACACAACAAAAAAGCCTTCAAACAAACGAGCTATTAAAACTTAGAGTGGAAAGCAATCAGATCTGTGAAGCGTCTTGGCCTCGAATCCGTCGATCATGCAAATTAAGAGCCGCCAAGTGACGGCGAGTTAACTCCGAGTTCCGAGTGACTGATGTTTTTATTTAACTTCGCCAATATTTATTGTGGATTAAATTTGCAGGCGTTGAGCGTTTTGTCAATTAACGTTACATTGAGACTTTGAGAAGCGTCAATTAATGCAACATTCAGATAAATTATCCGAAGTGTGAACTTTGTCCTCAGGGGTATCGCCGCTGCTGTAGCCAACCTCAGGTAGGAGAGTAATCTTATCTGGGGTTGATTACAAATTTTCATAGGCGGCAGTAGTCACGTACCATTATGTGGTTTGCGTGCGCGTTTTCTACATCAATATTAGAAAAATAAATCAAAATACAGTGGATAGGCACAGAGCGCTTGCTTAGAAAACCCTTCATATAATTAAAGCGGATACGGGCCTAGCTGTGGGACTACATATACTCTACACTTCATACAGCATTTATAAAAATGAATATTGAAAAAAAAAAACTGGGCAATAATTTATGACATGAAATTAATCAAAACGCCCGCTCATTTAATATCAGCGGCCACTACACCATGAAAATCTCGGAAGTATGACTGGTCGGCGATCGACGCAAGTGATAGTCGCATGAAAAAGCCGCTGCGTCGGCCGTCCATAGCGGGAATGAAGCACCATAAATCATGGCCTATCGCAGCTCTGACGTCATCACTTCATGGTGCGGCCTATAACTACCATGGATTCTCGATTGCAAAACAAATATTATAATTCGGTAAGCTTTTTACATTTTAGTTCACACTAATGTTCGATGTGTTAAATAATGCATATATGTATACACATGTATAATAATGGTAGCCATAAAAACACGCAACTCATTATATTAAATCATACAATCGGGTAGTAACTACATATATTGAATTCTAGTATGTTAATTTCTGATCATCGCATCAATAGCAAATTATACTTTGAAATTTGTTGGCATAAATAAGAAGACCTTCATTAGCGGTATAAAATATGTTGTGTATATAAATCTGATACGTAAACACGATTTATTATAAAAGTGTCTAAAGAAATATCTTAATTCATAAATATGTCAAGAAGAATTCTAGAAACTTTAATATGAATGAATAATAGAATGTATATACCGTACCTACTTAAATATAGCTTTATACTTTATACGTAAGTAGGTAGGTTCGGTAAATACATTCCTATATACAGAAATATTGTAATATTAAATTATATACAGGGCTTTAGGCAAGAATTTTTAATCAGCATTTATAAAATAATAAACACAAAACTTTCAAGCAATAAAAGTTCCTTCAAATGAAATATACCAACATAACCACCAATTAACCATAACATAACCATCAACCGTTACATTCAAGTTCAAGAGCCGAACAGGAATACCATTCACGCTAACTTCAAACGACATGCGTTCGAGTAATTAAAACGGTGATAACAATTCGAGGAACTGTGGTAATACACTAACAAACAAATCTGCACGCTCTATTTATACAAAACTTAAGCGTATTTCTGTTAATGATTTCGAGATAATTTACATTTCTTAAAACATTTGCATTTTCCAAAACGTTTTTATCCATATAACAAGCTGGTTATATAGCAAAAAAGTTCTATATTGATTTTAAACGCTTTCTACACTTACATCCCCACACTAGGATTCCGTAATTCTTGAACGTATCCCAGGACTAGACCCAGAACAGATATCCAAATTCGTCATTCAGCTATCAATCTGGCAGGGGATCGAACCTGGAACTACTTGTACGTGAGATTTGTATAGTAACCGCTCAGTCACGCTGATTGTCGTAGACACAGACTTAGATGCAAAGTTAGAGCTCTTAATAAGCAATTTATCCCAAAAATATTCAGAGTACCTATATAAAAACTAAAAACCGTGCGCAAAACTGGTATTAAAACACAAAATCCCAATTGACGGCGCGTCGTAACGCCGGCGTCTGTACTATACGTTATAATAATAACGCGTAACGTTACGTAAACACGTTCAGTTTTCATTCAGGTCTGTCAACACTAAAAACAGAACGCTGCCACTCCAAGGTTGCTGATCACACGACTTAGCGACGTCTCGTATAATATAATAGAGTTATAAAACTGTGACGGGGCTATGTATGTATTATAGATGCATATGTATTTACACAAAAATCTATAAAGAGAAGAGTTGAGATCGACTTATTAGAAGCTCCAAAAATTTGTTTGTGCGAAAGCCACAGAAAATACTAATGATCGTTCTAGATATGCAAACATCTTTTGTTTTCTCTCACTGGAGACCGGGAAGATACTACCACCACACTTATTTTAAGAATAAGAATAATAATGCTTTATTGCCACCCAAGATATAGTCCGCGCCAAACTGCTAGTCCACTCTGAAGTTGTTGCGAGCATGTGTAGTCATACAATTTACTATAGTGACGCGATTCATTTATATATGGGGCTCTTCAAAAAGGTGCAAAAAGAGCTCTCATACAAAGCCGGCGATGCATTGGCGACTCCTCTGGTGTTGCAAATGTCCATAGGCGGCGTTGACTACATTCCATCAGGTACCACGTCTGCCTAATCGTTAGGTTAAACAATAAAAAAAAAGAAATATTCAGAGCGGACTAGCAGTTTTACGCAGACTATACAAAAGTAATGATTACAATCTTAAATCTAATTCACACAGTATTATTTTGTTGTAAAGGAAGCGTCTAATTCTGCTTTTGGGTGGAAGGGTGTGGATGTCAGCTGACTTAACTATGAAGCGACCATCTTAGTCCTCAGAAGCTGCAACTTGTCTTATGCCAACTTGAGGCGGTACCCTGGTTCTATGTGAACTTGGTTACAGATGTCCATCAGCGGCAGTGACACTTACCATCGGACATTCTCAATTGCCGCTTCAATTAAAAAATACAAGAAACATTTCGTGTCTTTTGCGAAACTCTCGAAGTTTTTTCTTTTCTCCACCGATGTGGGACAAGAAACGTTTTGGCATACGGCCGCTCTTACGAAAACGTTGGAGTAGCGATATTTTGGCAGTCAAAAGTGCAGTGTATTTTATTTGTAGACGCTCACAATACTTTGAAACAGCACGTAAAGCAATATCGTATTTTAAGTAGTGTAGTACTTTAAGTAGTATTTATTAGTTTCTGATACGTTAGGAAGCGTGTTCATACATTTTAGATAAAATATATATGTACATTAAATGTGAAGATCTAGAAAAAAATTATCCATTATTATTCTAAAAAGAATAGAAGAGAGCATTACATTAAAAAAAAACAACAAAGTCCCCATACACTTACGTACACACATTTTGTCACCTAATAAACATTAACCTTATAGATCACTTGGTCACTCGCAAAAAATAGTTCTCGTCTTTAACAAAGCTACCTTTATAAACCCACTTCGTTTATATCGTCGTAAACTGAATTTCATGGCCGATCGACCCTAAAAATCTATTCGTTTCCATTTCTATTACTTTCCCGTAATACAAAGTCGGTGTGACTTGACATAAGCTTATCAAAGGCACAAAAATAGTGAGACACATCTCATAAAAGCTGTTTATTTGAGAAGGGTCCCGGGTTGAGACCTTCTTAAAGGGAATCTCAGCTTAATATCTTAAAAGGGATGATTCGACCTCCGAAGTGTGGGATGTGTTTCATACGCGGCGTGTAACGAGAAAACGAAGTCGGTTAATAAATTACTTTAGTTAAAGTAATGCTTTAAATATGATTGAAGCAGCATCTGATAGTAAGTAATCTATGTCATAGTTGGACATCTGTAACCAGCTTCCAACTGTAACTGTGAGCTTCCTCCTGAGTTATTCCCGGAGCGCTATGACGTGGGGCTCTTCAAAAAAGGTGCAAAAAGAGCTCTCCTTCAAAGCCGGCGATGCATTGGCAACTCCTCTGGTATTGCAATGTCCATAGGCGACCTTGACTACTTTCCATCAGGTAGCACGTCTGCTTATGGTTAGGTTAACCAATAAAAAAAAACAACTCCGTATACAGCAGGGGACCGTTCAGAAGTAATTTGCAAATGCGTTGCGCGTCCTGAATTGTCAGATTCAGATGATCACCTCATACGTAACTTAGCTGGCATCCAAACCTTTCTGTTAAATCGCACAACTATTTTACGATAGAAATTGTGTCGTCATTTCATTACTAAGGTTTATTTCATTCTACAATAAAGTTAATTTCTATATATATAAAATTTGATCACGATTGATCGTTTGGTATTGGTCGATCGCAAAGCGATTATTCGCTTAAACCTACACTGTCTGACAAGTCATTTAACCTGTGCTAGTTTGCACAAGTTCTACCACTTTATCAGAAGAGCAAGCAAATTTCAATTGTAACAGGGGTAAACAGAATTTATTATCATTTACACGGATCCATGAACGCTGTTATACCGACGATGCTGAGAACAAATCGAAGATTTCAATTTCGCTAATCCAATATTATCCTAGCGGAGAAAGTCTTCAAATAATCTTTTAATGCTTAAATTGTTTTCGAGGTAACGGTTCAATTCTTTATGAACGTAGCATAGCCGTGGTATATACTTTTACAGGCGTTTTACTATCTTACTCAGTTTAGTACGCGTAATATTTGTCAAGGTTTTAGGCAACATTCGCTTACGTGATTGAGCTGAAATTTGGAAAGAATGCAACGATGCAATATTATGACATAATTGATGAATACGGATGCAGTCGTCCAAAGACGCGATGCTCCTCCTTAGGTCTAATATCGAACACCTCGGATTAATAGGTATGTTTACTTTTCCAAACTCTTCAAATGAGAACACAGTAGCGATAAACACTGCTACTATTTTGCAGAGTACGGCTGTGGTGCCTCCAAATCGAACTGCAAAGGGTTTCTACAACTTTAAATACTTTTTTAAAAAGTATCACAATACATAAAATCTTCTAAGTCTGTTTTGTTTATCACAAGGAAGTGTCAAATGTAATTCAGACAAAAATTTAACGGCACATCGCTCGTGAAAATTAATGCCGCGTGAAATTTAATTGCGACTGTGAATTGCTTGAGATGAGAAGTTACTGTTTTAAAAATAATATAAACTACGCGTAGGGCGCAGAACTCTTATTATGGCTACGGTATCCTCTGCCTGTTGTAAGAGGCGACTAAAAAGGGGCTTCGGGTTGCGGGCAGCAAGAGTGGGGCTCGAACCGTCAACCGGCGACACCGGGAAGGACGGCAGTATGTGTGGTCGCATTACCGTCGTGTACAACAGACAGTGTGGCAAGCGACATATTCATCTGGCCGGAGCCCAACGGGGCAACGCCTTCAAAGGCCTCCTTTGGAGATCCCGGTGTCCTTTACACACCGTTGAGATGCATGGGGGGTTTCCATGCAGTAAGGATCCCACACAACCCTGTGCCGCTCCCATGGTACTGGGTAACTTTGAAGATTTCCCCCTCGATCACAACAAAAGGTGATGTAATAGGTAGTCGTGACTCTGCAGCGTGCAACGCCGCCCTTTTTAATTTTAAAGGATTTGTAGGGATTTAATTAATCATCCCCTTGTGCTTGCTTTCGGAAAATATGGAAAATAATTTATTTGTGTCAATATTTCCGAAACATTATTTAGTCCTCAAGATTAGTGTACAATGCCCTTTCCATTAAAAATGGTTACAAAATATACATATACTACTATTTAACACGGACAGTACCCTTACCATGAGTTTTTACGTTTTGACAAATATGACTGTTTTGGTATTTGTTTACGTATTGGCCCATACTATTTCCAAATTATGATATAATCCGCTAGGGGCGCTGATTGAAAACAGTCATATTTGTCAAAACGTAACAACTCATGGTAAGGGTACAGGAGTAACCAATAAGTAGTTTGCAAGTTTACTACTTCTGTTAAAAAAAATATTCCATACTTCTATGACGGTTATGCAATATGTATATTGTATTTGTTAATTGCATATACATAGTTTAAAAATATTTTAACATATGAATGGATCTCTTTAATAATACTTGCAATTACTGACACACACAGCGTAAATAGATAGTTAACATGAAAAACTTTTACGGAATATCCTTAAGCAGGTAATAGCCCTAAGAAGACTTTTTGAAAATTCATTTGCCTAGCATAATAATTAAAACAACAACAAACATATCGCATTCCACCTATTTCGAGTTCCAACCACAACCATTAGAAGCTGCCGGCCTCAAAGAGATTTAATGGATCGTTTAGTGGTGGGCATCGGATTTGGATGAATTATTTTCAGTCGTTTGAAGTGTTACTGTTTTAACGCCAACCGTTTCGCTATTGTTATGGGCCGTGACGTCGGATTTTTCCACGTTAGAAGGGCCTCGATCACAGACCAAAAAGGCAGACAAGGCCAAGGCAAACAAGAACAAGGCAAATGCTGTTTTGCCTTGTTCTTGTTTGCCAGTAACGTACCAAGTTACAAGGTACCTACAACGTAACTAATTACGCAGTTTTGATTTGTAATTCATACATAATACGTAAATTAGTAGAATTTTGATACGAATATGAAATATTCTATTCGAGATTAACGACCGTTACTAATATTCAATGTACCCAAATTTTGCCTATTAAAGCTCGACACATGATAATTTCTAATATGCATTAAGTTGTCAAATGTCAATCGGATCGAAGTAAAACATTTGATAGATTTAATAATACGAGCGTAAGTCTATTTTTGTTTGATCTGAGGCTTCAATAAATGTTACCTAGTTCTTTAAATACACACAAACGAAAAAAGAAACAAATAGGTCAAACAACGAACTCTGGATATATTTTTACACCTACGTCATTGAATATTTGTAAAATGTATTTATATATCTTCATTTCGATATTCGTTTGAACGGTGACATACTATAGGGGCTTATTGATTAAAATTTCGCGTTCGACTTAATTCCTCGGTAACATAACGTATGAAAATGACACGTACACAAATATGCGAGAAATTGTTAAATTATATTGATAATGATAACATTATATTTGTATACATCGAGCACATTGAAATTAATTTAGCGTTCCATTCATGGTAATATACTCGTAGATATACTTAAAATGAATTATGCTGAAAAAAAATTGCAGTATTTTTTGTTTTATAATATAGCAGACGAGCATGCAGTCCCCCTGATGGTAAGTGGCTACTGCCGCTCATGGACATCTGTAATCAACCACAGATAGGATTAGATATTCTTACCTGAGATCGACCGCAAATGCGCCGCCATCCCTGAGGACTAAGCTGGAACGCCTCGGAAAAGTATGTCTCCTTAACTACACCGTTCAAAACTGAACACAGCAGCGCCTAACACTGCTGTTATTAGGTAGAAATAGGTGTGGCGGTGGTGCCGCCGGAGTCGAACCACAAAGGGTCCTACCACTTCCAAACCTTTCTGTATAATTAAAAAAAAACCTCTTATGAAGGTTGCCAACATGCCAGCTACTAACTTTGTACTGACAAACTGACTGACAATAAAGTTGTAGTGTTAAACGCTCAACCGTAATAAATAAGTATCTGAAAATTTTATGAACTATATCGATTTTATGAATCGTATGATAGCGGATAACATAGACCGAATATCTACTAGAAATGTCTTCTGAAACATGTGTAGATATGTGATACAAAAACGTAGTGATTTTTATAAATTGTAGCAGCATTCCTCCTGACAATCGGTGATCCCCATTGATCTTGAATATGTGTGGTTGATCCATTCAGATTTTAAGTCTTATTTAAGGTCGGCCATAGCGTCAATATAAAACAACCTTTGAGCTAGAATACAACAGAGTTTAACATTGCTATTGCTGCCGCCAGAATCGAACTATGATGAGTTTTACATTAACACACTTAAAATCTCTCCTCCTCCCCTCCTTCTTTCTTTGCACTCTTAACACCAGTTTTTATTTTTTTTTATTCCAAAAATCAGGGAGAAGCAAAACAATAAATCACAATCCCTCTATTCATTATATTATGTTCTTCTGCCTTTTGGTAATAATTATTGCCGAAATTTTGGGAACAACGAAACATGGTATTTCTATTTATAATTTGCTCTGCGGCGAACAGTAAATAGGTTGATTGCACTCATAGGTGCGTTGCGATGGAAGTTATAAACTTTAATGTCTTTTGTTAATTACCGACACATTAAATTCAAAATTGCTTCATCATTATATTATTGTTTCTTGTTTAAAATTATGGATCGTATGTATTGATAAGAAAATTGCAATTTGCATGCACAAAATAACAACTCATAAATTCGGAAGTTATGGGCTCTCTCAAACGCACTGCATGTAGTTCATAAGCAGTAACTCTGTCGGCCAAGATCGAACCCGAAACCTACAACGAGGTAGAGCAGTATATCAAATGCTCTCCCACACGCATTGTCAATACTAAATTTTCACTAAAAGCATCCGAAAAAAAGCACCCAGAAAATGCTATTACAAAATTTACATAACATTTAAGGCTTTACAGGGGTAAGTTTCCATAAAGCGCCTTTGTTAGTAACGCCCTCTAGCGGAAAATTAATTAAAATTCACCGTCTACCTGCAATTTACATTCGGATCCGGCGAGTTCATTATTAGTTTCGTACATGTTTCTAGTTTGCTAATCGTATTAACTGATTCGGGAGTAATTCACGTTGATTGGGCGACTACTTTTCACTTAGAATGGACTTAGGGTGGTAACACACCAGCGACAGTAACCTTATATACGCATATTAACAACGGTCCTCGCTGACGATCATCACCGATTGTGGCTAGCAGACGGTAACAAAAGCGACGACAGTCGTTTGTTAAAAGTCGTCAAGCTGTTTGGGCCCTACATGAGACATACATACCTACATGCAAATTTCTGCCTAATAACAACAATGTATTCTGGTTTGATGGTGTGGTACGGGAGACATACGAGTACTTAATGATTCTTTACGTTTGTACTTAGGGGTAGCACCGCATCTATTGCCAACTTCAAATAAGGCTCTAATCTTATCGGGGGTAGATTACAGATGTCCATGGGCTGACCGTCCATTTACCATTAGGCAGACAGCATGCTCAATAAAATAATCACACCATAATTAACACATTAAATAATAATTATTATAAAAAAAATAGTACCCAAGCAAGCCTATTCTGTATAATTCAATCGGACTTGATTTATTATCGTACGAGAAGCGATCTCTCTTCGTTACCGCCGCGTGTTTTTCTGTAACGCGATACATGGCTGGCCCTCCGTGAAAGATGGATGGCCGATGTTTTATATGGCCATGCGTTCCAACTTAGTCGGGAATTATCCAATTGGAGGTGTTAATTCTTAGCGGATCGACTGCAGAGACACCATTGCCACAACTATTTTTGTTTTAAAGTGTCACGCGCTGCTGTGACTTGACGCTGTGGTGAGAGAAGACATTTGCATGAGGCGTTCACCTAGGACTCTTAGTATACTTAGTACTTCGTAATAAATATCGGTTTCGACGCCGTTTTTTTTAATATTTATCCATTAACATTAAATTCTCACATATGAAACTTTTAGTAGAATGGTGGTCAGATATTATGTACAAATTCGTTGACATGTCGTAATGTCTATTGGAAATGAATATAAATAAGTAAATTTCTAGGCCGAATGCCATCTGCATTCTCTCAGGCAGGTATTATAAATTAACACATATACGTTTTACATATATTTTACATATTTTGTTAGTTCCATGACGGCATGACCTACTTATATCTCTATGTATGTTATTAAACACAAAATTATACGGTCTGATAAAATTATTCATTACATAAAGTCTAAAACTTAATATATAGCTACTCTCTAAATAAATTATAATCCATACCCGTTATTCCATTTACTCAAAACACATAGAACTAAACAACAGGCACAATAAACAAAGCATCCGTTCAACAAACTTTTCATTATCATATGCCCACAGTACATAATGCTGAAATAAACCGTACCGGATCGTTATAGGGTGAGGCCTACGGACAGACACGGTAACCGTTTTCATTAATATATTATGATATCATATCGATAGACTATATAACCCACGGTTACAGCCATTTTTTTTTTCTAATGTGTAGTACTTTAAGAGACACGATATGATATCGGTACACTATATAAAAAACGACGAAACGAAATTATCAAACCAAATCATTGTTAATATTAAATTATTTACGTTTTTCTTATGACTTTTAACGAGCGCTAAGACTAGAAAGACAGGGAGCGAATAAAATTGTATACACATTATGTAAAAATCAGTGCGTTTCTCTATCGTTACCAATTTAAAATAGCAATATAAGCAATACCATAAAAAAATTGCTTCTGATACCGATATCAGTAACAGTTTTCCATATCGATATGAAAGCCAAATATCGGTTAGTTAACCGTTTTCAATAACACTGTAAACGACCACGTCTATACAACATTTTAAACCAACTTGTTCCCGCAAAGTTTCGCTATGAAACAGGGTCCTTTGTTTGAAGTTCCAGCAATAAATATACATAAATCTGTCTGATTGGCAGGCCTGTTTGCGTCCGGAGATAGAGAATGGAGGGGAAATAGTAAATCGATTTCGTTAAATGTGTTTTATTAGTTAGTGTGTTTGTTTTACTCGTGTCTGACTTTTGACGATACATTAAGGGCCCCACACACATGCTGCTTTTAGCATCAGCGATCGACGATTTAGATGCCGGAAGCCAAATACAACGATCAAACGTTACACTCTACATACGTTTTAGGGCTTTTTGCAGCTACTTTTGGATGGTAAACTTGATATGGGGAATGGACGATTAATGCAGTCGCTACAACAGACATTTTAGATATCGATACCGAACGGGCTAATCATACAAACTTAGTCGCAGAAACGTAATGCACCAATCAATGCGAGTGCCGAAACACGAATCACCAATACTAAAATTAGCATCATACATGTATAAATTATATTCTTGAACTCATTTCATCTTTGACTTCATTTATATTTAGTTACAGAATTGTAGGTATTTAAGACCACAATAAATACATATTAAATAGTCAATACATATTTCAGAATATCAAATCAGACGTTCCGAAGATATATTCTTACATTTAAACTAAGCCATAAAACTGAATCTTTATAACGTGCTGATAATATTTCAATAATCTATAAAATCTGATAAGGAAAAAAAGTAGTCTACTTAAAAAATAACGCCACGATTTTTCACCGAGCAAACAGCTTAGCAATCTATAAAGTATTAAGGCTTCAAACCGTGAAGCGTCGAGCATTCGAACAAGTCCAATAAACTATTTCAATTAAATTTCAGTGAAGTCCGGTACTTCCACTCTTTACAAGTGTCGTGTCGAGTTTCAGGGGGAAGCGCTGAGGGGTTGATGTTTGGTACAAGACATAAGCGGTAACGGAAGCACAATCAAAAAATATATCCTTATAGGAATTATAGCTCTTAGGTCTCTCAGACATTGTCGTAAAAGGCGACTAAAAGCGGGCATCCGGGGTTGCGGGCGGCAAGAGTGGGAGCTCGAACCGAGTCGAGTGTTGGGCCGCAAATCGTGGTAAATACCAGGGGGGGGGGGGGTTAGTGCGGTAAAAATACCATAAACCGCCGCGTCGCTCCCACGTCGTCGGGTACCTTTTTAAGGTTTCCCCCCTCGTAAACAAAAAAAAGGTCTCTCAGGCGTATATAATGTTACTTACGAGTATATAGTTGATAATTCGCGTTATGTTTAAAGTTATTTTCGAAAAACCACTGACGATTCACGATAAGCGGTCTCTTATAACTTATATCTTTATACCATCACTAATATTATAATAATGTGTGCTCATTTATGACAGCAGGTTTTATAAATTGCAAGGTTAAAACTAAATGATATACAGGATTTTATGCTAGAGTTCAACAAATTATGACTATAATATCTATATTCATTTGTAGTTATTCACAGATTTGGAAAGTCTCCTCTAAATAAGTTTTCTCAATCCTCACTAACAATATTTTACTCTTAAAGTAAACTCTAATCATGGAATGTGTTGTCCAAATCAGAAAATAAAGACCAATATTATTTACCCGCCCTTCTTTTACAACTTGCACCACAACCAAAGCACGCAGCGGAGATATTAAACATTTGATGCACGTACTACGGCGTTATTTTGTACTAGTGACCTGTCATAATTTTATGAAATATCAGCAGGAGCAAAGTGCATTAAGGTACAAGAATTATTACTAACGAAGAGTAGATCTTACCATGAGTTTTTACGTTTCGACAAATATGACTGTTTTTGTATTTGTTTACATATTTGCCCATACATTTCCAATCAGCGCCTCCAGCGGAATGTATCAGAACTGATTGGAAATGTATGGGAAATACGTAAACAAATACAAAAACAGTCATTTTTGTGAAAACGTAAAACCTCATACTAAGGGTGAAGGGCTTATATTATAGTTTAAGTTATTTTTTCATTAACATAAGTAACGTCAATGTTAAGGGCACAGAGGCCTAATCGATATTTCATTAATTATATTTTTCGAGCATATATCATATTCACACTCTTTAGATCTCTTAAGAGATTATTATTCGAAAAATCTTTCCTTAATGCTCATCTATATTACACATAGTTTTAGTTAATTATATTTCTAGACCCACCATTGTAAAAGGTGCACGGTCTGTTACTAATTTTTTTTAAGTAGGTATACGTGATTTCAATATGTAAATTATTTTTACTAAGTACCTATAATACCCTGTAATGTAATACAAATCAATAAAAAAAAACGAAAGTTAATGTTAATTTTTATTTACCACACATTAAATATTTATCCACACAATGTATTAGGTCCATGCGACCTTTGATATCGGGTTTTAGTAAATTCGGGTAAAGTGCCGAAATACCTTTAGGTTTAACTGCAGAGGAACAAAGGAGATGAATCTTTATTATCGGTTAAATTAATGAGGGTTTTACTGCGAGATTCGAATTAATGCCATCTTTAGGGCGGAATTTATTGTAACCTATATTCCAGATAAATTTTATTATTCCCTATAGATCTATATTCACTGGTTCGCTTACGGTACAATCAAACTATGGAATCTTTCGTCATCTACGTTACCGTCGTTCTCCTGATTTTCTGTATGTTATAGTAACAAAGTTGTGAAATAATTTCAGAAACAGTAGGTCGATCGTGATGTCATCAAGATGGTAGGTAATGGTATCCGGCATTTTGCTTGTGTGCTTGTATTGTCAACATGCATATGCTACCAACTTTTGAGAATAAGTGTCTTGTTCAAAGAGGTAAGCTAATTTGCTTAGGTCTTTCAGAACATTATAGATAACAATTAGACATGTCCCTGACCACGGATATGCCTAATTGTAGCAAATCTACGAGATTTTGTAGTTACAACCTTCGTAGCCTACGAACGTCTACGGCGTAGCAGTACTCTGGATTCGGAGCACGCGCCTTCATTCTAACAGTTCAAGTCGTCTACGAAATCCAATTCGTAAGTATTTACAGGTTTATTTAACTCTTAGATTTTCAATTTCGTTTAAATAATCACGTTGTAGTACGTGCATATAAATACTATTATACTATGTAACATATACTTACTGATGGTATGCGTTTTTTTTATTTATTTATTGCCGATATTTCATACACTTTGACGTCACATAGTAAAATGTCTCAATTCCGCAATTTTAGTCTAAAATCATATGATACAAAGATTGACAAAAAGGTTAGAAATATATGAAACACTCGTATTGTTTTCAAAGCGACTAAAGTTAAAGGAAATTATGTTGAGAATCGAGGAAGTAAAATTAATGATATTTCGCTGAAAATATCATCGGAAAACATCAGTGTTTTAAATGAAGAATTTCATAAAATAAATTGCATACAACGCCAGGCTAAAAATATATTCGTGAGACTTAAGAGCCGCACGGACTATCCGCGTCTGAAATTATAAAGAGACAGGGTGTAAGCAACGGAAAAATTACATTACGTAATTATCGTACACGCTTATAGCTCCGTAATAATAATAATAATTGACAGGAAATTACTTTTTGGGGAGTATGTTTACTATTATGGCGATGAAATGTTGTTTTGTTTGTAATAATCTAGTTTTTGATTATGATAATAAGTTTTGATAAGGTTGCTCACTTTTTGTAGGTCGACTGAAGCGACACCCATTGACACCTATTCTGTTTCATAACAGTTCTGTAATACTCTGTTGTGTTTTCTGAAGGCTGGGTTACGGTAAGACAGAAAACTTAAATGGCTTAAAACGTCATCTGATATGAATCGAATTCTATTATTAATTACAGTTGCTTCTAAGCAATCTTGCCATTAAGAGGGCTGCATACTATCTTGCTACTAAAACTTCTTATCACTCAGCAGCAGCCAACATTACATTAAGGTACTTACAACTTACAAAAGGTATTAAAAAACATGCGGCAAGTGTGCAAGCCATCTTATACAATAAACGCAACACCCAGTTTGAAATACAACTCAATTACGACCGGATTACAGCGATTGAGCGTTTCGGATTATTTTAAATACGCTGCACTTTTGTTGTTACTCTGAATATGACTGGGTAATTTAAAAGGTTATTTTCAGCAGAAGTAGCAGATATTTTTGAACAAAATAACTTTTGAGGTTCACCTACAAAGTTTATTTTATTTTTTCATCACCATCATTCATTCATCAACAACCCATTGCTGTCCCACTACTGGGCACGGGTCTCCTCTCATAATGAGAAGGATTAGGTCATAGTCTTCACATACCTTTGAGATTTTTTTTTTATAAATCTCTCAGGTATGCAGGTGATAATTAATTTATAATACGCACATAACTGTGAAAAATCAGAGGTGCGTGCCTGGGATTTGAACCTCGGACCCCTCGATCGAGAGGCCAAGTTTCTTAACCACTAAGCTATCACTGCTCTGCTTTTATTTTTTAAATGTTTAGATATCTATGGTATTTTAGAACTCTGTCATGGAATTGTCATGGAAGTCCATGGCCACAAAGACCTCAAAAAAGTTCGATTCAGAACTTCATCTCTTGTCATTTTGTCACTTAAATTTGCCTGGTATCGAACCTGAAACCCTCTAAGTAATAAATGAAAAGAAGTGATACGAATATCCCTCCCACATTTATTTATTTAAAACTTTTAGAAAATGTGGTAGAACTCTTTGTTCTTCTCTGTTCGTGGTGGCTTCATCGCCGCACTTATTGCTAGCATTCTATGTCTGCCTGGATAGGTAAATCTGTGCTAAAACACATAAACTTCATAGACACGTTTGAATTTCATCCGAACTAACGTCAACATGAAAGTAAATTAACTTTCAGTAACTCCAACTTCAGGTAGCCTAGGTTTCCTATTTGTATTGCGTTACAGCAGGAGCTATCTAATTAATTATCATATCTATCCACGCGAGTTCGTCCATTCGCATATTATGTACACAAGTAAAGTCCGCGTAAAACTGCTAGTCCGCTCTGAATATAGAAACGAATTGCATCGCCATAGCAAATTGTATGACTACACCTGCTTGCAACAACTTCAGAGCGGACTAGCAATTTGGCGGGGATTATACCTATCTATCGTTTCTAAGATAGCTTCCCAAAAATATTACTCAATGAAAAGAGTATCCTCCGATTTCATACTTCATACACATCGTTGGAAAAATTCCCATAGTTCGTACACTTGTTGGCGCCGTTCCATCACTTTGCTGACATATTTCGGGAATTACACCTGAAACTCCTGAAGCATGACTCCGTAACATTATTTCCTCTTATTTATGAGTTCAGTGCCTGATTTTGTATTCACTAAACATAGTTCTCTACCTTGTAGTGTCTACGTCAGGGGTTGTTAACCTTTTTATTATAATGGAGCGCTTAACACTTGATTTGCTACGGACCACCTAAATTCTATGTAACTGAAAGTAATCGACAAAAACACCTCCTATTTCGCTGACATCTAAATTTGTATAAGAAGTGCAACTTCTCAGCACCACTATTTCTAGCCTGCTTCTAGTTCCGCTGCGAACAACGAAAGATTCGCGGACCATTGGTCCAGATACGCTGCTCTGGCTAGGCATCAGTGACCAATAAGTCCTTTAGATATTCCCAGATCTAAGATGGGATACCTACTGTAAGTTGAATCCATAAATCCATGGGCTGCAGTGAATACTTCCTGTCATGTGGATTGTAATGTACATATAAACACTTAGTATTACTTCAATTTCATAAAAATAAAACATTCCGTATACAGAACAAATTTAAAACTGTATAACTTGTTCCTCCATGTCACTTCATCTCATTTTACGTAATGTTTGCAGTCATGTCGTATTTATGCACCGAGCGGGAACTTTGAAACTTCATAAGTTTAGCTTCCACCTGTAAATGGGACGTAGCTTGAAGTTTTACTCGTGTATGCTTGTAGATAAATATACGTAGATGAAGTAGTTAAATAGACTTCTATTAAATAATGTTTCATACGTATAAGTCTGTAAGCCGATCATAGTACCTAATCTTGATTGGCTTCTCATAGGACTTGCTGGGTCTTTGACGTCGGTGCCGTGGAACTAAAATGAATACACAAATACCTAGCAGAAATCTAAATTAAATTCTTGGATATCTGCCCAGCCGGGATTAAACCCGAAACCCTTGCTTGTCAGACTGATATGGTTATCGCTCTGCTGCGCTTAAACTAGAATCTACCGATATTCACAGGGATACGTTCTTACTCGTTCAGTATTGACAATTTAAAAAACCTGGACATAAATATTGAATGTAGGTTCTTCAATTCTTGCTAAGTTTTTCAACGAAATAATAAAGCTCGAGTAAAACTATAGCAGCTTTACAGAATGTTCTATCAACTTCATGTTTCTAGTAACTTTTATAACCGGGTTATCCGTAATATCCACGTGTATTATCGATGAGCGCCATTTTATGACCCGGATTTAAGTCCAATGTAGAAGGATACATATTTAAGTATCAGTGTTGCTTATTACGATCTACTTTGTTAGTATATAAACGATAAAATAGTTTAAATATATATTTTTGTCCTCACATTTACACAAAATACTGGTTATTCATTTTAACATCACCTGTAAGATCTAATAAGTCTACTAAGTTTTATTGGACTGTATCTATCTATATGTGTAGTGGTAAAACTTTACCAATTCAATATTCATATTAAAAATACAGTGCAGGTTGAAAGTTACAATAAAAGTGAAATTATAGAAAATAACCTATCCATGTCTCTTATAAAGTATACGAATGAGAGAGAAATAAATAAAGAAACAAGACTGTTTGAATATACTGTAACCAAGTAAAATTATCTTATATCAAAAATATCTGCAGGATTTATACATCCAACTTATATATAAATCCGGTATAAAGGGAGCTTCTGTTTTACCGAGACCCTCTATTGCACATATGAGCTGGCCATATAAGACAATGGTCTAATTCCGTTACTATTTAATAAAGCAAGCGGATTGAGCGCTATGCAGGCCATAAGATGTTTGTCTCGACTGCAGGCCGCTCGTAACTTTTATACCCGGTTGATCCGCAATATCCGGGCGGGTAGTCGATGAGCGCCATTTTACGGCTCCTTGTGTTGTTGACGGATTAATATTGTATTGTTCTCGTGCGGAACAATATCAAGGTCTGACTCAATATAGTCTTGTGTAATACGAGTTTTTCTCAACGTAGACAAGATAACACGTTGTATACAGTGTCCACAATATAATTTTAGGTGTTGGAAGTTTGCCGTTTATTAATGTGGTATTGTATGGTCCTATGTAGCATCTGGTATTTTTCTGCTACATAATACCATATAACACACCACCACACAACACCAACATATCAATTCAGTTATGTTGCCATGTGTGTATCAGGGTGAATGACCTATTTGATTTTAGTAACAGGTATCCATGGGTAAGATATCAATGACCACATAGGATCAAGTGAACTGTAACGTTTGCTAGTTTCACTGAATCAAGATTTATCTATTTATGAGACACATACCTAGTAGGGGAACTTTTTTATCCATATAACTTATGTTTATCAATTCATTTTTAATACACTTCAGCCATTTTTTTAACTGTACACTGCTTCACTTAAAGCGAACAGTGATCAAGTGATTGATACACAACGCCAGTTCACAGCCGGCAGCCCTAACGTGAACTATAGTTCCCAAGAGGGCATTGAATAGCATCAATGGCGTCGATCATTCCTGACGTCCGATAATGTATGCCTGACTGTGAATTGATGTCATTATTCTATCGGATATCGTATATGTGTGCCACGTTGCATTATATAAAGTGGACTTCGGGTTTATTTACAACTTTAATTTCATAGAAGGATATATAGGTATACATAGGTATATGTATATCTTATTTAATGGAAGTAACAAACGGGACCACTTATCACTGAGTGGTCATTGCAGCGGGCGGCACGTATATCAAAATTAATTTACAGTGGATTACAGATATCCACAAACTGGGACTACCGTCTCCTGATCGCTGAACTGCAGATTTACCATCCTATTGTAACTCCACATACTTCCTATGAAAATTACATAAAACTGGTATTTTTGTCATTTACTTCTTAATTTTATCAACCAAACTCGTATACAACGGGAGGCCATTTTATGTTCTCTCAGCTTATCTATATATAGCTATTGCTTCTATAATGTCCATAACGTGTCGATATCGCAGCTGGTTGAAAAGCAATCAAACTGTGAACGCACAGTAGCAGTGATCTATGTCAGTAATAGCTCAGCCGGTATTAATGGTGTCCGATAATGGAGTTTGACGGGATCGTACGCCGTAATAGGCGATGATTATGACTGACTTGTACTTTCCAGATATCGATTGGAATCCTATTAGATTTCGCATTCATGAATAAGGTTTTTTTTATTATTCACATTCAGGCGATATTTAAACAGGATTTTTTCATGAACCAGATGCAGACAACGTTGAAAAACTGGTTGTGGTGATCAAAGTAGACGGTAGAAGACCTAGTTCCGATCAGGTAGCCGATGGTCTGACTCCATAAAGGAGGTTATGGGACTCTCGGTAACAGCTGCTCTCAGACAAGCCGAAGACCGGGAGGCGTGGAGGCAGCTCGTCAGAGCATTCGCCGAAGTTTACCAGAACGGGCACGCATTCAGTAATGACGAAAATGACATCGAAAAAAAAGTTTAAAAAATATTTTTTAGAAATATAGGTTACATGCACAAACACTGCGTTGCTTACTGCCTCATTACCACTTTTTGGGTAGTGGTCAACCAACCAACTACAAATCCGTCGTTATTACTTTTCCAAACACTTAAAATTATTTACAGACAGGCCAAGTGCACGAAGCACGAAGCCACGAGCCGGGGTTCGTAGACGCGACGCTAAAAACACTTTGATGCAACATTAATGACGCCGCGCTTTGCGATTTCGTAGTGCAAAGTGCAATGGAACGGTAATGGCGTGCATTTGAATATACTTTTGGATATCATAATGACTGCAAGGCCGCCGTACGCTGAATGGTTAAATACATCAGGCATCTGAATGCAGAATGGTTTCAATGTATGAAATGCGATGTATGGGGGCTCTTTTATCATTGTGAGCTGAGTGCTCAATAGTTTTGTTTTGTTCTGAAAAATAACATGCACTTAGGAAAAAATGTACTGGAATTAATACAAGGTTTAAACTACACATGGTATATTATCTACCTATTTTTTGAATGAATCTATAGCAAAACCTCGTTTTTTTTTCTAAATGTTGTGTCGGTTAATTTCTCTATTGATTGTGTTATTACGAATTTTGACGCGTAACAAAATACTAAGAACCGAAACTCAATAAATTTGTACCAATAATATTTAATTAAATTCTATTTTAACACTTTGAAGATTTATTATCACAAAGAATAAATCTGAGAAACAATAAATCAGTCCCGCTTCTACTTAAAAGAGAATATCAGTCCAGTGGGAATAGCTTTGATTAAAATTGTACAGAAAAGATAAAGATAGATTGGTAGTCGTGTCGTCGTCGTACAAACTAAAAGAGCTCATAATATTTTTTTTATAACGAGACTGCAACACTTGATGGTATATGCTGCAGCTGGCTGCTGGTAAGTACTGCTGCTCGTAGACATCTATAATCAACCTCAGATAAGATTAGATTCTTACCTGAGGTCGGCCACAACCCATTACTGTCCCACTGCTGGGCACGGGTCTCCACTCAGATCAAGACGGATCGGCCACAGATACGTTATGAAAAGTTGGAAGTTGATCCACAAAGGGTAGAACCCTTCCATCTATCAAGGAAAGAAGCACTACAAAAAACTGAAGCTACCACTCACTAAATACTATAAGTTAGCTTAATACAAAGCGTAACACTCTTACATACTGTTTAAACTGACGCAGAAGATTTGTACCATCCCTTGACATATGTTCATTTGATAAACATTCGGATATATTTCACATAAAACTTGCTCCTACAATTGACACACCGGAATAAAATAAGCTTAATAAAACAGAGAGACTATAAAACCAGTATCAAAGAGTAACGTCAACACGACTTAAACGTGCAATCGTGGCAAAATGACGTCACTGATGCCTAATTCGGGATTCACGACACGACTTATTTACTACGAGAGCATTCGATCAATCACAAAGCAAACTTTCTCGAACTCGTAACTCCGACCGACGTAAAGCGTGGAGGTATAAAAGTCGTAAACAATAAAGTGACCTTCTGTTAACTATTTAACTTTGGTAATAAGATTTTAAACGTGCGTCGAACGCTCTGCGAAACGTTTCGAAAATCCGTCAGCAGAATTGATTTGGAAAACTAATCAAATAGAATATTGGTACGTGAACGACATTTCGGTTTTTTTAAAAAAAACTTTTCCATTGAAACAAAGTTAATTGTCTAATTGTTTTATTTTGCTTTGTAAAATCACTTACATTATATTTGGTTATATTAACCAAGTCACTTCTAAGTGGTCAGGGCAACTAAAGGACCTGTAATAAATTTTGTATAGGACAGGCCCTACTCATTACAGATTACATACGTGTTACAACTGAGGATGAGACGGAAGGCCTTTTGTAAATATCTATAGCTTTCAAAGCACATGACAGCACAGCTTAACAATTCTATTATTAAACAGAAATAGGTGTGGTGTGATGCCTCTAGAGTCCAGCTACGAAGAATTTTTTTTTTTATAATATAGGAGTAGCAGACGAGCATGCAGTCCACGTGATGGTAAGTGGCTACTGCCGCCCATGGACATCTGTAATCAACCCCAGATAGGAATAGATATTCCTACCTGAGGTCGGCCACAGATGCGCGACTACCCCTGAGGACTAAGCTGGAACGCCTCGTAAAAGTATGTCTCCCTTACCACACCCTTCAAAACGATACACAGCAGCGCCTAACACTGCTATTATTTGGCAGAAATAGGTGTGGCGGTGGTGCCGCCGGAGTCGAACCACAAAGGGTTCTACCACCTTCAAATTCTACCACCCATAGCAATATACTGCAGTAACCGACCATTCGTACTAAAATCTTTCCCAAATTTTCGTTAATCTCGCTATTTCGTTTCACAATGGCGTAGCAACAACGTTTTATGAGTGCCGCGTCATTTGTTTTCATTTCCTAGCAACTTATTACCCACAAAACATTATGTTTCATTGTGCGCTCATTAAAATTCATCAGGCGACAGCGGCGCCATCTGTCGAGAGGCGTGTAACGATTTGCATTGGAAACTTTTACGAATGACAATTTTGAACAGAGAATACGGTGAATAGAAAATGGTTGAAATATGTATAACATATTTGTTAAAATTAGTTGTCTGCCTATGATTTCAAAATAATTAATATCTATCTAAGCTTTTACTACAAAACTATTTCATTCGATGAAACGTTTCCTTAACAGAATCTATCTCGTGTTTAAATGTGTAATTGTCTGTGTATCACAGCTTACATATTACTCTACTAGACGAAAACTGTTAATTAACATTTGACAGGAGTATTGGATAAATAAAATATTTCATTTCCGAGGTTATTTTGGGTTTAAATTTAAAGAAAAAACTTTTCTAAGAGCATATATTGCGATATAGTTGTGGAAGCAAAAATATTAAAACAAAATTGTTTAGTTTCCAAATTCACAGAGGAATTTAAAGACTAACTCCCATTTAGCTGTTTTTTCCGTCCATCTGTTCGAATTAATCTCTAAAACTATCGGACCGCTTAAGAGATAGTGCAGTAGTTGCAGTGTAAAAAGTAAGAACCAAACAAAAATCTAAAAGTAGGTGGATTTGCGTGTTAATACTTACTACCTTACTTTTAATATTATAAATCCGTCTGTAACTGTGTCTGTCTGTCTGTGTGTCTCTTCTTCACGCCTAACCCACTAAACCGATTTTAATGAAATTTTGTACAAAGATAGTCTAAAACCCGAGAAAGGGTATATGATAGTTTTTATCCCGGAAATCCCACGGGAACTAGGGACGGCGATCTAAGATCGATTAATCAGAGAATCGATCTTTTGGACCATCAAGTCGATTATTTCAATCGATATTAGTAAGGATTGAATCGTAAACTATGCATTTAATCAAGTGATGATCTGTAACAAAGTTGTTGTCCATGAGCCCATGAAGATATCAGAGATGGTACAACCAATTTTCGCCAGATAGCGTCATTCCAATGAAGGTACGAATTTTCAGTTTTACGTATGTTAGTATGTCATATTATTTTCTTTTAAACGCGGGCCAAGCCGCGGGCAAAAAGCATTTGTATAAAATATTATCTTTGAAATACAAGACTGAAAATGACTACTTAAAATGTTACTTAAAATGTTAATATGTTACTTAAAATGTTGTGAATTAATTTATATAAAATAAAATAATAATTCTTTTAACTATTCTATCAATATTCTATCAAATCTATATAATAATACTATTTATTTCATATTAATATTTAAGTAATAATCTAGCAATTTTGACATTGTATTCTTTATTATTTTATTGCTTTTGACATTGTATTCCCTATCATTTTAATGCATTTAAAATTGTAACTATAGAGCTAGGTATCACCATACGAAAATGTAAAATTAACTGATCCTAATTGAAAATTTTAAATTATTGTTTCATTACCTTAGTATGTTTAATTATAATTAATTTAAATTGCTACACCCTTACAGGGTTTCATGCCACTTTACCAAAATTTGTAACACCTTTATATGTATGTGATAACTGCATGATGCAATAAAGATTATGAATTAATTAAATAAATGAAGAAACACGGCATGAATTACTTTAAGCTCACTGGTAACTTATTCGTAACAATATAAATTTTGTAGACATTTGAGTAAAAAGTGCCTACTACTTTACCCGTTTTTTTTTTCGTTTTGATGTGAAAACGTGTAATCGTTTGTTAAGTACAGTAGGCAGTCGAACTTATATGAACAAAATACCGTCAGATTCGAATCGCTCATTAACATAGTTTGAACATACAACGTATAAGGCATGGGAGTACGAGTTCATCGTGCAGCTTTTTTTAAGTAACAAATTTTCAAAATATATGAAACAATTCTAAATTGACTGTATTTTAATACGCTTTTATTAGCTTCAGACGTATGTATGTTGGTATGTTAGTATGTAACGGAATCTTTGAACATGATTTTAACCCCCTTCAAAACGTCGGATTAACTCGAAATTTGTTTTGACTGACTACGACACGTTTAGTTTTTTATTAGCAAACGAGCATCCACGCGGGTTTTTTACTTTGGCCTGAAAACATCTGTGATCAACCTAAAATGAAACTAGAGTCCTATATGAGGTCGTCCACAAATGCATCGCTTTTCCTATCATTGCCGTTTTAAAGGTTGTAGGTTCGGCGGCGCTACTGACTCACCTATTTCTGCCTAATAGCAGAAGAGTTAAGCATTACTGTGTTCTAGTTTGCGGGTGTGGAAAGGGAGACGCAGTTTTCCGAGGCATTCCAGCTTAGTCCTCACGGGTAGCGGCGCATCAGTGGCCGGCCTTAGGTAGGAGTTATATATTCCTATCTTGGGTTGATTACAGGTGCCCATGAGCGGTATTAGCCACTTACCATCAGATGGACTGCATACTCGTCTGCTACTCCTATATTATAAAGAAGTCGAAATGGGACACCAGCACTTCCCACTGTTGTTAGAAAGAAGACACGTCAAACGTCTTAGTTGACGTAAAGAAATATCTTCATAAACGAACTTACTTCGCATGTTAAATTTCATACTTTAAGTAAATACTCTAACAATTTCTTTGAAGCTTAAGCCGGCGACTTACCTGTAACAAGAAAAAAATGTAAATTAAGATTAATACGAATATCGCGTTTAATATAAAAGCAGCCGACAAAATGTTTCGTACAAAATTCAATTCAAGTTTTTGTAATTATTAGCAATTTAAATGTACCGAGATAATTGCCTTCGGATTGATCGTGAAAAACAATTTTATCGGCGAATTTGTACCATCTAGTAGTGCCGTGGGGAATAAGAAAAACGGATTTCGGAGGGAACTTAAGTCTATCACTAGTTAGCACCTAAATTATTTTGGGCAGATAAAATTTTATGTAGTAATGTAAGTAGTCTGTAGTACAAATGTCAATTAATTTAATATTTAATCAATTAAATCCTGAAATAACGACATTTTAATTGAAATCTAATATAGTGTAAACTAAATTCATTTTTAATGCCAGAGTTTCGTCCTGGTTTGGCCAGGTTGGCCTGGTTGGTCCAGGATGTGTTAGGCAAGCCACAAACGATAAGTCACAGGCAGTCTTTAGGGCGATTTACGCGCACTTGTTTGTCTAAATTAGTTAACCGCTGCCGGTAGGTATTGCGGTTTGTATACGATAGGTGCGACCGCTGACCTCAGTCACACTTTGGACTTTCGCACCATGTGCTCGCCCCGTAGACTCAGCACAGTTTTAACGTTACACATAAACAACAATTGAAAATAGCCGTAGCACAATTAATCTGACTATGATGGTGCTCCAATATCAAAGCCACGATAAATCACAACATAATCACGGTTATGGAATGCCCGAGGTAATAGATATATTATCTTACGAAATATTTGGCGTTCGCTCACAAGGAGTTCCCGTGTGATTTATGTTGAAGTGTTGCCAGGGTAAATATGGAAATTGTTAGGGTAAGGCGGCCGTGTAGAACATTATTAATGGGGACTTGATAGCGCGTTCGTTTCGGCGAATTTAATAGCTTTTGTAGATTAGCTTAAAGACTTGGGTTGTTTGTATATTAAAATGTATGTATGTATGACGGAACGTTAATGCTTGACAATTGATTATTAGTGGTTTAGTACAAAGTACTGTACTGGGTGTGCTTCTTATGTATTAGGGCATGTGAGTGAAGTTGGAAGTTTTTGTATTGGTGTTCACCTTGCTAAACCTTTCAAATAAAAGCACAAAAGCTATCTATTACAATGACGTGCATGGCGGAACGGTCACTATACTCATTTGACAACGAAAGTTTCCACATTAGATTCAGAGCCAGATCAGAGGGCAGATTTAGGGTCATATCATGTATTTATGGTTTTTATGGTTTAAGAAACTTTATTCTCATTAAGAATTCATACATTCACTTACATGATAACTTAAAATCTACTTAATCTAATTATAATATAATGTACAGGTAATCATTAAATATTTGATGAATTAAAATTTTAATTCTTCCTCTACGTACAGTTACTTTCTTGACTGTCCAGGGCTGTGATGCTAGGAATCATTCGTGCGTTCTAGTCGGCACTAGAGTTACAACATTTGTTTTGCTTTATGTGTTCATCGCTGTTCTATATGGTATGGTGACCGCTCAGCCACGCGGGACGACCCATACCGGTGTGACGCGCAGAGGGTCCCGGGTTCGATCCCCGGCCAGACAGACATCTAAATGACGAATTTAGATTTCTGTTTCTGGGTCTGAGTGTTTGTGTATATGTCTATGTGTGCGTCCATGGCACCCACGACACAGACTAGTGTGGGGCTGTGAGTGTAGAAAGCGTTTTTTTTTCTATTCTGGTATAAAGTGTGTGTAATGTGGCAAATAGACAAGGTATCCTAGAAATCAGGTAGGTAAATATCATCTGGTTTAAATTATAAGCCTTCATGGTCAGTAACCACTTGCCATCATCTGAATGCGCGTTTGATCCATCAATTTGTAACACATGAGTCATATTAGAATTAGCGTTATGTTATTACGAGCGTATATTGGAGTATTTGTTACGCTCTCCCGATAAGATCCGATGCTACGAGTAATAAATATGATCTTAATTATAATTGAAGAGTATCTGGCATTGAGTCATTTCGTAATGCATTTGCGAATGGAAATATTGTCTGTTTCGGACCAGTGAATCATGTTACATATAATGATTTATGAATACATGAAGTGGATGGCTCTTGGTGAAAAATAGCATCGATTGTTGTTCAATGGTGTACTCTGCGGCATTATGTCTCTTATATGTTTTATTCCAAAAGCAGAGGGTAAGGGTTTTCGAGCCTAAAAACGTGTATATAAAATTCGTGTCACAATGTTTTAGTTACCGTACTCCTCCAAAACGGCTTTACCGATTTTCACCAAATTTTATATGCATATTCAGTAGGTCTGAGAATCGGCTACTATGTATTTTTCGTACCCCTAAGTGATAAGGGTTGTGCACCCTTAATATTTTTTTGTCAGTAAGTAAACGTATATATGTAATATGTAGGTATGTGTGCATCATTCTTTGACATGCCATTAAACTCAAACCGTTTGATGTGTTTGAATGTGATGTATTTGGATTCGTCTAAACTGTGGAAGAGATGGGTATATGTACTTATAATTAGAAGGATTTTGGTTTAAAGCTTTGTTTAAAGTTATCATAGGAGTAGCAGACGAGCAGCATGTAGTCCATCTAATAGTAAGTGGCTACTGCCGCCCATGGACATCTGTAATCAACTCCAGATTACTGTACATTTGATATCAATACAATTTTAAGTTATTAAATTTTGTGACGTCACATATAATTAAATGACAATCAGAAGGTTCCGGGTTCGATCTCCGGTCAGGTATAGATACATTTCAATTTAAATTCTATCTTGTTTTTGTGTGTTTCTGTAATTGTGTATGTATATTGGACGTGAATCAGGTTCATTGGTAATTCTAAGGGCTTTCATTGTACTAAGTGATATAAGTTGCGTATCTAATTCTCATATATGTGACGTCATAACATATTGGATAATACATTTAACAAGGAAGGATTAGACTCGAAATACCTATCTTTATTTATAACCTCTAATCAATTTAGGAACACGATAATACCACCATAGCTAAAATATTACAATATTAGTGATTATCCATCAATGTTATTACGCTCGCGAAAATTAATCAGCGCACATTAAATAAATTCCCTCGGATCGTTATATTCTGTGGAATTTCAATTGTAAATGTACATCGGGTTAAAACAACAATGTTAATCAACAATAACAACGTTATTGTAGCGGAATCGATTGAACAATGTTACAATATTCATTATTTTAATGTAAAATGTAACAACAACACACGATAAACCATCGTTCAGGCCGGGGAAGGTGGTAGATCCCTTTGTGGTAATATAGGAGTAGCAGACGAACATGCAGTCCACCTGATGGTAAGTGGCTACTGCCGCCCATGGACAAATGTAATGAAATGAAATGAAATGAAATGAAATATTTTATTTGCGGTAATCGTGGTACAATAAGATGTTCACAATAGTTGCTAGAATCTCACAATCAGCCATGTCATGGCATGCAAATTGTTATGGCAAGTTATATCTAAGTAACATTGATTATTTCTAATGTAAGTATGTATTGTTAATGAATATAATGAAATTGTATCTACTTAATCAATAAAATAATAACATGTCCCTCTAAAATTTAACAAAACAAAAACATCTAATAATAACATAAATCAAAAAATAATAATATAATAATAAATCTAATAATAACATGTCCTTAATAATTATATAACATAGTGCTGATAATGTCAAATAAATTCATTTATACTGTAAAAACACTTTTTAAGCAGCCAATCACGCACTTGCATTTTAAATTGATTTATAGTTAGACTTTTTAAGTTTTTTGGTAGTTTGTTGTATATAATCAACCCCAGATAGGATTAGATATTCCTAACTGAGGTCGGCCACAGATGCGCCACTACCCCTGAGGACTAAGCTGGACCGCCTCGGAAAAGTCTGTCTCCCTTACCACACCCTTCAAAACGGAACACAGCAGCGCCTAACACTGCTGTTATTAGGCAGAAATAGGTGTGGCGGTGCTGCCGCCGGAATCGAACCACAAAGGGTTCTACCTTCAAGATAAGATTTGTGTAAGACACTAGATATTTAAGACATTAAAAGTATGAATCCTTTTTATTTAAAAAAAACTCAATATCTTATGTATTCAATGAAATATGTAAACTATATTTAGTCCTAGCCTGTACCCTGTACACTTTCCAATACTTTATCTCTTTTAAAGGGATACAAAACTTAACAAAGAAGTTTACTCGCATTGTTTGAAACCACAAAACGCTTTCGTTGTACAAATGGTTCGAAGGAATATGCAATTCCGAGAGTAACTCGGAGTTATTGTAAGTTCCAACTGAGTTATTGAAAGAAGTTCCAATACTTACAATATATTTCTGTTACTATGTACACGTTGTAGTTGTTGATCAATTTATTGCTGTAAAGTATTTTTTATAACATTTTAGAGATATTTTAGGTATAATAATGAAGATTTCATTTTATATAATTATTCATATTCTATATATATAGCAGTGATTGTATATAGCAGTGATAGCCTAGTGGTTAAGAAACTCGGCCTCATGATCGAGGGGTTCGAGGTTGAAATTCCAGGTATGTATTTCTGATTTATCAAACTTATGTGCGTATTAGAAATTAATTATTAACGGAAGGATCTGGATTCCATGCCTGGACAGGAAAACACCTTAACAATGAATTTCAATTTCTGTAATGGATCTGGGTATTTCTGTACTCTTCTTTGTGTGTCAGGCATCCATGACACTAGAGTTCTAGAGTAACCCTAATATAGATATACCTATTGTTATATGAAGCTTCGAAACATTACAAACGCTTTTAAAAAATCCAACGATTGCTACCAGTCCTACTAAAAGGGCGGCTCACAGATTGCTCAAGGGATCTTACCCTAAACAACCGGCGATGAGATAGATCCATCTTCATTTAGTCCTTATGTAGCGTTTCACTCGCTTATAAAAATGCTGATTTTTCTTAGGGAATATTGTTTCATGTCGGCTATAATTTTCAAAGAAGAACATGAAATAATTTTTCCAAATTATATTGGTAGTAAAAATATAGCTTAATTAAAATAACCCTACCAATCTGCGTTGAAGCAATGTTGTGTAGTGTAGTTGAATACATCCGACACAGGTTGCTATTAAACCGTAGCCTCTTCGTTTATAATAATATATGAATAGCAGATGAGCATGCAGTCCACCTGACGGTAAGCGGCTACTACCATCCATGGGTATCTGTAATCTGCCCAGATACGATTAGATATTCCTACCTGAGGTCGGCCACAGATGCGCCGCTACTCTTGACGACTAAGCTGGAACGCCTCGGAAAAGCGTGTCTCTCTCTTACCACACCCTTCAAAACAGAGCACAACAGCGTTTAATATTGCTGTTATGAGTCAGAAATAAGTGTGGCGGTGGTGCCGCTGGAGTCGAACCACAAAGGGTTCTACCGCCTTCCACCTCTCCACCGAGGAGCGCGATGGAGTTTGCTACGCCTCCTCTTAGTTGTAGAAAGTGGCTCATGCTCTGCACAGGGACATATAAGGTTCCAGCCAGCCATTAAAAAGCTACATTTCTTCATATACAACATACGTGTGTTTTTAATCGCGCCGTAACTATAAACCGTTTGGTGCGCAACCGTGACGTCATAAATCCAAGCGACGTTCAGGTTAATGTTATTGTTATTTCTTCCTTTAGTATCGCGTGTATCTGTATGCTTACTTTACTTTTCTTTCGTATAGCTGTAAGGTTTATCTGAGGTCAGCAACATATGATTTGAGGGCTAAGTTGAACTTATGTTATTCTGCTTAATCACATCTATAAAACGATATAAGATTTAAGTAGCGAGCATGTCCACCTGGTGGTAAGTGGGTACTGCAGCCCATCGGCATCTGTAACCAGCTCCATATGTTATACCATCTATATAAAGCTGATTAAATGTGCTTTGCTACTCCCCTCATATGTAAGTAGGTTGGTATCTACAAACGCAGAATTGCTTTCCGTTATAATAAGTATGGCGGTGGTAACGCCTAACTAAAACTAAACACAACAGCGCTTAATTTTTTGTTATAATGCAAAAATAAGTGTAGATGTGATACCGAAATCGATATTATGGATGGATCAGCCGTCTTCAAATATTCGCAGAACCTCCTCAAAAATAAAGTTACTGAAATATACAATTCGAATCATAAACAGGAATCCTGAAACACGATTTCCTGTTTAAAATTCGGCTCACACCGACAATTCAGAGGCGATGAAAAAATTGCGCGACTGCAATCACCCTTAGTCGTTAAGGTGTTACGGTAGTCTTACGGTGAATGGCATTCCTTATACGCCTTGCTTAGATGTTCACTGTTAGGTAATACCACGTAAATCCAACCTCTGGTTACAGTTTCTCTTTAGTACTTGAATCATTTAAAGCCTTTTAAAAGAAAAGGTTAATAAATCTTTTTATTTATTTAGCCTTTAATAGCAGTGATAGCCAAGTGCCTCTAGTTGTCTGGTGGATGAATCTTCGCCTCTCAATTGGAAGCCTCTCATCACAAGCTTTGACTTTTCAAAGGAATATGAGAAACGCATCGTGAGGAAACTTATACGCCTGAGCTCTTTAAAAATTCGCATTCCATCTTTATTCCATTAACTCGCACTTGGGCAGCGCGATAGGCTATGGCCTTAGCCCTATACGCTTTGAGAGGAGGCCCATGCCCCGAATAAGTACGCTAATTATATTGAGCATTAAAGACACGTGCGTAAAATTTGCCTACACAATTTTGGTAGGAAGCAATTGTCAAATATCCACCATTGGTAGGCACAAAATTAACGACAAACAAACGCGTCAATGGTGCAGACATACATCTATTTCGATTTGCACTGGCATTTGCAGTTGGCAGACTGGTCTCATTCCTAAGCTTCCGGAGCACTGGGTTCGATTTCCGATCGTGTAGTCTTCATTATTAATACTTGTATCATTACCGAAATGCAGTAGTAGCTTAAAACAGTTACCTATCTCCAATTTTTAGACATAGATCTAATCGACTAGAAAACGTCACATTTTTATCTTTGATAGATACAGCGTTAGATACACTGATTTTATGATACGAGTATAACGATAAACTAACCATTAATCGCTCATAAAACCTCTTCTCTCTTAAACTTAGACCACAGCACACATGTAATCTCCGGTTTATTTAACATGACGACAAACAAACGCGTCAATGGTACAGACATACATCTATTTCGATTTGCACTGGCATTTGCAGTTGGCAGACTGGTCTCATTCCTAAGCCACCGGAGCGCTGGGTTCGATTTCCGATCGTGTAGGACGTCTTCATTATTAATACTTGTGTTGTGGTTGAAATGCACTCGTAACTTACGCCCGCTAATAATCAATCTATCGTATGTTTTCATATCAACATTTGACAATACCTGCTTTCTAGAAATCGTCAAATTTCGTCTTTTGGTAGGCAGAAATTAAACAGATTGATTATTAATAACAAGTTTTAGATATTTAAAATAAAGATATACTGTTTTAGAGGACCACGGTTACAAAGATAGATAAAACTCAGATTTTAGATGTTATATTTGTATTAATAATACATTTTCGTATTCTATAAATTTACGTCACCTTAAAATTGTGTTAGTGATAGCCCAATGGTTAAGAAACTCGGCCTCTCGATCGAGGGGTCCGAGGTTCAAATCTCTGATTTTTCAAAGTTATGTGAGTATTAGAAGGTAAATATCACTTGCTAAACGGTGAAGGAAAACATCGTGAGGAAACCTGCATACCTAAGAGATTTATAAAAAAATCTCAAAGGTATGCGAAATCTACCAATACGCACTTGGCCAGCGCGGTGGATTATGGCCTAATCCTTCTCATTCTGAAAGGAGACCCGTGCCCAACAGTGGGACAGTAATGGGTTGATGATGATCTTATGAAATCATGGCGAATTCCTTGAACAAAATATCAAAGAGTTTTTGGAGCCGCTGATCCACCAAGACTCTCTTTTTTGTATTGAGAGGGGCCTTATGGCCAGCTGTGACAAAATAAGGCAATAAGTATGACATGAAAACCTTGTATACCTATAGTTCTGCACGTCTTAATGCACGTTCGACATTATGTTGAAATCCACTCCCGCCGCTCATGAAGCACTTAAGGCGCAGTGCAAAGCACACAAAAGCCCACATGTGGTCTAAATATACAATGTACCGTCCGGCACAGTACGAACGCCGCGGATATCCTTCGAGGACCGAAACGATAAATTATTATTATACCCCGAACACTCGTATAATACGCGACTCGAGTTGTGACGCGTAAATATTTACTCTACGCACGTATTTATACGTACGAATATAAATATTTGAACGCGAAGCAGAATGAAGCGGGCGGGGCGTTATTTAAACGGAAAACGTGGTGAAATGTTTAAGAGGCGACCGTTATTTTTCATTCTTTCTGTGGACGTTTTTACTATTGAATTCTTAAAGTCTGACTTTAGACTCCAATGGTTGACAAGCATTTAACTTTTGTAACTTACATGTGTTTAGCATTTTATAAAGCGATTTTTTGGAAACTATACAACTATTACGATAAAGAACACCAATCGAATATTTCAAATAGGATAAGTGTTAATTACCTAACATAGTGATTTGAATTGTACGGCATACTGATCAGCCCGTTCTGCCGGTCTGACTGTCGCTATGTGTCTGTCGCCAAAGACAGTTTGCGACACTCTGCAATCGTCGTCGACTGTCGCCGACTGTCGCCGCCTATTGTCAACAAACGACATGAAAATATCTACTATCGCCGTTTTTCCGGCTGTCGGCGTCCTTCATTAGTAACTCGTCGGCATTACCGTGGAGGCGCGTTCATCGGTCAGCTGTCGTTTGTATATTTATCGTCCTAAGTGGTCACTGCCACGTACGTATATGTATAATTATGACACAAAAGGGACGACCGTTTTATGTCTATCTACAAGAAAAAACGATTTTACCTTTCTGTATCCTTACCAGGAGTTTTTACGTTTCGACAAATATGACTGTTTTGGTATTTGTTTACGTATTTGCCCATACAAATTCCAATCAGCGCCCCTAGCGTATTGTGTCAGAACTAGGAAATCGTATGGGCGTATGTCGAAACGTAAAAACTCCTGGTAAGGGTACTGTACCACCTCATTTTGGTCTATGTAAACTGAATTTGACACAATTTTAATTGAAAGATTACAGATAATTCGTTTCTTAAAATAAAAATATATAACGAAATAAACTCGATTCTGTAAAATCGATTGCATACAAAAAAAACACCCACAGCTCCCTACAAGCTCTCTCCATTACGCTCAACAATGAAGTTCTGCTGCACTCCGAAACAATGTTCCAGTTTACAGCTTCATGGAATTTCAACTAAACAATTACGTTCAGAACTTGCGGAAGTTGTACTGGAACGTTCTTGTAAACTAAGTGGGAATGTATTGTGCGGGAATGTATTAACAAACACTAGAGTTGACCCGCGGTCTGACGCAAGAATCTGGTTCCGATCCTTCGAGTCGATTTCTAAATAACGAATTTAGATTTTTGTGCTTATGTACATGTATGTGAATTCATGGCACCCACAACAGGACATTGAATGTCCTCCTGTGGAGAGTGACATCTCCAGGTTCACTACAAATAATTATTTATATGTACCACTATGTAAAAATATATAATTTTTACTTTATGAAAGATGCTAATTTGTACACGTACGGAATTTCTTTCTGCCGCTTCTTCTCCGTAGCGAAACACTACCCTAAGCGGTAATAGTTCATTGCGTTAAAAAAGAGTTCTATATGAATCAATTTTGAATAAATGAGATCTGAATTTGAATTAGATTATTATTTAACTATCTGGAGGCTTAGAAATCTCTTCTAAATAGCATAAGAGTTTCTCACGTAGGTTATGGATGCTTTTCTGTCCGGAAGACTAAGGTATAACGCCTCATTTTAGTGTCTCTACCTTAGTACACCCCTTCAACCTGAAAACAGCATCTTTACGACGCTGTTAAAGGGTAGCACCACTAAGAGTTCTACCTCGTTAGATATTTTGTTTTATTCATCGACGTTATAAAGTTTATTTTCGGAGTTACAGTTCTTCTTTCAAATTAAGAAAAGCCGATCAAGTAACGTCACATTACCCTTAGTATGAGGTTTTACGTTTTGACAAAAACGGTTTTTCTTTTTGTTTACGTATTTCCTATATATTTCCATAATCCTGATGCAATCTGCTAGGGGTGCTGATTGGAAATGTATGGGCAAATACGTTAACAAATTCCAAAACACTCATATTTGTAAAACCTAATACTACATACTATGGGTACTTACTGGCCACAATTTTATTAACCTGCTAAGCATTTAAAATTTCAACTTTAAATTTTTAATTGTTTCAATACAAAAATCTGCAACATATTTTAAACTAGCGTACACACATACACACAAATTTTTTCGCACAATAGATACTTACAAAGTTGCAAACGCTACAACGTAGATTTACGTCGCACCTATTATTCCTAGTAAATTCATTTACAATAGTAATAATTTCTATATCTTTCGGACGGTTATACATTTTACAGCTCAACGTGTGCATTGCAACTGGAAATCATAAATCATAGTTTAATTTTCACTGCACAAGTAGATTACTGGTATAATGTCCTTTGTATTACATTGTACGGGAACGCTTCCAGGTAGCTATGGTACCACGGGCGAGAAAGGATTTGTTTTGTGCGAGCGATTATAAATGTTTAAAATGTTGTCGGGTTCTAACAGCTGTGTGGTAAGGCTCTGGAGACTTTGCTGCTATTGCAGCTATTTCTGTTTTATAACAGCACTTCTGATTTGGAGGGAATGATTGAATCTGATTTGTTCTAAAGTGTTTGCTAATGCAGAGATAACTATTAACACTAGGTATTCCAATTTACACCCATTATTAATCAATCTATTTTACCTTTTTCCTACGAAAGATCGACACTTGTCAATATCTGCATCCTACAAGTTGCTATTCAGATTGGAATTGATTTCAAATATCTATGGACGTCAGCGCTATTATAACGTGAAATGCAATGCTTCCACATTAAGCGACCAATATCGTTTGTAGCTTAATCGCTGGCGGTGAGATACATTTGTTCCTCCCACATTCTTGGGAACGTTTAGTGTAGTCGTAAATAATGCCTAGATTTGTTTTGGAGTTATGACATCTGGTCGTTTTAGACTGAGATAAAAGAGTTTTTTGTGTGGAACTGAAACGAATATCATAAAGAGAGAAGAAATATGTAGTCATCTTTATGGTTTAATTTTATATTGTTAACAAGTAGTTCCTCGCGTCTTTGCTTTTCCTATATAACCAAAGTGACAAAAATAAGATATTCTGTGTTCTCTATAATCTTATATTTAAGTGAATATAATTTATACATAATACATTATATACGTTTATTCATTACAGGTACAATTAAAACTCTATCAAAATAGTTTTGGCCACAAGCACAACCACGAAGTCCAGTCCTGAAATGATATGAATTTAAAGTTCATCATTAAAATGTAGAGACAAAGAGACAGTCATTCCAAACTGTGGATATTGATATCATTTTTTATTATATAGGTACCTACTTATGTTTTAAAATAGTACCTACTCAACAACCAAATTATATTAAACACCAATAATTTTATTAAAATACGCGTGACATTTGGCTAAAGTAATTTACACTATACATTACTAATATAATAAATAAAATATGTTGAAGATTTTTTAATAGAAAAAAACATTTAACCATGTTGACTGCTAAGATTTAAAGATAATGTTTAATGTAGGTATTATTATCTTTCAACAGTCGACAAAAATATTAAAAAGCTTGTTAATGTTTTTTTCCAATTTCCTTCCTTTCGGGAAATGAAGTGTACTCGTACAATTAAATTAATTTGTGTAATTGCATTGCCGTCCGTCCGAACGAGTATTTCATTTCGATTGGGTCAGAGCGCGGCGGACTGCCCGAATTGATTCAAGTATCACTTTGCAATTATTAATTAAATTATTCGCAACGTTCCCATCTCTGTAGCGCTCAAAGCTCCGTGGCGCCGGCGAGCGATCCGTCAAATTAGTGACCAACTTGAATCTGGACCAACTTGAATTGGATGAGCGGTGATATCAATTGCAATTAGCATTTCTGTGCTTAAAGATAACGTTAAGCGATTCATTGTATATGAATATGCAATATTGTAAATTAATTGAAGCCGGCAGTAGTTAATAGTTAATAAGAACTCGACCCCAATTGAGACAGAGTTTTTAACCACAAGACAATCAGATTTTATGCCCCTGATTTTACAAAGTCATGCGCGTGTTGAAAATTAACTTGATTAAACCCTCAACTACATACTTAAGAGTCTTAGAAAAGTTTTCGAAGGTGTTGGGAAGACTACTAACACGAACTTGGCTTGCAGTGGATTATTGCCTTTTTGAGAGAAGTCTTGTGCCCAATAGTGGGCTACCCTAAAGTGCTGACCACGGTAGTTAACGAATGGAAAAAGATCGATTAATCTTCACTCACTTACTCTATGCCCTGGCAAAGTATGGCACGTGGCAATATAACAAACGAAGCAGTAACAATTTACTTAGAAAGACTAAGTTCAAATAAACTCTTAACGGGTAAACATTTTTCATTTGAATAAGTCTGTGAACTCGCCCGACATAATGCAGCTGAGGACTGCACGCCTGGTGGAAATAAAATGCTCGCTGATTCGCTAGAACTGCATTCTGATCGTCTCAGAGTGTTTCCTGATTGCCTCCAATAAGCACTGTAGATGTATTTCACTGATGTTATAACAGAAAGGGTAATTTGTATTGAAATACCTACGATTAGAGCGGCACAAAGATAACTATTTAGTTTCATGCCTCCAGTTAAAATATTACAAATGTTTCACTTTAATATGTTTTCAGAGTTATCCTGAAACAATGCTCCAAAAATATTATGAGTACTTTACCATAAGTACTCTTTCAAAATATCTATTATCGTCATCAACCCATTACTGTCCCACTGCTGGGCACGGGTCTCCTCTCAGAATGAGAAGGATTAGGCCGTAGTTCACCTCGCTGGCCAAGTGCGTGTTGGTGAACTTCACATATCTTTTTTTTTATAAATCTCTCAGGTATGCAGGTTTCCTCACGATGTTTTCCTTCACCGTTTAAGCAAATAATAATACGCACATAATTTTGGAAAATCAGAGGTGCCTGGGGATTTGAACCTCGGACCCCTTGATCGAGAGACCGAGTTTCTTAACCACTAGGTTATCACTGCAAAATATCTAACCCGAACCACAAATTATTTATTTCGAATCAAAGCAATGTAACCAGGAATGTAGATTGGATTTTTCAAACCAAATTGGATTGTAGTATCTCCAAATCCGATTTAGTTGGTATACAATTTAGAACGACATTTAATTTTGAGCAGACACCGAATACAAATATCAAAAGTATTTTTGATATATAAAAGTTCAAATTATGTCAAAATGTATGTTATTTCATCACGGAAAGCTACACACAAAATCATTTTTTTAAGTTTAGCAAAAACAACCCTCTGTAATCACAGCTACATATTAAATATGAATGTAGGATACAGAAATTTAATTATATCAAGATTTTCTCGAGGGATACTACCAAAATAGAAATATGTTTTAGACTGTTCTAGTAATTACAAATACTGTTTTTTGAAGAAAGCACTTTAATTCGAACGAAGATATTATATCAGAGATAATCTATATCTATAAATACACATACTCATGTCGCTTACTCGTAAAGTGTCAGGCAAGTCATTAATGAATGTGAAAATAAAATTATCTTCGTTTGGTATTAAGCACGAACACGTATACGAAAGAAACCGCATACTGTGATTTTTTTATTGACTTTTTATGAAACCGAAGTCGCAAACGAACACGCAGTCAACTTGACTGTGTTAGGCGTAACAGCAGTGTTAGGCACTGCTGTGTTCCGTTTGAATGGTGTGGTAAGGGAGGCATACTTTTCCGAGGCGTTCTAGCTTAGTCCTCAGGGGTGGCGGCGCATCTGTGGCCGACCTCAGGTAGGAATATCTAATCCTATCTGATTACAGATGTCCATGGGCAGCAGTAGCCACTTACCATCAGGTGGACTGCATGCTCACTCATAACCGATCATGAGAACAATATAAAAATATCGACACCACGAACCTGGCCTTTGCAACTAACTTGGCCGCATCGAAACAACTCCCGTTGTGAACACAAACTTTTCCTGTAGACACATAAAGTTTTCCGCAACATTTATGATACATTAACCGGCATACCGGCGTTGCCAACTCCTAACAGGGTCGTAATAGTTTATATAGAACAAAGCACCTTCAACAAAATTGAGGTAAGAAACACCACGACCAGTTAGCCTTGAGCCCGTTTAGCTGACCCGCGACCGGTGATCCCGTACACTTGCTCACGACCGCGAGGGGGGTGGGAGGTCTGCATACACTGGTAATCACATGTTGTTGAATAACGTAATGAACTAATTTGTCTTGGCCGTAATGTGCCGCTCAAATCTGCCCTACGTAGCCAAATGGCCCAACATGAATACAATAACGAAATATTATCTTCGTTACGCGTGAATCTGTTATCTCACTGTTAAAAGGACAATGACTGCGGATCGTACATTGTTCTTGAAAACAGCTTTAACGGTTTAGATTAGATCCTGGGTTTTAAGCCACGAACGTGGAATTGGATTTCGTTTAACAAAAGGAGTGTTTAACTCTGCAAATTGTTGTGAAGAATGTTTCTATTTGCCAACATGTCTTCATCGTCTGTCTTGTCATGTCGGAGATGAAGTCTCGTTTATCCAAAAATAGCTACTCATTAACCTCAAGGCATTGGAAAGGGCGCGTTGGGACTTGTTGAACTATTGAAAAATGTTAGGGATATTTTAGGAGCCAAAATTAATACACCGTTTAACTAAATAACAGTCACTTCTTATACATAATTTATTATTATCAGTTTATTGAATCGCTTTAAAGTTTGATTGAAAGAAAAGTTTTCATTAAATAAACCATAACGGTATATAAAGATGCGTGCAAGAATACAGATTTATAAATACGTCTTACAAAATTGAAATAAAAAGTATTAATCTTAACGGAAAGAAAAATAGAGGATACCTACTCATTTCCTATTTCCTTTCCTAACATTTTTCCACTTTCCACGTTTTAAAAAGGAAAACTACAAAGTATAAAAACGCGCTCAAAAAATATCGCACTTAAAGAAAACATGATGTTTCCTCGGAAATTATATGTGAGGCGGAAAGAAAATCAGCCTTGTTAACCATAAGCGCTGGAGTGTTTCTAACGGCCATGAATGGGTTTTAGGGTGTGGTCCAAGGGAGAGGGTAGAGCGGGTTAAAAATGATAATGAGGTTTACCTTAATGCCGCTATTTAAACGTTGGTGCATTTTTGTTGATGGGACGATTGCGTGACGTTGTGTGTAATCATTATATAAACGAGCGAAATATACATGGGTACATAATATGTTAAGGTTTAATTATTTTATTTTTATTTGAAAGTAGCAAATAATCGCAGTCGGTGAAATGGTCACTGTGTCCATGCTGGCCATGTGTGAATAGTCCTACATGAACTTGATTACATAGATATCCTAGGACTAAGCGATAAGCGAGGACTGCTGAGGCATTTAATTATTTGCGAAATAGATAAGAACTGTAGGATAGCTTATACGGGACATGCACGTAATATGTCGATGGAGTTTGTAATTATTACTAATTTACGTAATACTCGTAATGATATAGCGGTACCTATAGATATTTAAATTTAAACTTTAATAGAACCACCATACATACTTACATAAAGGACAATTGGAGAAGTAACGCCCTTATAAACATAACACAGTTAAACTATACTTTCATTGAAAAATAATACAAAGGGATCATTTGACCAAACAAAACGTTTTAGCGTTATTAAAGTTATTTAAAAAGTTAATGTACCCGCTTATATACCAAAAAAATCTATTGTTTCCAGTTCTTTCTAACGGAGGCAATGACGTGAATTTCCTTTCACTAAATAATATTCATACTCCTATTTATTGATTTCATTAAAACGCCTAGCGACGATCTAAAATTAAATCTTGTTACTTTCATTACCGAGAAAAACTGTTTTGTAAAATCTCAGAGCAAAAACCTCGCACCTAAAGAGAAATTGTGAAATTATATATGAGAGGGAAAGAAAATCAGGCTTGTTAACTATAAGCGCTGGAGCGTTCCTAACGGCCATTGAACGGGTCTACAGGGCGTGGTCTGAGTGACAAGCGGAAGAGAGAGCGAAATTAAAAAAAAAAATATCAAGTTGAAATGTTTTTGAGCTGCAATTCATATGTATTATATACAAGTGTAGGGACGGTTAGAACCGTAAAAAATTAACATTTCCTTTCTCCCAAATTTGGGTGTTTTTTAAATACTTAAATATTTTTTGTTATATGCGTCTAATAGATTGGGATTTTTTACGGTGACTCAAAATGTCTTAGTTCTTAATGCTGAAATGATGAAAATAGTTAAGATTTCAGGCGCGATGTTTGTGAAGTCTTCTTTTAAAAATATGTCAATAAACCAGTTTCTTTTTCAAGAAATTGGGCATAAAGTTTTATCATCTCTATTTACTATTTCCACGCTACCTCCCATGCCTTACACCGCATCCTAAAGGATCCTTACAGAAAGCCTCCTTTACAAAAGGCGAGTGTTTTAATGAAGCAAAGTTAGTGAATGCGCCTTTGATAAAATTAGGGACAAAATTTAAACAGAAACTTTCGACTTTCGCACGTCAACAGTTATTAATGACTTGTACTAGCCGGTTCGTTACTCGCGTGGAAAATTGTGTTTTAACTACATAAATGTTTACACTTTATACTTAAGTTAATTTGTTCAAGTTGAAAGTGTACATGGATGATAAGTTTTGTGATTTCTATTGATTTTGTTACTATACGTATTTACGCTTTGTCTGCACTGTGTTATTTGTGAGACACAATATTTAGAGACGATGTATTTAACTGATTACATTGTGTTTTTTATTTACTACGATAAAATAACTACTTAACATCATTTAAGTAAATGTGCTTATGTGTTTAAGCGCTGCTGTATCCTAGTTTTAAGCGTTTAGTAAGGACAAAGACTTTGCACTTTGCTAACTAGAGGCGTTCCTACTTAGTCTTCAGAATCTTCATCAGAATCACAACTATTCATGCCATAATCTAATAGGTAAAATATAAATTTCTCAATAGTAAAATTTCAATTTGTAGTATGCGTACTTAATTATTAAATTCAATGTACTAGCGCGAATCCGGCGAGATCTATTGTCTAAGGTTGTTTTTACTTAATATTTATTGCAGAAGGTGCATAGTTGAACATAAACATTTTATGGGTGCAACGGTCAGTCTCTCTTCAGACAAAATACACACTGCAGCACTGCAGGTAAATAAAGTGTATCATATAATGATTGTTACGTTGAAACTTTGTGTTTTCGTAGCTCTGTTTTGCTGATGTATGAGTACAGGATTCATTTAATGAAGGAGATACAACTATTCGTGGTTCGATGTTGGGAGCTAATCTGCATGTAAATTAATTATGCCTACTAAGTGGTCCTTGCCGCCTACGGAGGTAAGGCTTCGTCGTCTCTGCATGGAAAGGATTAGACCATAGTCCACCGCGCTGAACAAATGCAGATTGATACAATTCATGAAAATTTTACAAAGATCTCTCAGGTATTTAGGTTACCTTAAGCTGTTTTCTTTCCCCATTAAAATGAGTACCTCTGTCCCCTATATTGACAGGCTGTTTCAACCACTAGACTATCACTGGTAGTAAGCGAACATACTCGTTGGTAATCGATTCGTAATAATATAGTAATCCTACCTTAAGACAATTTGCAGCACAGTACAACTTCCCTTCCGCATGCTGTTATCAGCTATTTCGTGAGCAAAAATAGATGTTCCCATAAACATATTTCCTCTTCCCAAACCCTTATTAAGTATATTGATAAAGCGGATTATTCCATACTTTGCTTTTATATCGCTAAGCCAATCCATTCCGAGGAGATTGTGTCGGAAGATACAAAATATAATGAAGGCAAATGCTACATAAACAGTTGCTATTTTGTAAGATCCTCTTATAAGTCTCGATCGTCTCGAAAGCTGAATATCAAATTCAAAAGTCGACAGTACTGGTAGCGCCGCACTTTTGAGTGGGGAAATAATATGAATTATTTTCTTTGAGGAATTCTGTCATTTTTTATTAAAGGAGTAGCAGACGAGCATGCAGTCCACCTGATGGTAAGTGGCTACTGCCGCCCATGGATATCTGTAATCAACCCCAGATAGGACAAGATATTCCTACCTGAGTTCGGCCACAGATGCGCTGCTACCCCTGACAACTAAGCTGAAATGCCTCGGAAAAGTATGCCTTACCACACCCTTCAAACCAGAACACAATCGCGCTTAACACTGCTGTTATGTGGCAGAAATAGGTATGGCGGTGATGCTGCCGGAGTCGAACCACAATGGGCTCTACCACCTTCGAACCGTCAAACTTCGAATATAACGTTATTACCATCCCAGACGATGTCGTCTGCATTCCATGACAGTGCCCAATAGGCACGGATCTTCTGTCAGTGACAGGGGTTTAGGCCGACTGGGTTGACACCACGACCACACCTATTTCTAGCGTGATTTCTGCGTTATGGTAAACGTATAGATGCAGGCTGACGTACATACATATGTGGCAACGATATTAGTCTTCAGGCACATCTGGGATCGTCTTCAGATAGTGTGATACTAAATGGAGTCGGTTAGAAGTGTTTAGGTTACGTTTAGGTTAATTACAGAATACAGGCTTGTTCAAATCTTCTATCGTTCAAACCACTACTTCAAAAGTTCAAGTCAGCGTTTATTTTTTTACTAATTTAGCAGTCATTTTGATAATTATAATTATTCCTCAAGCGAGAAAATTTCTCATCTTACATCGCCTACCCATTACCGGTGAAACAAGCCCAAACTAACAAATATTTCAAACTAAAGTAATCTGATATTAACTTACAAATTAATCTCGACAGCTATTTTAACTTTAGAAGTGATTAATTCAAAGTTATTCTATAACCAAATTATAAAATAATATTATGTTCAATAGTTAAGAAATTAATTAATCTTTTAAATTGTCTAGTAAAGTTTTTAACGCCCGTTATTAATAACCAATCCATCCAATGTTTTGCCTACCAAAGATCGACATGAAACATGACATGTAATGGTAAAATAAAGTGGTTAAAATTGCCAATGAACAAGTGGTTTCGCATTCACATTACTTAACAGGAAGCTAAATTCAAATTATATATTTTAAAGGAGGTAGAACCCTCAATGGCTGCAACTCTGGTGGCATCATGGCTTCACCTATTTCTACTTAATAACTTCAGTATTAAGCGCTTCTATGTCGTGGTTTAAAGTGTGTGGTTAAAGGGAGACATACTTACTTTTCCTAGGCATTCCAACTTAGTTCTCAGAGGTAGTGGCTATGAGGTGGGGCTATGAGTGTAACAACACTTTATTTATTCCTAATGCGAAAAGACAATAGTTAAGGATTGGAGACGTCGATTTTACACACAAAACCGTTAAAATGCATTTGAACATCATAAACTAAATTCTCTTTAATATAGCCTGGAGTTCTAGTATAACTTTATCGGATAGTGTACGAGTACGTACATTATATTCACATTTTTATAGCGGCATCGGGACGAAACCGACGGTAAATATCGATTTTATTCGCGTTCGAGTGTTATTCGGGACATTAGGGTTGTGTAAACAGAAAAAAGATGTTTATCGATTTCGGAGTTTTCCGCTAAATGTCTTCATGCGTTTGAATGTTTATATTATTTCTGCCTTATATCAAAAAAATAGCGCTATGATATGGTTTAAGATATTTTTTTACTGTGTAACGAAAGGGACTAACAAGCAATTCATTCTTAGAGGTATCAATGCATCTGTGGCCGACCTTAGGTATGATGCCATGTCGGATCGGTTGAAAATATCCATGAGTCTGACCACTTACCATAAGGTGTACAGATTGTTTTTTATAATTATTTTTAATATGTACAAAGTAATATGCAGAGAATAAAGAAATCATAAAGACTCAAAGGTTATTAAGTCAAGCACGGGACTTAAAAAGAAATTCAATTATTTATTTACAAACATAAACATTAAAATAATAAAATCCGAAGACCTTTAAGCCTTTAATAATTTAGGTTAAGTGCGGTATTCTGAAGTATTCAACGAAATAGTTATGGCCATTATAAGGGTTTATCTCGGTTTGAACAGCTCAAGAAACTTCCGCTGCGGCCGGATAGAGTTTCAGCTCAAATTTAAGCTGCCTGGAATTTTAAACGGGGTGTTGTTTTAGTAAAATGTACACACGGACATGTTTTCATGTTTGTTCCGATTTTTCGAAGCCAAAGTAAAGAACTTTGAGAAGAAAATTGCATCGTTTAAAGTGATAGGGCTGGTAAGGGTGCGAAGTACGAGTTGTGATAAAGATAGTGAATGTTTGAAAACTTGACTTCGAAAAAAATCGACACTCGGTCAGACACCGGATTAAGAGTATTAAGTAAAGGAAAGAGGTGCTTGAGAATTATAGGAAGGATAATGGTGCATGATGTTCTCTTACCCAAAATTCTCAGTCTTAGTATTTATTTGTATTTTTTTTATGAAAATGTCTCAATTCTTCTCTTGACTGACCCTTGGAAATTTTTCATTAAAAATTACCTCTTTCTTATAAAACTATTCTTATATAGAATAAATGCATCCTTGCGCTTTAAGACATTTATCTTACCTATCTGCGTATCTCGCATCAACGAAAAAATTCAGAAAGAAAAACAGAAAAATCCTACACAACCCTATAAACGCCTTTAGAAAATAACTTTTGCGAGCCTACGCGCCGTCTCAAAGCAAAGTATTCGGGAATAGTTATGAGCACATACGAGTTTATCCCTGTTTGAACAGCTCCGGAATTTGCGACGCCGCGATCGTTTGCGTTACAGCTCAAATTTAAACTGCTTGAAATTTTAATGAAAATATGATATTCAGAAGAAATGTTGGCTAACAAATATTATACAACACGATACTTTATGATGCGAATTTAAAAATAATAAAAATAAGTTGGGGAAACTCGTCTAAAATAAACTTAAGTACTGAAACGTGGTTTCTGTACTTATCTCTGTTTTAGAAGAGCAATGTTGTTGTGTTGTAATGTTAAACACTGCTGCATTTACTTTGGAGAGTGTGTGTTGTGTAGTTTAAGGTCCTTTGTGGTTCGACTCCGGATGAGCTACCGCTACACCTATTTCTGCTTAAAAGCTGCAGTGTTCAACGCTGCTGTGCTCCGGTTTAAAGAGTGTGCGGCAAGGGAGATATACTAATCCGAAATATTCCAGCTAAAGAGTTTAACGCTGCTATGCTCCGGTTTAGAGTGTGTGTGGCAAGGAAGATATACTCGTACTTATCCAACTAACTCCAGCTAAATTCTTAGGGGTAGCAAAGCATCTGTGGCTGACCTCAGATAGGATCCTAAACTAATCTGGGGTTGATCATAGATGTCTATTGGCGGCAGTAATCACATTCTATCAGATGGACTGCATGGTAGTTTGCTACCCATACCTACCTATATTATAAAAAATACTCATTCTATAAAGTTTCTATATTCCCAAACGTGTCATATTGCACGTTTGTAAAATACAGGTTAATTTACGCCCGTAAAACTAAAAACCAATATCAAAGCGGAATCCGGTATTCAGCAAAAAGCGAATATGACAGCCAAATATTTATTTCAAAAAGTTTTGAACAATTTATTCAATAACACAACCGTAAAACCAGTTCAGCTTTTAACTGCAGAATAAAACTGATTCCCAATGCGGAGATATCTGTATATTTATATGAGCATTTTTATACGAGCTGGTAAACATTAGGTCACTACAACGTTTAGATTAACTGTAAATTATTACAATCACGTCATTACACTCTTTACTATATAATAATTGTTAAATTTACATATTTTGTTACAAATGTTGTTAAAGAGATATAAAAGAGATATAAACTTTCAACATTTTTTTTATATTATAGGAGTAGCAGACGAGCATGCAGTCTACCTGATGGTAAGTGGCTACTGCCGCCCATGGACATCTATAATCAACCCCAGATAGGATTAGATATTTCTACCTGAGGTCAGCCACGGCCTCGGAAAACTCTGTCTCCCTTACCACAGTTATTAGGTATTAGGTATTAGGTAGCTGTTATTAGGTAGAAATAGGTGTGGCGGTGGTGCCGCCGGAGTCGAACCACAAAGGGTTCTACCACCTTCAAAACTGTTTAATTTTCTGTACTAGTTTAACATATTATGTCAGTAAATGACTTCTATAGATACGTATGTGAAAATCTTTCGAGAGGTTTGGCCTGTAGTATTTTCATTACTGGCAAAGTAAATTAAATACAGCAATCGATACGTAATGGGAAAATTTCAATATAACATATATCAGAAAACTTTGGAATCCTCCGCAATATAACAGCAAGTATGACAGCCAAATATTAATTTGAGAAAGTTTTAAACAGTTCATTTAATAACACGACCATAAAACAATTCCAGGTTTTAACTGCGGAATAAAACTGTTAGCCGCCCGCAGTACTGCGGGGACGACATTTTTATATTAGCCGGTAAAACATTACCTCCAGGCGGCGGTCAAATGGCGTTTAAAAGTGAATTATTACCGCAATCGCGTAATGGACTACGCGGATTATTTTAGCATCACTCCTTCCAATATGAACCGATTCAACCGATCAGAGGCGCTGCGTGGCAGCGGAGAGATCACCATATCGGTGCATAGACAGTAGGTTCAGGGTTCGACGCCAAGCAGCACTTATTTCTGCCTTATAAGTATGCGGCGGCCAAATGACGTTTAACCGTGAATTATTGCCGCAATCGCGGAATGGACTACGCGGATTATTTTAGAATCACTCCTTCCAATATGAACCGATTCAACCGATCAGAGGGGCTGCGTGGCAGCGGAGAGATCACCATATCGGTGCATAGACAGTAGGTTCTGGGTTTGACGCCAAGCAGCACTTATTTCTGCCTTATAAGTATGCGGCGGCCAAATGGCGTTTAACCGTGAATTATTGCCGCAATCGCGGAATGGACTACGCGGATTATTTTAGAATCACTCCTTCCAATATGAACCGATTCAACCGATCAGAGGGGCTGCGTGGCAGCGGAGAGATCACCATATCGGTGCATAGACAGTAGGTTCAGGGTTCGACGCCAAGCAGCACTTATTTCTGCCTTATAAGTATGCGGCGGTCAAATGGCGTTTAACCGTGAATTATTACCGCAATCGCGTAATGGACTACGCGGATTATTTTAGAATCACTACTTCCAATATGAACCGATTCAACCGATCAGAGGGGCTGCGTGGCAGCGGAGAGATCACCATATCGGTGCATAGACAGTAGGTTCAGGGTTCGACACCAAGCAGTACTTATTTATGCCTTATAAGTATGCGGCGGCCAAATGGTGTTTAACCGTAATTATTGCCGCAATCGCGTAATGGACTACGCGGATTATTTTAGAATCACTCCTTCCAATACGAACCGATTCAACCGATCAGAGGGGCTGCGTGGCAGCGGAGAGATCACCATATCGGTGCATAGACGGTAGGTTCAGGGTTCGACGCCAAGCAGCACTTATTTCTGCCTTATAAGTATGCGGCGGCCAAATGGCGTTTAACCGTGAATTATTGCCGCAATCGCGAAATGGACTACGCGGATTATTTTAGAATCACTCCTTCCAATATGAACCGATTCAACCGATCAGAGGGGCTGCGTGGCAGCGGAGAGATCACCATATCGGTGTATAGACAGTAGGTTCAGGGTTCGACGCCAAGCAGCACTTATTTCTGCCTTATAAGTATGCGGCGGTCAAATGGCGTTTAACCGTGAATTATTACCGCAATCGCGTAATGGACTACGCGGATTATTTTAGAATCACTCCTTCCAATATGAACCGATCGGAGGGGCCGCGTGGCGAGGGAGAGGTGACCGTATTAGTGAACAAACACAGTGGGTACCGGGTTCGACTCCAATGAGCACTTATTGTTGTCTTTTAAAACATGCGGCGGTAAAATGGCGTTCAACTGTGAATTATTACTGCAATCGCGCAATGGACTACGCGGATTATTTTAGAATCACTCGTTTCAATATGAACCGATTCAACGGATCAGAGGGGTTCATGACAGAGGAGAGATCACCATATCAGTGCATAGACACTGAAACGCAGAGGGTTCCCGGTTCGACACCAAGCAGCACTTATTTCTGTCTTAAAAGTATGCGGCGGTCAAATGGAGGTTTACTGTGAATTATTACTGCAATCGCGTAATGGACTACGCGGATTATTTTAGAATCCATCGCTCCAATATGTACCGATTAGACGGGCCGCATGACGGGGGAGAGGTTACTATATCATACAGACATTGACACATAGAAGGAAGGAAGTCTTTCCGAAAGACCGATCCTTCTTTTCAATTAGAAATTGTCAAATTTCGATCTCCGTTGGGCAAAAGTTGGATAATTAATAAGTTGGATTGTTAATAACGGGCGTATATTTAATTAATTTCATATTTCAATTACTTGAAAAAATTGTATGTACACTGTACAGAACATCAAAAAATAGGCAATGATTCTATAAAACTTCATATCATTTATCAGCCCTACCTTTATATATTAACATAAATATTGTCGTATAGTATTAAAAAATCGTATTTCATTTCGCGAACCCCTTCAATTTATTTGTATGCAGTGTAATATTACCGTTCCAGTTAAAAGCAGTTCCGTGATACAGAAAGCGTATTATATTGGCTGCAGACTTTAGGGGTCCGTGGGTGTCTTCAAATTTAAAATATTTCGATGCAACGTATGTTTCGTCCTCAGACAGATTTTATTTATAAAGTCTTGTATTAGGAACACTCTAACAAAACCATTTTTACCCAACTGGGGAGGGTAATGTTTTTCGGTATGTATGTATAGTCCGCATGAAACTGCTAGTCCGCTCTTAAGTTATTGCGAGCAGGTGCAGTCATACAATTTCCTATGGCGACGCGATTCATTTCTATATTCAGAGCGGACTAGCAGTTTGGCGCGGACTATACCTATGTATGTCTCAGTTTTTTCTCTAATGATTTGAAATTGTGGGATTTACATAAGCTACATTTTGAACCATCAGAATATTTATTGGTTTAATAATTCTCTAGTTTGGTATTCATCTAATATCATTCTGATTTGTATATTCTATCGCGCTATTCGGCTAAAAAAAAACGTGTTTTTGTTACAAAGAAATAGCGTGAAGCTTTAATATCATATAGCTTGTATATTCATAGAAACTTTTTACAGTTACAACAATTTATTATACCCTCCGATCATTACGTACGGAACCTCATAAAAATAACTCTTCTATCTTTGCGTTCGATATTTGTTTCCATGCATTTATGGGTACTCTGTATTCAGGTTACTTATAAATGGTAATTTAAACCAAATATGTTGGTTGAAAAAATCTGGCCATCGAATATTAAATAAGGGTATGGCCATCTACATACTTGATGAAGTAACTTCGAATTGCGACCGTGGATTTACGTATATTTTTTATAATGTATATACGAGTATATATGTGTATATTTTTTGTATTTTGTACAGTATGCAATGATTCGGCGAAAATAATACTTTAAAACTATAAATTCACCCTTTAAAATCTGGAGTTCTGAGATTGAATTCTGATTGTATTTAATTGAAATTGAAATTATAATTATATTTTGATAAAACGTGCAAGTTTTCTGACCACATTTCCTTTTAATTTAACTGCAACATAATTCTTGCGTCACATCTAACGCACCCATCCAACATTCAAGCGCTCGACGTTGCTTAACTTTGTACATCACTTATCAACCACATACACCACGATGCTATGCACGCTCACACAGTCACATCAATACAAACTAGACAACAACCGCGACATATTCTTGAACAATTAAACCAAAACTCAGACGCTAATTTACAAAACCACGCGCGAAACAGGTATTGTCTCGAAGTGTGGACCGCAAATTAATTCGCGCTTCGGGTTACGCAGCAAACAGGGGAGTGGGGACGTGCTGCCGTGCAAACTTCGCGATATTAACCTTGGAACACATGTGAGACTTTAGTTAATATAACTAAACTGTGTCTGTGTTGTAACAGACAATAACCAGTATGGCGCTGTAGCAAGAACTTTTGTTTTAATCGAAAGTTGAAACTTTAACTGTGCACAGCTCAGATTTTGATGTCGCATATGTGTTTAAGAAAAGTTCAATTGTCCTAAACATAATGCAATAATATCTCCGCTATAACAAAGAAAAATATAAAGAAATGTCCAATAAAAAGTTAGCAACAATAGTAATTATGTGTGATTGTACTCGTATAACGGTATTTCCAAAACGTGCAAAATGCTCCAACTTACGACCAGCGTAGGGTCTATGCGCACAAAAATAATAAACCTAAATACAAGCCACCATAGATGTCCAAAACCCGTGTTTCGCACTAAAATAGATTATTATAAGACTTAAAAGTCTTCAGCAAGAGAATTTTTCAGTCTCCAAATTACCAACAATAAATGACATCGACAAATTCTCCATTACGTTACCAAATAGACATTTTTTTATAATAAAGGAGTAGCAGACGAGCATGTAGTCCACCTGATGGTAAGTGGCTACTGCCGCCCATGCACATCTGTAATCAACCCCAGATAGGATTAGATATTCCTACCTAAGGTCGGCCACAGATACGCCGCTACCCCTGAAGACTAAGCTAGAACGCCTCGGAAAAGTCTGTCTCCCTTACCACACCCTTCAAACCGGAACACAGCAGCGCCTAACACTGCTGTTATTAGGTAGAAATAGGTGTGGCGGTGATGCCGCCGGAGTCGAACCACACAGGGTTCTACCACCTTGAAAAAAAGGTTGGTAGAACTTCATATTATGTACATATACGTATTATGTATATGAAGTTCTACTAACCTTCTTTACCTGTTGGTAGGTGGCTACTGTCGCTAATGAACATATGTAATCAATTCCAGATAAGACAATAAGAAGACCTGACCTGAAGTCGATGTACCAATGTCTCTCTTACCACACCAAACCTGCACTTGAACAGCTTACGACGACATCAACCTTTATCATTATAAATCTGAGCCAGGCATATAGTCTACAGCCACAAAACAGCTAACTAACTTTTCCCAACTTGTTTACGAACTTGTTTACGAACTTCTCCGCACGATGAATGATGTTACAACACAAGGCGGCGTTCAGCAAACATAAACACACAACTTTGAACAATTTTAACAGGACTCAAGGAGTTAAGTTTAAACTTAACTTAACTTAAGTATTTAAGTGTAAAATAAATGAAGACGGAGATAAGGACACAATAATTAAATAAAAGACATTTCGTTAAACAACTTGCACAACAAAGTGCAAGTGCGCTTTCTACACTCACAGCCCCACAGTAGGATTCCCTGTATCATGGGTGCCATGGACACACACAAAGACGATGACACAAACACCCAGACCCAGAACAGATACCTAAATTCATCGTTGAGATATCTGTCTAGCCGGGGATCGAACCTGGAACCCTTTGCGTGACAGGTATGATGACCGCTCCACCACGCGGGTGGTCTAGCAATGAATACTTTTATATCACGGCGTGCGTAAATTGACGTTTTACGCACGCTTCGCGTGCGCAAAACCCCCATTTCCGACCCCGTAATATAAAATTTTATACAACACGCGGACGAAAAATGTTTTTCTGACTCGTGTGATTGCAGTCCTCGCCTGCGGCTCGGCCTGCAAACTCACACTTGTCAGAAAAAAATTTTTCGTCCTCGTATTGTAATGTACTATTGTAGTAAGCATACAAAAAAATGCTTCGTATAAAAATCCTGGCATTTTATATATCACTACTGGGCACAGTCTCACAATTCAACGAGGCGGTAGTTTATAAGTCTACCGGTTATAACTGACATTAAATAAATTGTATGTTTGTCATTGAAACTGTTAAATTAAACTGACAAAACAGCGTCAAGATAAGGATTCAATTCAGTTTTTTTCAGTATTACTGAAACTGAGATTTCAACACGTGATTTTTTTATGATAGGTCGGTTGCGTCATTTTATAATCTATGTTAAGCCTGCTTCATTACTATTATCATGTGTTTTAATCGAAATGTAATAAATTTATACGGATTCGTAATGTATCAAAATGTCCGCAAGTAATTATAATTAAAAATTAATGGTTAATAAATTCTTATATTTATCTTCTTTCCTGCGGCGTTGAAGTTTTAATTTTGAGCAAATAATTAGTAAATTCATTAAAACTAAATAAGATGACGATGTAACTTTATTAAAAACTAAACAACATTACACAACAAGTTAGTACGAAACCAAAATTAAATCTAAAACGACACACGGTATAAGTAGTCATTGTGTACAATTAACGAAAATTAAATCGAGCTTTTCGCAGACTTGTTCGCGAACTGAGTTCACAAACTTCGCGCCATTAATGATGTTACGAGACAAGGCGTTCGGTGAACATAAACACAACACGGCACAATCTTAAAGGCACTGAATAATGTTACGTTCAATTAATTTGTTTAAGATTTTGTTATAAAAAATAATACATTTTATATCGACGTATACTACCTACTTTGCAATAAGTACGATGCATTTTTGAGAGTCATCGTCATCAACGCATTATTGTCCCACTCCTGGGCACAGGTCTCTTCTCAGAATGAGAAGGATACACTATAGTCTACAGCGCTGGCCAAAAGTAAATTGGTAGACTTCACATATTACTGAACATTTTTTAATGTCCCAGGTATGCCAGTTTCCTCACGATGTATTGCTTCACCCTTAACCAAGTGATAATTAATTTCTAATAGGCGCATAACTTTAAAAAATCAGAGGTGTATTTGTTATTTTATCCTCGGACGTCCCGATTGGAAAGCCAAGTTTAAAACTATAATGCTACCACTGCTTACGATTACCTGATAGATCCTTCATGAAAGCCTAGATATTCTTGCATTTGAAACCGATGTATTAAACGAAAATTATCCGTTCAGTATTAAACTTAAGTGGTAATACAACTCGGTAATCTTAACGGGAACTTGTGCGAAGATGTTAAGACTTCAGTATCAGGTATCCAATATAGAGGAGAATCTTAGATTCAGGAATGGGCCGTCGTAGACCCAACGACGAATACTTGAAGATTTTGTCTGGAAACAAGTATTTTGATAATCACTTTATGATACCAAATTGTTAAGATAGGATAGGATTTCATGAAGATTAATATTTATAGTAGTCTTATAGCTCTGTCGCCAACCCGTAAATATACCACTGCTGGGCACGGGCCTTCTCTTAGAGTAAGAGGGGTTAAGGCCATAGTGGAATTGGTAGACAAAACACAGATATGCAGAATTCTTTACAATGTTTCCCTCACTGTGAAAGCTGGTGATAATTAATTTCTAATACGCACATAACTTCGATAACTCGAGAGCGTTCGTTGGGTTTGAACCTCGAACCCCCTTCGGATCTAGAAGTCTAGTTTCAAAAGACTATCGCTGTTTATCGCAGACTAATAATTTAAGCAAGACTCAAGACCAAGTCACCGCACCGAGGTTATTCAAATCCTGAATCCACAACGAAATAAATAAAGATTTAATTCTAGATCAAATAATAATAAGCCCTGCTTGAAAGCGAAACGTGTTTTGGGAATAAATTTACATTGATAAATCGAACGAATCTTGTTTCGAAGCATTTCATCGTATTTCAATGACTAAACTGAAAATAATTATGAATTGTGGAATAACATCTGGTGACAGATATTGGATATTTTTGATTTTAAATCTTAACGCTTAAAGGTAGAACCCTTCTGGATTCGACTAGAGTGATACTATTGTCACGCCTATTTCTGCTTAACAACGGCGGTACTAGCAACTTTCTTATATTTATATATTTATCGCAGGAACATAAAATACACTGTACTATAAAGTCCACTTATAAACTTTTAAGCACAATAATTCGTCAAAGTGATATACAGACGAAAAATAACTATATAATAGTATATATAAACTACGAGTATAGGGTACGTATTACAAACAATTCATAAATTATCTCCCATATTGTGGATATAATAGTTTCAAAGTCGAGCGTTCAGAGTATTCTAGTTAACCGCTATAAATTATTGTTTTCGATAATATTCTACGCCTATATATTATGTATCTGTGCAATTTGTCTTCTTAGGTTCTGTGAATTATCGCTTAAGCTACTATTGTCAGTTTGTCTAATCTAAATTAATTTAGTTGGTATTAGTTATAATTATCATTGCGATGTGTCAAAACGAAATGATATATCATGTTGTGATTATGATGTATGTAGAGATGAAATGATATATTTAATAGCCGTCAGTGATGGCCTAATGATTATCAATTCGGCCTTAGTGATCCGATTTCTAATGTGTTCGATATTAAAATTGGTAAGTCCTCATTATTTTGAAAAATGACGTGTATATCCTAGAAATATACTTATAAGAAAAATTCTATAATAATTACATTTTTGAAGGTAAAGAAATAAATATCGTAAAGAGAGCAGTAAGTATGAGTTTAAAATAAACTTTTTGAACGCGTCTACGAGTATCAATAACCTATTTTTCATTCTGAGACAAGACCCATGTTAACACATCACATAGACGGTCATAATAACTTAAAGAAAAATATCATGCCACGTTAGTTAATTATATAATCAGGCCGAGAAACTGCCTAAACTCATCTATATGGTAATTCATTTTGACAAAGTATAACATGGCAAAATTTAGAACTACATTTATTTAAAGTTCACGAGTTAGTGTTATGTTACGTTAGCTCTTTTACCAGCTTTTTTAAAACAGTAAATATGACGGCGCTGGTCATTTCACAATAACAATAACTCAATTAATCTCGAAATAACCATTACAACTTTCCCATGGGAACTCGCAGCCGGGTACGTCGCAATCTAACTTTATCCCCTGAAGAGTATTCATATTAGATCCGCGTGGGTAGTTGCAACCGAATCTCCATAAATGTTCCATTTATTATCATTTTTTTTTACTCTATGTTAGATACGAACGAAGCTAAATACTAATTTTCATAGTTTTTGTTTAAAAACTGGCAGATTTTCAAACTAAGCTTCGTTTCTTATTCTATGTTATTATAGAATACAATATAACGAAATTTCCCTGCGTAAATTTTTGATAAGATCCATTTTCGTTTTATCTTATACAGATACTCGATTTTTCACTAAAATCCCTCAGTTTTGTTTGCGTTTGCGTATATAGGGAAACCCCCGGGATTTTAAATAGAACTTACTAAACCCTTACTGGGTACTTTGTTTTCTCTTATCAAGGGGGATATTAAAAGGTCGTCGGGTACGACGATAAAAGGTGGGTACCTATCCAAATTTCATGTTTCTAAATTCTTACTTACTCACTTACTTACTGCGTTGGCGCAACGACCCAAAGTGAGTCTCAGCCTCCGATACTAAGAGACACCATTTCGGTTTGTCCTGCGCCATCTCCAGCCAGTTATCTACCCGGAGCTCCCGCAGGTCCTGCATTACTTCATCTTTCCAGCGATATCTGGGACGGCCGACTGGGCGTCTACCACTCGGCCGTCCCAGGTATGCGCGCTTTACCGCCCAATCTTCCTCCATTCTCTCAAGATGCCCGAGCCAGCGGAGTGTGTCAGCCTTTATTTTGCCGATGATGTTTGCCTCGTCTATGAGGTCTTCAATTTCCTGATTTGTTCTTTGCCTCCACATTCCTTCTGCCGTTTGTACTGATCCCAAGGTCTTACGCAGCACCTTCCTTTCCGAGAAGAACAGAAACTGTTAGTTACGGAAAGGAAAGAATGTTTCTAAATAGTTTCCGTAACTTAGGCACTGTGATGAGGAATCATTGAATCAGGATACGAAATTAGTTCTTTATTTCACTTGTTTCTGGCGGGATTAATTTAACAAAATAAAATACTAGAGAACAAAACGTCACATACAATAAAATTCTCAAAATTAATCAAAGAGCATTTCCCATTACTACAAGTAGTATTAGTACCAGGGGATTTGCGGCTACATCTCGATCTAACTTCGTCTCTCTCGAGGCTATTAATATTGGATACGGTTCATATGGTTAGCTGCAGTCGTTCAAGTTACCAATTCCGTATTTTATTTGATGGAAAACGAAAACGACAGACATTCATACAAGGTGCTTTGTGGCTATTATGGGCATTTGTAACCTTAACTTTATATGAAACTGGAGTCCTTCTTGAAATAATAATAAAATAAATTTAATAAAAAGCTTTCTACACTCACTGCACCAAACTAGGATTACCTGTATTGTAGGTGCTACGGATACACTGAGAGGCAAATAAACAAACACCCAGACCCAGAAACAGAAATCTTAATTCGTCATTCAAAAATCTATCTGACCGGGGATTGATCTTGGGATCGAACCTCTGCGTGTCAGACCGGTATGTCGAATAAATAGTAGATGCATTGTTGTTCCTAACGTAGTCCACGTTGGAATTCTTGGAAAGCGAATATATCTGTTATACTCTACAAAGCAGAACACAGTATCAGTATAATGCTAATAATTTAAGGTAGAAATATGCAGCGGTGGTGGTGATGGTACCGCCTCTGATGAATGTTACAGTTTTACAACCTAAATATGTGTTTTGATTTAAAAGTTCCTTAAAATATTACAAATCATGCAGTGAGATCTCGTACTAAGACCAGAGATTAATTATTTACGCCCGTTATTAAAAATCTATCTTTTCAATTTTTACCTGCCAAATATTGAAATTTGTCAACTTATTCTCTTTGATAGCCATAATCATTGTAATAAATAATTATAATTAATGCATGTAAGTCATTAAACAAAAATTAATCAAAGGATCAAGCAGTAACATTGGAACGCCTGGTAAGTGTATTTGCTTAGCAACAACCAATCTAACTTCGGCTCTCGGGGGCTATTCATATTAGATCCTACCCACATGGCCAGCTGCAACTAGTTTAAGTTCCAATAGACTATCTACTGAGTTTCTATACAAGTATAGGCTGCTTGAGTAAATATGCGTGGTTGCGTGCTGGACAATTTGATTTCTTGTGGTTGGAACTTTCTATTGTATTGGGCATTGATATCTATAACTGATGCTTAGAATGGCCAATCCGTATCTGATATTTTTAACAACCCGTAAGCTTTCTGATAAGTTTTAATGATTGGAATCCAGTGATAACAACCGGGATTACCCCTGCGAAAGGTGTGTGAGTAGCCCGTTTTAGCCAGCAGTGGACGCAGGCTCTTAACGTGTTCTTCGAAGCGCGAGAACAGACATAAAATTCCATCCATAGCCCAACTGCATTCCATGTTACTTTACTTTTTGATCTTCTTGATTTCCATGCAATTTAGACACATTGCATGACTGACCTTTTTCTATAAAGATTATGAAATGTCTTTTACAAAACAAACTATTCCAGTTAAAAATAACTTCAAACGAATGAAAATATACCTTGAATATGTCAATCTTCGATTTAATTTTATTTATGATCCGGTGTTTTTAAAGACAACTTTTGATAGAAATATTTCAGAATCATATTTGTCTCTTGACATTTATGTTTGGTTTATGGCAACACTACACTTCGCGTGTACCTACACTTAACCTCTAGAATAAAATACTCAACGTTACACCATTTACGTGGTATGCATGCAGGTATGTAGATAGATCACTGCCTAAATATCAAAACTATCAAGTTTAAATGGTTGAAACCTGGGATCTCATTCTTGGGGTCAGAGATTCAAAACCCAAGCACGCACCTCTGAAGTTATATGCAAATTAGAATAAATGAATTAGCATGATAAGCTAAATGGCGAAGAAAAACTTACATGCCCGAGAGTTCTTTAAACAAACATAGGTGAAGATAGTAATAGATGAAGTTTACCAATTCGCACTTGGCCATCGTGGTGGACTATGGCCAAAATCCTTAGAAGTCTGAAGGTAATAAATGGCTTGACGACACATATACAACACGAATTACGCACTCAAATAGCACCATAAAAATATTCAGCACATATTAAAATATACATATATCCAGGTCAGTACTCATTTTCATTGAGAGGAAACTCGACAACGCTTGCAAACAACGGGAGCCTCGATCGACGGTGGTGGACGACGAGTGCTCGAACAAATAGCGATTCAAAGGGATTTATCCTTACCATTGTTTAATACTTCATCATCAAACGAATACGGGCCATAATCATTGTAAAAGAACGATTTAGGGTTTCTAGCGAGTTTTTTATGATAATGGAGTAGCCAACGACGATGCAGTACCTGATGGTAAGTAGTCACTGCTGCTCATGAACATCTGTAATCAACTCCAGATAAATTAGACATAGCCATAGATGTGTTGCCATCTCTGAGCACTAAGTTGCCGATTTCGAATATGAAGAGGACTTCTACCTGATGCCAATCTCTTGAAGACTAAATTGAGTGCCTCAAATAAAAGTCAGAACACATTAACCCAAAAGCAGTTAAATATTGTTGTAATAAGGAAGAAATAGCTTAAACTGTGTTACCTTCAGAATCGAACCACAAAGGGCTGTATCATTTTTAATTAGTCGCTGCATTCGAACTACTAAAAATGTACTAATTTCAATTAATTGCTTTCGTCAGCCAAAAATACTACATCGCTTTCGATTTACAAACGCCACTAAGCTACGACCACCAGTGATTAATCTAATACATAAAACTCAAAATAAATCCCAATGAAAAAGAGACTATTATTAACGATCCGAAAGCATTAAGATCGTGTTATGACACGTTATATTTAATGGACGATGTGTTTTCCGTTATAATTCATATTTATATGAAGCTCTTTCATCACTACGTATTTATTATTCAGCAGTTCTTATCCGACGATGTCGCCTGAGAGTAGGTACATGCGATAATAAGTATTTCGAAGTTTTCCAGCTTTTTGATTCATTTATACGGATAACAAACCCTGGTTAGTTTTATTTCCACTAAGTTTTATTATTTTTGTATGGGGATAGAATTGATCTCATCGGATTAATTTGTGCGTTGTAGGGCAGCAAATGGGTACGGACACTACGAAACAAACATTTCCGAAAAGTCTATTTGATTTAGTTTATGGTCTTGCATATTTGTATCTACGACACATGCAACAGTAAAATCAAAATTTTGATATTTTTGCTCAATTTAATTGTGAACATTGAAGAACATATTGAGCCTTGCAATATTATGAAAATGTATGTAGACCTATTGATAAAATAGGTCTTGCTGGCAATTTTAATAGGTCGGGAGATTGCTCTTCTCTGTGGCTCCTCTACATTGCTCCAAGCAAGAAAGTGGTAATTTGTGACATTTTTCTCACTTTTCGATCTTTTGTTTATGAGTACCGTACATACATACCATACATACGTACATTGTGCGCGTAATCCGTTCTAATTGAGTCCTCAGTTTTTTTTGAGACAACTAAAAACCTTTAACTATATAGTAGTAATAGACTGGACATGGTGAGAAAAGTGTCATCCACTATATATTAAAATCGTGTAAGTTCCACTCCCACACCTAATTGAACCATTAACATTTTGCCCAATGACACACTCAACATCTTTTTCTATTTACAAGACTGGCTGCTCAGACAAGAACAAATTATATTTTGAGCATATTCCGCCAGTCTAGATACTGAAAGATAAATTGAGAATAACATTACATCGCTAGAAAGTAATTTAGTTTGTTGCGTTACTTCGTGAATGAGATATTTTATTACTTTCTACTGCTCATATTGTAGTATACTTGTATACTAGTAATAAAGTCACCTGTTCGTCGAATGACGTCATTCCCTTTTTCATAGGCATAGGTTTTTTATGACTTTGAAGTAGCAAAGGACCATGCAATCTATCTGATGGTGAGTGATCACTGTCGCTTAAGGACAACTATGATCAAATCCATATACAACAGACCTTCTACCTGAAGCTTCATCATAGATACCTTGTCATTCTTGATGGCTAAGATCTTCTCAAATAGATGTCAGTAGACATATAGATTCAGTAGACATGCGAAATGAATGCTATAATGAATATGTGAACACTGCATATTTAATATATACTTTTTATAACGTCGCTTTTACGTTTGTTTTATAGTAAAACTGGGGTATGTGCTAAAACACAATGACAAACAATCTTCAAATAGTTAATAACAAAAACTAAGTGTTTCTTTATACACAATACTAAACCTCGGGGACCCAAATTTTTGTAGTATCCAATCTATATAAAATGGTAAAGCGATAGAAAATAAAGCAGACGCTTCACTTGGCATAACGCCACGTCGGTTGTAGCTTGTAACGCGGAGCGGTGACTCCCTGACGTCATTAATATTCGCTTGTTATCATGGCAACAGGATTTTTTATCGCTTCACTACAAATTTGTGAGAATATAGTCCTATGAATAGATGTAGGATGATTTAGGAAATTGATTACATTATTATGTGAGTGAGTAATGTTGGGGAAAATATGTAACCAATAACTAAAACCACTTTACAGCTATTTTTGTTCACTCCAGGGGAAATCTAATCAAACTCTATAGACAATATCGTCACAAACCACTTGAAATTGTAAAGCAGTATTGAAAGCAGTCGAAAAGAAAGGAGACGCTCCACTTGGCATGACGCCACATTGGTAGTAGCTTGTAACGCGAAGCAGTGATTCCCTGACGTCACTAAGTTTGCTTGTAATCACGGATAGAACGTACTCTGCGCTAGCAACAAAAATATCTCCAAGGAACAACATATGTATGTCAATTATTCATAGTAAATTGTCACAATTGGTCTCAAATCATGAAGAAAGCAGACGCTCCACTTGGCACCGCGCCATGTCGATTGTAGCTTGTGACGCCGAAGTGATTTCTTGACGTCATTGATATATAAGCTTATTATTAATTATATTGTTTTTTTAAATATCAAAGACGTTATGTCTCAAAACAACAATATGTAAGATCTTCATCGTACATCGTACAAGCTCAAATCGTAAAGCGATAGAAAAGAAAGCAGACGCTCCACTTGGCACGCCGCCACGTCGGTTGTAGCTTGTAACGCCGCGCGGTGACTCCCTGACGTCATTAATATTCCCTTGTTATCGTGGCAACAAGATTTTTAACCTATACTAAAATGTGCGAGGATATACTCCTCCTATACTGTGTAAGATATGACATTTATTGGTCCTTGGTTGACAGTTCTAAGACGTTATGTCCCAAAACAACAATATGTAAGATCCTCATCGTACATCGTACAATCTCAAATCGTAAAGCGATAGAAAAGAAAGCAGACGCTCCACTTGGCAAGTCGCCACGTCGGTTGTAGCTTGTAACGCGGCGCGGTGACTCCCTGACGTCATTAATATTCACTTATTAGATGCAGCGGCTGCCAGCGTTGTCGTTTTTGATCATTTGTCGTTGTTAGAATAGATTCATAGCTATTCATACATGTGTTATACGAGTTATGTCGACGTCAAATCGTCCGTTATAATCGGATTGAAAAGATATGGGGAACGCAAAAATATGTTTTCATGTAATTTTATTGTATGTATGTATTTAAATGTTTCATTTTATACTTCAACTGTAATCAATCAATAATATACTATTCTAAGATGGAATCTATGACCAGATTAAGACTAAGAATTATTATTTTAATTGGAATTAGATTTACAAGCCAAACCACAACATAAAGGTAATTAAAGATATTGAATCCAGTAATCAACCGTGCTTTAAAATTTTGCAGTATTAGAAATATGCCATAAATCTGTCTAGACATTATACTTATGAGATAATTATTACTTTATAGCTGTAATAAAATTTGATAGCGTCAAAAGAACCGTTATAGGTACGTGTATGCATATTAAAGCTATGAAGAGCTTTACTTTATTACGGAATCAAGTATATAAACGGAAATGACAATATTCATATAATATATTTTTACAAAAACAAAGTTATATGTTTAATTAGAATATTACCTAAGTGCTTATTATAATTTTAATACAAGGAATTAGAAATTTGCCTGTAATTAAATACACATTGCATAAGGTAGTCAAATCATTCATCATAGTTTCTTCTACAATAAAGTTTCAGAAAGGGTATACCACAAAATATCGTACAATAACAAGGGTATACCACAAATTAAATCACATGAGGACAAATGCCACACAAAAGCGTATTACAAAATAAATGATTATATACGACGAGAAGAAGTGTAGTCTGAAATATTTCATATTTCTTCTGCGTTATATATTATTTTTATATAAAATCTAGGAGAAGACGAGAACAATGTGTGGTATGAAATATTTCAGATTTATTCTGCGTTATATATTATTTTTATATAAGATCTATCTTATTAATATTTTCGGACTTGGTATTTTTTACGCCGTTTCGATGGATTTATTTTTTTAAAGCAGTGGTACACTATTTTCGTATAAAATATTAAGTAACGAATGAACTTTGAATAAAATAATATAAACGCGATTTATTTTCTTTCTTTATATTATTATCACAGAACAAAAAGCCACTGAAAAAACCCCATACCTACTTAATTTGAGCAAATTTATTTGTACACGTATCAAACGTGTTAACATGTTTATAACCATCGAGTAGTGAGTATGTCAGCGTAATGTATTTATGATCAACATAATGTCAAGTTCTTTTTTATTTAAGAAAGAAATATTTCTTTCTTTTTGTCAGGTATAGTAAAGGGATGACTATTATTTATTTCGGACAAATGAAACAGACTTCTAATGCAAATTAGGAGTCTACGACGTTCAAGGTAGGTACATAGTATTATTACCGTTATTCAGCTTATTATTTAAAACCAATCGTTATCATCGAACTCTGTATAGACGAAAAAAAATCAAACATTATTTTTATATTCGGTACTAAGCGTAAGTATTTCTATAACAATTCCAAATATTATAGACACATAATTATATTGTTTATATATAGACCTACAAATTTTTATGTACTTTTTTAAATAAAGAATTTTGTTGAAATACAATTAACGAATGATCATTGCGGAAAAGCGTGTTAGACTCCGAAACCGTTCTATATTTACGCCACCGTGTCCTCCAAACGCATTTGAATCATTGTCATCTCCGCTAACCCAGTAATCTAGTTAGTTAGCTATGTCGCTTTGAATATATAATATGGAATGCTTATAAATAGACTTTGAAAGATATTATGTAACAAACAGATCCAGATCTTGGACAAATAATTTTATTGAAGGACATTGGAATGTCTTGATGTTACTATATGTACAGTAATCCTAATTGATCAAATAATTCTTACTGTGTTTTTTTTATATGAAAGATATAGTAAATGTGCATGCAGTCTACCGTCAGGTATGTGTCCTATGTTCAGGGACCATGTTCGTCCAATGATTTGTACCATGTTCGTCTTATTTCTTAAATTTATTGTAAAACTATAGCAAAAATATATTTGAGATCCCTACGGTAAGCCCTTTCATTTGATATGTCACTCGATACAGTTTGCACAACTTCGTTTTTTACATTTTTTATTTCGCACCCCAAAAGTTACCCCTGTATATAATATTTTGTTATTTACCACTTTTGTTGAGCAAATAGACTGTGATACAAGGACAGACAGACGCACATAAAGGTGCCGTTTTTTTTTTTTTTTTACACGAATCCCTAAAAACGGACTGCCTAAAAATATACCCTAAGTCATTCCTACAATTTTGATTATTCTAATATTTCCAATGACATCTCATTTGTTAAAATCCGTCAAGCCGTGTGCTGAAGAGCATGCCAAAGAATGACACATACTTATCTATTAGAAAAGCTCAAAAAGCAATAGGTACCATCCGCAGTCAGATAAAAAAGTCTACATAAACTATAAATGATCGTTACTGAAATATTTCTAAGGCCCATCAGATGCTTTCGTAATTGCATTCATAAATTAAGCCCTATATTGAAATAGAGTCAATAATCTCGGTCGTAAATTCAATAAATTTGTCCATTTAAGGCGGGGACGATCACAAAAACGATTGCGGTTAACTTAACTGGTTTAATTTGACTATAAATAAAGTTAACGAGTTCGCTGTATTTAACTGTATGACTGCCGCACGTGAGCAAGTCGCAGTACTAACTTAACACTATTAGTATAGGTATCTGTACCCTTAGTATGAGTTTTTACGTTTTTACAAAATGAATGTTTCTGTATTTATTTACGTATTTGCCCATACATTTCCAATCAGTACCCCTAGCGGACTGTACCAGAACTGATTGGAAATGTATGGGAAATACGTAAACAAATACGAAAACAGACATTTTGTAAAAACTCATACTAAGGGTACTGGTTAGATCCCAGGGAGCATAATATAGTGTAACTATTGTTGACTAATAACAAATAAATATTATTTTTTATCACAAAAGTAGAGTCTGCATTCAAATATATTAAAAAATGTTGGTCCTTACCGTACAAATTTTAGACGTCAAGGGACGTATCTGCGAAGCTAAATCAAAATATTTAGTCACTCTCGACCCTCGGTCGCCATCTAGGACCGCGAGTGGATAGTCACTATGACTCTGCCTGACAATAATTTACGTTGTTGCATATCATAAAACAAACATAAGTAAAAGCAAATTCTGATATTCCTGTTCGGTCCACTCGTGAAGACCACAAGCTTGCGTAAACAAAACATTTGTGTGTGTCAAATAACGTAATAGTTACACTGCAAATCAAACCACAAAGTGTGACATTTATAAATATTCCATCACGTCCCATAGAATGGAATACTAAAAAACCAATGACACCTTTATTGTTTTTAAAATATCAATCTATTAACTTCACATGGCAACACTCCTCCCATTTCGATTTCGACTGGCAACATTTCAAATCATAGACACGTTTTGGCGCGCCGCCAACCCATCCGCGGAGTAGGGAAAGCGGTTTAAGGTAGACTTTCCAGGGTCGCGGCCGACGTTCCGACGCGCTAGTAAAAAAATCGCAAATATTTTTTTAAGATACTGAAATAGAAAACGAGCCCGCGGTCCTCTTTGTTGTAAGTCGTCAACTGGTCATTGATGCCAATGACATCAATCAATCATCATCAATCCAAAATATAAAATTGGTGTCCCACCTGTGATCGGTCATAGAATTTTGCCATATTAGGAGTAATTTGGTATGCCTCCTTTAAGCTTTCTTCCTCGCCTTGCGCTTCAATCCAGAGAAAAACAGAAGAAAAACAGAAGTGCTGTAAGAAGCAGATCTAGATGTAACGGTGGTATAGCGAGTGAACCACGAAATGTTTTACCAGTTTAAAACAGAAGCAGTGCGATTGTTGCGTGCGTCAATCGCACCGCACACCCTCAGAAGTGTACCTTTAGAGGCCTACGATATGACATTACTTTTTGTTTTTTGTTTCACTGTATGAGATGAGCGGTGTCATTGAGTTTGAGCGCTTGAAGTTTGAAACGAATGCTTTGTAAGCAAGTTTCAGATGTTTCATCAACTTGGGAGTGATTGTACACAATTAAACCATATTTCTTTCAAACCGATAGAACCTATATCGAATATTGTCTACAAAAGCAAAGAGTTGCGCATAAAATTTATTTACTGTTCACCCATCCAATTTCCCATTGTGTCTGAACCAAACACAACTCTTACAAAAACCGCAGGGCACTTTAAAGCTATAGTGACTAGGTAAAAACAAACCAATACAGTTTTAAACGCTTCCTGCTTTCAAACGAGTAAGATAAATAGCGACGACCAATCAAAGAATATTATAATAGAAAACAAAGTAAGAAATAGCATAAAGAAATGACGAAATAAAAGTATTTTTATTTTATTAGTAGCCATGAAGCAAAAAGCAATGGAAAATAAAAGCATTCTGTATTTAAAGAAATCCATCACTCGAATACCACGCATATGTGAAACAAATACCATACCTAAACTATATAAAGGAAATGGTGAAACATAAACTTTCTCAAATCGATATAAAAATGGCGGTGAATTAAGAGACAGTTGCTTTATATCACCAAATCCATTAACAGAACCACTTCAGTTCACAATAGAACGTTCACCTGCCACCAATAACTTGTCCACAATTGAGTAAAAATTGGCGAAGTGCGTATTGCGTTCGGTGGTTCCGTAGAGCAATTTAACGAAAACTTCAAACATTTGTCTTCGATAACCGCTGCGATCTACTAACTTGAGTATTTACGTTAAAATATACATGGCAGAGTTATCAGTAAAGTCGATAAATTTGTGGTATATATAGTACAGGTGGTACCAGTGTGGTTCGACCGGGTACGTAGCACGATGGCACTTTTCTAACGTGAAACGTGGTTCGGTGGATTCAATGGGTTGATGGATGCCGGATAACTTATGAACATCTTAGTCCTCACGAGTGCAGCCGTAGGTAAAGCTCTAATATTCTTTGTGAATGATAACACAAGTTTATGGACAGTGGTCATTTATTGTTACCTTGACTGCATGTTTTAGTTAAAAAATTTAAAATAAATCACACGTAAGAGGAAGTGACCAATATACGTATATGTGGTAATATTATTCATGCGATTTGGTTAATTTTATATTAAAAAAAACTTAAAGATTATATTATGGTTCTTCGTCGGATCTACAGAACCCCAAGGAACTAGAAATTAATGTCGCGAAGACAATTAATTACGGCTAATCTTCCCACCGTGCTATCTATTTCAACCGCTTTTTTTGCCGCCGATAAAAGGGGAACAATAAAACTCTTCTACAAATTATACTCATTCAAGATTGTTAGAATATGGTACATATTGTAAGCTACAAGCGATTCTAAAAATTGGCTAATTACAAGTCGAACTCTCACCATACATTCTTTATTGGTTTTTTTAAGAATTTATTGATTTTCTTATAATGAAAGATGCCGAAAACATATTTCTTGTACGTGGACGTCTTTTATTTTAAACATTTTGATTGCTAAATACTCTGTCCAAATTTCAAGTGTCTATCAATTACAGTTCACGAGACAGAGCAATATGACGGACGGATAGTCAGCTTATTCAGACAGCAATAAGGTTCTGGTTTACCCTTTAGATATGGAACCCTAAAGTACTATTTACGCATACCTTTTGCGTATTTTTTAAGAATCTCTTGTAATATGCAAATGGGGTCAATTTCAAAAAAATAACCATCTGCACCTATTACAGGGTCTAAAAACAAGAGATTTTCTTGTATTAACATATCACAGAGTAATGAAGCATCTCTTAACATCTTCTCCATACAATCTAAATCATCAAGGGTATTAAATATTCATTGAATCGCAAGCGGAAGCATCTAATTCAGGTCGTTAATGCACTCATGCACTCTTCAGTTGAGATGGTGGTATCATTTGCATGTCATGCGAGAGATGATTACCCAATAGAAGCTTGAGACGTGCACTTGAGCAGTTGAGCTCAAGTAACTCCACAAATTGTCTTGAGAAACTACACACTCAATAAAAAGAGCGATTTAGTTTTTCGTGAACGTCGAAGTTGCTTGTTTTATAAATTGGATATGATTGGTAACCATATTTTCATTCAAGAGTAATAAGCCTAAAATAGTAACATTACAATTAAAATAACTTATTTTTATGCAACGTGTTTTCAAATGTCATTAATTTTAAGTGACCAAATTAGTGTGATTCGAAGAATGTGCTAGAAATAAATAAGGGTGTAGAAATATTAATAGGCAAAAATACTAACACTAAAGTAATTTAATGTATTTCGAAATGTTTGCTGCCTAAACTTCCAAGAGCCAAGTTGCACATTCTTATTACATAACTATAATAAAGTTATCATAAATTAACCGCACATATAGTGACTCAAACCGACAACAAATAGTTACAACGACGTCGAAGTCAGCAGAAATATAACGTGGTTTAGAATACCGTGACAAAGGGATACAATATGAGAGGTTAGTAAAACGCTGAACATCATTTGTTATTTCTCGGTTGACAGAATTAACTGACAGCCATTGTGAAATACCCAGAAATGTTCGTTTTGGTATACGACACGAGCAGACGCATTTGATTTTTCTTTTTATAGTTCCGTGTCTAATGGGAAAATGGAACATCTTTTGTTTGACATAGTTAATATTGTTTCTACAATTTTAATTACGACAGGCAAAAGACAATATCTGTAAACAGTTACAACTTATGAAGAATAGTCATAATAAAATACAAGCAAAATCGTATGTATTTTATTACACTTTTTTTTTGGAAACGAATTAATTTTATAAAGCTTTCTCGTTATATTTGCATTCTGTTGCGTTAAAAAATTAAATACTATCGAAAAGTTATGATTAGATCGAACGGTTAAAAATCAAATAACAATATTAAAGATGCATATAAATTTCGCTTAATAACCTTGTAAATTATAAATCTACTTGTAAAGAGAATAGGACTTTAAAGAATAGAAAAAATAATCTTAAAATCGCTAAGCTCATGACTTAGCCCAAACTTACTTTCGCCTAATGTCAGAAAGTTTGACATTGCTCAATCGATGTTTCGTGAGCACTTTGCGACCACGTGTTTTAATTATAAAGTGACTCACACTCTCACATATTATCTTGTTTTTCGATTCCACCGTCTAAAAGAGGAACATTGAACAATAAAATGGAGTAGTTAGTCTATTTTATTTTTGTTTCTTTGAAATAAATGCTATTGGCGTTACTATAAGACTAATTTGCTCTACGTATAATTGATCAATCTCTTTATTTATTTTTGTAGGAGGTAAATACCACCGCTGTGTTTAGCACACAGCGGTGGTATTTACCTCCAATATACACGGTGGTGTATACACTTATTAACGTCAATAAGTCATTACTTTTTATTTTTTTTGTGCGTTTTTTATATCCAAATATAACAATATTATAAAACTCACAGACATACAAATACGATTCTGACAATTACAGACGTCAAAGCCAGATATGTAACTAGTAATTATATTTACTGAACCATTATTGTCCCATTTATATTTGAGACGAGAAGAATCCCAGAATGGCAAGGTTTTGTAAGACACAGCCTACCAGGCATCTTACAAACATCTTTGAGACATGATTTTGATAGATTAGTTCAAGTAACTTTCAAATCATGTAATTAATTAACTATTAAATCGTACATAACTGTTAAAATGACAGATATCTTGTATTTGAACACCGCTCTTTCAACATGAGTGGCCAAATTTCATACAATCAGGATATCAGTGCATCCAATTAACATTAATTACAGACAAGTGAGCTCGAAATGTAATCGGTAATGCGAAACGCAAACGTGTGCTCGCATATTTGTTTAATTGTAGTGTCTAATCACATGCATAATGCATTAAATTAACTGTGCGTTTACTTTGACCAAACAATAATAGGTTAACCGGTAACCTATATTTAGTAGGTGATACTAGAAACATCAAGTCATTAATCTCCCATATTTGGGTGTTAACTTTAAGATTAGAAGGGCATTATACATTAAGTTAAGGTTGAGTGCGGATTGGTAACATTTTATTTTATAATATGGAGTATAATATGGAGGAGTAGCAGACGAGCATACAATCCACCTGATGGTAAGTGGCTTGTGCCGCCCATGGACATCAGTAATCAACCCCAGATAGGATAGGAAGTGTTCTACCACCTTCGAATACCACCACCACACATTATAATGCCCTATTGCTGGACAAAAAAAAATGTAGGCCTTTAAGTGCAGATTAGGTTCATACTAACACCCCCTTGACAAAAAATACGAAAAGACGATGAAAAGACGTCAAAAAATAAAATTATCAGACATTTTCACACTCAGGACAGCGGACAGCTCGGTACGGATTTGCATCATAACGCTTCATACATTTTACGATCTTTATGCAAAATCCTGACAGGTAAATATTTTCGTGGCTAATCGCCACTGACGATATATTTCTTCACCATTAAAATAAGTGATAATGATTGTTTAAGAAAATTTAGAAGGTAGATCATCAATGTCTATTCAGTCTCGTTAATATTTATCAAACATAATTTGGTTCATGTTCCACAAACAATATAATTTCGTAGAAGTCTTTGTGAGATTTCGAGGATAGCAACGCCGAACCTATTTCTCCGAAATACGTGTAATTTAAATAAAATTTATATTGATAACTTTTGTGCTACGTACGCAGTATGTTGATTCTAAAGTTACCGTAAGGTCGATTACACACGATCGACAGTGAGTCGATAGACGTGTGACAGTAAGTGGCGACAACAGTCGCAAGCAGTCGTTGGCAGCGACAATCGGTCACCGTCAGCCACCGTCGCCGAATGTCGTCCACATCGACGGTCGGCGTGGGTTGTCGCTTGTTAATTAGCTCCTTAAGTTACACTGATATCAAGCGTTCCAACATTATTGTCCGCAGGCTTGGTTGCAGTAAAAATGTGATTCCTCCTACTTCTACATGTATTTTACCTATTTCACTTAAATCATGTGTATTTAAATATTTTCCCTTGTGTATTCCCCAAATCGTTTGTTTTTAGCTTTAACTAAATATTCGGAACTCACCGACAACGAATCCGGGAAGCCACTCGACTGAGAAAGCGGGAGCTCACCTGAAAAAGACAATAAATATTGTTATTCAAATTAGATCATTGAAACACAAAATTATAATTTAAACGTAGTAGCAGAACTTTTCATGGTAAGATAACATTCACCCACTCTCACTACATATTTCATTAATAGGTAATTAATAATAATTTAATTCATATTTCACTAATGGTCGAAAAGGACACTGGAAACTGTAACGAAACAATTGTCCATGAGCGGCAGTGCCACTTATCATCAGTTAACCTGCACGATCATTTGCTACTCATTCATGAAAAAATACGCATATCTCCTGTCTACATTTTTTTACTTATTTAGATCCAAATTAATTATAATTACTATATTAGCTAGAAATCTTGCTAATTCTGCGTAATAATACGACAAAAGCTCTTACATTTAGAACGGGGAGAAATTAAAAATCTGCAAGTGAAAATTGCATCACTCCACCTAATTAAAACAGACCGTCCCCGCAGATAGAATTAAGAGAATTCCAGTTAGCTGGCTCCGCTAACCGATTTTAAGTAGCGAATTAAATGCACGGAATTATATTTTATTTTACGCTTTGTACTGAGACTAATTGACGACCAGCATGGCGGAGTCACCATATCGGTCGGACACGCAGCGGGTTCTGGGTTCAATTTCCGGTCATATAGATTTATTTTGGATGATGATAGTGTAGATTTCTGTTCTGGATATGCGACATAGATATGGCAAAATATAGGAAAAATCCTAGTTCCTATGGGGATATGAATGTGAACAGTTATAAAAAAACGGTGCTTTAAAATTACTTCAAAATAGGCAATATTTATGGTTCAATTACCGCGGTTTTAATGAAGAATTATGTTTAGTATGAAAGGTGTGGAAAGACAGGAACTAACATAAGATACGTCAAAGCGTCAAATAAGTTTCGGCGTGACCACGATCCATACAACATCGAAATATCGGCAATGACGCACCTATATTTTTATATTCTACTAGAAAATACCTATTTTTGTTAAGAAGCACTTAGGTCTAGAATTCTAGAGGTCAGGTCTCGTACGTACAAAATTACACACATATTTTTAAGGAGAATCGCCTCGCTTTGTACCTAATTAAAACAGACTGTCCCCGCAGATAGAATTAAGAGAATTCCAGTTAGCTCGCTCCGCTAACCGACTTTAAGTAGCGAATGAAATGCACGGGATTAGATTACATTTGTGCTTTGTACTGAAACTTTATCAGCTGTGGCATTTTTTTATGATATGGCAGTAGCAGACGAGCGCAATGCAGTTCACCTGATGGCAAGTGGTTACTACCGTCAACTTTTTCTAGTGTACGTTCAACAGATAAGATTAGATTACTATATGAGTTCGGTCACAGATGAGCCGCTACCCCTGAGGATTAAGTTGGATTGTCGCGAAAAGTATGTCTTCCTTATGACACCCTTCACATCAGAACACAGCAACGCTTTACACTGCTGTTATTAGGTTGAAATAGGCGTGGTGATAGTGCGGAGTCGATTAACAGACGGTTCGACCATCTTCAAGAAATATTTAGAATTTGATGTTTTTTTATTATTTCAGAAACAAGCATCTTGGTCTCAATACATATTTTATAGAAACATCATCAACCCGTTACTGTCCCACTGCTGGGCACGGGTCTCCTCTCATAATGAGAAGGATTAGGCCATAGTCCACCGCGCTGGCCAAGTGCGTATTGGTAGACTTCACATACCTTTAAGATTTTTTATAAATCTCTCAGGTATGCAGGTTTCCTCACGATGTTTTCCTTCACCGTTTAAGCAAGTGATAATTAATTTCTAATACGCACATAAATTTGAAAATCAGAGGTGCGTGCCTGGGATTTGAACCTCGGACCCCTCGATCGAGAGGCCGCGTTTCTTAACCACTAGGCTATCACTGCTGCTATTATAGTATAGTTATAGTAACAGTAGACATAAAAACTGCATAAAAATAAACTCTGAGAAAAAAATACAATCAACTTCACAACTAAAATAATATCCTAGACGATCTCAAAACCAGATATAAACCTAATAATCTAGCAGAACCAACACAAACAACACAATAAAGAGCTGACACCGGTCCTGATTTAACTAAAACAGATTAATCCAACGCCATTAATAAGCCCGACACGGAACCCAGCCAGTCACAGTACCCAATCAACTGTGCGACGGCTAATGTCGCTTGTCAACGATGCGAGTAGCTTGTACGAGTACTTGCGCCAGTTCAAACGGTTTGATAGATTAGTTAGTTGATGACCGGCATGGCGCAGCAATCAAGCCGGTCCGAAACGAAGTTTTAAGTTCGATCTCCAGCAAGGAAAATATTTAAATGATAAATTTAAAATTTGGTTCCTGTTCTGAGCTTGTAGGAAAGAGCAAAGAGAGACAGACAAAGGAAGTTGTAGTATTTAGTTAATATCTTATTATAATCATGCCGCATAATCATAATTCTGAATTATCAATCTCATACTGTCATCACCATATACAGCGAAACGCGTTGACTATGATTAAATCACTATTTCACACGATTTTATCAAAGGGAAGCTTATGTGCACAGTGCAACGGAGCTATTTCAGAGCTTAGGTTAGACAGATAGAATAAATTGTGAAAATGGAGTGTTTTTCATAAAGACCAAAGCGAAAAGAAAAAGATTTAATTTGCACTTTCATTGCGCAACAAGTGTCCAAAAAGGACATTAACCAAACCAGCAGCACTATCGCAAGTTACTTACATCGTGTACAGGAGGCATAAGAAACAATAGCAGCCGATCTTATTGGCCGAAACAATAGACCGGCCCATCGCAAATGTCAACCATGTAACGCCCACTAACCTTTGCCAGCGCCGGGTGGCAGGCTGCCAAACAAATGTTTAGACCGGTGACAGTTAACAACACCCCTCGCATTGTAGGAATGGTCGCACATCTGTAACCGCTCTGTTTAAGAGCTGGATATGAAAGGTTTATGAATTATGAATTAGTATATCTCTCGAGATTTGGACGAACCGTTGAGATCTAAATTGTTGCAACTACTGTCTTGACGAGATAATGTGCCTTTTGCATTCGACCCTTAGATCTTCAGTCCACCTTCTTTTATGCACCAGCGTATGGTCATTACTTGAAAAACTTACTAATGCCTAATAATATAAAGAGCTATGTACTTTGTTAGGTTCTGTTCATCTATGAATTGTATGATTACAAAATCTATCTCGTAGAGAAGAACTAAGTAATGCTTTGAATAACACACTCAGTATTGTAACTTCCTGATACTCGCAAAATTTAAAGTGACATCTCAGCGCCATAGGTCAACATTGGCAGCATAGATTGCTCAAATAGCGACTACATGCTTTAAGTTTTGGACATATCCCATAGTTTCAAAACGCAGCCAAGTTGTCTACAAATACCTTCTCTCAATGGTTGACTTAATTATAGATCTTTTGTAGATAGACGAGTAGATCGTCAAAAACTTCTGAAGAAGTTTACAATTAAGTATTCTAAGTAGAAACTAGAACAAAGTAATGAATTTAAAGTTTAACAAGAATTTATTCATAAATAAAGAGATCTTAAAACTTTTTCTGGCGCAAACCTAGAGTACAAGTATCATCAATTTAACGCATAAATTAACAAGAAGTTGTTCGTAGAGGTTCTTAAGTTAGAGCTATTACAAAAGGTTTAAGCATAACGTACTCATAGCGCAGTTTAAAGTAGAAAATTAATTAACGACCTAGCGGTCGAAACTGCAAGTAAATTAGCATCTAAGGGTACTGCTTCACAGTCGGCGAGTGCTGGTTAACGACAAATTTTTATTAGACAATAATTTCGCGGAATTCTGTGTCATCCACATGACACATTTAATGAATGTTCAAACAGAATTTTCAATATTTTAATATATTTGTACGCTTTTTTACTAGACTGGGGAGTGTGATGTTTTCAAATGTATGTAAGTATGAACGGTAGGTATGTTTTATTCTTTGGCACGCCCTGAAACCCATATGGCTTGATGGATTTAAACATATGAGGTTTCGTAAGATTCGCCAAATTGTGGGAGTGACATAGGGTACATTATATCCCTTTTAAGATAATTATTTTTAAGTGGTTGGGTTTTTTCATAACAATTACTAGTGTAACATATCGCTATTAATGTGAATTTTATCGGCCTGAACGGCACAGTTTTGTATTGAAAGCTAAACGTCTGATATGAATACCTATCCCTACTCAGTTAGAATTTGAACAATTTTTGACCATATGTATTTACTACTCAACGACAGTTTGCTAGCACGCTAATTCATATTATAGAGCCTATCGCTTGTACGCTCCCGGTGAGACTAGATACTATTCTCCCAGTCGGTCCTTTATGCACATTTCAACTTGGATAAAGATATTAATTTAGATTAGAATTCCACAGATTCCCCATTCGGCTCGTGCGACTACAGATTAATCAGACTCTAAGATTAATTTAGAAAGTCCAGCAATTATTCAGATTCATTCACTACCGTCTAACTAAATTTAGTCATGTTAGTTTTGGCGGATTACCATAATTTTAATGATTGTTTAATTACAAGATTATTAATTGCGCACTAAATCTTGTGAATAGTATGTAATGTGAAACTCGTTACACATTTGATATAATGCATGCAACCGTACAATATAACAAAAATATCGTAAATAAAACTGTGTATATCACTTACAAATCTAGGCTTAGATCTTCTCTTGTAAAATAAGTGTCTCAGTTATCATTTGTAATGCTAGCACCTGATATAATACAGAAATTCTACAAGAAGGTGGCTTTGTCAAAAAGTGAAATTTTAAGTGTAAAATTTGTAGCCATAATTCGCAATATTATCTCCCAACACTATAATCTATGCCCAACGTACACTAAATCTATAGTCTACTACAAAAATACACGAGTATCCAGGTTAAACACACTTATTTACGCACTGTAAACATGCCATTTACAAGTTTTTCAAAGAGAAAACGTTCACTCATCGCCACGCTTCTCACCTACGGCGCCATCTTACATCGGCATAAAAGACCTGCCATCCTCTTTCTCTTCGGTTTTAATAGCTTTTAAAATGTTATCGTACTCTTTGTGAAGTAATATAACAACGTTCTCTACAGTACATACATATACAGTACATTTTAAACAGTAATAGGTTTGTGGTATGAAATGCAGAGTTTCGGAGTTCGAATTCGATTGTTTGAAGTTATGTGTATAATACAAGTCTTGTCATAATTTGTTATGTCTTGCATTTGGTATTGATAACTTCGCAGGAATTAAACCATCATACTGTTTTCACCCCAGGTAACGATAGTACATCTAAGTATGCGCTCTGTAAACGTCTGCACTCACCGGCTGCTGGAAGAGAACTGAGCGATGTCCGCTTTTATCGGCGGGTAGGAGACAACTGTCACTGACAGCTGTCATTTTGACAATTCCGACATCAGAATTATTCTAATTACCACGACTAGATCATGTTAATAGTTTGATATGAGGAATTAGACTTACAACATTGGAAGAAACAAACAAAGTACACACAGATAACATAGTGTGTTTTAGTTTTACTTCCGAGTTGTTATTATAAACGTGTCTTACTTTACAAAGCTTATAGCTCGCTTCGAATAGCTAAGGCAGTGAATACAAGTCCTATGCAAAGTATTAAAAGAAGCGCTGTGAAGCTCACTAAGCATTCGTTTCTCATTTCCCTTCCATCTCGTGCGTACGACGCCTTTGAAATGTTATCACTTGTTTCCTCGTCCTTAGAAACTGCGTTTACATTTCTTGGATTTTTATCTCATGGTTCCGGGCGATAGGCTGTCCTCATATTACTTAAAATAAGGAAGAATTTCTTGGATTTACATTTGTAATGTAAATGTAATGTAATGTAAATGTAATGTAATGTAAATGTAATGTAATGTAAATGTAATGTAAATGTAATGTAATGTAAATGTAATGTAATGTAAAACTATACCAATATTCATTCCTCAAACAGAAGAGACTTCAAGTATAGATTTTTTTCAATTTTCTCAATTGTATTCTAATACTCGCGCGAAAAAATGTGGAAAGTACAAATGGTCTTGATCCAAGGAAGAAAATTTACCAAACCGTTACACTTATTAACTGTTACTGTTTTAAATTACAATAGTAAATAATGAGGCTGCAGACTAGTAATATGGTAATGGCACCATAGTAAATGATCACTGCATCAGGTAATAAGATGTAGACCTATCTAAATATGATGGGCACATACCTGGTGGTCATAATCTGCTTTGCTTCTCCTAAGGGATAAGTTGAACTACGTCACTGACCCTTTTACCCCCAAACTATTATAACGATACTAAGTTCTCATTATTACACACTCACATAGACAAGTAGGACCATAGTCCACCACCAACCACACTAGATTGAACCCCGAAGTACTTTGCATGACAAACCTTTATATAAGTAGCTTTAGCAAACCTAATGTTGTATATAACACGTTACATCTATTTATGTTAACAAAATTGTCATCTTAAATCTTACCAAGAAAACCTTCGAAAGAAAACACAACAATTATAAGTTAAGAAGAGAAAGAAAATAGCGTTATTTCCACACAAAATCTCTTTAGAAATAACTCCTTATTGCATCTAACATATTACGTCCACATTCCATCTCCGAAGTATTAGTGGATTTATGTCGTACGTGCACGTATTCTGAATGAGACTGGACAATGCATGGTATACGCCGCGCCATTCGCCCAGCTTAGCGCCGAGCGCTGAGTGATGTGGCAACTTCTGAAGTTAATGGTGTATACTTTTGAATGTTTCATATTAGGTATACACTAATCGCACTAGTGTTCTTTGAATATTACGTTACATTTATTTTTATGGATAAGTAAGTGGAAGTGTAAGAACAGATAAGTAAACATTGCTGTACATTTCAAGGTCCCTCCCCTCTGTGAACCATCTGTGGTTCGATTCCGGCGGCACCAACGCCGCACCTATTTCTGCCTAATAACAGCACTGTTAGACGCTGATTAGTTCTGGCTTGAAGAGTGTGGTAAGGTAGACATACTTTTCCGAGGCTTTCCAGCTTAGTCCTCAGAGGTAGCGGTGCATCATTCATTTTAGCAATACGTAAGGCAATGGTACCTGCATGTACTTAGCATAAACCGTAATCTCGTTTTTAATGACCAATAAACAAGATATTTGATTTCTATAGTACCAACTAATCACTAACCCCTTCGCAAGATCTTTTAATTCAGATAGACATCATTAAATTAAAAGCAATCTTTGAATCTTCATTACTTAGCAACTGATACGGGCCTGCATATATTTCGCGCAGTCTTCCGTTTGTGGCAAAACTTCCACTATTTTTAGACGGTTCAATCGCATGCGGAGCACTATGTTATTGGATGTGGAAAGCACTTTAATTTTCAAACGTTTACTACGATTTTAGGGATCCAATCTCTGCGTAAATTTTTCATGGTTTTTTTTACGAAAAAATGTAATGAGTTTAAAATTTTGTTTTATAATCGTTCAAAGTTCAGACCGACAATGATGAGGTAGATTATAACAATCAAGCTTTCTACCACAGAGCAGATACAAGACTGTGCTTTCCACATTCATAGACCCACATTAGGACGATGACACGCAATGACCATTACACGAATTCCCAGAATCAGAACAGTACCTACCTTCAGTACGACTTTCAATCGAGGAATCGATGAATTGAATGAAAAGCTCGACAGCTCCATCTCCGTACATTACAATGTCACAAAATTTTAGGTCCTACACGCATGCCAGAGGCGAAACATGTAGATTTGTATGGGTGATCGAGCTCTCGAGTTTTCGATTCGATGGATTGAATCCTCAAGTGACAAATCATACTCAGGGATACAGAAATCTAAATTCATCATTAAGATTCCTGTCTCATCCGTCATCGAAGCTTCGATTGATAAACTGACACTTATCACTATCCCTGGTATCGCTGGGTATGTACCTAACTAGTTTTTGCATTTCACAGTATCAGTGACAAGATTTTCGCAATCTGTGGAGGGTAAATTTAAAGGTTCATGTATGTTAAGTTTGTATGTATGTCTCTCTTTTTGGCACAAACGGCTAGACGAATTTTAACATATAAGGTTAGATTTGTCTGAATTGTATGAGTGACATAGGCTACATTATTTCCAACAGTTAATTATATTTAACCAGCCACGTTTTTGTTTCTATAATAATGACTATTTAAATGATATGCTTTCTAAAAACTTCTCTTCACTTCTTGCTCAAGAAACGCTCAAAATAGCTTCTTAAAATGTAAAACGAAAGTGAATAGAAACAAGCGTTCAACTCCGTATTTCCACCTCAACATTTTCCTCTACAACTTGTTATTTTTCCTTTCCATCCTGTTATTTTATTTTTTATCCTCTCAGCCATTTGACGGCGCTGACCGTTACTGCAAAACGTTTCTTCCCTTCAAAGATCTACTTGTAGATATAGCACCCGATCTTTCTATATTATTAGTTTTGTAAATATAATACAAATTGTGTTTTTTGCTCAATGTAAGTAGCAAAAGAACATGCAGTCCACCATAAGTTAAATAGCCATTGGCTCGAATAGATGTAATTACCTGTAATTAACCCCAATTAGGTTTGATGTCCTTTTTGAAGTTGTTTACAAATGTGTTGCTGTCTTTGAAGACTACGTTGGAATGCCTTATATTAAAGACTCCGAGTTACCACATCCCTCAAACCAGAACCCAGAATCGCTTTATTGCTATTATAGGTAATGAATCTTTTGGAGCCACACCAAAGAAAATTATATCATCCTACGAAGTTAGCACCCAACGCAATTTTTAGGACGGGCCTAATAATTTACATAGTCCCAACTACGAGTATGTACTTACTAAACGATTAACCGTCGTAGAGTCAAGTTACTCTGATGATGCTCTGTTTTGGAGCGACTAGCGAGCAAAACATGTGTTGATAGTGGTATGTATGGTGGTATATATGGTTTTAATTTATTGCATCTGCACGCATCTTTTGTGGGAGGGAGTGCGGTACATACTGCATGTTTTAAAATATATACCATCATATATATTTGTAGCGGATTGTTGCGAAGTAGTTATAATCTTAACTTAATAGCATGAATTTCCGCAAAGTAACGCCTGATACAATTAACTACATAGTGGGGTTTAAGTGTCAGATCAAGAACGTCCGAAACGGACCAAACTTAAAAATTCCCGAAATTTCGAACGAAACTACGGATTCCGTGCTACAGAACCGCCCCACCGCCACGAGTTTGTTCGAACAAATACAGAGTTATATGAAAAACGAGAACAGTGCAGGCACGAACAACTTTTCCCGGCCAACAACGTTCCATCAATCAGAACAAATTGGAAGTGACGTGAGAAATGCTCGGATATTGTGCGTTTAGTTTTTCAAAGCGGCTTATGTTTCACGCTCAAACATTTTTAAACCGTGTATTCTGTTTAGCCTGAAGCCATTATTTTACATTGTTATGCAGTGCAATTAAGTTTGTCGATAAACTCAAATGCCTGGTGAAAAATTACTTGCAATCTGGAATAACAGCGAATGTAAAATAGATAATGAAGTATAAGCAATAAGACATACGGCGAAAATGACAAAATGGCACCATTAACTAGTACCTATCAATTTCGCAAGTATCATATGCCTTATTCTTATAAGCGATCTTTCGCTTTTGTGTGAGTGTGTCCGCTTGTATTAGGTAATTTATTTTGAGTTTTTTCATCTACACACCGAAGAACTGGGTAACTATCAACACGTACTTGCTCAAAATGATGCACTGTGGCTTTAAAGCTTCTCTTTTCGGTTAGAACCTACCACGGATCCAGTTCGAGTTCTGATAGTTACTGTTAGCGGCAATGTTAAGGAACATCAAATGGATAAATCAAGTTCAATTTCCATCATACGGATAAAGTTCCACAAAAGACAGTTTCAAATATAAACAATCATACCAACAAGTTAGCGGTGGACCTTCGCGAAAAATGATTTTACTTCTTACTTTTCAACATGGATTTCCACAAACGCCTGATACTGTTGCCGTATTGCCAATTTGGATTTTCCCACGAACAACCAATTGTTTTATTTACTTTACAAACACATGCACCCAAGATCTAAATTTACAAGCAACGCGTTGCATATTCTAACTGCCCTAGATCCATGCCGAATCCATATGAATAAATTGTGTTGAAACCTACCGAAACACAAGGATTAATGCAGTATGCATCTGCTTAGTGTTACGATTTGTTTACACATTGTCTGTCATTTGGGATAAATATTAGAAACTGCAATTTGAAGCTGGGTGCCCATTAAATCAATTGCGGATGCAGATGTAATTATACGGGTGTAATTAAATATTAGTAGTTAAATCAGGTCACTTCATTGTAGCTTAGTTCGATATTAATACTGTTTTTGTTAAATCCTCGCGAATCGCCATACTATACGTATTTGTAATACTAATAACTGATAAAAAAACACGTAGATTTTAAAGTTGTATAAAAATTTCAAGTCTATGTAAAAGTAGGCAAGGTACTTTTCAAATTTAAGAAAATCACATAATAATACAATTTGAGAAATTTTTTATCTATATAGTTGTGTTTTGTTAAAAAATAAAACAAAATAATTTGACTACATACTTGAAAAATTTATACATACACTTTAAGTAATAAAGTAGCATGTGGTCTATCTGACGATAAGTGATAATTATTGTCCATGAACACTTGTATTCGACTCCAAGGACAGAAGTCCTAATGAGGTCATAGTTACTCAGTAGACCCTGGGGACCACGCAGTAACTGCTCATTTGGTATCTAACAAACCACACCCTTCAAACCAGATCACCATTAGTAGCTTAACAGATAAATTTATGAAAGGGCCATGTTAGCCGCAAACTTAGCGTTTAATTTTATTACGGCAGGCGATTTTTTACTTATATTCAAAATATAAAAAAAGAAAAATACATAATTAAAAGAAAAAAAACAAAACATGAAACTTGACTCGTCCTAAAAATTACTTATCCATCATAAAACTGATAAACTCCACTACCAATATGAAGAGAAATGAGATACAAAATGTCATAAAAACCAGTTTTACGTACGGACCGAATGCGCCATTAACGTCGATAAGAATATGAAGTCCTACAACGTAACATCACTAACAAGTGTGCCCGTCGATACAATTTAAACTTTTCCGCACCACTGAGCACCGTAGATAAACCCTTGCTGGAATCTCCACTTTCTTTATGGAGCATAAAAAATAACACAATACACCGTCATGACCATAGAGTAATGTATTTCTAAGAGATCCCCGCGCTCCGAGAGCGTGCAAGGTGTGCTTCAAATTCAAATATTTTAAAAATTAAAACGACTTGAAATTGCTCCACCTTTAAATAAAAGTTTCTTCCTAATCTATTTGACTGTTTTATTTAATAAGCCTGTACAGACAGATAAAATATCAAAAAGATTTTTCAAAGATAAATATTATGAAATAAAAATAAATCTGAGCGACAAGTAATACCTTCGAAACGGACACGAAACGACCGCGGCATTTCTTTATGTATATTGCTCTGTGGCCGCGACCCTTTCCAAATGCGCCCCTAAAGTATCGTTTGGACACTACCTCTTCAATTTTTCCTTCCAAATAGACGGATGGAAGGCCCGCATACTGTATGTTCAAGGGAATCGGACTTTTAATCCACTTTCATAAGAGCTACACGTTCGTTGGAAAAATAAATGGTAGCTTCGCAGTCACGCGAATGAAGCTTTTAGGATAGTTGCATTGGGGCCAGATTCCTGTGAATCTAAATGTTCATAGACCCTGACCAGGCGTCCATAACAGTTTGGAGGTAACATAATCAAGTTAATGAGATGGTTGTTCTTGGTCCTACATTTTGTCAACAGTCGATCTCGTCTTGGAATCAGCTAGAGAGCTTTTCTTTTGACTAACTTTGTAATCTTGCAAAATGGCTCTGACGGAATCTCATTTTAATGTTCGAGAATGGCGAGCTGGCTTTACTCGTTTTGTTGGTAGAGGGAGATGGACTTTCTTTTTGTTCGTCCGTCTCTTTGTGCGAGACACCCGCTGTAGGCTTAGACTTCATTTTCTTATTGCTTCTTCATAATTGTTCATCAATTTGTAAGGAATCTCAAGGGTTCTTTGTCGCAGTCTATCTATCTCGCAGTTGCAACTCAATATAATTACATAGTTGTCAAAAATGTGTATAGAGTGGCTACAACCTCTTTTTTCCTGTTAGCTATGAATCCTTCCTAGTAGCAGAGACTTATATTATATGCCACTATGTTTCTCCAATTGAATATGGTAAGGTTTTAGGACCCTTATCGATCTAGAGGTCTTTTTCGAATTTTTAAATTTTTTAAATAGATTTCATCCTTAGGCAATACTCTTCTAGCTTCTTTTACACTTATCCGTCTCATAAGACTCTATCATCAAACCTCTAACGTATTTTATAAATATAAAATATATTAAAAGTGGCCGTTGAATACAGCATCTCTACCGGAAGTTGTTTGTCGTCGCGTCCGCTCGCGCTCCCCGTTTCCGGTGGCGGGCGACGTCTGAATTCTTTATCACTCTTCAAAATATTTTCACTGTTCGTTATCTGTGCAAGGTGAAAATATTTTATCATGTTACGAGAATAGATTTTGGAGGGAGATGTAATGTTCTGTATTTTCTTTTGCATGTAAGGAAATGGTTAAGTTACATGGAATTAAGGAGAGTGAATCTTATATCTATATCATTAAGTATACATACATACCGAATTGATTAAATATTAAACGAATAATAAATTACCAATAATGATTTTCCATAATCCATATGATTTTTATGTAAACTATTGGTGGTACGATTCTTCGAAGTTTGCCACAAAGGCATTGCCGCTATCTTTTTTTGCTTATACTTATTGTGATATTCCTTCACATTTACATCATTTCGGATTAATTAACTCGTGGACCGGTCTGGTCTATAGCTATTATGCGTCAACCAATAGTGGACCATTTTAAAAATATTCAATCCTTATTTAAGACATTAAAAAGATTACAAAAGATATCACTTAACCAAGTTCAACGGCCGTATCGTAGTAAGGAATAAGGATACAAATTTAATAAAGCCGCTTCATAAAAGTTCGTCTATTAACTGCAAATGCTTTCATTGTTGTCGGCGTTATAACTTAACGGTCAAAGTTTATTAGTTAAACAACTTGAATGGGAAAAGTTGATAATTAGTGTTGTTAATAACAAGGAGATTATGGAAAAAGTATGGAGACAGTTCTAAGTGTGTTACAATAGTTCAAACGAGAAGGTAATTATGTATATCACAACTTCAAACTTAATTGCGAACAGTAATGTTTTTCGAACATGTGTGTGTGTGTCTATGTAAGTATGCGTGTGTGTATATACCTACATTGTTTGGCAAGCTCGGCTTGTCGGATTTTAGCATCCTTATATGTTAATAAATCCCATAAGCTGTTTAGGCTAAGAATGAGACATGTTTTTTTTTTATAATATAGGAGTAGCAGACGAGCAGTCCACCTGATGGTAAGTGGCTACTGCCGCCTATGGACATCTGTAATCAACCCCAGATAGGATTAGATATTCCTACCTGAGGTCGGCCACAGATGCGCCGCTACCCCTGAGGACTAAGCTGGAACGCCTCGGAAAAGTCTGTCCCCCTTACCACACTCTTCAAAACGGAACACAGCAGCGCCTAATACTGCTGTTATTAGTTAGAAATAGGTGTGGCGGTGGTGCCGCTGGAGTCAAACCACAAAGGGTTCTACCACCTTCAAAATATATTGTATAAACAGAAAACAAACACAACCCTCTCAAAACATTAGAAAATAATTTACACATCTATATAAAGTTTATATCTTTATTGATGTTAAGTCCGACCTTGTTTTGTCTTCAATTCCACTTCAAAACGACAAAACAACCTAACTAATTTCACAAAATTTCCCTTCAACAAAGCGTATAAACAGTTTACTGTCAACTAAATAACAGGTAGGTGCGTACAACGATTTAATTTCGCTGTCCTAATTAAATTTTACCTCGAATAATATGCCGCAATTAATGAGTAAATCCATTATGAGATTGAACGGGAAATAAACAAAAATAAATTAAATGGGTCAGTTATTACATAACTGGCTCTTTTGTATTTTTTATATATTATATTATGGAGTGTCAAACGAACATGTAGCCACTTGATGGTAAGTAGGTAGGTATGGCCATCCGAAACCAACTCCATATTTTGTTTAAAATTACTCAGTTTGAAAAAAAAGCCATCCTATATTACGCTATCTGATAGTGTCGCTTATAAGGACAAAACTCTGGTATAAAACAAGGTTAAGGAAGATACTATTTTTTATAAAGTATTCATAATATAGGTACTGTCTATTATTTTGGACTTCTGTAAAACGCCTTTGCAATCAGACCTTTCAACGCAAACACAGTTACACCAATTTGTATCAGATTACACCCAATTCATTTTGCTTTACCATAATTTAACGCCACACAAATAAAATAACGCACAAAACGCGTTACAACGTAAAATAACGTCATAATACGACCGTCTGTTACAAATTGCGTTACGTCTGCGCCGTTTTCTAGAAATACCTTATGAAATAATTAAGTTTCCATTTGAGTCGTATATGTTACAAGTATGTACGTTCAAAAGCCCTTATAGCCTAATGGTTAAGAAACTCGGCCCCTTGATCGAGGTATCCGAGGTTCAAATCCCCAGCACGCACTTCTGATTTATCAAGTTATGTGCGTATTAGAAATTAATTATTACTTGCTTAAGGGGTGAATGAAAACATTGTAAACCTGCATAAATGAGAAATCTAAAAAAAAAGAAGTGTTCAGGGGTACGTGAAGTCTTATTACGTGTCTTAGTACGTGAAGTTCTTAGTCACGCGGTGGACTATGGCTTAATTCTGACAGGAGAGCTGTGCCCAGCAGTGAGACAGTAATGGGTTGATGATGAATACGACCGTCTGTTACAAATTGCGTTACGTCTGCGCCGTGTTCCAGAAATACCTTATGAAATAATTAAGTTTCCATTTGAGTCGTACATGTTTCAAGTACGTTCTGTTGGCCTATTCCTCGGAGACGTAGAATTACATGTAGCAAACTACTTTAGCTACATTAGGTAATCTCAATTTTGAAGCAACATCCAAGTCTATTTAATAGCCGTCTGCGAAAGTTAATGTTTTCGAGCGTATTTAAGTATCCTACTTTGGCATGTCTATTTTTATAATTATGTAAAACTGAGTGATGATGATAATTCTTCTCGTGTCCTCACGAGGTTTAAGTTGATATTTAAAACACGTTAAATTTTCTAAAAACTACATAACTTCGAAGAGAAGGAGTATCAGAAATGTGTGCCTGAGATTCGAACCCCGGGCCTCTAGCGTAAGAAAATACATTTGAGACCAAAAATTGAGGCATTTTAATTTTGCTCTGATTTAAGGCATTAGTGACAATTGCTTTATGTATGTGTCCATGGCACCACTACACAAGAACTCTTTATAAAGGGACAAGAAGAAATTATTATTAAAACATTAATATACCAATTCAAATCCAATACCCAGCATTTCTTACAAAATCGTAATGAAAATGTCAAGACGCAATACGTCAGATCTGATGCCTGACGTCTAACGTCAATTCCGCTAGATCCGACGTGCGACAATTGAGTATGTCAAATCACTCTGAGGAAGTCATCGGATCCCGCGGGATTGCTTCCATCAAAGTCTCGAGACAGCTCGTATCTATATCCCTTTGAGAAATCAATCTAATACAGTGACATTACGACGGTTCTATTGTCTTTGTGTCACGTCTTTAAATTAGCAGTGAAAAACTTTGTAAGCTATGTTTGTTTATAATGTAAGCCATACACGCTACGGTCTACCAGAATGGTGTTCAGTAGCACTACCATGAGTGTACAAAAGTATTACTCGCTAGCGACTGCGTAAAATAAATGTATGAAAAATTGTACAGCGCCTCTGGTGGTTACTCGTAGAACTAAAATCCGTAGTGGCGTAACTCGATACGTAAAAAACCTAGCGAAATCAAATCGCTAGCGAATGTCATTATGATCTATTGCCATACAAATTCGGTCCCTTGAGTCATTAATTTGACAGACGTTGTCAAGAAATACCGTAACGATAGTAGTTATGTTATTCACTAGCAAAATGACAATAGTTTTCTATTTACAATTTCTATAGTGGCGTTTCTATGCCAACTCATGGTAGTGCTACAGCAGTTCTGTTTGCGATGGCATCGATTGAAGACTATGACGCGTCGTACGGTGTCACTCGAAATAATTTATTTTTGATTTTGCGCCGGTCACCTGTACAGGTTGAAAAAACTGCGCCGGTCTATTCCCTCACACAGTCCGGTATACCTGCGCAGCCAGCAGAGAGGTCTACCTGTTCAGGTACAGGTAGACCTCTCTGGTACACCGTAGTGTGTATGGCAGGCAAAACACAGCAATAGCATACGAGCAAGCAGTCCACCTCATAGTAAGCTCTTGCCGCCTATGGACATGTGTAATCAATTCCTGATAAGATTAAATTCTACAACCGAAAACATATACAAGTGTACAGTGTGTGTGTGTGCATTTTACACATCTGCTGTTACAGTAATAATGTCAAATTCTCGAATACGTCGCTCGTGTACGAGATGCGTCATGCACTCGGCAAACGTAGCTTCCCAAGCGTGTTACTTCCATCAAACGTCTCGTATTATGCTCTTGAGATCAAATGTTCCGATGTGAAATGTAAATTCGCATTCCATTTCCGGTGCGTATAACTCGTTTCAAAAAAGATCGAATTTCCCAATGGCATTTTCCCTTTCAGTCACTTTCTATAATGTATGAACGAGAAACATATGTAATTATATGAAATCATATATTTTGTATAAATTATATTAAAAGAAAGTATGGTGTTTCAGGTTCAGTGTCTACACGTAGGACGTCTACATTATCAATTTTAACTTCTTTCCTGTGTCTGGATATTTGTGTATTCGTCCTCGAATTAGAGTATGATTACGTACTTATATAATTGTACAATATATTGGTTTATGGCTAAAATAATCACAGTCATTTAGACCATATAATCGTTGTGGTCGAATAATCAATACGTACTTATATAATTGTACAATATATTGGTTTATGGCTAAAATAATCACAGTCATTTAGACCATATAATCGTTGTGGTCGAATAATCAATTCCAAATCTTTCTAAATTTTGTTAACAATAACACTAAAATTTATGAAATGGAACTCATAGAACCCGTTTTAGGCCACGTTTATTCGAGATACGAGGTTATCTAGGAATACTTATTAAATATGGATTCTGACATTCAATGTCATAATTGATATGTAACGTTATACATAAATGACGTCAGTTTCAAACTTAGGACGTAGGTATGAGAGGTCTAGACAATACATTGCAGATAATCACACGTTGGATGGAATTAGCGTCTGTTTTAAGTTATAAACTGAAGGAGTATTAAAGTTATACTGGTCATTATTCACTAAAATGTTTAAGTAGAAAACGACATGTGTGATCAGCTGAAAATAGGAAGACTTGAAGTTTACAACTGATACACAATTTGGTACGTCTAATGTACGAGTATATCATGTATAATATAAGTCTAGTAAGGTAATATGTAGTGAAAGAAACAAATTATCTGCTAGTAGCTATAAAATAGTAGTATTTAAATTGGTTAAATATCAAATGTTCCTAGAGCAAACTGAACATCATTAAGACGTAACAACAATACACACAATTATTGTTATTGTCGTTAAAATGTAAATACTAAGTAAACTAAGGTAAGTATGTGAACCATGCAATCATTCGCAAATTGAGTAATTTGAAACGGTTTATCCGTGTGATAAGGTCACCCGGATAAAATTTTAACCGGCCGAGCTTATGTCTTACGCCAGAGCCGGCCTTGAGTGAAGTATAGGCTGCCCCTAGAGGCTTGGATTTGTGGTCGAAGAACTTTCTCCATTAAGCCCCGACGCTGGTCATCAGTTTCTTCAGCTTATTACGTTACTTCTTATACTTACTCAGGTAATACGGGAAACTTTAAAGACCTATTACCAACGAACATGTAGAAATTGATTTAGAAATCAATTATGTGGTTACTCACGTGTTATCAAAATTTTGGATGGATATATTTTTTTTGTTTTTTATTTTCGCCACCTTTATGTAACAACTAGTTTATACCAGAAATTTCATCCACAAAATAAAAAGGTACCTTTTAATTTTGTGCTTCATCTCTGTGAATGAATGTTGTACTGGTTCGGTTAGTACAAATATAATGCAAATCGATCCACTACCGTCCTACCCGCACGCCGTCCGCACTAAGAGTGACGTACCAGATCAACTGACAGCTAACTCGATGTCGCCAGATGCGCACCACTACCGCACGCCACACCAGTACTCGCATCTATGTTTAGTGTCTAATTATAAGCGTACTTACTAATACACTACAAATGTAATGACCAATATCTTACTTTTATGTAGTATTTCAGTTCCTTTGTAGTATTTTAGTTATGTCCACGGCTTCCGATATGGTAGGGAAATAAAATATGTGCCAACTAACTTTCAATCAAAATTAACTTGATGCCTGAAAAAACAGGCGAACTACACCTTTATAACAGAACAAATGAAACATCGCGTTTCACCGCGTCTCTAGAACCTTAGTTCATGAGTAAACATATGTTAACCTCACCCCACGGCCAAGCTTAGGGTTATTAAGAAGACAAAACGATGGACCGCACCCGTAAGCCCGGATCAAGCGGTCAGCCCGCGCAAAGCTTTACCGATGTCCCGGACAACGCACAACATGGATCAGGCGATTCTATGAACGATTTCCTTCACCTATACGATTTATTTTACGAGACATTTAAGGTGTGGTTTTATCGCAATCATATTTTTAACAGACTGCGGAGGCGGGTCTGCATAAATAAATGGTTATAATTATAATATTCGCTTGCAACGATTTAAAAGCTTGTAGCACAAGTAAACTGGTATGGCGGAATTGAATAGACTGAGTAGCAGTGATAGTCTAGTGGTTAAGAAACTCGGCCTCTCGATCGAGGGGTCCGAGGTTCAAATCCCAGGCACGCACCTCTGCTTGTCATTTGCTGATTATCACTTGCTTAAACGGTGAAGGAAAACATCGTGAGGAAACCTGCATACCTGTGAGACCTATAAGAGAAACTCAAAGGTATGTGAAGTCTACCAATACGCACTTGGCCAGCGCGGTGGACTACGGCCTAATCCTTGTTATTATGAGACCTGTGCCCTGTAACTTCTTGCGCGCTAATCTTTTAAAATTATTGCAAGAGAATGTTATAATTATAAACATTCATTTTGAAGGTGGTAGAACCGTTTGTGGTTCGACTCCGGCGGCACCACCGCCACACCTATTTCTACCTAATAACAGCAGTGTTAGGCGCTGCTGCGTTCCGGTTTGAAGGGTGTGGTTAGGGAGACATACTTTTCCGAAGCGTTCCAGCTTAGTCCTCAGGGGTAGCGACGCATCTGTGGCCGACCTCAGACAGGAATATCTAATCCTATCTGGGATTGATTACAGATGTCCATGGGCGGCAGTAGCCACTTACCATGGACTGCATGCTCGTCTCCTACTTCTATATTATAAAAAAAAAAATAACTTAACAACCTTTTTATTTAGATTATTCTCGGTATATCAGAAAATATTTAAGGTTGAATTCTGCAAATAAGCTGTAATTTTAGTGATAACGTTACATAAAAACGTAGTGATAACATTGGAAAGCTCTTCCCGGAGCGCTCGAAAGCTCTTATTTATCACTTGTATAAATAAAGTTTATGTTAGGATTTTTATTTCATAGCCTCGTACAAGTATATTACTTACGACTCAGTTATATTTTTAAGATTGAAGCAGATGTTTAATGTAAAAAATATAAGAAAAATTAGTCCACCAACAATCACTGCCGCCTATAGCCTTCTGTAATCAACAAGTGGATTTGAACCCGAACCTAAACCTGAGATCGACCATAGATGCGTTGCTACTTCTTTTTTTTTGGAGTTTACTCCTTAAGAAACGATTTGAGTTATAAGGCCCGGTACGGAAATTTTATGAGGAGTAAAATCAAGTGTAACATGAAAAGTTGAGGCGTAACGTAGAAAGAGACAAACATTTATATCCACACTTTTTTATTTGTTCACTAGGGGGAAACCTTCAAAAGGTACCTACTTGATGCCGTGGGAGCGACACAGGGTTATGTGGGACTCTTACCGCACTAAAACCCCCCCCCGGTGGCCGTCCTCGGCGCTGCGTAGAGCGCTCCGGGATCTCCGCGACGCAACCGGAACGCAACAAAACAACAAAGGAACACAACCGGTGTCCTCTTAGCGCGAGGTGAGCTTGTCTGCACCGTCTGGTGCGTACGACCACACGTACCGTCGTCCTTCCCGGGGCCGTTAGCCGGGCGGTTCGAGCTCCCACTCTTGCCGCCCGCAACCCTGGAAGCCCCTTTTACTCGCCTCTTACGACAGGCAGGAGATACCGTAGCCCTTTTCTTGTCCGGAACTACAGGGACAGCGTTGCTACTCCTAAGAATTAGTTGGAAACGCTTCGGTAAAGTATTCCTTACCACAACCTTGAAACGGGAACACAGCAGTGCTTTAGACTGCAGCTGTTAGGCAGAAAAACGTATAGCGGTATAACATTAGAAGTCGAAACCATCTTCAAAGTTAGCGCAGGTGACGCTACTTTTTAATTATGAATGTTTCTACCGCTTTGTACCTATATCTTTGTAGCCACGTAATGTGTGTATTAAATATTACCCCAGAGATCTAACATTTTAGGTGACGCAAGATTTTTATAATCGAACAATATTTACTGTACACAAGATAGCACTTACAATATAATTTGTGATATATGTACGCATAATAATATATTCAACGTTACATGAAATATCGCTTACACATTTAACCAATCTCTTGACGCGACTGCGCTCGTTTTTATTTACTTTTATATTTACCGATGAGAAAATCTTTTGTCTGAGATAAAAGAAAAGGTCAAAAGAAAGGATGAAACCTTCGATATTCTTTCAAAGTTACGTTCTCATGAAAGTCTTTTAAAATCGCATTATGAATTTTTAAAATAAGTTCACGCCAATCGATCAATAGACCGACAGATAAACCAAAAGAATTGAGATTTGGAATTTCTAATGGTTCAAATCCTGGACACGCATTTCTGATTTTCCAAAAGTTAAAATCATTTGCTTAAAAGGCAAAGAAAATTACGAAACCTGCACGTTCTTAAAAAATTCTTCAAAAATGTGTTTATTCTACCAATCTTCACTTGGCCAACGCGTTAGGCCAGAGCCTAAGCTCTCACTCCAAAAGGGAGCCCGGTGCCCAGCATTGGGTAAGTAATAAGTTTACGACAATTAAAAATACGCTTACATTGCATTCAAGTCAGAGAATATCAAAAACCCATTTTCAAAAAGTTCTCCAGACGCTTTTTGTGATTACGTAAGTACGTTTGTGTGTCGTTAAATGAAAAAGTAGTAGTAACAACGAAAAGCTCTTTAAAGCTCGCTCGAGAACTTGTTTATTTCTTGTGGATCCATTGTTTATACTGGATTTTTATGAAAGTACCAAACAAGCGTGCACGCCATTTGATGACAGCTGATTACCACTGCCAAAGGACATCTCTAATCAACGGCATATATCATTGAATTCCTGTCTATGGTCAGCCACTGATACGATGGTACGGACTACGTTAAAATGTGTTTTGTAATTATCCCTCATAACTGTAGCATGTTTTATAGCGTCTTTTGTTTTTATTCCCACACGGGATACAAAAACATTATCAGTGTGAGATGTTTTATTTTAAAGTTTACAAATACAAAGACTTTAATGTACTTATTCTAGGTTCCATTTCAGATTTGTATTCGTGGCTCTGAAGACCCAAAAAAATAAAAACAATAATCTTATTTCCGAAATCCATCGTACTAATTTAACTTTACATATTGAGCCTAATAAAGTAATAATGTTACTAATCCTTGGACAGAAAAGAAGGAAAAACACAAAACTACCCTCGAAAAGAGCAAATCATTGCATTCGTTACCCCTGTTTGCACAGCAGGGCGCTATTGTTTGCACCCCTGTACCTAATTCTTTTAATACCTTGATTCTATTGTTCTCACCATTAGCCTTTTTGTTTTTAACCTTTTATGTTTCAAATTTCCATTATTCTAATTGGATATTTCAGACGTAAATTACATTGGCCCATGTTAAATAAAGGTTATTGAATAAACGATTTTTGTAAAAGATTTAAAAAATCAGAATTATATTCCTTGTATTTGAATTAAAGAATGGGGAAAACAGAATACAACTAATAATACAGTGAATACAAGTGTGTACACAAAAAAAAATGCCTAAAAGAAAATTCTCAAAAATTTACGGGATCAAACAAAATTTCGATGCAAATTTCATTACTTCTTATATAAATGCATAACTTAGCCCATTATCGTCGATTCTCAATAAAATCGATAACTGATGACAAATCTTCAAACTACTAAAAGTCGTTATCACCGATATTAACTAACAACATAATTTACGTTCAAACAGACCGACGTCGGACTGTAAAAAATCAGCTCGTTTGCTTTACGAAGCGGCATTCAAATTTATTAATTACCACGACACGACATTAACAATGGTACTCAAAAATGAATTACGATTCTTAAACTCCGCGCAATGAGAACGGACGACGGTCCGGACTTAATATCTTGAAAACAACAATTAAAAGTGCTGACAGCGCCATAGCGATGAACTTGGGAGTTTTGGATGGGGACGACGTTCCTAATTACTTTCCTATTGATATAGAAAACTCCATTAATGTAATATACACAATTAAATTCGAAAAAAATGCTCATTAGCACTGGCCTGTGTTGTATGAAGCGTTGCAAGTTAGTCCACTGGAATAGCAACCCGGTCGGGACTTAATATTTTGAAAACAACAATTAAAAGTGTTGACAGCGCCATAGAGATGAACTTGGGACTTTCGAGATGAGGACGACGTTCCTAATTACTTTCCTATTGATATAGAAAACTCCATTAATGTAATATGAACAATTAAATTCGAAAAAAATACTCATTAGCACTGGCATGTGCCGTATAAAGCGTTGCAACTTAGTCCTTTGGAGTAACAACGCATCTGAAGAGTTAACATACGAAGTCCGTAGCTTCGTCCAAAATTTTGCACACTGGGAAGTTTTATAATTCTAGCGCGTTAATCTGATATCTGTAGCTAAATAGTTAGTGGTAAAATTACCACTTTGTATGGAATTATCCGCTTATTTTATAATACAGGGGTAGCAGACGAGCATGCAGTCCACCTGATGGTAAGTGGCTAATGCCGCCCATGGACATCTGTAATCAACCCCAGACAGAAATAGACATTCCTACCTAGGTCGGCCGGCCACAGACGCTACATTCCGCTACCCCTGAGGACTAAGCTGGAACGCCTCGGAAAAGTATGCAAATTACAAATGACGCTTACAAATTAATTAACCAGTTATTTCATCGGATTGTAATATTCATTTTCAGAAAAATAAACGAAGAGTTTTAAATGTGATCTGAAATTTCACTTTTTGTTTTTTTGGTAGAAATAGTTGAAACAGTGGTGCCTCCTTTCCAAACCTTCTTTGATATTTCCCTCACATCTATGTACGCATGAACAACGTAGACAACCAGCCTCTTTTATTTGTGGTTTATTGAAGTTGGCCATGCACGGCTATGCCTCCCAAACATCAAACGAACTTCCTGCCTTTACTTGTTCTATTACAAAGACACACACATCCTCCTTCCCCGACACACACACACAGTACTACAAATATCTTAATTAAGATATATTTATATGGGGTATTGATACCAACCCTTTGTTTAGAGGACGGAGAGGCAAGGGCTTTGATGTAAAAATAGTGCGGTGGTAGAGCCCACAGCCGAACCCTTCTTCAGGGGTCCGGTTACCTTGAGAACGTTCTAGTGATTTAACCTTTGGTAATATTGATATTGATAACATTTTGTTGTGTACCATATTATATTGTGTATAGTTCGTGTGAAACTGCTAGTCCGTTTTGAATATAGAAATGAATCGCGTCGCACACCTGCTCGCAACAACTTCAGAGCGGACTAGCAGTTTGGCGTGGCCTATACCATGTACATAACAGTGACATAATTAATGGCTCAATTAAAATTGCTCGACTTTTATCAAACCTTAATAACTGTAAAGGATACTCAATTCCACAAGTAATTAATCTTCCATTTCATCAACAACGTATAATATTGTCCTACAGATGAGCATGGGTTTCCTCTGAAAATGACAAAGGTTTGATCCATGTTGGTCTAGTGCGTTTTGGTACACTTCACACACCTTTGACCGTTTTAGATTAACTTTTAAATGTGTATGTTTGTCACAAAACTGTCTTCTCCGCTACAATATGAGGATTAAATTTTACTACGTTTACGTCGAAATATCAGAGGAATTTCTTTAACATTTAAACCATGGAAACATAACGTGAGTAGGCAAAATTTATACTACTACGTTATCATTGGTTATATACGTACAGCTCGTTAGATATCTAATGAGTCGTATTTGTAACATTTTGTTAACAAGAAACACAATACACTATTCGATCGAAAGCATTCAAACGAAACCTATACAGCGTTCATAGAAATGAAACTAACTGGAAGATAAATAAGGTTGGCGGCATTTCGAGTTCACGGTCTGCTGGAAATCAAAGCCTGAACACACATTAGGTGAATATTTGTGAGATAAAACAAGATTGATCTGTATGTACTAATGTACTACGATAAACACGAAAGTTGAATTGTTTGTTATACCTTCGCGGTTGAAACTTTGATAATATCTCAATAAAATTAATCTTGAGGTAGACAAAACCTTTGGGTACTTCATAGGCTACTTACAAACATACATAGGCTACAAAGTAAAATCTTGGGCGAGTGAAATGGTGTTCAAATATGAAAGTATTTTGTTATTACAAGCTTTCTCAACTTATCTTGTTAATTTGGTAGTTTGTGCGTTCAAATATTTTAAGTTTTTAAACCAGTTATCACTAACCGGTTGAGGGCCGATTTAGCTTACATTTATAAGTTTGGTTTAACAATATACGATTAACTGGACGTTATTCTAAACCCAATATGGCAGACGTCCCACAAGGGATTCAATTATTCTTCATACACCCCCATGACACGGGTATCAAATGAAAGGGTTTTCTGTGAGGAATACGGTAAATTTTCGTTCAAAAAACACTAAGTGGTAGAACTCTTTGTGGTTCGACTCCGGCGGCACCACCGCCACACCTATTTCTACCTAATAACAGCAATGTTAGGCGCTGCTGTGTTCAGTTTTGAAGGGTGTGGTAAGGGAGACAGACTTTTCCGAGGCGTTCCTCCACCTTAGTCCTCAGGGGTAGCGGCGCATCTGTGGCCGACCTCAGGTAGGAATACCTAATCCTATCTGGGGTTGATTACAGATGTCCATAGGCGGGAGTAGCCACTTACCATCAGGTGGACTGCATGCTCGTCTGCTACTCCTATATTATAAAAAAAAATCATAAAACGATGAATAATTTGACCTTGGATTTCTAAGCTTTCGCTGTATCTTCTTCTGAGTCGCTTCTTCATTACTGAAGGTCGTGCTTGCTCTGGTGGTCTACTGTGCAGTTGTGCTGCAAATATCACCAATCTGCTCTTCTGCTTGTCTTAGGCATTCTGTTACAGACATCTTAGTCATGTCCTTGATCTGGTCAGACCATCTGGTTGGCGGTTCGTATATATGCTGCTGTATCTATCAATGACTATATTAACTTTTAGTTTATTGGCCTACAGATGAATCCATCAACTATCAAATAATTTAGTAAACACCGTAAAATTCTCTCCAAGGATCAAAGTACTTATCCAGGAAACGTCGGGGTTAATTTTCACTTAGCAGAAGCGTCTTCCGCGATTGGCGACGGAGTGTGGAATCCGTATTTCAGTTTCTCAGTACAAATTCACTTCCGTTTTGATCAATTACTGCTAAATACCAGTTATAAGCGTTCACGGCAAATTTTGAACACGACAGATTTTGAAAAAGTTTTTTTTATAATATATAAGTAGCAAACGAGCATGCAGTCCACTTGGCGGTAAGTGGCTACTGTCGTGCATGGACATCTTTAATCAACCCCGGATAAGATTAGATTCCTAGCTGAGGTTAGCAACAGATGCGTTGCTATCCCTTTTGGATAAGTTGGAACGACTCGGATAAGTATGTCTCCCGTACCACACTTTTCAAACCAGAACACAGCAGCTCCTTAATACTGCTGAAATTAGGCAGAAGTTCGTGTGGCGGTCGAACATTCTAAGTCGAACCACAGAGAGTTCTACCACATTCAAAATTCATTTAAAATTTTCTTATTCAAAATTTGCGAAAACATAAATGACATAACAGATAAGCAACATAAACTTCTTAAGGTTTCTTGTTACGCCTAAATTATTTATAGAGTGCGTGGTAGATACAGAATTTTGAAAAACCACGCATGCCGTAGGTCGTAACACAAATAAATTCCTATTATTGTACCTTATCTCAAACAAAGGGTGCGTCTAACCTTTACGCGCCGTTGAACTTGAATTTCTGTAGGTCATAACTTAATATGCTATTATGTAACTTAAAAATACTTATATATTATTAGTAATAATAAAGAAACGTCGTTTTCTTTGTACCTATTTAATTCACAAAAACTGTTCGGGTTTTCTTAGAGGACTTTTTTGTGAAAGTGTTCTTGTTAAGATATGGAATTGCGAAGCGAAGGAAACCATATTATGCAAGTATAACTTTTTGACGTGACAACGTCTTATAATTCGATGGAGCCAAAAAACATGACTCATGCGGCGTTACCTAGCTCTGAGACGTTCCATTTAAGGCTTCAAGTGCAAGCGAGAGCGCGAAACGAGCGACAAAGAGGCACAATCCTTTTGAAAAATGCAACCATTCCATCAGTATTTTCTTATGACGTTCTCACGTTAAACTATCGTCAGTAAACTGACTTTACAGACAACCGATTTTTATTATTTTCAATAGATATTGGTATACAAATAGCGGCTTTTCTAATTTCTCGCTTATTTTCAATTATGTATGAGCGAGAAACACGTACAAAATAATCTTAACCTACTTTTGCCTATCAAATATTGCCAAAATTTTAAAGAAGCGTTACCACTTACACCTTGCTGACACTTAATTTTGTGGTAGAAATTCGAAAACGCGCCCAAAAAGAACTTTTATTAAATGATATTATTTATTTCGAAATATAATAAAAGTTCTTAGATACCTAGACAAATCATATTTTAACCAAATATCACAAAGTAAATTCTCTGCGGGCCAGATTATCCCAATCACCGTAAATCATGTATTTGTCATTTCAGGGTTTATTACAACCATAATTCAAATCAAAACAACCCGTCACTTGGGAATGAGACAGTTAAAGGTACAATTATGTCCTTTACACAGTCTGGTGTAATTTGATTTTTACATCGTCAAACATGATGAAAATATTGTTCGTTTTGCTAAATGTTACGCACTACTTAGTTCTTTATGAGATTTAATTACTAAATTAGCACGCCAACCACCTGAAATACTTTAAAGTTTGAAACTCCTCATGTGACCGTGCTTTTCTTACACCGCCAAATAGAGATACAACACTTGAATTGCGAAATAGATGAGGCAGCGGTTTTACCACAGGTGGTAGAGTTCTTGGCTCAACAGCAAAGATATCGCTGATATTTAGTTTTCTGTATCGTCAATGACACACTGCAGTATATTCAAACACAAGTACCCTAAAAACAAGACGTCGAATAGAAATCTAATGTCACTTTGAAATTTCGTCACCGAGGATCGAACTTGGAACACTTTTCGTAGCAAACTTAACGGTGGTTACCGTGTGGTTACTGCGCCTATCAAATTGCCGACAAAATGTAAATAGACAAAACTGTCTAAAATATTAAGCATCATTGTTATTCAAACGGGCATTCCACAAAGCGATTTTAAAACCCAAATCCAAATCACAACTGTCACCTGGGACTAAAGTTGTTAAAGGCAATTCGGTCCGTCAACTACAGAGGGGTGTAGTAATTCGTAATTCTCGCACAAATCAACGCCCAGTATGCTAATTGGTAGCCGTAAGCCCGAGCCCACTCACCAGTAATCCAGGGTTGATATACATACGGTTAATTTCTATACTAGCCTTATTCCACCGTTTTGGTGGAATGCAATATTACAATTTGTGAAGTTATAGTTTTTGGGCATGTGGGTAAAATGGTTAGAGTGATAAGCAACAAATAAAATTGACACCATAAAGTAGGTTAGTAAATGTCGCAAGTTTTTAAGAAAAGTTTACAAAGTATAGTTAGTTTTTTTAGTTTTTTGTGTATTTTAGATATTTAATTTTGTATTTATGACATGATACGATGTATCATATGAATCTTTTTGTAATATTTTAACTTCATGCGCGTGTAAACATTGAAACAAGAGATATTCATTATTTATTTTTATTAATTATGACATTCTTTGTCATATATAAAAACTAGCTGACCCGGCAAATGTTGTATTGCCATATAAATAAAAAAATGTTAATGGTGAAAAACCCTTATCACTTAGGGGTATGAAAATAGATAGTAGCCGATTCTCAGACCTACTGAATATGGATATAAAATTTGGTGAAAATTGATAAAATGTTTCGGAGGAGTACAGTAACTAACATTGTGACAAGAGAATTTTATATATAAGATATATCAAAGAAATTTCTGACGTGCGCACATAATATGTAACAATACACCTGGTTATATGAGATTATAGTTGCAAACGAGCATGCAGTCCACATGATAGTATGTGGTCACTGCCCGTGGACGTCTATACCGCACTGCATATAGACTCCATTATCCATTTGCTTTGAAATATAATACTGGACGTAAGTTTCCCCTGTAAAAGGGGTTAGCAAATTTACCGCGCTGTATTAATTAGTGAGTTTGACAGATAAATACATTCAGTCTAATTGCAATTTAAATGTTTGATATTTTTCTATCGTTACTTGGTTTTGCAGTATACGAAACACATTACATTATAGTTAATTAAAATATTAAAAATTAAAAATGCTTAAGCGAAACTTATATTTGAGGCGTTTAAGTTGTAAAAATATTTAATCTAACACAGGTACTCACATTTGTTAAAAAACAATTCAGAAAGCAAAGTTTGTTAGTAAAATTGTTTGGCCTTTTTTCATGACTTTCAAGGCTCATTGAACGCAAACTTTCAAAATATAAAAGCTTTATTGTAGAGAGCCAGCTTTTCAATCGTTGATCAACGTGAAGATTGATCAACGGTTAAGGCCTACGTGACGCAGGATTGGATGAGTTATTTCTAGCGGTAAAATTAGCCAAACAGTACTATATTTTTCAAATAGTTTTTAATAAAATGATTTTTAGGAAAGACCTGATTAAAAATGGTGAATAAGAACACGGTGTTTGTTAGGCCTATTATTATAATGTTTGTAGAGGTGAAAGTCCTTACCGGGCAACAATTCAACTATGTAATCTTGATAGGGTTTCTATGTTATGTTCTATACATGAGAATAGTCTTCAGACAGAAAAATAATAATGTTCATGTAGGACTTGGGCCTGTCAAGGGTTCTTCTTTAGATTAGCTAGATATGTGAGAGCTGCAGTACCTACTACTACTACTAACATCAAGAGAAAATCATGCTCTATTCCTATTTCTACATAGCAAAAAACCGCTTGGGAGATTTATATAATAACAACGTAAGTGGAAAATAAAAGCTTGTAATAAATAGCTAAGACTTATTTGTATTGTTCTAGACCTTGTTCTTATTTAACAGATGGTTAGCTAAATTCATGTTGATCGACGTTTGAAAAGTGGGCCGTAAACGAACTTTCTAGGCTCAGTCGAGAGTAAAATGGATCTATTTAATTAGCGAAGAGAAAAATTAGAATTAAAGTTAGATGAGAAACAATAAGTGGTTTAATTATAACTTCGTATCATTTAAAAAATCCACATTATTTGAGACTTATTAAATTTTATATATTTGATAAAATCACGCTACAAGAAACTAAAACTAATTAATGTAACGAAATATACGTTTAATTAGTAAATGTAAAGTTGTGCACGAGAGAAACTGAAAGGTAAGTAAATAAGTTTGAGAAATGACATACACATTTATTTGCCATTTTAGTTGCGATGCAAGAAGATAAGACCTCTATTTGTTATAAAATTTACAATAATTGAGTTGGTAATATGTTCCAAGTTATTGTTTGCGCATCAGTAGGTACCATTCAACTATGTCACTGTTTAACTAATGCCTACAGGTGTTAAGTAATGAGAAGGATACAAAGTATACTAGATAGACACAAAGTACATCTTGGTGAACGTAATACTTCTTCGAGTTTTGAGAATATTTTTCATCTCATATAAGTCTTCTCTGAATGTTTTCCATCTTCACTGAAGCAAGGCATATTAATGACATTTTTACTACGCTTTTCTATTTTAAGAAAGCAACTAACGAGCTTGCAAACAAATTTATGTTAATTCACTACCGCCCCTGGATGCCTTGACATCTATGCCCATTTCTAAATAGGACAGGAGGGGCTCTCGAGGTCAATCACGTACGTTACTGTCTCTAAGGACTAATTTGGAAACCCTGTACATTATTATTTCTCCTTTACCACAAATCAATACACAACACGGCTTTTTCATATCTTAAATCTTACATAGATAGGTAGATATTGTAGGTTAGCTACCTACATGGGTAGGTAGGTAGATATACATACTTATAAAACGACTGGTCCTGACTGACCGACTGACTCAACATCGCATAGCCTAAACTACTGAAGATAAACGAGAAATTTAGACAATACTCTCTTGATTACTGCCTTTATTCAGTTCAATTCTCCTCCGAGCCGAGAGCGTCACGTCATGCACAATAGTTTTCATATGAATTTCAATCCACCCAATCCTCGATACAGCTAGCCTGTAAGCAATCAAAGCATCCGTTTTCATCCAGCGATTTCCATGCGAAACACGTATCGGCACGCGCCGCGCATTTTGAAAGTGCATCACCCGTGTGCATGTACACGGTCGGCGCATACGAATAATATTCGCACAGGAATTCATATTTGTATAACAATTTTCAAAGGATTTATTTTTAAGTGTACTAGGAATACATGTTTTCTACTCCCTTTTTGCAAACTAATGGTTTATTAATTATGTAGGTCTGTTAGTTTTACTTGGTCAAACCTAAACTCAATACTTAGGCAGGATTTCCAGCATAAAAAGGCGTGCTGGATAGTAAAAAACAGAAAATATTTTTTATCATGATGCATATTAAGTTGGATTTTTCTTAACGAATGGCTTAATGTTAGTGTAATTTTATCGGCGCTTGAATTATGGCCTAAGGATTTATTGTTTGTCTTACCATCGGTACCAGTTAATATAATTGACCAGTGACCACTTAAGCGGTGATGTGGTATATGTTTCTTCTAGTTGTTGGTAGATAGGTATCTGCGTGGCAGTGAGACTGTTGGCACCAAACCGATGACACGTTCGTATGCAGCGACCAGAAAAATGATAACAATCTTATCACTTGAATACATCCGTGACATGCCAGAGACAACGGAAACGTGGCTGAAAAAAACAACAGAACATCTCAACCCACTCCCCTACCCGACTCAGCTGTTTCCGTCGCCGAATTCACTCGCACAATTCTTAACTCTAGGACAAGAGCAATAGAGCCCAATGAATTATTTGGTACATTTTTATTGAACTTTCTTCGTTATTAGCTATAGTATTTCGTAAGTAGAGTACCATTACTCTACTCGAAATGTCAAGAACCTTGTCACACTTTGTCGCTTATAGTAATGGATTTGATATCCTTGCGCAACTGGTCCGCGGTTGCCAAGTGGAGAAATTATGTAGTAAGGCTACGTCTTCTTCATAGCAACACTTCATATCTTTAATGTAGCTGGGGATTTATAACAACAGTTTCCCCGTCATATCCAGGGCACAGATCAACTTTTAACAGTGTTTTGATGACAAAGAGTTTGATGGAGTATACAGCACTTGAAAATAAAAACGTTTCACTACAGTTCGACGTATTTTTCCTAGGCAACTGAATTAGAATAATCAATGTGATCCTCCCTACAATAATCCTTCGAAACAAAATATAGAAGAATAATTATTACTATTGTTCTTGGACAGGACTGTGTAAGGCAACTGTATTTGTACTTTAAGCTCTTCGTACTATACTAAATATCTTTGTTTCAAGATTTTTTTTTTAAATAAGAGAAACCGGTACGGTATCTCACAGCCCCACGAAACCAATTACTTTATTTGCGCCAAAGGACTATCTGCTAAGTAATCCTTGCATGACTTATATCTGACTTACATCCTAATCATATCAACTTAAGAAGTTTGACACGTCATGTCATGACAGAGGTGTATGGTGATGAGTATGGTGAAACAGAGGATACCATGAACCATTGTGCTACAACTTTTGGCAGGAGTATAGAGGTGGCCGAAGTCATAAATGAACGTCGTAATAATAGTACGGCACCGTGTTATTTTAACTGCACTGAAGATATTTCAGTGTCGAAACAGTTAAACGGTAATAAGACTATTAGAATGTGAAGACTATTTGTAACAAGATTCAAAGCATGCCAATATCTTATCAGGGATTATAAATAATTATAGAAGTGTTTTATGTCAGTTTGAAAGTTTGCTTTTACACCTTCGCCGTTTCGAAGATTAGTCTTCACAGATAGACGAACAAAAACATTTTCATTGACTGGTCGCAGAGGAAACACTTAAAACCCTAATAGACGAGGATATTAACGCGAAATCCTGGCAGGAATATGGATGGAACCTTTCAGAAAGGCAATTTATTCATTGAAACAAAGTGAAAAACTATAGAGACCTTTACACCTACACAGAATCCTTTACACCGAAATACAGTGACCGTTTCACTGTATTTGTACTGTAAAGGATTTAAGTGAAGAGGAACGCTTGATTAAAATCAACCGTACCTTCTATATAGAGTCGTTTTTCTTTCATGCGGTATACCAGAGCACAACCTTAGATATGATATTCTATTCAGGTATAAATCAGATAAAGCTTATACTTTTTGTCAGAATATCTGAAGTCGTCTGCGAACAATCTACAGAGAAGTGCAACTGAGTGAAAAAAATGTCAAATCAATGGTTTTCGCCTATTTCTTTTAGATTGGACTTCGTGACAATTTTTGAATTTAAGAGTCCCGATTTTATTGTTCCGATTAAAATACAGGATGTTTTATTTTTGCATTTTTTTGTAGAAATTAATTAGCACTTGAAGACTGCTGCTGTTGAGAGATTTCCAAAAGCACATTTTGGCAGAATTTAATTACCATTTAAAGACTACATGGTTAAGAGATTTTTTGAAAAAAGTCATCAATCTCAACTTGGTTAATACATAGTCGCAAACGATAGCATATACGCAAAACATGTAATAAATAAAACCCTTGTTTGTTAGTTTTGTTATCTAGTATTACCCGCGTGTCTACAAGTTAAATGTTTACACCAATCTTACCTTAACACAGTCTAATGATACAGAAATAAACTCCATATTGTAGTACTTAACGCGAACGAAGTCGCGGGCGAACATAAATCAATGCGGCTTCAGTTGCCAATTGTTGCATTGTTGTTGACACAACAATCGACTCGGCAGTTTTCAATCTGTCGTACAATGCTGCGTTTAATCCACCGCAGACTATATTCCCAACTGATTTAATGCAATATTGTAAATACTGACATACATCGAATGTAGTATTATCATGTCTGACCAAACGCATGTGATCAGATCGGCCGATCTCTTTGTTCCAACATCAGATATATACTTTATCTTATGTATGGCATCAACCCTACAATATTATTTGCAACACCATGGAATGCATGGCCGGGTAAATAAACCGCGCCGGCAAAACAGTACATAACGTCGTCGACAACAAAGACTTACGTAGCTCTCCGGTGTTTTCTTCAGACGATGCAAGGATCGGCCTCCTAGAGGATACACTAGTGGACAAAATCACAGTACATCCTTAAGTTACACGTAAACTGTACACGTTGTGACACCGGGTCGATAGGCGGCGTGCGTCGGTCGCGGCGGCGGGTCGCACACTGTAGGGCGGGCGGGAACGCTGGAGGTACGAAAATCGGATGCGGCGTGCACGGGGTGGCTATCGGCCTTTGTTTTGGTCTGATCAAACCTGCAGGGGGAGATAGCGAGGAGGTATTTCGATCGAATGATTGTTTATAAGCTTACTGAGGTTAGAGAGAACCGTCTAAGGACTCGATGCAAATTCAAATTCCATGACGTCACGAATTTGAAATTTAAATACCACTTAATATGCAATATGAGCAAATACCATTCTGTACAAGATATCTGAAGGAGTATTTGAACTAAGGCGAATGTTAAAGTCTTTGAGTACAACAGTGACTAAAAAATTTTTACTTTTAGCAAACATAATGTTTAAAAGGATAACTTACTAATTGGTCGAAACTTTAATTAGCTTAGTTACCTGAAACAAGTATAGAAGACATAAAATATGTCTTCTATACTTGTTTATTAATGTTAATAAACACAAAATGTACATAAACTTATAAGGGTGTTAGAATGCTTTGTGCTTCAACTCCGGAGGCACCACCCTCGCACCCACTTTTGTAGAAGTATTATGGTATACTTCATTCTGGTGTTAATAATATGATAGGAAATATGACCTTATAACAAGTATTTTAATTTAGTCGTAAGGGTAGCAACGCATTTATAACCAATCTCAAGTGGCAGTTCAGTCGTATCTGCGGTTTATTACAAATGAGCAGCACTAGCCAACTATCATCTAGTAGACTACATAATCATGAAATTGCTACTTTTTTCATTGTAAACATCGTATAACCTCGTATGTGTTTCCTAGCCACTACTACCTGCAAGTGTCTACAACTAACATTTCTATTTAGCATACAAACATTTAATTTTATTTATATTTTATATAGAAAGAACGTGAAAAACCATCCATCAAAAATATCTCCATAACTTCTCCTTATACTTCCCTAATTTAAATTGACGTGGGTCAGCAGCGAACATTTCTCCTCATTGTTGTCTATAAATACACTAGCACCCATTAATTCCCTCGGTTGCAATTATCCTGTCATTAAGCGGGTTTAGATATTCCTTATAATAATTATCGACTTCATATGGGACGGACCATATGAAAAGCGGCCATACCGGTCTGCCGAGCATCCCAAGCAAGCACTTTTCTATTTTATTTAACCATTGACCTAAACATCGATCTGAACATGCTAAAATCTGAGATACTACTACATTGGCTGTATCGTTTTCGATAAGACTTGAATCACAATTCACATTTTTATTTTCACCGTTTTATTTTTTTATTTCTTTGTGAGGGTGATGTTGAATTCAACATCAGAATTATGTCATTACGATTATTTGAGTCGTAACGAAAAATGTGTGAAATGTCGCTTATGATCTTGCATCGCAAAACTAAAATATACAAGATTCCATAGAAATGTTACATTTTTTTGTACAGAGCGTACAAAGTCAACGGACGTAGTTTTATTTATTAATTAATTAGATAGCAAGGAGTCATTTACATAATGAGCTTTAATTTTTTATTCCTAATCATACCTATATGTAGCCAAGAGGCCAAACAACGGTTGCGTTACTAACCAGCTACATATGATTTCTTCTAACATTCTCAAGCGACTTCGCTGTAAAACTCCACTAAATTAAGGTCAGTTTAGGTTACTAGAAGAGTAACAAAATTAATATCACCTATCTTCATCACGTGAATCATAAAAGTAGATTATTATTATGTAATATTACAATATCAACAATATATGATTACTTCCCCCGATTGACACCCACTATTATGGGTAGGGCTGTCAATTATGCATAATATTTTACTAAATTTCAATTACAATTATGTAACTTCTTTATTACTACTGGTTTTCTGTGGTATGTTATTTTCTTCCTACTTTTCTGCTAACGGCTTCTTGACAGTAACTGATTATTTAATTAAATATAAACAACAATAAAACGAAATAATTAATAATAACTGGTTTACGTTACGTTGTAGGATTTTAATAAGAAAATCTTGAACAAATTAACCTTTGTTAGCAACAATGCATTATAAAACACTTATAAATAAAACAAAAACACAATAACTTGATTCACGTTAATAGTGAATTCGTTCCGGAAATTATTAATGTCTAATTTAAAGGCGCAACCCTAATCCCGTAAATACTACAAAATTCGTAAGCTAGGCTGCATAATTTCACGAATATCTTTCGACTTGGTAATGCTAAATAGCTACACATTTTCCAAAGTGACAACCACAATTCCGTAGAGACTGTGTACATAAAAGATCATAACAAAAGGACGTAAAATAAAGGTTAGCACGTAGGCGGCCTGGCACGGACTAGACGTAATTGTTTATTATATTATCTGTCTGGAAATATCAAGTTAATAAACATTGGATGTTATTTTTGGGACGATATTTTTGTAGAACATACGTAACACTTACACGAGGCGTTTCAACTTAGTCTAAAGGCTACCCCTTAAGACTAAGTTAGAACGCCTGTGGCCAACTTTCGGTAAGCATCGGCTAAACTGCAATTTGGTTGGCTTCTTCAAAAATAATAAGAAGATCAATATGAAAATATATTCAAACTAATTAACCGTTTACAACAGGAGAGAGTATTTTTTGTGCAATGAATGCAGTTAACTAAATCTGGTTACTGTCCCACATAAACATGCGAACCTTGTTCTCAAATGCGATTGTACTGCTCTTGAGGACTTAAATTAGAATGCCTCTTGCAAGTGTCTCTACCTCACCACACCCTCTAAACCAGAACATAGCAGTCTTTATTGCTGCAGGTTTAAGGCAGAAATTTGACTTGAGTTGTGTCAGACTTATTTCTGCCACATCTACAAAGGGTCCTGCAACCTATACCATATTTCATCATTATTTATAAGCACGTGCCATCGGGGCACTTTTTTACAAACTTAATTATTATTAATTAAGTAAGAAAATTCCTATTAAAGTCCTAATTGAGGGCAAATACTACCGTTTCGTGAACAATTAATCAATAGGGCGGAGGGCGCACGAAAAATTCATTAGCGGAAGCCATCATTTGCTAAAAATTTAAGCGCGACTTTTGTTTGGGCGTGATCACTGATTAGCCAGATTTGTTTTAAAGTTCCTTAAGGACAAAGGTTCCAAATCTTTTAAGGATCTTTAATAGATGATTTTCTGCAAAATCGATTTACTTTGTTAAACTGGTAAAAAATAATATGTTGACAATATTGATATTATAAAAGATCAACATGTATAATTAATTAATGTAAAATCAGTCACTTTTAATCGACCTTTATTTGTTGATAAAATATGGATCGATACCGACAGATTTAATAACTATCGTTATTGATCCAAGATTCTTTACAACAATCTTCACCTGTAATCTATCGGTAACCTATTAACAAATTTAAATCTCTTTCAAATATCTTTGTCATGTCATCAACAAGTTCCGATATGAAATTAAATTCATAAAGGTAATTCAAATTTAAAATTAATTTAATTTAATTTAGTTCAACATTTAAATTTGATCAAATACTACTCATCGATACTAAATGGGTGTAGTGGCACCCTTATTCGAATTAGCAGTTTCTATGAAGTATGCGTCAACAGATACCAAGCCATAAATAGATGTGACCTTTGAGAACATCTGACCTTTTCATGTTTGTACTCGTACTTATTAATATGTTCTTCGGCTCTTTATAGCTTGTCATATTTATCGTCATGTCATAGTTCGAAATCAATACCCTTAGTTTTTACGTTTTGACAAAAATGACTGTTTTTGTTTTTGTTCACGTATTTCCCATATATTTCCAATCAGTTCCGATACAATCCGCTAGGAGCGCAGATTGGAAATGGCAAATACGTAAACAAATACCAGTACAGTAATGTTGATAGGTACATAGTATAATACATTAACAGTAGGTACATAAAATACATAAAGTGCATTGTTTCTTGTACGGTAGTTCACAATTTCATAATTTTGCGAAATTAAGTAGGTAGTTACATTTTTAGCGAAATTATTAAGATGTGTTCACTTTACCATTATAAGAGAAAAAAGTAATAGATGGTACTTAACCCACATATTCTAGCCCGTTTTACGTGTCCTTAACGTTGTTTGATAAAATAGTTTATGAGAATAAATGCTAATGTACTAATTGGAGCGAATTTTATGCTAATTGCGACTATGGTAAGGTTTATAGTAAGTTTATTAACGCCTTTAAGAGTAAACAAAAAATGCTATAATCATATGCTATAATCGGGAATTAAAAAAGCTGATACAAAACAATAATGAAGTGTTTTACATTTTCAAATATTTAAAATTTTGGGTATACCACTATACGAAAACATATAAACACTATAAGCTACTAACTTAAACGCAATACTCATGTGATTTCCCCAACAATGTATATAGGTAGCGACCCAAACCATTCGGATTAAATTTATCGTCTACGGCGTAGCGCGTAGGCTTCGTAGATAACAAACTTACTGTGTAAAGGTCAGTGACGTAGAAGTTGCTACGCTGTTGAAATGTAAATGTGTTTGTGTGTGTATATTTCCTGTGGGATACAACTGGGATTGGAATTGGATTATGAATATCGTACTATGCACTGGTATATATCTTCATTTATACCAACCTGATTCGTAACAGTGCAATAATAGTAAACGTTATACACATAACGTTGCCCTACTGCTGAACACGAATCACCTCTCAGAATGAGAACGGTATCGGTCATAGTTAAAATCGCCACCGTACGGGTTACTTAAGTATATCTACAGGTTTTTATAACATTTTTCCCTTTACTATTAATTTTTAATCACCAAATAACATCGAAAATTTTGACATGCTCAAGATTTGACAGCAGCTTCGGACTGCCAAGGTAAGTAGACGAAATATTTTTATAAATTATAAAAAAGCTATCACTACTTGAATCGTAAATCACTGGAGCTTTAGAAATTACTCCAGGTATAGATTATTAACATCGTTGAATTATTTAAAATTTACATGTATCAGTTTCGAAAAATGTACCTACTCTACTGGGGGTAGGCTTCTCTTAGTGAAGATCACTTTAACCAGTTTGTACCTTCTGAATCCTATGAGTTCAGTCAGCTTGCAAACATCATAAATTCCTTGAGCTTATTACATACAATCGGAAACTATGTTCACTTTTTCACTATCTCGTTCTTTTCGAAACGAGACCTGATATAAATCGAAGGGAACAAACCATTGTCACTTTTCAAGTACCATAAGTAAGTTTGTTAGGGTCTACCTTCCGTAACGCTAGCCTAATTTTCCAACTGTCATTTAATAATCCACCCGTGGTACAATTGAGGTTTTATGAACCGGACCTCACGATAAAAAGATATTTAGGTTAATACAAAAGTATTATTTAGCAAAATTATGTGTAAAACCTAATAGAAATATCATTGTATTTTCACTTTCAGAATTTTATTTTGTGTCTGAATTAAGGTCCTCTTAGAATAAGATAATTATTTATTGACAGCGATTGTATATGACAAATATCAAAAACATATTCTATTCGAATCGTTAGCGAAAAAAAAATCAGTGAAACAAAGAATAGACACTTACGTATGAGTATAAGTCATGTTCCCAAAAAAGTACCCAGCCCCCTTCTTGTGTTGAAGAAATTCAACCTTTAAAATGAAATACAATTACCAAATACCTTCTCACTACATACAGGTATAGGATTAAACGCCAATTTTTCAAGCCAATAGGCACTAGAATATAAATTACATATTTCCTCGCATCCCGGCACTATTAGACGGTTTGAACAAAACTATGAAAACGTGCTAAGGAAAAGTAAACTGAATTTCATTTCATTTCTGGGCAATTTATACTGAAAGTTCGACTATAAAACTATTTTTAATATTAAGTTTCAGACATTTATTTTTAGGTTTAGAAGCTTTGTTTATCTATTCTTTTATAAGTTTTACATTTCGATAGCATATTTCTTTTTGTAACTCTTTTTATATCGTACTTGAAGTTAGAAATAGGTATGCAACCCACTGTCGTCGATACAAGAACCGAATTACATGTTCTGTTACGTCTAACTACAACTATTTTGTTACGTCGTATGGGAGCCCTTACCATCGATCAATGAAATAAAATTAAATGCTTATGAAATGTCTATTTAATAATGAAAACATTCGTTTGTAACATTCGTAGAAGCTACATTGTAAGCATAAATAAATAAATCAAAAAACAAGTATAGTATAGGTAGTAATAACTGACATCGCGTTGTTATGTTCAAGTTATAAGAAGTTAACTTCAAAATATTAACTAATATGAAAATACATTTACGTTTATATTATTTGTAATTTGAAGACCGAGTTAGTACAGGATCCCTAGTATAGTTTTCATCATTTATTAATAACAAGCTGATTTTTCGTGAGTAGCTTCGTTTCGACAAGACGCCCAACATTTTTCCTTACAGCAATGTTGGTAAATGGTAGCTTGATGGGGCAGCAAGGATAAAATATGTTGACCGGACGAATTCTAAAAATTTATTAGTAACCAAATTTTTCTTTGTTAATTATCAAGATAATTATTTAAATAACGTGAAAAAATATTTGTCCTACAAAATATAAGGTTTTTATTAAGGCGTCCCCCCTCTCCAACATGTATCATAAACAAGATCATGAAAAAAAATTACTAACCAGCTGATTTTTTTTTATTGGCTGTCTACCATTTACATAGTCTACCATGCACATTGTCCTACAAATTACATGGTATGTCATCTCGGACCTACACTTAAAAGTTGTAGTACTAATACTTAATGTAAAAATAATTAGTATCAAGCTGAGTGTTCCAGAATAGCTTCGTTTCAATGAGACGCCCAACAAATTCTCGTATGAAAGTTCTCGATTGTGGTTTATAACTAAAATAATAGGGATGAAATATGTTGATTTGACGAATCAAAAAAAAATATTACTAACCGATTTTTTTTTTTATTAATTATCGAGACAATTATCTAAATAACGTGAAAAAATATTTGTCCTACAAAATATAAGGTTTTTTTTAAGGCGTCCCCCGTCTCCAACATGTATCATAAACAAGGTCATGAAAAATAATTACTAACCAGCTGATTTTTTTTTTATTAGCTGTCTAACATTTACACAGCTTACTACCCACATTGTCCTACAAATTGCGAAGTACGTTATTCCAGTCCGCCAGTTTTATAGTTTATTTATATTATATTATAGTTAAATTACAAATCTTGTAGGATTAATAAAAGTTACCCTTTTTTTGTAGGACATTGTTTTATTTAGATAAAAATTATATTATCCTATCACGTGATACCTTTGTCCTACAGTTACTAATAAAAAAAATAATCCTGCGGAATTAACATCTTTTCAGCGTAGGTCCGAGATGACATACCATGTAATTTGTAGGACAATGTGCATGGTAGACTATGTAAATGGTAGACAGCCAATAAAAAAAAAATCAGCTGGTTAGTAATTATTTTTCATGACCTTGTTTATGATACATGTTGGAGAGGGGGGACGCCTTAATAAAAACCTTATATTTTGTAGGACAAATATTTTTTCACGTTATTTAAATAATTATCTTGATAATTAACAAAGAAAAATTTGGTTACTAATAAATTTTTAGAATTCGTCCGGTCAACATATTTTATCCTTGCTGCCCCATCAAGCTACCATTTACCAACATTGCTGTAAGGAAAAATGTTGGGCGTCTTGTCGAAAAGAAGCTACTCACGAAAAATCAGCTTGTTATTAATAAATGATGAAAACTATACTAGGGATCCTGTACCATAGGGAGGGACCACCGCCACACCAATTTCTAGCGTGAAGCGATTCTTGTATTACAATAGAACATTGTGGATGCCGTTGAATTACATATGAGGCGGCCGTCTTACTCGGTTCCCTCTGTTATCGGCTTCAGGAAGAACCTCTGTTCTACATGGAGTTAGTTACAGATGACCATGGGCATCAGTGATCACTTAACATCAAGGCTATTCTCGCTTGTTACTTCAATCCCATAAAAATGTAGCTTTTCCTATTTTTCTGTAAAATATTCGCTACCTACAGATTATCTGGAAGAAATCTCTAAACTTGCAATGAAATCTTTCAGGCACCACCTTTAGTGAAGCACGTTAAGATATCTGAATTTTAATTTAAATCCAAGACAATTTACACCAACATTTTTCTCTTCAAACTATGTTTAATACGGCCCAGCGTTCCGAATATTCGTCAACTTGCAGAGCGAAACTTTTTTAATATCATGAACTGTTCCAGCCACTTCAAGTTGTGCGTTGAAAGAATTTTCTTCCGCTGCAACGAAGTTTCATGGTTGAATGCGGCCTCTATTTTTAAGAACTGCATTTTGAGCTGACTTAAGACTATTTTTTGTATGAAATTGGAAGTAGAAAATGCAGTCCATGCGGCAAGCGCTCACTGCTACACATGAACTTCTGTAATCAACTTAAAAAATAATGCAGTCCACGTCCTCGAGAAGATCATTCATCGGTGCGATGTCGTTGAGAAGCAATAAAAGAGTTATTAATTTAACAGAATTTAATTACTGACATGAATGTATATTTTACGGTTGCTCCCTTACTTAAGCTACTAAGGACAACATGTGTGTGAAGATGCGTACGTATACGTGTGTGCGTGCGCATGATCATGAGAGTACATGCATACGACTATCTGAGTCGCGTCGGATGTAATTTAGTTTTCACAATTGTGTTGAATTACCATTATATTATGACTATCCGTAGTCTTCACGCGTGGCGTCTTCTCAGTATAAAAGGAGTTGTCAATGGCTTCAATTTTTCTTGTTAACATCGTCCGTAAAGTTACCATGAGTCCAACCTAATAAAGTATTTTCAAGTACCAAGACAAGTTTGAGGGTTGAAGATTTAAATCCCACGTAGATCGCAACCCGATAGTTCGTAATTCAGACTTATTTCCAATTTACCCTCCATTCAGTCGGGGAACGGCAATTGATCGAATTGCTTCTCGTTTACAATTTGATACAAAGGTAATCGTTGGAATCGGATCGAAATGAACGGCGGACGGATTATGAGAAGTATAGAATGGTATTGTAGTTATTTTTATGTACTCGTAATAGACCGAGCCGTAGTTTGGCTTCAAATTATATGCCTACTTTTATTATTGTGGATGGCGCAGGAAGCCATTAAAAGAGAAAATCAGAATTCTACGACGATTAAATGTCCTCAGGGGTAGCGGCGCATCTGTGGCCGACCTCAGGTAGGAATATCTATTCCTATCTGGAGTCGATTACAGATGTTCATGGGCGGCAGTAGTCACTTACCATCAAGTTTTGGAAGGTGGTAGAACCCTATGTGGTTCGACTCCGGCGGCACCACCGCCACACCTATTTCTGCCTCATAACAGCAGCGTTAAGTGCTGCTGTGTTCTGGTTTGAAGAGTATGGTAATGGACATATACTTTCCGAGGCGTTCCAGCTTAGTCCTCAGGGGTAGCGGCGCATCTGTGGCCGACCTCAGGTAGGAATATCTATTCCTATCTGTCGATTACAGATGTCCATGGGCGGCAGTAGCCATTTACCATCAAGTGGACTGCAAGCTCGTCTGATACTCCATATTATTATATAAAAAAATGCACATTTTATATAGAATATCTACCAACAGTACAGAAAAATTAAAACCAAATAAGACGGGAGCTCCATCTGAGATAAATCACAGCACATAAAGTCACCTGATTCTAGTATATATGCCTTATACTAGTCTTGTATGTCTGTAGCAGTGGTACCACCTCGATCAAAGTGTTAGATTTAGAAGCTCCGAGACCTAAGATAAATACAGTATCAATATCCAATATCAAAAGTCTGTACTTAACACTATTTACATTGGAACGAATATTTATACTTCAGGATATCATATTTATACATTTATTTTTATATTTATATTCTTATATCAGATTGTTATTAGCGAATGATACACCAATAAATGAAATGTAAATAAATATTTCCGTGCAAATCTATAGTAAACATCAATTTGATATCAATATAATTAATTCAAACGCTCCGATATTGTTGATAATCCTCAATTAGAGACTAGTGGAAGCAGTGATAGCATAGTGGTTAATAAAGTCGAGCTCTTGATCGAGAGGTCCAAGGTTCAAATACAGGTCGCACCTCTGACTTTTCAAAGTTACTCGTAAGTGCGTTTTGGAAATTAATTACCACTTGCTTAAACGGTGAAGAAAAACATCGTGAGGAATCCTACGTACATGAGGAATCTTAAAAAAAAAGGTTTTCAAAGTGAAGTCTACTGATTCGGACTTGCCCAGCGCGGTGGACTATGACCTAATCCTTCTCATTCTGAGAGGAGACCCTTGCCCAGCAGTGGGACACTAATAGGTTGATCATACAGAGAGGCTATTTTGATTTATCTGTGTACTAAACTGATACCTATTTCAACTCCTCACTGTTGTAATTGTGTTATCCGATTACGTGTATTCTTCCTTCGAAGATTTCGTTGTTTGTTCCCACCTTTAGTTCAGTCAACAATCGTGCGATATCTCCGTCATGTGCGATTATATCTAACAAAATTGTATTTTCGCGAGGATCGAGAAAGGTTTTTATGGACTCTATCTATTTTTTGTTTGCGTTTCGTTAAGCTAAACGCTCGAACGGATAAATACTAACGAGTATGTCTAGAATAGTCTAGATAAATAAATTCGGAGTGTCTGTCTGCGATTTCAATGTAACCCTGAATTTCTTAGCTCATAAATGTTTATTTTCACCGTCTAGAAATATAAAATCCGTTTTAGGATTCCGTGGCCAAATGGTAAAAAACTGAATCTTTGTAATTCCAGTCTGAAAACATCTAGGGTCTAGCGTTATACTAAAACACTATCATAAAATAAATTGTTATGGTTACAGTCATAGATTAGTAAGGAATTCTTGCTTCTAACAAAAAAATGTAATCTTTTGGCAATTGTCACTGTCATCTATTTTCGTGTTTGAAAAATAATAAAAAATGTAGTTGTTAGATCATTTACGCATGAAACGATATTTCTTCGCACTTTTTCTTCGATTTCGTGTCTTAACTACGCATGTCGGCATTATTCCGCGTAAATTACACCATGACAGCCATTAAACGGCTGACAGAACTGTCAGCCGTTTGAGTCATTTAATGGCTTCTTTCAATTATAAGGCGGTGAGATATCTATACTTATCTATGGTTACAGTTTACAAGTCGCAAATATAGCCTAGGGTAATATTATAATTTATATTATAGAATTAGAATAATATTAGAGCCGCGTAATCTATATTACGTGGCTGATATAACCTAGGCTATGCCTAGGCTATGCCTAGGTTATATCATTTTGGACTATTATAGAAGAACTAGCTGCCCTGGCAAACGTTGTGTTGCCATATACATAAAAAAATGTTAAGTGTGAACAACCCTTATAACTTTGGGGTGTGAAAATAGATAGTAGCCGATTCTCAGACCTACTGAATATGCATATAAGATTTGGTGAAAATCGGTAAAGCCGTTTCGGAGGAGTACGGTAACTAACATTGTGGCACAAGAATTTTATATATAAGATTGAACATTTTAATACGGAAGGGGTATTGAAACATCCTGTGTTGCACGATACGCGCACTATGGCTTTCGCAGTTCGAAAGCCATAGTGTTGTCTATTAGATTAATTCAGTTTTACGACTCTGACGTAGATGTACTGCCACTTATAGCCGCAACATGGTTGCAGTCACTCTGCTGCCGCTCGGCACATGACGATGAAATTGAAGGGACTTTATCCGTGCGCGTACCAAAGCATCTATCATTGAGTTACTACAACACAAGTACAGATAGAACTACAATATATATACAATACAATATAGATACAGATAATATACAATATAGATAGAGTTGATAGAACTACAATGTTATTTATATTTTTTTAACAGATTTCCATAGTGGTCATCTTACCACTTACCGTCAGACGGAATGGAAACGGAGCTCATTTTCTATCGATAAAATATGAGAATGTTAGGTTCAACATTTTAAGAGTATCTCAAATCTCAAAGGGTTTGGTCAACCTTCAACTTTATTACTTACTAAATTATGTCAGATATCTAACCCGGTCGATGTTGCGTAAGGAAGTCGTGAGAAATTTGCTACCCTAATCTCCCCTAACAGCGATATGAAAGACCCATATCAGATTATTAAATATCCCAGGAAGGGTCTCTTGTAGACAGTCGTGACCCTGTGATGCCGATAAAATGTAAATAACTTGAACTTATCACGGACGTTTTTTAAGGAGGTACGACTTCTTCTTTTGACTGTAAGAACACATCTTTCTTAGTCGAACCTAACAAAACGACTGGTAATTTAGCCACCCATATTGGTCTGATATGCAGTGTTCTAGATTCGATTTTGTTAAAGCAGCAATTTTATTAACAAATTTAAATTCCTACTCTTACTTAAAATTGACGACCAATACGGTGAAGCGACTACTATACCATATGCAATGGTTCGGATTCGATCCCGGGCCAGGTTGACATCTAAATACGAAAAGGTTCGCTTATATACTGCGTGTATCCAAGACACTGATAGTAGTGGTATATTAAACATCCAGTTATAATTTCTAAGGACACTGCACAAGCTATAAATATTCACACAAAGACATTCCTCTATCATCAAGTCCAAATAAAACCAACGAGCTGCGACAACGTCCTTTAATTAAACTGCCCGGCACCAAGATCTGTACTGTCGAGTAGTTCGGTCATTAATAATGGATTAAATTCGCCTGTCGTTTGAACGTTTAAAAATTCCTTTGAGACTTCCTTGAATTTATTATGTCATGGGAATAATTTTATCTTTTATTCCAACTGGTAATAATAGAGTGTTATGATCATGTGGAAGGGTTGTATAATATTTTGTAACAATTGACATCGTAATGTGCTTAATAAACTCCATGGAGGCTAGGGACTTTATTTCATGCGCGTTTCCATGCTCCACGGCACATTAAGTCGTCGTTCACAGTCATCATTGCACAGCAGTAGGAAAACTTGTCGAATACCTTATGGGCTTTTTATTATGCAACGCTTTCTCACGATTTGGTGTTTTTATTTAATTATTGTAGATATTTAAACCTAGTTGCATGGATAGTGGTCACGGCGAAATTACAATTTCGCCTATCGCGAGTATCGTTAGGCAGTTTATTCATTCCACGATAATATAACTAAAACCTAACAGGCGGCTCCAAAACATTCAATACGAGCTGATAACTAACCAATATCTCCAAATCAAATTGTATTAGAGCCGCGTAATATAGTATTTATTACGCCTCCCCCACGCCCACGCCCACACCCGTGTAAAGAGACACTTATGCCCAGCAATATGACACAAACGTTCTCTACATTATGGGAACATATAACATTCTGTAGAAAGCTAACCATTTGAGAATTTGTTTTCTTCTTTTATTTCTATATTTCTTTAAGTACCTGTCGATTCTATTCTACTGGGATTACATACTATTCCAAATTGATTGTTAGAAAGGTCAATTGTGACCTAACATTTGATTTGCACGGTTATTTACAAGTTATTTATCTATTTAATAACAGCAACACGCCGACCTTTACGACTAATTCTCTGTAAGTGAAATTATATGACATTTTCACAAAATGTGACCTTTAAAAGGGTCTGAATCCAGATGGGTAGGGTGATAAGCGTCGTTTCCAATGAATGAGTAATAAGTATTACGAGTAGCTCAAGATAATCTGATTTGAGATATCCGATATATTCTCAGTGGATGAAAATTATATAAGATTCCGCGTGGAGAGTATATTTATTTAGGACACGAATAGTCACTTCAAATACTGGTTCAAAATGACTAACGTGTTGAAGTGATGCTGGTAATGTTAGCTTTCAGTTATAAATGAGATTCTATTTTAGGATTTTGGGTTTTCGTTAACAAGATGTTACAAAAGTGGCAAAATCCTTAATTCGATTGCTGTATCACAACGGCAATTTTTATATATTGGCTTTATAACATTACTGTAGTAAAGCTGTATTTTGGTTCGGGAGATATGGTATTACCGACACTTACACGAAGTGATCTTAATTTTCAAGGGTTTGTGATTGACTTTTGGTATACGTTATAAAACCTTGAGTAAGTTTTATAACGTTACAGAAAAAAAAACGTAAAAATATTTTTTAAATACTCTGTTTATATTTAAGAGCTGATTGTGAATACGGTTCTACATATTTAGACGTATCTGTCAGGTCGGATTGACATAGGATCCTCTTACCCTAAAAATGTAAGGTTAATTGTATAAAGCCAAATTATTTGAAATCCACTTTCTACTCTGGAGAATTGGAGTACGAATGCCAGGAACCTTCAAAGTTATCATTTTTATGATCACTATGACCAAATTATTTTTAATTATTTTTTTTAACTGCTAAGTAGTCGACTGTGAAAAACACATGAAGCACCAGCTCCACACCTAATTCTGCCTAATAATAGCAGTGTTAAGCGCTATTGTGATCTGGTTTGAATGGTGTGGTAAGGGAGACATACTTTTCCGAGGCGTTCCAGCTTAGTCCTCAGAGGTAGCGGTGCATCTGTGGCCGATTTCATGGAGGAATCTAATTTTATCTGGGACTGATTACAGAAGTCGATAGGCGACTTTCGCCACTTAGCATTAGTTGGATTGCATGTTCGTTAACTACTTCAATAGGTATTTAAAAAAAAAAGTTTGTCCCTGTAGTTCCGGGACCAGAATAGGGCTACGGTATATCCTGCCTGTCGTAAGCGGCGACTAAAATGGGATTCCGGGGTTGCGGGTGGCAAGAGTGGGAGCTCAAACCGCCCGGCCAGCGACCCCGGGAAAGACGGTGGTATGTGTGGTCGCATACCGTCGTGTACAACAGACGGTGTGACGAGCGGCATGTTCACCTGGCGGCTCCCACGGCACCGGGTACCTTTCGAAGGTTTCCCCCTCAAAAAACAAAAAGAAGGTTTATAAAAAGTAAATTTACCTACAATTTCAGGTAAACCGAAGACATCCAATCCAAAAGGTTATCAAATCAAATATCTACGATCGGAACGCGTAATTACATTTACTTCGCAATAGAATCCTACCCTAATTTCGTTGCGCGTTCCGTTGAATTGAAACAAAAGCTGTTTACTTATCAGTTCCATATCTACCTGTACAGTGAATCAGATAGAGGTACAAATTGTTTTACCGGATCCGGGCTTTCAATGGGATTTATTATGAAAATTATAGGCACAGGAATTTAATATCTGGTAAACATTTTTTGTTACTCAGGCTATATACAATCGACAACAACGCGTTTCTGTCCCACTTCTGGGCCAAAGTTTCATAGTAAGAAGAGTTAGTGTGGATGTTCATTTTTTTCTACAACACTTGCTTGTTTTAATACTAAAGGAAATCGTAACCTCACGAGTTCCTTAATTATTAAGGCACGCGATAATCAATTAATAATAATCACATCATTGCATATTCTTCATGAACTTCGTGGATTAGAAGTTATGATACCAATGTGACACACCAAATGTTCTGGGTCTCTTTTCTTAGTCAGACAATGTCAACGATGAAATAAGACTTCTGTTACGGATTAGGTTTGTGTGATTTCCTTTGTGTCTACGACACAACACAGGAGTTTCAAATGTGGGACTGTGGGTGATAAACGTCACTGTCATTTTTCTACCTACGAGTATTTCTATTTTCGACCCGCGTGCGGGAGCGGTCACCATACCGGTCTGACGCGCAGAGACCCGAGTTCGATCCCCGGCCAGACAGAAATCTAAATGATGAATTTAGGTTTCTGTTTCTGGGTGTTTGTGTATGTGTGTGTCTATGGCAATCCTACTGTGGGGCTGTGAGTGTAGAAAGCGTTTTATTTTCTTTCTTTCTTTCTTTCTAATATCCTTTAATTCATCATTTCCCAAGATACGAGTAATTTTGCGAAACCACAGGGAAGTATAAAACTACATGCTACATAATGATATGCTGTTCTATTTTCGTATCGAAGTATTCCGTGCCACGATATTATTTACACCGGCGGTATATCATTTTAATCCATTAATTTCGAAGAAAAATTATCATTCACCGCATTATGGCGTACAAATGTTGCCTTGGGAATATAAATCTGATGTTTTCAACGCGATTGCTGTATTGCAGTAATTTTGAATAATTTACTTCTAACTAATGTTGAGGGAGAAATCTAACAGCAAAACCTTAGTGGTCTGATTCACTAAGGCATCACCGAAAAATCTCTTTTTACCAACCCACTGCTGTTTACGGGTGAGGCTTAAAGGGTGTTCTAAGATGTCTACCTTAACGAGATGTTCGAAGTCAGTTATTAGTTACATGGTACATAGGAATCAAACCGGAACCGTCTGTGGATCCGAAGTTCCCACTGCACTATCACTACTACCTTTATCCACACAGTAACCACCAAACTGTCAGCTCTCCCCAGCCGCGTACGAACTATCGAAGTCTCGCAAAGTTTGTCGTGAGCCAGTTTGCAGTTGGTTCAGTACAAAGCGCTAACTTGTATGAGCCCTACATATTTGAGGCAAACTGCGTCGATGTATCAGTATACTATCAGTATGACAAATTGCTTTCTCTGGCAAAGTTATTGATCGATTTGTAAACAAAAACGTTATGAGTAATCATATTATAGTATGCGATATAAATTATGTTTAGTGTATACGAGCGAAGACTAATTAATTTACCATGCTATTAAAAATTGAAAACCAAACTCACTCCAAACTGGAGAAGGTTGGATCATATATCTATCACGCAGTTTTAATGCAGATGTCATGTAGATGCAACATAAAATCAAATGTACTGTGACTTAATCATATTCATATAGTCTACTATTAATCCCTCCATGGTACTCCATGCATCCACGAGCCGTTTAAAGTCCACTAATATTAATACGAATACCTAATAAATATGCATCTAATCACAATCGACATTTCAACCAGTAGCACTACCATGAGTTTACAAAAGTATTACTCGCTAGCGACTGCGTAAAATAAATGTATGAAAAATTGTACAGCGCCTCTGGTGGTTACTCGTAGAACTAAATTCCGTAGTGTGAGCCACTACGTAACTCGATACGTAAAAAACCTATCGAAATCAAATCGCTAGCGAATGTCATTATGATCTATTGCCATACAAATTCGGTCCCATGAGTCATTAATTTGACAGACGTTGTCAAGAAATACCGTAACGATAGTAGTTATGTTATTCACTAGGAAATGACAATAGTTTCCTATTTACAATTTCTATAGTGGCGTTTCTATGCCAAGTATGCCAACTCATGGTAGTGCTACAGTTATCACAACCGCCAGTGAAACATATCTACGCTTATTACCCGTAGCTTAAAATATATTAGAGGTACAACGCTTTAGGACGCTGTCACCCTGGTACTTCTAAGAGCCCAACATTATCATTTGTGAATATTATAAAACTAATTGAGATAAGGCAGTGGATAGCCTAGTGGTTAAGAAACTCGGCCTCTCGATCTCGGATCGAGGGGTCCGAGGTTCAAGTCCCAGGTCTCTGAATTTTCAAAGTTATGTGCGTATTAGAAATTAATTATCACTTGCTAATCGGTGAAGGGAAACATCGAGAGGAAACCTGCATACCTGAGAGATTTATAAATAAAAAAAACAATTTCCAAGGTATGTGAAGTCTACCAATACGCACTTGGCCAGCGCGGTGGACTATGGCGTAATCCTTCTCATTATGAGAGACGACCCGTGCCCAGCAGGGCGAAATGACAATTTTCTTCTTTTTAACCGACTTAATTTTTAATAATTTTAAAAGTGCGTATGAGATCACGGAAATGTATACGTTTGCCAAAACTTAACTTATTTTATTTGGCCCAGTAGTTTCAGAGCAAATGACAAACGAATGTACGAGTGATCCTATAAGGGTTACATTTTGGCTTTGTATATTTAAAGGTTGTAATTTATAAGGTTAATATGGAATTGGCACTCTCTATGACTGTAAATGTAAATAAACCGCAAGGTCTTAAAAGAAAAGCAATAAGGCAACATTACATGTAACAAAATAACAAGGAATCTTGTAAAATATCTAAGAGCGCACATATTAGATCGCAGGTTTAGCTTCGCGGAGATATTGTCTCGAATATAACCTGTTCGTTTAACGTCTTGAGACAGGCACAATGCTGCAGTGCAAAGATTAATTGCGCACGAAACGAATCGTACACAGCGACACTTCCAAATGAGCTGCTATCTGTTTTGACGTCACAAATAGCACACGACATGACCCTTGCACGACACACATCGGCCAATTGTTGGGCCAACAGGTTTGTCTCTAATATTCAAGCCAATGTACATAACATATTATTAGGTACAATTTTTACATTTTTATTTTTGTTTGACATTGTTTTAAATTAATTGTTATTATAATTGCATTCAATAAATTGATTATTTCTCGGTGACTTTTTACGATACCCATTTAATATATTTAGTAGTTATTATGACATTGAATTATTGTTTTTATAGTTGATTTGTGATATTGTTTTTTTTTGCATTTATTGTATAATTTCAAATTAGGTGCACTAACGACTTGGGGTTACCTGTAATGTTAGTTTTACGCCTATGTATGTATTAAATAAATATTTTTTTGCTGCTATTACAAAATACAAATTAGACCCGTATAACTTAAAAGCAAAGTACTTCGAACCTAAATTCAAGGAATCTTTTATAAGACCAATGACAGAACTTCGACACAATATAGGTGCCAATGTGTGAAACAGGGGCAACATGTATAGTTATTTCCTGCTTTTTATTCACTCAATTGGTATATACCATCCGAGGAATTATGTATCATAGTAGTATCTACATTCCCTTCGTTGCCGGGGTCTCCTCTCAGTTTAGGAGAGATTGGGCCATAGTCCACCGCGCTGGCCATGTGCGGTAGTTATCAAATGTAGGAGAACTTGCTTTTTTATGAACTGACATGTAGGTTTCTTCATGATGTTTTCCTATACCATTATAGCAATGCATAATTATTTTCTTAAACTTTCATAATAATTTATTCAACATGATTCTAAGTATAGTCTGCGTAAAACTCCTAGTCCACTCTGAATATAGAAATAAATCGCGTCGCCATAGCAAATTGTCATACACCTGCTCGTAACAACTTCAGAGCAGACTAGCAGTTTGGCGCAGACTATAACAGACATTACATAAGTGAAATAGAATCTTCTACATAAAACTAATACGGGCAGACAAAACGCAGCTGAAAGCGTTGGACCTGTATCCAAGTCATGCTTCTGTAAGAATGAGTTTTAGTTAGAAATACAGTATTAAATACAAAGAAACAAGATATACATTTCTAACTTAATATATTACGGTGGTGAGAATATATTCATTTCAATACAACCTTCAGCAATTTAGCCTTTAACGTGGTGTACACAAATTAGGAATGTATGCAATTATTTAACATTTCATAGCATGTTGTGATTTGCATTCAGTACAGAATAAGAGCGCCGAATTAACTGTATTCTATTAATGATTCTATACATTCTGCATGTCATACACTTATTTTAAGCAAAGTGAAATTGTCATATATTGTAAAGCTATTTGAATGGTTGTAGAACCAGAACAATTTTATTGATAATGAACGCACACCCATATTAACCATAAAAAAAAATGTTGATCTACAATGACAAACTACAACTTAACCTAATGGAATAACATGTGCTCTTGGAGCGACTTCAGACTACACCACTTTGTGTAATAATCATTATTTTAATACGCTTTATTACATAGCGTTTGTTTAATGACTTTTCGAACTGATTCTGACTGTTTGGCTTCTCAATCCACGCCCGGAAGTCACTATTAGGCATCAAACAATAACAATAACGTACGCCAGATACAATTCGATAAATTACAACGAGCTCCGAAGCCGTGCCAAGTTCTAATTATATTAGCTTTGTTGCGAGCCAGTAAGTGATATACGGATTCGAATCAGACACGAATTGATATTCTAAAGCACCATCTGTACTTTGAATATGTAGTACCATTAATTGGCGTTATGATGACGATTTCTACATTGTGCTAGAACATCGCGCAAGCGACTGCTGTTTACCGTCGGCAGCTGTCGTTAGCGACCGACGACTATAACGCGATCGCCGAGGTCAAATGACGACAACTAACGATCGTAGACGACGGTCTCAGATTGTCACGGCCCGTTGCCAGCGATCGCCACGGGCGGCTACCGCCTGTAATCAGCGATATCGTATGTTATATCAATTATAACGCTGGTGATTTGTGACATGCACGCACAGACATGCGGACACAAGCACCGCATATATCTTTCGATATTTGTAGGTCAATCCTGGGACTCTCTGTGTTATAACCACACCAAGCAAATCCTTATAAAAATGCAATGTCGCATATTAGAATATTTTTTACAAATATTTTTAGCATGATAATATTTCTGTACCTACCGAAAAAATGACGCAACACCAAATACAGTTCATTATTCAAATTTACTTTATAACTGGGTTTATTTGCTGTAATGTTTATTTTAAACCAAACCGGCGACCTCAAAAAAGTGTAACGACAGATTGAAAACTTTTTTGGTCAAAGGGTCGTCGGCGCTCGTTTACTCAGCCACTGTTGTTCATATTTACCCTGTTGTTTGAGCCTCAAGACAAACAGACATGTTTATCAAACGTATATAGTTAGCACATTTACTTATTTGTTTTGTCATGCGACCGCCGTAATTTCTCATTTATTAAGTAAAATTTAGTTTTTCAATGATTATTTTATATTTTTAAATAATCTCTAGCAACTGGGCACGACCTTAATTTTCTATTGAAGTTATATTATCAATAAAAATATTTTCAATACAACAAACAACGGTAAAAATTATGTAGTCAATTCCTATACACTATTAGGTAAATGTTTTCTTCGATACATTCGGTACAATTACAATGAACATACCATACAGAACGTTTTAATGGCGCGAGTACGATAGACAAATTCTATCTAGTTTTATCCGATTAATTCCGGTTTAGGCTTATCCAGCGTTTAAATTTAATCCCAGCGACACGGATTCCTTTGTATCGCTTGTAATCGGTTTAGTGTTTAACCATCGCATTAATGTTTGGTTTTGTTTGTTAATAGACTTACAACTAAAATGTGGATCAGCTATTTTACATGTTAATCGTACACGATGTAACTGAAAATATTGAAATCTCTGTCAGGGCTTTCGAAACATTTAAGAGAATAAGATATAACGCTTTATTCATTTTTGTGTCTATGTAATTTTTTTTTAAATATTGTATACCGTATATTTCGTTAGCCCTGAATAAACGGGTTGATCATTGGTTAAATTTAATAAAAGCCATTATCCAAACTCATTTTTAATAATGTATCCAACCTACAGCAGAGCAGCCCAAAAAATTACAAGGTTTAGTCGAATATCGTCATATCTTAAAACGTAACTCATCAAGTCGTTGAATAGTGCAAACTGCAGCGTCTGCCCGTCGCTTGTGTGATAGACATTCCAGTATAATCCAATTAATTCCGCTTTAGACGCCGAGTATTCCAGATTTAATTTCAATGCCAATAGATTCGTTTGCGTCCTTTGTTGATTGAAGCCTATTGGTCTAGAATCACGTTTTCTACCCAATCCGATATGGAACTTAACCACAGCTTTATTGTGTGATATTGCTTGTTTACTGTTTAATTCCAGTATGATTGCTGTGTAGATGAGACGGCAAACAGATGATAGAATTATTTGCGCATCGAAAATCATGCGCGAATTTGAAAATAATTACCACAGAATTAATCAGAAGTATAAACAATTGAGTAATAAAGAAAGTAGATTTTTTATATAGATTAACAAAAATCCGACTGCTTAAAGATATCACTCCCACAATCTAGACGAGTTCTTGTTATAATCTTGGTTTGATTTTAGAAACAATTTCACGTTATTATGATAACAACGCATTTTTTAACTAAACCTTTTTAGTAAAATAAACTCGACCCTGCTGAATTTGTTTATCATATTAGTAATTATAAAGAATTACTTAGTTATCACTTAATTCTGATATTGACGTGGTGATTTCCATCACACTACTCTTCGATTTACTGAAGACAACTTTAAATAATTTGTACAACCGCTCCATCAATATATCGACAAGTAACAAGATGAGTCAGCACGGATGATCGAGTGATTCGCCGTACGGTTGATCGCGCATGTTCACTGAACATGTGAACATGTTTGTCAGTTACGTCATGCTTCGCCCGCCGTGTCCTGTTTCAGACTCCAAACGAATTTGATAGAACACATACCTTTTTGATTGGTTCGGCTCTGCTCGTTGCTAACAAAATTGTAAGTCGGTTTATATGTACAATATTTTATTTCTAAAATAAAAAAATGCTTATATTAACAAAAACTACTTTTGAGTAAAGGTCCTGAAATGAAATTAAAATTTTTGGCAAAAATTCAAATGATCTGGATTTTGTATTTTGAGGTACTTTCAATTTGTCAATTTCATGATAATTTTGCAAACCTATAAAACATGTTTGTGAGAATTTTTATTCTAAAAAAAGAACTATACGATACTACTATGTATGTATCACGTGATTTGTAGAGACTGACCTCTACAAAATAAAATATTTATATAGTTACTATTAACAAACATTTAAACAAGATGACTCGGCGCGAATGATCGAGTGATTCGCCGTATGGTTGATCGCGCATGTTCACTGAACATGTTTGACAGGAACTGTCCGTCTGTTCGTTAACTCTTGTTCCGTCCGCCGAGCCGTCTACCGTGTGCTATGTTTCAGATATCAAACGAATTTGATCGAGAACATGCTTGATTAGTTCGACTGGTTCAACTTGTTTGTTGGTTGATTTATTTCAACATTCATTCATTCTTTGTTCTTTCTTATAATCACAAACCTATCATCTCGTTTGAAAAACATATAGGTATATAATTAAGTACCTATTTAAAGTCGCAATCTCAATGAAATTAAAACTAAGAAGTGTTTTGCAAATCTTGGCTATTAAGTTAAATTATGATGGAAACTGAAGAACTATTGTGCCTTTCGAAGTACCAACGCATGACTTGTAACCACTAGCGGCAAACCATCCAATTCCCAACTTGACTCGACGTTGCTTAACTTTGGTTTCGATACACACCGCCTACAACTATACGCACTTTGTCATATATCCACTACACAGGTACCTACTCCCGTGAAACCAATTATTCCCGCGACTAAACATCGATATTCCCCGAAGTCAATCTTCGGGATAATTCGAGCGTCGTCACCGATCTTCCCAGTGAATTAACGCAACTCTTAGGCACACTGATTATAGCCTCCACCGCGCCCCTCCCACAAATTAATTGCTTCTAATGAGACACGTCGCCCTCCACATGCGGTTGAATATCACACCCCTACTTTTAAACTGTACACCTGTATGTTCAAGTTATGAGGTTGAGAATAGAGTGGTTTTCCCGTTGCGTAGTCTCAACTTGTTGTCATGTTGTACGGTAAGCGGATTACTATTATGTTAAAATGGCTGTCTCGTACGGAATTCAAGGCGGAAACAAGATTCCATAATGTTATAGTGTAATTTGCTTTGTGTCCTCACATCAACTGTTATTACAAAGTTCTAGATTACCAGTATTGTTAAACATTACATAATCAGTTTATAATGTTTAAAGACGTTACGCCAATTATTTCGGTAAGTTTAATACTTAATGACAAGGTACACACTGTATAGTTAAACCTAGACCATGGCGGCTCCATGTTAACGCTTATTTCTACTCTACCATAGCAGTGATCGTTGCTTATCTAGTTTGAGACACATAAATTACATTATTTTGATCGTTAAACCTAACGATTAGGCAGACATTAGCAACATCAGAGGCGTGGCCCATGCATCGCCGGCTTTATATGAGAGCTCTTTTTGCACCTTTTTTGAAGACTCCCATGTCATAGCGCTCCGGGAATACTTCAGGAGGAAGCTCATTCCACAGCTTACACGTTCGCGTCAAGAACGTCCGTGCAAACCGAACCGTGGAGGACCGCCACGAGTCCAGTTGGAATGACGTTGTTCCAGTTGATTACATTAAGATTTAATCTTCAATAGTTAAATTACTCGTATCGTTGTTATATTCAATTTGTTTTTAAATTTCACATACATCCTTACAATCTCAAAACAGCATACAACGAGATTAAAACTCCATTTTTCTACCAATATACAAAACCCATTACTATGGAGCAGAATATAAAAATTTGGCGCTAGAGTCTCCATATCGTTACGTGCGAGGCGGGACGAACATAAATCAAAAAGTTCACAAGTGACAACGGAGGACAGGTGTCAAAACTTATGTCGCATCGTTTAGGGTGACCATCATGTTACGTTTATATGAGGACATTTATTTTTGGTTGGTTTTAAAAGTTTTTATTTAGTCTTGATAGTCTCACAATCGTCGTGGCTTTTTTGACATATTATTACATTATGTTTATATTATTTATATTATTAGTTTACATTATTATAACATGTTTATTCAAACAATATAACATTAAAATTGAGCTCTAAATAAACCAAGGGCTTACCGGTCACCGAAACGTAGGATACCTTATGTTATTATTCGTTTTTACAATAGACTGTGATTTACTTGTGGGAAATATTTTGACCAATATTTAAAAACAAATAAAACTTATAAAATATTTACAAGGATTATACTAGGAATAATGTATTTTTTTAAAGATTTGTGTGATAATATTGTTTTAGCCTGAATAATTTTAACGCAGTGAAATAAAAATTATGAAATTTATAAGGAAAATACCTCACAAAATTGTCCCCAAAGCTTCGCCACCCTACACTTAACACTCGACTCTCGTCTTTCCTTAACTTTTCAGTTAAAGTTACGCCGGTCATATATTCACATTTTCGGACGGGCTGACTTAAAGAAGATTTATTATAAAGATCCATAAACAAGGGATGTCAGTGAGAATAATGCGGTTAGAGACTTGCCCCCAATATTATTTTTATATAAAAGGCGGGTCCCTTTACATATGTCATAGACCGTAGAGGAAACGGTAGCTTTAAAAATGCATACACAATTATATTAATTGTTTTTCTTTGTAGCAGTGATACCCTAGTGGTTAAAAAACGCACGAAGATACTGATACAAGAAAAATATCAACACCATCATCAACCCATTACTGTTCTTGGAACTGCTGGGCACGGATCTTCACTCAGAATGAGAAGGATTAGGCCATAGTCCATCGCGCTTGCCAAATGCGTATTGGTAGACTTCACATACTTTTGAAAACTTTTTTTAAGATTTCTCAGGTATGCAGATTTCCTCACAATGTTTTCATTCGCCGTTTACAGAAGTGATAATTAATTTCTAATACACTCATAACTTTGAAAAATAAGAGGTGTGCGCCCGGGAATTAAACCACAGTCCTCTCGATCAAGAAACCGAGTTTCTTAACCACTAAGTTATCACCGCTTTTACCACTAGGCTATTACTGCTTTTTTACTTACTCTTAACTTAAAAATTAATTGTCATATTTCAGAGGTCTTGAAAGTACAAGTGTACAGATCCACTGCCGCCACCAATGCAATAGATATTCCGCTCCAACGAGCACAGATCCACACAGATGCACATCAAAGCGTCGTGTCGTCCGACCGCTGATGTTTGAACTCGTGTCGGAATGCCGGCCCTGTTGCCCAGTCTTTGACGATTTAGATCGTTATCGTGTGTTATTGGTTCCGGTAGTATTTTGGGATAGATTTATTGTTAATTCGCTTACTGAAACGATACTGTATTTCGGGCTTCGTATTGTAATGTGAAATTTAACCCTGCAATTGTATTGCAATTAATTTGTATATTATATTTTAAGGAAAGATATCGCTTTACTTTTATCAATGAATACATCTTGCGAAATGATAAAACATTAACATTGACATTGAAAATGATTAGTAAAAATCTATGTAGTTTGAAAAAAAATGTTTGATTGAGCTGACTTTACATACATATCTATTATCTTACTGATTAGTATTTACAATAAAATGGATGTAAACTTGAGTAGATTTACTTAAGAAAGAAATACTGATGCAAAACAATAAATTGGGCATCTCGTCCAGATGCGCACAGATTCCGTTAATAATCCAACAAAAGATTGTTCAATTGAGCTCAGATAGATCAAAGCGCGCGGTTCGACGACATATCGTTTGATTAATCAACCGTTTGAACGAGGAATGTCGGATTCGTAGTTTGACGATTCCGATCGTTGTTGTCGGTTTACTGCTTCCAGTAGTATTTTCGACAGACCTATTAGTTTATTATAACTATTACATGCATTGTAGTAACTAAAAATATTTGTGGTACTGTACACAACCGGGGATCAATTTGCTGGAGTTTTTCCTGGTACGAAAGTATTTACTTATTGTATGTAATCTCGAATTCTTGAAAAAATTGTAAAATGAGATGCATTTTTAGAGCACGGGAGTTATTTGAAGCTCTATCGGCTCTATCAGCCCTATTGGCTCCTATCAGAGATCCGTCCACTCTTGAGGACTAAGAAAATATCTCATAGGTAAGTCAGCCAGCATCCACACCCAAAATTGCAAGAATTGTGTCTACACTAGATATAGAGGTGTTGGTGGACCTAACCCGCACAAACCATATTGATTCTTCTTCCTTTTAAACATTTATAGTGCATTTCTATCAATGCTACTTTTAGTATGCCGCATTAAAATTACGTAGCTAATAGGATCGATCTATACTCGGCCGATGCTATAAAATCATTATCAAATATTAATCCACGATATTGGATAACGCATTCAAATGCACTGACCCCGTCAATAATACAATAACTGATAATACTCCGCTCTAATGAGCACAGATGTGCATCAAAGCGCTTTCGACGTCCACGTTTGATTAATAATGTTCCGGCAGCTGACGGTTGAAAACTGAACGCATACTGTTATCGCTCGGTCTTTGACAATTAACTGTTATTCGCTGGAAAACTGCTAAAATTGACGAAATGAAATGTTTCCATCCCTCGATATAGCAATATCTATCCTCTATTTATGTATGAGATATGTAAAACTAAAATGAGAAGTCCTGACTTAGTCACTCACTGACTGACTCTACAACGCCAAACCTAAGCACGTGGACCACCAAAGCTAATTTTTTTTAACAGGGATTGTTTTTAATACGTAGATCGACGAGGAAGAATGGATTTTTAAAATTAGACCCTTAAGAAGGTGAAAAAGGCATTGAACATTTGTATGGAAATCCGTCAATTTTGAAGCAAGCTCTATGAAAGTTATTATCTGGCATTCTGTTTAGGAACAATTAAATACATATTTAACCGTTCTGGGAAAAAGGTGTAAGTTTGTATTTTATTAGGTTATGACTTACGCGCCTGAAGTCACTAGCAAGTCAGTTACAGATCTGGACATTAAAACAGATGTGAAAATTTATATTTTTCAAATGTGTAATGATTGTGATTACTGATGTCTACATCTTTCAATTTCATTTTAGGAGACACTTTTCGGTCTACTCACATTATGATACAATAGTAATGTGCAGCTCAAGCCTCTTCGCCACTGAGTCTCATAGCAAAGGGCATTCAGAATGAGACGAATGCAATTACTGCTCACTACCGCTAGCAATATTGTGATCCAACAGTACGGCAGTTCTAATTAAGCGAGCGTGTTTCATTGCACGCGGTGCGGGACCCGCTCGCTTGTGCCTTGCACTAAGCAGAATATTAAATTTACCTAAATTGGAATAGTTTTTTACCCAAATACAGAGGGTAATGTTTCTCGAGCGTATGTATGTATGGCTTATAACTTGACATGCCCTACAGAACAAACGGCTTGACAGATTTTAACATATGAGGTGTAGGATTCGTCTAACTGTGGAAGTAACATAAGCTATGTTTCTAAGCGGTCAGATTTTCTATTTTTATTATTATTCTCTAGTTCCAAAAAGAAACATAAAATTATTGTTCAAGAGATATGTAAACATACTGTGTTGTTCGTCTTCACTTATTACCTTGGTATAAACCTATTATATAACAAGCAATTAAAATGAAACGAATGCAATTAGTGCGCACCACCGCTAGTGATATTGTGATTTAATAATACGGCGGTCCTAATTAAGTAAGCGAGTTTCATTGCAGACTCGCGTCTGACAATATGTGTAATATTATTAACGCAACTGGAATACATTTTACGAAAGGGAGGGAAATTAATGTCCGTAAATGCCATATAAACTTATTACTTATTGTCTTAATATGTGTATTTCTATCTGTGAATGATTTCTTATGCAAAATTTGTGCACGAAAATGTACATAAACAACCACATTCAATTTTTAGTCACTGGTTTTATTATAGGCTCATCAACAACATTTTTAGATAATTACGAGTATTTCAATCACTCAGTATTATAATCTTCATTGAAATTTCTACCTCAATGATATTCCGAAGCCTATGGCAAGAAACAATACTGGCAGTTTTGAATTAAATCCTTGTCTCTGAATTGCATCCAGCCCTCATTCAAAGCGACTTTGAACGCAATTACTACGAGGAATATTGTGATTGAGCAGCTCAGCTGTCGTAATTAAGCGAGCTCATCCCAGTGACACTGCGTCTGGGTTCACTTACATTCACAACCAAAGATGTTATATACGTTCAGATTGCGCGTCGCGATGGAAGAAATATTTTTAAACAGACACTGTATACATTTTTGGCCAAAATATGTTCCGACATTTGTAAAATTCTTGACAGGTGGATTGTATAAAAATAACCTGAATTATTTTTCAGCCCCGTTTAGATGGTAATTGTGAAAGGCAGTAGAAATAATATGGTTCTACTGGGGTGTTACCATCGCTTCACCTATTTCTAGCGAAAAGAAGTTTTTAGGTGAAAGTTATGAATTTCAGCTGAATTACATATGAGGCGACTTTCTTAGTCCCAATGAGTGGAAGCGCTCTGTCGCTCATGGGCATTTATAACTGTCTACCCTCACTTACCAACAAAGGGACTAAGTGCTAGTTTGATATTGCAATCGTGTAAAAAATAATACCCTCGTCAAAAATTTCGTTAGAGTACGTTGTTCACTAATTACGTTAAGCTCACTCACCACTTTACCATCCGATAGTATCGGTGGCTTAACCTCAGTCTCTCTTCACCTGAACTACACTATAGTAGACACATGTGAGTAAATACACCTGAAACTATTCTCATTAAAGCAGCTCGTCGCCGCTCGAACTCGACGCAGTCGTTGAAGTCGTGCTCGCATTAGTGACAATTCACTGAGTTGCACTACTTATGTGGGAATTACAATTCACGACACAGTTGAGGTTTTATAATGTTTTATATTTCAATATATTTCGTCGTTTTTTTTTAAGTTTTACCTTAATATTTTTCACACATTTGCGTATGACTTCGTAAACAGTAGGTTATAAGTGCTCAATCTTAAATCTTAAACGCTTTCTACACTCACAGCCCCAGACTAGGATTCCCTGTATCGTGGATGGCATGGAAACACACGAAGACGAATACACAAACACTCAGACCCAGGACAAATATCTGAATTTATCACTCGGATATCTGTCTGCCCGGGGATCGAACCCGGAACTTTTTGCACGTCAGACCGGTATTGTGACCGCTCTGCCACGCGGGTTGTAAAATTAATTATAAATAAAACCTCAACCAATAGTATAACATTGCCACCTAATATTAGCGGTGGCTTAACCTCAGTCTCTCTTCACCTGAACTACACTATAGTAGACACATGTAAGTAAATACACCTGAAACTATTCTCATTAAAGCAGCTCGTCACCGCTCACACTCGACGCAGTCGTTGAAGTCGTGCTCGCATTAGTGACAATTCACTGAGTTGCACTACTTGTGTGGGAATTACGATTCACGACACAGTTTAGGTTGTATAATGTTTTACATTTTACTTTATTCTGTCGTTTTTTTACTAAGAAATTTACCTTACCGTCAGTTTTTAAAAACCTTTGCCGATCATATTTTCGTGATGTTTGACAATAGGTATATAAGTGTTAGATTTGTGAATATTTGTTTGCTTCTTAGTTCATAATATAATGAAAGAGAGCTTATTTGAGAAAGCATAAAAAATACAAGTGTGTTTGAATTCGTAAAATTTATGTATCAATAAAATTTATAGTTATTTTTGCTATAAGATAATATTCGGTCTTGTATACTTTCCGTCTAAACCCGTCAAATACTTTACATTGGAAAATAGAACAAACCACCAAAATACCTTTGTAGTTGTTTCGACCTAACTTTGGTACAGAAATGTACATGGAATCATAGTCTCGGAAGTATGAAAAGCATCATTCACTGCTTTTTCTTCCGTAGCTTTGTGTGAGCAAATTGGATACGAGTATGCAGTGTGGCAAGTGCTTCAGTTGGAGTTGCCATCGGTTTATTTTCAAATGGACTTCCTAAGCTTTTTACGGTTTTAAAAAGATCAGAAAAATACTACAAAAATAAATAAAATAATTTTGTCACGATAAGCAGTAATTAGAGTAAGAGAGAGAATAAAAGTAGAGTAGTAGGAACACTTTGAAGACTGAAAAGGAAAAAATAATTTATCAAATTTGATAAAATGATTGCATTTTTGGATAAAAAGTGGACACTGTCCTCCATAGACGTCTGAAATTACTAGTCATAAAGATTAGTTGCAGTACAGTCGAAGTCATGTTTCACATGCTCCTATAAAAGGGTGTTATTAAAGTAGTTTTCGAAAGTACTTGTGATTTTGACAGTAAAATTTCCCCATTGTTTGATTTGGTCACCCTACTACGGGTATTTCCATGCGAGATTGTGCACTTGCGTTCCTTGATTATGCCGACGGCTGGTGAATTAATGGAGACGAATGTGTAAATGAGTTTCTTTGTCAATTCAAAGGAAAAGCACAAAAGAGTTAAATTTAAGTGAAATCTTCTTTAATCATGTAACTAAATATATCTGGACATTTGTAAGGTAGGACCAGATACTATAAGATTAACACTGCTATTGAACTGCAGAAATAGGTAACTAATATAAATTAATTATCTCTTGCTATAACGGTGAAGGAAAACCTGCAGACCTCAAAGTACATTAAAAAAAATATTCTCTAAAATGTATAAGGGCTATCAATTCGCATTTGACGACCGCGACGGGCTGGTGTGCAAATCTCTCTTATGCTGAGAGGAGAACCACCCCCAGTAGTGGAATAATTGATTCACGAGGATGTAACCAAAGTCAAGCTACGAGGGTTCTACGACCTGAAAATTGTAACTCACTCATTAAATCAAAAAGTTCAAAAAGCCTCCATTAATTGGGTCTAGAACCGATGCACTTAACTAACAAAGCAATAAATTGGAAGATAAAAGGAAAGCACAGTATAAGCGGATTAAACTGAACGCCAATAAACTAGACAGTAGAATGAAAAATAAAACAAATATTGGCAATTAAATAGATGGATCTGAAAACAAGTACCTATTGATTGTTTTCCTTTCGATTCAATAAAGGTACTTAAATTAGTTAGTAGCTGGGCTTAGGTTACTGAAGTACGAACTTTTATTCAAGTACTTACGTACTTATAGAATTAGTTTATATTATTTTAGTTGTATTATAAGTAATAATGCCTATTTTATTATGAAATTGGTAATCATAGTTTACAAAGATTACTCACTCCTAACAAGAAAATGTAACCAGTTTTGATAATTGAAATTGTCACTGTCATCTATTTTCGTGTTTGAAAAATATTAAAAAAATGTAGTTTTTAGATCATTTATGAATGAAACGATATTTCTCCACACTTTTTCTTCGATTTCATGTATTTGCACCACTCGTACCTCTTTTTTATTTCTATATATTATACGTATCTGTTTCACTGTATCTGTAAAATATAACTTTAAGTTCACTTGAGGGAGTTTCATACAAAGATAGACAGTTGAGAAAAGAGATTCGGTGATTATTCACATTCAAGTATTGCAAGCTTAAGCTCATGTTCAACACACAAGTAACTTTTATTTAATCTTCACTATTTCGAGATTTATTTAATCTCACTATTTCGAGGGTGACAGCACTTACATTAGTGCTCCCCGAAACACGAAGCAAAGTAATATTAAGCTACGTTATAGCTGAAACAATATTTCTCACTCCGCGACGAATCGAGAGGTCCATTAAAGGCTCAACGGGGAGGCCACCCCACCAAACTCAGGAGGTGCTCCGTATATGAACTGTACAGGGTGTTCGAAATCATTAAAATTACTTGTTATTTTTTCTTTTAAATATTATTCTAAATTTTTATTGCTTCCGTGTTTCCATGTCTATCTATTTTAATTTAATTACTCAGAGGAATTAATATGTAATTATTTTAATATGGTAGCGTAATAAGATATGACCGCCAGTACTTTTTATTAAAAGCTTTTTATGAATATTTACGTATTTAAAATAAATTACGCGTTCATTAAATGGTATTATACTACCATAGGTATTTTCCACGATCATGAATAAAATTCTATATGGATTTCGATAATACGACGTATAAATGTGTACATAACTACCTACAATAATTTCGGTTATGTTAAATTTAACTGTAAGATGCATTTATTTCTTTAAACCTATTTTAACACGCTGTATAAGGATTCCCAGTTTTGATAAGTTTATGTATAGTAAATACGTTGTTTGATGCGTGTATCTAAGACATTACACACAGACGTATACATAATATATGCATATGTTGATAGTTATTGTAACAATATTAAGGACTAAGATTATATACAGTAAAATTTTACGTGGTTTTGACTATATAGTTAATACAATGTGAAAATGTAATTTATTACAGATTACGTAGTATAGTACATTTCATTCCTAAGAATGTATGTTCACGGTAGATGTAATATATCTGGTTCAATAAACCAGAAATATAATATAAATTGTTTTAGGAATAAAATCATTTATACTATGTTTAGCCTTAGTTTGTTATTAATTCAATGTCCAATATAAACTATTGAGTAAAAATCACAAAAAATCATTATTAAAATCTTTAACATAATAGCAACAAAATAACATTTCACACGGTATCTTGTAAAATACTATTATGGACGTTAGTTATAACTTAATGGCTTTGAAAGCGGCGAAACCAATATCACTAATATTGAAGATTGCAGGTGCAGGGCTACTGCAACGGAATACTTAATAGCGTTGAACCGAGATAGGTGAGATTATATTCAGAATATGGAAGAATTTTGTTATAAAACTCTTTAATATCTGTAACACATGAGATGTAAAGAAAAGAGTTTTAAATAAGTTAAATATACGAATATTTCAACATTTGAAATTAATCAATTTCAATCGACACATTTTGATGAAAAGGGAAGTCTATGAAAGCTTTGACGGTTGTCACAACTATAGCTTTTTATCTTAATATATAATAGACTAAAGCTACTTTTTGTTTAAATAGAAACACTCCAACTTAGACTTCAAGACATCATCGCATTTGAAGGTTGGCCACATAAGCGAGGCGTTGGTAGCGCAGGAGTCATTTCTATTTGGGCTTATAACAGATATTCTAGACAGCAACGACCGTATACCAACAAATGGTCCTCACACTTTCACCTTCATAAATATCCATAATCGACAGTGACCACCTTTCATTAGTTTACATAACCCCTTGTGGTTTAACTCCGACGGAACAACCGCCACATCTATTTCTGCATAATAACAGCAGTGTTAAGCGCCGCTGTGTTTTGGTTTGAAGAGTCTGGTAACGGAAACCAATTTTTCCAAGGGGTTCCAGTTTCGTCCTCAGGGGTTGCGGCGCATCTGTGGCCGACTTCGGGTAGGAATATCTAATCCCATCTGGAGCTGATTACAGATGGCTATGGCTGCAGTAGTCACTTATAATCAAGCGGACTGCATGCTCGTTTGTTGAGTTGAATTTAATAAAAAAGCTACAACGCTAAATATTCCAGTGACATGTTCTTGTACAGAAAGGGACATAAAATGGGCAGTTGAAACAATCTTAGAGACAAGATGATTATGTGGAGATCCCAAAACACTCGTTAGCAAAGAGACAGGACGGCACTCACAAATTGAAGAGGTTAGAGAGAAATTTACCGAGAAGAGACTTGAAAACGTTACAAAAGGAATTTCTTTTCTAACTTTTTCGAGGGTGTTTTATGTCTAAAAGGGTAAATGTAAATAAAATAGCTAAATGTCAGGATTTCAAATCTGAATTAGTAATTTACGACGACGTAGTAACGGGAATGTGGTCGATTAAATATTTTTGCACTAAATGACACATATTTGTATCTGTTAAAAGTATTTATTACATGTGATGCTATTTTTGAATACTTATAGTACTAGGCCTTCAGGTGAAGGTACGTGTCTATGGTTGTAAAAAGGTAGAGACTCAAATCTTATTTGCCATTCATGGGTGGCACAAACACTAGACGGAAGCGAGCTCATTGTAATTTCGTAAAAAGCCAACAAATATGATTTTATGAAATTTGTTAAAGACGAGATTTTACAATCCTATAAGCGAGATGATACTACCGTGTAATAATTTGAAATATCCATTAAAACGCTTGTAACTGTTCAGCTAATAAAATAACATCTCCAAAAACAATTTCAGCTTTCATTCGCTTCGAATACGGCGTCATATAAATCGCGGTAACGGCCACTTGGCTGCGCCGAAGCTTTACTAAATTGCGCCTCCCACTCTCCAAATTGATTACAACACACGGTATAGTCTAAACAAATACATTACATGAGCCAATTTAACCTCTAAACGAGGTAATACATGAAAAATAACGAATAAAGTTAAAAGGTAGTTGATTTTGTAGGGAGTTTGAGCATGTTTGAAATTCTCGGATATTGAAAGTTACATATACAATTATGATTATGGAAATTACAATTGGATAAGTGTTACAATAAACCTTTTCTACGCAATTCTATGATAGGATTCCAGGTAATGTTAGTACCATCATTACAGGTAAAAACCATAATAAAAATAAGGGTCCAATCAAATTACAAAAACGATGTCATCTTAAAAATATAAATAACAGTATAGATATCAGTCTGTTCGATAGGGGATAAAATCCTTTGCAAGGTTGACCGGTCACCACACTAACTACGCACGATTTCCTCCTAAAACGATGCTACTAGGAGTCGTTTTATTTCGAAATGGTGCGTATAATATTGATAAACAAGGCCAATGTCTCGTCCTTTCCCAAACCCATTGACTCGCATATATACTTTCTATGCTGTAATAAGCTATTTCCAACCATTAAGCCATTTTTACAAGCAATCATAATCTAGTGATGGTAGTGGTAACGGCGACTTTCAAATTTATATGCGTATTAAAAATTGATATTGAAGTGATAATTAACTTGCTTAAACGGTGATGGAAAACATCATGAGGAAACCTGTTTGCTTACGTCAGAAAAAAAGTTTTCACATGGTATGTGAAGTCTACCAATACGCACGTGGCCAGCGCGGTGGACTATGGTCGAATCCTTTTCATTCTGAGAGGAGACCTGTGCCCAGCAGTGGGGTAGTAATGAGTTGGTGATGTTGATGATTAAGCCATTTCACTCAATTCAAGGTTTACAAGAAAACAGTAACTTAATCTAGCTAGAAAGTCACTACTTTCACTAAGCTGCGACTTATCAAACTTGAAAGCACGTCATTAAATAGACATAGAAGCGACCTAGGAACAGGCGTGATTTGATTAATATTTAATTAATTCTAGCGTAGGTACTCGTATCCTTTGAAGTATACTTAGTAAGATGAAATTCTACAAGTTAAAGGCTAATTTCCTAGCAAAATGCCAAGTAAGATTACACAAGATCATTAAGAACTTAGTTTAGGATCGACTACAAACTGTAAATAGTTTGCGGCTGTTTAGATATGTATACTTTAATAAGGTAGAGCTGTAAATGAGTTGGAAACTCCCTTTCTCGGGAAATTGTGGTGTAAGGCTTTATCTTTCACTACCATGTCCATTCAACAATTCTCTTCCTGTATGTATAATAAATTAATTGGTTCGCGTTCATTGAATACTTACTGGTAATTTTAATCTCAGTTCTAATTATGTAAAAAAAAATCTGTTTATTTTAGTTTTTTTTTTGCCGGAGTATCTGTGAGTAGACAAGAGAATTTGTTAACATAAGAAGTTCTCGTAAGTTTGGTGATCCCTTAAATATACCTAAAAGGTATCCCATATTAGTCTTTGATAATGATTTCAGTGTACATACTACATATATGAAGTAGTTTTTCCAAGAATCTCTTTCTAGATTGTAATGGTACTACATAGTAGAAGTCTAAATTAAAATTGTTACAACATTCCAAAATATTTTCTTTGTAGCCGTGTGAAAAACCAAAAATATATTACTATTATATAATAATACCAAGCGGTTGGTGCTGGGCTTAATTAAAATTTTCTCTACAGTAATAAAATCGGCCTAATTTTACCAACAAGAACATTACTTACCTCCTTAAGCCCTTGCTCCGTTGTCAACGAGCTGCGACAAAAGTAAGACGACTTAATAGTTTGAAAACTAAAGCCAATTTATGAAATAAGGAACCAATTTTTTTCTGTATTACAATGGTCCCGAAAAATATCTCAGAACACTTTGCTTCGAATATAGTATAGGCAAAAAATATTGTTAATGCTACCGTTGTCCCATGAAATAAATAATATGTCGTAAATAGGCCTAAATATTTTTTTTTTTGTTAATTTAACCGAGGAGAGAGGACTTGTTAAACCCTTGGTATACCTATTATTAGCATCTCTGTCTTACAAGCCTACAAGCAAAATATAACAGTTTTACTCAAGTATTATAAGACAGAATAAGGTTTGGCAGTGATACCAAAGAAATTCGTTATAAATATGATTTTTTTCTACTTTCATTTCAAGTTTTTTGCTTTTTTTTTTTAAAAAAAAAGCAATCCTTATACAACTACAAAATCGCTTGTTGCCTGTCTTTACTCGTTTACAGTGGAACACACCCTTAATTTCACGTGAATTACTAATCCGAGATAGCATCTGTGATCGACATCAAAGGGACATTTTTGGGACCATAAAGTGAAACTTATTACTGCCTTATAAGGAATAACTTAACTAAGGACATTCTCGGAAGTTATTTGTAAAGCTTTTTGATCGATTTAAGCTTTCTGTATTCGATCGCAATGTCATTGTGTGTCCGTGATTTTCTTAAAGCCTACTCATCGAATTAGGATGGGGCGTTGGTTATACACATTCAATTTCATTGCTTAATCAATGAAATTTGTCACTAGATTAATTGGGGTTTAATCTACTGCTTACTAAGTTGCCCAAGTACAGTTTGGCGGACTTCATGGGTCCAAATGATATTTTTATAAAACTCTCTTAATAAAATCTTTAAAAATTAGTAACGAAAACTCTATCACAAATAAACCAAATCATAATTAATTTTCAATAAATTAATATCTTCGCAAAATTCTCTTAGAATTCAAACCTCGGACACCCATTTTAAGTCAAATATCAAACCACTAGGCGATCTCTGCATAGCCTGGTTTCGCTAATCTAAATATAAGTTTCGGTACAAAATCTGTGTTATCGAGGGAAACAGCTGCTGGCGCCGCAATTTGGTGTTTACTTCCAAATCCCTGTTCAAGTGTGTTTAGTTTATAATGGAACTGGATTTGAATATTCCTGTGCAGTACAATCTGGGTCGTTGTGTTACAAAATGGAAATTTAAACTGAAAATTATATAGCGTAGTTGAGAACTGTTTTTATGTTTTTTAGAACCTACGAGAATAGAAGACGTGTATGTTTTCTTAATATACTTTTTCACAGTAAACGTAAGTAGCAGAACTTTCTAATTAAGATAGGTAGTATTGGAACCCTGAACCTTCGAAGTAGAAGATATTATTTCGTATCACTTGACTGTCACGATTTCTACTATACCTAGTGCAAAATAACTTAAACAATAGTGAATTCACTTTTTTATCGAATGTCATCAGGTAAATTAAGTTTACATAAGAAATACCCGAACTAAAGAGAAGTGTTATATAATGGAAACCTATTAACGTAGCAACGGCGTAGAGTTATGTAAATAACACTAAAGAAACTTCAAAGCAAATCTTCAATACACCGCATTTACATAAGGGTAGCCCTTCGTGGTCCGACTGCGGCGGTTAAATAGCAATGTTAAACTTTACAGAGTTCTGGTTTGTATGTATGTTTTGTTCTGGTGAGTATGGTAAGGCAGAAATGCACCACAGGCTCCCAAACTTAGTACTTCAATACACCAACGCATCTATAAGTCAAATCCTATTTGAGATCGATTACATATGCCTTGCTCACTTGTCATCACGCGGGCTGTCTTCGTTCATAACTTTTATTCCTTAAAACATAAGAATTCAGATATTAAGATTTAGTTATAAAATAAAAGCAATAATCAATGTACATTTACAGTATTTAGACTCTCAATTATTGAAGCAGAAACAAATTCACTAAAAAATACAATAGCAACAAACACAAGCGACTAAACCAAATGAACAAAAGTGAAGAAGAAGAACAAATAAAAGAGAAGTGCTGAAAAAACCAGCGCCATCAACTCATCGACGACACTAAATCATGTAAATAGCGCTGAACAAATTTAGTACCGAACGACAGTGTAGAACACGACAACGCATCAGATTTACATAAAACATTTGCACATTTTAGCGTAGCTGGGGACTTAAACACTGTGAGTTAGTCTACAGATGGTATAACTACAAATAAAATACTAGTAGACATTTCTGTAACTGTGGATTAAATCAAATCAAAATTTTGAATAGAAATCTAAATCTAAATACTACAAATATACTTTGCTAAATGCAAAACAAAATACTAGGTAACGACAAGTTTAAATAAAAACGGTCCATCCCTGATAATGTAAATACTGTAGATACTGATAACGTAAATATTTTAAAAGAAGTAACAACTAATTCCAAAATATTATATCTAAAAATTTCGCTTGAATACCTTGCTTATTAGTTATTATTATATAATTAATAATTTCTTGCCCGGAGATCGAACCTAGGTGTCTTTGCAGCGTAGATTATATCAAAAGCAAAAATGTAAACTTTTAATAGCATCGCAAGTCATTGGCAAGTTACGGATGAACGAAGTTTCATTTCAAGCACGGCGGCGTATTCAGCGCATAGAGATTTTGTTATTCGTTTCTCTGTGTTCAATAGAAGGGTCATGTGGAATTTGTAGGTGATCAAATTAAAATGAGAAATAAACGTAACGCCTTAACACAAATCCCCGCAATAGGACTTTGAGTATAACATATACCATTGAGTGCCTACAGTAACGCTAAAGAAACCGCTTCGCCACAGGGGTTGTCGAAATGAGATAGAGATTGGGTTTGCTTTATCATCATATATATATTATTAACAGTCTTTGCACTATACTTTGTTTATGACGCAGATCTTAGTATGCGAGTAACTTCTTAATTGTTTGTGGTGGTTTAAATCTTGTGGATCAGACACCCCTTTTCCACTTCCATTAAATAAATTAATATTCCATACATGGAATTACAAATCCCTGCCTTTAACGCTTCCTTATCTTTCAAATTTACATTCAAAAACATACTTTGAACATTAATTTCCCAATTTTCTGAAATTCTCACATCGACGTTTTGGCAACATTTTCTTTAAGACAAAATGCCCATAGATGTTCAGATCATGTACCCTCGATTCATTCATTCCGTTCGATTTGTTGTAAGGATGCCGCATCAAAAACCAAACAAAATTATAAAAAGTGCATGTTAATGTACTACCAGGAAATCTGCCAAGTCGACAAAATACTATAATAATGATTTTTACTATTGGCGTTGCTGCATTTTGAAATTCTATATTGTATTGCTACTCTTTAGATTATTTGTGGGTCAACTTTTTTAAATCTTTACCAATGTCCATCTACATGATAAAAAACTACTTTTTAGACAACATTTTATAATTCTAAATCCATCCGTCTACCGACTCTGGATGGACATATGAGTATTACGGTGTGTAACATTTTTTGTTAATAACTCACCTGTAGTGTGGAGCTAAGGCGTTATAATATAAGATAGGTTTAGAGTAGTATTAAGTCAGTTATAATAAAGACCTCATTCGTACAACACGCCTCTCAATCCCTAAGAGCCTGCTTACATTCACTACATGGCGACCCTGCCTGGCCGGTGCGCGTGTGGCGCTGCCACGTTGCATGCGCACCGGGAGGCGTTCGAAATGGAAAATAAATAACAAAACAAGTACTAGGAAGATTACGTAGAAAAAATAAGAAGATATATAGAGTAATTAATATAGAAGAAATTTATAAGAAGATACAGGATTTGAAAAAAAAATGGATTAGACAGGAACTCAATACAAATAACTACCGAAAATGAAGACAAGAAGAAAATTTAAAAAATGGACGTAAAAAAAATGTGAAACAGAAGTTGAAATGAAGAGAGAAAATATCACCAAACCAAGAAGATGAAGACGACATCATCGAAAACATCTCAATGATCAAATAAGAACCAAATCAAGGACATCGTGCAAGAGGACATCATCGATTCACGGCAAATAACATCGGCAACGAGTTAGCGGACCATGACCTGTCATCATCATGGCCCATCATCGAACAAGACGCCTCTCAATCCCTAAGAGCCTGCTTACATTCACTACACACCGTACTGAGAAAAAACATCATCGTTAATCCACTATCCATTGTAAAATGTGTAATTAAATAAATTTATCCTTCGTTCATTAACATTTTTCATCATCAGACCTCTATATGTACAAAATAATAAAGTGGATTATAGTGTCAAGTATTCTTGCACGTATTGTATTATTACGTACATTTATTCCATACCATCATTCACTTCACGTCATATTCATCTGGTATCATACGAGTATATTTTTCCGCAATGGACGAAAATTAATGACGGTGCCACAAAAACAGTTTGACGAGTAACTTCATATTGTCATTTCCGCGTGACGTAGTATGCATGTTAAAACTTCACTCTTATCTTTTCCTCCAGCCCAAAGAAGTATTACTTCAAAAATGTACGAAAGTAACGTACATACGTTACGTTATTTACGTTGCACTCTTTCAGCCAGCCAACAACATCAACATATATAATTCGACGCAACCCCGTGTTTTAATTACCCTCTGCGCTGTGCGCTAACGTTGTTGAGGGCTTCCCGGACATAAAGTTCTAGACGAGCCCTTTAAATAAATTTGAGTTTTATAGTAATTGTTGCAGCAATGATTACAATTGCAGTCAACGAAACAAATAGAACGAACTTAAATATAGCTTATTTCTATGTTAACGAAATTTAAATCTAGACTTATTTTTAATTCTTATCCAATATAAGACTCGATGTTAGATTAAGTTGGAACGCTACCTGTAAATGTCTCGCCACTTTTATAAGACAGCAAAAAATGTAGCGCTGGTCCATTCAAACCCCGAAATGCTCTGCGCGTCTTAATTACATAATATTTAGTTTTTATTTGTGTCTCTTCCAGTAACTCCACATCCGCGGTTGAAGCCGCAAGCAGCGACGCGTGGCGGCTATCTCCGGCAACACGCCTGCGAGGGCTTGGGCGGCGGATACTCGCTATTGCATACACCGGATAAAAAGAAACGTGATCTCCAGTTTTTAATGAATTAAATTTATTTTCGGGACAGAAACTCGTTTCATTTTAAAAACAGAATTCAAATAAAACGAAGTGTGTACCTACAACTGTACATGCGGTTGCACTAAGTTTAATTAGAGTACTGAGTTACTGAGTTCAGTTTGTTTTAGTTCAGTTTGTCTGCTAGTCAATGAGTACTTTGAAAATGACGACGTTGACTGAAAATTAATGTTTTTAAGGAAAATAATGTTGATGTGGAACTTGTTTCTGGAATACATCTGTTGACTTTTAGTAACATGATTATTGCTTTAGGGATGCTTTTAAAGTTTGAACGCGTTGCATAAAAATAATTAAAACTTCACATTTCGGGGTAGTTCTTTGACCCTTAAGGTAAAAGTAAAGTGCGGTGATACAGACAAAGTATTTCGTAACTCTAAAATGTACCCCTAAAGTTTATTGCGATACCTATTGCTTGTGTATCATATATTTGATAAAATACACATTATTTCTGCGTGTTTTGTAAAAATGGAAAGCAAACATCTGTTATATACAAATACGATTCATTGAGCCGGAATGTGTAGGGAAAAGATTAATCTTTCTTTATCGTTCCGTCAGCCAGTGTAAAGATATTTGATACACATTTATATAACATTTTATTTAGGATACTAAAATAGGTGCTAAAGTGAAATATCGTAGAATTTTAGCCTTATTTATATATTTCTGTCTTTTAAATGAAGCGAAACTTAAGAAACAATGCCCTTAAAGAATAATATTGCAGAACAAATAAATTACCATATATTTCGAAGCATATTATGAACAGCCTAATACTAAAAATAATAACTTATTTAATGAAGTTACCCGTTAAGACATTCAACCTTATTATATTCATAAAATGTAGAGTTTTACAACATAATATTCTCAAAATTTATGTGTATAATTCTCGAAAAACAATATCATTTAGTTTATCTTTCAAGCTTTTATGAAGTCTTCAAGATACATCTTCACGTCTCCAGTATCCACTGAAGCCGCTAATTGTTTAGTGGCTACACGATGGGCTGGAGGGCCAAGGGCCATTGTCTCGGTAATGAATAGCAATTGCCACTTCAGCCCATCGGCCCTCTATTATCTCAGTATTCAGGGCGATCAAACGACCTTTAATAGAGGTGGCAAAGTGATTGAAGATAGAAAACTTTTTACGATTAGTACCGTTTTGTCACTCGATATTTTTTAAGATAAGTTTTATGAATCATGGTAATGTTACTATGGAATAAGAAATTCATTTTGTGCTTTTACACAGAATTTATCCTATAATCACAATATTGTAAGCGAGAATTAACTTAAACATTGTTACAGTTAACTTAAACCACGTGGATAATATTTGAAAGAGAATCCACGCTTGCAAAATATAAGTTAGACCTTTGAGAATATCATGGAAAAAATATTAGAATCCATACTAAACATCACACATTGACGACTCTATTGTCCCAGCCCAAACTTTGCCTCACTGATTAAATTTTCAATCTTTTCAACCAAATCCACTTGACTATGGTGACAACTGCGCCATTATGATTTCAAGAAGGGCGCGTGAACACGTCAAAGTATAAAAGAACTTAAACAATACCACTCCATCAAGTGTATTAAAAGGGCACAAAGACCTAAGGGTTAAATGGGACAAAACATTCCACGAATAACTACTAGGGTTGAAACCATTGTAAGACCAATAGGCACTATACGCTACCCTAATTTTCTTAATTATTGTGCTTTGAGTATTAAAGTTATATTCTACAGCGCTATGAAGTGCAAAAGTATCGGAAAATCATATTTTTATGTCGTAATTATCGATACGACGATGTCATGATGATAGACGATGTCATTATTAATATTTACCAACTAATTAGGCGAATGAGGAACATGACCGTTCCGTGATACATTGAACTCTATTAGGTAATGTTGGACCAGAGGCAAACATAAATCATTTAAAGTAAAGTTTAGGAGACGTAGATGTTTTGAAATAATGAAGGTCGACCTAAATAAAAGACTTGATAAATTATTATGTACACGTATGAAAAAAACAAAACATATAATAAATAAATGAAGGTGCGTAATTGGTCATAATGCATTTCTTACATTCGATTCAGTTTACTTCGGTACTTTTGATAATTACTTTCAGTAAAGTACTTTAGTTTTATTCACAAATGCTTCTTGTTCATTAGATCAAAAAATCTCTGAAACTTACTCTGTAGTAATTTCTGTCATAATATCCAAAGGAAGAATAACCTACAAATATTTAAGTAATTAGGAAACTGGTCCCTCCTTAGGGAAAAGTAAAAAGGTACACGGAAAATATTTTTGCGTTACTAACATATTTGTGATGCGAGTTTAATTAAGTAATAGCCAATACAGTATATGAAGGATATCTACGACCCCAGTTAAGGGTATTATTAATTTCATTCAATACATTTATTTTTACGAACAAGTACGAGTTTCTCACTGCAAATATACATCAATATTTACGTGAACTAGTGAAAAATAACAAATAATATTTCAATATCACTGCTATTTTATTTATTGTTAGTACCTGAATACAGAAGTAAATCAATATACTATAAAAATATCACTTAGAGGCAATGCAGGCGTCGGTGTTGCGCAAGGTAATGTGGTAGGGCCGCTGTTTAAATAGAAAAACGATGTTATCAAACACCAGTGCATAATTGCGTATAATATCGGAATCGCTGAATCGATATTGGCCGACATCGCAACGATGCAACCATTCGTCTATGCAGCTCGGTTTGCGTGTCACACGCTACTACATACACTACAGTTAAAAGACTACAACTCCGCAATCGACTTTGTTCGAACAAATTCTGTATGTATTATACTCAAAGTCGAAAATCCATTGTAGTAGGGTGATTTATATATTGTTTTGTCAGAATCTTCGCGTAGTCTTATCAAGTTAGTAGTACAATTCGCAAGTAGCGAAGGTGAGTCACCAGATATCGGATGGAGGTTTCTATTTCGCCTTGTTGATTTTAAATTGGTGTTTTATCGCGCTCCTTCTATCGGTACTATCTTATTTCGTTAGGTTTGAAAATAGACCCGCTGTTCTAAATTCTTCACAATAAACAGAACAACTAAAGATGAAACATACAATTAGATATGAACGATTAGTAGTTAGATATTAACGACGAGTAGTTTTACTCTTCACTGAGTTAACTAACAATCTTGCTTAGTAGTAACAAGCAAGTTATAAATAAACTCCGTCAACAATTTACAATGAATAGCTTTGTCTGTTATTTTCTACGTGAACGAAGAGTCAAAGTTACGTACCTATCTACTACGGATTGCAAGTAACTTAAATTTACTGAAGATTGATATTAGTTCCGTAGCTCCATGTTCCGTATTTAGTTCTTTTTTTAATCAAAAATTCAAATGTGAAAAGAATCGTCAATAAGTACATCATAGCACAGCAGAATTCAAATTCCACTTGTCTTTACGCATTTAAAACTAAGTATGTACTTATGTATGAATGTTTATACTGTAACCTGTAGTGAATAAAAAGCTATGAAACGTCATACTCCTCATTATACTTAAAATTACAAAACAAACCTATTCTCTACGATAGAACTAAACCACTCTATACGATACATTCAACAGCTGAGTACAAAACAAACTTTCCATTAGGCAGATTCAATTCGCCGAACCGCCCTTCCATCGAAGGGAACGAATTCATTACATCCACAGAATTGCCACTTTGTTCTTATCCACTTCAACTTGTTACCGGTCAGCTTAACTGCATGACATTCTAATTGAGTAATTGGAACGTGCTAGTATGGTATCTTTGATGGAAAATGGGATACATAGGTATCTACTATTACATAATTGATTAGACTGTTAATGTTTGGATGTGGGTGCGGGTGTGAAAGTGATATTATATAAGAAATTCTGATATCATCCTGAGAAGCTAAGCGATAATTCCATCTATATAGCTATAATATATCATAAAAGCAATTCAAACCTGTACTAGTGGAATATTTTGACGAGAGCATCTCTGTATCACATGTCTATATTTTCAATATCGGCGTTTCTCGCTTCTACAAGCCTTTGTTTTGTCTATATCAATTGTCTACTGAGCACGTGTCATATTCCACTTGGTATTTGCATTGAAATTCGAATGTGAAATAGAAGTAAGTATATATTTGATTACGGATTACTCACTTACCATGAGAAATGGCAGATGCAAAAAAACGATGAGTATATGAGTATCTACCATCATGCATTGATGATGGAAATATAAAACCAGAAAAGTGAGAAAAATCTCAAATCTACTGGACTTCTGAAGATAAACTTCGATCATGTTCATGTGAACTAAGACTTCCATGCATAGAATTTTATTTCGCTACGAAAGATTGGAGATATCCCATCTCGGAGAATTTCAGGATACTGGACATCGTAACAGTAAAAACAACTGTGTTGTACGAGCGGCAATAGCTGTATCACTTAAATGAATTTGTACAAATGTAACTTCGCTCTCAGAAGTTCCAAATTTAATGAACGGAAAGCTTCAGGGAGGCCGTTCCGCTTGATTCGTGAAACTTCCAGATTGAAGTCTGAATAATACATAGCAGTCCCATTTTCGGATATGAGATAGTAATTTGCTAATTGGTTTTATGAGATCTCGTTTCGCACTTTCCTGAGACAGATAAAATATTGGATGGACCGAAAGTGAATTCCGTGGAACCGTATAATTTTAGTACGAGACGGGAAAATAAAATCAGATTAGTCTATACCATTTAATGTTAAGCGGCTAGCTAAATTTTTATTTTCAGTACGCTTATTTGGTATTTCATTCTCTAAGATTTAAGATTGAATACATTAAGAACCCTGTACGTTCACATCTAAAGTTAGATCACAAATAAGTTGCCTTTGGGGTCACGATGAAACTACTCACATTCAAGCTAGAAAAAGCAGCTTTGCACCATCGCTATCAAACGATCGGTTGGTAAATACAAAATAATTATTACATTTGAATCCTATTTCCAAAATTTTCAATAATATCCTTAACTCGAACACGTTAGGAAATAACTTGCACACTGAACCCGCTAGGTAACTTATTGACGTTAAAGGAGAAATATGGCTTAATAAAACACTCACGTGGCCTCGGCGACCAACGGCAATATTGCCAGGATATTCTTAAATGTCACAGTAATTTGAAAATACTGGCGAATATCTATTTGGTTATACTCGTACCTGTTTGAAGATCAATTTAGGATAGTGCCATCTTAAACATTAGCTTACAGCTGGATAGCAGAGCGAACCATCTTTCTTGTACGTTACAGACAATAATAATCATGACGCTTAAAATAAGGTCTAAAATACTTAAGGTAATCATACGTCTGTTCAGTTCGTTCGATCTCTATACAAAGAAACAATCTTTGATTCCGTATTTGCCCATTTGGAGACAAAATTTGAAAAACCCCTTCTTAGCATTTACCTGTTTTGTCTACTTGTGTAAGTAGGTTCAAAATCTTATAGACCCATTCGTTTTAATAAATAGAAAATAGATTATGAAGCCCACATACATATTCCACAATATAGAACAATTCACTTTTCTCAATGTCTGTTAATGTTCCACAATAACAAATCCGAAACCAGAATCCAAACTGATCCATTAATTGATACACATTATTTTTCCAGCAGCAACGAATTATTTGTATCGATGTACGTCATAATATTGGGTCGGGTATTATTTTGTAACGTCTGTAATATCTATACAGAGAATTTCAAGTTATACAAATGTGCCTTTGGTAACGTCTCTACGATATCATGTATTATTCTTCGCAGGTCCAAGCACGAGTGCTATTTTAGTCTTTTTAAACAACTCCGGAGAGTAATTTTTTTCGCGCGTAAATGTATAATCGTCTCATTCTTTGACATGATCTATATCTCAAACGGCTTGACGGACTTCTTTTCTGAAACACCTTGCAAACGCTACTGAAAGTTGATGATGTTCAAAAATAATACTGTATATAATAAATTTAAATATAAATTATTCATTTTATTTTATATTGAGTTTTAGTGGATAATACGTAGCCTAAAAGCGTAATCCTGCATAAAGGGATTAACGTATGCATATGAACTGAGCTTAAAAGTAAGCATATTTTATTTCTATTGACCGCGCTAACATTTAACAAGCCCGCTTGTGACTCTACATGAAAATTCGTGACTAATCCGATATTGCCTGAAGAATAGGCCATGCCGTCTATTGTAAAGGCTCCTTTTGTAACCATTTTTCGAGTCCACAGTGGTTTTACAAATAACTAGCTGGATGTGTACATACGGCAATTTATTATGTAAATAACGCGTCGTTTACATTCAGAGCCTTTTATACATTCGCATATAATAAATATCGTAAAAAAATAAAATGTTATACAAAACGCAATTTAAGTAAATAAAATTTACAGTCCATCAGAGCTCGTGTAACATTACGATTAAATTACTTTCGCCGTATTTACTTTAATATTGCTTCTACATTACTCACGAAATATGAAATATGAAAATGATAGGTTATAATCCTATCTGTTTTGTTAGAGTAGGAAGAGGCATTAAATACAATAAAGAGTATAAACTTCAAAAATCTCAAAAGTAGGTATATGACCAATCATTTTCCTAATTAGCTTGACATCATTTCAGTAATCAACGTCAACGCTCAATATAACAATACCGTGTGTTTTCAACCAAATCGTAATTTGTAGCGACGGTATCGCGACCATTGTACAGTTTAATTAATGTTTCCAAATATAAATACGACTGAATTTCCGTTTAGCGAGCTAACGAGATTAATAACGCAGTTTTATTACAAATGTACGACTGCTATGTTAGGGGTTATTACCATTTACTTTCCCATCGTTATTGCCAATCTCCACATAACTAATTTGGTCCGAAATTAATTTCAGTGAGGTGGATGGTAATATTTATAAATTATTGTTATATAACACCGAAATAAACATACCAAAGCTTTAAATAGTCCTATAAGCTACTGTCACTTAAAAATCTATTGGCATATGAACTTCGCGTCCCACTGCTGAGCACAAATTTCTTTTCGAAGTGAGATAGGCTTTAGGCTACAGTCAGCCACGCTGACCAAATACGTATTGATTGACTTCACACACCTTTGAGAACTTATACTAAGCATCTAAGTTATTATGCAATACCAAGCATATATAAAAACACTAAAAACCTGTAATAAATATGCTTCGGACCGTATTCGAGTGTTACCCGCATTTTGTTAAGCGGGGTTAAAAAGGATTAGTGTCAGATTAAAGCCCTTAGCTGGTGGACCATTATGCCTAATCCTTAGTAGATTACACCCTGTAGTACGCTTAAAAGAACCTAGCTTCGGTAGGGTTCAAAAACCACTAAGCCACAAGGTAAAATGTTAATTTTAGGAAACCCTTATATACTTGTAAGTAGAAGTCCATTGTGTGACTGATACCACTAATATATTTTTGAAGGCTTTTTGTCTTTTGTTTTTGTTTGTCTAAGGTGCTTTCATTTACAGTCTCCCACTTTGATTTCCTGTGTCGAGTCTGGTTGCCCGGGGATCGAACCCAAAACTTATTGCATGTGTCCTGGGTCGTCATAGTTACATAAAACAATAATTTGCACAACTACTGGTTTGATTGGCTTAGTGTCAATTTACTCAAAAGTCTAATATGAGTACTCAGTAATTAAGATTGGTGCCACAAGAAAAACAAGTTTAGAATATCCCACTATATTAGCCTAGTCTTAGTTGATCTTGGTACACCGTTAAACTTTGAGAACTCCCTGGCATGTAAGTTTCTTCTCGATACTTTCCTTTACCGTTGAAGAAGGTTTTAATTAATTTCTGATACCTGTTATTTGAAACCTAAACTTCAGCACGAGAAGCAAATTAAATGCATTATATTTCATACTTCAACGTAGAATAGTAAAGAGAAAATTATACACTTTCTATTCTACTAACTTTATACAGTCAGTGTTCTTGAAGATCATTATTCGTTCATCTTTTCCAAAAGCTCAACTTTAATATAAAGATTACTAAACTACTTGTGAGCCCATAAACGTCTAAAGTTTAGTTCGAGCGTTGTTCCGAGCCCCATTACCTCGTAGGAGCCACTCGAGCGAATGACTACATTTGCAACTCCACTAATGTTCCACCTCGTAACCTCAGATTTTGGTCCCGTTTCGCTAACGGACTGTACTAAAATGGCTTATTTATTAAAATTCGTTCATAGTACTTAAGCTATATCTTGGTTATCGACTAAAATATAGATTACGCTCATCTTATATCTTATATGTAGGTATGTATTTGTCACATATAAGTACTGCCTAGTTGTGTTCGCGGATCTGTCCCTGCGGACCTCATATTTATTGCTAATTTAATTCCCTCCTTCCCTTCAGACGGTTAGGAACCAGGATATCGCCAGAGAAAATATTTAGGTAAGTGACAATGATTCTCAAATTTTAAGAACATAAGTGGACAGATAGACAGGAATACAGTACGTTGTTTTATGATACTTAATACAAAATTGATGCATCGATAACCTCCAATAACTTCTAATTACATATTTTATTTATAAAATAAGATCAGACAATAAAAAAAATAAGGAAATAACCGTCTGCAAAAATGGAGGTTTAAGTTGCATTTATAATGATGAATGATTTATATGATTTATAATGTCTGCCCGGACAGGCAGTTTGGCAGGGTGTTTGTGCTCACTACATCCTTTATGAATACCTACATACTCCATTTTACGTAAACAATACATCTTTAAAACCATTTAGAATCCTATCAATGTTACACCTGAATTTCTTCGATGTACCTCGTATGTAGCTTAGATAGGTATATGTAAACTGCCAATTACTGTGGCAATTGTGGTGTGTAATTCGATTTGTAGTGATGGCGAAGTGGTTGTTAATTTTGTATCGGAATGGTCTTGAGCAATTAGCGGCTGAGTGCTTCTATAAATTTGATGGCAGTAATTACTTGTTACTGGCTCAAATTATTAAGATGTTCTACGTGGTATTTTGTACTTGTAAGCCTTGCGTAAATGTTGGTGGAAATACTTTGGTGATTAAAATTCGGGTATTATTACAAATTTTTAACGTCTGGATCGTTACAACATTAAATACAAGACTATACAACACGACAACAGATAAGACAACACGAACAATTCACGACACCTTAACTTATTATTTAAAAAATACTCTATCGACATTCCTTATTATTAATTGAAGTAGAGCCGAATCCGACACACGTCAAAGGATGAGTATAAGCAACCTCATATGGGATTGGTTCACGTCACCACCTCAAGAAAAAAGTTAGAACATCGGAAGTATCCAAATATCCATAGTAATATCTGATTTACCCTTCAAACCACAACACTGCAAAATAATGCTTTACAAACAATGAAGATGTAATAACCAATAGCTATGAACAATATCTAAATAACGCATACAATTAATTATAATGCTGTAGGTACACTTGTTGCAATTACCTTTAAGCTATTCACACACGTAGTAACTGGGATGCAACTAATAATTGAGATACTAGAACAAATCTGCTTGATTACTGGAAGTAATTATTGAGTTGTGTGAATTCCAGCCCTTTACGATTAGGGCCTAGGATTTAAATCACAGTATGCAATCCCTTTTTTATAATTACTCGGATGTAGGCATTACAATATTTTATTGTTAATGGTATTGGAAAACTTTATAAGGAAACCTATAATTATGCTTTTCTTTGTAACATGTTCATATATGTGCGAAGGCTGCTAATACCCACTTGAGCAGCACGACAGAATATAGACTAAAACTTTCTTGTTTTATGAGGAGACCCAGTAATGGCACAGTAATGAGTTGATAATGGACATTTTGATAGAGATGACCCACGCCCGGCAGTGGGACTGTTAGTAATGCGTTAATAATGATAATGTTAAACCGTAAGAATCTCCTAAGAAATAACTAAATAATTTACACCACGGATATATTTATTAAGGTGTTATAATAAAGTCCTTACTAACGTTCGTTATACATATAAATGAGGAAATAATTCAAAATTAAACATTCGTAATAAGTACTTAGGTATTTGTTAGGTTCTTAAACTAAAGAGTTTACCTTATGTCCGCATGTCCCACGTTCGTCACTATAATTTATAAATAACTAGGTTTTGCCCGCGGCTTCGCCCGCGTTTAAAAGAAAATAATATGACATACTTACAACATACATAAAACGGAAAATTCGTACCTTCATGGGAATGACAGTGGCGCCATCTGGCGAAAATTGGTCGTACCAACTCTGCAATATTCGTGGGCTCATGGACAAAAACTTTGCTATCATCACTTGATCAAATGCATAGTTTACGATTCAATCCTTATCTACTAATATCGATTAAAATAATCAACTTTTTGGTTCAAAAGATCGATTCTCCGATTAAACGATCTTAGATCGCCATCCCTAGTTCCCGTGGAATTTCCGGAATAAAAACTATCCTATGTCCTTTCTCGGGTTTTAGACTTTTTACAAAATTTCATTAAAATCGGTTCAGTGGTTTAGGCGTGAAGAAGAGACAACCAGACAGACAGACAGAGTTACTTTCGGATTTATATTAGTAAGGATAAGGATTTCCGAGTTAAATATACCTAATATTTTTTAAGTCCGATACATCATAGCAGCAACGTGTGCAAACAGCCTACGTTGGCATTACACCATCGGAGCCCTAAAAGGCGCATGAAACTTAATTATACTTCGCAATTCTCCGATATTGTGCGGAAATAAATTATTTGGCGTTCTAATAGGCTATGGGGTAGATTTGTAATTTCATTTAGTGCCTTTGAATGTTATTTCGATTGTGAGCGTAATAGAGGGCGGGGTGTAATTATTTTTGCTACCTCGCCTGCGAACGCGAAGACTTTATATATGACTTTGTATAATGATATATAAATACTAAGACAGTATGATTTATACTAAGTTGTGCATAGACACCGTATACAGATATTGTATTACACTTTTCTTTATTACTGATAGTGGTATAAATTACGGCCTCTATGTTTGCAATCTGAAGTCTAAATCAGGTACATTTATTTTATAACACGCTTTAATTCAATTATATATGATTTATCAGAAGATAATAAAGCGTAAATAATAAATAGTGAGCGAAAATATAATTAGGCAATTTCATAACAAAAATGATTAGAAAAAGCGTATTTCTTTTAAATAACATTTTTGGATATTAAAAGTATCGTCTCTCATGTTTCTAACACTATAATATATAGTTTCTAAAATACGCTCTAACAGTATATTTCATTAAAAAAAACGCTTTCTACACTCACAGCCCCACACTAGGATTCCATGTATCGTGGGTGCTATGGACACACACAGAGACAAATACACAAACACCCAGACCCAGAAACAGAAATCTAAATTCATCATGTAGAAATCTGTCTGGCCGGGGATCGAACCCGGGACCCTCTGTCCTCATTGTTATGAAGTTCGCCCAAGTTAAATTCCAATTATTAAAAAATCAGTACACGTAATGAAATCAAGACTGACCGACGTTACTTGCACAACTTTAAAAGCTTTGGTGAAGTAAAAGTTTTATAGCGCTAAGTCTGAGCGTCCCTCTTTCTCCAATAACAAAGTTGGAATTAAAAAACTGACCAAGTACGAGTCGGGCTAGCAAATATAATATTTACGAAAAACATATTTTTATCACGCATTTTTTAATTATCTTGTAATTCCGTATCTTTATGTGAGTGCGACTCACACTTGACAGGTTTTATCATTATTGTCAAGCTTTGAAGTATTTTTAAAATGTATTGAAAATTAGAGAGGCAATGATGACTTTCTACGAATTAAATTGTATGTATTTAGAAATTTATGACTGTTATTGTCTTAAATTCAGCTCATATTTTGGTATCACTATAGGTACTTAATAACATCTTAAAAGAGTGGTTATACTGTATTTGTGAAATACTAATTATAATATAAGGAGAAAGCCTTACCCCGATCAACAACAAATACGGAAAATTACATTTGTATAATATTTTTTTACTAAAGTTCAATTTTTTCTACTATCCAAACTATATTCGCAGGTACACAGTCAACGATAAGGTATTTGACATTTGTGCAAATAAATTCCTATCAAAAGGTCATTCGGCACCTCAAGCCCATAATTCGAGGAATATTCAATTTGGAGCGGTTTAATTAAAGCTGAATTTCGTCACGTGCTACCTTTGTCACGTCCCATTGAAGCTTACGTCGTTAACGTGACATTGGCAGCGAACCTGTTACGGAGGCCTACTCTGTAGTTGGTTATCGACAACAGAATTCCGGATTCGCCCGAAAATTTTCTGTTACATGTTGATATTTACGAGTAGCATACGTACTAGATCGCTAATATTGTTCATTCTTCGTCCGTAGGTTACGGTCATAATTATGATCATTTGAGTTAATTATACCGAAATTTTGGAAAAAAATACGGATATTATGCTAATATTGATATCGATCCAACTCGCGAAGATTTCCCGGTACAATTCCTTACTAGACAGATCAGGAACTAAACCGTTCACATAATACAAATTTACATTTCTGCCTTACACAAACTCTTTAAACTATAAAACTTCACCCTCTGATACAAGCTACAACCAAAACATTAACAATTACTTTTTATTTTTTTCTTTCCTTTTCACCAAACGATTAGCAATAGGACTACGCACCATGATTAGATGTTTGAAAACGAAAATTCTTGAAAACTGCCTAGTACGTAGTTACATCTGGCTTTACCTGCAAATGAAAAGGATAATTATTAACCACTTAAATATTTTTTAATTTCTTTAATACACGGAATAGGAAAGCAGTTTTAAAAATAAATATCTACATACCACATTAAAATAAAATACCTATACCTATATCAAAAACCATTACGGTTCCATCAGTGTTACAGCTTTCGAAACGACTGCACCACCCTAATAAAAGAAACCCACGCCCGCTGAGTATCGTACACTACCATCAGCCTCGTCTTTACTGCTTCATTTCCGATAGTCGCAATATGCAAATAGCGCATAGGCCGCGCCGCGGTCACGTCATTGAGCAGGCGTCGATACAGAAGGTGTTCAAGCGTCGCATATTATGCCTAATAGGCAGGACATGTGAGTTACCATATAGCTTACAATAATAGTCTCGCAGAATTATGCATAAAATAAATAAAATTGATATGCTAATCACATTACTAAAATATACACAACCGATTTGTTTTTTTTTATTTCTGTTTATTCATAAATGTATAAGGATTAATGTAGCGAACCACAGATCTACATCCAGGACTTTTTATTTTAATGCAAAGATTTATTCAAGAATGATAAGGTCTCATCGTAGCTGAATCATGAAGACATACTCCTGTGACACAGACACTGTTTACTTCTTATCTCTTTACTCCTAAATTATTGACTCTAAGAATGAAGACTGAACTAAGACTCTAAAAATGTGCAGAATACATGTTACCTTATATACATAGAACACAGCCATTGTTGTTATTTACTATGTACGAATATATTATGTTTTTAGTTTTTATTTATTTACCACTTAGTAAGTAATTGACTCTCTGCACATACACTTGTTCCTTGACAAAGGCTCGCGTGCTGATAGGCGCGAGCTGCGGAAACAGCAAACCCTGTTTTATTGCCCCTGGGGTTACGAGTTCGAAGACGGTAAACCAATTTGCCGTTTCATTGAGTCATTTGGATAACAGAAAATCATTTCACTCGCCTACTACACGTTGGAGTAACCTACTTCTGTTTTAGACTAGTTTTCGGTAGTGGCCTTGCTCGCATTTGGGTACCTACACTTCTTCGTTCAACTATTTCGACCACAATGTTGGGCACGGGTCCGCTCCCAGTCTGAGAAAGGTTTAGTCGATTTCAGACTTACCAAATTTTGGGAACTTAATCTGGGTGACTTCTCTTTCCTTTGGATATACGTCTCAAAATGAGAGTAGGTACATCATGAGATTTCATAATCTATTTTTATTTTATCTAATATAATATGTGGACTTTCATATTTTACGGGACAATGTTACCTGAATAGCATAACATTTTTTTACCCGACTGCCAAGGAAGGGTTATGTTTTTCGCGCGTATCTTGTATGTTTGTCTTTCTTTATTTGATCCGATCTAACAAACGGCTGGATGAATTTCAACAGTTAAGGTGTCATTATATTTGTATCAATGACCCGAGTGTCCTTAGATAGGTTTTAGTAAAAAAAAAACAAAATGGCGGATTTTTGGCGCGAAATAGTAACACATGTAAAAAAAAAAGTTAACCGAACCTATCAAGTAGGGTATCAAATGAAAGGAAATTAAACGGAGATTATAAAAACATATTTGTATATATATAAAACAGCAAGGTGACTGACTGACTGACTAACTAAATGACTTTTTCATTTTTCAGAAATCAACGTACACCCTAAACTAAGGACCTTACAGTTCTGAAATTTTGCACATAGGTTCTCTATATAGCATGAATAAGTACTAAGAAAGGCCTTTTGGAAATTCTACCCTTAAGAGGGTAAAATAGGGGAAAACAGTTTTTTTGAAATCCTTTAATTTTGAAGCAACTACTATAAAATTTGGTATTTGGCTTTCTGGATAAGAACAAGGACGCACTTATTTATCCCCATCCGAAAAATCAACCCCGTAGAGGGTAAAATAAGGGTTAAAAGTACATTTGAACAACCATCAATTTTGAAGCAAACACTATGAAATTTTGTTTCAGGCTTGTTGGATAAAAATAATGAAATTCTACCTAATAATGACCGAAACTTTGAATTACTGAAGTTATATATTTTATAAACCGGAAATGCTGGATCTTTTCACGAAATAGTAACACATTTTAAAAAAAGGTCACCAAACCTATCGAGTAGGATGTCAAAATAAAGGAAATTAAGAGGAGATTACACATACATTATATAATATATCTTTTATATAAAATTCTCATTTAAGTTACCGTACTCCTCCGAAACGGTTTCACCGATTTTCACCAAATTTTATATTCATATTCAGTAGGTCTTAGAATCGGCCACTATCTATTTTTTTACCCATAAGTGATAAGGGTTGTTCATCCTTAACATTTTTTTATTTATATGGTAACACAATGTTTGCCGGGTTAGCTAGTACATCATCAACCCCGTACTGCTCCACTGCTGGGCACGGGTCTCCTCTCAGAATGAGAAGGATTAGGCCATAGTCCACCGTGCTGGCCAAGTGCGTATTGGTAGACTTCACATACCTTTAAGATTTTTTTTTTATATAAATCTCTCAGGTATGCAGGTTTCCTCACGATGTTTTCCTTCACCGTTTAAGCAAGTGATAATTAATTTCTAATACGCACATAAATTTGAAAATTAGAGGTGCGTGCCTGGGATTTGAACCTCGGACCCCTCGATCGAGAGGCCGCGTTTCTTAACCACTAGGCTATCACATATATACAGTATAGCTAGTACATATATACTCGTAAATACACATCGAGATGGCTGTCTGACTAAATGAGAGAGTTGCTGTGCCAGAGATCAACGCAAAGGGAAACCGCTAAACTTAAGCGTGTTGGAATTTTACACATAGGTTCTTTATATAGCGTAAATTAGCACTACGAGGATAAAATATGATAATATTGTTTGAAGATTTTTTGTTTTTGAAGCAGACACCTACTATGAAACTTTGTATTTGGCTTTCTGGATAAAAATAATGAAATGCCTATTTCACTGCTTTTGGAAATTCTACTTCAGCCTTTTTGGGGCAGTCGGGTTTTTTGATTTTTTAAATTAATTACTTGTTACTTATTTGTGTAATATAATTATTTTGGTACCTAATAATTATCTGAAATTTCCCAGTAAACTAAAATATGAACGATTGTGTTTCGTTTCGTTTTGTTTCAAAAAATTTAGTGACCTTTCTAAGGAAGCAAAATTATAGGTAGGTATTATACAAGAATTACCAGTTTAAAATATCTCTAAACTAAGATTTATACGTGAACATAATGATACACATAATGCAGTTTCTCCGAACACCACAGGACACCTAGACTGACAGACGTGACACACATGTCACCGGACGTAATTTAACACAAGAACGCTAAAAGCTAATTGAAATCAGCCGAAAATAGCAACCGAGATGTCGGATTGACAGCTGCTTTGTTACGGACACCGCTGTTTTACGCCGTGGTTCCGCAAATGAGATGCGAAAACACACGGTGATATTTTATGTCGAGCAGAAAATAATTTACATAAATGGAAATAAATTCATAAATCTTGAAACAAGCTACGCATGCATGTATCAGACATTATGAGTCATGTATCGTTAATGAAAGACTACCTCGATTAGGTTCAAAGTTAGTCGGTCTACCACAAAAGTAATATAGGAGTTACCCGTTTAAGTTACAAGGAGAACAAATTAAATTTTATTCATTTTTTACGACTTTTATCAAACAAATATCAAAATTACAAAAAAGAAGTTGGAACTCAACAATTACCGATAATATTTAGTCATGTTTCTCTATTTATAAATTAGAGAAACATGACCTACCTTGACACGGTAAATCACTAACATGACACTAATATAATCTATCTCACGTACTTAAATCTTTAAATGATTTTATCAATTTTAATTTCAACAAAAGCCATGATCGGAAATATGTATTTCCTTATGTTTACAACAGACAATGCACCGCGTTATATTATAGTCTTTTGTCTGCGAGCCAACAGTGGCCAGTTATTATTAAAACAATCGAGAGCTAATTAATATAATTCAATAAAATTCTGTTGAAACACACAAATTCAGTACAACCTAATTGAATGATTCCAGTTATAAGTCAATTGAAATTATTCAATTATGAGTTGCGAGTAATTAATTCAATAGGCAATTGATTATCCAGTTCAATCCAATTCAATCCAGATTGTAAATTACCTATAAAATTAGGCAATGTATGTACTTACCTATGAGGCAGGGAATTGGATGGGTTAGCGCCAGTGACTAAATCACAAGCGAACTTTTTCACTTTCAGGTTAAGCCACTCATCTCGGTTATTTATGATAGTTAAGCAATCGTTAAACCTTGTCAAGGGTTCGAGTGGTTTTGAAAATATCCAATACAGTTTGGAATTTAAACTCTATATTCCTCCAGCAATTCACGATGATTCGGGCTATCTTCAATTGAGACAGAAAACCCTTAATCAATGGAATATAATGAAGTCGGTTAAAAAGCATAGGAGACATTAAGTTACTTGCAATATTTTAAGTGTTCAAGTATTTTTGTACTATATCCATGAAAACGAAATAAATATCTACACCCCTATAAATGAAATATCTACAGCTTAATTAAACCATGCCACGATTATTACATTATTTGGTACCTATCATTTTCAAACCACTGCAACAAACACCCAGTTTCATTACGTTTCAAACATTTTAAAAACATATTAGTACAATTCTCTTCCTCGATTATATTATCCAAACTCCGTTAACTTTCATAATACAACATTAATTAAATTCCTCGCTGTAACAATTCATATGCGCGAAACTGAAATATTCACCCCTATCATTTCATATTAGCATTCAGGGCGCAAAACCTAAGTCCTATGGTACATGAATAAAGCTATGAATTTTTCATGATTTACCTAGTTTTGAGTAGCGGATTGCTAAGTGCTATATTGAATAAGTTTCTTATTCAATTTCCACGGACATATTTCAGTCAAGGAAGAGTTGGTTTCGTTAGTATATCCTTACTAATATTATAAATTCGAAAGTAACTCTGTCTGTCTGTCTGTCTGGTTGTCTCTTCTTCACGCCTAAACCACTGAATCGATTTTAATGAAATTTTGTACAAAGATAGTCTGAGACCCGAGAAAGGACATAGGATAGTTTTTATCCCGGAAATCCCACGGGAACTAGGGCTGGCAATCTAAGATCGATTAATCGGAGAATCGATCTTTTGGACCAAAAAAGTCGATTACTTTAATCGATATTAGTAAGGATTGAATCGTAAACTATGCATTTGATCAAGTGATGATCTTTAGCAAAGTTGTTGTCCATGAGCCCACGAAGGTTTCAGAGTTGATACGACCAGTTTTTGCCAGATGGCGCCACTGTCATTCCAATAAAAGTACGAATTTTCAGTTGTATGTATCTCACATACATACGTCATATTTTCTTTTAAACGCGGGCAAAGCCGCGGGCAAATTAAAATATGACGCGCTAGTATTTTTATACAAAAGATCGTTTATTATGAAATAATCATAGTTTAAAAACTAAAAACCTCACTAACGATTTTAGTGAGGTTTTTATTGGTTATACGGAAAATTGTTAATCTTGACAATTCTGATGAGGAGAACTGGAAAAAAATATTAAAATCGTGTATTGTCATCGGTTCTTGACAATTCTTTAAAGTTTTAGATTAATCGGACCGTTCAAAGTGGGTAAAAATTGAGTTCTAAGATTCCGTAACATACAGGACAAGCTAATAAAAGCGTGGTAAAAATAATAAGCTTAATTTAAGCCAAGATTTTAAGTAACACATGCTCAGTAAGTATGGTAAAATCCATCTTGTTGCGATATTCAAGGCGTCATCGCTACATGTATTACTACCTCATAACAGCAGTAAAAACGTCCCTGCATTTAGGCTCTAAAGGATATTCATGAGAGAAGACAAGACATTTTAACTTAAATAGTTAATTGTATCAGGCGTTACTTTGCGGAAATCCATGCTATTAAGTTAAGATTAAAACTACTTCGCAACAATTCGCTACAAATATGTATATTTTAAACGATAGTATAAACAAAGGATGCGTGTAGATGCAAAAAATTAAAAATATACACCACCACACATACCACCACCTACACGTGTTTCGCTCCAAAACGGAGCATCATCAGGGTAAGTTGACTCTACGACGTTTAATCGTTAAGTATCATCATACATATTTGTAGCAGATTGTTGCGAAGTAGTTTTAATCTTAACTTAATAATATTTCAACTTATTTCTCTGGAGTAGGCACCCGTAGCTGACCTCCACGTCTTATTAATCTTATTTAGGGTTATTATTATAAATACTGAGTAGTGTCCACTTACTATCCAATTATTTTACGTCTTTCTGCCTTATCGCTACCTTTACATCAGATCACATCGCCTTACCACAAAACAAACAGACGAAGAAACATTCATTCAATCGAACAAAGATTTCTACCAACCTCATTTGAATTTACTCCTCGTATTGTACCCGGTAAACCCCCAAGTGGCTGTAACACAAGAGCGAGTAATTTAGTATGCCCAACAAATCCAGCGGCTCTCAAACTGCGAAGCCTACGTATCTCTAACTCGAGTGTTTACCCGATACACTTGAAGAACCTCAACTTGTTACCAAACTACTGTTTATTGAGCTATTGAACGTGTTTAATTTAACGTTACGGATTTAACGCAAATATCTATTATAACCGTTGGTTGAGACAATAATAAGTTATATACGGATATTGGAATGCTATTTTGATTTTAGGGCAGTTGATTTAGGTGCTATGTGGAAGGACCCTTCATAGTAAACTCGAGGTTCTGTAATACCATTATTTCCGCTACCGAAGTAGTCAGTAAACATTATGGACTGCATAAGATGGTTGATATATCTGCTCTTAAGAAACTAGTTTAAGGCGATGCTATACCTTGATTTGAAGGGGGGTGGTAATGCTAAGTCACTTATAAGAGGCGTTATTACTGACTTCACTTACAACTCCAACCCTGTTTAAATAAGATAACAGATGTCCATGACCGGTGACCACTTACCATCAGGCCCGTGCCAGATAAAATAACCAAAATTAAATGTATGTAACATATTTTGTGCAAATAACTCATCAAACATTGTACGGTAATCATATGAGTGAAATGTTATTGACATTCGCGTAATGATGTGTTATTGATATTCCACAAATGTTTTCATATGTAGCACTAATGATGGTAGGTACATATACTACATTTTAAATTCACGATCAAAAGTAGAAATAATTACTGTTTCGCTAAATTATGTTTCTTTGTTATGATTCATAAAACGGTGTCTGTAGTTTTTTTAATAATATAGAAGCGAGCTAGCATTCAGTCCATCTGGTGGTATTTTTGAAGGTGGTAGAACCCATTTTGGTTCGACTCCCGTGGCACCACCGCCACACCTATTTCTGCCTAATAACAGCAGTGTTAGGCGCTCCTGTGTTCCGGTTTGAAAGGTGTGGTAAGGGATACATAACATAGTTTTCCGAGGCGTTCCAGCTTAGTCCTCAGGGGTAGTGGCGCATCTGTGGCCGACCTCAGGTAGGAATATCTCTATCTGGGGTTGATTACAGATGTCCATGGGCGGCAGTAGCCACTAACCATCATGTGGACTGCATGCTCAGACCTACTCCTATATTATAAAAAAAAGTCATTAACCCCAGATAAAATTAGAGTCCTACCAGAAGTCGGCCACAGACGAGTAGCTAACCCTGAGAATAGCTTGGAACGCGGATAAATATTATGTTTCCCTTACCACACTCTTCAAACCGAAAACACCAACGTTTGACACTGCTGTAATGAGGTAGAAATAGGTGTGACGGTGGTGCCTTCAATATAATTTTAAAAAATCACTTAATTTTTGTTTTCACAACTGTATACACTTCATATTCACTACGAGTAGTAAAATACGATAAAGATTCAAACTTATATTGCTATCCTGAATTTATTATACGGTCGGCATATTACGAACTGAAACTCACATAACATTTCAATGTGGCAATATTACGATATATGATGCCAATACGATTACTCATACCGTGTATATTAAATTTATATTGGATAAAAATCACTGGTAGGTCAATGGTCAGATGTTCGGGGCGTCCAAAGGTCTTGGGATTGTAATAAAGGGACTAAAATTATTTATTAACTTATCGTCCTTCAGAATTAGTTACTCGTATTTTGTCAGATACATATGTGAAGTACCTATATCAACTAGCATTTTTGTAGCTTGACAAACTATGCCTTAAAGCGAGACTATTCATGGGCAGACCTGTACCCAGCAAAGGGACAGAAATGGGTCTCTTATGATGTTGTACAATACTTTATAACATGGGTTGTATTGACCTCAACCTATTTATGCATCCGATCATCGTTAAAGCTGGTTTTGAAGACAACAAAATAAGATAATTACAAAGTTTTCATATCTGAAATGAAATCCATTTTTACTGCTTCCCAAGATTTTACTCTTTGATATTAAACCCGTATTGGCTAGGGATTAACTTGGTTTACGGTGGGATAATATTTTCTGTCATAAAACTAAAATACAAAGTATAAAATGAGTAATGAAAACGGTCTATAATTTTACTAAGTACCTACTATAAAACGATTGGGTACTTAAAATTTATTGCAACGTTAGAAAAAAGGCGCAATTAAATTCAACTTCTATTTAATTTTTATGGGCAATATGGTCCAAAAAAGAAAACCATATTTTATATATCTTAAGTTCTCGTTCAATTATCATTAAGTCATTTCACCGTCACATACACACACACACGCCTTTTCCAAAAATAAAAAAAAACACTTTAGGCTATAGTCCGCCACACTAAGTGTGTGACTGTGTGTAGATTTCACATACCTTGAGAACATTTTAGAAATCCGTCGTGTATGCAGTTCGTCCATACAATTTTCCTTTACTACTGATCCTACAGCAATTACCCTGTAGTATATTTCTAAAAGGGCACCACTCGTTTTCACGTCTACAAGAGACCAACTTAGTTAAGACCAGAAATGGACCTTTAAGGGATGAAAGGACAGACGAAGCAGCGACAAAATAAATGTTTTGTAGCAGGAAGTGGAGCACCCACAACGAGTAAATTTACAAGAGTTACGAAGCAGAACAGTCCGCTATAAATGGCCTAAACTTCCCAGCGGAGCTTAAAACTTTCCAAGAGAACAAAAGAAAAACATTGCTTGAAAAATGCAACCAGTTCGTTAAATTAAACGGAGAGTCACTTCGCAAGATGTATAGTTTTTAGAAATATTGCGTTTTGTAACTTGGAATCCATGTCTTTATTGACATTGCTGTGATTTACATATTGAAATGTGTTATAAAAACACAAATTATAGCGGATAATGGAACGCTTACTATCTCAGGTATATTGTAAAATCTTATTCAAAATCATTTTAATAAAGATTAAAGGCCAAAGTCTATTTAAGATACGAGAAAGATAAATCATTATATTTTCTTGCCATTCAAAAAATCAATTTAGATTCATATCAAAATCCACCACATTAAACCATTTCTTAATTGAATTGTTCAATATATAATATTTTTATTTTTACTCAAAATTATTTTATAGATTACCAAAAATATCAACCTTCTAAACTTTTTGAAGTGAAGAAATGTGCAATAAAGAGCTCACTTTAAAAATGCACTGAGCTCGTTAAATGAAGCGACTACAGTGACCGCTGGGAGACATTGCTAAATGCGGCTACGAGAACCTTGAAAGCAATATTAAAGTTTTTCAAAATTACAAGATGTGCAGAGTGCGCGGGAAAAAAATGTGTTAATTTATATTTCTGTACGAACTAAGCACGTGGCATGTGTATCCTATGTATAACAAGTACAAAACACACATTTAAAACATTCGATAAATATATACTTATTTCTGTTTAGTGATTGCAACTAAATATTTTAGAAAGTTTCTGTGATGTATTTTAGTTTCTAAACATAAGGGAATAAAAAATCTTGAGTAACACTTTAAAAATGCACCGAGCCTGTTAAATGAAACGCCGAGCCAGAATGTAAACATAATTAAAGTTCCTCTGAGCCGCCGCGAGGAAACGTTACAGGTTGGAGGAAACGGACCGGAATTCTTTGAAACTTTTCACGTTTAACTGCCCACTTTAGAATATGAAAAATAGACGTGTAAATAAAAAATGCGTATATAAATTACAAAAATATTCAAATGTCAAAAGTCGTAATAATAGATTTGTTAGTTCTAATATGTGGTAAAAATAAGACAGCGCATAATACGTTATATTTTTTAAATGAAAAAAATCTTAAGTATATTTTAAAAATGCACCGAGCCTGTTAAATGAAACGCCGAGCCAGAATGTAAACATACTTAAAGTTCCTCTGAGCCGCGGCGAGGAAACGTTACAGGTTGGAGGAAACGGACCGGAATTGCTTGAGACTTTTCACGTTTAACTGAACACTTTAGAATTTGAAAAATAGACATGTAAATAAAAAAGACATATGAGAATTACCAACATATTTAAATGACAATAGTAATAATAACAGATTTGTTACTAGTTACTACGTACCTACTAGTATTTGAAATAAAATAGTTAATAATCTTGTTTACTTTTTAAACAAAATTGAATAATAGAAATGTTGGGTAAATTTTAAAAATGCATCGAGCCTATTAAATGAAACGCGGAGCCAGAATGTAAACATAATTAAAGTTTCCCTGAGCCGCGGCGAGGAAACGTTACAGGTTGGAGAAGCGGACTGGAATTGCTTAAGACTTTTGACGTTTCACTGTACACTTCAGAATATGAAAAATAGACATGTAAATAAAAAAAATCATTAAGGAATTACAAACATTTAAATTACAAAAGTGATAATAATAGATTTGTTAGTTCTAATAATTGTTAAAAATAAGACAGCGCATAATACGTTATATTTTTTAAATGAAAAGAATCTTAAGTATATTTTAAAAATGCACCGAGCCTGTTAAATGAAACGCCGAGCCAGAATGTAAACATAATTAAAGTTCCTCTGAGCCGCGGCGAGGAAACGTTACAGGTTGGAGGAAACGAACCGGAATTGCTTGGGATTTTTCTACGCATTAAAATGCTAAAAGGAAAAATGTGCAGGTATTCTATGTTACGTTTTAATCGTGCATGTATCAACGAAGTTTTGTTAAAATAATTTGTCATGTACGAAAATTATATTACTAAGTATGGTTTACATAATTTACGGTAAAGCATAACGATTTATGGTTAAACTGTGTTGTCACTGCCACTTACTTATGAGATTATGCTACTTCAGTCTTTTAAAAATATGTAGGAATACTCGTTTAAAAATGCTGTTACACATCTGGTATGTTACAGTTATTTAATATTTTAAATGGAATTTTCATAGTGAACGCAAAAACATTCGCCTATATGCATTTTTTACAACATAGATTCTACAAAAGGTAAAGTACGAGTAAAATTTTAAAATTGGATCCTATTTTTACCACGCTTTTATTAGCTTGGGTTGTATGTATGTATCTATGTATGTAACGGAATCTTTGACCTCGATTTTAACCAACTTTGAACGATCCGATTAATTTAATTTTTTTAACAATTATCAAGAACTGATGACAATACACGATTTTAATCATTTTATCCCATTCTCCTCATCAGGATCGTCAGGAATCAGGATTAACGATTTTCCTTGTGCGATTTTAGCGTGGTTTTTAGTTTTTAAACTATAATTATTTCACATAACCTAAAGTAACAGTAAAAGTTTCACAGAACCTAAATCTTTAGAATCTCTTTTTTACTAAAAATTAACAATTATATCGATAAATAAACGATATTTATCATATCATATTATCATTCATAGTCATATCATATTAGCCAATCACTCAAATGGACAATCAAAAAATGGACTATCCAGAATATTCCAGAACAAAGTAGTGGGCAAAACTAGTTTTACTAACCTAAATAGTTCAAGCGTTCGTGTTAAGGAAAGATTCCTTAAAGTTTTCCTTTACTCATTGGTTTGTACAAACTCCGCGATAACTCGACAGGACGACAGCTTTAATTAACTTCAGTTTTAAACCGAAGCTAAGTAATATCGTGCCAAGGGTACATTCTGCACGGAATAACTTTGAAAGACATAATGAGTTTTTCATAGTAAAGTTTATTGATAATCTAAGCGGTGTCTTACAAGTTTTTAGGTTTGTAGGTTAATTTTGGAATAATTATAATACGTAGAAATATTCGTTAATTGTATGTTAGCTCTATTTGCCTGCATAAAAGGTATTGGTTGACTGAGAAACCACTTTTCGATCGATATTAAAGTAGTCAAAATGCATGCAGTGTCAGAAGTCGCCAGAGATGCTTTGCTGTCCCTGAGAACTAAGGTGGTTCACGCCAAGCGACTGACCACGTTCTCCAAACCAGAATATAGCAGCACTTCATGCAACCGTTGTAAGACGAAAATAACTGGGGTAAACGTTTGACGAATAGTAGAGCACAACCACGTCAGGGTGTGGTATTGATAATAAAACATAGGAGTGAAATGAAATCATTAGAACAAGAAACCAATATGAAACGACTCTTAGCCGATGCTTACGTCAGAACGGTAGTAATAACTTTAGTAGATAACCTGTATATTACCCGCAGTCAATAGAAAATGTTTAGGTGCTAATCTTCCGCACATTATTACTAGAATTCATCTTATTTATGACTACCAATAAATCGAGGAAGGAAATAATTTGATCATAAGAACCCACATTTCTAACCGTATGTTTTATTGCGGTAGTGGGTAGTGGTGATAAATATTCTCCTCACATGAGTTAGGCACGATTGCTCGCGCTATGAAAAATGTTAAAATCGGCCCCAAATTGATTGGGTTAATTTGACCCTCGATTTAGCAGCACTCTATAGGACACTTCTAGCCATTCAAGTCAACATTAGTTAAACTGAAACATATTGTCCTTTTGATGGGGATAGGGGACAGGGTGACGGCAGTGGAACTATTGCCGGGTGAACGATTATGCGCTATTTTTAACCACTAAAACTTTCTGGCAGTCTTTGGCGCAACATGGAAGCCTCACCTGGAACATCTGGATCTCCAAGGAAACCCTACCGCAGACCACGCGCGGTGCCCCTTATCAGACATAGTCTAGGGACTATTGTCTACTTGTCTGGTTATGACAAACAATTTGTGTTACAGTTAACATGTAATTATTGGTTACTTCTATGTGTTTGAAGACTTATCAATCAAGTTTTGAAATTGAAATTTAAATTTATGATGTTTAATGATCACAATCCATTCACTTAATTAGTAGCTTGTAGAATTTATCACGTTACATTAGTATAATAAAGTATGTTATTAGTTTTCCTTTTATCTAATTAAGTTAATTAATCTGGAACTACAAAGGATGTTTCCTTTCTAGTTTTACATTCGACATACATATTTCCTCATATTCGTGGTCCCGCTTGCCTTAAGGACCACAGTACCGCCTCTTTTTAATATCAACTACTCGTATATATTTAAACGTTGCAGTTCATTACTAGACCTTAGTTCCAAATTATACGCCTTCCCGCTTGGATGACCACAGTAAAGTATTAACTTCACAGGAAAACTGCCCATTTCCTGGATTTAAAAGGATTCCTAAGTCGCCTCTTACATCCAGAAGTATTGTACTATATTAAGCCGATACCACCGCTTATCTAAAAGTTAATTTTAATAAACTTTTACAACCGTTATTTCATGCAGTTAACTTCAAAATATGCAAATTAAAGCCTTAGCCTGAGGTATTTCAAACGTCGTGATGTCCATAAAAATTGAATTACAGTAATTAGCGAAAGCAATTTTATGGACCTTAAAAATGGTGTAGAAAACGTCAAAATGGACCCAACAATTACCATCCCGTATTTAATTAGAACATTTGGTGAACACGCAAAGCCGAATATCAAATTTTAGGGCGAATGAGTTACAAGTATGAACACCGGGGGTTGGTCTCAAGTTTCTGTGAATTGAGTGAGTTTACGTACAATAATATTTCACGTTAACGAGTCAAAAACAACAGCGTGTGACAGTATCATAAATTTCATTACGTTTTAACACATGTACCGGTAAATAATGCGCTGCATTCATTTCGTTCGTAATATTACGCCGCGCAATTATTTTCGCTGAGTTAGAAGCGACCAGCGATTTTGCGAGTCCCATACAGTGAGTTTCTTCTAAAGGTAAAATGTCTGTAGCTTTTTTTTAATGTAATTGAAGTAAATTACGTGCTATTATTATTATAAACGCATGCCATTGCCCCATACGTCTTAAGATGAAATAACTCATTTATGCATTAACAATTTGTTTTAGGATGCTTTATTTATTAAAGTCAGAGAAATATTTGCAATGAGCTTTAACTTTCACCGAGTACCTTAAGATGACTTATGTTAATAGAGATATAATAGAGATATAATTATAACAGAATTATGTTCGTTTGTATTCGTTACTATGTTCTGAATCTGAGGGTTTGCTCTGAGAAGGGCTACCTGCTTATCTCTTCTATGAGGGCTACAAATTAAATTTAAATAAACCATGCCCTCATATATTTACACGAAAATAATTATAATACAACGAAACCAGACAGTTCGCTGGTCGCCTATATCTTGTACCACACAGAGTAAATGGCGCTAAAATACAGACTCGTAGCAATAGCAGTCCGTTTCACAAACTGAAATACCTTCCATAATAACTGCACGAAGGGGTCCCCACAAATTTTACGCTAATTAACCGTGCGCCCGCCACCTTATTCAATTCAGTTGGTTCTTTCGTAGGTAACGGTTAATGGAAAACCAAATAGAACTCGTTCTTTTACTGTTTATCAGAGCATAATAAATACGAGTAGGTATTATTATTATTTATACATTTTTTGTTTTATGTTTCAGTATTAAAGAGGTTGTATAATAGGCATTACTCAGTTGTTTAGCCTACAATCGACAGCATTGGCCAAGTGCGATTGGTAGAGTTCACATCACCTTACATACCCTTGAGGACTTTTTTAATCGACTTTTAACGTTTAAGCGAGTGATAGTTAATTATCAACACGCCTATAACTTAGAAAATTCTCTCTAATTAGAAATTAGATCTCGATGAGAGGGCAAGTTCCTAACTACTAAGTCATCTCTGCTTTTTGTCGATCTATATTTTGATCAATGTGTCTGAAAACTGCACTATGGAGCAATAAGTTCCTGTCTCTTTGACTGTGTTTACTATACCCTTACCATGAGTTATCAAAACATCCCACAATTTTACGTTACGCTTACTCAATCCATCATTCTGTTCCGTTTGATTCAGTAGACTGAGTAAACGTAACAACAAGTAAGTGCTCAAGTCAAGACTTTTTGTCTCCCTCACATTTTCGCACAAAAGACACAACATAAAGCGCCATTTCGTAAATTTAGACATTTAATGTTACGTTACTGACACTATAGTCCTGATACAATCCGCTAGGGGCGCCGGTTGGAAATTGTATGGGCAAATACGTAAACAAATACCAAAACAGTCATATTTGTCAAAACGTAAAAACTCATGGTAAGGGTACTGGACTGAACAATTGCCGATAGTTTGAGTTAAAGGCGTTGAAGTTTATCATACTTCATTACATTTAGGACATTACGGAAAAATCTCAGGCAGATAATGTACCTTTATTTACAGTATTTTCGTTTCGAGTGTTTAATCTAATATGCTTACGGATTAACCTACAACCTGTTTTCCTTTACCCTACAGGTCATACAAAGTGGGTATAAAAAGATTTTAACTGTAATTAATTTAAGCGGGTAAATCCCTAGTGCTAAAGGGATTAAAGCTGAAGGTAATAGGGCTTTGAAACTAATATTAACCCACGGGGAACGCGATTACCTACTGTTAATTTCATAATTATAATTAAATTTCAACGCCAGAAGGTTTTTAAGGGCGGCTCGTATGTTTTTATGTTATTGTGATAAAATTATTTCATTTTATATTTCGACGTCAACGTAGCGCTGGGATCGCCATGCCAGTCTTATACATTAAGTGTACCGAGTTCGATTCTTAAGTCAATGTAGGTATAAATAATTAAATTAGATTTTTGTATGCAGTAGGTAGGAAGATTATAGTTTTCCCGGAAGACATAATAAAAAAATATATCTAACTAGCTGACTATCACGTGCACTGCATGCTCGTCTGCTACTCCTATTCCATAAAGAATACGTTAGCAAATTGGAAGTAAGGAAATACTTTTAGAAGTGTGCTATATCTGAGCACGGAAGCCGGAACAATTAGAACACCTACATTCCGAAACTGAGTTCTCACATGAATTCAGCTTGAGAGCTAAAAGCGAAGGATCAGCTTGAAGCAGTGTTTCTCAAATTGAGGAGAATAAACACCAGATTTTTTAGGTTAAGTCACAAATTTTCCACAAATTTAAGTCGACACATATTTTCTACACGCTGTTTTATCCACACTACGAGTATATTGGAAACATAGTTGTAAGGGTTTCACATGAACGTGATTGACCTTAGAAAACTCCGGTCCTACAATTTTTATTTAAAGTTGTTAATGCTACAGTAGTCTCTGGGTATCAATAATATCAGTGTATGTGTTTAAGTATCACAGGATAATTAACAATTAACGGGAGAACTGAACAATTAACAATAGAACCACAAGAATCCCAAAAATATCAACTTTTTCACCAGAAAAGAATAGGTTTAAAGATTGAGAATTTGCATTTCTAGATAAAGCAATTTTACATTTCAACGAGCAATAGCGTCATGCTTCGAACGTGGAACTTTAAACCCGAGTTCTGAATAATGGAAGCTGGCAAATAGTGTACTGTATTAAAATATACTAAGACGTTGAGAGTTAAATACTATTTTGAACGACTTTTTACTAAACATTGTAAAGGTAAAACAGATTATTTTCAAATTCGTTTATAATGGAAAATAAATTGGTTTCGCAGTCGTAGCGACTAACGTGTTTTTTATATTTTGTACCTCTATGCAAACACCCAGATAAATACCAAATTACTAAATTCACCATTCAGATGTGGATTTAGCTGGGGATCGAACCAAGTCTAGTTAATAGATTGATTGTTAACAGAATGAGCCACGTAATATACGTTGAGAGCCAGATATTATTGTATAGAACTCTACCTGCTCAGTACCCTTACTATGAGTTTTAACGTTTTTACAAAAATGACTGTTTTTTATTGTATATTTTTATTTCTATTTGATTAAGTTTTTGCCTATACATTTCCAATGAGTGATTGGAAATGTAGGGGAAATACGTAAACAAAAACAGTAATTTTTGTCAAAACGTAAAAACTCATACTAACGGTACTAGAATCGAACCAGGACTCAACTACTCAAGACAATTATGGTGACTATCGAGCCGCACAGATCATTTACTATTTCCGCTTTTCCAATAGAAGAAACAGTTATAAACGGCTGAAATTCTTAGTGTTTTCGTGACCAAAGACATTACTCGTAGTTTCACAAATCAAGGCGCAAACTTTGAATAATAACTTCATGTTATGGCTGTAAACGGCATGTAAATTACATGTTTTCTTGGGTAAGAATTTCTCCATAATTTTATATACATTAGAACGCTATCTATACTCAATATCCCGTACTAAGTAATTCGTCGTAATTCCCTGTTTTTTGTTGCCACAAATGAGTATGAAACACCAACGAGACCTAAATAAATTTAAGTTTAAGCCATATATGTTATGTTTTTTTCCAAAAAATCCCAATTAAACGTACTACAACTACAATACAGAACAGTAAAACAAACCACCAATTTAAACACATGACAATATCCCAATACGTAATTCGGAACTCTAAATTCAATCCATACCTATATATCAGAGCTTTTCAGAACAAACATCTCGTCTTCTCAAAAACCACACAAAAAATATTTACGAACATCATAACAAAAGGGAGAAACAGTTTCGAGTAACAGAAAGGGAAAAAAATCAACCAAACGACAACCTTTTGTTCCGTTCTTAAAATAAGGAGACACCTAAAACAGAAACAAGAAACACCGATGGGGTACTAACATATTTTAGCCGTTATTTAACGGTTTCGTGTCGGAGGGTAGTTGGAAATTCGCATTTTTACGACAGCGGCGCCCCTAAAAACGTTAAAGCGGTTACACGCTATCCGACATCATACCGATACCGGATGCAGATTGAAGAAAGGGGTTCATACTTTGATTTCTTAGGAATCATCTCAAAACTCATCTCTTTAAAAATGAACAATACAGATCTACTCAGAGCCATGATATAGTAAAAGAGTTTCAATAGATCATAGTGTATCCGACAAAATAATAATTAATATCAAAATCTTGATATAATCAAAGCAATAAAATAATATCGATGCTATTTTAAGCCGTCCGATACGACATATACATATCGGATAGTGTGCAAACGGCTTTACTCTTAATTTTTTGTTTACTAGAAAGAAAGGTACTCATTCTTTTACGTTACAATGTGAAGGTGGGCACCTTAATTCAGTGACCGAAAAAAGGGCTCATTCGCGTTGTTGGTACAAATACAAATTATGACACATTTTTATGATTACTGCTGTTTCTTCACTGGGGGCAAAATTTGGTGGCGTTATATAATTTTATTACACTTATAGCACTGCGATAGCCTTCATTGAAAATATTAATGAACAATTATTTCATGTTACGTAACAACACGCACATAGTAGAAATTTAATATTAAATACTACGATTATTTTATATTAAACACTAGGATAGTGTGGTAGTTATATATGCTTAAAGCTTTAAGTTCATTTTTAGGGACAAATAAAAAAGTGTAGCGTTATTAAATAACATTAAAATTGAGATTGAGCTACGGACTGCAATGCATGCATTACAAATGTGCATGGGCAGCAATCTATCGGATGTTAAATTTTAACATCCGTTTGATCGCATATTCGTTTGCTACTTCAGCCTTATAAAAAATCTGTAACTTATTTTAAAAAAAGTTATTTTGTAACTATCACAACATATTTAAGTAATCATAACAAATTAGTCTATACTTAATTTGCGTCGACGCTTAAAAAAAACCAAACCGTAGTTTCTTTTTCATCCACAATTTTATCATATTAATCAACTAACGTAATTACTAAATCGCGCAGTGAACAGCGAGCATTATATTTACATTTGGATAATCGCCAGCTCAACCGTTTTTAAATATTATGACGTTTATGAGCTGAATATAATTAAACGTCCATCACTGGGTCGACAGCAGTTAATTAAATGGATATGTACAAGTATGACATGTGTCACAACTTTGTGGTAGTATTTTTATCTCATTATATTTAGCTGAAATATTCCTTTGATTTCGGAGAATGCAGCACCCTTAGTATGAGTTTTTACGTTTTTATAAAAATTACTGTTCTTGTTTTTGTTTACGTATTTCCCATACAATTCCAATCAGTACTGTTTTGAGAGTCACACGTCGCTTGAGGAATTATATTAACCCATCCCTTACAAATTCACTACCGGGCACACGTCTTAAAACAAAATGGGTTATATGCGTCTTTGCTGTACATGTATGAGTAGGCCTTCGCACGAAGTAGTCCTTTTTTTAGTTTCACCAATGCGCATTTTAGCGATTGCATTAATGCTACATCACGTATTCGCGTTCAAATGCTGCATCGAGTGTCCAACAGTAGCTCAGACAGTAGCTCAGCAGGGTGAAAGCAGCAAATTCGTCGATCACCCATGCAAAATATTTTCTTTATTTTGTCAATTTATAGGACCGCTGTGCAAATAGGCTTTTGAGCATAGTCACACAAATATTGTTGCAAGACTAAATTAAGGTGAGGCGGTAATTCTTCCGATGTCAAAACATAGTGCATTATATCACGTTTGAGTATTTTTTTACTATTATAAAAGTACTACTACTAATTTAAAAGATGCTCACGTGCAACAATGGGCCACTAATATGCTCTAAACAATATAATTCCCAGTATAATGTCTACATAGGCTCCTCAAGTTCAAAATTCAGCAGTTACAACGACGACAGACGCTTTGTTAGCACAAAACATATCCTTAAAGCCCTAAGTAGGTACTTAAGTCGTGTACAAGTTCACGATGGACGGATTAAGGAGATTACGCTGATAACTGTTTATTGTGTAACTAATCTACTTTAGAGGATTTAAGGGTATACACAATGGAGTTTTCTTTTATAACATCGTAGTAGAGGAGCATGTTCACATGATGGTGAGTGATTACCGCCTCCCATGCGTAATTGCGTATGTCTTCGTACATAATCATTGGAAAAAGGGGTTTAAAGGTTGAATTTTACAACTTAAGAGTTACAAGTCGCATTATTTAGTTTCAAAATTCCATAGAGTACATGGTGCCAATAAGGTCACCACTAACTCCAAATGAAGGGAAATATATCTCGACAATGTAAAAACATCAAGACTCCATATCCTTCATTCGTTCATTCACTCCTACGTCGTGTGGTCCGTCAGCAAAGTTTCGGCTAAAACCAAATCATATTCACGTTACCTTATAACATACCTATATAATGTGGCCAGGTGTGTTGTGGATAATTAAATTACGAACACAATAAGGTAAGTGCTTGTCAGGTCCTAATGGGATGACTGATAGCCACAAAGTTACAGCTACAATGCTTTTATCTTAATATAAACGGCTAGGAATAACGTCAGTGGTGAAGTATGAAATTCACATGGTAGTTCCGATGATTAATGGTTGTGATTGTTCGGCACAACATTTTTCAAATAAATTGTGTTACGTATAAAAAAAACATTATACGTTCGAATTGAGAAACCTCATTTTTGAAGTCGGTGAAAAACGTGGAGTTTTTTATAGAAGGATGAATTTTATATTTCCGTTACATGTATAGAGTTCGACCACTAATTCGTGTTTCCCAATATTACTACCTTTAAAACATAGCTTATTTATTAAGCCTTAGTTAATTAGCTTTCTGTTCTTATCTTATCTTCTTTTTATGTAACCGATGAACATTCCATTCGCAGGGCTGCTGGAAGAGATTTCATTTTGAAATATGCAGTCCTTTGTACTGCATCTGTATAATGTTTGCTATTTATTACTTTTCCGTGTACAAAAACTTATAAATTAAGAAGTGAATAGTTCTTATGTTTGCTGTAGTCTTTGTTTTCGCGAATAAACATTTCTAATGGTATGGTGGTAGTTTGTTGACTTTCAAAAAGTCAACTGTATGAATCAATTTTGAATAAATGAGATTTGAATTTGAATTTAATAATAATTTACGATATCCATATAGTACCTATACGCGGACAAAAGAATGGATAGGCAGGATGCAGGCATAGTAAACAACAAAATTGATATGGTTCAGTTTTACCATTCGCCTATGGAACCCCTGGAAAAGGAATAGTAACCGACCTCTGCTGGCCACCTATCTACTCTCAGAGAGGTTTTTAGGCCATTTTTAACATTTATCTGTTGTAGGTCCACAGCGCTGGCCAAGTGCGAATTGATAGACTTCACGCACCTTTGAGTTTTGTTTGATCTCAGGCATACAGGTTTCCTCGCGATATTTTCCTTCACTGTTTAAGCAAATAATAAATCTTTTAATAATTTACCTCTAAATCTTTCCACCTTATATTTCCTTTACCTTTGCAATGTACACACGTGTCTCGACGGGGAACTAAGGCGCATTTCCAGTTAGCAGTAAAAACGCCGTAAAACTGGCGTTCCTGTGTCGCGAAGGCGTTGAGTAATTTGGTACCGTGTAATAGAATCCCTAAATAGTTTAAGGCACGAGTCTTTGAAAGGGTTTTAGAGGTGGTGGGAGCAATGTCTTCTACTATTTCCGAGTTTTCAAGGTCAACACACACATAGTTCATTTAATTTTGTGTCCAATAGTTATTCATATTTTCTAAAAAGTATATGACAAGGAAGTGCCGAATATCGCTAAGGAGCTCAATGCGTATTTCACTTGTATTCCTGCCCATATTTGCTCTGAAAGGATTGAAAACGAATACGAATATTTTGCAAGCATCACTAAACCAATCAGCCAAATAGAAAATGAAATACGAACTGGAACATTCCTCCATAACTGCAACCATTTTTTTATTCCACTAATGGGCTCCACAACTTGGATATCCAGGAAATCGCGAATGAGGCACACGTCACATTTCAACTACGTCCGCAGTAGTCAAAAGAAATTTCATATAATGGATGAATAACTATTGTAACTTTTCGGGCACACATGGTGCAGAAAATATTGTACCAAAATTCATATTTTGCGCCCCTAACTCTGAATTTTCTAGTATTTCCAACTAAAACTGTAAGCCAAAAGGCCGCGCGGCAACGAATTCTAACGACCGGCTAAAACATAAAACAAAAACTACAAAAATAACAGGTGACATGACAAAATAAATTTTAGTGGGCGCGAAAAATACCCATATGCTGCCAGATAGAACAAAACAGCTAAAACTAATCCAGTTTGCTGTGTCGCAGTGACCTAGTGTATTTTGTGACTTTTAGTTATTGTCCCTGAGGAATGAAGAACATTTCTTTTTAGTATCTGCCTTTCTATACTATTTAAATTAATTGAATACCGCCCCACCTATTAGTGTAGCTTTAGGTTGAAGCAATGTTGTTTAGAGCATTGGTTACGAATGTCCATAGCATGGTAGTGAGTACTTATCATCAGGTGGACTGCATGCAGTTTGCTACCTCTATATTATAAAAAATCCTCGATCGAGTCGACTCCTCGACCGAGGAGTCTGAGGTTCAAATCCCAGGCACGCCTGAGAGCACCTCTGATTTTTCAAAATTATGTGCATATTAGAAATTAATTATCACTTGCTTAAACGGTGAAGGCAAACATCGTGAGGAAACCTGAAACATGCATACCTGAGAGATTTATAAAAAAAAATCTCAAAGGTATGTGTAGTTCACTAATACTCACTAGGCCAGCGCGGTGGACTATGGCCTTATTCTTCTCATTCTGAGAGGACACCCGTGCCAATCAGTGGGACAGTAATGGGTTGATGATATTATAAAAATATCCATTTGAGTGGATAGGTTATTTAGCGCTACTGCGGAGGTCCCATTCGGCATCAATTATATAAACAGAATGACAGCTGGCGCCGAATTCTCTATGGATTATCTAATGGCGATTTGATGTATTAGCGAATAAACAATGGACGTATTTCAGTGCAACTGCATGCTTTCAATGGATTAAACTAGAACGTTTCGAACATTTAAATGTGACAGAAGAGTAAAGTGAATTTTGAACTGAAATTTGATTATTTAGTTAAGTTGCGTCGGAATCGCCGTCGCACCTGCTTCTGCCTTATAATAACGATGCTGTGTTCTCGTTAGGAAGGTTTGGTACATTACTTATACGAAGCTTTCCAACGGAGGAGGAGCTACAGAAACAGATTATCGATAGATTACAGTTGTCCTTTGTGAGTACTTGACATAAGATGGACTTCATGTTAAGTATATCAGTTTCATAAATGAAATTACATTCGTATCCTCCTCATCGAAAGAAGGAAAATGAATTCTTATTTCTAGTAGGAGAAAAAGGACGTTTACTATTATTAAAACCTATTCTATAAATTTAATAGGTCTAGAAAACAAATTGAGGTTTCAGACAATACGATAGTACAATTCAAGTATAATAGGAAAAGAGTTATTAAGACCTATGAATAGGTAATTCTACACGAACATAACAAGAACATAAAAATCACAAACATAAAAAGAAGTACTAACAGCAATTGAAATAGAATATTTCTAATAAATATTATTTTGTACAACTGTTAATTGGAAAAGCAATCTGTAACAGAGGGAAATAACGAGGAGAATTTATGCAATTCTGATATTGTAATCCTTAGAATAATTTTGCTTCAATAAGAGAAAAATCTTTATTCATTGGACTTACTGTTATCAAATGCTTGTCTCACGTAACCCGTTATAATGATAAGCGATAAACTATTTTATCACTTTGAGGATTAAATAACAATACATTCAATGTAACTGTAAGAAATCATAACAAAAGTACTGGTATATTTATGCGTTCGACCCGTCACTGTAGTAAAATCACCTTTGATCAGATATAGCATACATATTATATGACTTATAACGAAATATAAACTTCTGATCAACGACCTCTGGGTCCTGGATCTTTTGGGTTTGGGTATTCGTTTATGTATGTGTCCGTGCCACACACAACACCGGCAATCCTAGCGCGGGGATGCGAGTGTAGAAATCGTATTTTTTTAAGCCAAGTCCACCAATGGGATGTAAAAAGAATTGCACCTATACTTTTTTCGAGCTCAACGATATCATCCACCGACGACATTGGGATTATATATAAAGAAGAATCGGATAATGTTAAAACATGCTACAGCTAGAGACAAACCCAATGACAACAAGTTCATGTTAAGCTCGCTACCCGTTCCTCGGCTGTAGTGAAACGAGCGTCTTAACTTGAACAAATACACCGACATTTCCAATATGCACTATTTTATTCCAAAGCTAGATAGTGATTCCCGTTCTGTTTCACAATTGCTCTGTTTACGAGAGAACAAGAAAGAATATCGTGTTCCCCACTTAAAACATTTTATTGTCATAAGTAACCGTTGCACTGGGAATTTTCTAAATTCCCACTGAGAAAAATCTGTAATACGAGTATATAGTAATTGCCTTGTCTAAAACAATAGGACGCTTTTTTTATGAAATTGAAACAGCAAAGGAGTACGCGGTTCAAGTCTTAATTATTATTATTAATATGTCTTAATTATTAAGGTTTGCACGGACGTTCTTGCCACGGACGTGCAAGATGTGGAATAAACTTCCTCTCGAGGTATTCCCAGAGCGCTACGACATGGGGCTCTTAAAAAAAGGTGCAAAAAGAGCTCTCCTTCAAAGCCGGCGATGCATTGGCGACTCCTCTGGTGTTCCAAATGTCTAAAGGCGACGTTAACTAATTTCCACCAGATAGCACGTCTGCTTTATCGTCAGTAAATATAAAAAAAAACGTTTTTCTCGCCTCAAACATTCTAATGAACCCTAATAAAAATTGAGTTCATCTTGATATAATCTGAAGACTAAGTTGGAATCTGACATATAAGTATCCCAAATGTTTCACTTTACCACTTCTAACCAGAAAACAGCATTGTTTAACACTCCTCTGGCGGTAGTCTAATTCAACGAATTTTCCCCTGCTAAAATTCCCATTTTAGTGAACATTAAATGTCAAACACAATGACACATATACCCTACACGCTGTTAAAAGATTAGTATGCTAATGAATGGCTTGGTAGTTAACGGGAAAACTATGTACACTAATTAAACTCATATTACTAGAGGGGAATGTAATAATACCTATTTTCCGCGAGTCAAAAGAGGCTTTTGGAATTTAGGCTTATAATTATTTTGTTAGTTTGTTAAACCGTTTCATCATTGGCATTATCATAATTACTTATTTCATGAAATGATACGCTCACATAATTATAAAAACAACAGGAAATGCAAACAAGAAAGGCCAATGAAATCTGAACCAATTTTTTTGGAACGAAAATTCCCATTTCAAAACAAATTTGTTATTAAACGAAATGTAGAGTTTGTAGAAGAAAGTTTAACGCGTTGCAACCCTGCTGTGTTCTAGTTTGAAAGTGACGCAAAGCTACTTAAAATAGACGGCGTCACTTCGTCTTTAGGCAGGACCTCAATTATTTTTGTTAGTTGATTATAAACGCCCAAGAGCATCAGTGACATTGAGCCACTTACCATCAGATGGACTGCATGTACATTTGCTTCTCTACAGCCAAAATGTCAAATGCAACCTTAACACGTGCTTTGCCACTGTAAACATACGACCGTAAGCAACACATAAGCACGTTAATGAATGGCTCGGCAGTGTGAGGGTTGAATTATGTACACTTGTGGAAATAATATGCTTTCACTGCCGCGCCAAGGAATAGACGTGTGTATAATTATATTAAATGCATAAGGAGTAAGGGAATTCAATAGTGGAAGTAGTTTCCATGCATGTTATTATATCGAGGGACTTTTTTTTAATACATAAATTATTATACGTGTATTAAATTAGCGTATAAATCTTTATTAATTGAACAATTACTATTGAATTGAACAATTGAACGATTAAACTTTAGGGTATTCAACAAAAAAAATAGATTAGATTAGATTTCTAAAAGGCAAATTGTGTCACCAATAAATTACCAGATTACCAGTTACACTTTATATCAAAAAATAAGTATATTATTTATAACTGTTACTATGAGGTGTTAATTGACAGTACTCGTGTGTCAACGAAGCCATCATACCGCTTTATTTACTTAATAGCAGCAGCGTGTAGTCTTGCTGCCTTAATTTTAACGCTGCGATTAGAGACACAACTGAGTACTCTCTGCTCTATTCTAATCTAAACTTTATGCTACATGATTTTAATAGCAGGTTACAGTGACCGCTTTATATCAGTCGAATTACATTATCTACCCTACTTCTACATCAAACAAAACAGACATCAACAAAAAACAATCCCACATCTACTTACGCAACATGAGATACAGTTACATGTAAGGAGCCTTTTAAATTCCGATGACAAATTCTTGCCCATGAAAAGGGGAAAGGTATTTCATAAACGAAAGAGGTTGCCGACAAGACATCCACTCACTCCTGAAGGAGCTCCAAGTGTCTCAGGTTGGCTCTTTACATGCGCGCTTTTATGTTCAAAATGCCTGAAAAAGAGTAGAAAAACACCCTTTCATTTTCTTCAGAAAAGTACGCACATGTCTTTTCGGATATACTTAATGAACTTGAGACGTGGTCCAAGTGATTGGCGTAAGCGGAGCATCTAACAATGTATACTACCTGTTAAAAATATAAAACCGATTAATAACATCTAGAAATTATTTTTACAATACAGTACTTTGCACAATTTCCAAAGTAATTATGATAATAGTGCCATAATAAATGATTTTTTAGGTTTAGCTGTTATTAGTTCTTTAATTATATTTTAATGAAGAAACCTACTATGTTTTTCTAATTAAGTAATACACGTTAATCTAATCAAAAACTGATATGTCATATACATTATGAATACGCACGGAAATGTACACAAAAAACCAAACTATATTTATCGTTTAAAGGTACACCTGACTGGGGATTAAATCTAGCACCCCTTGTGCATCAGACCGATACGGTAATCGCTCCGCCAAGCAGGTTGTGAAATATGATCATATTCCTTACTTCTTGACATAGCAAATCCGTATACCTATAAAATGTTGCAGCTCTAATCCACCAAGTAATCCGCTACAAGCGTGTAGCTTATATCTCAGAGACGAAGTTTACCCTCGTCCTTCAGCAAACAAGATTTTAATGGCGCTAAGCTTTCAACTGGGTCGCCGCGTCTGGATATAAATTGAAAAATATTGAAACACGAAAAATGACGTATCAGCACTTAAACTATTCGTGACACTTTGAGAGATGGAAAAAAATAATTAAAAATATAATATTAAAATTCGAATATATGAAAATGGTGTAGGTTGGCGATTTTTATTTGTTAAAGTTTTCACTTAATATTATGAGTATAAACAAAATGAAAAACAATTTTAAAAGCTTTTATTTAACTTTTGTATGTACATCTCGGAACTTCGCATGTTAAATTTGACCAACTTCCCGGTATCTGATTGAGCTGAAATTTTGCATGTATATGTAAAAGGGATGACAATGCAATATTAATATCAAATTAATAACTATAAAAGCAAAAATCTGATCTTTTACTGATAATTAACTGAAAAGTAATAACTACTACTACTACTATCATTAGGTACTACAGCTATTCAATAATCAATTATTATTTTACTTGTAAAAATATTAACTTTACCCACCTATTAAAAGAGATTTCTTTAATCATAATATGAACACCATTTCGTCTAGGACCACCTAATATACCCTTTTTACTGCATAACACCTCGAAATAATGATCCATTAAAACCAAGGAAACCTCTAAACCTCCACCACCGTGGCCTATTGAACGCAAAACCACACAAGAGTATGAAATTTCCCAGTAAAATTTGCGATGCGATCTCATTAAAGACGGGTACGGAGGTCGACCCAGGTTGCTCATTCGTAACCTTTATTTTAAGAGCACATAGTTTGAATTTGGTACACACCTTGATTAGGCCGCTTAGGTTCACCGTACACCCCGTTAATAAGGTGCCGACGTCGAAACGTGTCACGAATAACGTTTATACAATATTAGGTGCTCGAATTTAGTACTGGAGTCGTAATTCCAGGTATTTGCCGAGTAATAACATATTTTGTTTGCTCCGCTTGGAACGAGTATATTGTTACTAATACATACGGATTACGATACTCTTTGATATTCAAAGCTTTGTTTGTTTTATGTGTAGTCTCAGTGGATTGAAGACGTCTTTATCATTTATTTTCTTCATAATTACAGAAAAAGAAGGATTTAAATGACTTCAACCAAATCATTATGTGTATAAATGAAATAAAGGTCATTACCATTGGAATTTATATTAGTTCAAGTCGGTCAATTACCTACATGGATTTGATTATGGCAAAACCTTGCAGATTAACAGAAATGTTTCTATCCTGATTTTATTTGTCCAGAAGAATGAATGGAACAAAAATGACATTGCCACTATAGAATAACCCTAACCTTGCAGCCTTGTGGATAGTGAGGGTTGCCGGTTTTATTTCCACACAGGAAGAGACGACTAACCTAGACAACTGATGTGCGTCTAATTCCGGTCTAGATATTATGTTTGCCTTTCAGTGTGTCCTAATATAAAACGAATTTTATGAATGTATGAGATTATCTGTACAAGATTCAAATCCTTAATCGGTTAGTCCACTACATACGTTATACGAAACATAGATATATTATCCTACTGACGTAGGGTAGATTGGCAATATGAAACGTCAAGCGAGACTAAAAACTGATTATTTATGTGTGTGTGAAATGCCAAAGTGTGCATCGCTAGTTTTACTGCTAATAATGTATCGATATCGATTAAATAAAGATATCAATAACAAATTTGTTTATTAGTTTGTTCAGTCAGTGACTTAAATAGGATGCAATCGCTAATGATTAATTAAACTGGTGAAGACCGAAAATAAATAAAATAAAGAAAAACATTAATGGGCGCAGAAATGTAGCTATGAAACAAATCTTTTTTCATATCTTTTGGCAGGTGTAAGGTTTAAAAAAACTATGAACGTTACTCATAAGTTTTTTTTTTTATTTCCCTCTAAAGATTATTAATTTGTTATTGAAATGTCGCAAGCTTAGCACTCCTGAATAGTGTAGAATTTTCATGATCGGTTCAGTATTAGCCCTTACAAACAAACAATCGACATTACAAACTTTACCTCTTTATTATGTTAGTATACATTGACCTATGATATAACTTAAATAAAAATAAGTTTCAAGACGTTATCAAAATTTACATAGATAAAATCACCCAAAGAATATTAATCCAACAATAATAAAAAGTAAGGTCGGATAAGATTTTATATAAGTTGCACGCAACCTATTTAATTTATATACATACTTTAGAATTAGAAATATCGATAATTTTTTATCGTTATTGTCAAAACGCAACACCAAAAATTTGGTAAGAAATAGCGACTATTCACGTATTTATTATTTTTTTTATTTGTATTTCTGTGCATTTCTAGTGTTTATGTGATAAAGTTTGAAGATTTTTTCTATCTTTTGGTATATAACACATTCGTAATAAGTGTAAAATATTACATTTAAACAGCTAAACAATTAATGTAGTACTTACATGTGAAATGAGTATTTTTGTGGGTTTTCTTTCTTGGATGAGTTACATCCAGGTACAGCACACATAACCATGGCCAAACACTTTTACTAAGCACTGTTTTAACTGTTTTTGATTAGAACTCTTTAAAAATTAAGCGCGATTTATTTTTATGATTACAAACGCCAGGCTGATACAGGCTGATAGCCTATTGCCAATCTATTAGTATAATATATCTATGATACGAAAGCAGTTGAAACTGTCAGTTTGACAATGTCAAAACAACCAATCAGACCTATTAAACGAATCCAGAGTACAATTCACCTTAATGACATTTCACTTGCCCAAAACGCGGAACAAACGCGATCTAACTACAAAACGGGGGAAAATGTAAACATAACGATACCTATTACCACGACGGTGGCACACTTACGCGCATTAGATACGCGTCATAAAACGCCTCACTGCGCGTTACATGCGCTATAAATTATCATTTCCGCACCGATATAAATTATACAAGATACACCCATAAAGGACCGTGTTGCTTGAATGTCGAACAATCGTAAACATATTTTGAGTAGGGCCAAGACATTAATGACTCTTGAAACTCGGACAGTATTTAGATGTCACACTACGGTGCAACGAAGAGGACGTGGAGGTATACCTGCGTATGTACACCGTACTGTGTGTGGGAATTGACCTGTGCAGGATTTTGAACCTGTGCAGGCGACCGGCGCAAGATCAAAAATCAATTATTTTGTGTGACACCGTACGGTCCGTCATAGTTTTCAATCGATATTATCGCAAACAGAACTGTAGCACTACCATGAGTTTACAAAAGTATTACTCGCTAGCGACTGCGTAAAAAAATGTATGAAAAATTGTACAGCGCCTCTGGTGGTTACTCGTAGAACTAAAATCTGTAGTGTGAGCCACTACGTAACTCGATACGTATAAAAACCTATCGAAATCAAATCGCTAGCGAATGTCATTATGATCTATTTCCATATAAATTCGGTCCCATGAGTCATTAATTTGACAGACGTTGTCAAAAAATACCGTAACGATAGTAGTTATGTTATTCACTAGCAAAATGACAATAGTTTTCTATTTACAATTTCTATAGTGGCGTTTCTATGCCAACTCATGGTAGTGCTACTGAACACCGTACGGTACACCGGAACGCCCCATACACGCTACGGACGTGCTGTTGACCTGCGCAGGTTAATCGTAGCGTGTATGGCTTACGTTAGCAATGCACTTTAGTGATTCAAAGCCCGTTATAGTAGTGATAAAGCGCTTTTGGGAAATAAGGATTGCAGTGAGGAGGGATGCCGGTTTTGAGGGATTACTGTTCGTAGGGACTGCATGGAGAGATTTCAGTATCGAAATAATTTGATTATAAGTGTGAAAAGACTGAGAACTGTCCTTCCGTTGGGCAGTGGCAATGACCCACAGACCTGTATCTATGACTATTGATCATGGTCAATAACATGTTACTGCATTCTAACTTATTCCCTTAAGGGTTTTGACACAAAGTTGTAACTAGTGATCAGCTTTCAGTAGCTCATACGTCAGTAAGCAAATATTAATTCAAATTAATATGTAGCAAATTTTGCCTTCAAATTTCAAATCGAACTAATATACAAATAACCGTTATAAGGACCAGTTAAATAGAACGACATTATAAGGGTGTGTTTTTGTCATTAGACGATGACTTCGTAAAAAGTATAGCCCTAACAACCGATAAAGTTTAGGAGCAAAAAATGTCCCTTTCCAAAACCGATAACTTTTCGGGCCCGTAACTCATGGGTCCGGCTTTTCAACACGTAGCGACCTCATATCTCACTATTGGAAGTGTGCATTTGAATTAATATTGGCAGACGATGTGATACGAATTTGTAATCCCGTTTTGTATTTTACTAGTTTATATTAGGTTATTTTTAGAAGGTTTCTACCAGGAATTGCTAAGAGAGATTAAGTGGTATTTTTTACTGACTTCGGAACATAATTTGATTTTATTACACGAAAACGAGCAGAGATAGCGTAAGGATTGAAACTCGGCCTTTCTATGGAGGGTCCAAAGCTTGAATCTAAGACTCGCCTGCATACCTGGGAGATCTTAGAAAAACGTTCTTAAAGGTATATGAAGTCTACAAATACGCACTTACCCACCGCTGTGGACTAGATGTATGTGACCTTATCCTTTTCATTCCCGAAGAAGATCCAAGCCCAGCAGCGAGACAGTAACGAGTCGACGACGTTTCGAAAATAGATTGATTTAAATCAGACAGAAGTTGCAGACAAAAAAAGAAATCAAGGTAAATAAAAACCTCTTCTCATTTTCTGAACAACTCCTGCACAAAGCCTTCATTTTATCAATAAGTCGACGCCTCCGCAATCCCGACAATAGACGTTTTAATTTCTCATCTGTGCATTATCGTCCTTATTCTTCGTCTGCTATTTTTAATTTTCGTACACAATTTTCCTTTAATTGCAAAATTTAACTTAATAAAAATAACTTCCCGCAACATAAAGTGTCGATTGAATACACAAGGTCCGTTATCATATTACTATCAGAAATTTTCTCGCTTCTTGCTGAACAACAGTTACCAATTTCGTCAACACTTTCTCCAAACGACCAAAACAAATATGTTTAACCACATATTTGATAAACAATTTATATTGAGCCTATAGAAAATAAAGACATCACATTTCACTATGAAAAAGCACCACATGACAAAGAGAGCTTACAACACGTATTCCAACTTCCATTGCATATTTATCTAGCTAGCTTGCTGTTGAGCTGTCCAGCGGGCGGCTTTATTCGTTCATTTTTGACTTTTTACAATCGTCCAAATATTTACGTGTCTGCTCTTTGCAGCTTTTGTTGGGCTTGCGAATAAGATGCTCATTTCCATGAACTGACATTTGAAAGGCTCTTTAAAGATAAATGTCCTGCGAAATATTATGACGAGTCTAGCTTCTGTGGTAAACGAGGACCCATTCGTTCTAATGGTAAATGGTCGCCTATGTTCAAGCCATGTACAATTTTACATGTACTTCATATATTCCACTCCATAAATTAATTGCCTGAGTACCTAAATGTCCGCCAGTTGAACCATACTATTTTTCTAATTTTGTAACCTGTCCTCATTTTTAACGAAACAATTTTATCTTATCACATAGTTCACAATGCATTAATAACTATTCCAAATTGTTACATCTGTAACCGAATACGATAAAAATGAATCCAATCTAAGGTTCATTGCATTAACATTAGCACATCATATTGAAAATCATCATGTAACCTTTTGTGCCCCACCGCCCCCACCATAGGAGCGTGCCTTTTGAACGCAAACTAATGTTCCCAATGTATTGGATTGCACAAATTGAGTCCGTTCCGGCCGATAGAGTCGATTGTCTCGTCTTGATAATGGCAGATCGGAATAAAGCTTTCTCTCGTTCAATTTCAAGCGAATAAGACAATGTGACTACGACAATATTAACAGAAGCAGGATAGAAGAATTTTACAATGATTGATAAACTGTGTGGACATTCCCCGAAGGATATTTGCCTTTCTGTGATATTAGTGTTTTCGGGGTCCCGTACACAACAACGATCAACGAAAACGGACCGATACGATAGCTCGTATTTCTGTCTGTCAGTCTGTCTTTTACAAGCAACTTACTCCGAAAATACTAGAATGATAACATTGAAATTTGGTACGTAGTAAAAGTAAAGTAGTAATTAAAAAAACCGAGAATTTCTATGTACGTACAAATCAATTCTACTAACATTTATTTTGCCACTTGCGGTCATCAATCCAACTGCAGACCGCATCCGAGGTTACTTAACTTCGTAGATAGGTTGAGAATTTAAGATCCATACAAGTCGCGGGGTAAGCGGGCTTCGACATTCTTTAACAAAATATATAACAGTTTATATATGTACAATGATTGTTCTCTGTGAACGTTTTCAGAATATTCGCCTTCGTTTTCTGAAATATTAAAACAACAGAAAATTCATCCGTACAGACGCTTATCGAAGCTGCACTGAAATATATTTTCGTAAAAAAATCTGATTCAAACTGTGTTTCATTTCAATATTTACTCATCGAAAATATATTATTCCTGCAGAATCAGTCAATTTATATTTTCAATTTTGGACCTTACATTTTTGGTGAAAAACAGGAGAGGAGAGGCATCAACTTGCTCTACGAGATAATGTAATCACTCTATAATTTTCTTTTAGTGAAGGACTTACCTGAATAGACAAGTTATAAAACAATGAGACAGATGTACGGAATTTTGGACATTTTTAATTCCGCTAAGAATTCCTTTCAGAATGCATTTTCATGAAAGCATTTTTAAATATCACTTTGTATAACCTTAAGACTACTAGTACTACTACTAAAGATGAGCTCACGGCCTTATCAGCCTATTGTTACTTTTATACTTTTCATAGTCTTCTTAACATAAACTGTGAGAAACGATCTAAATTGATACAGTCATTTATAAAATCAGTCCAGACAAACAAATAAGCCTACAAAATATTTTAAATCGGTATCCTTTGCAGCACCAACCAAAGCATGGCGCTTAGAGAAACGCCTTCACTTAGAAATACAGACATTCATTTTATTTATTTATTTACAAGTAAAGCATACAATCAGAAAGTAATTTTATAAAAATACATCAGCGTAATATAAAACGAATCCTTTGCCAGCCGCTGTAAAAATGTGGTTTTGAGCGAATTCTTTGTATTCTTGTTCATTGAAAATATTTTCCAGCTAATAACGGGTTGGCTTTATAGAGATTTCATTCGCGCTGGCCGCTGCAGCTTGGGGCGACCGGGGAAATCCTTCAAAGGCGAATAGAATAAGCCGGCTGCCGTAAATATAAAAAGTTTGGTTGAGGACACAAACGAAATACATTAACGTGGTTAAAGGTATTTATATGCAGGAGGAGCTTATTTGCATGTGTTACTAACAATTGGGTAACACATGAGCATACTTTAAGTCAGTATACTTGACCACACTCTTCAAATAGCAATTGAACCATACAGGATCCATATCGTTAAGTAATATTTCATAATATTAACATTATAAATTGTATAAACCTGCTACTTGTTACCTGAATTTCATTGTAAAATGATCAAAATATACTGATATTATTTTTATATCGGCTTTTATTTGACAAAGCCCACTAACCTGTAAACATACCACACTTGAAACCATTAATAGAACGAATAAAATAGAACGAATCCCTAAGATTTTTCGCCGGACGAAAACGGATCAGTCATCCCCCGCCGACCCCCTGACAAGTATGCAGCTGGAAACAATCAGCCCGGGCCGTTGATAATGGAATTCTAATGTTAGTTCGATCATCCAGTACTTACGGATGACTTGATTCCGTAATGATTGAATTCGAAAATCTGTGTATCTTTCGGCGTTTGTATATTTTTCTCGCCCATACGGTCTTGTGAAGAAGTTTATACAAGTGAGAAGGAAATAAAATGACACATTACAGATCTATGTACACTATGCAGTAGCGGGTATGTCGGTAGGTAACCACTTATGTAAACTGCAGGCTGTTAGCTACTTCACCCACATAAAAAATTACACAAAAACGACATGTAATATTTAACTATAATAAAATAAAAAAAATCTTACTTAAACATGAGTTAAAACATTAAAATCTAAATATATATAACTCAAAGGTGACTGACTGACATAGTGATCTATCAACGCACAGCCCAAACCACTGGACGGATCGGGCTGAAATTTGGCATGCAGGTAGATGTTGTGACGTAGGCATCCGCTAAGAAAGGATTTTGATAAATTCGGGTAGAATAAGGGGATAAAATAGGGGGAAGGAGAAAATATTACTTCGTATCACGAGCGAAGCCGCGGGCATAAGCTCGTTATACATATTTATAGTAACACTTTTTAATATACAATATCTATGTAGGACTGTAAGTATATTCATATTACCTATATTTTTAACATATTAGACAAGGACTAATCCAATTAGGTACCTGAGACATTACTGCCTAATGGAAGTTCGATGTACAACGTATGTGGGATTATCCTGTCTAGATTTTACTTATAGAATATAGACACGTAGATGCGAGATTAGATAAAGTAACGTGAGTAACGTTTGCCGGGTTATAATAAAATCCTATGATGTGTGTCATTTTTGGGTTGGAAGATACATTTTAACCGACTACCCGTAATTAATAATCAATATTACACGTAGTTTGTGTCGTAATCCGGCAAATTATTACATATTCTGAGGAATTGTGAGAATTCGGAGAAAAAAGTGGTGGACTATGACATAAACCTTTTCATTTCAAAAAAGGGATCCCCCCCTGACAATACGTTTGACGTGGCACAAACCCTATTTGCTTCAAAAAGGAAATCCCAAACCCATGATAACTTACTTTATAATATTATATTAAAAAAAGCTAAGTAAATGGATATTGCCGCCCATGAGCATCCGCAATTCTACCTGAGCCTAACCACAGATCCCTTGTTCATAATAATCCTTGTTAATAATAATGTCTGACATAACGGACTTACAAATCCCGTTATAAACAACTGTCACTTTTCTTCCAAATATATGGAGACTAAGCCAAACATATTACAAAGGTCTATTTCAAAGACCTTACACAGGTAATATTAGACGAAGCCAAACACTTCACATACAATATAAGTCTAATTTCGTCTTTTACGTCACAATACGTGATCCCTTCAGAGCACGCACGTGAAGATGAAATTGTGTCGACTTATCTCTATTTGTTTCCTCCTATAATAGAAATTGTGTTTGTCTATACGAAGACGCGATTTGTACCAAATTGCCGATAAGAGATAAAGATTCTCATTCTCATTTAGACCCCTTTCTATTGTGGTATATCTTTATATCTGTGTTATATGTTCAGTAATACAAGTAGCATCATGAAGAAGAAATACTCCTAAATCATTTTGATTCGAAAGGTATGATAATTTTGATTATAAATGAGGTTTTAGTATTTATTTATATACAATCAATACGATTAGCGCCTGAATATCTCCAGCACAATTTGGAAATTTTAGAGATGAATACGAATAAAGAATTATTACACAATAAGACTTTATATTGTACATACCAGGGCCATGTTTTCAGTCCTTCATTTAGAGATATGCAATACTATACTATTCAATACTATTTTTGAAAATTACATTCGAAATGGTGTCATGCAAAGTTTCCATTACAGTCCTATTTTGAGGAGTACATTTATTGACGTGTGTTTCGAATGCGACAAAAATCCTGCCACACCTATGCCTGTAGCGGTAGTATTTGTATTTTAAACTATAACCGACTAACCACAATTGTATTCCCACAGCAAACATTTTCATCGACATCTCTATAAACGCACCCTGCGTCACGCAAACACGTGGAAATGGAATTGTGTTGACTTATTTTTGTTTGCTCTGTCTCTATAATAGGTGAGTTGTTTGCTAACTCGGCGACGCGATTTGTACCGAACCGAGGGCTTAGCACCTGATGGATGAATCTCAGTTTGGTTTATCGACATGAAAAATAATTTGGCACTTTTGTTATTTTAGACAGCAATTCCTATTTATGAAAGTCATGTCATGTAGGTACTCGTATTACACTTTATTTCTGAAAACTTACACATTTCTCTTATTTATAGAAAAGTGTCTACGCCAAAAAGTGTTCAACTCTCAGAAACGATTGGTGTGTAAAAACAAAGTACTTTTGGTCATTTATGAATAGGTAAATCTCTATACTAATACTATACGTTAACTTACTATGCACCCTACTTCAATAAATCAAGACAGTTTTCAGTTTAAAAAATTTCGACATTCAAAACTATTCAACAGTCATCATTCAGCTAGCCAACTTCGGGAACGCTATTCAGAACATAATTAGTAGTAACGAGCACCCTAATATCTTCGGCAAGTCAATATAAAATGCAATAAACTCGGGACCAAAAATAAATTGCGCGCACGAAACAACTTGAGGCTAGATATTAATTTTAAACGAAAATTTAAACGGTTCATTATGTTACAGATTCGCCTTCATTTTCATCTCATCAAGGGCGCGAACACACAGACTGTGGCTGTTTACATAATATGACTGTGGTTGATCGAGCGAGCTACTTACACGTGTAAGCACAGATGACAGGATATAATAAACAGAATATTAAAAAGACATTTTTATTGGCCGTATGAGTATGTGTATGTCTGTATTAATATTTATTTAGTTAGGACATTATTTCAAACAGCTAAACCGATTCAGATGGCGCACATTTTATTTATGACGTGCCTGGCATCTAAGTGATAGTAAGATTGCAATTTGGTTGTTAGAAATCAGTGTAGTGGATTGTAATCAAACCTGAGGTCGCCCAGAATTATTGGTCAGCAACGTCCTAAAACAGAATTCAAACGCCCCTTGTATCTTCAATCCTATTTGTCAACTCTACTTTTTGCACTGATATGAACGGTATCCTCATTTGCAACCTCAATTTTATAAAAAAAAAGTAATCTTCTAAACTTCAGTACACGCCCTTACATCGAGCAAAGATTGAGCGTGGCAGCTTTTTAATCAAAAACCCAAACTCCTCAAACCCCGAGGACTTGGAAAATACGAATGAAATCGCCCGGTTTCAGGTTAAACGCAGCGAGACAATATACTAAAGACTAGAATAACTCACTAACACCTACTATTAACATTAAAAATGTTTGTATACATGTTTTTATAAAAACTTAGTAGACAACAATTAGATGATTTCAAAAGTAATCTTTAAAAAATGAAGCAACGCATCTAAGACTAACTTTAGCCAGCTATCACAGATAAGTAGCCTTCATATTACTTTACTATTTCAATTAAGAAAAATACTTCATAAAAATCAACGCACATAACAATGAAAAGCCAGTCGAAAACAAAAGTGGAGAAAACGACGAGAATTGGGACGAGGAATTAAACGAACAATAAGTCTCGAATCGCGAAGACGACTCAATGATAAAGGCGTTTGAGGTATTAAGAAAACATGGGCGAACTTTATCTCAGCTTACGTAACAGCTATGTGTTGTTATGTCGCAAATGAATTAGGGAAAACGTTATCGCTTTTGTACTTCGCAGTGATTACAATAAGATTCTCAGAAACGCAGGCAAATGTAACAGCCAAACCTTCGGAGGACAAATAAATAAACAAAACCAAGACACAATAGACAAACATCCAAAAATAAAGATATCTAATAACCATTTAGCTAATATCCTGAGTAACGATCGATCCAATAATCTTGTACATGACAAATAACTAGACTTGTACGATTGTCGCTATAACGAGTCTAAAACAGACTTATCTTAGTTCAAGTCATAGATTAGTAAAGATACTTCGCCGCCTTGAAATTGAATGAAGCCACAAATGGTTTATTTTAGTAAGTTCTTTTTTTGAATCCTTGACAAATAAAATCATTTTTAGAGAAAATTTACGAATAAATAACTAATTTACGTAATAATTACGTAATTTACGTAATAAATAAATAATTATTTCAAATATTTTAGGGACATTTTAGCACGGAGACGTGGCAAAACTTTTTTACGCAACTATTTCAATTCTCAAAACTGGGTACATTTTCTTGTTAGGCGTGAGTAATCTTTACTAATCTATGGTTCAAGTAGGTATTCATACAGTAGTTCGTAATATATTTTTACGGTAAAATATTTTTATATTAAACTAGCTGACCCGGCAAACCTTGTGTAGCCATGTAAAAAAAAATCTAACATCGAGTGGTATGAAAAATGATGAAATTACTGAAATGGCTACTAAAAACAGGGGTTGGTGATAAAAGGGTAAAAATTTAGGGTTGTATGTACTTTTAATGCCACATTATAGAAAAATAAAACCAAAAATAAATCAAAATTAAAAAAGAAGTAAGGGTGAACAACCCTTATCACTTGGGATATAAAAATAAATAGTAGCCGATTCTCAGATCTACTGAATATGCATATAAAATTTGGTGAAAACCGGTAAAGCCGTTTCGGAGGAGTACTGTAACTAACATTGTGACACGAGAATTTTATATAACAAGATATTTTTATATCGGCCTGTTATCAAATTTAACAGCAGGTACAAATTAGTCTTAAATCCTGAAATTTTAATAATTACACGACAACGAACGAATGACGGATAACAAAAGTTAGGAAAAGTCAAACGACATTTGTATTTTATGAAAGTGACGACAGTTGCCCTTTCATCAAAAACAGAAGCGGCGAAAACATTAATCTCAAAAAACGCGCCAAAATATTAGCAAAAGCGGTTCGGCTCTAAATATTCACAGCCCCTAAAAGCTGGGGCAGTTTTGATTTAATCCAGTGCTCATTTTGCCCGGAGTCGGTGTCGGATATGGATGGCTTTTTAGCGCGAGATGATAAATTCATTTTGTTGGTAATATTAACGTGAATTCCAGCCGCCTGCCGCTGCCCGGTATTAATTTACAGATGCTTTGTTCCCGCCGTAATTAGAAGGGAAGGTCGAAAAGAAATGTTGGTTTGAAGCCCTCATTAGCGCGCCCGACGACCTCAGCGCTCCCGCGCCAAGGATCAATTGCCGACGCATTTCTTTCACTAAAAAAATTCACATCGCACGCCTTTCATTGCGAAACGTTAAAAGGAAAACCGAGCTAAACTTGTAGGCTCTTATAATTCACTACCAAGCCCGTTTCGAAAGTTTCAAGGATAACCGACACATTTTTCTTGAATTTCATCACCGACACAATGTGATTTAATATTCCAAAGTAGTAAATACTTTCGAAGAAAATCATTTTGGTCGTTAAATTCGCAGTTCGAAAGTTATAAAACGGATTCCTCGGCGTTATGCCGTTTCAGAAGTGATTTACAATTGTGATTTTCGAGTTCAAAAAATCCATTGTAAAATGTTTTTCTTTGATTCCCTCGATGGATATGTGTCCGTACAATTCTGGACTTTAAAGGCTCTCCTTTCGAAGTTTCGGGAGCGAAAATTGGATGATCGTCAATGTTAACCCCGCTAGCGATAATTGGTGCTCCACAAAAGTTGGACAGTTGAAAGCATCTGCCACAGCGGATATTGCAGCAGCAAACTTGGGACATTAATGCATTCTTTCGGTTTGATCGATGGCGTTTCCTGTCTTCATTTCTCAGGAGCTATAAATCATAACTAGTCCAACCGAATTAAAATATCCTTATTCGCAGAAATACTTAGTTTATGTAAATCTTGAGACAGGGAATTCAAGGAAATCGATTTCCTTCGTTTTCCCATCCGCAGGGGAGAAGTTTGTTGGAGCATTTTTCAAACTTCTACGATTTATAAGTAAACAATTAATTATTATTAATTCGTCAGTATTCAATTGTGAGATGTAAACGTGATCTAATGATTGATAACCTATTAGTATCCGATGAAATCAATTTGGACTTCAACATCTTAACGCGCCTTTTAAGCACTCGAGCGTGCATGATTATTTTAGTATCTACTTCCAAATTCTAAAAGTGCGGGTAGCGATAGCAAAGTATTTTCGTCCAGCAATTATTATTATTTATGTCTTCGTAAACGTGTAAATTGGCTTAAGTCATAAAAGTCACAAAGAGAAATACACGGGAATGACACAATAATTATGTAGAAACTGGACGTATGCCAGAACATATGAATTAGATAAACTCAGTACATCATAAATTTGTTCGTAAATACCAAAAGTACCTGTTTTGGTTTCTCATTGCCGGTGTTTAAGTCGCTTTGTTTGTTTATTTTGCATTAATTTTTGTGTAGGTATTCTAATTATTTTTACCTAATCTGTACTTCTGACTCTTCTCATATGAAACAGGCAATTAGGATAGTAGAAAATGTTACAGACGTTTAATAATAATAGTTTGTAGAATATTTTAAAATCAAACCACACATTAAATTCACGTCAATAGAATGTAAAAAAGAGCAAACGAGTGTAGTAATACAATGAAGGTATTAAACAGTATTTTTAATAACACAAATAGGTAAAATTGATAAATCCATAACTCTTGCCAAGGAAGAAATCTTTCAAGAGTTAGTAGGTACATAAATATTCAAAAACTACTATAAAATATGATACCCACTACTTATAATCTAGATATTCATTGAATAAGTAACCTGAACGTCGCTGAAATATTGATAGCTTGACATCGATAAATATTTGCGAGTGCAGATAGTTCGTCAACATCTAAATAAAATCGCCGAAGGCAAAGTTCCATACGAAATATGGGTAAAGTAAATTTGTAAAAATACATATGAATACAAGCATATTCCTGTTAATACATTAGCTACAATATTTTAAGCTGCAACATAAATGTTTTTAAGCCCAAATTATTACAAACATAGTCACTGTTTAAAAGAGCAAATTAAACTGTAACTATAAGAAAAGAACGGTGCAGCGAAGGTATTAATAGCCTGACGCTGATAGATAAATCAAATCCAAGTAGAGATAGAGTCGCTACAATATAAATGATTAAAACGCCAAAGACAAAGTTGGAAAGGTTCTGTTACAAATTTACACGCAAATTTGTTGACAAAGTTTCAAGGAATTACAAAGTTTACGTTGATATAGTATTTTGACATTTTAAACGTTCTATTTTAAAACCAAAGCTCTTAAATACTAATAACTATGAGCAAAAAAATAATTAACATAACTTCTAACACAGAAAATTAAAACATTGGTTATCAAAAGTAAAGTGAAGATTTGAAAGAAAGAAAGATAAAAATTATCTACCTAATATTTACTCAGTTAATATGAGAAAAGGACTTAACACTTGATGCAAAAAAGTTAAACGAAGTTGGAGCGCTAACGTCGCCGAGGTGCTGTCGTTAATAGATGAAGATACCTTCTCCTTACAAGGGAGACAGAGTAGCGACATCATAAATAATTAAAACGCCAGAGACAAAGTTCGGAAAGGTCCTGCCTGCTCGAAATTTATTAGCAAATTGGTTTACAAAGTTACAAGCACTGCTTAAGTTATTTTGTCCGGTACTACGGTACTTTGAATTTGGGACAAAGGGCTTTTTGGATCATAAAAAAGCAACTTAACTATGTTACAAAAGTTCCTTTGGTGGCTTACATCAAATGTTTTGAAACTAAGATAGAATAATCACATCACCTTATAAAGTTTAAATACTCTCAGTATATCATGGCGTCTTAACACGAAAATAGTTAGTATTTACTAATCGACATACGTCAGTAGATTCCAGCTCTTTTCGAATTGATTCATCCAAATCCAAGCTAATTTGAAGATTTATTCTAATATTTTGTCATTTTCTGTAATTTGTAAGCGAAAAACATATTTAAAACGTCCAAGATGCACTGGAATTTAAAATATCTAATCTTAAAATTGTTAGAGGGATTGCCTTATTCCCAAAACAAATGATTAACCAAATGAGAAGGCAAGGTATTGAAATGAAAATAACCAGAACCACTCCAGATTTAAAAGGGAAGGCAGTGGTTGGTAAATTATGAGGCTTGCAATCGAACTTAGGAGTAGTGCACAACGGTGTAATTATTATCCGACTGTGCAAGAAATAAAATTTAAAAAAATGTTCCTTTAGTTTCATATTAAAGAAAACCTACGCAGTTTTTAAAACTGAAGCACATAAAAAACCAGAACTGCTAATAACATTTGAGTGCAGAGCTGAGTGATAAAGTCATGTTACACCTTTCAGAAATTTATGTAATAATAACTGCCAGACGAAGAATTACGCGCTGATAGGTAAATTTGTACTCAGTATATCTTTCGGCAAAGAGGCGCTCGCCAGTGTTTTGTAACAATACTGTACTGGTTGATTTATAAGAATTTAAAGAGCAAACATTAAGGTGGCTTAAGTTAAATATATGACTACAATTTTATACGAGTTTCAGTCGCCAAATCGTAGTGCAAAAGTATCGGTATGACATTCCCTTACAACATGAAAAAGGAACTCGAGTTTTTCTATCTTTACACAGCACCGGGGAATCGAAAGGGACGCCTAATAGCATTAATATTAATGCGGTAACTTAGCGGATGATATTAATTCGGGAATTCCTGCGGGAGCTCCATTGCCTTGTCTTACAAGTCCCGAATGATATACGTTAAGGAGTTGATGTTGCAGATATCGCAAATTATACCGATAAAAGTTTGCAGAATTACTATTTTGCAATATTGTATAATTTAGTTTATTTATAATAAACTACATAGTAAGTAAACAAAGTTTTAATATCAATTGTAAAATAAGGATACGGATGAACTTACAAAAACATAATTATCATGGTTTTGAAAATATTTACAGAGTAACCTATTTAAGAATATGTACCTATAAATATATAATATATAAAAAATATGCCACTGTTAACCACACTGAAAGTTAACTTATTTGATTAAAATATATTATTATACTATATATGTATATTAAACAATAACAAGAATAATAAGGACGATGAAAATAGAATAGAAAATCAAATAATTTTAAGGAATTTAGTTTAAGCGTTATGGTCATAGCTGTTTTATTTGTTGTTAACTAAAAGTAATTTTATCTTAAATATATTTCTCTAAGCAAAAACTTGGAAGTAAGAAAGTTTCCTCTCAACCTCACTTCTAGGTTCTCAACGAGCTTTATTCAATGCAAAGTTTTTATTACAAGTCTTTCCGTATAAACGTTAAGCGGACTTATCTTTTATACGATTTCAGTTTATGGTAATTTCATAATTTTCTTGCGAGATTACGTACCAAACATTATTTTTCATTATACCTATTGAAGTACCAAGTGAGCATGTCGTCCGCCTGGTGGTAATATATTAACTCTAGTGTAGTAGCAATCAATCTTTTTTTTTTTGTTCACGAGGTACCTTTTGATGGTTTCCCACCTTCAAAAGGTACCCGGCGCCGTGGGAGCGACGCAGGGTTATGTGGGATTTTTACCGCACTAAAACCCCCCCGGTGGCCGTCCTCAGCGCTGCGTAGAGGGCTCCGGGATCTCCAAAGGAACGCAACCGGAGTCCTCTTAGCGCGTTGCCCCGTCGGGCTCTGCCCAGGTGAGCTTGACGCTCGCCACACCATCTGGTGTGTACGACGGTATGCGACCACACATACCGCCGCCCTTCCCGGGGTCGCTTACCGAGCGGTTCGAGCTCCCACACTTATCGCCCGCAACCCCGGAAGCCCCCTTTTAGTCGCCTCTTACGACAGGCAGGGGATACCGTAGCCCTATTCTGGTCCCGAAACTACAGGGACAAGAAGCAATCAATCCTAGATAAGATGTAATTCCTGCCAGAGGTTGGCAATATATGCATTGATACCGCTGGGGACTAAATTGCAAACGTTCAGAGAGTAAGAATTCCTTACCACAGCCGTCGAAGCAGATCACAGCAGCGCTCAACACTGGCGGTGGTGCTTCCGGATTCGAACCACAAAGGGTAATACCACTTTCGTAACTTACATTCTATTAAATTCAATAGAACAATTACATATACAACAATTCTAAATGTTAAATCAATTCCCAAAAACTCAAATTTAATAAGTGATGCCCCAAAAACCTGAATAAACAACAAAACCATTCAAATTTTACGAACATCAAATTTCCGAAAGTAATATCCAAATTGGGAATAACCGAATACATACAGGAAACATGCCAAAAATAAACTGGCGAATGAATGATATAGGAATTCCGTAGTCCACGGACTTTATTGACATCGGTTGATGGATGGATGGTGGATAGACCGAGATGGGAATGTAATATAAAAATTTGAAACTGTTTCAGAAAATTCCAAAAATTCGAAAATGCAAAACGACTTTCAAATGTTAGAAAAGTAACATCTATGTTACTAATCTTCAAGTTCCTAGAAATACCTTATTTTGATTTAAAATGTTGCATTTGAATCATGAGTATTGTGAGGTAATATTAAATGACGTTAAAAGGTTACTTGATACAGATCCAAATTAATTTTGTGAAGTTTGAAAAAAAACAGCAAAAGAACCTAATTTGTTTTGTCTTAAAAACTTAAAAAAAAACACGATGAACGGTAATGTAAGGCCAAAGAGAATTGAATACGTCAAGGAAACGTGGCAATAAGTACAAAAATATGAGAAAATAAATTACGTTTAAAGGCAGCCAGTATACATTTATTGAAGGGCATGGAAATTGTAGCTGACGGAGATTGGACTGATGATTGATGGCTAATGGATAGCACGGGAACTTTCTGAAACGGAGCAGATTGATCCTAACTTTGTGTATAATGGAAATACTCTTTATTCAATAAGAAGATAGAGGTCGAATTTATAAGTAAATGGTGCGATATATTCAACTAGCAAAATCACGAAAAAAATATTCGAAAAAGGTTTATTAAAATATGGCGTTGGCTAGTATCCGAAACCTTGTTCCAAATCCTTAATTGGGGTTAGATACGAAAATATATCTTTAACTACCCTTTACATGTATCATAAAATATTTAATGTCAAAATGTTCAGAAAGGGAATTCGAAGATATGTTAAATTTCTATCTCCTTTTGTTTTTCATAGCAGTTTAATTTTTGGATACTATGTCAAGCAACACGGTTTACTGTATGAACATTATAACACTCTCTTTTTGTAGCACTTTTAATTCGGCCGTGTTTGGGCATGGATCTGAAATCTACTAATAGACTAGTATGGTAAATCAATTTCGTAGACCTACATCTTTAAATGAAATGTGAACCTTCAAACAAAGCGAATCGTAGCTACAAGTTGGTTTCAATTGTCGTAAAATAAACATTCCCTCCATGACTTGTTATTATTTTTAGGTAAGAATTCTTACAATTTTCTTGACGAGTTTTTCTTTCATTTAGGTACACGCAGGTTTCTCTATTCATTTATTCTCTTTCGCTCATGTCTCATTAGGCTGAATGAACGTTTACGTCTCGGGAGAAATTATTTCGCGGTCCCCGTGGAATTAATCTACGCTTTATGTTTCTTGCACTATTTGGCTGTTTTCTGATTGACAGAACGGTTTTGTGTGCACTGAAATAATTAAAGTTGTGTACACAAACACGGGCGCGGTATGTTGCCCTTGCTTTATTGCTTTTGCTTGATATCGTTAGTTGCTATTGATTAATCTTTAATAGTATCCCGAGCTATTAAGGAAATTTTATGAAATTTTGAATTATATATATTTTTTTGAAGAAGCTAACGAGTATACAGTCCTAATGATGGAAGTGGCTACTACCGCCATGGACGTCGGTGATCAACCCTACACGATTAGATTCCTAGCCGTGGTTGGTAGCAGATGCGCTCCTACTCCTAAGGACTAATATGAAGCGTCACGGATAAGAGGCTTACCGTGACCACACACCAACAGATAAACTGTAAGCTCATATTTTCGGACAATTTCATAAAAAATATTCAATATGATGATACGCCTAAGTAACAATATTATAAGATCATTAAATACGTTTAAAGAACCTACTTCAGATCGCTCCCCAGATTATACCCAGAACTTATCAGATACAGACCTGAAGAGGATCGCAAGCGGATATTACAAACTGAGCTCAAAGGCGAAGTATTTGCAAAAAATTACAAACCTAATTAAATTTCAACATCAGCTAGATAACTTAAATTAGTATAAGGTAAGTTACACTAAACTCAATTAATTGTTAAAATGAATAGATGATTAATGAATGTGTTATGTTAGTCTTAAAATATATGAAAGCAAAATATAACGATGAACGCTAGGTATATTTATTTATTTAACTAGAAGCAGAGCTATCGAATGGCCCAATATTAAAGAGTGTAGCTTTTATCATGGCCGCCTAACGGAAAAATCACCCTCCTATAGGTACAGTAATAATTAAGTTAAATAGGATTATCGAGATTAAGAGTTAAACAAAGTAGTAAGAAACATTAGTTCGTAACAATTCTTGCAATTAAATGTTAACTGTATCTTTTCATACACCCTCATTATAGATGTATACTGCAAGGAGTTTTTTAGAGATATGAAAAAGTTTGTTTATACCCAACTGCACTGCACTGGTTTTTAAACATATGTATATATGTCTCATTCTTTAGCACACCCTACAGCCCAAAGGGCTTGACAGATTTTGTCAGTCATTGGATTTTTCTAAATTGTGAGAGTAACCATAGGATATTTTAAGCAGTAAGGTTTTTGTTTTTAAAATAATTACTAGGCAAAAACGTTTTAATGTTTTTGTTAAATTTCTTTTACTATAAGCTTTTAAAACATGCACTTACAAGCACTTACAAGCGAAGACGAGCTCCTCCCACCCGGGGCACGGGAATTACTGACATTCCGCTGCGAAGCGCCAGTAAATTCTTTGTACGAGTCCCGGAATATTCCTTTATTGTCTTTTTGCGAGTTCTGTGCCTCGAATATAGTTGAAATGTTGGAAACAGATGCTTTATCTAAGCTTAGCTTTTATCTCAATTGTTACGAGAGATTTCGTGCGTTCCCCTAGTACTGTTCTGGTTTTTAATTTTTACAAGAGTTTACATACAAAAAAAAATCTAATAAGATTTCATTTCTGATGTGTAGTTTACATTTATATACTGAGAATCTCACCAGCCCAAATGTTTCGATATAAACTTTGTTGAATGTAATGGTAATACTATATGTGGTTCGACTCTGGCAGCACCACCGCCACACCTATTTCTGCCTCATAATAGCACTGTTAAACGCTGTTGTATTCTATTTTAAAGAGTGTGGTAGCGTAGACACATAACCGAAGCCTTACAAAAATTGTCCTCAGGTGTAGCAACAGTCAGGAATCTAGTCTTATCGGGAATTGATTATAATTGATCATGGGATGCAGTAACCTTACTGGACTGCATAATATATACTTGTTTGCTAATAGGTACATTACATGAAAAAAACTTTGGTTTAATTGACTTTCTCGTACTAACTGAAACTAAATCAAAAAAATCATGAATATATCATTTAATTTCGTATGCATTTGGTTCTCGCGATCCCATCCATTATGGACACATAAGCCGATTCAGGGATGGATGAACTGTTTGTTCTTACAAATCTGACGTCCTTAAAACCTCTTATGTCCTCTTTGAGGTTCTAAGACTATTTTAACGATGAGGACAGGACAGTATTCATTCTATAAGATATTCTCTTATTATAGATAGGTACTACTGAAAATTACCTACTAATTAAGTAAATAAGTACTACTATTTTTAAGTAAATAAGTATAAGGTACAACTTAAAAAAATCAGAGGTGCGTGCCTTTTTTTGTTTACGAGTTGGAAACCTTAAAAAGGTACCCGACGACGTGGGACCGCACTAAACCCCTGTGGCCGTCCTCAACGCTTGGTGGAGAACTCCGGGATCTCCGACGGTACGCAACCGGAGCCCTCCAAGCGCGATGCATCGATCGGGCTCTGCCCTGTGGGAGCAGTTTTCACTCCTCCCACAGCATGTAGTGTTTACGACGGTATGCGACCACATATACCGCCGTCCTTCCTGGAGTCGCTTGCTGGACGGTTCGAGCTCCCACTCTTGCCGCATGCAACCCCTGAAGCCCCCTTTTAGTTGCCTCTTACGACAGGCAGGGGATACCGTAGCCCTATTCTAGCCCCGGAACTACAGGGACAAAGGATACGGAACTACACTTAGGATTCGAACCTCGCACCTCCCAAAGGTCGAGTTTCAACCACTAGACTATCACCGCACTAACACTACCAGAAATAAGTATAGCATTCAATTAAAGGGTGAGCATTCGCGAAATTATTTTACTTTACTACTTTACTTTAATTACACAGTCATCAAACAATCAATAACCGTTGTAAACTACTAACATAACATAATTTAACCCTTTAAACTGTCTCTATTACATCAATTACGTTATCCCTCACACTGCCTCATTTATTAAATTGACGCTTCGTTTAATAGCAATAAAACCCTTTAATTACGTCAGCACCTCCCAATTATAAAGACCCAGTTAATCAAACACCCGGAACCGGGCGTCTAGATAAGTGGAATCGAGAAGTAATTAACCCTCATTAATCTAAGCCCTGTTTACTAAATAATATATGAAGAAGGTAATACATATTGTGAAAGTTTGATGTGGGCTTTTGGGCAGTTATAGATATATTATATAGTTATAGTAGATATTTTAAATATAAGAAAATGCAAACAAACGAGCATGCAAACCACCTTGTTTTTTAAATCAAATCATATTAAATCTTTTATTTTGCTTAATATAGGTATACAGTTGTTATATCCTCAAAATTGTCCTCTATATTACACCTCTTAGAGGTATGCAAAATTTTAATTAATACATAATTGTCTCTTTATAATAAAGGGCATGGACATCTGTAATAAACCCCAGATAGGATTAGATATTCCTACCTGAGGTCGACTACAGATGCGCCGCTTCTCCTGAGGACTAAGCTGGAACGCCTTGGAAAATTATGTATACCTTATCACAGCATTCACACCAGAACACAGCAGCGCTTAACACTGCTGTTATGAGGCAGAAATAACAACCACCTGATGGTAAGCGGCCACTGCGGCGCATAGGCATACGTCATCCACTCCAGATAAGAATAGTCCTTCCCGAAGTCAGACAGTTCCGTTGCTACCCCTGGGGAACAAGTAGCCGCAGTAATTCTACTCTATCACACCCTTCAAAGCGAAAAACAACAGTGTTACCGTTGGCACGAGTATTAGGCAGAAATAGGTTTGGAGCCTCCGGAGTGGAATCAAATAGTGTCTTCCACCATCGAAATTTGTACCTAATATTACAAAAAATATGTTTTTGTAGCAGAGGGTTGCGGGTTCGATTCCCGGTCCGGCAGATATCTAATTGATACCTAAATTTAGGTTTCTGTTTCTGGGTCTGGGTGTTTGTGTATTTGTCTCTGTGTGTCCATAGCACCCACGATACAGGGAAGCTAGTGCGCTGCTGTGAGTGTAGAAATCGTAGAAATACTACTAAACACTCCGACTTCGATCGATATATTGCTACTTACGAAGTTAATACTAAGTGAGAACCACCTAATCCTATTAGATTGTAATCGGGTTCAAATCTTAGCGGGAGGTAAACCCGATAGTTTCTCCACATGCTTTTACAGAACTACTGGACCGCATCCAATACATTCACTACTTAGGAGTTGGGACTCACTGCCGTGTTAATGGGTATTGATAGTTTTGTATCCAGACTTCGGGGTACTTAGATAAGTAAACTACGAAAACTTATTTAAAGTTACAAATTAAATAGCAAGCTATTATAGTTCGCGCCAAACTGCTAGTCCGCTCTGAAGTTGTTGCAAGCAGGTGTAGTCATACAATTTGCAATGCAACGCGATTCTAGCAGTATTACGCGGACTATACCATGCTACTACTTGCAAAGTACTACAAGATATATGAGATGAAATGTGTGAGGCTCTTACGATTTACCTTATTTAATTACACTTCAACTATCTAATATAAGTAGAAAGTTCAATAGTAACAGTGAAAAAACATGACGTTGACATGACCCTAGGTAGCAACAATTAAATTCGTACATAAAGAAATAATAAAGGAATAAGATTTTAATAATGAAAAAGTTTTAACTAACAGATAAGTACAGATCGACATCTATCCTGAAAAGAAAAGATACCGGCCGAATTGATAACCACCCTCTTTTTGAAGTCGGTTAAAAAAAACAAATGTGGCTGACTCAGCAAAAAAGCGCCATCTATTGACAAAAATCGAGACTACTTAACGCGCTAAGTTATCAGTTCTCCAAGCAGTGACATCGTACGATAATAGATGGCGCTGTTCTCAAAAACTAAAAACACCAACAACATATTTTACTTTTAATTTCCATATACTGCATTAATTTTATTGTTTAGGCAGCCAGTAATATTTTAAAATAACATATACTAATTGCTAACCTGTATATCAGCGTCGACCATCAAGCTCGCCTCCCAGAAGTCTTCAATGTTCTCCGGAAAGTCAGATTCCCTCACAGGATCAGGGCTTAAGCATGGTTGCCGTGTCTTGAAGACGAAGATGAGGCCTCCATCTTCCTCCATAGGACGCCAGGCACCACACATTGTTGCAACAGTCCTCTTAACACCAGATAGACTATCCGGTCCCACTTTAAATCTCTTCACTGGAGTATGTTCCATATCAAAATCACTTTTCACTTTAGAACCAGACGCCATTTTAAAATACTTTTGAAAATCGAACCTAAACTTTTTAAACGGAAACTTATTGTAATAGGTATGTTTAAAAAAGTTTACTGATTTTATGAGAAACGTTTTAAACATAGGCACAATGTCAATTACAGATAAATTACGGGTAATTATTAGTTACTCTGAGGCACTACTAATACTAAAGTAAATAAATCGAAATTCACTATCTAACACAAATCAAAACAAAACAATACGCGTAAAGTTAATACTAAACAAATGTTTAAATTTTAAAACTAATTACACTAGTTAAGATTACAAAACTTGTTAAAGTTAATTACTAAACTTATAGAATCACTTTAAATAACACCAATACACTTAATTTCATTTAAATTTTACGAAATTTACGTAACGAAAAGATAATTTTTAAATTTTTAGGTTAGCTTGCCGTATGCTGATTTGCCGCGGCGCCAATCAGCTGTTCTATTGACAGATTGTCAAGTTTGACAACCATCCCACATTAGATAACAATGCGTTCACAACAATGTCAATACTTTTTACAATTACAAAAATTGCGTAATTAATTTACTTTCCTCATCTTTAGTATTAATAATGTTTAATTAGCAATACATAAGTAGCTCAAAAGCGAGTTAAGTGACAATAACGCACCGCCATCTATACATACACTATAGAAACTCTATTCTTATGACTGAACCGCCACTTTGAGTAGTTATTACGAGTCATAACAGATGGCGCATACTTTACTGACTATAACTAAATGACGACGGCATCCTACCTCTTTCTGATTGGGGTTCTCAAGAAAATATTTATTTTTCAATTAAAAAACCCGTAAAAAATAGCCAACATAACTTATAAATAAACTAAAAATTAGGTGGCTGTACAATAAAATTTAAATTCAAAACGAAACAATCTGTTTTTTTTATAGTTGTTTTTTTTATTTATTTAAAAAACGCACCTGTTAAAAATCATTATGAAAATGTGAGTGAAGATAATTGTTATTTTCAAACTTATTGTTATTTTGCCACCCCTACGCGCCGAATAATTTCATATTATTTGATATACCTATCTAAATTGCCATATAAATTTAAGTGCCAAATGTGTGAACAGCACCTCTCGGCACACAAGCGAAATATGAAATTCCATTGTCATTAGGCACACTAAGGCGACCATGATTTAATTCTCCACGTTTTTACAGGATTTAAAATGGTAATTTTTACCTAGCCCGTTAAATAAGCATTTTTTCAGAGCGAAAAAGTGTTTTCCTATTAACCCCTTAAGTGTTGCAAATGTCCATAAGCGATAGTAAATTAGGTACCTACGAGTAAATAGCTTGCCTTATCATTAAGTTATAAACTTCGGTTATATTTGAAAGTTGATAAAAAGTTACTTCAGTATTCAGACCATGTAAACAAAATTATCATACACCTCACGATTACATTACATTTCCCGAAATTCTAAACATCGTTACGATTTACCGTACCTAACTTACCTTTGTAGAGACACACAATATTTATTCACGTGTAACTTGAGCAAAACCAATTTCAAAACAAGCGAAAATGCCTCGAGGTTGGCTTTCCAATTCAAATTTCTGTTTGTGTAGCTTCTATTTTTTCCTAACCCCTTTTTCGATGTAAATAAGTACGTACGATGGGGTTAGTCGTCTAAGCGATTCTTTGACTGTTTGCAGTAAAAACGACCCATGTTTTTGTTGGAACAACCTTTTTACTTCGTTGATTGTGTTTTGAAACCATTTGGTTGCCAAAAGACTGCCTAAATTGGTCTCTACCTTTGCCGTGAGCTACACTATTGGGTGTCGCGTTTGTATACAGGCTTGTGTAGGCTTTATATGTATTATAGTGTCTGCTTATGAATCTATATCAAATGATAGATAGATATTTCATTGGATATACCTGAAGTAGTCCATTGTGTTTTTAAAGCATTACTACTCCTATTTCCCTATACTCTATGTGAACATCGGCGAACTTTTGTAGTTCACTGACTTCCTTGATCTTGCAGAGGCTCATTATAGGTAAATCTGCAAATAATTTTGCCAATTGGTAGTACATGGCAAGACAAAAATGTGTTAGTTATAATTATGGTCCATAATGATGAATATGTTAAGAACCCCTGATTTAGGGGAAATGTACCTTACTTTACACTAGGGCGATAAAAGTATTTTTTCACTTTTTTCCTCTCCTTTCGTCATCAGTTTTTTTATTACCTGATCAAGTATTCGATAGTCCTATACAAAAATGAATATATTTTTCCCACTTTCATACGTGCTTATGTCCTCTTACTGTCTCTGTAGTATCGTGTACCATCTATAAAAGGTACAAGAACATCTTCATTTAGCAATATATTTGTTAAAGTTGGTCTCGCTACGTCATTCCCGTCCGTTTCATTTGTCGTTTTCCCAGCAACCCACTCAATACTGATTCTTTCCAGACTTTAGAAACTGCGTGTCATTGTTTGCGAGATTAAGGAAATCATTTAGTAAAAGTAATTCGTAATCTCTCTTTACCATCCAAATATCTCGAAGAAGTTACTGTGTGTATTAAATGTTGTACGTTTCCCAAATAAAAATAAAATAAAAATCTCTCTCACGCTCTTCCAAGCAGAATACAGCAGAACTTAATACTGCTGTTATAAGGCAGGAATATGTGCGGCGATGTTGCTTCTGGAGTCGAATTAAGAAGGGTTTTACCACATAAAGTAAACTTTGACGACTCACGTGGTGGCGCTGTCACCATACCGGCCTGACGTATAGAGGGTGCCGGGTTTGATCCCCGGTCATACAAAATGCAAAAGATATCTAAATAATGCATTCTGTTCTGGGTTTGGGCGATTGTTATATATTCGTGTATATATTTACCCATGTCACCCACTATACAAGGAATCTTAATGTGGGTAAACCTTTGAGTCTTAAGTGTGCATTTTCCTTTTTGTCTAAGTAAGAAAAATACATTCAAGACATAATTGCTATTATCATCATTATTTCCACCACGAAAACAAAAGCAGCTACACACTCACGCAATTTCATTAGCGCATGATATATCGCCGGCTGTCCACTCGCTCGATTGGATCTGTCGTCATAATCAGTCGCGCGACATCTGTAAAGTATCAACTAAATGATTCGCCGCGTGACAAATGGACGCACCTTAATAGTCGCCCGTCGTGGGCTCCTCGAGTGGCCAGAAAAGACGCGATAATATACAGGCAGTTAAGTTTTGAAAGTAACTAAGTAACGAATAGTAACAAAAATTTTGTCTTTTAAACTGCAATTTGTCGCAATTTAATGTAAATAGTACGTATTTTGTTAGGTAACAAATAGATATTGATATGGCCCGTAGCTAGACATCTTCAATCGGTGTGTTTAATAATTATAAAATGCTTTTCAAGATTTAGTCCTATTTCTTACGTTTCTGCTTTTTAACTTAACAGAGTTCGAATTTCGTAGCAATTGATACCTATAGGTACCATAGAACCCTACAATATTCAAACTCATTTACGTAATTCATTAAAATATTAAAGATGCATCTTCGAATTTATTTAAGTGAAGAATGTTTATTAATTTTTTATATGCCGTTTTAATGGCCCGACACGCTACAATGTATGCTCGCACAAGATGGTGGAGAACACTTGTATTAGGTTTTGCCGGACAGCGCACGTCGCAGACAATCTTGTCGCGAGTGTGTCGCCTGCTTTATAACACCGAGATAGTTCTGTGACGACCACTATTTTTTGTGACACGAAACGGCGAAGTTATTGCGTTATGTTTTGGATAATAACTGGCAATTTATTTATGCAAGAATAAATAGTATTGTAGATAACAGCTATGGGAAACATTTTACTATAAGGTTAATCATGAAGGGATTTTCTAAGGAAATTGATGTACCTACTTAGAATATTTTGTTGTAAGACTAACCACTAAGGATTTTCTTTAAAAATGAATGCAGCAAACTATCATGCAGTTTATCTTACGCTACGTTTACAAGACTTAACAAACAAAAATTAGGCGGGTCCTACGAATTAGGCGCGTTAGAACGCCTTTTATACTATCTCTATAGTCTTTTTTTTATATTTAACCTAACTATAAGGCAGACGGGCTACCTGATGAAAAGCAGTCACCGTCGCCTATTGATATTTGCAACACCAGAGGAGTCGCCAATGCATCGCCGGCTTTGAAGGAGAGTTCTTTTTAAACCCCTCTTGAAGAGCCCCATGTCATATTCCTGAGGGAATACCTCAGTAGGAAGTTCATTCCACATTTTGCACGTACGTGGCAAAAATGACCGTGCAAACCGAACCGTGGAGGACCGCCACGAGTCAGGTTAATGTGGATGGAACCTCATCCTTCGGCGAGTGGTGCGATGAAGGAAGAACATTTCCTCAGAACACACACCATTGTAAAACTGGTAAAACATGCAGAGGGAACCTATGTCCCTCCGCAGGCTTAAGGGTTCTAACCGATAAGAGATCGCTAGATCATTGACGATTGGCACCGCGCGTTTCTGTACGGAGTCAAGTGGGTTAAGCTGATATTGTGGCGCCCAGAGATGCGAGCAGTGCTCCATGTGGGGCCTAACTTGTGCTTTATAAAGCAAAAGAAGTTGCCCCCCAGTCGTACAATCGACCGACTACCGAGGATTAGGAATGACAGAGCATCAATCAAAATTAATTCACACCACGTCTCCAACCGCTTACAATAACGTCATGGATTTCTTCGGAGATATTTTATATACTACTAAAACATTAATAATTTATCTGTATTAATATATAAGCCTAACTTAAAACCTTACAGCATAAACTCCCTACAGCATTCAACAAAACACGCCAAACGTTGCTAGAATGTTCGGTGCCTGGAGGGAAATCCATCGCGAACTATGCACTATTTTTGGCAAACTAGTTGTCAGGTAGCGTCCGTCAGAATTAGCGTCCGCTGTAACTGCCGCTGAGCGCCGCGACCGTAAATTAGATCCCACTCCGCCAGTACAAGGGTTGAATACGTTTTCATTGTTGTACGTCACGTCATTGTTATTTCGTATTTTGTTCGCGAATGGGACTTTTACGTTCTCCACAAATTGGAAAAAATGCCGTTTGCTTCTGTTATAAGACTAATTATAAAAATAAATATACACGTCGAATAGATAACCTCCCTTCTTTGGGAAGTCGGTTAAAAATTGATGAGGAATCAACTCTATAATATCAGAAATCTAACCCGCTTGCTTTAACGTTGTACCTACTTAGTTAAAGATAAAGATGTTTGCCAGAAGTGTTATAGCAATGTACCTATCTGTTGCCGATGTCAAGTAGAACTTCAAACTTGTTTGGGAAATGGCTACTTAGTAAAAAAAAGTGTGCAGAAACACCTATCAGGACTAGCAGACATGCTATTTTTGATATCATCGATTCGCGTTTTGGTGATTGCATTCATGCTACATCACGTTTTTGACGTTCCATTTTAGCTGCAACCGGCGCTTAAACGCATGAATTATTTAGCCATAACTTACGAAAAGCATCTGAAAAGTCAATCGCCGATGCTAAAAGCAAGTCTGCTGACGCATTTAGCAAGTGTTACAGTGTTATGACGTGTCGTATCGTACAACGGACACTGGCTATAAAGCACGGGCCATAGACTTTTAATCAATCTGCACGAGCGGCGCGGGACTGGCCGCTTAATTAAAACCATAAGGAAAATTTGCTCGGACGAAAACGCTTCCGGTTGTCTATGGCCACTTTTTTGGTCAGTTACGGTTGCGTTTTTCTGCAGTTTATTTTGTTTTTTTAAGCCTATTATGGCTAAAGATATATTGTAGCCATTTAAAAAATACAGCATTGATAGGTTTAAGAAAATAATAATAATAATCCATAGGTATATTTAATTTAAGTAATTTAGTCTACATGAGTAAATTCAGATAAAATAAAAAAATGTCTTATTTGTGAATATAAATGTTATATCCTTAATTATTTAATAATACCTATCTTCATCACCTGTATAAGTTGGAAATACATTTAATATTTCAAAACATTTTTTCTGCATAAAAGATTTGAGATCTAAATACCTAATAATTCTTAGTTTATAAATATACGTATCTACCTATAAGATATTCTTTCAGCTAAAGTTGTAATATTTCCCTCTGTAAATAGCTATTCTCATATTAGATATTAGTTTCCAAAACAATACAATCTAGTTTCTCTCATGAGAATAAAAACCATAAATAAAAAATATGCATACGTGAAATATTCAATTTAATCTCGCTACAAATCGCGCTCTGAACTGTTTACAGGTTTTATGGTAATTTTATTCTGATACGTACCTACGTTCAATCCGAATATTGTATTTTACCCCAATGCTATCTAGCTTTCATAGCTTCGCGGTAACAGTGTTGCCAACTCTGATATTTTGCCTTATAAGTGGGTAAGTATGTAAGTATGTATTGTAATTCATAATCCGTAAAATTAAACTGCAAACCGCCTTAAATTAGCTTTGTTTCTGAAATACCTGAAATAATAACAATACATAACGAATAGGTACCTGGAACGATACCAATCGAAAATCAGAATTCAGTGTCAATTTATTTTACTTTCAGAAACCCATCTAAACCTTAGACTAGGTACCTTTGTAGTCACCTTAATGTCTATATTATGGTAGGAAATTTAACTGAAATATTAAACAGTAGGTAAGTCTTATAATGATGTAATCTTAGCTGGCATTATTGGCATTATTTTATCAGAAACAAAAAGGTTAATTTATTTATCCCATTGCTACCTTTACAAGTTGTTTTGTAAAAATACAAAGGTACACGTCCGCCATTCGTGTTTATACGAGCACCAAAATCGAGAATGAATACTAGTGAAACTTTTACATAGTCCCTAAAATCTCCAAATCACATAAAGGGGCACGCACACACGCGCCGTAAACCGCTCGTGTGCGCTGAATTATATATGGACCGACAAGACCGCGCCGATTGCGTGTTCTTGCTATATAATACATAACGGAATCTTAGAATACCTAGGAAGGTTTGATACGTGCATAGAAAGGTATTAAGCTTATAATAAATTATAAGGCATTATTATAACGAATCATTCTATGTTAATAACTTATTATATCGTGTAACAATACGCATACAAATTTAAATTTACATGCATTACCTTAGTTTATAGTTGCATAAAAAAACAACTATTACCGAATTAAATATGAAACATTCGGTGGTAAGACGTTATCGTTACTAGATCATCATAGCCTTCATGTGTTTGCGACGAGAAGTCCTTGCATTTTTGCAAGAGTAAGCAATATTACCAATTTATTTACTTCTTAAAAACCTCATTTACAACCTTATAACCTCAGAAAATTACTCAAAAATACATATTCCAATAAATGAATTATAATTAGAAATCAGTCACCTAACCCGTTAACTGCCAGTCGTTCTACAAGTCCAATCTACACGTTATGTGCACACCGTGCGTATTCAAAACAATCCGCAGCGAATAACCGGCGCGGTCTCCCGGGAGTCGTTTGTACCGGGTTTATTTTTCCACATTATGCCGGGGCACATGCGATGTACATTACCTAAGCGTTTATTTTTATGTGTACGGCGCGCTTTAATATTGGAAATGAAAACGTCGTGGGTACCTACTTCTTTGTATTTTAATGCCCTTGAATATTTGAATAAGTTACTTATTTTGTTTAATTGTTATACACGTACCAATAGCTAATACGAAAATTAAAGTTAAAGTAGCTGCCTAAACGTGTAAGTACGATTTTTCGAAAATGTTCGAAAAGCAGTAAAAGATACGATAATAGTTACAAAGAGCTATCTTAATCAAATAACCACCGCACCGCTACTTCTGAGGAGTAAATTTTTATACTGAATATAGGTATTATCTTATGACACTCTCTAAATATGAAGCAGCGCTTAACACGGTTGCTATAAAACAGAACTACACGGTTGAAGCATCTTTCGTGATCAACGTGCAAATAAATTCTAAAGCTTTGAAAATACAGCGATTTTAATTGCCTTCTTGAAGCCTACCAGCATTAATATGCGAAGGAAGAAATGAAAACTCAACAATAATATACATAGAGAACCAACCGACTCCGTAAAGATGTTCAACTCCTTTGAAATCCAGCCGGTTGGTCGATTAACATAATTTGTGGCGATTTGAATCTCAAAGATTTCGAATTTAAGTTTCCAGATGCCTTAAGGCTTAGAGCCGTGGTACAAGAATAATGTACAAGTTGATGCAATAAATGCTACAATCAAAAGTCGTGTTTTTTTAACCCCCGGCGACAGAAAGGTTCCACGACGCGATGACGCTTAATTTTTTTTTTTTTTTTGATATATTAGATCATTATGTATCTATTACATTTGTATTTTATAATGATTCTTTGTGAGTCGGTTTTAGTTTATAATTTCAATTTTACGTATATGATATTCTAAAACATATAGATAAACAGTCGGGTAAATGAAATATGTTTGTTCGCAAGAGCGGGTATTTTGAGGATTGTAAAATTTTTAGGGACACGAATGCCCTAGCAGTCACGAAAGTGTAATAGTTCGTCCAAAGTGCCTATGTTGATTGAAAATATTGAAATTACTTTTCTTCATTGTCGCACAACTAGATATCACTTTGCCTTTAATACATAATTTTTCGCCATTAAAGAAAATAACGCTTTGCTTGTGACTTGGGCCACACCTTTCACATTTTGTTCAGGTCCATAATATTCAGTTTCGATAGTCTTTGAGGCATCTCCGTAAAGTATCAGTGAATCTTTTATATTCTTCGATTATTTCGTAGATGCTTGCAATAAAATTTATTTATTATGTTATGGATTTATTAACTCTATTATTAAATATTACTACCTAGAGATTAACATATATTATGTACTTATAACATTCTTTTAATTACTAGGATCCCGGCATGATGAATAGGATTGAGTCCCTGTATTAAGTATATAAAGGTTGATAGACTTCTAGAACTCTAAGAAAGAACTCTACGAAATCGAAGTGACTTCGCAAACCTTTAAGTGTCTTTATGGAGAAGTTTCAGAGTTTTCTTTATCGTAAAATTAAGTCATAAGTAATTTCCAGTAAGTTTACGAAAAATGAACTATCCTTAAATTGGCGGAGAAAAGCACAGGTTAGTTGTCAACCTGAGACAAACATTTTCAAATCGTCCGTAGGATCTGCGATAAAATCTAACTACTGCTTCCTAATGATAAAAACCACCAATAGCAGAAGTCAGCTTCACGATCCTCCGAATTACGTTGAAGCTAATGAAAAGGAAGTAGCCATGGAAGTTGTTCCAAACAGTTCCCATCCGCATCCGAATCGATTCTGCGAAAGCGTTCGACGAGATCACCTTGATGTTGTGTAATGCATGCGTTGTTACTTATCTCGTAATGAGATCGCTTCGAAACTCATCGATTACATCGTTGGGCGAGCGTGTAGCTACTATCGAGAGTAAAGCGCGGAGAAGTTTCCAAACAAGATAGGAACTCAAAAATAACTCAATTGCTCAGAAGTAGAGATGGGCAGAGGGTTTAAACCCATCGGGAATAAACCGGGTTTTTACCCGGTCGTTGGGAAAAAATAGGGTTTAAACCCGAAAATGGGTTTTTATTCGGGTATTTACTATTTTCACGCATATCTATCCTTTTTTAAGCGCAATTATTACTTTGATGATGATACTGTACTAAATATGGACTGTAAAAAGACATTTACAGCTCCAAAATGCCATTTTATCACGCCATTATAGATGCAGACTTAAGTAAGAATCCAATAAGCGTATGCTTTTGATGCAAATTTCAAGCAATGTCCACGTCCCGTTCTTATCTCTACTCAAAAGTAAGTATTATGATAAAAATATGCTTCTTCATCAACTTCTTTTGTCTTACCGGTCCGCATGTCTCCTTTTAAATTGACAAGGGTTTGTAGAACACTTTATAGTTTAGACTTTTTTGTCCATATAATTTATAATTTGAAAATCTTCACATATTTCAGGCGTTTAAAAAGTTTTTTCTCCGAATGTTTCCTTTAAGTTAAGTGCTAAAAGCGAGACATAATTAATTTCATGCGCATTATTATACAAAACCTCTATTTTTTCAAAAAGTCATCTTTAACACACTATATATATATATATATATATATATTTAATTTTCCATTTAATTAAACTTTTCACATACACAATAACCACAAAACAATTGTCAAATTTTTGAAAATCGAATTGTTATTTCTATCGAAGTATGTTTTCGCTTACCGTACCTCACATGCTTATCACCCAACAATTATAATTGCTGTTGGTTTGTCCTCGCGTCCTGATTATCCCGTTTCCCGGGGATTTGTTATGATCGCGCTAATTGCTCGCATCCCGGTCGAGGTTCCTTCCTCATTAACAAGTGGGTGCTTGACGTCACCGCATGAGGCTGATAAATCCATGTGCTGATTGGTGGTTTGTTTACATACTTACATACCTAAGTAATTATTAATTAGTGTTACCTATATAAAAGATTCCGAACGGTTATTGCGTATATCATTCTTATAGAAGATTTTATGATTTTGTTAATATTAAAATGCGTGAAATTAATTATTTTATTACTATAACAGTGGAAAAATAGAGAAAAATGTACTCGCCTGATTTTTTTAAAACAATTATATTATATCAAGGTTGTGTCATTTGGCCAGCGCGGTAAACTTTGAATTCGTGTAAGAAAATGTTCTTACATACGTGCGAAGTCTACCAAGTCGAACTTAACCATCGCGCCTAACCCCCTAATTGACAAGGACTGTTGAACTACAAGAAAGAAAGAAGTTGTGAAAGAAAGAAGGTAGTAGGTGTGGAAGAGATTATCACATACGAATATCAGTTTTAAAAAGTAGGTAATATTACTTTATGCTTAAAAATACTTCCACACATAAGCACAGACATATATACTATTATTTACATCAAACTTACAGACACAAAAACCGATATGTTATCACTCCAGAGCTACCAGGGCAGCAGGACACAGGTGCAGATCCAATCAATAGATCGAACCGATTGCCCTTAGCAATCTCTTAACGCGGTTTTACTGCCGGCAACAGCTGCTCCAAGGCGTTGCTGTTGAAAGGTTGTAAGGAAATTGACGACACTTTCCGCTAGACATTGTTGTGTTAACGAAGTCAAATCTTAAATTGGATTTCATCTCCTAAGTTTCCTTATGACGTATGTTCGACATTAATGGGCGTGATTTCAATAATTTTAAACTATTTTGGTCATATCTGTGTAAAAGCATTGTAATACCTGGTAATACCTAACTATTACGGCAGTACGATGCTGTGTTTTTTCTGTAGTTTCGTTTTGGCAAGTTAACAGTCGCCTTCGGAGATGATTTCTCTAATAGCTCTGTCAGTAAAAATTTCATTACCTACGTCATACCATAGAGTAACAATGTCATACTAATGACGACGATTGTCACTTACTTAACTTATCAACCCTTTAATGCAATTTTTGGGGACATACCTACAGGTTCCTTGAAATGAGATATTGCTATAGGTACTGTCAAAGCTTTGTGAATATTGGTGACGGATCACTAAATTGGTACTTGAAAATGGGCTTTTGTGTTGCCCAGAAAAACGACTACATATAAACAAGCGAAACGCAAGGTTCTCAAAATTTCCAGCTACTGAATTATCTCATGGAACTGAACTCGAAATGAGCCAGAACAGAGTTGCTGTTACAACAAATAAACGCTCCCGAAATTGAATTACGTTTCGTATGTGATAAAATATAAGGGAGAGAATTTTATCCGTTGACGCTACTATACGACTTTCAAATAAACAGTGTTGAAAAGTTGTAATTTGAGTTATAGTCTGTCATTGAGGTTTATAATCTGGAGTAACAATGGACTCCAATTATTTAGGCTTTACTTTCTTGGGATCTAAAACAGAAGTTAAAAGGGTTGCAAATACTACAATGACCATTTAACATAAGACGTTCTCTTATGTTCCTGTTGTCGCGGGGCGCTGTGTTCGGCGGTGTGGTGGTATGCCACGCCGCCACCTAACCTGCGACCGTATAGGGGTGCGGGCGTGATGTTGTACGGACGGCCTTCTTCCGTCCGGCGCCGGAAGCCCGCTCGTGGTGATAGTCGTCGCGTCGGGGAGTTGCGCCTGTCCCGTGCCGTAGCGAGGGGAGGTGCGGGGAAGGGGTGACGTGCAATAGAAACAATAATTGTTTAGAAACAAGAGTGTAGGCCAGCCAAAGCCTCTTCCCTATCCCGACCTAACCCCTACTTCCTCTTCTTGCACAGGAACGCTTCCGTCTTCAGATTTTCCTTCTTCTTCCCAGGAGTCTTCTTCTTCCCCAGGAGTCTTCTTCTTCTTCAGGAGTCTTCTTCTTCAGGAGTCTTCTTCTTCTTCGGGAGTCTTCTTCGTATTCTTCTCTGCTGAGACCATGCTAAGGCCGGTTTTTTTTTTTTTTTTTTTTGGCGCCCAGATGTAGGTGGAAAAAGGGCTGACCCTCTACGGAGAGGGAGGAGCAAAAAATGCGTCCAAGCACTTACAGGCCGCGACGGCCGGTGCCTGCGTCGTGTGGGGCTGACTGAAAGGTCCTCCTGAAGGGAGGACCATCCCACTAAAAACTCCTTTAAGGCATTCGTCCAAGGGGACCGTACAGCCGACATCGGATAGCGACCTCTCGTTTGCGGAGCGAGAGGCGCTAGCGGCGCTCCCTAGAGAGCTACCGCTGGATAGATGACACTGAAGGTGTCAACGTATCATGAATAAGATTAGAATCGTCGGGAAGACGATTCTCTATGGAGAGTTGTACGCCCCTGTGGGCGGCCAGAAGATTCTCCACATCGGTGGAGAGTTTGTTAGGAGCGTCGGTCAAGATATTTCTTGGCCGACGGCAATTGTAACGGGTAGGAAGAGGGGCAGCATAGTCCGCTGCACCCTTGATTAAGGGGTTGGAATGGTTTTCTGAGCGGTCCAAGAACGCTTCAGAGAATTGTCTGAGGACTTGTTGTATTGGAGCGAGCTCCAGGTCGCGGTGGAGGTCAGCGTTTCTGACATACCAGGGGGCATTAAGTGCCCGACGACAAAAGAGATTTTGTATGACCTGGAGTTTGTCTAGGATGGTGGGATTCGCGTGAGCGAAGACTGGAGAGGCGTATGTTAACACCGGTCGAATGCAAACCTTATACAGCGTTCGCTTATTCCTGGCTGACAACTTGCTGTGTCTGCCAATCATGGCGTTGAGGCGGCTCATGTAAGAGCGGGCGGTATGGGTGACCTTAGAGACGTGGGGTCTAAAGGTGAGGCCCGGGTCAAGGGTAACTCCTAGGTATTTTACTGTGGGCCTCCATGGAATGGGGGCCCCAAGTAATTTGACGGAGGGCAGGTTGTTTAAGCGCCTGCGTTTGTGGTCGAAGCGCATTGCGGAGCTTTTCTCCGCATTGACTTCGATGCGCCATTTCCTAAACCAATCTCCTAACTCGTTGACCGAGCGTTGGAGTTTGGCGAGGACAGATGACTCCTTTTGCCCTTGGATGTAAAGGGCGGTGTCATCGGCGAAGAGTGAGAGCTGCACCCCATTTTTGGGGATAGGAATATCGTTGGAGTACGATATGAATAATGTAGGAGCGAGCACTGAGCCTTGAGGGACTCCGGCTGTTACGGGGCGTGGGGTAGAGAGGATACCTTCGTGCCTGTAGCGGAAGGTTCTGTCCTGAAGGTAGGAAGCCACGATGCGGACTAGGCAATCAGGAAGACCAGAATGGTATAGCTTGTATACCAGTCCTCCATGCCAGACTTTGTCAAAAGCCTTGGCGACGTCGAAGAAGACTGCTAGTGTCTTGTTACGTCTTGGATAAAACCCGCTTGTGATGTACTCGACAATGCGGTGGACTTGTTGGGGGCACGAGTGCTGGAGGCGAAAGCCAAATTGGTGAGGAATGATGAGTGGGGGAGCATCTATTGGGAAGAGGTGCCCTCTTATGTGAACGAGGATCACCCGTTCGAAAACCTTGCCCATTGCATTGAGGAGGCTAATGGGGCGGTGGTTGGAGGGAATATGTTTCGGTTTCCCAGGCTTGGGAATACCGATAACTGTTGCTGTCTTCCAGGCTGTTGGAAAGAAGCTGAGATCGAGGCAGGCATTGAAGATAATGACCAGAAGGGTCAGTGCCTGCTCGGGGAAGTGTTTGAGCGCCAGGTTGGAGATACCATCCGGACCTGGGGCTTTACGAGGTTTCAAACCGCGGATGACGGTCCGGACCTCGTCTGTAGTGATTTTAATGGGAGCAGAGGTGACAGGGAGAGAGATCTTTTTAAGGACCTCCTCCTCCACCTTGTGAATGTGGATAGGGTCGCACGGTTGAGTGCTGGGGGAGCACTGCGCAGCGATGCTATCTGCGAAGCATTCGGCCTTCTCAGCGTCTTCGAAGGCTATGCTGCCGTCGGGACGCGTGAGAGGGGGAGTGCTTGAGAAGGCTTCGGTACGAAATCGTCTAGCGACTTTGTAGAATGCCTTATGAGAAGGTTGGATATCCTCCATGAGAGAGTTCCAGTTGGAGTCCCTCATTTCGGCTAGCCGGGATCTGACTTTCCTTTGGAGGGCGTTAGCGCGCCGCCTAAGGACAGGGGTGGGATACTTGGCGGCCCATCTGAGGGCTGCGTTTTTAGTTTGGATTAGCTTCCTGACCTCGCGAGGTAGTTTTCGGTTCGGGACCTCTACCACCTTCGCGTTGTCATGAAGCGAAGTCTGAACTAGCTGGGTGAGTGAGTTCACCGTACTGTCTATTTTCTCCGAGCTAACAAGGTAGTCTGGGGGAATAGTATACGGTGAATCGGGGGGCCTCTATGGCCGAGGTGAGAGATTTCTCGTACCCTTCCCAATTAGTGAAGGTTTTCGAGGAGGTATGGGGAGTTGGATCATAGGGACCTAACTGTAGAGAGACTGGACGATGGTCTGAGCCCAGATCGTCCAGTGTTTCGATCGCTCTTGTATTGAGCGCGACGCCTTTAAGGAGGGCGAAATCCAGCACGTCGGGTTCTTGGTCTTCCCGATCGGGGTAGTGGGTTGGCGCTGTTGGAGAGAAGATATCAAAGTCCAGTGCGCGGGAAATGGTTAAGAGTTTCTTACCGTTGGTGTTAGTCAGACGACTGTTCCAAACGGTATGTTTGCAATTGAAATCTCCAAATAGTACGACAGAGTCTCCGAGCGAGAGGAGGGCCTCCAAGTCGCTTTGGAGAGGGGCTTTATTGGCGGGGAGGTAAATTGAGGCTATGATCAGGGACGGGTGTCCTGTCATGCCTAATTTGCATATGGTGGCTTCCATATTGGTGAGCTTGGGTGTTTCCAGAGGGGTGCAATGGAAGGATCTCTTGTAGTAGATGGCAGTGCCTCCGCCACGACGGTCGTCGGCTCTGTCATTACGTACAAGCGCGTAAGAGGGGAGACTTACGCCTTTAAGGGAGGGCTTGAGGAAAGTTTCCTGAACAAGCAACAGGTCGATATCCCTGTTGCGGACGAACTCTTTGAGTTCGGGAATGCAAGGCTTAAGACCTCGTGCATTGAAGGAGATAAGCGAGACGCCTTTAGGTTTTTGACGACCGGGATGAAGGGGTTGAGTATGAACATTACTCATTGAATGGACTTGAACAACGCTAGGTGTTCAGAGTAGATTGCGATGCGCTCCGCCTGGCTGGCGTTACGCATCTTTTGCGAGACGAGTATGATCTCGTCGAGGTTCACGCGCTTAACGCAGTCCTTAAGGAACATGATATGTTCCCTTACCGATGCGTCTTGGGTGGGACGGGGAGTGGGAGTGGCCTTAGGGGCCGGGGTTGGTGGGGCGGTCGCGGGTGCGACTTTCCTCCAACTCATGGGAGCGGTTGGGGTTTTGGAGGCCCCTAGCCGCGGGAAATTGGTCGAATTGACCGGAGGTGGGGCTAAGGCCGGAAAACTGGTTTTCTGAGCTACCCCAGAGCAATACCGTAAAGAGAGCCGCGCTTTTTTAGGCCCATTTTCGTGTCATTTTCACTTTGGCTGACCTAGTTTTCACCCTTTCTTTATTTAATTTCCAAAAGTTACATACATGTATCATACATCGTTGGAATCCTCATAATTAGCCCTATCTAGTTACATAAGTTACATTATCATACCTAAATTAGTAAAGAAGTTATTCGTGAAAATATTCCAAAAATGTACAAGTTACGTCATTTCACATGTCAATAATCCTAATTATCTCGAAATTATCATAATTGATTCTTACTATTCTTACATCAATATGAAGCTAGAAGCATATTCTAGGAGATAACATTAACTTTAAAAATATAAAACATGTATAAAACTCAAAAACCTAACCTTGAATACTATTTTCATAAAAATACCTAAAAACTCTAATAAATTACAACGAATGCGACCGATAGCGCCATCTACCGTGTCTTATCCCTAAACTTAAAACTTACGTAACTTATATAAACATATTCAGTCAAACTTAAAACACAAGTTAATTACAATTATTCATAAAATATCGTTAGTCAGTCGCCGACAGTTCTTTCTATTAACACGTTCACTGCGGTTCACCCACAATCGGCCCGACGCGGTGCCAAACCAATATGCGCACAGGAAAAATAGGTCTTTCTCGCTAGTGCGAAAACTGTTTCTTGGGTATTTTTACGAATATGACAAAGAAAAATATAGTTTTCGATTTGTGACCAACAATGTAGAAATATAGCAATCTAATAAAGCGGCAGGCCTTTTTCGACCTCCGCCGCATAGAACATAAAAAAGTTATCTCAGTGCGGGGGCAGGCCTGTTTTGGTGGATGACCGCTCGCGACCTGATGCCGCACTGTGCAGATGCGTACGCGTTGAGCCGCCAGTAGTGTTGTACTAGCTTCGGGAGGAGGACGCGCTCGCGCTACTCGGTTTCCTGCAAGTTTCGTTACAATGGCGCATCGTAAAAACAAAATAGTACTAGAAAATGATAGTGATAACGAAGAAGAATACGGTGGTTCATATTTCGAAATCCCTAAACGAAATAAATACAGAAAAATATTTCAAAAACAAGAAGTTAACCCATCCACCAGCAGAATTACAATAAACATCGAAGTTTTTTTAGCGATGACAGTGAAAGTAACGAAGAAATTTTGTCGAAAAGAAAAAAAAATGAGTCTCCTGGTTCTAGAAATCATATTTACGTCAGCCCCATTGGGACAAAACTTCATGTGATGAAATCCGTCTCCAACTATACAAACACACGTAAGTTTAAATTCAGTAGTGTTATTTAATTTGATTTATCTATCAGTAATTATTAAAAGAGTTTGCATCATCTTACTTTTCAGACGATCAGAGATTCAGCCTGCATTGTATTAACAAGCTGGGTATAACTAAGACAGTGATATTTTAATATATATTTATATATTATACATATTATATATAATAAATTTAATAAAATTAATGACTCGATATTTTCTTTTCTTTTACTATCCCATCACTACAAAAATTACACTCTAGTGCGGTATCGGGCCTTATCGACCAGACATTTTCGATTGCTAATTTCTCATTTTCTATTTGGAGGAGCCAGGGGTGGGACTAATGTATAGACAAGTGATTCATGAGGATTTAAAAAGTATAAAAATTTGTAATGTAAAATGCGCCTTGACTAAGATAATAGGGTTTCAATACCACCCAGAGGTGTCGGGTCGAAAAGGCCTGCCACGCACAATAAGAAAGTCAAGTGGATGCATTTTTGGACTGCCGTCGCACCAGCTGAAAGTTACTGTTTTTTTTTACGCAGCCAACGTGTTAAAAAAAAACATTGATTTTATGAATGATGAATATACGAAATATAATTTCATTTTCATGTCGTTCTTATCATAATTTAATATTCGGTAGTACATACGAAATGCTTTTTAAACTTGGAAGTGTATAATTATCTTTTCATCTTATCTAGACCGAGTTTAAATTAATACCTAAATCAGGACTTTTAAACAACTTAATCTTATACTTTTATAGGAATAAATATTGTGCAATATGTCGCAATTTGTATGTTTTCAAAATTTACGAATGCAGTAATCGGATTTATTTTATTAGGACCATAATGTAGTAACGCGCCAAATATTAAATCGTATATTTTCACATACACAGAAACAAAAATACGGTGTGGCCAGTTTTAAAATTAAGTTCAATTCACTAGAAACTGTTGTTGTTTGTTGTTGAGACGAGAGTTTTTTCAACGGCGCTGTACACTTACGTTTTTTGGTATTTTTGACCACGGCGTAATATTTTATTTTTGAACACTGAAATTTCGTTTAACGGTACTTAATTACGATGTTTAATATCCATTGATGCACGATTGTTCTTTATTTGCTGCAATTATGAATGAATAATTGAGTACGAGTGTCTCCTTAAATGAGATAGGCCCGGAACCTTATTTTCTTCGACTGTGGAGAGTAATGTTTTTCAAGTGTGTGTATATGTATGTCTCAGTTTTAGCACAGTTTTAAGCAGTCGGATTATTTTTCTAGTACATACTACTCAGTGTGAGACAGAAATACCGGAGGAGAAAGCAGCAATCTTTTTTTTTGTTTACGAGGGGAACCTTCAAAAGGTATCCATCGGGTGCCGTGGGAACGACACAGGGTTATGTGGGGCACTAAAACCCCGGTGGCCGTCCTTGGCGCTACGTAGAGGGCTCCGGGTTCTCCAAAGGACCAACCGGAGTCCTCTTAGCGCGTTGCCCCGTCGGGCTCCGCCCAGGTGAGCTAGGCGCTCGCCACACCGTCTGGTGCATACGACGGTATGCGACCACACATACCGCCGTCCTTCCCGGGGCTGGGCGGTTCGAGCTCCCGCTCTTGCCGCCCGCAACCCCGGTTGCCCCTTTTTAGTCGCCTCTTACAACAGGCAGGGGATACTCTAGCCTTATTCTGGTCCCAAAACTACAGGGACAAGCAGCCCATTTAATGGTAAGCGGTGACTGCGGCCCATGGACATCTATTACCAAATTCATATAGACCCTGTTCTACCTGAACTGTATTGATCGCTATTGTTTCAGACATGCATAACAAACATACTCACTTCGAAGATACATACATACATACATATAAAAATCGCGCACTTCACCCGCGTTATTAAGTCATCACCATCAGCTTAATAAACGCTAATTTAAACGTAACAGCGTTATAAAAACGCTAATCATCGCCCGCCTGTCATTTGTATCACAATTTAATAACACGTTCTGTCAATCTTGTGATGGTGCCCTTTTCTACTAAAAACCAAATAAATTTTACAAGTAAAACAAACTCCTACTACTTTAACTCGAATGTATTACGATCTAAAGTCGATCAAACTTTACGTTTATTCGAGCGCGTGAAATTGTTTCATCGCACCACCTAATGACGTCACTTGGACTCATAGTAGGGTCACCGTTTATTTGACTTCACTGGGATATTTCCTGAAATAAATTGTAACGAACAAATTTCTTTACTTATATGCTTGTTTACAATGACACTCTTCTCTGAGAAAGTCATAAAAAAATAAAGATCAGAGATCACTCGCTTACAAATGATAAAATATTCTTAATTTGGTATTCAAATAGTTTGCAAAGGAGTGTAGTTACAATAATATGTAATGCGTCAAGTGTTATATATCTGTTTGTTGTATATTGTACTTGTGGTAATGAAGAAAATAAATTGTATGCAATTACTTTAATTTCTCAATTACAAATTCAATTCAAATTCTAGTAATTGCAATTTTTCCTAGATTCTGCAATTTTATGGTAACTATACCTACAAGGCACTTTCAAGTATTAAATGATAAACGCAAGCGCTATCGGATATGGAAATCTTCCAATTTATTATACGATAGCTCGTTATTCTATTAGGTAAACAAATTTTAGGGGGTTAATAGAGCCATCTACGCTATTATGGGTAATACAGGGGTGTGTTGTCACTGCTTTTCTTCGTGATTAACGTGTCACAGTTTATTTTATTATAGTTGTTTGGTTGACATGTTTACAACGGGAACTAATGATGTTTTGGTAGAACATGACACTTAGGTATAGAGCTCACTCAATTTCCGCGTTGTCAAGAATTACGCTGTTCTTAATTGTTATAAAATATACTTACTAGATGACGATGGATCTTAGAACTATCTAAGTATTTTTCTTATTTTATAATATAGATATAGCATGTAAGGTTATAGTTCATATGATGGTAAATGTTCACTACTGCCTATGTACATCTGTATGTCACCCTTACTCGTACATACAATAAAAGTGTTGTCTGATAAGGCCACAGATACATTGCTGTCCCTGCGGAGTAAGTTGCTTAACACTGCCGTTATTAATCAGAAGTAATTTTCTTTTCGGTTCTACAGGATACAGTAGCGTTGAAGTGTAAGAACTAAGTTGACACGCCTCATCTAAGTACGGCTGCCTAACCATATCTTACAAAGCACAACAAAACGCAACATTGCTGTTATAAGGCATAAATACAGCTCTTACATTTTTAGTCAATATGCATTAGCAGTCCACACATTAAACTTTCTGTACATATTTAAACATTTCCTACCTCAATAGCTTCAATATCGTCAAACAAACCGATCGCCGGCCATAAAGCGGGCGCGTGCGAAACGGACCAATCATTAATTTCATTATTAACGACCACGTTACGAGGACGTAACGATCCTCATTAAAAAATCTAAACTCAAACAAGGGCGGTGGTACTATTGGCGTAACTCGAATAATGAGAAATATTGAGGTTTGAATCGAGTGCGAAAGACACCATCACCAATGTCTACCGAATTGTAGTGTGATATTGACGTTTGATTTCAAGAGGTCGACAATACATTTAAACTTCTTGTTAAAGATTACAAGAGAAAAATAAACTTAAACCTTGGGAGCACGAAACACATGCCAAATTGCCCATGTAAATTGAAATAGTATTTTTACTTGTATTGTTAGTATTAGAAGTTTGAGTTCTGCATGTAGTAGAAACTATTGCCTCAATTTCGATTTCACGATTTTTTTAGTTCTTTATTAAAGTTTACTTATTTATAATTTTCATTTATAATTATAAAATGTATGACCATTGCATCGATTCATTTTTATGTTTTCCTTCTAAAGCAGTTAACAACACTGTCATCGATAAAAAGTGAGTTCCCATAGTACCCCTTCAGAACAACGGACGAAGTACAGGAAAGCTTAAACGGTAATTTACCTACGAAGGCAAACACACTCGCCCCCGATTTTTAAAGCGAAACGTCGCCCGTCCTGTTATTAAGGGCAATATATCAAAATATTGTGGAAATAGCTGTAATTCCACCCTGTTTATTTAGCCGTTGTTATGTCTAAATATTTAGCTATGAGCACTCCAAATGGGGTGGTTCGAAGCTTCAAGGGATATTTGTAGTTTTTAGGTCATATGTGTTTTATTTTAATTGAGAATGTTTTAAGTATATGTAATATGTATGGGCACAGAAGTGGTTCTGGATAAAGAAGAGATTTCTTCTGAAATGTAGAGACTTAGTCCAGGGTGCATTTTCAATGTGGATTATAAAGAAAGATGAGGTGATGATGGTGATGCTTTAGTAGTCAGTCTATGTCAAATATTTACAAAAAAACCGAAAAGGTAATAAGATTTAACAAAATATATTGGATTATGAATAGATCGTCCGGGAGTGTAGTTTGGCGTCCTCATTTTGCATCCCATATGCTTCGTATAGAGCGGGTACAGAAGAGATTTGTCAGGCATCTTGCGTCTTCGTCAAGCAAAAATAAAGACAAGTATTCTTATAAAGCGTCTCTAGATCACTTCAATGTGTCTAGCTTGGATACTCGGAGAGATGCATCAGATCTTATCTTTTTATACAAATTAGTAAATTCTCAGATACATTGTCCGCGTCTTCTCTCTAAGGCACTCTAAGCTCTCCTTTAGAATACCCGTCAACATGCCTCGCAAACCGATTCAACTCTTCGTACCTCCCCATTGTAAAACTAAATTGGGATCAAACTCTCCTATTGCAAGTTGACAATACTCTATAATAAGCGTAGTGAATCCACAGACATCGACATTAATAATATGTGTCTAGCTGCTTTTAGGAAGGCTGTATCTAAATTATAATTAGTGTTTAATTTAATGTATAATTTACTTGTATTATTTTTTTTTCTCTTTTTTGTGTTGTTTTAGTTTTTGGTTTATAAAGTTTGTTATTCTTTTTTCATTACCACGTTAAGATCTGTATTGCATGTGATGTTTACCTCTAAGTGGTCGTACATTTATTACTTGCATTGTAACTAGATTTAATTTAAAAATATGTATAATGTTACAACCGTTGGTAAAATAAATAAATAAATAAATAGATCGTAATATGCCAGACAAAGTAATCTGTCGGCTACCAAATTGGCGACGTTGCCAAACCGTCGCCAGATATATCAGTCACATGTTTCAATAATTATGTTCTGTTTTGATAAGTTGACTGGCGTCGTGGCCACGACGTCCTGATAGGGACCTACAACACACTAAAACGTAACCGTTAAATTTCGTTTTAAAAGCCAACACAAGTCCGAACGGCCACAAAACACAATCTATTCGCAATAAAAAGCACAGAGATAAAACCGAGTTAGTGACACAAAAGGATGTTTTAGTGGATTTTTAGCCCCAGTTAAGTTTAATCAAGTGACCGTAAAATTAATTATCTAATCGTTGCTTTTTGGTGTCCCATAAAACGTTGATTGGGTGAACGATACTGAATATTTGTGTATTGGTAGATATTTTAACAGTAAGCTGTTTTTATCCGTGACTTAGGTACATTGCGAGAATCAGTGTTAGAAAAGCGTATAAATTTTTAATTTAATAATATTTTGCTTTCCCGTTCCTTACACATTTTTATAATAGAAGTAATATACAAGCATGCCGTCCGCACGGTAATAAATGGCTACTACAATCCGTGGACATCTGTAATCAACTTCAGATAAGATAAAATTCGTATATTAAGTAGTTCTTTAGTAACGTTTACTCGGCCACAATTCGCACTTTGGCAGCGCGGCTATGGCTAATCCATTTTATTCTTAGAGGAGACCCGTGTCCAGCTGTGTATATGTATATACGATGTCATCTACGTAAGATTCGATAAGCAGATAGAACCTCTATTACATTCAATCATCTGTGTTTTCCAAAATAAAATATTATAGTTTAAGAAACTAAAAACAAAATCAAAATCTGTAAACGTGACGATCCTGATGAAGACAATGGGACTATATTATTAAAATCTTGTATTTTCACCGGTTCTTGATATTGTTCAAAATTCTGACAGTTCAAAGAGGATAAAAATCTATTGCAAAGATACATTACATACTCAGATACATACCTACAGGTCAATCTAATAAAAGCATGGTAAAAACGACGTGTGGTAATACCGCAGCTAGGATTAATTAAAAATAAAGATATAGTACGTTCGCCCGTACCAATTGGTCTAAAAACAATAAAAATCGTTCACCCCCGATGGCTTGCTGATTGAGAAAGATGAATGCTACTGTGAGAACGTGTGTAACAGATTATGGGGGCTTTTACACTTTACGACCGTAAAACGTGTTTTAATTAGATTTTTACGATAAGATTTTTTAGTCGCGCTTTTAATTTTTATGAAGGGATTTTAATGATTACGATCGTGTACGATACCATAAGTTATAGGTATCTTTTTGATTTTTGGAAAATGGTTGCCTGTATGAAGTTAATTAAAAAGTAAGGGCCCGCATTTTTATTTATGGTTTTTAAGGTGCAAAAATAATTGAGGACTATGGAAAGAGCATATAGGTTAATTTATTGAGATATGTATAGGAAACTTTAAGAATAGTTATTAAATATATTTGAAATATGTAGGTATTGATGTTCAATGAATAGCTCAATATTTATTATATAAGTTTAAAAAATATAATTTACAACTTATGTTCCTATATATAACACAATACTTAGTTACAAATTTCGATTTACAATTCATGTCAATCAATATTCCATAATCTTTAATTAATTAAACGATTATATAATAAATAATATAATTATAAAATTTTGTTTTAAAATCCACAACCAAATTCCAAACGATCGTCATTGATGGTTTTACACTTAATAAGAATAATAATTAATTTATCCCATTTTTGCCTACGAAAGATCGAAATTTGACTATAATTAAGTAAAAGTTGTCAAACGCCGATTCCGTAGAAAAACATTGAATAGATTAATTATTAATAACTGCCATTAATCAATCCGTCGTCTTAATAACAACGACTAAGTCGTCTCGAAATCGCGTCGTACGCTACAAACGAGCCACAAACCGATAGTGACTCACTCATTAGACCCAAGCTGTGCTTTAATCAGTGGAATAACATGTAATTAGTCGATCTGGAGCGCTTGACTCAACTTTCTTGGCGGCGGACCTTTGACTAGTTGATCTAGGCCGGATGTGATCATGAGTTATGAGGACACAATTGCTAAATATGACTTTGAGACCGAGACCCCGAATAGAAATCTATAATAGTAAAATGAGCTTTGCTGGGAATCGAACTCGGAGCTCTTTACGGTATAGACCAGTATGGGGCTTCACGCGGTCTATACGCTCGGTAACTTAGAACGCAAGTAGAATTAGATTTGACGATGGTAAAACTTTTATTACAGCAGGTAAAACTTTTTTTACAGCAGTGATAGCCTAGTGGTTAAGAAACGCGACCTCTCGATCGAGGGGTCCGGTGTTCAAATCCCAGGCACGCACCTCTGATTTTCAAATTTATGTGCGTATTAGAAATTAATTAGCACCTGCTTAGACGGTGAAGGAAAACATCGTGAGGAAACCTGCATACCTGCGAGATTAAAAAAAAAAAAAAATCCTCAAGGTATGTGAAGTCTACCAATACGCACTTGGCCAGCGCGGTGGACTATGGCCTAATCCTTCTCATTCTGAGAGGAGACCCGTGCCCAGCAGTGGGACATTAATGGGTTGATGATGATGATGATGATGATGAAAACTTTCATAGTATTATAGTTTCCATTCCTATTACTGCCTTACAGAAGCTGTATACTATTCTAATACATTAAAATATACATTGTCTACTCATTATTATATGATAAATATTGGAATAGTTGGAAGATGTATGAGAATTTCGAAAAATAACTTTTAAGAGCCCGAATGTCCTCCAGACGAATTTTATCTTTTAATCTTTATTATTTAGTATTTTAAAGTAGTATGCAAATCTGTGTATTGTTATAACTTAATGAACAATGTATATATATTTAACTGTTACAAAAGCCTTATATAGTCATATTTATTTTATATGCAAGTCTTACGTACCTACATTTACAATTTTGTACCGCTCCAAACCGCAAAGTAATGAAACCCCATTACATATCACATCTTTTCATTGGCCCGTCTAATTACCTTAATGAAAATGATCTTCATAACGCCATCCTGATGATCTCTCCATCCGACAATCTGACGTCTGAATAATTAACGTTATAATCAGTTAAGTGATAATAATGACATGCGGGTGTGTTTAAATATGTTTGCTTTTGTTACTTGTTACCCTTTTGTCTTTGGGATTCATTAGTCGGTTATACATGTGATCAGTGGATTGTGTAACAGTGCGTTTGTTGACAGAAGCATTTGACGGGTTTCCTTCTATGATAAAAATAGAATAAAAAATCAAGTGTCTATCTATTACGATATAAGAGATAGATCCCTATGACAGACGGAGAGACGGACAGTCAGCGGCGGCGTAGTAATCGGGTTCCGTTTTTACCTTTTGGGCACGGAAACCTAAAAACATAGTAGGTACAGTATCAGAATCAGTATCTTTTGGTTTAATAGCAATGCTAAGCGCACCTGTTTGGAAGGCATGGTAAGGTAGACGCATTCCTACTTACCCTTAAGGAGTTACAATGCCCTTCCTGCAGTAACTTAATATTTCAGCCAAATAACAACGTTATGTGGTTTAAAGAGTATGGATAGAAAATACTAAACATTCCAACTTATTCCACAGAGATAACAACACATCTATGACCGATCTCTGGTAGGATTTCAATCCTATATGGGCTTGATTACAGTTGTCCATGAACGATAGTGGCCACGACCTAAGAGGTGGACTGCAAGCTCGTTTCTCACTTCTATTTTATAAAAAACTACACTCGTACACAGAGAATCCTGCACAGATATGATTGTAGAATGTGATATTTATTTAACAAACTCACATTCAATGTTAACCCGTTGAATGCGCTGAGCATGTGGTGCGACACGGAACGCCCCCAGCCTCCAGGAGGCATTACCATAAAAACAATCGCGACGTGATGCGCTGCGACATTAACGATTTATTAATTACGAGCTGCAACGCATCCTGTCATAGATTAACACGCAGAGGTGCCTTTGCCGTACTTGGGCGAGAAACGGGTGTAGTTAATATGCACTCTACCAAAAAAAAAGCAGAAAAATATACGTCTTAATAATCGTAATTATCATTCAATATCATACAACGGATTAGTGATAATTAATAATTTTATTATTGATAAATTATTTTGGATATCATGCGTAAATTGCAATATGACTTGATAAATTCTCGATAATAGCTCGCTCTGTGCGATAGCAATCTGCATGTAGTATGGGTTACAAGTGGAGGAGCATGCCACGTGACATCAAATATTTTCTTATACCCATCGTGAACCTCAACCAATTATATCAATATCTACTACTAGCTGACCCTGCAAACTTTGTACCGCCTCAAAATCCATTTATCAAATATATTTCATATAGAATATAGCCTATGTTACTTGTGGATAATGTAACTTTCGGGTGTGTGAAAGAATTTTTAAAATCGGTCCAGTAGTTATTGAGCCTATTCATTACAACCAAACAAACAAAGTTTTCCTCTTTATAATATTAGTGTAGATATCTAGCTTATCTCAGAAGATCGTACAGAATATGATATTTCTTTCCAGTCTTAAGGCATATTAAAATCTTGTGTAAAAAGTAACTAACTACTTAACTCATATTCACTTTTATTTCAGGGTTGGAGAATGTGACAAATGAGTGATAATGGATGGCTTAGCACCAACTGGATTATTTTTAATTATTTATTCAGGACTACCAACATAAGATACAACAGTGACTATCATATACATCAAGTATATCTATTATCTTATTGAGTAAGTGTTCTTACTATTATGATTATATCGTATGTTGATTTTCATGAAGAACCAAAGTACCATCATAGGGTATGTAGGCAGGTAGCTATGTCACTCTCTGTCTCTGTACTTAATCTATGTCAACAGTTGCGTGTGCGCACATGCGGGTCCCACCAGCTATCTACGGATCGCCTGTCGACGGACAATTGGTAAAAACGGCCCCTCACTAAATTTACACCAAATTGCTAAAACGGTCTGATTCCAACTTAAAGATTTTATTCGAAGATTGCTGTAATGCGGGTAGTTCGATTTTTTACGGTTATTGTTTTCCGTTTTTTGATTAATGTTTAGGATGATGGTGGAAATGATTCCGTATTTGGATGTTGTTGGTTTGTACGTTAGTGCCTGATTAATGATGATGTATTCTTCATAATAAATGTTTAGTGAGTACAAGCAAGTATATACTTTACTTAAGTTGTTTTAAGTAATTCAAAACAGTCATATAATAAATAATTACTTTCTATCCTAATTAATGAAGTGCCTTCACGATAAAGTCTTTCGTCCGTTTAATTTTAGCAAAAAATAAATTTATTCCAAGAAAGATTTTTAATGAAACTTTTTTATTTATTATATACAATCTTAGTCACAGGTTAATTCTGACTCAGACTTCTGGCAGACGTCTTTAAAATTTATAAATTTAGGATATTGTAGTAATTTTTAAAATATGTTAAATAAGTAGGTATGTAGTGCTAATGTTAAATATAATAATAATGTGGATTTAATGTCATGCCTTGTCTGTAAGTATGTTATTATTATTACATTTGCAAACCCCATTTTATTATAGTATAGGTAAAAACTGAATACCATAGTTATTTTGTAGTTAGTTTCGAGTTTTATGAACGTAAGAAAGACTGATTTCAAAAAGCCACACGACTACTCTTAACAAAACAAACCAATCAAACAATAATTCTATAACCATCAATAAAGAGTGATAGCATCTCCGTTCAACCCTAGCCACATGGACCGTACAAATTAGAGGCAAAAAATTGAATAACCCTCTGACTGCCGATATCAATGACGTTTAACCCTAAACGTAATCGGGTATCGAAACTACCTCGGGGACACTGGGCCGGGTGAACCCGTAAAATTGCCGAGTATTTTTTCGCAGTAAAACCGACCCCGGTTTAAAGGGGTCCATTTTAAACCATCGCGCCCCCGGCGAAGATCTGTGATGTTCGGTGACAGTTTTGAAACAAGTTGAATACGGATAATATGCAATTGGAGATCGCAATGTGTTTCTAGAATTACAATGTTTATGGACCAATAAATGAAATAAGTTCGCATACTTAAATGTAGATAGACGCGATCTAATTAAAACTTTACATATGTGGTAGCCCCACAGTGGTAGCGGATTGGAAGAGGAAGGTGTGATAGGTAAAAATCTATCCAAGGTTTGCTAAGAAGATTTAAGCAAATTGTGAAATGTCGTTCTTTGTTAATAAAACAATAGACAGATTAATTATTAATAATATACATTATTTTGCAATCTGTTTCTAATGTTTTAAAAACCTCTCACCAAACCGTCGATGAGATATAAAGGTAAAGATAAAATGTAAATAGCTAAAAGGTAAGAAATAAAGATATAAAGGATGAGATATAAATTATTACAACGGGTCCTAATAGCACGGGAACGCGCATAAAATTCTGCTACTAACGATCACTTATTTAACTACCACTGCCTTACTCTCTACATTACTACAAAAGCAGAGGCACGCGTGCCTCATACGTTTAAATACGTAATAAAAATATTCCGAAATATACAAACTACTCACACTACAAACTCCAATTGTTGCCCCAAACCATGTAACCAACACATGAAATTTAACACACACATTTAAAATCTATTCCGTGAGCATTTAAACTCAACACCACAAAAGGTGGGCAAATCCTCAAAGCACACGTTAACCCTTGCGACGCGGCATATTTTCCGCCCGACGGCCCCGTGTCGCCTAAACGACCCCGTAATTGATAAGTAAAGGAAAAGAAGAGTGCCGCCTTATACATATTTATGAGGTCCCGAATTGCTACGGGACCCTGCGAACGGCAGCACTTGCGCCCATCGCCGTCTCATTATGTTTTTAGGGGTCCTTTGTTGCTTTGATGTTGCGAAATCGGTCGCGATTGTCGTTAGTTTGGAGTTTAAAAACGATTACAATATTTTGTCCTACGTAAATGTTGTTCTTTGGCATGAGTGAAATTTCTATAGGCGTCTACAAAAATCACTAAAATCTACAGCATTATTGTATGTTTCATTGTCTATTCTCCATTTATAATGCACCTACGATACTATTCTAATAGATACTGTTTCAAGAAATGAAATTCAAATATTTATCAATAGGATCTATGGATAAACAGTAAAAAGCTTGAACTTTTGTAGCACTAGCAACTTCTTTAGTGATTAAACGTCCAAGAGCGACGTTGGACATCCATAATGGCTGGCTAAATTTAATCAATAGTGACGAAGCTATTTTACTTTAGTACATATTTTTTCGAACTTATATCACCAAAACCAACCTTTTTATTAAAAACTTCAAAAACAAAGTCACAACATACAACAACGTAGGACTCTACGTAGAGTTCACGCTCTTTACCGCGTAGTCTCAAAAAGCACGATAAAAGGAAACTTTATAGGCACGCGGAGACAACGTGCCGTTTCGTACCGCTTAACGACAATGATCCGTTGTTTAGCGTTTTGTAAATTCCCTTTTGTCATAATCCGGGAAATTCATGACAAAGAAAAGTGTACATGAAAGGAAAAATGAAGATACCGTTTAAAACTAACGTCTATTTACAAATTTTGATTTTTTTTCTAAGCTTATTATTAGAATTTCATATATGCTATTGAAGTCTGTTTACCATTAGATTGGATTTATTTTGGATGGATATATTTATTTACCTTGTTCTATGCTGTAAGTATGTGTTTATATTACACGATGCTATAAAAAGGAAATTATTTCCAAAGTGTCTATATTGCTATATTTACTTTACTACAACGCTTTAAAAGGCATTTAACGAAAATATACCCTTTATTAATAGTCAAGCGTTCAAATTCAAATTCAAATTCTTTAATCGCTAGAACTCAGTTATTAGTTATTACACAGATGTCTACACTAATATTATAAAGAGAAAAACTTTGGTTGTAATTAATAGGCTCAAAAACTACCGACGGATTTTAAAATTCTTTCACCATTCGAAAGCTACATTTTTTATGAGTAACAGGCTATATTTTATATGAAATATATTTGATAAATAGATTTTGAGGCGGTACAAAGTTTGCCGGGTCAGCTAGTTATGAATATACTATAGTCCAGTGTGTTCTACCTGTATGAGTTTTGCAAAATTCAATAAAATTGGTAGGTATAAATTAAAATTTGTTACTGATTAAACTATGTTACCTGAATGGCATTAGTTGATTAACAATAAAAAATAGTATTAATAAAGTCAGTAATAAGATTAAATAATCACATGTGAAGAACAAAAAATAATACCAAATAGTTAAACACAATAAAATTTTGCGTTTAGTTACACTGACTTCATGCCAAAAAGGTTAAGTTAAAAAACATGAAGGCTAAAATAATTAATTATCGTCCCCATTTAATTAATCCTTAATCTCTCTATTTCTTAAACTTCCAAATATTTTGAAACTTACTCATATAAACGTGCCCTTAGTTCATATACCTACTAATATACCTAAATTAATTTAAATAAAAATATATTGCACTGAATAATTTATACCAATAACACTAATTTAATGATATCCTAACACAGTGTTTAGTTAGCTTTTATAATCCATGACAAAGCCAGCGGAAGTCAATCATTGGGCAGCATTGCGACCATCTGTGCTCGTCTCACACGCGAATTAATATGATTTCACTCGTGGAGCAAATGTTTACACTTGTGTTCATACAAGGACATACGTATTATTATATTTAATGGGTAGTTACGAAATGTTATTATATTTTTAACATAAATGAAATAAGATCCATCCAAGGAACAATATTTTTTGTTGCGTAGATCTATCTATTATTCTTAACAAGTTTTTATAATAACTTACATATTTATGTAAGACATATAAATGACCCCTAGAAATAACCAATTGCAACAATAGTTGTGATTTAATAAACCAATAAAGGCCACGCATGGAAGCGCGCCACATGTATAACAGAATCCATAAAGAACTGTTCATCTTGATCAACTTGTGCAAACTGATCATGGACGCGTCGCCATTTTTTTTTTTATAATATAAGAGTAGCAGACGAGCATGCAGTCCACCTGATGGTAAGTGGCTACTGCCGCCCATGGACATCTGTAATCAACCCCAGATTGATTGGATTAAGCTGGAACGCCTCGGCAAAGTCTGTCTCCCTTACCACACCCTTCAAACCGGAACACAGCAGCGCCTAACACTGCTGTTATTAGGTAGAAATAGGTGTGGCGGTGGTGCCGCCGGAGTCGAACCACAAAGGGTTCTACCACCTTCAAAACCCTGACACCTGAGGACCATAATGGTCTCATATTATATAAGTCAGCTGGCAGTCAGATTCATTCACAAAAACGCTAAAAATAGTTGCGGCGGTGCTACTTCCCCGTCAAAATATAGTTCAACCACTTTTCAGGTGCCCTTACTGTTTTACTTTATAAAGAAGCAAATGTGTTTAGTGTCACTCAGTCTTAGAGCGAAGTAAAGTTCATCTATTTACGCCTTAACAGTCGTTGTTAAAGTTAAGTAGATACTCCGTTTAACTCAATATGAATATGTTACAACAAATCATCGCATGTCGGATGCCACATGTCGCCGGAAACAATCGTGGTGCCATCTGTGTACATCACATGCGAATTTGTACAATTTTCTTATTTTCAGCTATTGCATGTGGAGTTTTTGTGGCAGAACTTTGGGTGTGGTTATGGCGTGGTATGACATATTAAAACCTATTATATTGAAACTTATGAGTATAAATATAAACATGTCATGTGTGTTTGATTTGCGCTAAATACGCGCAAATCATAAATCTGAATTCATTTTTAGGCGTTTACCCAGGCAGGATCGAAACCCGGCACAACATCCGTAGCCGGAACTACCGTAGAAAACCCTATGGTTTTCTACAGTAGTTCTATATTGACAATTCTAAAAGGCTAAGTGGATTTTAACAACATTTTTTTTTTCAAAAATAAAAAGCTACATACTTATATCCCTAACACTCTTTACCCTGAAAATAAAGTGGTTGTTTACGTAAAAATTAAAAAGTAACTGCCGAATATCAAAGCCACAACGCCCATTCATACAAAAATACATACATGCATAAAACACACACAACGTTCCCGCTCATTAACAAACATGTGTCGGCACAGACGAATCAGTTACGTAAGTAATAATGCGAATTTATGAATTAACTCTGCCCACACGTGGTAAATGTTGAGTTATGGCTGCAATTTCAGATGTCTTAAGCCTATTTTTTGTTACTTCGTAAGTAAAATTGCAGTCATCTTAAATGGCGGGTCCGGTTCTCTGGTTCCGCAGTTATAATTTTGGGTGATTCCTCATATGTGCCTGCTTGGGCTGCCTACAAGATAAACTCAATATAATATAAAAAGTTTTTAAAAGATGTTGGGGTGTTTTCAGAAAAGTCTTTCACGTCACACCCAGTTAAAGGATGTGTATAAAAAATAATGGCTCTGTCATCTTTGGATGTCCATCATATTGGTTTAAGAAAAACGCCTCTAAATCAAAAAAAATATGCATAGGTTAGGTTAGTCATCCAAAACAAATATGTATGCAAAATTTCGGCTCAATTGGTTGCGGTTAACTAGTTTAAAATTGAGTTACGCGATTTAACTGTCACATACGAACGCACTAGCAAGGCAAATATAAAATAAAAGCTTGTTAAAAGGGTTTAATCGGACACATACTGATAGTATAGGTACTCACAGGATACCGTGGATGCATCTAACACATGAAAACACCAATTTCCATAATAGAAATCTAACTTTATAAAGGTTGCTTGTTTTATAATACTAAAGTAGCAGACGAGCTTGTAGTCCTCCTAATTGTAAGTGGCTACTGTCGCCCATGCACATCTGTAAATAAACCCAAGATAGGAATTGATATTCTTACCTGAGGTCGATCACAAATGCGCTGCTGCCCCTGAGGAATAAGCTGGAACGCCTCGGAAAAATATATCTTCCTTGCCATAACCTTCAAATCGCAACATTATCTATGCCGCGACATAACATTTTACACTGTTGTTATTAGGCAGAAATAAGTGTGGTGGTGGTACTGCCGGAGTTGAAGCACTTGAAACTTTCACATGAGGCGATCATCTTGTCCTCAGGGGAAGAATATGCATCTGTAATTGACTAAAGCGATCCTGTCAATCCGTCAGAGCACCAAGAGAATTTAAAGGGTTGATTGCAGGGTTTATCCATGGAACATAGTGCTACTGGCAATCAATTATTATTCTAATGATGTATAAAGAGAATAAATATACATAACTATACAATAAAATTCTTCTAGGCTACACTATGTATGAGAACAAAAACCGTTATTTATAAATAAGGATCTATCAATGAATACAACAAAAATAAAACTCAAAAGTTTCTTAATCCAACGGCTCAGTATTTTACCCACGCGATACCATAAATTCTAGTCTAGCGCATTAAAAGTCTAGTAATTAAGCGTTCTAGATAGCACTTAGCGGGATCATCGACCGCGCCATGTGACAGCTTGCAGACTTCCTGTCATCTTATGGGGTTTTATTAATATTTGCATGTGGTTTGTGATGCTAGGAGAATCCGGGCTTGTTTTATGCGTTACATTGATGACTGAATTTTTGTCGGGTTATTTCAGAATCATTCTAAAACGAATGGCATTTTACTAATATAAATGTATTAGAGAATCATTCTCAATCTAGTGGAATTCTTATAATATGGAGGTAGCAAACGTGCATACAGTTTGCTTTTTTATAGTATAGTAGTAGCAGACGAGCATGCAGTCCAACTGACGGTAAGTGGCTACTGCCGCCCATGGACATTAGTAATCAACCCCGGATAGGATTAGATATTCCTACATGAGGTCGGCCACAGATGCGCCGCTATCCCTGAGGATTAAGCTGGAACGCCTCGGAAAAGTATGTCTCCCTTACCACACCATTTAAAACGGAACACAGCAACTAACACTGCTGTTACTAGGCAGAAATAGGTGTGGTGGTGGTGCCGCCGGAGTCGAACCACAAAGGGTTCTACCACCTCCAATGTTGCTTGATGGTAGGTGGCCACCGAATATGTAACATCTTTATATTATATCTGTAACTAACATTAGACGGATATGGAATTTTGAGATCACTCACTGCGTTTCTACCGCGGACACTAAGTTTAAATGCTTTGAATGTATAAATATTAAACATACCTCTACCTTACCACACCCTTTAAACCAAAACACCGCAGCGCTTAGCACTGCTGTCATAAAGTAATATGTACGGCGGTGGTGTGTACGGTGTCGAACTACGAAAGGTTCAAAAGCTTAAGATTTTGATGAAACATTTTGTGGTTTATTGCTTGTGTTTAGACTTAAAAAGTGGTATATATTTCATCTTACTACGAGGACTCTTTTTCACAATATTAGCACTATCATGGCAGTGCCTATGTCATAATAAGTATTGCAAAATTCATCAATTTACGCCCGAAATAAATCAATCTTTTCAATATTTGCCAACCAAAAACCTCATTTGACAATTAGTCATAGATATAAATTTGAAAAATAACATCTCAAATCATTAAGCGTAAAAGGAAGTAATTAAAAATTGTGTCGCAAGATTTGACCCATACACCCCAACAGAGCAACATCATAAAAAGCTTGTAAAAATATATATAAAATAGCCAAAGTTCGTCTGTCCGTTGCCCTGTAATTCGCACCGTGGTCGGACAAGGCGCTAATGTCACATCTAGATGCAAATTGCCGCGCGGTATTTATTCTTACTCTCATTTCCCGCCGTAAATACCGCAAGGGTTGCAACCCTTAGCGCTTTTGTCGCTTAAAGTTCTTTTAGCGGGTAATTTGGTTTGCTCTTTGAGTGAGATAAAATACATGCTAGCTAGATGTTGTACTAAGTACATATACTAAAGTTGAGGATTATATTTTTTTGTGTGTATTAGTTATATTTATTCTTGAAATTAAACCATTGGATGGGACACTCACGTAAAGATAACATACACAATTTTAATTTCCAATGTGTGTATTAAAGAACGGACATGTAGAACTTTAAATAGATAATAACTTAACATTTTTCTAGCAAGGAAACTCTTATCTGATTATGAGGCGAGTTTAACATTTTTTTATATCATAATAATTATTGTAAATAAATATTTTTTTATTGTTCTCCCGTTTTCTACTTACAAAATGAATTTAAATATATATTTAACTAATGTATTATTAAACTAAGTTCGTGAACATAAATATTACCCAAATTAAGATTCATAGTACTTTCGTATAATCGTTCAAACTGTATCTACAATTTCGAAGCGCTTTTGGCTTGAAACGCGAAGGGGTTGGAATAAAATTTCGAATTAAAAGTAAACATCGGGCGGTAATTTTGTGAAGCGCCTCCGTAGGCGAACTCCAAATGATTTTTGATACAACTACCTGCTTGTAGTTACGTTTTTAGGATGGATGTAGAGCCACTAAGTCAGCGATTTTCTATAAATTGTCCTGACAGAAGTATACAACTTATGAAGCAATTGAAATTATTCCTGAGCAGCGGAAGGAATGCGAATTTAAAGGTTCAATCCCTGTCAGGACAAACATTTAATTAGTTTTAGATACTTATTTAATGAGAAATTACCTCGTGTTTTTATCTATTTTATTTGAAATACATATATCATTAATTCTCGCATTTGTACAGTAGTTGCCAGTTTTTTTTGTTAGGAATCTGAGATCTAAATATCTTCACAAAAATGGACAGCAGCATCTCTTCTTTATTCCGGTTTCTAGGCCGGAGTAAATACTAATTATTATATTATTAAGTATTCTTAAATAAGAATAAAATACTTTTCCATTATAGTAACATCTTATATAAAAATATAAGTGTTCAAATGTTAAATAGCGACTTTTATGTGTCTATTTTACTAATTTGAATCCTCGAGTTTCGTGGCCCCATGCTTAATGTTTTGTATTAATTAACTCCGTATAATTAAAGTGGTGTGCCTGGCCCGGGTTACCTTCGTGCGTTTCTCTGAAACGCTGGAACTCTGATGTGCACAGTGTTTTGTGTTACGGTTTTCAATATTATTTTTTACAAAACGATGACAGAGTTTTCATATAAGTGTTAACCATGCTGTATTTGGAGGTTAATGCTTACATTTAGTTTGTAATAAAAATAATGAACGTTTAATTTTTTTTTTATAAAATAAGTAAAATATTTGAAATCAAAATAATGCGATATTTAAACTTATTTTATTGATATGTGATATTTATTGAAACCAAATGTAATATAATATTTAAATGAAAAGTAATTTAATTTCTGAATTTTTAAAAATATGTTATTTGTAAGTTTTATATAATAAATTTCATAATACATATTTTTAAAAACATAATCAAACCAAAAAGCTCAGCACACTGTCTACACAAAGCCGTAGCTGGAAAACGTCCAGTGTGTAGCGTAAAGCTCAACGAGCTTTTGCGTTTATAACAAACGGAATGGCCCCGCTCTTGAAGTCGTTTATGTGTAAACGACCCCTGACTCCAAAATTTAAAGAGCTTCCAAAATGTACGAGGATTGAAGAACCTGATGAGTCTCGGACATAATTTTTTATTGTATCGTCAGAAATAATTAAGCTTTTGAACTGAAAATGTAGTGTTTCATAAAATAATATTTAAGTGGCTTCGTTCCGTTTTATTAATTGTTTATTTAGAGAGAATATTAAGTCAGTAATTTAGATTCTGCTATAATTATGAAAAGGGCGAGAGATATTAGATAATATTGTTAAGATTAGTTAGTTAGCTAAGATAGGTTAGTTAGTTAGTTAGTAAGCTTATTGTTTTTTTTTTGCGGTTTTTGCGGTTATTGTTTTATACGATACATAATAATTTAGTGTTTATCAAAATTGATGTGGACATTTTCCACACTGACAACATAAATAAATTTATAAATCATTGTTGCATGCATTTACGATAAGTTGTTTCGTTTTTTAGTTCCAACTTAGATGTGAAATTACTAATTTGATATTTTCTTTTTTCATTTTTTTATTCTATGTTATATTATAACCTAATCTAACCTACACTTCGTTGTAAAGCTATAATACGATGAGTGTTGTATTTACCTGTAATGGCGAATCACACTGAACCAAACATATTGTACAATAATATTAATATTAAGGAATGTCTAGTGATAAGTCGATAGTGTATCTAAATAAATAAATAAATAAAATTATTTAATGTTTATATGAGATAGATTATATTTTATCTCACACTAATCGAACCTAATAAATTGAAAGATGGTTTTGTAGAAATGTTATGGAATTTACCGCACATTTAATAAATATTATAATTATGAATGTCATATTTATGTATACATAGTATGCGAAAAATATAACAATAATTTATTGGATGTCAGGTTATACCCATTAGAAACATTTTTTATTGGAATAACACAATGGCATGATAAAGAATATATTTTTAAAATTCTAAAGGATCACCGTAAATCAATTTTTTTACACAAGTGAAGTTAAAGATGATATTGTTATTATTAATTAGTTTCGTTAGATTCATTTCGTTTTAGTTAATTTTGTAATGATGCAGAAATTGAGAAGGAAACATATCATTAATAGACTTATTCTTAGCACGACTAAGTAACAAGGACATTTCCTTTCAGTAAAACGTTATCTGATGTCTGCAACAATACAATTGATTCCAACCGCGTCGGTAAACAACACAGAAATCAAGATACCGAAGTGAAAATTACGATTACGGTTCCCATTTCCATACGATCTCAATTCCTGTACCACCTCCAGCACCCACAATCGAGGGGATCATCAGAATAATGGGATTTTCCGAAGAGATTACGCTGGGATTATCTTATGCTCTGAAGTACTAAAAATTTTTCCTCCCCACAAACAATGCGACACGAATTTCACCTTTAAATTTAGTGATACAAGGGTCATAATTACGTGAATGTGTCCGCCCGAGAATTTCATTTTGTTCCGAATAAAAATATCCTATACGACGGCTTTGCTTTATCATTGCGAAACGGGGGTATAATTAGTTTTCGCAAAGCAAGCCGACCGGCTTATTCTGGAAAATTGTAAAATTATTCCTATTAATTTTTTGTACCTATATAAGTTGTATTATACGTAAGAGCTATTTTATAATTTTTCTGTTTTATTTAACTGCTTTGAGATACATATTGACTGATATACACAATCCTGTCAAAATTACTCAAATGAAATTGAAAGGTAAATAAGTTTATAGCCACTGAAATGTTAAATGACCACTAGGTAACGCCCTTAGATATCTGTCATCAACTCTAAGTACCATGAGTCCTTCCTGAGATCGATAACAGATATATTGCCATTTTTAAGCACTATCTCTCTCTTTATACCCCACACATATGTGTGTGGTGTTTTTACATAGTTTATACATCACTGTGGACTATGGAGTACTGCAGATTGGTTACAGGTAATAACGAATAGTAGATAGATTAGAAGTTCTACGTGAAGCTAATATTGATGCGTTACGCTGAGATCTAAGCCTGAACTCTGAACTTCAACTAACAAGACATGAGCATGAGTTTGATATGGGTGTTTGACTATAGGTGCATATTTTTTGGCAGAAACATGTGGCAGAAATAAGTTTGGCTCTATTACGTCACTCAAACTATTCTAATCAACTTTTAAAGTTTTAATTTTTTAAATATGATAAACCCCGTTGCGGAGCGATCACATTACCAGTCGGACAGAGGGTTCCGGGTTCGATCCCCGGCCAAACAGCTATCTAAATGATAACTTTAGATTTCTGTACTCGGTCTGGGTATTCTATGTGTATCCTTGGCATCTACGACATAGAGAATAACAGTGTCAGACTGTATGTATAGAAAGCGACATTGAAATATAATGTGTTGGTACCAGAATAACACCGTGGCGTGGATTAGCGCATCCAGAGGCCTGCCGGTGAAAAATTGAGGCGTCCATTGTTTTAAATGTCGGTGCGTGACGTGCTACGAATTAAACGTCGACTCGATGGACAATGCTGCTATATTTTGTTTGTATTACGCTAGCTATATATTTTTAACTAAAAATTGGTTAAATTAGTCAAGGAGTGAGCTTAAATAGCAGCTAGTATGATCAACTGTTCATAACGCACTTTAATGGAATAAGCTTTCATAAATAGCTACACCTATATAAGTATAATATAACCTTATAGAATTTATTGTTATTAAAAACTAGTGCTAGTTCTTATTGCTAAAACTTTCAAGTAAACTTAATACGCATATAAAATCATCTAAATATGAGAGTAGTTTATGTATCGATATAATGAAGGTATTATTTTTATCTTACAGGTAACTTTAATTTGTCACCACTCTATTATCTTTGAAACTAATCAACTGGTTAGAAATTAAATATTTACGGTCTTATTCATAAAAAGTTATAGCACACTTATAACGTTGTTATAGTACGATTGTCAAAAAGTGTTATTCATAAACATATTTTAGGCACTAAACCGTTCTATAAGCCTTCTATAATTTATAGAGGCCAGAACCCTACTATAACAGTGCTATAAGACAGAGATGGCGGACTCTCATCAGCTGATTAGTGATTACTAACCTAATTTGACAATATGTTTTGAATAAATTTTAAATGGCAATGTCCGTTTTATATATAAACTTGAAATAATTTATTTAAATATCCGATAAATAACATTATTATATCACTATTTCAAATTGCAATGCAAATTTTACAAAGCTTAGATATTATTAATAATCTAGAAAACCGCCCACTTCGAAGAACATTGCACCAAAGAATGATCCGTTTTCTTTAAACGACGAAGACTTTCGGGAGCGTTATCGCTTTAATAAATCGACAGTAAATTTTATAATTTATCTCGTACGTAATGATCGTAAATTAGATCGCGGAAATCCTGGTACACCTTCTGAAATACAATGTTTACTGCCATAAGATATTACGAATGTTTACAACACGAAACTTAACAAAACATTTATATCCAACCAATTTTCACTCCTTTATCTTTTAACAACTTTTGCTTAATATCCTATTTTAACAAATAAAATATTTTAAAATTCGCGGTATTTACAAATACAACGACACTGACATGTTATTTGGTTTTATTGACAACGCATTGACAAGAATGTCAAGACAGAATATTTTTTTAGTACGAAATAATGTCATTTAATGATGTTTATCTATGGATATTTGACAATTTGTTCGCCGAACTTCACTATAATGGCAACATTTTCATTTATAGTTGACTTTAGCGACACATTAGTTATAGAAGGTTTATGGAACGTTTATGAATAAGCAATTTTATATAACGTTTTATAAGCTTATCGAATACTTTAACTAATGAGTGCTTAAAACCTTCTATAAGCATTTTTTATGAATAAGACCGTTAGTTCTTTTGACATTTTTTAGCTGCTGTTTTCTGTTAGTGCTTTTGAAATTGTCACACTTTTATCATGGTACTTTCGCATTTTTTTGTTCTCTCGATGTCAAAAGAGCAAATTCGTTAGGCACATTAAGTTTTTTTTTATATCTTTATATATATATCTTTTTATATATAAAGCAATACCTATGAAATCTTAATGATGAAATTGGAATTTTAATAATCTCTAGCTTAGTTAGTCTCTAGAAAGTTTGTTTATTCATTCTTGTTATTGAATCATCTGATTGATAGTGTTATATATCAGGTTAAGACTAAAAACCAATAACTTATTAACAGTAGGTTACACCCCTTTACCTGTACTAAAGATATGTTTCACTTATACCTAAGTTCAAAATTAGTTTAATGATATTTTTATAGAATGGTTAAAAACAAAATCAATCATGAAATAAGTTTGCTGTTATGCTACATAATATTAAGACAAATATGAATCTAATTAAAGATGTTGAAATTTTTGGTAACAATATACATTGCATAAAACTTTGATACTATCCACTTTATCTAGACATTATAAGTGGAGACAATAACGAAAGCATAACCGCACCTACGGGAACAAATCAACAAGAAAAAAGCGGGAGACAACGTCGTACGAAATTGCTCGCGAATAAATGCATCGCTGGAACAATAAAATCTATCAAGAATCATATTATTGTGTTGCTATACAAAATGATTGTCAAGAGCGACGGTGGCGGGGGCGGGGCCTGTCTCACCACGCCCACCGCGACGCGATAAGGTCGGAATCAGTATGCCGAGCCGAGAGATTTTAGGCTTTAGCTTACAGAGAGCCGGTCTCTACCGAGCCGAGTGTGCGATCGCCTTAATACACACGCGCGCCCCGTGCCGGCCGCACGTAACGTTCGAACATTCCATTTTCAAAGTTCCAGTGACGGTTATGTTTTTGACGTTTCGGTTGTAATTCCAAATTCGAAATGGAAGTCAGTGCGATGCCGCCGATGCCGCTCGACTTTTCGATGGTGAGAAGCGGTGGCAATTCGCCGGGCGGGCTCCGGGACGGCTCGCCACGACCGGTCTCCAACAGCGCTTTCAGAGTTGTCACCCCGAAAGGTAAGTCCTGAATATACAATATTAATAACAACCTTATCTTACTAACCTAAGGAACCTAAACATAATCTGTTTAGCTGAGTGGGTTTCCAATTGGAATCTCTACAACTCGCTTTGACTTTACTAAACTTTTAAAACTAATTAATAACTGTTAAGTAACTTTACCTATATGTCTTATCTACTAATCTAATGATGTAACGTCCGTTAACATCCACCAAATTGATTAATGATGATGGAGAAAGATCTGAAAGTAAAATATATAACTCTGCTTATTACTAACTTTTGTTTAAGCTTTGAAATTGATATTATAAACTTTTTATTGTTTTGCTAAAAGCATAATCATAGCCTTCTTTAGTTATGTAGTTGCTACATATATTTAATATTCCAATTTTTAAAATCATAATGGAATAAGTTAAGCGGCAACGCTGGTTAGAAATACATTCGTCAAGGAATATTGGTAATTTGAAATAATTTTATGCGATTTTATGTTTCACTTGCTTCTAAATAATAGATCATAATGAAATGCGTTTCCATGATTGCGTATTTTTAATTACGACCCAAAAGAACTTGGTAAGTAAATTGACAGAGGAACAATTGTTTCTTTTTGTGGTACATAACGGTGAGCGCCATCTTGATCCTGAGGACAATGTTCAATGTTTATGTATTCATTTAATGTTCTCTAAATTCATAAAATTATTATCTGTCAAGGTTAAGCATTCGATTCTTATCAATAAATAGAACCTGTCTAATATCTAGATACCTGAAAGTAAAAGACTCCCGGTTGAAAGAATATGAATTACCGCTGTTGCTGTATTCTGAAACACCTACAAAAATGGTTCAAATTCTTGTTTTCGCGGACCAAACTTAGCCAAAGTTTCGCATTAAACTATTTTGTTATGTAAATATTACAACATACATTATTTATGCTAAATTCTGTATAGCGAAAAGCTAAAAAGCTCCCTAATACGATGTAGCTTTTTCTTTTTAAAAGCTTTTTGTTTGTTATTATTCGGACCATAATAAAAAAAGTATTAAGTTCTAGGTAATATGATTTTAAAAATTAGACTCTTAAGAAAGATAAAGTAAAATGTGCTCTAATTTGAAAATCTCACGAGATATGGTAATTTATGATCTTTACTTATTAAAGTTGCTGTTATATCTTATTATTAAAATGAATATAAATGTGTTTTTAGATACATAGCTAAAAATTTTAACACTTAGTAAGACTCATTTTTAGAGTTTATTAAATACGTTTTTGAAAGCTTTTGAAAGTTTACAGACGGACACTGGGACAGGTGAAAGTAAATAAAAGCCTGCATAGCGAGTTTTCGTTCACTAGTCTAATTGCATTAAAAAAAAATTAAAAACAAAAATAGGCGGTAGAAATCTTTCTGACTTGACTAGTATAACGATTTCTTAAAGAAGTAGTAATCGTGATTATATATTTTGTATTTATTTATTAAATCACACTAAATAAGTATATCATACATATATGAATTAAAAAGAATAATTGATATTACTGATATTGATTAATCATTTTAATTATCAATATCAGTAATATTGATGTGATATCAATGCAATGCGAAACGACTAGGAACGATTTCAGAGGTGAGTTACATGCAATGATGGTCGAAAGTGACCACCAAAACCTTAAATAAAAGCCTTCTTCAACTTCTGGATATAATATTTATCAATAACTAGAGGAAGTCAGGCGTATATTTTACCGAAGTACCTACTTTTTTTTCTTTATTATATGGAACTAGCAGACGCAGCCGCCCATGGACATCTATAATCAACACCAATTAAAAATGTATTCCCACCTGAGATCGGCCACAGATCCGCCGCTACCTCTGAAAACTAAGCTGGAACGCCTCGGAAAAGTATGTCTCTCTTACCACACCCTTCAAACCAGAACATAGCAGCGCTTAGCACTGCTGTTTTAGAGAGAAATAGATGAAGCGGTGGTGCCGCCGAAGTCGAATCACAAAGACTTCTACTATCTTCAAACTTTGTTGACTGCGACCTTTTTTATAGACCACTGTTGGGCGCGTGTATCTCTCTATAATAGAAGATATAGTTGAGGTATAGTCTACCACGGTGCTCCAGTGCGGCTTTATTGCAAAAAATATATTAAAAATTATATTTATTATCCACGACGGTACGGGGACGGTATATGCGTTTGAGGCGAGAGGATGTTTATTGGTAAACCTATGTTAGCATTTATTTACAAAAAGGTCATTAAATGTATTCGTTTTGTAGTTTTATAGTAACGTAAATTAATTTAGAAATATTTTATTTCTATGCTTATTATTATTTATGTCGAAATTTAAAATATTGATGGCAGGCGACGGATTTTCTTGTATTTCTTGTTAAGTTCATATCCCTATGAGTTTAATACCTAGTTATTGCCACATCTACATCTTCGAGAACCAAATAGGTACATAGGGAAGTGCTATGAAAACGAATATTCAGTTGTTAATGTGCGACTCTCTGACAGATCTAAAAACCTATACGAAAGCTTTTAAGAAAGTCGCTTTTTTATATAGCACATTAATCAGCTTAATTGGTAAAATTAAAAGGTGGTGAGACACAAAATAAAAAAGCAGTGGTAGCCTAGTGGTTAAGAAACTCGGCCTTGTGATCGAAGGGCCCGAGGTTCAAATCCTACGCGCACGCACCTGTGTTTTTTCAAAGTTATGTGCGTATTAGAAATTAATTATCACTTGCTTAAACGTTGAAGGAAAGCACCATGAGGAAACCTGCATACCTGAGAAATCTTTAAAAAAAATGGTTTCCAAAAATAAATTCGCACTTGGGCCGCGCGGTGGACTATGGCTTTATCCTTCTTATTCTGTAAGGAGACCCGTGCCCAGCATTGGGACAGTAAAGGGTTGATGATGAGACACATCTATTTCTGTTTCGGTTGAAGAGTGTGTATGCCGGCTTATTTACATAAAAAGCAACCATCTTAGATCTCTCGAGGGGCAACATATAAATCTCCTATTTTGTATAAAGGTTATAGATGTCAATGGGCGGCAGTGGTCACTTACCCACACATGCACTGCATGCCCGTTTGCTATTAATCTTATAACATTAATATAACAAGAAATACTCCAGTTAATGATTGTTTTGCTTTGTAGTACATTTTTTCTTGTAGGTCTTTTAGTTCTGACATTTAGGACATTGTTACAGAATTACTTTATTGGGTAGATTGATATTACTGCGATATTTTATTATTTTTGGGATGAAACCGTATTTTATTCAGCCTAGCCGAGCCTCCCCATTCAGAATTCGTCTTAAAACCAATCGTAAATAACGGTATGCTGTTCAAATTCGGTAGCAAGTTCTATATCTGATTGTTCAAAGGAGTCGTTAGGACCTATCCCAACCCAGACACGGAATTGTACAAAGGAAGCTGTATCGATGCGAAATGCATCTGAAATATTAATTTTCAATTTCCACCTCGGTCTGATGAGCGCCATTTTTACGTTTCAACCCTTTCGTGTTGTCGATTTCGACTTTTTAATGATTCCTTTGATTTTGAATTTACTGACATTAGAACGGAGAATATGTGGTAAAAGAAATGTAATTACCCAATTCCGGAGGGTAATGTTCTTCGAGCGTCATTCTTTGAACGCCTTGCAGCCTAAACGGGATATAATACTAGATATAAAAAACCCCATTTTTTAACCGTTGAAGCAAGTGATTAATTACTTAGAAATAATTAATTATGGCTAATATCAACGTACTTAATTTTAAGAATACTTATTACAACATATATATTAAAGTGCCTACAATACAGTTTAAAAATATTTTCTTAAACTTTTTTGGTTAATATTCCAAAAGCTCAATTAACGTAGCTACAAAATTTGGCAAAAAGGGCAACACGCCCTTCCGAACTGAATACAATATCACATAATAAACCACCATGCGGCTTCGAACCCCACACAATTTACAATGCAACAGACCCCATATTCAATAAAAGTAGAAAATATTATAAACAGATTAACATAAAATAATACAGATACCTAATTTAAATTAAATACCTGTGTTTGTTATTTCTTTATATAATATAGGAGTAGCAGACGAGCATGCAGTTTACCTGATGGTAAGTGGCTACTGCCGCCCATGGACATTTATTATCAACCCCAGATAGGATTAGATATTCCTACCTGAGGTCGGGCACAGATGCGCCGCTACCCCTGATCGCTAAGCTGGAACGCCTCGGAAAAGTCTGTCTCCCTTACCACACCCTTCAAAACGGAACACTGCTGTTATTAGGTAGAAATAGGTGTGGCGGTGATGTCGCCGGAGTCGAACCACGAAGGGTTCTACCACCTTCCAAATAATGAAAAAAAGGCTTAGTACATTATGGTGTCGCAAACCCATTAGTCACTGTCCAAATGCTGGGCCTATTCTGCTCATAAAAAAGATTAGGCCATAGTCTACCGCGCTTGCCAATCGCGTATACCAATATGCAAACTTTAATTAAAGTTTAGAAATTAATTATAACTTGCTAAAACGGAGACGGAAAACATCGTGAGAAAACCTGCATACCTGAAAAAATTATAAAAAAAAATCTCAAAGGTATGTGAAGTCTATCAATACGCACTTGGCTAGCGCGGTGGACTATGGCCTAATCCTTCTCATTCTGAGAGGAGACCCGTACCCAGCAGTGGGACAGTAATGGGTTGATGAAGTTTACCGGTAAAACTTCACATACCTTAGATAACATACTCAACTACATTTAACACAACTACAATTAACTTAACGAATAAATGTATATTAAAAAGATTTAAAAAAACGAGCATCTTGGTATTCTTCTCAGAAAACTCTTGCATTTGATATCCATATCGAGGGGGGTAATAAAATAGTAGGCCCGCCATCATGGCACTACCACCATATTGGATTTAAAATAATTAAGCTAAACTGCGTAGGCAACTGGTTTAAAATTCAGTTGCAAGATCTAACCCACACATATATACAAACAATAATAATGATGTAATAAAAGATTGTAATTATATAATATTTAACAGATATAATTATATAAATAGGTACTGTATCATATCAATCTCTATATACTTCGTGAATATCGTACTATTACCTAAACTGTTAGTTAAAATATTTAGGCAGCTACTAGCTTCCTTGATTCCGAGAAACGAACAATATAACCGATTTTCCTTCATACTATATAAGTAGGTAACCTATTAGCTTTTATATAATATTATTACGGAGGCACAAAAGCTTGGTTTATTAAAAAAAAAAATAAGAAAATTGACTGAAAGCTGCCTTGTTCAATTCCTTAATACTATGTTTCCTAATCAATGAAAAGCAGTTTAAAAGCAAATTTAATAAAAAATATACATATATATTATTTATACTGTTCACGTTATTAAATATGAAATTAAAAATAGAGCAACTCTGACATAGTTTTATTTTATCATTATTGGCAGTTATAGACATTTTTTTCAATTTAAAGGGCGTTAGCAGAGCTAGTCTCAGTAGACCAACTAAAGTCTCTATCAGAAGTGTATCAGAAATGAGTTGCTAATTACTCATAGTGTATTCGATTACAGCGAATCCCTCATCTACCTCCAAAACAAAATCATAGACAGATTACTGCTAACAATTAATATAAGAGAAACGAATGTAATCCCGATAATAATTTCTCCGAAGCCGAGACATCTGATCCCGCTCATAATCCGATTTGTCGGATCGAACTGGCCGTTATTGAATTTGCCCATTATTTCTGTACGCGACTGTCCCGAGGACATTGATTTTTAATGGAATTGCATGCGTGAAGAAAAAACAGACTACTTGCTGTTTTTTGGATGTTGGTTATATTTGGCGTCAGTACAGGCTTTTTTATTTTATTGCAATACTAATTGAAATAGATTTGGGGCTTGTTATTTCAAATTGTGTAGAAGTTGGTTTGTAGAGAAAATATAACAGCTATCTCAAATAAATTAAATTTTAAAATTACGTGATGACTTATTGTAATTCTTTCCAAACTACAAAAGCTAAATATTCAAAATACGAAAGCATGTCATAAATATACCTTTTTTTCAATTTAAAAATATTATTATTATTAAGCTTGTAGGAACCAAGCCATGAATGCCTCTTTATTTAAATCTATTAATTATCGCACATGAAAATACGTTTATTATTAGGATTCGATAGGTAGAAAACAGTAATTTAGTCCATCCTCTCACATCTGTCCGTATGTCTGATTTGGTGAGACCATCAGTCATCATGGATGGAAATTCAATTTAGTCGTTCGAGGGTCATTCATTTGGCATATTACAGGCATTTTTGACACCGTGCATAATAATATTCCAATAGGTGCATTTTATGAAAATAGATGGTACTATAACCATCAATAGATAAGAAATTTAAAAACAATCTGGTTAATACAGTCAATCTGACTACTAAGATATAATTTTAATCTCTTTTGCTGCTAGAAGCTTTCACCATTTTTATTTCCCATAACTTCCCCCTTTTATAATAACTTTCATTAGCGCCAGGAGTTTTCACTTTTAAATGAATATAATTCTTATTATATACCAAGCAAATATTAATTAATATCTCAATTTAACTTTTAACTTTTCGGATTGCCCATTTTTTAATACTCAGTGAAATTTTCGTATACTGTAGGATCGTTTCGAATTAATATATTAAAATAAACATAATCTTTACCCATTTCCTTTGGTCTCATTTACCTCTTACTATTTCCATTTTCATCATCAAAAACTGCTCTAATTCCTGCTCATTCCACCTCTGATTTGGCCGGAGCCATCCATCATCACGGATGGAAATCCAATTTGTCGCCGGCAACTAGACGTCGCACCCCTAACCGAATTACGCCGACACGCGCCGCCACGATTAGTGGCTAACCGATTTATTCCTACCGGCGCTTTGTCGCGCAACTGTTCCAATGATCTTTTGTGGTGGATTTATTATGTTACTAGTGATAGATGAAAGTTGTAGATCTGTAGCATCTGTTAGACTAACATGTTTACTTTTGACTTTACATAACAGGACACATTATGCTCATTTTAAAAACAAGAAAAATGTGAAGCAAAAAATTGTAATAACTTAATACATTACTTAACATATGTTAATTTATAAATTTAGGAGTAAGTAATGTATAATTTATTATTGATGTAAATTATATAAACCTTTTTACCAATGCGCTTGAGGTGGTCGGCAAATTTAGGTAACGCTTTAGTAGCAAAACGTCGAAGTACCTACTCAAAATATCTATTGAGCAATATATTTAATAAGCAAATTACCTTGGTAACATGAAATAACAATGCCACAGGTTAGCGTTTCTATGTTTCTTTCCTGCATCTTCAAACCAGAACACAACTTAACACTGCTGTCACGTAGATAGGGATGATGTCAACATAGGCGAAAAGTTAAAGGTGGTAGAATCCTTTGTGATCGGACTCCGGCACCACCGCTACATCTATTCCGGCCTCATACCAGCAGTGTTAAACAATGGTGTGTTTTGGTTTGAAGGGTGTGGTAAGGCGACAAACTTTTCCGAGGCATTCCAGCTCCTCAGGGGTAGCGGCGCATCTGTGGCCGACCTAAGGTAGGAATATATCTGAGATAACATAGGTGGCAGTAGACATTTACCATCAGGTGGACTGCATGCTCGTCTGTTACATGTTACATGTATATTATAAAAAAGGCGAAGTAAGAAGTATTCTTCCGTGTGAATGAATGATTATAGTTTCGTATTCCCAATCCCAACTTGCCCAAGCCAGACGAACACATGTCGCCGTGACAAAACGAAGACAATCGTCCTTGGCTACATCCGACATCCGATTCTCACACTCCGCGAGATAAATCTCCATTTTAATTATATCATCGCCACCCGCGAATGTTTTTGCTTGACTGAGATCTGCGAATCTGATATTTGAAATTAACAGAGTATTAAATGTTAATTTTAAGCTAGAGTTAACTTGTACGAGCCAGGCTTAGTCCTCAGGAGTAGAAACACGTGTTCATATATGTCACATGTCGCCCAGGGACACCTGTAGTCAACTATGTGTGGTAAGGGACACATACTTTTTCCGGGTCATTCCAGCTTAATCCTCCTCTAATGTTATCAGTCGTCTAGTTCTGTATTCCTCGTGTGTTATTTCAATATTATATATCAACTATATAGGGTTTCTATCTAAAGCCGACAAATGCGTTGTCACTCCCTAACTAAGATGGTCATTTCGTATGTAAGTCAGTCGGCATCCACACCTCTCCATCAAAATGCAAAAAAACTTTTGTTAGAAGATGATGGTACACCTCCCCGATGATGGTACGCATCTTTGAAATTTGGGTTTCTGTTGACATAATTCAGCAGTATCCAGTCCTTCTTCGCTTCAACCTTCATTAGAATTATCTAAAAATCCGAGTCACAATCAACTAATCATGCCCTCCGACCACAGCTTCAAAGGGCCCATTAATAATGAATTTGGGCAGTAAATCGCCTTTATACGACGAAGGGATTTGGCGGGCCGCCACGTGTGCCCCATTAGCCTAATAGCCGCTGGAATCTTTGGCTTTACCAACGCTATTGAACTTTTGCTAAACGGACGAGTCAGAAATCATTAATTTCGAAAAGTAATTTTAAAATACTCGAAACTGCTATTTTCCGAAATAATTATGTATATGAGTTAAGCTGATGAGATCTTCCAATAATAACACATTGAATTTTACTGGTTCATATTTTACGGGATTTTAAGGAATTAAAAAGGATTGAGATCTAAGGATTCTCGAAAGCATTTTTCAGCCTGAAGTATCTGCGGTTATGGACTCGATCGCAGATATATCATATTAAGTCCTTACTGAGTCCTGTAAATTATATTTAAGTTCGACTGAACTGTAGCATTTTCTACAAATAAGAATAGCTTACACAAAAGAATAGCTTACTTATATAAGTAAGCTTACTTATATAAGTAAGCTATTCTTTTAAATTGCATGAAGTCATATTAAATCCAAATCGTTATTTAATAAAAAAAACTGCTTTTCATCGCCACACCTACAACATAATATACGGTATTTAAGATCTATTCCAGAAATTTTATCCTATTCTCTCCGATCGGCATATCTATAGACACTTCATAGTAAATACCTACATGCCCATTTTAAAACAATGCTCCAACTCAGACACGTCACCGACTACATGACCCGGCGACTAAATCTTAACCCTATTAGAATCTTCCTGTCCACGAATTGTGTTGTGAAATGAGCGGTGCCTTCAAACGGCGGCGCTCGTGTGACCAATGACTCGGGCATGGTGAATCATTACTGCCAATGAAATTGATTGGAACTATCTCGTAATGGGCTTGAGTCTTTTTGCTATGTTGAAAACGTTCGTGGTTTGCGATCAAAGTTCGATGCTGAAACTTAAATTGATTTTAGAAACGATTGGTTATTAAATTGAATGGTAAATCTATTTGTGTCAGTTACCACAATTGAGTTGTATTTGTATTTAATAACACCACTTTATGTACTAAGAACTCGTTTCTATAAGAATGAGAAGAGTTTAAGATATAATCCGCGGAAATAACGAAAAGTAGGTTTGGTTTACTTATCAAAGAAAAAGGTCCCGGTTTTTTGAAAATGTTTTACTCCACAAGGAATTCAATAAATTAAATTTTAGATATATAATCAAAAGCTTTCGTTTGTTTAAACAACAATTTATATAATCGACTAATTTCAAAAGTACCTTCAGTTTCAATTTTACAATCGACGACACCTCGATTTACCCATTTGGATTCATGTAAACCTATACAGTATTCCGAATGGTAAAACCATTAAGCGTCAGTTTTATGGAAAAAGTACTAAAATGTCACTGTTTGATCAAGATATGATCTTTACGTATGTTCGGACGAATGTAGGCAATTCTGTGCGTGTTATGACTTTGACCTCAATTCGCATTACAGTCTCACGGGATTTGGTTTCAGATATGATTTCATGAATCGAACACTTGCACATGAAGCCTAATTAGCATAGTATCTGAGTGGGCTTATTAATATCTCGATTTCTATCGTATTAAATAGTTATCGAATATTTTGACGGATTGACTTTCGGTCTGATTCTTTTCTCAAATTTTTATTCACCTTATATACGACTCATCTCTACAGTTCTATACGATATACTAAATTATCGAAAATGTCTAAAGTATTCGTAAGTTATGCACCTTTAAGCAGCTCCGTGTATTAAGTTATTTTAAATCAATAAGTCTATTTAAGGGTTCAAAAATAAAATTACGTAAATAAATATTAACTGAATTACAATTAAACAATAATTTTGAAATTAATAACAAACGAGCTTATAGAGATAACTCCATGAAGATAGCTTAGCATAAATTAAGTTTATATTTTATATTATTTTAATATTCGGACGACATCCAATGCAGTGTAGACCGTCAATTTACATTAGCGGAACGCTCTGCCAAATACTAACACCATAGAGCAAAATTTTAGAACCATTGGTTCTGTTATAAAAATACTCAGACAAACAATTGCGTCCAATTGAGATTCTGCCCTGAGAAAACATTCAATCTCGCACAATTAACACCTCTTAACCCGTTCCGCCGTTCGCACGACAATCAACCCGAACTGCAGCTCAATTTAATTGTTGTGCTGAAGTTTTGAGGGATTTCCGCTTTCAACAAAAATAACCCTAGGATTGGGTAGAATAATCCCTAACAAAGCGTGTTATCGTGTAATTCGAACGACGTAATGAGTAATAGATTGCAATGGCCTCTAGTATTTCCAATGGACGTTGACAGTGTTGTCGAGATATCATGAGATATCAACTTGGCCCTCGTGCCTATTGTAAAGGCATTGGAAATTTTGCTTAACTGCGGACTTACCACCACAACTCTAGCTGCCTTATTGCAATGTTAAACGTAGCCTATGTTCAAGTTTAAGGTGTGATAAGGAAGAAACATTCTAATTCCAGAAAGGTGGTAGGACCATTTAAACATGAAGTAGTTCTTCTATTCCGTGGAAGGGTATAGACGAAGGCTGACTTAAGTATAAGACGTTGACACGTTATTGATTTGTTGACACGTTATAAAAAAACATAATTTTAGAGGACTGACGTCCTCTAAAATTATGTTTTTTTATCCTTAAGTCCGTACTAAGTAACTCAATATCTTCGTTATTTCTCACAGAATCAATCCATATATCCATTGGACTTTGCTCAGCTGAAATCGTTTTCGCCAAGACCATCTGATTCACTCACATCAAATTCACACAGCGCATTGATGAACCACGATTTAATTTACAACTAGATCTCTTAGATCAATTAGAGTAGCAGATGACAAACATCGCTATGACTAAGAACATGCGTAGGAGGCGTGAATCCGTGGGAACTGGCCCACGGGCAGAGCTGTGACTTGCGCTTGATTAGACGTAGGCTAGACGTTTAGAGGTTTGTTGATGATGTACTGATTTGTGCTGAAATGTTCGGCCTAAGACTGTTTTGGCTTCAAATAGACACAAAAAGAATGTACTTATCTCAACGATAGATTACAAAGTGTCGATAGTCGATTCGAATGATGTGATCAATTCTAATGTCATTGAAACTTTTCTAATTGTCTTAATTGACGTTACGAATTTTGAAGAAAATTAATTTTTGAATAAAACCAATTAGAATTTGAATTAATATACATACATTCAAATCATAATTCTACGATATCAAAATTCTTTAACAACTTTTGGGTACAATTTTTTAAACACAATGGTAATTAAAATGCTTCTATGCATTGCAACACACATCACACATACATTGTCAAATATGTTGATGAGGCATATTTATCTATTTTACGAGTTATTCTCGGTACGTAAATAATAATATATAATAGTTAGTATGCCAATTATTATTTCCAATCTTATCAAAACCTATCCAACAACTAGTTCAGGATTACATAACACGTCCCTAGGTATTTATCTTCATATAACTTTAAATACCAACATTCAAATATACATTTAACGTATTCATTTATCACAATTCATTCGCTTCTGTACGTAACACCAACGTCCGAGCCTCCACGGCTATATCAAGGAATATTAATTAGAGTCAGCAATCAACAACTTCCTCTATTAGCACGATTGTGTTCACAGAAGAGATTAGGAACATTAATTAAAGCAACTTTGTTATGGAAAAAATATGATCCCAAGTCAGGAAGGAGCGACCTTAGTTAACCCCAAGTCGCGTATTTAGCGAATAAAAAATGGAGCGTTGTTCCAACAAAACACATCACTGTTACGGAACAGATAAAGATTCCTTGGTAGACTGCATGTCACCGATGATAAGAGAATAATGTCATCAGTCTTGACTCGGGAACTCGGAGGCCAATCTCGGCCTTATTATAAAAGCGTATGGCATGTAATAGGATAAAGTACTTAGGACCAGATGTGCGTATCTGTGTTACCTCCCTTAAGCATCTTACTGCGCCCATTAATTTTCATGGTCGATCGTAATTATTCATCGTGTATTAACATTAATCCAAATAGTATTTGATAAAATCGTATCTTAGTGGATAATACAAAATTAGCAATATAAAAGATGTGACAAAATCGCTAACGCTTCATTTCTTTCAAAGGTAAGACATAAATATACTTACTTATACAATATAAAAAGCACTTCTATGCCAAATTAAAAGGCAACAGGTGAATCATGCAACTTCGACAATATCTTTAACATAAAAATTCAGTTACAAATCAAAAGAATTATAGTGAAACAGCGGTCAGTAGCAAACCATAGCTTCCGTTGCATTTAGATTGTCCACAGGCAGTGTGTGCCCAATAATAATGCGCTGTGCGACCAGCGACCACCCAGCCTCGTGTAATTAGATACTTGGATTAGAAAACGGAATGTGGAGCTCTTGCAATTGAGTGCAACTCGTGAAGACGACGCTTGCATTGCAGAACAGAACCCCTTGTTCAAACACGCTACAATCATTGCTCTTGATGGAGAATAATACACTTTTGCTTAATTTATTTGATTTTGGATATCCATAAATGAACGAGTTTCTTGCAATTTTTAAATTCTAAAAATTCCTGGATTGTTGATGCCAATCATCGCTTTTTCAGCATTCGTGGTTTTTTATAAGCGCATTGACTGTGGCCAATAATACAGCTCTGTGAGCGACCACCCGGCTTCGCGTAATGGGACACCGGGATTAGGAAACTGAATCTGTAGAGACAACTTTTGCATTTAGTTCTACAATTTTTTTGGGAAATATTTTGTATTACCATCGCCAAATATCGAACTAAACGCTTCGTATAGGAATTATTTTATAAATATATTGCAAAATTTCTGTTAACATTTCGACAATTTTAATTTAATTTATTTTCTACATGTCATACTTAACTTAACTTAACTGATTTATGTAACTAACTGTTTTGATGAATTGTATGTAGCTTAACATCCTCGTTAATATAATTCCGATCTGTTATAAATAGGCAGCTCCATACCATCTGCGTTCTTTAAAACGATTTGAACTACACTAGCTAGTACGAACTACTGGTCACTGATGCGATCATAGGATTTGAACATCTACACAAATGACAATAAGATATATTTTATTGCATAGTCCTTGTGTTTCTTGAGATTATCTCATTCTTCATGCATCAGCTAATAATAAATTGAACGATGAATGGTTCGGTTCCATTGATGGCGATGAAGGCTCGATTGTCTGATGACAACTAGAGTTAATTGAGGTTGAGCGGTCGCTTTGATACAGATAAGAGTGTGTTGGTGGCATTTCCTTTAACGGAAGCTTTATTTGATTGTTACGTTTTTCTTACACAATCATGTTATTTGTACGTTTAATAGAGAATATTGAGCGTATATTAAATAAGGTTTACGTTTTACTTTCAATTAAGGGATGTATGTAACATGCGAGCAACAGTGAGCTACAGTTCATGTCGGTTAACCATCGCCGACTATCATTGACGGCCGTAGATTAGGGTCGTTTTCGGCGACCTTCAATGGTCGTTCGTCAGTCGCTGACGACAAGCAGCAATGGTCGGCGGCAGTCGTTGACGGTCGCTGAGTATCGCGCTCCTATCCTATAATTATGGGTATGATATTGACTTTTTTTTCGAATTTATAAAAGCCCTCGGTTCTGGATCTAGGTGAAATGTATGGTATCGAAAGGTTCCATCACATCCTATGGTCTATCAGCATATTTCTATTGTCATCAAGTAACACTAAGATATGGCGAATATTACATAATCAAAAAGCAGTTTTTGTAAAAAAAAATCTTAGAATATTTAAAAGCTATCGTTCGGGAAATTCCGTGTTTATCAAAATTTAAAAATAGACGGTTTTGTACATTTTGGCTAAAGTAATTTAAAATTAGAGTATGGACATTCCAACATAAATCATTAGGTTTGATAACATTTTGTATTTTTGTTAACCGCATAACATTATACAGTTATCCTTACTGTATCAATAGTTTATATTTCATAATACAAAATAATAACTCGAGTGACGAAATTATGTTAATAATTAGGTACATAAAATTTAATGAAGTGTTACGAGATTAAAAATATTTTTTACTGTGGTTTTTGGTATTTTATTATGACGCAAAACAATGTTTTGCTGTAGTAATATTATATGACGCAAAACAATGTTATTGCTTGTAGTAATATTATATTTTTCATATAGATAATATAGGAGTAGCGGACGAGCATGCGCAGTCCACTTGATGGTAAAGTGGCTACTGCCGCCTTTGGGCATATATAATCTACCCTAGACAAAATTAGATTCCTATCTGAGTTCGACCACAGATGCGCCACTACCCATAGGACTAAGCTGTAATGAATGTAATATCTACTTGATCTCATACTATATTATCGTCATCTTATGTATAAAATTCTCGTATCACAATGTTAGTTACCGTACTCCTCCGAAACGGCTTTACCGATTTTCACCAAATTTTATATGCATATTCAGTAGGTCTGAGAATCGGCTAGTATCTATTTTGCACACCCTTAAGTGATAAGGATTGTTCACCCTTAACATTTTTATATTTATGTGGCAATACAACGTTTGCCGGGTCAGCTAGTATTATCTAAATGTATATCATTTATAACTTTAAACAAGCGTCACCTATTATAGTACGGGAAACACTAAACAATGGTGATACATTTCGTACAAATGTAAATACAACGATAGACTCGTCCACAATTTTGTGGGTCAAGGCAGCCGTTTCCGGCAACTTCCGCGGTTTCAGCGAAATGTGTTCATTCCCACCGAGCTGCTTTAATTAGCTTTTCAACTTTAGTTTTGGTCGTGTAACTCATGTTTCGAGTTTGGTCTAGTTCGTGAATTTATATCTGGTATCTCGTATATTGGTCCGTTTCGTGCATATATAAGTGCACGTTTGGTCTATTACTGTTAGACCTATTAGTTCACACATTTTATGCTGATATGATATTAGTTAAACATATTGCAGTAATTTATTGAATAATCGTAAGCTTTTGACTTTGAAGTATTTAAACGCATCTGAAAAAAATTTAACGATCGTAATACCTCGATCATTTTCTAAATTAAGTACAGTCACAGTATTAACACTAATATGATCTTTAAATTAGGGCCTTCTAAGTCAGTTTGTAGGTTTCAGACTTATCTGAAACCTACAAACAAATCATATACTTATATATGATTTGTTTTAAAATAATATTAGTTTTGATGTCATCAAGGTTTTAAAAATAATATTATTTTCATCAAAGAGTCAAGTCAGGTTATCTTCCGCAACTCTAAAATAGAAAGCTTTATAGTTATATGGTATGTCTTCATAAGCTTAACCAAACAGTCTTAACTTGGACGACGTTTTTATTTTATAAGCTTGATTTTATTGCTATTTAGATTTTAATTTCAAATTTTAGGTTATATTTAGTTTAGATAATATGTATTCGATTTTTTTTATTATTGTACAAATAAATAAAGTTATTTGTCGAGTAAAAGCAAAACAAACAGTCTCGAATGGTAAAAACATTTTTTCAAATCAAATTTTTTTATTCAAAATAGGTTCTTTACAGATCACTTTTTGAATGTCAAAGCAACTACCACCACTTCACAAGGTGTTTCGTTATGGAGAAGAAGCGGCGAAAGAAACTCCATAACACACATCTTTTTAAAAAAAATGTTTTTGACAATGTTAACTTAACGTAATGGTACATGTGGAGCTGGAGCTAATTCAGACCACACCGTTTTGTCAGTCAAATAATCACTTACTTTATAGTACGCTTTTTTACATAGCGTTAGTTTAACGACATGTTTAAACTTTTTTTCTGTGAGATTCAAAATGTGGTCGGGTATTTTATTGTAGTAGCGAATACAGTTGCCCACGAAAGATCTAGCCACCTTACATAATCTATGTTTAGGAATTGCTAATTTATTTCTATTTCTGGTATTAAAGTTATGGTGGTTACTATTTTTTTCAAACATATCAGTGTGTTTTCTTACATACATAATATTTTCATAAATGTATTGACTATGCACCGTCAATATATTAATAGTGGGAAACAGTTCTCTTAGGGACTCACCACGCCGCAGACCATATATTGACCTTATTGCTCTTTTTTGAATAGTAAATATAGAGTCTATGTCAGCAGCACTGCCCCACAGTAGTCCCCACATTGCAATAGTCTAAACTCATTCGTACTTCAGTCGCCGCGGGAAGCCGGACATTGTCTATTGCGGAGGGCACAGGGCGCCCCGACCGGCGCCTCCTTGATCGACTGTCTTCATAAGACCTCATTATTTTATTGATCTTATTATTTCAATGTCGTTACGGTATTTGCTAACTCGGTTATAGTGTAGTGTGAAGTTATTTCAGTAAATGTGATAGTATCAATTAATGTTACGTATCAAAACGGAAATACCAGAAAATTCTACGCTACTAATGTTAATTACTACTTACAACTACAGTTGATTTAATGTTAGGTCATCAGGTCAATTAATAATTTTCTATGAGCGGAAATGACGTAAAATACCAACATACCCACCCATTATTATAAAAACCCAACTTCCTAAACACAATTAATTGAAAAAGGAAAACCATTAAGTAAAAATATGAATGTACAATTTTTGGTAATTTTTACGCAATTTATATTTGCTTCCAAAAACATTCCCTAAATAACGAGTTTTGATGCCTTTAATGAGAATAAGTAAGCTAAATGCTCGAGATTATGAGTATCAGATGATCGTCTGAACAGGAGACAACAGTTAAGCTTGAGAAATTTATGGCGGGATATGGACCCATTCTAAAGTCCTCTAGACCTCATTTCAATTTGGGCTCAGAGGATCCAGCACGCGACACTCGTAATACAGTGCAAGATATTGGATACGGCGACTTAACAATTTATTTCACACTACCTATTTAAGATTCTTAGGTTGACAGACTTATTCGACTTACGAAAATTTATCGATTACATCAAAATATATTCCATTACTAAGCTGTTATAACGTATAGAGAAAATGACATATTTCACCGTTCGTTTACCGTTTTCTTACATTGGACTAAATGTATAAAACAAAACAAAATAAAGTTCTCTATACTGTCATTATTGATGATTAAAATATACCGCAACATAAACTTCATTGCTCTATTTCCGTACTTCACTGGGTTAACTATCATTGGTATCTAATAGCTTTCCATCAATCCGTATTATAACAGCGTGAACTTTACTTCCGGTCTCCCCTGTTAAGAGACTGGTCATCAACAGTGCACTAAGAGACTCATGATCAGCAGTGAAGCATACTGAGCAACTATCGCCCACCGCCCTTACCTTGCACCACAAAGCAGCACAGGAAGCTATGATACAATTGGCGTTGTCAGCGACAAATTAGCGCTGCGCCCGCGCCCGGACGCCGGTCATTGATTCTTAAGCGTTGGCGCCATTCGGCCGAATGTTCCAACTTTTATCCATTGCCATGACTCACGCACTTTTTTCATCCTCACTGACTCACAGATGCATTCAATTGAAAAGGTCGGTGTGTGAAGGCTTTTCTATAAATATGACTATTGTGCTATTTAGATTCGTTGGTTCACTATTTCCTAGTTTTCTATGAATATTATCTATATTTTTATAGCAGACAATACTGGTTTGTTCTTGGTTTAAAAAGACAGTTCTAACTCCAATTTGGGTCTCAAGTGTAACGCATGTATGATCGAGTAGTTTTATTTGCAGTTGTTTGTAGAAAACCATGTCCATCTCCACTTACAATGAATTAGACTGCATGCGTCTTTACTAATTCAATTTTGTAATAATCCCCTTTGAAGTGTCTTTCCTTCAAGGACAGTAATGTTGTGGATACAGGTATTGAATTTACCTATCTTGGATAATACGCAAATTTATTGATTCACCTCTTAGAAACCCTGATTCACACAATCTAGTTAGACTCTAAAAACTGATTTTCAATAAACAGTTATCAGTGCATAGGGAAACCTATTTAAATGATGATGATTTAAATAGATGACAGTCGGTGATTCAAAGTACAAAGGTCAAGTGAACCTTCGCACCTTCATTCCTACATCCTTAGTCATTCCCTTATTACGTGGTCGTATTACAACTTTGCTTGTATTGAGATGACGAAGATACGCTTTACTAATAGTTTCGTTAGTCAGCCTAGTTTTCTGAATTCTCAGTGCAATTTGATGCATCTGTTTATTGATTTAGTTTGAATAATTAATATTTTTATTCAGATCTATACTTAAGGGATCTGTTTCAAAAATCGACCAATTCTTGAGGGGCAAATACTGTATTAATTTTGGTCCAAATTCGTATGTGTTAAAAATTAAAATAGTATTTACTAACGTCACTCAAATTTTATTTACTAAATATTGGGTACATAGAAAATTTCAACTAAATCCTTATGTAACTGATTCAAATCTTCAGACTTCAAAGATTCTGTCGTATTAGGAAAACCAATGCTGTACATTACAAAAATTAAAATAAGAAGCTCATAAGCATAAGACAAGTAAAGGTCACGGATCCCCATCCGAAGTACAAGTGGTCATTGAAGACAGGATAAGGACGATAAGAGGCAAGGACAATCAGTGCCGTCCGAAGGAAGAGAGCGATTCGGTGGCGCCACGGCGTCGTGACAACCGTAATGTGGATATATTAGATGCTTGTGCGTTGCTGACAATTGTTTAAAATGATTTTAGTAGGCCTTTGGCTGTGTGCTGAGATATAACTGGAGTTGGAATCGGATATCCAAATTGGTTACTCTCGCTTTGTTTGGTCGACAGGAGGTTTTACTAGGAACTATTAGATTAATTTAATATGGTCATGTCAGTAAAATATAGAATTTAGTTAATCACCAATTTAAGAAACGTTATTTATTTTTTGTGAAACAGAGATATTTGTCAAAATAATGTTTTGATAATTTGTTACTTAACATCTTTTTGGTATTTATATATTTGTGAACGTTTCATGCATTGTACATTGCCTACCTATAATCTTCTGAAACAAAGTTTTGGTTGTGTACTTAAAATACGTTAAAATAAACATCAAAGGACTTGCTTTGTAAAAAGTTTAACATCTTGGAAGGTGGTAGAACCCTTTGTGGTTCGACTCCGGCGGCACCACCGCCACACCTATTTCTACCTAATAACAGCAGTGTTAGGCGCTGCTGTGTTCCGTTTTGAAGAGTGAGGTAAGGCAGACAGACTTTTCCGAGGCGTTCCAGCTTAGTCCTCAGGGCTAGCGGCGCATCTGTGGCCGACCTCAGGTAGAAATATCTAATCCTGAAGAAATTATCCAATATCCATAAAATATGACACCCATCGAATGAAAAAAGCCACGCAATTATAAAATTAAAAATGAAACACATTGGTGTTTCATTTTTAATGTTGAATGGATTTGGAATGGATTGCCATTCCCCGCCGTTTCGCAACGGAACCATTTATCGTACAAATCTAATGACAAATTTCAATTTGTCTGACAGTACACTATCAAATAAACATGGTATTACACGCAATTATTTCTGATAAATGTAATTATACGGACATTATCTTGTATCGCATAGCAGTGATTACTCAAATTCGTTCCGATAAATGTACTTATCGAACAAAATTTTCACTAAAATCAATTTGGCTCGTGTACATTAATTGTTACTAGAATTTTATTTATACATCAAGCATCTATGGATACTACAAGTACTGTAACATCCATGGGTAAGAGTAATTTAATAATTAATTAATTAATATTTTATAAATGACGACCCGCGTGGCGGAGCGGTCACCACACACCATACAGTCTGACTCACAGTGGGTCCCGGGTTCGATCCCCGGCTAGAAAGATATCTTAATTATGACTTTAGGTTACTGTTTCTCTCTCTGGATCTTTGTGTATTTGTGTGCGATACAGGGAATCTTCGTGTGGGGCTGTGAGTGTAAAAAGCGTTTGATTTATTTTATTTTATTATCTAATAGCAATCAAGTTATCATCAAAATATAAATATTTTAATTAATTAAAAGGTTTAACTTACGATTTTGGAAGGGAACGAGACTCGGTGAAATACCTGTGGACTAATAGAATAAACCTGTGAGACGACCATTCAAACTTCATGAACTGTTTTACGTAGCACGGACGGACGGACTCCTCGATCAAGAGGCCGAGTTTCTTCACCCGGCTATTACTGCTGCTTGATGCATTGTTACTAGCGTAACGGCAATGTATACCTACAGCAAACTAAAATTATGGTACTGTTGCCGAAAATGTGAGTTCCCCTTAGTTGTGTAAAATCAAATGTTTTGTTCATTATCTTTTTTATTGCACAAAACTGACTTACCACTAAAATATTTCCGGTACTTAAGAGATATGATAACAGAAGGGCACACCGAAATTAATTTACAACCGAATTTAATATAGGTAGGTACTTATTATTACATTTGAAGCCACAGATTATAAAAAATAGATAAACAGACAACAAAGCAAACACGTACTTGAATAAGCTTCACAAAATATACAAAAAAATCTCATTTTTGCGAATATTTAAAAAAAACAAATGTCACCGATTGTATACATCTTCTACAATAATTAGTTAAGGACCAGTATTTTATCATTGTGAAGTGTTTATTAGTAGTTTTTATTTTTTTTAAATCTTTTTTTTCCATTACGGATTTCCATAAGTAAAGGAATCACATTATCTGTCCATTTATTCCTTCAGATTTTACAGAATAATTTTGTTTGTTCCCAGGTGTAACAGCCAGCGAGGCACTTCGTAGTAGCCTCTGCCAGTCTCTATGGGGTGCGTCCACCGCTCGGTCTGAGCCACGGCTGGCATCTCCGCCACCGACGCAGACTTTGGACTCTTACCCTGTCCGAGGTAAGTAATAAAGGAGTGCCAAACATGCATGTTCTTCCATACATTAATCTATTATCTTTCATGATTGTCTTTATACTACTGGACATAGGTCTATCTTAACAAGAGGATTTTGTCGTACTCACTGTTTAGTTATGTATAGTGGTGGTCGCAGTAGGTAAATGAAGACGTCTCAAGACATCTAAGGGAGCGGTACCTGCTATTCTGACCATTATTTTTTTTATCTGATAGAAAACTATTTTATCTGATAACAATTAGTGCTTACTACAAAATACTTGTAATCCTATAATGTAATTATATATTTCACAATCTTCTATTGGATTTCAAAATAATAATTGATACTTCTATAAACTTTCAGTGATAAAGTCTGACCTAGGCCAGCGCATAAGCACTCAATTTACGGTGCTATGTAACTTTGTACTGGTTTCATTATCTGTATTCGTAATCACACCTGCGGCGTTTGTATTTGTATCAGTTTCGATGCTAACTTTGTATGTGTTAATACGATTAAATTACCAAGTACACATAGAAGTTCTTGAAAATGACCTGACTTGAAATACAAACATAGTTACATTTTTGGTTATAATTTGTTTTTTGTTCGTTTGTTATCTAAGATACGTAAGAATTTCCTTCGGAATTCTAAATAACGTAGGCAGTTTAACGACTAGAAAATAAATAGAATACATAAATTTCTCAAAGATTTATCAAGTGAATTTCAATTTTGAAGTCTAATACGAGTAGATATCATAGTACGATGATACTAAGATGTAAAGTTTTGGTTAAAAAGTGGCACCTTGTGAAACTTCTTCTAGACGTACGATCTGGCCATGTTTCAAAATTGTAGGACAAAAACAAATTCGTTACCTATGCCCTTAATGACTTATTTAAAACCCAAGCTTTCTCTATAACAACACACAATCGCGCAAATAAATCAGCCTATCCAGTGGGCGGTGTCGAACGCTGTAATGAAAACGAAAATCTCATAAACACCTACGTTCGCGTACAGTGCACGTAGCACAAAATTCCAATAACGGCGGGTTACCAAATCCCACGGCTACAGATTTCGGGTTGACATATCTTATCGCTCGACAGCGCCTATCGTTGGCGAAATTACGTTTGTTTTATGACTCTGATTTGTCGGCGAAGGCGACAAAGCGCTATCGCTTCATATCGACAGTTTAAACGCTCGCTCCGTGTTATGATGGCTGTAATTCATGTATCGAACACGAATTTTGTTATCGATAAGCGAGTACGGTTAGAATAACATGTTTTGCGTGAAATGGTTTTTCCTGTTTTAGGATACGTGAATAAAAATAGTAATTTAATATGTTCCTTTTACTACAGTCAAAAGATTATAATAACCTGTTAAATATGAATGGCTAATCATAACTTAATTAAGGTGACAAGTATCAACAGATTTAAAAACCACCACCGCTGAGATTTGCAAAGTTAATCTCAATTATACTAGTTTGTAGTTTGAAACACAGTAACTTAATGAAGCCTCTATCTCAACACTCCTTAACTTAAGTTAAAGAAGGTTGTGTTGAGGTTAACCTAAACATAGGACATTCGTATCTTTCTTTAATGGTTCTTCTAAATTGTTTATCAAAAGGTACGTCAGAACGAATCCATTTTTCTTTTGCTAACCCTCCGACGCTTTCGTCTTGTGTCGTAAATCCGATTTGGACATGTGTACCCTGGAAAACAAACATTAGCTCGAGATAACGTTTTGTGTAATAACTGTTTGAAATGTATGGATTGTCTACCTTCGGGCAACTTCCAGGAATGTAATCCGGGACCAATGTATCAACAAATACTATCAAACTACATCTATCTATATTTTCGGATATTTGTTTTGATCTTGTTTTTGTCAGTAGAGATCTACTTATTTATTTTTTAACAATAACAAAGAATTATGAAAACAATAGACGATTAAAATTTTCAATCCCTATTTGAGTTTTAACATTGTTTTCAAGTAGTGCAATAACAAAGTGTACCAATATCACGTACATGCAAGAATAATTTATCATCATCATTAAGTACAAAGTTCAAAGCGAAGAAATTACATTAATTGCCACATCAAATACGCACACAAAGGCAACGTAACCGAGCACCCTCGAAACATGTCCAACAAACATTTTGTTCCAAGCGAAGGTGACCACAATGCGCGATCAATCAAAGGGTACATTCGTGCATGGCAAGACTGTCAATATTTGCCAAGCGGCGGTCACGACACCACTGTTTACGCTATTATTCACGGCTCTATTTGACCAGGTCCGGGCAAGAGGGGCCAAGTCATATGCTTGTGTTTAAGCTTCGCGTGACTTACCACTGTGACAATTGAATTTTGCCGACCTTTGAATTTTTTATGATTTCGTGATTGTTCGGATAAGGATACTTTTTTAATTCTATGTTAGTGATTGGATTGTTGATGTCTAATTTAAAAATTTCTATTGCCTCTAATTCAACGTTGGTGATTAGTTTCTTGCTATCTAATTTCAAATTTTTGTTTTGTATTTGAATTTTTAGCGAGCAATTCATAAGTAAGCTAATAAAAACCATATCGCGAAAAAAACGCCAGTCATCTTATGTGGCTAAAATGAGGCCAATTAAAATTAATCCAGAGAACAATTCTACCCAGACAGGATTTTATTTCAGACACAAATATAATTTTACAAATGAACAAAAAAACTGCTTACATTTGGGTCTTTTACAAGCTCGTTAAGTCTTATTTATACAATTTTATTATAAATGAAACATTCTTGAATGCTTTATCACGGAGAGATCGAATCATATGAGACCTTAACCTGTGATATTGCATAAATAAAGAAAAATATAAATATGAACTGATAGAAAATAAACAGATGGTTTTCATTTATTACGGCCACAGAAGTTGAACCTTAAAACTAGGAAAGGTTATTTATGCTAAGGTTATTTATGCGAATATCAAGAAGCTGTGAATCGACTTCTCATGCGAAATTCGGGATCCCCAAAAAAATTTGAATCTCACGTCTCAACTCATTAAAGAAACCTTGCAAACACGGATTACAAATCTTGTCAACGGCTGGCAATCGTGAAGCCGAATTTAATCTCAAAGACGCCGCGTGCGACATTTCGTCACTGTTTATAATCGCACAGTTAAGTCGGAAACCAGGAAACGTTGTACTTCCAAACACAATCTTATTTCGTAGAACTAGAGGTTAATGATGCCGAAATGGTACTTCTTGATGAACAACCGTAAGTTGGTTAACAACAAACATAAGCATGCTATTGTTTCAGCAAATAATTCGTAGAATTTCGAGGAGAAATCGGGGCACACACAAAGGCGCCGCCCGAGATAATGTAGGATCCCCATGACCTCTGATTAGGTTAAAGTACGGTAACTAATTAAAAATTACTGCGTTCAAATTTGTAATCAGTACCGCTTCATTGATTATTTATTGGTTTGTTGTTAACGTTTATTATGAAATGATATAAAATGGAAGTGCATAGAGCAAACATACAATTTTTAAGGGTCATGTTATAAATAAAAATAAAGTAGTAAGCCAGTTTGCATCTGATGGTAAAATCTTAGGCTTGTGGTGCCATTACAGTTGAAGCATTAAAGGTATCACTGCCTTCAAAATTTGGCGAAATGAAAAAGTATTTAAAAGGAGATGTATTGGTTATGGCGTAGATTTATGATTCTCTAGATTATTTCAATAATAAACAAGAATAATATTTATCACGTTCACCATTCACTCACTTTGACGTGTAAATCCCAGTGATTGGTTTCATTGTCAAATTTTATCGAAAGAAAGTTAATACGTACTGTGACGTCATTTGACACCTGTAGTCGTATACATCACTTAGACTTGGATTTCCAAATTGGCACTGCGCAATCAATTTTCACTTTACAATCTCATTGTCACCTGTCAATCAAATCAGAGAAGGAATGCAGAAGAGAAAACTCTCATGCCGAGTGCATTATCAGTATCAATGCGTTCCTTTCAAGATTTAAGGACCGACAAGATACGTTATCTTATACAAGTGACGTATTATAAGTGTCCGAAATCGAGCGTTAGGCGTGGTTACCCTAATCCCCCGATATCGTTGCCCTCAGATGTTGCCGCGTAAGCCCTGATTTATCATATTTATCTAAGAGAACGTACTGTCAATGTTAATGCACGCTTGAGACGGATGTAACGAAATGAGATTATGCTACGTAGGTCTAGATTTATTTAGTTCTGGCAAACCCTTGAAATGTACGTAATGGTTCGAAGCATGCCCTTCCTTAACAGCAGTGTAGGGTTATTGGGTGACTCTTTCAGAACGTTCCATTGGAGTTATAACTGAGATGGAACGCTTCGATCGTACTAAGTTAGGCAGTCTTGCTCCTAGTTTCCTCGCTCTCGGAATATCACGGTTTAGTGGTCGAAATTTTCAGTAGATGGGCTGTTTGTTACATTTATTTTTATTAAGTACAGATTTTTGTCATTAACCTTGGATAATTTTCTAGCATTTCAAGAAATTAAGTGTTGATAACTTAATTTCCATTAAAAGGACTTACTTGCGTTGGTATATTAAATAGGATTTCTAAATTGTCGCGTATATTACGGAACCTCCTCTAAGCAGACCACCTACACCATGTGCCGTTTTTGAAGCTTCAAATCTGAACCCTCCAACGCGAACGGTACAAATATGCCCCACGTGTCATTAAAACTGAAATCAGTCACGCTCCCCATATATTCGGGTCATTATTTTACATTTTATTGGGACCTCTAATCCTGATTAACGATTGTATCGTGACTTCGCATCTTTACAACATCGTGTAATAATCTGGTGCTCTCATAATATCAATTGGTATTTAATTTTGTTCTACACTACATTCCTTTAAGTAATAATGTTTGAAATATAATGGTAGTCAGTAATATTCTTTTGAATAAATTATGTTTTTTATTTGTAGATAAATCTTATAATATGTTCCCCAATTTTAAATATACTTTATGGCAATATTTTTATGTTTATTTGGGAAATAAAAAAGTCATGTTTTTATTGAAGGTTACGCTAGAATTGACACATTTCTGGCTATATATTCTATAGCAGGTTCACTATCGTTCGACTGATACCTACTTACGAATTAAAAAAACGATATAACAGTTCACCAGTTCACGCAGTTCAGGTAGGAGTTAGCTTAGTCTCTTTAAGTAATATTATGGAAAACTTACATGTCCAAACCGACCTCAACAATTTTATAGAGCAGATAAAAATCATAATCCCAAATCACCAAAATAACTGACGGAATTACAAAACGAACGCGTATAAATCAAATATTATCATTCGCTTTTAATGTCTTTTATCAGGAGTTATAATTTCATTAATCCTTTTTATCGGCAGGGATTATCCAAATCATGATCGTAAATGACGAAAATATGCCCGAAATGATATGTGCTGGCTCAAATGTGGCAGTAAACGTGTTGTTAGGATTTATTCGACACTTACAAATTCAATTTGGTGGTGCCATTTTTCCTTTAACGGGAGAAACGTTGTTATTAATGAATGGAACTAGTTTATATTATAAGCAGTTTCAGTTCGCCGCGTGTAAAGAATAAATATTTTTTAGTTTTTATGCTACATCCACATGCTTGGCATTTGCCGCAAATCTTAAAACTCTACAGACACACAAACGTGTGGATACGCCGCAAGCGATTACAATTATGTAATTGCTTAACACACTTGTATTAATACACTTTGATTTGCAAAAAAAAAAACGATACTCCATTGGATTGGCTACAACCACTTGCAGACCTAGACAAGCCACGTCAAACTTTCTATGGGTACGGCTGAGAGTACTCTCAGGGTACGGACGCATCAATGCGTTTTCAGGAACCTTTAAATTGTTTCTAGTTAAATAACCATATATGGTTAAAAACGCTCCAAATTTACTAAAGAGGGAACAGACAGTTTTAATGTTTTAATACCATAGTCCTAAGCATAGTATCACAATAAAGTTAAACACAATGCTAAAATATAACGAAACTATTTTAGGTGTTTGTTTAATAAAGTTTTTTATCAGAACATTATCGAAATACAGTACAATATTTTAATCGTTAAATTAGTTTCCGAGAAATAAATTATGTATGAACAATGTACATAATACATTTTTCGTCATTCAAAACTAGATTAGCGGCAATGGTTTGTAAACTTGTAACTATCATGAAGCACAATAAAAAATCATTAAACATTATCGCAAACCTCGGGTCTAATCGCGCTGGATTTTTCACCACTAATCCATTTTACGAGGCATTAAAGTAATCAAAGTTATGTTGAAGGTCTAAGAAGGAGATTAGTATGAAAATATATCGATTACTTATCCAAATGTTGAGCCATTTATCTATATGGCTTCGTTCGTGTTGTGACGTAACGAAAAATTATTTATTCACGTTTTATTGTTATGTAATCGTAAATAAAACAATAAATAAGCGACTTTATCTTTATTACAAAATACGCAGTAGACGAAAACGTGATGATAATTCTTCAAAAACTTAAATGCATTTTGCTTCAATCATAGATAAGTGTAATATCTCACCGCCTTGTAATTGAAAGAAGCCATGGCTTAAATGGCTGACAATTCTGACAGCTGTTTAATGGTTGTCATGGTGTAATTTACGCGGAATAATGCCGACATGCGCAGTTAAGTGGTGCAAAAACACGAAATTGAAGAAAAAGTACGGAAAATATAGTTTCATTCGTAAATCATCTGAAAACTACATTTTTTTTATATTTTTCAAACACGAAAGTAGATGACAGTGACAATTTCAATTGTCAAAACTGGTTACATTTTCTTGTTAGGAGTGCGTAATCTTTACTAATCTATGGCTTCAATATGACATCCGTGTGAAAGTTATTTCACAATCATTGGTAATCACGAATTTATAACATGAAAAAGTATACTAGTAATTGTTTACATGATGCGAAAAAGTGTGCTATAATAATATAAATTATGTTTGAGTTATGTTATTTGATGCTATAGATTAAGAATATATATTTCTAGTAAATATTTATAATTAACAATCAAATAATGATTATTTATTACCTGCTCTTTACAACGTCTTAATAAATGTCAATGGCAATAGTATCATATTTCTGATTTCGACTCTACATTATCTTTATACAACTTTGATTATCAATTTTTTCAAAGTACACTGAGGTGTTAAATGAGTTGGCTTAGAAATTTATCAATTAACCAATTTTATCGCCAATTTGTGATGATCTCATCTATGGTCTTTACATAAACTAAGTTTCTTATATAAAACTACCTCGCAACTCATTTCAGCCCAACCAGATTGGAAGCTCAGACAATAAGTACAAAACGCTCATAAATTTGCAACTACACTTACCCAAACGGTAATTGTGGGCACTGCACGGCAACCGGCGTATTTCTAATTTGTTAAAAGCACTCGGAAAAACAACAATCTGAATGCATTGGTGCAATTTGCCGCGCCTCTTATAATTAAAATTGCATTAGCACTGCAAATAGGTGGATAATGCCGCTAATGCGTCTGCTAGAAAAATGCAAACTTAATTGAGCTAAAGCCTAACTTGATAATGACTTGTTAGGCGAATGGTCGAAAAAAGCCTGAATATAGCGTGTAAACTCAAAAGGCATGTTATTAGGTTTATTAAAGTTACTAGACAAGCTGGCTTCATTTTTTATGTGTTTCATATTTAACCTAATGATAAGACAGGTGATGAGAAGTAGTTACCATCATTGCAAGACAATAGGCAATAGACATTTGCACACCAGAGGAATCTCCAATGCATCACATTGGCTTTAGGTTTTGGAACAGAGCTCTTTTGCAACTATTTTGAAGAGCCCCATGTCATACCTCCGGAAATTTAATGAAATAATGTATCAAGATATAATTATAAATGGTTTATAAATAGGATTAAAATATTTGTTTTTACCTTGATAGACCTTCACTACTCGTTCGTTATTATACTCCGTATAAGTGAAATCACTTTATCTTTTAAACACATTCCTCATATACACATAAGGAGTTTTAAAGTAATAAAAGGTCTAATAAATTAATGGAGCACTTTTAACAAGAGGTAGGCACTTAAATGCATATAACATGCATACTCGACGTAACTTTAGTAATTGAGGGCAAAGGGCGTAACTTGATAACGACTTGGTGGGCGAATGTTGGAAAAAAGACCTGAAAATATACAGGACTGTCATGTTTACGGACTAAAAATGGCAAACAAATGTGGTTAGGTTTACTTTTTAACATTATTAGGTTTTTTGAGGTATAATTTGATTGTTTTGTGGTGGATAGAGGATTATGCTTTGATGTTATAGAATAATGTCATATTATTTTGTTAGACAAATAATACCAAAGGATAATGATTTAAGCTCTTTAAAATTTTAATGTTGCGTCCATACGAAAATTCGGACATCTTATAGAAAATATAGTTTTTTTTCTTATTAGAAATAATTTGACTATGATCCAAATGTATCAAAATATTTTTATTGTCATCCAAAATGTAATTGAAGCATGGCCTGCGTAATCAAAACTGTAAATTACCGATATTATCTAATCACAAAACGGGCACAATGGGCACAATAATATCTGTCTTTATATTTCACCCCATTACCCTGAATAGAGTCCTATTGAAGGCCATGAATTCAAGCATACTGTCGGGGCGGAACAATGAATCTAAATAACCATTAATATGTAATAAATACTATGGGGTAATAAAACCGTGTAGGGAGCAAACAAACAAGTGCACAGTTCAACCCCAAAGCGCTGAGCGTTAGAGGTCCATGCGTGAAAATTTCGTAGGGGACAGAAACGAAGTCACTCCGACTTTTGCCGATAAAGCCCGATTGGTTCCGCTCCAAATGCCGACAGCTGCTGCATTTCAGATATAGGGGTCGCTCTTCATTAGTGTAACTTGTCTCGTCTCGAGATGGATGTTTGTTTTTGGACAGCGTGAGTTTTGTGCTGATGGTTTCTTGATGATCTATGAACTTTATTTATTAGGAGGGACGTGTGACGTGGCCGTTTCGTCGTACTTAAACTTTGACACAGTGAATTAGAAGGTGTTGAAGATGTCACTTCTTCTAATATCAATCATAATTACAATAGTATACCTACTTGTGATACTATAACAATTTTTTGTGTACTTGTCTGTGTCTGTGATCTGAATCATTTCAATACTTTTTCTTTTTGTTAATCATAGACTAAAATACCATGAATGAATGTATTCAAAAGTAATCTCGTTCTAGAACAAATAATAGCCTTTCCCATTCAAACCCCAGCGGGCAAATATTGTAACCTCGCAAAAGCAACAATACATCAAGGGCCGAACAAAACGAATTGAGTCGAGCGCAGTAGTTTCGTTTAGTCGCGCCCGCGGATTAGTGAATTGTAAAAAAGACGGGGGTCGGTCGGACCCGACGTGTTAATTACTAGGGTTGGGCCGGAGGGTTAGAACAGATGAAAGTCAATTTGCTCCAGCGACATGATACGGCTCATTTCATCGGCGCGACAAGTGAGGCACCTGCGCTTTTTCTCTGCCCGGGGGCGTTTTAATGTCCTTTGTGCTTTCAACAAACAATCGTGAATTGCATTGCCCTTTTGTAAGGCCTATTTTAAAGTTTGTAAAGGACTATTCGTAGCTAAGCAAGTGTAACATTTGCTTATTGTCGCTTATTGCGGTAGAACTTGTTGTAATATAATAAACATTGTCGTATCCACAATCAACTTCACAAAGGTTTAAATTAGTAATTAACGGAAATAAAAAATTTGACTTTAATAAGGTCATACTTATCAAAGCTGAATGAGTACCTAAAATTCCTATACATGATCTAAATACGTGTTTTCTTTCAGATGAAATCAAGTTTGGCATCAACCGTTTGATGTCCGAAAGAACAGACGAAGAAGAAGAAGAACCCCACCAAAATGAGACAAGACACGAGGGAGTGTCTCCAACTTCTCGATGTGGGAGTCCATGTTGGGCACCATCACCGCAATCACCGCGATCGGTCCGGTCCACATCACCTGAACTTGAAGTGGACTCCCCACCGTCTTCACCGCGAAGGCCTCCAGATACCTCGCCTCCATTAAAGCGATCGGAAGCCTTTTCCGTCAGCGCCCTCCTAAGACCAGACGCTCCAAGAGTACAGCCACAAAGACCCTTCTTGTACCCACCGCTTCCGTTCGCGGAGTTCCTGAGGGATGCTAGTAGCCTTGGCCTTCCAGGATGGGGCGGCTACAGTAACTTGTATCTTCACGCTGTCCAAGCTGCAGGTCCAGAGCTACTAAGATTGCGTGCAGCTGTGCTTGGTGCACCGAGTCCTCTATCCAGGCCGTTGCCTATAGGAGACGTGTACTCCTGCGTCAAGTGCGAGAAGATGTTCAGTACGCCTCATGGCTTGGAAGTGCATGCCAGACGATCTCATAACGGCAAGCGCCCGTTTGCCTGCGAACTGTGTAGCAAAACCTTTGGACATGAAATCAGCCTCAGTCAACACAGGTGAGTAACCAAAAAATTTTTTTCACAATTCTATGTTAAGTAAATTTTTCTGGTGTATGGTTTAAAAATTTATGGTTTTTGTAAATAATTTGTGGAAATCCGATACAGTTTACCCATGGATACTGTAGATCAACGCAATCAAGAGTAAAACTGTAATCAAACGAAATGTTATTTATATCCGTTTGGAATACTGTTTCCACCTATTGGAGCCGAAATTAAATTCTTCATGATTATTAACACTCTTTATCGCCATTCCCATTTAATGTTTTTTCCTAGTGTATGAGTACATTATCGCCCATTACGGAAATATTGACAAAATCCTTCGAATATTCTAACGTTTTAAAAATCTTGTGATGTGCTTTACAACAGTCAAAGTGGAAAACTCCTATTTTTCTCAAAAAAATCATTAGCCGTGGAACGAAAGTAGATACAGATATATCGTTTCATATTTCTTTTTTGTAATCCCAACCCTCCTTTCAGGGCGGTTCACAGCGTGGAGAAGGTCTTCGAGTGCAAGCAGTGCGGGAAGACCTTTAAACGGTCCAGCACGCTCTCCACACACCTCCTCATCCACTCTGACACCAGGCCCTACCCTTGCCAGTACTGCGGGAAGAGGTTCCACCAGAAGTCTGATATGAAGAAGCATACTTACATCCACACCGGTAAGTACTTTTGAAATACATTTTGGTTTACATGGACGTTTTAAGGCTATTTGATTTGTGACGTTTGCTTGTGGCGACCCCACAGCCACTAAATTGTATCTCATAACAGCAATAGTATGCGTCGGAAAGGTGTAAGAACAGCAGATATAATAGTCTAATGCGTTCAATCCTAGTCCTGATATTAATGAAAGGCAAAGTAAAGCACGTGTGATTGAATTCTGTTAGTATCAACGTTAGTAGAGTAGTACAAACGTGTTATACATAGTAAACACTTAATTCATTTTATCTGAATTTCAAGTTATAAGGTAAATTGTAAGATTACTTAAGTAAGTTAAAAATAATCCTATAACAATTATTCCCTAAAATGATATTCAATAACTCATTATCGTATAATCAACAAAGTTGAACATTCGCAAACTCTCACCACAACAACAGCTTAATTGCGAAGATTCTGGAGATAGCTAGCCGCAGCGTCGGCTATAACTCAAAACAAACTGCTTTAGCCATTTAGGAGGCCACATAATTCAAAACCACTGTCAAAACATCTTAAATACAGCCACGGTAAGACACTTGCGCCAGTAGCAGCGAATAAGCGATAAGCGAACATTAACGATATTATTAACAATAGGTATATATTTCTAGGCTTTATTTCACAATAACAATAAACATATTATGACCAATAGATATACTCTGATAAAACATGATCTTTGTATTTCCTGTTGTATACTTAGTGAGGTGTAGGATGTTAAAAAGGAAAAATATGTTAAGTAAGTAAATCTTAATTATACTCTAGGATTCTCTATTGGAGATCCTATTGAGTATAATTAATAAATATAAGTTACTCCCATAATTTAAAAGAATCTAACGGCAAATCACAATATATTATGTTAAAACTCTGCAAGTCATCAAAATATGCTAGTGAGTGAGACATACCTATGTATGTCCTGTAACATACATACAAACATTCGAAAAACATTATGCATAAAAAAACTCGCTACTTACAAACTTACAGTTGCTATACGCTATAGCTATTAGTTTTTCCTTACACCTCAGACAGGTTTTCATTTAAACACTTATCATTTAAACACTAGTTTAACGCTTCGCTCGCTTCACGTCGCCACTCAGACAAGCGCTATGAGGTCGTATAATTCAAAATGACTGTCAAAACATCTTGGGCCCCTCTCAGCGTAATTAATGCACATTAACACCTAAGACGGGGTAGGTGTTTCGTTAATGGGGCGGTTTGTGGCGCGTTATAACTTTATAAGGGCGGTTATGGTATTCATATGGATGTTAACGTTCTTTACTACTATAACTATACTAGACTAGACAGTTTTACACTTACTGTAAGATTTAGTTAATTTTTGTTAATCCTACAAGTGATAGGGTTGTTATGTAAAAATGTGGTGTTGCTATACTGATCTGTCACGCAGACGTCCGGGTTCGATGCTCGGTCAGTCAAATGTTTAAACTGTTTAGATTTATTTGCTGGGTCTGTGCGCGAAACATATATTTATCTTTATATGTATTCATGATACCCTGACACAGCGAATCGTAGGATAACGCTTCAATTGTAAAATGGCTTTTAACTTAAAAAAATAAACGTGTCCTTTAAAACGTAAAAGACACAAAAGCACAAATAAAATAGACTCCCAACCTAAAGGCGCGTAATATAAATGAGAAAGGGTATAACACACCGACCGCAATCACAAGAGCGCTTAAGGGTTAACAGCGGCGGTCGGAAGGACCGACGAATCTTATCCGGCGAGTTAAGTGTTAGTGAGACTACAAGGCGACCGCACCATCTTATATTCATGAAGAACCCGTCTCTACCAATGTAGAGTATGTACACGGGGTTCTTTTATGCACTTGCTATATCTCTAAACGATATTTTTTATTTTCAAATATGATAGAACTCATTCGCGACTTGATCGGTCAATTGACCACCTGCCACTGTTCTGCCTTACCACAATGTAGCGCTACTGTACTTTGCTTTAAAAGGCGTAAGGCAGATTCTGTTTTCGCTGTATTTTCGTTTAAGCATATAACTCTGAAGGAACACATCGTGAGAAAATCTCCATATCTGAGATTTAAAAGGCTTGTAAACTACCAATTCGCATTTAGCATCGGATCTAGATTTTGAAATCCGCCGATTTTTTATCCGCCGACGTTAAAGCTTAGCCCTCAGGGGTGGCGGCGTATCTGTGACCGACCTCAGGTAGGAATACTTAATCTTACCTGGGGTTCATTTCAGATGTTCATGGGCAGCAGTAGCCACTTACCATCATGCTCGTCTGCTACTCCTATATTATAAAAAATGCACCAATTTTCATAAAAAAAAAAAAACATTATCAGTATACTCTTAACAGGAACAAGATAATTCCCAAAAGACAAAAGTCGATGCGAAACTTCAGACAATACGCTTCAGGTTAACCATTTACTTAAGGTGTCGAATGAATAATTTATTCAGACCCTTGTTCCGTTGATAATGACATCGGTTGATAGGGAGAGACTTATTGCCGGGAAGGTATAAACTTCGCCCGATAAATTGCTGTCAGCTATTAAATAACTTCGAAACCAATATTTTAGGGTAGTTGCTAAGGTTTTAGCACTATTTGGCTGACAGCAATTTAGGTACTATGTAGCATCATTATCGATCTATTCCTGTTTAGAGCTAAAGTTAGTAAGATTTAAATAGAAAAGGAGCAAGCAGGTCACCTGTTGGTATGTGGTCACTGTTACCCCTGAGCATCTGTAACCAACTCCATATAGAACTCTTAGGTACTAAGGATCTCGCCTCATATATAAGTCGGTCGGCATCTACTCTCTTCCACCAATAGACTAATAGTTTGAGAAAACAACTTCTATGTACGATGTAATATTATCTTGTTTGGATGATGATAGAAAATAAAATATGCTTAGTTATTTCACTAGACTTATTTCAAAATTTCCTTAACGTAAATAGCAAAATCCTCCATTTAATAAGCATGTTGGACGGTAATAAAAATATGTCCAAGTTTTTTTAAAGATAGCATTAGATAGGATTACACATTCCTACCTTACCACACCCTTCAAACCAGAACACAGTAGCGTTTAACACTGCTGTTATGAGGCAGATATAGGTGTGGCGGTGATGCCGCCGAAGTCGAACAACAAAGGGTTCTACCACCTCTCAACGATAAAGTGATAACTTATATTATATAAAACAAAAAAAAATATAGTAACAACACCTACCTACTAGGCCATCAAAGAATCAAAACCGTTTACAAATATCCACAATAGAAAATCTTTCTAGATAACAAGATATTTCAGGCTCCAAAAACCGTTCAACCTATCGGGATACCTACTAAACTCCCCAGTTCATTTAAGACGAGGGCGGGGGTTCTATCGTCCGTGATTCAGACGCATAGATTCGCCGTTTTCATTGCTTTTACAGTACGTAAGAAAGGGACAGCATAAGAATTGGCGATGAGAGTGACAAAGACGTAAATTTAAGGGTTGGGTTAGTTATTGAGGCACATGTTTCTGTAATAGACGAACGTACCTAGCGATGGGAAATGGATGATTGTTACAAGTGAAAAGGTTTAAGGGATAACGGGTCTTGTTCAATGGATTACGAGTACAACATACAATACAACATTTGTTTTATATAGGAAAAACCTTAAAAAACTAAAATTTGAAATTGTAAATGGATGAAATTAATTAAACTGTAAATGTGATTATTTTTAATTGTATTAATGAACCACAAATAATTTGTAATATACAAAATTCTGTAACATTAACTTGAGTTTATTTTCCACGTAGGATTCAATTATAAAATGTATTTACGTCATTTGTTTAATTAAGATCTTTTTAATGAAATATATGACATTAAAGTTTTTTTAATTACATGCATTAGCAAAGTTCTTAATTTAAATACAGTACATATTTTTATTGGAACGCGTTACTTGGGTGTCTATTATTTTATATACTACTATACTATACTATACTATACTATACTATACTATACAACTTATAAGCGACACTATCAGTAGTGGAATAATATAGAGGGTGTGTGTGTTTTTTTTTTCAAAATGAACTCGTTCGATTCCCGGCTAAGGCAAAAGATATTTTAAAAACTAATGATACAGTTTTAGTTTTTATCAAAATTCTTTCAGCATTTTTCGCTAATCCTTATAGTTTCGGATTTGGCCCTGAAGGCCTATTTGAAAAATTCATCCTGTATGTAACGAGTACCGACGGCACGAAGTTTTTAATTTCATTTTTGCCGATATTTCACATGTATAAACTAAACTAACTACATAATGGGATGAAATACATAACCGCAGAATTCTGTTACCTAACTGTTCGTAACCACAGATAGACCACACCTGATCAACCCCACCCTCCCCATCCACGTGTAAATTATTAACAATATCAACTTGGCGAATAGTTACCCGAACAGCATTTTAATCAGTGTCCCAACTTCTTGATTAATGTGCCCCAAGACAATTTATCGTCGAAATTTTATTTATAATTGCGCTAGCTAAATTAAATGGCGGGCGATTAGTCAATGTCAAGACGTAGGACCGCGACCCGCGATTTGTCACCTCTCCTGAACCAGTTTAATTCGACGCTAATTGAGCCCGGAAGTTTGTTACCCCTGAACTTCGACAGCATACCTGTTGTTAGTACGGCAATTTTCAACTTAGTAGTTAGTGTAGTTTCGAATTCGAGTAATTAATTCAAGTTTAAAGCGAATTATTCATACTATTCTAATGCAATTACGTCTACAAGTTGGTTATTAGTTTTGTAATTAATTTATCGAATGGACACAGAATCTACCTTTACGTACTACGAAGTAAATAGGACCGATGGACGTACCTTGGTACACCCCAACAAGATAAGACAGAAATAAAAATAATCTTCCGTTTAAAAATTCACCGTTGCAATTCAGAGGGAAAAGAAAAATAAAATTAAAAATTAAAAACGTGTACAATCATCTAAACGCCGCACCTCGTCTCGCTTTATGAATGTTTGATTTGCAGAATGTTTCGTTAAGGTATTTTTTAAAAACTTCCTTCTCTTAATTAGTCAGGGAATAAACAAGTGGCACATTAGCTCTCGGAATAATTACAACGGCTGTATTTCGACCTCCGTTTGCTTTATTTTTTATCTGCATTACTTCCCTTCTGCGGTTTGCGGTGAAGAATTTAGAAGCATTTACGAAATTGGTTTGCATTGTAATGCAATTATGTGGTTATTATGAAGCCGTCATGATCTACCATTCTGTTTCAAGAATTATTTTCTTTTACAGCTTGCAATAGACCTATCTAATCAATTACCATCTCTATTAAGTAATAGTTCATTGAGTAAGTACCTAACTTTTGAGTTGTACAATTATTATGTTTAGCCAAGAAATAATTTGCATTGGAAAAAGATTTCAAAGAACCAAATTAAAAGTATAAAACAGTTCATAATTGCGATTCCCGGGCCAAATGTTTCTAACTTTCCTTTCTGAGGCCCTCTGATTACTTTTTAAAAGGCTTTCCCGACTTAAACGTTACAAAGAGACATCCCGAGTTCTTTAAGTCGACTTGTAATTGCGTGATTTCGTCTGCCAAGCGCCGTTTGTTTTGGGAATGGCAGAATAATGGAAATAGGACGTAAAAAACTTGATTTACAGTTTCCAATTTGCGTAAGCGTTCTAATTTTTAAGTAACTAAACTTACAAAAACAGAAACAAAAACAAAACCTTATAAAACGCGTAACGTGAAAGAAAATGTTTATTAATCATTTGTTATCTGTAAATGTCTTTACTCAGAATAAACTAAAGCAATCGCAGGAAACGACGAAAAACAAATATAAAACTTGGTGTCCAATCTCTCAAAACCAATTCTTCGTACAAGATTCCAGTCTTAAAGTATTCCGTCCACACAACCTAAGGGGTGGAAATCTAAGCGGTCCATAAGGAACCCCTTGGAACCCCCGTCCGAGCAAGTGGTGGGGGGCGGGTGTCTCTCCCGGGGGAACTGAATCAAGGAGTGCTACGTGCCTCGAGTTTAATTAAGGACTCTAGAGAGTCTTGAGATACTTCGATTTTAGTGGCGTTTTCTTTTAATTCTTTAAACACACCCTTATAGACTTGGATTGCTATTGTTGGAGTATTTTTTTGGAAATTGTCCTCTTTGTGGAATAATCGTTATTACCTTTTGTGTCAATTGTAGTATGCCTTTTTTCTTTCGCTTTTATGTGATTGTTTTATATGAACGTAAAGTTATGTGAGTATGTAAGACATTTATCCAAGAAACTAAGTGCAAGTGCACTCTGTGTATACACATATGTTCGAACAAACGAACTTGATATTTTGCGGACAGTAAGGTACTTAATGTTTCATAGGGGTTAAATTATAAAAATGGAAACAAGGAAGCCTTAAAAATGCGATATCAAAAAAGCTGAGATCTGTTAACAACATAACAAACAAAGAGAGACGTCGCTCCAACAGATTTCTTTATATTTTCTGCGATACACGTAACCTGATCCCGAATCTCACTGGGGATGATAACGGAGAAATCAGATTCAAGATTTTTTCTCACGCGAAAAAAGTGACAACTGAATTTGTATGCCGGGTGGCTGTCCGCTTCACTCCCATACAATATTAGAAGGTCCCGAGAGAGAGGGCTAATTAAATTAATGTCCTCAGCCCTCCTTTTCCCGCGTTTCGTTTCCAATAATTCGACACCTGCATTGTTTCCACTTAGAGACTCGGTGTTATGTTGCTCCTTGCTTTGTGAGTCAGGAGTAATTTCCACGAGACAATCTTTCACTTAACCGTAATCAGGATCTAGAGGAGGCCTTTAAATCAATAAACTGGTGCCTAACACGTATGCGCTTCCTTACAGTTTAACAGAATTGTAGCAACTACCAGATGAAGCTTCATTTTGTGAGATTACCATATTATGTTTAACATACATCATCATTAACAAATTTAATCATTTTTAATTTTGTAATAATGTTACTGACAGTTTCTTTAAATAACTTTTCAATGAACAAAACCTATTGTAGTTATTTAAATGTATAGTTTATTTATAGTTTCATATTTAAAGGACGAAGATTGATTGAGTATATTATCTTTACATAATAATTATAAATTAAAACAGTTTCTGTATTTAGCTCTATATCTATCAAATTGTTATTGTCTTTTTTTATTGGGTACGTACACCGCATCCGTTTAACTTCAAGCAGTGTCTTTTGAGAGGCAACTTTTGCTTCGCTCATCCACCTTTTTATCGCCCAAACTCAATCGATCACCCTTACGAGTGATACCACTTAACTTCCAACTGGAGTAACCCATGTGCAACCGGAGAGTGCCGCGTGGCCGACGCACGCGCCACCTAATTCAATAAACACATTATCGCGATTAGCTACTGAGCCCCCCGTCGTGCCGGAATGACCCGAGCTCCCCCGAACGTCCCCGAGCGTCCACGAAGCGCTCCCGATGGAATACTGTCAGATTTCCTCGCTATTCGCTGATATTAATCATTAGTTCTTTATTCAAATTGACCATTGGGGTCGGGATTGGGGTTGCAGGTATATTAAAGTCTTCTTCGTTAACTACAAAGGTGGTAAGTAGAATTTATCTATCTTGCTGTAGTAAGGCTCATACATTTAGATTTTGTCAAGATTTTTTCTTAATCTTTAAATACCTAAGTGATAATTTTACTAATCCCAGAACTTCCAATATTACACAATAGCAATACCTTTACATCACTTCAGAAAAACGATATTATAGATATCAGAATCTCATCTACATGCCTATTTAATAATTACAAATTCGAGAAACTTCCTTTAATACGTTTAATGCAGATAAGAAGATAATTGTTCATTCATAAAACAAAGTTGCGTATTTTTATCTTGAAGTACATTTCCGATGTGCATTATAGTAGAATAAATTAACATTTTTGTTGCAATAAGTATATATTTGTTATTATAAGATTTTATTTATTTTTAAGTTAATTTTGTCATTTTCGGTAAATTATGAGCAGTTGTTCACCCATTATAGTCTCACTTCTGTGCACAGGGTTTTTTCTATGAATTTACCTTAAAATCGGTTAAAGTCATATTCTAGTATTAGACATACTTTCGAGAACATGATTGGAAAAATTCGGCATAATGTTTATACTTAATTTACATTTTTTTTAATTCTCAAATATATTTCTAAGATATTAATGGTAGACCAACAGAATAGGATGTCAAATTACATTCCATACGTATATTCCAGACTTCCAGAATCGAACCAGACTACAAGCCACTGGAATATCACTACTTAATTGTTTATCATTATTATTAACTTCATCAACACTGTCTGTCTGTATAAATACATCAATTGATGCAATCATTGTCTCACGGTCGCCACGCGGCGCACACGTGGCGGTGGGCTTTTTTATTTTTAATCCCCAATCATGGGTTTAAAATCTTCTGTGATAATACTTATTAACTAGATTGCTTTTTAACTAACTTAGTATTGAGCGGGAGTGGTATTTTTTACCATCATAATGGTATTAGTGGTCTTTGACCTTTTAACAATTCTTTATTTCTTATTATTCTTTGCTTTTATTACTTTTCTATATTTTGAAAATAATATGTATGCCATAAGCATATTAGTTAGACGATAAAAATATTAAAATTTGGTATATGGAAGTATTTATCATAACTTAATAACAAGTTAGGTGTAATGCTGTCCAGTTATTTAGGTAAATTTATTTTTTGTTGCTATTACCATAATACTCGTAGGTATTGTGTAACTGCATAAAGAAATGTATAATATTTTTATTAAAATGAAAAACGGCAGCTTTACTTGCCGTATATCCTGAAATATTTCTAAATCCGTTACAATATAACATTCGTTCAAATTTTTTGCATAAACAAACCCCAACTTTTATTTATGGATTTCAACTATTGCGTTGCGAGTGGATTTTCATAACAACGTTCGAACGTTCACACACGTTCATTTTCAAAACAAACCGCGCGTTCGATAATCAAATTACAGTGTTTTGATTGGCCGGCGCTCGCCGCGCGCGCTCTCCGAGTGTTTTGATTCGACGGCGCGACAATGGCGCCAGTTGTCAAGTGTTTTCTCAAACCGTCACTTTACTCGCACAAACATACCTTCTACTGCATTTGGACTGCATGTTCTTTATCCCATAGAAAGTAAGACCGAAATTTCGATGAAAATATTATTCTCGGTTATAATCTAACTTGGGAACTCCATGCAGGTCAGATGTGAAGTGCAGTAAGTGTAAGGATAACACCGCCAAATGTACTCGCATTTGTTAGAATCACACGAAATCTAGTTAGCAAGCTGGTGCTAAAAAGTATGTCGTGTGCGATGGGTAATGCAAACCGGTCAACTAAGAATAGAAGATGGTGTAATATTTGAAATTTGGGAACACTTCATACGAATGCATGAGATGCAGTATTAAAAGCATGGTTAGTTTGCAATGTTTGAGAAAATTGTGCGAACATTTAAAGTTGAATATATGATTGAAAAAGTACATTTAAATACTCTATGTAAGCCATGTTACTCTTGTCAAACCTTTCATATATCATTTAACATTATCGGCATTTTATCGCTATGAAAACCTAAACAAAGGTCTTCTTTATACTCTCATTAAAGCAATGACCACAATGTTTCAGATCCACTAAAAACCTACTAAACAAGGTCCGCTAGCTTTCACCCTTTAAACTCCTAGAAACGGTAAACCGCAATTTTATCTCCAGTAAAAACCTAGATATTCCGGCGGCCGTCCAGTCCGTTCGTTTCGGTGCTGGCAGGATATAAACGGTTAAAGAGATTTGCCGGTACCTCTGTCACGTTCCGTACGTGCGGCGGCAGATTTGCGGGCCGATGACCTTTGTCTGCAGGTATGAATACCTACACCTACTTTTGTGTTTCAAGCTATATGTATGAACGTTTTAAATGTGAAGTAGGGTAGGGCGGGGCTAGTTGAGCAGAGAGGCAAGTTGGGCAATCAAAATATCTCGTAAACTATTCACCGTACGCATAGACATCTAATGGCGAAAAGAAGGAGTAGTGGGAGAGATAATCATCACGCGATCGCTAGAGCCGGCTGGACGAGCCAGTAAAGATCACGTGCGTTTTGTTTATTTTGTGACCAAAAAGTAAAAACGTCGTTTATCGCAAGTTTCCGTCTGTATTAGTCAATAGATATTTGTTTTCAATAAGGTAAGTGTTAATCTTTCAGATAATTATTGTATTTTTGATATGTGAAGTTGTTCTGGGTATATTTATTATGGTTTTTTTATAACCTCACTTTTGTTTTAAAATTCCGGGTTGGGGTTAGTTGAGCTATAGTTGCTCAACTTACCCCACGACTCAAACAACTAAAGTAATTGATGTTTTATTATTAATTATTATTATAAAGTAATTGATACTTTACTAAAACTAATAGAAGAAAGAGAAAAGCTGCAATATTAACAGACACTCCCGAAACAAACGCTTTAGAAGAACAGCAAAATAAAACAACAAAAAAGTTAAGAAGCCAAAGAAGAAAATGGATAGGAAAAAGAAGAAGGGTGTCTGTAAAAAATACTCCAGTCAAGTGAGGAACGTGATGATGATGATTATTCCTGTCTGATTTGTTGCGAAGGCTATACTGAAAGTTTACTAGGAGAAAATTGGATCCAATGTCAAGCTTGCAGGGAATAAGCACATTCAAAATGTATTCCAGGTGCTGGTCTTACGTTCGTTTGTGTCAATTGCAACAGTAACATCGACGATTAAGTTAAGAACTTATTAAAATATATTTTATCAGACATTCAAGTCTGATTTGAAAGAAATAGACTGATTTTAATCCTGAGTTTCTCTTAAGATACGTTAATGTTTTGTTGATTCTAATTTTGGTTATTGTTCTAATAAAATAACTTTAAGTGTTGTTGTTCTGTAACTAAAATACGATAAATAAAGAGCTGATTGTCAAACACATATTTTAGTTGATCCCTAGTCAACATTGAACATGATATTCTTAACGTAATTCGTGCTCAACTTGCCCCATACCCTTGCTCAACTTACCCCACCAATGGGGTACATTGAGCATAATTGCCTTCCTGCATGTAAACAGCTGCAGCTCTTAAATTCGCTTTCTTACAAAAAAATACTATGGACACTTTTGCTGAGGGATAAATTACGAATCCATCAAGCCGCTTAACAACTCATTTAGACTTATCATCGAGGAGCTATATCAGTTCAAGTAAAAAATTGCTCAACTAGCCCCGCCCTACCCTACCTTGCCCGTACTTTCTTATTAAATAGAGTTCATACACAAATAGTTATATACGATATACGCTGTTATTTTATAGGTAGTGTTTTTCACATTTGGTGTGCAGAAGTGATTAGAAATTGGATCGATTGGAACATCATAGGGCTGCGAATGGATAGGGCCCTATGAAGCAGATTTCCCGGTGTAAATAAATACTTAAATGTCATTAAACATATAATTATGATACAGAGAAAATTTAATATTCTATAATATTCTTAACTTATTCAACCATCGGATAGTGTCGCTTATAAGGATCACATAGGAAGCAATGTTATATGACAAACTTGCTCTATAAACATTAAATTTTAATAAGGTACTAAAATTCTAACATGTGCAGTGAAAAGGGTTGCATCAAGAGATTAATGTATGTATTATTGAAATCGGTGCTCTATCCATTAAATATTTTCATCATAAACGCCACCTATCTGTCAGCCTAATCCCGCTTACAAGCGATTACACAGTCCGAATCTATTTCCGAAATGTATGCAAAGCTTGACTGTCTCGTGTAACCGCGCCCTAATACGCGTCATGTTAGGTTTATAACATTTATCTGAACGCAATACACTTTATAACATACGGCCACGATATTGAAAAAATAATTAATAAAAATATTTAGTATTTTTTTATTTTCATAATTAGTTTTAAAATACATTAAAATAAATAAATCATAAGTCAGAAATGCGTTACGTTTTGTTAAATTGAATCATTTTTTTTTAAATATGTATTATCAAGTTTTGCCAATATAGACATTAATCTCTATCTAGGTAGGTACTGATATAAACAAATACTTATAGTCATTCAGTCTAAAATAATTAAACACCACTAAATGCGTTACACGGGAGCAACTGAATTACGAAAGATTGTTATATATATTTGTATTTATAGTTTTCCTTATGTTCTCATGTAAGTGACCTGTGTTTTTTTTTTTAGAATAAATCTCTGTCTCTTAAACTAAAAACCATACGAAAGATCGAATTAATTTTTTTTTTTTTTTATTTCTACCAAATACTAAATGTAATGTTTCAATTCAAATCTAGAAACATATCGTAGTTGCGAAGTTGTTTAGCATCAACTTTACGAAAAGTTTCGCTTTAAACTTTAGACGTCGTACGACACACGACAAGTCGTCATGTCTAAACAGCCCCTAATATTGGCATTACCCGTAATCCGACAGAACGATCGCCCAACCCTTGCTCGCTGGAGTACCAATTTATATTGTCATCTTTAGTTTTATTGGATTCGATGCGTAATGGATAATAACCCGGCGTTCGTGGTGTTATGTGTCACAAAATTGAATATTGCTTTATAGAAGGGTGTGTGATGGTTTTTCATCTTTAGAGCTTTGTGTATATTTTGAAGAAACTTTAAACTGATTTAGGAAAAAACGAAAGAAAGATAACATTTAATGATAGCAAAAATAAACAGAAAGAGAAATAGATCCATTTTCCTGAAAAAGAAATAGATAAAAATAGATAGGTAAATCGCATAAATATGTGTCTACAAATACAATGTAGTAATAATTTTTCACGCTGGCCCTGTTACAAACTACATAAACATTTATGTAACGGTAGCTTTATGAGAAATAAAACTGGAAACCTAACTCCCAAACATTGTAACCGGCAATGATTTCCACGCTAACATTTCTGAGCTCCTAAACCGGCCATTCAGATTGAGAATGGCTCCGGAATACCGGGACAAAACTAAGAGCATCAATTGTCACCGAGCAATAAGGGAGGTGACTAGCATTCCGCGCGTACCGCTTCCCAGTACTGCTTTGGGGACTGCGAAAGCTGTGGAGTCGAAATAAAATTTGACGACCCGCCACCCAAATGATTGCTTTCAACTGTTTACAAAGTGATCAAAATTTATATCAAGTCACATTGATCGGAAGTGACTTGAATTGTAGCCACCATACCGGTTTGACGCGCAAATGGTTCCGGGTTCGATCACGGCCGGAGAAACATCTGAAGGATCAATTTGGATATCTGGAGTCTGAGTGTTTGCATATTTGTCATTATATGTGTCCATGTCTCCCATAAGACAGAGAATTCTATTTATTTATGCACCCAAAATATAATACATAATAGAGCTTATATTTTTTCTATTGTAGGGCTGTAAATTTAGAAAGCGTTTTAATACCCTCCATTATTCAAGTACTATCACTGACATTTGTTCCTGTCATTTTAAACATTTAAACGAGTCGTTTCAACATAGTCATCAAAGGTACCCACGCATTTTGGAGTTTATAAAAAAGCAACTTAAAAGAAATGCTTTTAAAATTGAGAAACGTTATCCGTCGTCTACCTATTAGATATTGTCCCATTGCTGAGCACGAGTGTCCTCTCAAAGAGGGATTAGGCCATAGTATATCACGCTGGCCAAATGCGAATTGATAGACAACACATTATGATTATTCTTTATATCAGTTACACGTCAACCTTACATACCATTTATATTTAAAAAAACACGTCCAAAATTTCTTAAAATGTTTGCGCCAAAATCTTGCCTACTCCACCCTAGTCCGAGTAATGTGCAAACGGCCGAAAATCCCGAATTCCCGTAACGGTCACAGTACATCGCAATAAGCGCAGTGACGGGAACATTCCCGGACTGTCCCGGAAGCAATCTGCCGCATTTCGTGCCCAGTGCCTTACGACCACTGACACTTGATTATGGGAAATAATGACGACTGGTGACCAGTACGTTAATTACATTTAATCCATTGTTAATATTCAATCAGCCCAATTTTTGCTTACCAAAGATCTAAATTTGAAAATTGCTTGTAGGTGGTTGTCCAATAGTGATATTCGAAAAGAGAACATTGGATTATTATAAACGGGCGTAAGTCAGCATGAACAAAATTTTATTTCGTAACACATAGATTGCTTTAACCAAGCATGACCAAAAAGCTTACAAACATATTTACGAAACTTTGCTTTAATGTCACTTCGCATAGTGTTATACCGATAGGTACGAGTAAAACTTACAAAGTTGTATGCTTAGGTAGGCAGCAATTAATTATCACTTTCTGAAATGGTGAAGGACAACTTCGTAAGGAAATCCATCTCACTTGGAAGAGACATAATCAGTAAGACAATAAGGTTGGCGACAAGAACGTATATTTTCATGAATTATTGTGTTTCAATATATACTGGTAGTTTTCTAAAAGTATTTAAATCCGAGGCTAAGGTTTCGCGTACATAAATTCACTAACTAGCATCTCAACAATTACCCAACCCAAAAACTAACAGTTGGGAGCACCGACCAAATTTACGGTCGGTAAAGCATTTTTCCGCAAGACCGAAGATTCCCGGCGAATTCTCCCGATCCCTCGGCTCCCTCCCGTGGAATTAACGAATTTGTCAAGTGTCAACGTGCGAGGGTCTTATTAGTTTTTCTAAGGAGGCCCGATGATTATTTTCACCGTGACCTGGACATACGAGTAGATGTTAAAACGTAACTGGGTTGGACACTCAATCGCAAAAACCTTTTTTCAAATAGAAAATATAGTTATGTATAAAACATGAAAAATATCGTAATAATATTACTTGCGACAAATCAAATTAGTTCTCGTATTTTAAAATTGATTAATTATCGACATGAAACTTTAAAAAAGAGAAATTTATGAATAAGCTTACAAATAAGGTACATATTTCTTGTAATCGTTGAATTTTTTATGAGAATCCATTTCAGACGAAATAGCTTTATGTTATAAGAAATTTCTACTCAGAACTAAAGGACATGCCTATCCTGCAAGAGCTATAAGAAGACAATACAAAGCTAATGCCAACCACCAAATATTTCGAATGCCAAAACTGTTCGTAAGTCCCAACGTAACCAAAATTTTAAATATAAAACGCATGAAAAATTCTATGGACACATCACGTAGAGCGGCCATATCATTTGATATACGATGGCTGGAGACGGACATATGTATAGTAGCCAACTCGATAAATCTTCCGTCTAAGTGGCATTTATACACAACACATATCTCTCTCGAGTAAGCAGCAAATCGTAAACGTCTGCAAAGCTCGCCGACCCGAACGTTTTGTGACCCTCCGCGAAAATCGTAAAGATACGGATAATCAAAGGAAAGAATGGAGGAAAGAAAGAAAGACGGCTAAGAAAGGTAAAGGGAGTTAAATGTAAAACGCAAATATTGATGTGATGGAAAGCTAAACAAATGAATATGTTAAAAGATATCAAAGAAGAAATAAGTGATAATTCATAAATCTACAAAGTACTTATTTACATTATTATTAGTAAAAGCAAATCGATAGATTTTTGTTATTAAATCAAATGTCACTGTTAATCTAATTAAGCTAGTCATGATCAATTATCCAATCTAATCTAATTAATCTCACTAAAATGTGAAGAAAGTAAGTTATATAGTACTGTACTAATCATAGATTAGTAAAGATTACTCGCTCCTAACAAGAAAATGTAACCTTTTTACAATTGTCACTGTCAATTATATTCGTGTTTGAAAAATATTAAAAAAAAATAGTTATTAGATCATTTACGAATGAAACGCACTTTTTCTTCGATTTCGTGTCTTAACTGTGCATGTCGGCATTATTCCGCGTAAATAACACTATGACAGCCATTAAACGGCTGACAGAATTGTCAGAATTGTCAGCCGTTTATGTCATTTAATGGCTTCCTTCAATTACATAACGGTGAGATATCTATACATATCTATGGTATTAATGTAGAGTAAAATAATATCTTTTCGATATTAAATGTACTAAGTACTACCGTACTAAGGAAAACAAACTATTCTTCATCGGATTTAAAACTTGCGATACGGGTATCTTAGATTTGATCCATATTTTAGGAATACACGTTTTAAGGAAATGTTAGGTATTATCGAATTGACTTTGTACTTTATTTATGAGCATGATAATAATGACATAACAAAAATAATTTTATTATTGAGATATGAAATCACCTCTTTCCTATTCAGCTGACGAAATAGGCTTTACGTTAAGCCAATCACTCTTTTTTGATGGGTATATATCTCTTTCTTAAATCATATTGAGGAATATCTATGTTTATGATTAGGAGTATATATATCATCTTATATATGGAACTAGCAAAAGTACCAACAGTGCATCTAAAGGTAAAAGGCTACTGCCGCTCATGAACGTCTGTAATCAAATCTAAATAATATGGGAGTCGCAGCTGAGGTCGGCAAAATATGCGTAAATAAGTTTCCTTTAATGTGGTGTGCCATTCAAACCAGAATACAGTTGGGCTTAACCCTGCTGTTATAAAATAGAAATAAGTATTGCAGTGGTGCCTAAGGAGTCGAATTACTGAGTTCTACCATCTTCAGATATCATCTGTAGTCCTTGCTATTATTTTATTTGATTTCATTCTATTTTCCACAATATCTTCATGCTTTGCAATATCACATTTACCAAGAAGCATTTTAATTTCGCAAACATCTTGTGAAGCAGTTTCTTGAGCAAAGAAACTACACAATTCATTTTTGTTATCCGATGGAGCTGTTTGCCAACCTCTCCAGACAAGATTGTGCGTGGTACCAATTTTCCATTAAATTCGAGCGTATTATGATAGCAACAGACAAGATTGAATCGTTGTTCCGTTGGTTTACGTTAGAGGTCTTGGTTTGTTTACGGAGCTGAGTTCGCGAGATTGTCTTTTATAGAATTCCTGAGAGTTTCTCGAGTGTTGCTTACAAATAGTTGTTGAATGCGGCTAGTTTGTTACAGAGTAAGATAATTCAAACACATATATAAACGGTATTTTTGTATATTTTTAAGTAGGTACTTGGCATGCTATATTTCATTTTGTAGAATCCAATCTAAAAAACATATGTCATTTTCCTTAATATTTTAATTAGATATGGTAAATATACGAACTGACAATTTAATCCTCACAGCTCCATACTACGACTTTCTGTGTCGTCGATGCTGAAGATGTATACAAAATATGTATATAGAAATAATCGAAAGAATCGGAATTCTGTTGTCACATCGGGATGGTGACGTACGTGGTAACAAAATCAGACATTTTGTCTCGACAAGCCTTGTAATCACCTACGTTTCCAATTCAAGATAACACGTTACAGACTAAACCAATCTAGCGACAACAATTCGAAAATCAATAACGTGGGCATTTTTCATGTTGAAAATAAATCGAGAATCCGAGTGGACTATACCGGCACGTATATACGTGGTCCGCCCCCACCCGTCGGGGGCAAGACACGGCTCGTAAACCGGGATGCCGGGATTCTGGGAAATCCGCACTTCACTACCGTAAGAATCACGCCACCTCGCATGTGGATTTGTTGAAACGTATATGTGTTTGTGAGCCCTCAGACGCGGTTTCATATCGCACTTTTATCTCGTCTATTTTGTTTAGATTGCAAGCTTTGAAGGTTTTGAACATGGTTCGTTCGATGGTACCACTATACAGATTTTACTACTGGCCTTGAGCTAAGAAAGTTGCATTTTTACTCCTATGGGCTAAGAAAAACGCAAAAATCTTACCAAAGAAGACAGTAGCACTAAATTGCTGTTATAACTCCGAAATAGATATACCAAACCAATTTCAAAGCGTTCTACCATCTTAAAATATTTTTTTATTTCGTGGTCAGGAAAACTATGCGAATCATGCTGTATAATGTTTTGGAGATCTCTGAGTGTCTTCCGCATTGTTCCTGTGTTAGTTTTAGTAACCCTAAGCCTATAACTCTCCTTTTTCACAATTTCATAGGATACACGCCCAGCAGAGGGACGATAGGATGATATTATAGTTCATAACAAAAAATAAATTTTCAAACCTATTCAACTTCTACCGTATATTAAGTATTAAGTTCACCGGTTGTGATTGAATGTATCCGGGCAAGCGATAACCGTAAATCCCGGATGTGTATACCGGGTGTAGAGAGCAGGGCCGGATGGATATTTCAAAATTGTTTTGAAAAATTACTAAATGCTATATTTTTAAGTATAACAATTAGTAATCTTGTTATTTATCTGGAAAAGTCACGAATAACTATAAATATTAGGTATTATGTTATTTATGTACGCTGATGATGAATGAAATAGAATTTCCAGAGCAGATAAAGATAGTCCTTTAAAACACTTCTGTCTTTTTTAGGCTATACAGAAAACATTCAATAAATTAATTCAAATCATAACATAACATTTCACGATCATAACATTAAAACTCACTTCAATTAAATTAGAAAATGATCAAAGAAATATCCCAACTATTACAATGACTAACAATAACAAAATAATTACAAACAGGACCGCCGTTAAACTATCCATCCAATATCACAGATTGTCGTCGAAATCATTACCGCCCATTATCGGGGCAGTAAACTCGAGATTCGCAATAAAACAGACATTAATATAATTAAATTATCGCCAAATCCGTCCCTGGGCACCTCATCTGCACAGTATCACAGAGACGGATTTTTATGGCGACGTTCTTTAGCTGCTCGTGAATTAAATATACGGCGTACCCAACTTAAAGTGCTTCCGTGGTAAGATTTCGCGAAATATGGCGCTGCGGAGCCCGCTAGATGTATTTATGTTTGTACAGGTATTAGGGTATTAGCACAGGTTAAAACGGTGTAAATGCTCAAGCTTTTGGGTACTTATAAATTGAAGGTTTGTTACTAACGGGCAAAGGAAAGAAATTATAAAAAAAGATTTTATGAAATTAAGAAATTTCGGATTTTGGATTTCGGATTTTAAAATCAATAACAAGACAGTCATTAATCCCTGTAAGACAATCGCGACCGCCATTGAAGACATTTATGTGATATATACACTCACGAAAATACTCTACCGAACTCGACCCAACTCTACCGTACTCTACTATACTTCACCATACTCTATCATACTCTGAAGTAAGACTACTCTCAATAAACTCCAAGACCCATATTTATGGACTTTAAAAAAGCGAACATTTTACAGTCCCATAACTTGAAGCAAAAGGAAAATCAAGACACGTTTCTAAACCAGGGGGTAGAGAAGCCATAACAATAATTTAGGCGACTACCGCGTAAATAATGTAGAGGCTTATAAAAAACGGGAGACGGGGGAGGTAGACCCAGGGCATTTACATGCTCATTGATAATTCACTTCACTCGGTCACAGAGACAAAGCGCGGATCGATTTGCTTTGGAGCATTTCACGTATGGTCACATTGGTCAACCATTTTTACAGTTAAACCTACAGTTAAATCGTGGGTGTTATAGTTAATAAAAAAAAATGGCCAATATAGAAATCTAGATTAAGATATCTGTCTGGCCGGAGGTCGAACCTGGAACCCTGTGTCTAACAGACATTTATAGTGATCGTTCGGATATACCTATGTTAATAATTTTAATAAATTAATAAATGTAATAAAAATACAAACTCTCGTTTTATACGTTTGCATACTTCAGCAATACATTTTTATATAGAGGATATGCATAGATACCTACGCTTGTTCGTGATATTATGTAGGTACATACAGTTTGTGTGCAGACTACGTAAGTGCAGTCAACACTAATGACTGCACTTTTAATCCTGCACCTGCGTTTCGGTAAGTGCAGTGTGGCGCGGGATTTTGTAAACGTCTCCTAGAAAGTTATGTTATGTTAGTGTAGTGTGGACGTTCTCGCAAATTCTCAAGTGCACAACCTTATTTAGGATAGAATATACATTGAAGGTGGTAGAACCCTCAGTTTGACTTTGGCGGCACCACCACGACCACTATTTTTGCATAATAACAGCAGTAGTAAGAGAGACATACTTTTCAGAGGCATTCCAGCTTAGTCCTCAGGAGCAGTAGCATCTGAGGCCCACCTCAGGTAGGAAACTAATATTCTAAAGTTAGTAGTTACTACCATAAGGTGGACTTCATACTCCTACAAAAAAATATAGAAATTATAAAATGAGAATTATAAAAAAATATGAAATAAATATGACGGTAATACAGATTTTTAAATACGTAATGTGTCCTTAATAAGGATACAGAAGATGTAGGTTCATTAGGTTGTTACATTTAGTTGCATTAACCATCTTCTGAGATACTTTTAGTATATTACTAAACCAATTTTCCCGTCTTCATCTCACCCAATTTCTCAACGCTTACTAAAATCTAAGCCCCTAATAGGTCGTAAGGCGAAAAGCGAGCCGGATTACGAGAGAATATAAAAAATCTGTGAAACACTGAAACTGTAACTGAAACATCTAGTTTATACCCCATAACGCGGTAATGGCCTGTAGGATGAAACGGGAGCGGATTCAGCTCTTAACAACAGATATAGATAAAGATATAGATATAAATATGGACATAAATATCGATATCTGTGTTATTGGATGTATTTAACTTTAGAAAGAGGCAGACAGGGTGACCTAAAAAACAACTGAAAGGATTTTACCGAAATTTAATACCGAATACAAACCTATTTTTGTTTTTATGATATATTTTGTTACCAAAAAGTCTAGTACGAAAAGTATAGTTATATTTAAACATCGATTTGTAAAAGTAAAAGCTATCTACACACCATTTCCAAATTAATAAGAATACTATAATATGATAAACTACACAATATTATATATTGCAGTAGATATACTAAATATTTCACCTTATCTACATAAACTTCAACATTAATCAATCTAGCCACAATCAATAAACAGTCGATCTTCAACTCAGCGATCCCTCGGCACCCTTAAGCACCTAGGGGGGCCCTTAAACAATTAACGCCTCCCCACGACAATATCACCCCGTAATTACGCACTGAAGAGGAGAGACGCGAAGATTTTACGTACTCTCGAGTGATTTAGGTACCCGAGCCGTAGTAGACATTGTAACCCGAAAGATTCAGGTATCGAACCTGAGTCTTCTCGGTTCGGTTAGCCTGAGTTTGCTATCGGTTGGTTATTTTATATATGATACGGAAATGTTAATATTATTTATACCTATTACAAGTAAAAAAAAATAATCAAGGACTATCTATGGAAAACAACCCCAGAAGCAACGAGAATATGTCAAAACGCAATCCCCATGACACCAAAAATTATTTCAGCCATACTCTAACTCCACGTCTATGTTAATTATATAGTCAAACGAAAGGCATTTTTACAAAATATTAATAGTATTTCAAAACAAAATCTCCACCTCGTGCACCCATGACTCATTTAAGTTTTTATATGACACGTTTTCTATAGAACAAATGATTAAATATAAATCAATTAATACAATATTTCAAAACACTGTCCCCACAAAGATCCTCATATTAGTCGCAAACATAACACTGCCCTTATACTAAATAACAATAGAAACGCCTCAGAAAATATAAAAAAGAATACACCTCAAAACACAGTCCCCGCGAGGCGCCTTAATAATTACACCCGCAGCCCAACCCTACGTCTGCCGTAATTACGCCGTAAAACGAGTGAAGATTTTACGCACTTAGTGATTTTACGCAACTCCGCGAAAGCTTTCAGTTTGTTAACGTTTCGACGCTTTGTTTACGTACTTTCGTAAATAAAAACGGTGAATAAAATTTACACGTAGTTTGCGTAGAAATATGTGTACTAGGTCATATATTTACAATATCCAGCAACAAAATTTTACATTGCTTCTCCAGAAATCGAACCTGGATCTGATAATTCACGGCCTACGTAGCTACGAAGTAGCTACAGACGCGCTACGCAAAGTTGTTAGAAAGTTACTTAGATATTCAACTAATATACAAGTTAGGCTTCACTAGATTTACAAGTTTGTAATATCAGACATTGCCAGGTTTACTTTAGTAAAACATCCTTTTACAAGTCCCAAAACGATCCGACTCTACATCATTACGTTTACTGCCGAAAGGGAGCATAAACAGGAATCGCAATCGGGAAGAGCATCTTCCAAAAATCTGCCCGAAGATGGGAGCCTGCTAACGAGCCCGGCCAACTCTGATTTCCAATTCAAAGGAAAATTGCGATCCATAACCCGGGGTGGGGGTGTTGGAGTGGGGGCCCCCCTCCCGTTGCTATGCGACGCGGGGAGGAGCTCCCGCAATCACGGCCCAATGGCACGACGGATATAAATTGGTCTCGCGTCGCGACACTGACGCGGGAGGGAGACGGACGGTGCCTCTCTTTCGCTAATGAAGTCGCCACTCCACGGACCCCATGATTGACGCAGTACGGGCCCTTTTTCGAAATGCTATACCTAATTGTTAGGTATCGGTGCCTTGCTGTGATTTGCTCGCGCCACTGCCGTATTATTGGCCGTGTTTTCCTGCCACAGTCGAGATTAGCGAGTAGGTACGACCGTAATTAAATAAATTTGTAACGCTATAGATTATTATGATTATTTACGTAGTTTGCCGCAGCTTAATTAATTTTGGGGATAATTAACAAACCCGTAAAATTGTGACAAACAACACCCAATCTAAGTTACCTACTAAATTAGACGCTTAATTAGGCGAATATGTATGTTATTAAAATCAGTTTATCTTCACTGAAATAAAATAAGGTGGAAATTTTTGGAACACTAATATTTTCGAAGGTCTCTATATATGTGCAATTTTCGTATGCAGTTATTTTTGTGTATAAAAATAAACAGATATAAAATCATTCTAAATTTGGTTTGAACTCCAAAAATAATCTTAGTAGAAACTGCTTAATTTGAAGGACAATAGCTGTGTAATAAATACTATCCACCATTATTAAAGAACTACTTATGTATATGTATATGTATAGTTTATCTGAATAAATTTCGTCTAGCTAAACCTATTTATACAGCATAGTTCGTTATTACAAAAACTGTCCATCCACTATCCCAGATAATTGAAAAATGCCAGCGTCGACAATTGCACAGCTCCAACATATTAAATTCCTCAGTCAGAATCACGCTACATAAACTAGCGGAGCTTTTCGAATACGTACGTGATATAGCGTCCGGCGCTGGTCCGGCATTATGATGCGGCGCGGACTTCGCAGAGATTACGCAACCGTATATGTAGGTATATACGTGTATATGGACTTGTCCCTCCAAGAAATACGTATTCTTCGAAAATGTACTCTTCGAATAATGTTCTTTATTTAAATGCAGAGCCATCATCGCACCATCACCCATTACAGTACCCATTTACAGCACAAAGCAGTAATGCGTTTTGATAGAAATAGAAACTTACATATGAGGCAATCATCTTACTCCTTAGAAATGGCAACGTTCCTAAGTTTAATGGGCTTCACGAAGAAATATCTGTCCTCCTGCTGGGCACGTGTCTCCTCATAGAAAAATATGCCACCGTTACAGTGCGGACAAATGCGAATTGATAGACTTCACAGACGACTTTGAAAACGTTTTTAAGATCTATTAGGTCTATTAGGAGTTCATTTGCTTTAACGGTGACAAAAAATCCTAAAGCAAATGGTAATCAATTTCATACAAACGCGCTTACGATAAATATATCAGAATGCGTCTACTGTTCTAATTATCCAATAATACATTTATTTTACCAGGAAAGACAGCAAGGAAAAAGGGCTGCAAATTAATTATAAACAGACAATAGCATATAAATAACAAATCAAGAAAAAATCATAAACAATCCGTAATTTCAATCACAATACAGGTACTACCGCAATGATGTTTAAATCTGTTAATTATAATTATACATTGCGGTGGCGGCAGTTACGTGTCTTGTTTTTGTAACTACGTAGAGGCTTAAATGAATTAGATAATACATATAAATATTACATAATAGTGGTCTCATATAATGCAGACAGGATAAAGTCCATAGCCGTGACCTAGTGTGGTTTGATGTCTCATGCAGCCTAATAAAATGCCATGAAACCCATTTGACTTATGTAGTCAACCTCAATTAGGATTAGAGTCCTATCTAAGATAGGCCACTATTTATATATGTCTACCTAATAGCAGTGTTAAACGCTAAGCTAATGTTATCTTTGCAATTATTACACGAAACGATAAATAACTTTCGGCCTATGTATCTGTTTCATCCGATATGAGAAATATATTTACGAAAGGACCAAATAATACTCGTACTTATACACCCAAAGTGTAGGATTCGTGTATAAAAATTAAAAATCCGTACCTTGCCGGGGATAGCTCACTAGCTATAAATTTGTGAAGTCCGGCAAGTTCGCGGCTCGCATCTCAATGCGGACCGAACTTGGCAGAGATTACGCCGACGTGTGTTACGATATCCCGGGTAGGGCTGCCTTACAGTTAGGAGTTACGGATTTTTTAGGATTGCCTCTAGAGTAATGGTTGCATATTTAATTATTGTTGCCACGAAATATACGATTGTTTCTTTAGTTAAGGTTGGCACCAAAGTAACAGTTGGTTCTTTCGTTACGGTGACCAACAGAATTACAGTTAATTTCTTAGTTAGGGTTGACTCTAAAGATACGGTATATATCGTACATATGTATGTAGTATAAATGATAATTCAATAATTTTCTTCGCTATAATTTGGATATTATATTCGATACTATATTTTATCTTGGAGCTCATTCCAACATTTTGACACATTTATTTTCGTCGTCTAATATTACAATAACAAAACATATTCAAAATTTTAATTCACAAGTTGCCAACCCTAACTCGTTCCATCCTCGCACATGTCGGTCGATCGATACGCGGACCGGCGAATGGATTATAGGCACTCAAATCTGCTCGAACCTTTATTGATGAAATGTAATGAGCAGTTATTAACATGGCTGCAATTTTACGGTTCACTGCTGGGCACGGGTTTCTTTACACGGGTGTCTTTACATAAACAAAGCCTGGAATATATTTTATCAGTTAAGCCCAATGCGAATCGGTGGAAAATGGTATAGGTTATTAGCCAACTTATATGGGAAGTATAAACAAGCCATCCAATAATAAGTGGCTAGTGCCATCCTTGGTAACATTTTTCTACCTATGATCGGCCCCGGATGTGTTGCTGCCCCTAAGGTCTGATTGAAACGGCTCGAATAAGCATGTCTCCCTTATATACGTGTGCAGTCTTCGGAGTCAAACCACAAAGCGTTTCATTTTCAAACTTTGATTAACAGTAGGTAATCTTTTTGTCCACAGGTGAAAAACCACACAAATGCCAAGTATGCGGCAAAGCGTTTAGCCAAAGCTCGAACCTGATCACGCACTCACGCAAGCACACCGGCTTCAAGCCGTTCGCATGCGAGCTGTGCGGCCGGGCGTTCCAGCGGAAGGTGGACCTGCGGCGGCACAGGGAAACTCAGCATGCGGACATGCGCGCCGCGCAGCATATGCCACCGCATACAGACGTGCATAGCGTGCATGCGCCAGAGATGCATGTGCCGGAGCATCGAATAGGTAAGCCGTCAGTTTTCGCTATACCAAGTTACCAACAAGTCGCTATATAAGTACCAGTTTAGAGTTTGACTTTTGCCACGAGGAAGTTAAATTTTGTTTGAGCAGTAAACCAAACGATCGTGTTACCTTTGGTGGTAAACAGGCAGTGAGGTTTCTTTTAAGCAAACTCTTTAAACCAGAACACAGGAGCGCTTAACCAGTTTAGGACAGAAATTCGTACGACAATGCCGCCGTAATAGTCGCTACCGTCTTTAAAACTAGAAAAGTAGGACCAATCTCTTCTATTCTGCCGTTTATGAGCTTAAATATCTTAAAGACTGACTCGTGACCGGTATAATTTAGTACTCAGTTTATAGTTGTAGATTTAAAGTTGTAATCCCCTTGCAGATCTCCGCCCGCCTCACCCAGATCTTCGCCCGCAGCCGGACTTCAGGAGCATGGGTACAGTGCCCCTGCAGCCGCTGCCCTCCTGAACCTCGACCGCCTGGCCCACCAGCTGGCGTCAAGGCAGTTACAACTGAACCTCTCAGTGAAAGACAACCAAAGACAGTAGTGTATGTGTCAGTGAAACCGTAGTCAGGAAAATCAAATAGTTGAGCAACTTTTGCATATTTTACCAAAGTGAATTTTACGTGTATGTTTTTTTCATACTCTACTTCAATATAGATTTTTTAATTATTGAAAACATTGGTAACTTAAACGGGCGTAACTAAATACTTACAAGATCTTTAAGAAATGTTGATTTTGCTTCATTGGTATCTAGTTTTTCAATTTCAATTTTGATTTTTTGCTCTATAATAAATTAAATCTTCTAAGCTGCTGTAGATTATGAAAAAAGCATAACGAAATTTCCATTCACAGATTTTTTCATTCGTAATTAATCATTACATTATTAATTAAAACGCAATAAATTACCTTTACACCCTAAGTGTTACACATCTGTATATACATTATATTATGAACGTATGTCAAGTGGAATATCATTAATTATATTAAACATCACTAAAAGTTACCCAGTTTCATAATATTAGATAATATTAGCTTAATTTACCGTAGTTAAGTACCTACCTATGTGAACTCTGTATCAAAGATGTTAAAAATTATTTAGTTGATTTTGTAATGTAAATCAAGTTTTTGATCTCAAGGTAAAGACGTTTTTGTAACTGTAATTATAAGCTTCAAATTACGAAACCAATATTACAATTTACCAAAAGAGTTTAACCGAATGTAAGGTAATGTAAGGTAGATGCACCTGATTATGTCCCCAAAAATAATTTTTATTTTTAGGTTTTAAACAGCCCAGACTGACTGTAAGTCATTCCAAAACATAGTTATTTTAGGGTTATTTCGGTATGAAAATATAATTCCAATATTAAATTTAATTTTAAAATGTTTTGATATAGTACAAAAAACATTCCTATTTATGTTTGTGCAAATATTTACAATGCTGTTTTGTTTTAAATTATCTATTCATTTTGTAAAACTACCAAAAATATACTGAAGAAAAAAAGATACATTTTATCTAATTAAATTTAGACACTAAAACACTACATTTGTCACAAATTAAATTCAAGTTTTTTTTTTAATTTTACAATATTAACTTAATTTCAAAATAGGCTACAAGCTGCAAATCCATTTTTATTATTATACCCTATTTTTAATTTACCTAGCCAAATGATTACGTCACCGGTTAGTCAAAATATTCCAACACGAGATTAAAACGAATACTCTAGTAATATAAGAAATTAAAAATAGCTTAAGATTCTCGTTTAATAACTTGTATATCACATTGTTTATGACTAATTATATAAGTACTTTCCAAAGAAAAATGTTTGAATGTTAACAATAGTAACCCGTCATTGCCATCACTGTCATTCAGGAAAAATGACATATCATAAATATGATTTAGAAAAATTTAGGATTTAAATTTGGAATAAGGCCGCTGTATATATCAATAATAAACTGTTAGTAATAGCATAATAAACTGTTAGTACATCACTTAAAAATAAGGAATAATATAATTATCCCGTAATTTTAAATAGTTTTGTATCCCACTGCTGGACATGGGTCTCTTCCTATAACTAGGAAAAACTTGAATGGTTTCATTATCACAAATAGAGGTTTTATTTTACTTACTAAATAAATTATGTACAAATAGTAAAGATAGGTACGGTGTCCGTCAGAGCTGAGCTTGACTAAACAGCACAAACATGTAGACTAAAATTAGCCAACGTCACTTTTTTGTCATAAGTGTTCATATAAATGTATCAAACACAGTGACACGTAAACGATGACATAGTGAACAGAGAGATCGACATTAATATATTCAAACACTTTTTTATAACAAAAATCTACTTTAATACTATTAGATCTTAATATTTAAAAAACATTAATCGACACAGATATCGGCCTTGTCACATGCCGCGTGTCTGTATCGCATGACGCGCGGTAGAGTCTCATATCGCGCGCCAGTGTCGCATGTCGCGGTCCGCTGTCGCATGACGCGCGCCAGTGCCGCATGTCGCGAGCCACTGTCGCATGTCGTGCGTCTCTTTAATATAACAGTCGTATGCCGATTTCATCACGTCGCGGTCGCGTATCACCCTAGGTTAATTATATTAAAGTCATAAGCCACCACACACAAATAACTTCATTAAATGTGAAATCCCTTATGCCAAAGATATATAGCGAAATGTAAATAGAAACATTACTTATCCCAAATATCGTCTGACAATGTAATTTTTACCATGAAAATTATGGTTAAAATGTTATGTAAATATTTTTCGTGAAATTACAAAGTCAAATTATGTATACCCACTTAGAATTTGCAAAAAATAGACAATGTTGTAATTAAAATTAAGAGTATACTCTTACTTACTAAAAATATGAACATTATTATTATATACTAGTTGTAAAATAATAATAATTTTCATATTTTTTAACATTTTTCTGATTATTCTAATAATATAATTAATTTAATGTAAGTATGTAAAATATTTAATTGTATTTCGAACACTTATATCACGATTTTTAAAATTTAGAACAATGTTATGTAATTGTAAATAATGTAATATATTTTGTTAATAAATTAATTATTATCGTATAAACGACCCCAAAGACAAACGTGCAATCCTAACGATGTAACAATTATAAATTTTATTAATATTTAAGCACTTCAATAAATGATGATGTATAAAATAACTGTTGTTTTATTCACGCAAATACATTTAACCCCGTTAAAATACAAGACAAAAATAATTACTTGCATATGGTCAATTACCTAAAGAACTCTTTGTGATTTTATTGAAGTTATAAAAACACCTACTTCTACTTATTAGTAGTACTTTGTATATAAAGATAGCAGCAAGGGAGCATGCAATCCAGTGTTTTCAAACAACCAAAAAGGTCTCAGATCTCCTTAATAAGCGGAAGTTAGCTATCAGTTTAATATGCCTTCCGAAGCATAGAAATTCCTTTGAAATTTAGCCATTAGCGGTCACTCAGCTAACTCCAACACCTCCGTGCACGACACATAGAACATTTTAGATCAGTAAAAATCTGCATATGCTACAAAACGCTGCGCGCTTTGATCCTTATTCTTTAAATCAGTCACCTATGAACATTATCAACATCAAAAGAATCGCCAATGTATTACTAGTTAGGAAAGAGAGCTCTATTTGCACCTTGTTTCAATAGCTCCATGTCATAACGCTCCGAGAATACCTCAGGAAGAGAAGTTCATTCCATACTAAGGCACTTTCGAAACTAAAACAATGATGTTTTTATATATCATTATATATATTAGAAATATCAATACTACTTTAATAGTTCTGTTACTAATTACATACGTAACTTAACGCGGAACCCGAAAATTGAACCTACACTAATAGAGTAGAGCAGAAGATCGAAAAAGTGATCACATTATTTTTCTCATCCCTACAATTTTGTCAATATTGATTGAAACCGAACATAAAATCATCATTATGCTGATGAGACAACACGATCTCTCCATAATCCAATTCCGCCGGTACACGAGTGCTGTGAACTTGAGTGACTCCTCAGGTTACATGGGGTTCTGTTGATTAATTGTAATGTAACAAGACGTAGCTGGTATTTACAATCGGTACAGTAAATTATCTTTCACTTACAATGTTTCTGATACATAGAGATTAGCATAGGTGCGTAAAGACCATATTAGGTCTTTTTAGACTCGGCCAGATATATGGGATAAAAAGATATGGGTGAATTATCTGTTGGGCTTTAATCGTTAAGATGGTGTCTGTAAATTAAAAATAAAGGTTCGAATCACATTTTGAAATTATATCCGTTTTTTTTACAGGTAGCTTACTTTGACATCATTAGGTACTTGTTATAAAATATATATATATTTTTAATTTGGGTTAGTGTTACATTAATACCTTAAAATGAAATATTATTTTTATGTACCTACCACATTGTAACGCATTTTCTGGTAATATAGAATTCCTGAACTAATAAATAAAACCCCAGCGATTTGATGAAGTCTAAAAAAAGAATTAATCCACTAACTTGATTCCAGTTGCAGGCTTGTTTGTTCGCGATGTTTGCAGGGTTATGATCGATTGGTCATTAACCTAATAGCTGATCTATTTCCAAATGATACGATATGATCGATGTAGGGTTGTCACTAAAAGGAAAGTTTAAAATAGACTATGTAACTAAAGAATTAGTATAACATACAAAAACTCAACTGGTTAAAAATATAGGCTGTGTTACTCCAAGTTAGACTCCTGATATGTTAAAATCCGTCAAATCGTTAGAGCGACAAGAAATACACATAAAGAACGAGACAAACAAAAACATTAGCTTCCTCGGGCGGAAAAAAATAAATTTATTGTATTTTATATCATAGTTTACATTTAAATTAAAAATTTATAGTTATGTTAATAAGTATATAATTTAAAAATTCTGCTATTTTTAATAAAACCAGATTTTAAAGCTTTCAAGTTAAACCGTTTTAAAAAAAATGCAACGTCGTGTAGTAGTCGTGACACATAAATATCATTTCTTAAGGTGTATGATTGAGACCATCCCAAGGGCAAGTCTACCAACGAAGTCGTAGACGATCTTTTAGTCTAACCTAATGTTAAGTGTATGTAACTTAGTATTAAACTCGTAGGCACAATTACACAGCATATCTAGAACCTTAAGAAACAGAATTTAACAGCCAATATTGTCTTAAAAGTGCTGCTATAAGATAAGTAGGTAACTAGATAACTTAATCGAACTAAAGTCATTTCGGGAAGTGGCAACCCTAAGTAGAGTATTTACGACCGTAAACTTTGGCGTGGACAATTAAAAATATTGAACATCGGTGGAAAGCAAACGCAAATTAGATTGGTTGTGGAATTCCCCACTAAGACCAGGTTCTACTAACTACTGATTACCTACTGAATTTTAATTTTGTACTAAAACATGTCACCCTGGCATTATTAAACCTTCATTATCACTTGGTTTAAGGCTAAATACTAATTATATCTAACCTATAATTAGGAAAACTGAGGATTTTACTGATTCCAACTTTCTACAAAAATATATCATACTAGCTGACCGGGCAAACGTTGTTGCCATATAAATAAAAAAATGTTAAGGGTGAACAACCCTTATTACTTATGATTCTCAGACCTACTGAATATGCATATAAAATTTGGTGAAAATCGGTAAAGCCGTTTCGGAGGAGTACGGTAACTAACATTGTGTTACGAAAATTTTATACTATAAGATTAACAAACTAAAATCAAAGAAGGGAAAATATTCGAACTAAATGGTTATGGTGCTGTACTTAAGTAAATATACGAAAACGTTACACTTTCTCATACTAAGATTTTCTGTGCTGTATATCACGAACACACACATACGAATACAAGAACACTCAAATGCAGAACTTAAAACTCGTAAGACATTAAACCATTAATAATTAATACCATTAATAATTGACTGGATGGGGATCGAACCTGAAACCACAAAGAGCAAAAACAAAGAACGTCGAAAAGTAATCAACTGTCCTATAACTTTCTAACAATAACATGATACCACCTTTTTTATTAAGGTATTCTAGTCTCTATAACTCGTATAGCGAAACATTGTTAGATTTGGAGAAACGCGGGAAGGTCCGGTCCTGAGGGACGGCGGTGGACCCTAAACGCCTGTTAGCACGCAGTAGGACCAACTGGACCGCATTTGGGGCACGCAATTGTTTGCGACAGATAAAGGTGTTTTATCTTTATTTTGTGTAATATTACAAATTATTTACTTTTGTAAAGTGCATTATTACTAATTTTGATTTAAATAAAATGGAATTGTTAGATTTGGAGAAAAGCGGGAATGTCCGGTTCTTTAAGACCGCGGTAGACTTTAAATGCTTGTTAGCTAGTGTTAGCTCGCAGTAGGATCGACTGGACCGCATTTGGGGCACGCAATTGTTTGCGACTGATAAAGTTGTTTTTTCGTTTAATAGCACATTTTTTTTAATTGTATCGTCTTCATTCCATTAATGTCCCATTCCTGGGCACATGTCTTCTCTCAAAGTGAGATATGAAGTGCGAGTAGTGAAATATTATAAACTTTACGTATAATTAATTGAAGTGTGTGAAGAAAGCGCTTTCTTAATAGCTGATATTCAATATGAAATTGATATAATTAATTTAATGGGAAATATTCGCACCTCATAGACAACTTTAATCAACTTTTGAAATTCTACCTGAAGTCGGCCACCATTATATCATAACAAAGACATCACAAAGGTTTATACTTCCAGTTACCATAAACTTGAAACAACAGCTAACAGCTAACGATTTGGTGAATGCCATTGGCTAATGAGCCAATTGTATTTTATTATTCGTAAGAAAAAAATGTTTTTGTCTATGCAAGTAAAGCTACATTACGTCACATTTAGATATTTTATTTAATTATAGATATTTTTGGACATTTTTAAGATACATATAACATCGAGTTAGTTACTCAGGTGATTAAATTCCCTATGGCAGGGTTTACTATAAAGAATAGAAAACACAAAAAAACTGAGTTGATAAAATAATAGTCTGAGCGACAGGTTCCACCGAGATTTGAACTCGGATAGCTGAATTCAAAGTCCAGAGTGCTAACCATTACACCATGGAACCGATGAAGATTATTTCTTTAACTGTGAAGTATTCACAGTTAAAGAAATAATCTTTCATATTCTATTCATAAATAATTTGTAGGATATTTAAACAGCTGCAGAATATAATTGGACAATCTGTAGTAGAATATGAAGTTCTTAATTAAAGTTATCCTATATATAGGCATTGTAAATTAGATCGACAAAGTGAAAATTAAATTAACACTGAAGATAAAGAAGTAGTGAGACTAAGAGTAGTATCCAAGGTATATTTAGTACTTATAACTAATAGATTAATAAATAGATCACGATATATTATCAAAAATTAAAATCCTTATGTGGTGAAAAGAACTCGACACTGAAGACAAAATATTCACTGTCTGATTATTGGCACTTTGGCAAACTAAATGAGTACCATAAAAGACAGGTTCCACCGAGATTTGAACTCGGATCGCTGGATTCAAAGTCCAGAGTGCTAACCATTACACCATGGAACCGTTGAGTATTATTTCTTTAATCATGCATATAACGTAGAATATGTAAACAACTGCTCTATATTAACAGAATCAGACGCCGTCTGTTCTTAATTAAAGAACTTCATAAACTTATGAAATATTTTCTTTTCATTTATGTAACATATCGTTCAAAGTACTTGGTGCTTCGTGTCCTTAGAAATTTGGTTCAAAGATCCACTATACTACAAATTGACTTATGTAACCCGAAAATAAATATATACTTGTAATAATACAATATTATTTATGACATTCTATAATCAAGCAAAATAAAATTATAATTAAATTAATTATCGGCCTATTCGATAAAAAATTTGAGTGCTTTCTACAATCTTAACTTTTTCTATTTTATAAACACAGAGATTCTGTTTCTTTTTATTTCTTTTATATTTAAATTGAACAGGTGTTTATTTATTCCATATATCCATATTTAAAGAAATAATATTCATCGGTTCTATGGTGTAATGGTTAGCACTCTGGACTTTGAATCCAGCGATCCGAGTTCAAATCTCGGTGGAACCTATATTTTTGGTGATTTTGCCAGACTACCATAATTGAGACTGTAGACAGTCGTCCCTTGAGTGAAGAGTAATTTTTGCCATATAACTGATAAGAACTTTAATTTCCAATATTATTTATATCTTAGCATATTTTCAAAATATAAATATTTTACTATAAGACAGAATATGCATCGGTGAAATCGAAGACGAATTAGACATTTATAGACAGACAGACATAGCTCTCATAAATGGCAAGCTAAAGTGGCTATGCTCCGACCACATCACTTGGAGCACTTGAAGCGATCGAAAAAAATATTATTCGCTGGGTTCTAACAAATAGAGTCACCCCTGACTAAATGGACTTACGGAATGTGTGAAAGACGTTGGATTAAAAACACACGGAAGCGATTGGAGTATCGCCAATTAGGGGAAACCTATGTCCAGCAGCGAACCTCAAAAAGCCGATAAATGGACAACTATAGTCAGCAAACACCATCACAACGGATATTCAAATGTGCATAACAATGAATCATATAAAGTTTCTAAGCAAAAAGACAGGTTCCACCGAGATTTGAACTCGGATCGCTGGATTCAGAGTCCAGAGTGCTAACCATTACACCATGGAACCGATGAGCATTGCTTCTAAACATCATCTTCATATTTACCGTATAAAGAAAAAAAACTCGTTTCCGTTAAAAAATCGACGTCTATATTTTGCGATTTTAAGTTTATGCACGATGGTAAACTGTGCCGACATTTATATTATAGTGCAAGTTCATAATCTAATTAAAGACAACGAAAGTTTTGTGATTTCTCTGCTGTTAATATTATTCGGGAGGTTTCTGGTCATTTACTTTTAATTTGACATTTCATTCTTATTTGCAAATAACTAGAGTCTCTCATAAATAGCAAAGTATCAAACATTAGATAACTATATATTTCATAACTATTCTTTATTACAAAATAATCCATGTTCCTACATAATTGATGACCTACAAAATTGACGAAAATTGTTTGTTTCACTCACCGCTTTGTATGATTTTCTCAACTGAAACAAAAAAATATTGTTAGATTTTGGAAGTAAGTCGGGATAGAGACGGTACTCTCCTGGGAGAGTGGACGCTAAACGCTTGTTAGCACGCACTACAGGGCCGCATTTGGTGCTAACTACTTATATATTTTTTTTTAATGTAGAAATATGTCACAAATAATAAATGTATCATAAAAGAAGATAATCATTTAAATATAATTTTTACGGTTGCTTCTACACTCTAAAAATAAAGATATTGATCATGTTATACTCAAAATTAAAACATTTATTTCCCGTGTCCATAACATCTGATTTAAGTTTTAATATTTAAATTGGGCGATATTTTTCTGAAATGGTTTTAATTTTATCAACATAAAAACTAAGGTTCCACCGAGATTTGAACTCGGATCGCTGGATTCAAAGTCCAGAGTGCTAACCATTACACCATGGAACCGTTGTTTCTTAAGTCTATATTATACAATACTATAATACATAGTCGCAAATGTATTGTTTGAATATTATTTAACTTGGAATAATCGCCTTTATTAAAAAAGTGACAGCAACTAAATGCTGCTTATTAAGAATTAAACGCAACTATTTATGTTACAAGAAAAAGCTCCAGTTCCGGTCCCTAGCTAAAATTGACGCAAATTCATAATTAAAAATCATAATAATATAAAATAGTATTTTTCACAAAATATGATATTAAAAAAACAAAAACAACAAAGTCACAGCAACAAGAAAAATCTCCAAGTCCGATCCCCAATCAGACGTATCTACAATTCTACATAATAATAATTAGAATAGAACAATAAATAGAATCACGCTCATTTTTTTCCAAAATACAAACATAAAAAACCTGTCACCATGAAACAACAACAACAAAAAAATCAGCTCCAAATCCGGTCCCCGGGCAGAATCGCCGCGCATATATAATTCAGAACGTCCGCGCGCGTCTCGGACGCAATCAGTATTGTGAATAATGTATGCGGACGATGATTGCGAATCGCCCCGCGATTGCGAGAATCGCGTTATAGGATTTGTGACGTCGTTTTTGAGTAGAAATTATTTTTGTAACGTATTTTTTGGACTCACATTTTTTCAATTAATTTATAGCATAAATGTATAATTTATATTTTCAGATATTGTATGCTGGTTACACTCATAATATAAAGTACTACAAAAGTCATTACTAAATACATAGTGGACAAAAATTGTGTGTGTACATTCACGAAATGTTTATAAGGTTAACTATCATTATATTATGTATATTCCTTATAATAAACTAGTTGATATTACTTAAAACTAGACTTAGTAATAAAAATAGGCATAAAACACTGTATAAAATACCGGCGTACTAAGATTAGAAATACCATACTACCAAAGACTACCATAGAAGATAGGTATTATGTGTTATAAAGTTAATATCGCCGCTTTCATAATCTCCATAAACAAAACACCATTCTAAGTTGTATGATTGGTCTTTGTATTCGAATTAATCTGCTTGATTTTTTTTTTTTGATTTCGATGTTCTTCGTAAAAATATAATTAGTACAGTAATAGTATCGGCATAATAATGTTAAAAGTTCCCATACGATTATTACTTACTTAACATGTTCTCAAAGCACCTCACAGCTCCTCTGCCTTTCACTTTCGTCATCGTGTGAATACAACCTCACGGGTGACGTCACTTAGTGAAAGGCTCATCGGCTGTGGTGGATATTAATTTAGGATACACAGAAGTACGGTTCCATGGTGTAATGGTTAGCACTCTGGACTTTGAATCCAGCGATCCGAGTTCAAATCTCGGTGGAACCTATATTTTGTACCTGTTGCTTCCGCAACAAGTAGAAAAAACAGGTAATCCTTTACAAAAAGTGAAAAAGTTAATTACAAAAATACGCGTCAGTTACCTGTTACAATTTATAATTATTTTTATTTTTAACATTAATAATAATTTATAATATCAATATAATTTTTTACCTAAACGTAATATTTTTATATCAAGTTTTAATAAATTTAAACACAAATTAAAAAAAAATATTTAATAGGATTTTTTTGTTTATTTGAAAATAATATACTACATGTATGGTACTTGAGGGTAAAAAATGTATAAAAATTATGATATACAGTGTTTCCCGGATAAAGTTGTAGTTCTACGAAAATTTAATATTTTTAATTATTATTTTATAATAGTTTGCCCATATTTTGATTACTTCTAAAACTCTCTCAATTAATCATTGTCAAATACAGAAAATATACCTGAGGGTTGCGGTCTTATTAACGTAGTTTATTTTAATTACCAGAACTGACAGTTTATCGATATAATTAAGCAGGCAATTAATAACGTCATAATAGTAAAAGACAGGTTCCACCGAGATTTGAACTCGGATCGCTGGATTCAAAGTCCAGAGTGCTAACCATTACACCATGGAACCGATGTTTAATAATAAGAAATTGCATATAATATTTTGTAAATTATATAAGTATAATATAGTTATCTATGTCACCAAAAGTACAAAGATATACGCTTTATATGCCAATAGCCGCACACTTAGATGCTCTATCGTGGATGTCATTGACACACACACATGCCGATAAGTAAAATATTCCTTACGCCTATAAAGTATACGTTAAATTCGCGGTCATATTTAAATCATTAATCTTAATTATCAGAACTAACTGACCTGCCCAACTACCTAATTATACCTAATAAAGCAGGTAATTAATAATGTCATAATAATAAAAGCCAGGTTCCACCGAGATTTGAACTCGGATCGCTGGATTCAAAGTCCAGAGTGCTAACCATTACACCATGGAACCGATGATAAATGATAACAAATTGCATATTATAATTTGTAAATAATTTAAGAGTAATATACTTATCGATGTTTTTTTTTTGTTTACGAGGGGGAAACCTTCAAAAGGTACCCGGTGCCGTCGGAGCGGCACGGGGTTATGTGCGATTTTTGCCGCACTAAAACCCCCCCGGTGGCTGTCCTGGGCGTAACGTAGAGGACTTCTGGAGCTCCAGAGGAATGCAACCGGAGTCTTCTTAGCGCGTTGCCCCATCGGGCTCCGCCCAGGTGAGCGCGGTGCTCGCCACACCGTCTGGTGGACACGACGATATGCGACCACACATACACACATCCTTCCCGGGGTCGCTGGCTGGGCGGTTCCTATGGAGTTGGTTACCTATGGTCCTGGATGGCTGAGGTTACAAAAAAGTGGACTGCATGGTCTTTTGCTATTTCAATAATAAAAAATCGAACCTTAAAGAAAAACAATCATAACTTAATTACACCAAGCTGAATACACTACTCGCTTGTAACAGGTGTTCCAAATCTGTAGATGTTATTAAATAAACAATGTTCTTAATTAATTCGTATTGTTCTCAGTAATTAAGATTTCAGGAACTCATATTAATGTAGAGAATACTAAACCGGTAACAAATTTATATTCATCTATAGATATGGTATAATAGCTTTACCCGCTACTTCGTACTCGTTCAGAGGTTTTGAAGTGAAAACTTCTTAACGGCGTTATGCATTTTTGGTGATGGGTAAAAAATGTTAAATTCGTGCGACCAGATCGAAAATTCGTAATGTTAGAAGATCCCGATATAAGATGACCTTCACCGACCTGCTTAATTGATGAAACGTTTTTTATATCAAATTAAATATGTCAAGAAGTATATTGAAAATGGGTTGACTAAAAAATTTCAGTCCAGAATAGTTTTTTTTTTAAATTTCACTTTTTTCGTTAATAGAAAAATGACATACTAATCGAAAGTATCAAGCCTTATAATATGCAAATATTAGGTTGACTATTTTTTCCCGTCACAGTCCTTGGGTAGGCCAACTTGATTACCTGTTTATACCCGCCTACCCAAGGGTTGTGACAGGGAAAGAATAGTCAACCAAACAATTGCATATTCTATAGGCTTCATACTTTCGATTGGTATGTAATTTGTCCAAAAAATCAGACCAGTGAAATGTTTAAGATTTTTTTTTATTAAAAAAAAATCATATTCTGGACTGAAATTTTTAAGACAACCCATTTGCGTATTGCAAACTTTTTTAAATATTTAAGTTGATTTAAAAAAAGGTTCATTCATTAAGCAGCTCGGTGAAGGTCGTCTTATATCGGGATCTTAGACCATAAGATTGTCATGTTTGTGTACGATAGCACAATAAATGAATAATGTCTTTTACCACATAAATTATAGTACTTTTATACTGACAATTAACTACTGGCTATGCAAGAGTGTTCAAGACAGCTGTGATGTCTGACCAGTTGTCATCATCATGCCACGACCAGTCTGTCAAGAGTGTACGACTACAGAGAGATACTGACAATTAAAGCAGAATTATTCCATAACCATTCCAGAATATCAAAAATGCATAACGTAAACATTCAAGTTTTCACTTCTGCCAGCTGTCCTGGAGTGCAACCCGTTGATTTTTATATATCTCTCATGAATGGTATTTTTTTCGGAATGAAAGGTACCCTATGTTCTTTTCAGAATCCCTAACCGGAATGTATGTACAAAATTTCATGACAATCGGTTATGCAAAGGGCTGAAAGTGTAACAAACGAACAAACAAACTCACATTCGCGTACAACTCGGCATAATATGCAAATTTTCTACAATTCTGCCATCATTCACGCAAACGATGCATATTATATGCATATATCAGTGCAATATTTTTTTCAGATTCTATAATATTTTAAGTGGTAAGTACCCCTTGCCTTCTATGGACCTTTGTAATTATCTGGGCTTAGCAGTCCTACCTGAGGCCGATTACATATATATTGGTACCCTCAGTGGTAGCAATGAATCTACTAAGTTAAAATTCCGATGTCGAATTAAATAAGTATGACTCCCTTACCACAAAATTATGTAAAATGGCGTCAAGAACACAATTACTGCAATTACCTATTTATGATTTTTATAGCAACGATTACTGCTCATCATTTCAGAAGTTTTAAGCAAGGAATTTGTCAAATATATTTTTCATCTTTAAAGTATGGGACAGCAAATTAATTTCTAAACAGCAAATACTCGAAAAATGTATCACCTAGGATTTGAACCGGGAACCCTACGGTCTAAACTCCTACCACTAACCCATCCCTTCCTACCTCGTTCCAAAACAATAAAATAAAGTAGATTCGAGTGGAAGGCTTGATAATCCACAAGTCGTTGGCAATTTCATCACGAGAGTATCACTTACCGATCACCCCATCTCTCCACCCTTCCGGAACGCAGCGTCCCGATCTTTATTCAAATTGTATCCACTGTCGCCGCGTTCTATAGGGTTGCGCGTTCAAATTTTATTTTGCAGCCCTTTTAATACCGGCGATTCGCATTTGGAAATTGCATCGATGTCGAATTAAGTTTTAATGACTTGCGTTGGGTTACCATTATCGATTATTGCCCCACTGGTGGGCACGGGATTCCTCTCAGAGTGAGGGTTTTAGGTCATAGTCCACTGCGATTGACAAGTGCAAAATGTTAGACTTCACACACCCTTGAAAACTTTTATTAAAAGTATCAAGTCTGCTGGGCCCTTTTGGTAGGTTATTCAATTTAAGGGTGGTAGAATCTGGTGGTTTGAATATGGCAACATCACTGAATATACTTCCGCTTTTAACAGCAGTGTGGCCCGACTGTATTTTGGTTTGAAGTGTGGCTAGGCAGAAACGTAGAATTGTTCCAATTTAGACCTCATTTAAGTCTAAGTCTAAGTCTAGGTATGTACCTAGACTTAGACTTAGACTTAAAGATTACACACATCTCATAAAATAAAGGAAACAATATTCAGTCGTACAATATTTGAGTTAAAAAAATACGATTATATTATAAAACAGATAGACTAATTTGTGTGTTCGTTCTTTCATCCTCTAGAGCTCGTAATAGCTTTTATACAAAAAAAAATAGTTATAATGTTGATTTACTTCACCACAAAACTATATTAAAAAAATATGATCATTTATTAAAAACAATTAAATAGAATACTGAGATAAATCTAAATATATATAACTCAAAGGTGACTGACTGACATAGTGATCTATCAACGCACAGCCCAAACCACTGGACGGATCGGGCTGAAATTTGGCATACAAGTAGATGTTATGACGTAGGCATCTGCTAAGAAAGAATTTTGATCAATTCTACCCCACAGGGGATAAAATAGGGGATGAAAGTTTGTAAAAATCTTCTTAGTTAATAATATTACTTCGTAACGCGAGCGATGCCGCGTAAGGAACCGCGATGTTACAAAAAATTTTGCAAAAATATCGACAGCCCTATCTGTCGCACCTGCTTTACGACTCCACATAGAAGAACCAACCGTGACACACAGACACACGGGCGATAATCCTATAACGACACCAAGTCTCAATTCCGAACCAAGAATATATGATTATGGCTAGAAATTCTTATTCCACTCAAAATAACATCCGTTTCCTCTTAGCACAGCTTCTTGGTAACTTGCCGTGCGGTTTTAGCCTTACTGTACACACATTACGAGTGAAATTCCGTTGGCATGACTATGTCTTGGTAAGCAAATGGAGGTATCCTTTGTATCAACGCTAAAAGCCAAGAGACGTGATCTTCTAACTAAAATGCAACTAACTTTTGAAGTGTAGTGACAATGAAAACTTTTATTTTTTATTTTTGCGGCGGGTAATTTTTTTCGAACATATGCATGTCTCGTCTGGCACGCCTACAGCTCATACAGTTTGACGGATTTTAACATGTGAGGCTGGGATCGTTGGGTTTTCCTAAGCTGTGAGAGTGACATAGGTAATTATTACTCATTACTACCTTTTAAGTAAGGGTTTCCATCAATTGAAATATACCGGCTTAGCGCAGCAATGGGCTTAAGAATATCGGTTGGGTTCATTCTGCTCTTCCAGCCCATGGTCATCTTGTCTCGACTGAGCCTTAAACTTACCACCAAAACACAATAAATATAAAAGCTACTAAGGACTCATTCACACCTATCAATTTTAAATTCCCACGCACCAATCGTGAAAGAAACGTGATTTAATGAGTAGGTATTGAAATTAGTTAAAAACACCTGACAGTGCAACCGGAAAGTCAAGCAAACCCTCCTTCCCCGAACACAACACACAACTACGAATTCACGGGACACTGCATAGTTAAAAAATGTCCTTTTCTACATTCACAACTCACAGCAAAGCACACACACAAAGAGTACACAATCACCCAGAACAAACATCCAAATTCATGATTCAGATGTGTGTCTGACCGGGGATCGACACACGTCACACCGTGGTAAGCTCGTCCCACTGTAGAAAACTACTGACCTACGGAAGAGAAAAAAAATACCCATGTTGACAAAATATCAAGACGCAAGAGGATAGATCACGAATAAAGATATAATTAGCTCACTATGGCTATAAGTCTACTAAGTCTATAATATAAAAAAAAACATCCATATTATAGTATACAATACATATATTTTACTTTAAATATATGTACAATATTTTTTATGGTAATTATGAGTTGATAATATAATCAAACAAAATGTCCTGTTATAAAACAAAGTTGCTGGAGTTTTAAATAAACAGCGACATAAATCGTAATTTTGTTAGAATTGAAAGTTAATTTACTTATTAACACTCCACCTTATATCCTATCCCGCTTAGTTACTTAAACTTCCAATAAATAATTAGATATTTGCATTGCAAACAATCCACCGAATAACTTGCCGAATATTGACGAGTACTCAAACGCCGCGGACAGGTAATTGTGAACAGATAATTGACAGGACAGGATACTGGTGTAAAATAACTTAATACAATAATACAAAAGTTTCTTTTTAATTCAGTTTCTACACTAATATTAATAATTATATTAGAACTGATTAAATCTAAAATCTATATTGTGAGCTGGTAGAATAAAAAGAACATATAGTAGCAACACTGAGTAGTTTGAATATAGAAGCCCAACCAATCAGAGGCCGTTACGTCACCAATAAGTCAACATTATTGGCGCAATGTGTTTGCGCGGGAAAAGTGATTTTTATGCAACGGGACCTGGTTTATAATATAAAGATATATAATTTTAATTCGTTTTGTTATTTTATGATAAATACTGCGTAAGACCAATATTTTTGGGTTTTGTAAAGTTGTTTTTGTACAAGTACTATGTTGTAACCTAATCTAACAATGTTTTAAACTTTATTCACCATACCGATCATCTTCTTCATCATCATATCGGCGATCCACTCAACCTGATGCATACTTTAACAGTCCCACTCATACATTCATAATATTATGTCCATTGTGCATGACTTGATGCTTTATTATTTTTAATTTTGGACTACTTACCAACTTCTGTTTTAATAAATATAATTCTTGTTTTCTTCTTTGCAAAAGAAATAATAAGAAATACAAACAAATTTTTTTCTTTAGTAGGGTTGTCAAACGATTGGCAATGCGAAAAAAGTTTTTTGTTTGAAATGTGCAACTATACTGAGACAGCTTTGTATTCCCTTTTAAAAATGTGGCTCAGTTACAATTACTTCAACTTTTCTGTTGAGGACATCACTTCTCTATTTTCAATAGTGTTTTCTAAGAATGTGCCATTCGCTACGCGGACCTCTTCTAGTACTGCTGCGGGCCATCTGTGGTCTATTGGGTCACAAACGCTGACCTAGAGATTATAAAAGCATATGCACGTCCATTCATTATTATAAATCATTTGCACAAGTTAGTGTTATAACTTATTAGAGATTAAATTTGCATTGCAACTCCAACAAAAATAATCCTTATAATTTTTCCAAATATAATTACATTGTGAAACAGTTTTTCAGGTCATACGACACTACTACAGTTTTGGTTTACATCGTATATGTCATTTTCGTTTGACGTTATTGATGAGTCACGTCATCCACGCCTTCGATCGCTCATAGCCTCATATCAGTGCTACCAACATCAAGCTTTTGCCGTCGCACCAACTTCATGTCGCTGACCGTCGCAATGGAAGATTCACTGTGATTGCTGCTAGCGCCGCCTTCAGTCGACTTGTAATCCTTACCCGAGACGCTACGCCTTTTTTGGGCGTTCTGGTATTGCTCAGAACTAAAGCCAGTCTTACAGTATTATTCGTGTTTGTCAATCGAAATAATAAATTTATTCCTTTAAGTTCGGAGGTCATCTCAAGGTTTTTCAATTTTTATTAGTTTTTTGCACATATTCTGTTTATTTAAAGCGATCTATAGTCTGCAAATAAATCTAAATCAAGTAGTGTTAATATCAATTTGTAAGTTGAGCGTCAACCATTCAAGCAGTGCTGTAAAAATGGCTCCAGATAAGAAAAAACCCACAGATATAGACGAGGTTATCATCCAAACATACTTAAATAGCTTCAAAAATAACTCAGTGGAAGAGACAGAAACAACAAATACGGAAGTGAATGTAGTTGGGCATGACAAAGCAGAAGCGGACGTTGCCACATTCGTTGATAATGAAAGGCATTATTATTACCAACCAGCTGGTGATACTCAAAATTTTGCCGCATTGGCTGGTGCCGAAAATACAGAGAAAATGAGACAAGAAGACGCACACATGTTACTTGGTGGAAAGGAGTTCCATACAGTCCCGTTAGTACCGACTGAAACAGGTGAGTGTAAACTAAGCTATGTTAGCATAGTACAGGAGGAAACAAAGCCTGTTGTTAATATTAATAAAGAGGTAGCACAGCAGCAGGATAAGGTGAATAATGTCATAACATTCGATGAAAAAGACGCTACCATTGAGAAAAAAGAGAAACCACAACGCAAATCTAAAAAGGGCAACAGTCAAAAAATTATAATAGACAATAATAAAAAAGTCAAACCAAAACTTACATGCAAAATCTGCACTTATACATGTCAAAAAAGATCCACCCTGCAACGCCATATGACAAACCATGACGAAAGGCCTTATAAATGCAGCATATGTGAGCACACTTTCAAAACCCATTTATCATTGCAGAATCATGTTAATATGCACAATGGTGTCAAACCATACGTTTGCGAGTATTGCAACAGCCCATTTACCACTCCTGGAGTACTGGCAAGACACGTACGTTACAAGCATACATTCGAGAAGCCCCACAAGTGTAACGAGTGCGATTATGCAACAGTCGAGCTGTGCAAGCTACGACGCCATAGATTGAATCACACCGGGGAACGTCCATATCATTGCCCGCATTGTACGTACGCGTCAATCGACACATTTAAGCTGAAGCGGCATATGCGCATACACACGGGCGAAAAACCCTACGAGTGTGATGAGTGCAACATGCGCTTCACACAATCCACCTCGCTCAAATCGCATAAACTTAGGCATAGTATGACAGACAAGCCAGTGTTTTCTTGCGAACTGTGTCCTGCAACATGTAGCCGTAAAGCTGATTTGCGCATACATGTTCAAAGTCTGCACTTTTCCGACAAGCCCCTGGAATGCAAGCGTTGCGGAGAAACATTCCCTGATCGGTATTCTTGGAAGATGCACAATAAGACCCACGAAGGTGAAAAGTGTTATAAATGCGACTTTTGTTCTTATACATCAACAGCGCTCCGTCATCTTCACTCGCATATGCTGATACATTCTGGTGAAAAAGCATTCTCTTGCGATTAATGCCAGCAATCGCTCCATCGTCGTCACAATCTATACCATAATCCGGGCTATATACCAATAACGCCAAAAGTAATTACAGAAAATTCTAATGAGAAAGATAGCAACACAAATATAAATATTTAAAAATGGACAACGAAACTGAATTGAAATACGGAGAGATGCTGACGGTGGTCATAAACAGCAACGAACAGTATGTAGTCCTCGAGATCTGCTGCACTACAAAATGTTAAGGAAGAACAACAAGAACAAGTTATGAAATATACGATGACAAGAAGGAACTGAATAATGAAGGATAAGAAAGGTATTGAATAGCAATCCCGGATAAGACTTCGCTGACGGAATTTTGTTAGAATTAAAAGTTGATGTCTGTTTTAACTTATTTTCTTTTAATTAGCCCCGTTTCCATAGAACACACTTCTCCATCTCCTATATGGCTTCACACACTCAACATTCCTTTCGATACATTACTCTAACATTTCTTTACCACCTGAATACATTTTCAAAACAATATGTACTCTCATTACGATGAAATATAGAACAAACTGTAGAACATGATATAATAAATATAATTTTAATAAATTGTCTCAAACGAAACTAAACAACATGGCATTAAAAAAACGTTCAAATAATATGATCGACTTCAATAATCACTACAGAGTGTAAAATAATGATTAGAATAACTGTTGGTGGGATATAAATAATCATAAACATAAAAATAGAATTTTAATCTTCCACACAAACATAATTTCAAAGTACAACGTAAACGTAAACCTTAATCTTAATCTTATTGAGGAATAACTTCAATAATGTTAGAACCCTTTCTGCTTCGACTCCGGCGGCACCACCGCCACACCTATTTCTGCCTCATAACAGCAGGGTTAAGCACTGATGTGTTCCGATTTGAAGGGTGTGGTAAAGGAGATATACTTTTCCGAGGCGTACCACCTTAGTCCTCAGGGGTAGCAGCGCATCTATGGCTAACTTCAGGTAGGAATATTCAATCCTATCTGGCGTTGATTACAGATGTCCCATATAATAAAAAAATCCAAAACCTTAGCGAGATCATAAATATAACGGTAAATATAATTTTAAATTTACACCTAAACACAAAAGTAAACGAAGATGTAAACCAAAACCTAAATGTAAGCTTAAGCTTAAATCGTAACCTAAGCATAAAATATAATATCCACCACCTCTCCTTACAACAACATAAGCGCTGAAAATGTACTGAAATATTTCCGGCCCATAGTTCAAAGCAGCAGCAGCACGGAAGCAGTGCAAAGGAGTATCCTTTCCAATTAAAAACAAAAAACTATTTGATTACTAAAGTTATTATATAGATAGATGGATATACTTTGGCAAAGGGAGATCTCCCGCCGGGCTAGGCGATCCCGGGGAGATGCCCGGAGAGCGGCCGTGCTCAATAGTGTCAGTTCGTAGCTTGTATATATATATGATGTTGAAGAAACTTCGATAGCGTGATTTAGAATATATGTGGCGCCATATCTTGACGAGTAGCGGAAAGTCGCCACGATACAATTTTAGGCATAGATTTTCCTTCAGTGTGTCAGGAGCGATCTCCTGAAGATGGGACCCCCAGCAAAACTGTCCGTTCGCACAAGTTGCTCAACGCGGTGGATTATGGCCTACTCTGAGAGGAAACCTGTGCGCAGCAGTTGCACAGCAGGTGACTGACGACGTGAAACTAGCTGCGTATAATGGCGATTGAACATATCAGTTGGTTGGAGCATCGCGTCCGCGAAATCACTATACACAAAGAATAGGTAAGTAATATATTTTCTTTGGGAAGTCATTTAATCTATTTTGACGGGATGTTCACTGACATTTAGTTGATTTTATAAGGAGTCACTTAGGTGACTGTTTAACAAGCTTTTATTAGCTTGGGTTGTATGTATGTATGTATGTATGTATGTATGTATGTATATATGTACTATGTATGCATGTATGTATGTATGTATGTATCTAACTATGTAACGGAATCTTAGAACCCGATTTCTATCCACTTTGAACGTTCAGTTTATTCAAAATTTTGAATAATTATCAAAAACCGATGACAATACACGATTTTAATAATATTGTACCATTGTCCTCATTATATTGTCCGTGTTTTTTTAGTTTTTTAAACTATATTTATATGTTAGAAAAATCACAAAGTAGGGGCGGCGAAAAAAAATAAAAATTTCGCTAGAAATTTTCAAGGTTTATAACGCGGATGAAACCGCGAGGCACAGCTCGTAGTAAATAAACAGACTTAGGTACTTGTCGGCTATATCTCTTCCTTCTACTCCCCAAGTCAACCTACGTACTTTGACGAAAAGGGGTGTTTTGTCAAAGCCCTTAAGAGAGACATCGAAAAAAGCGTTAACTCCGCAAATTACGTATCTCGCGTACATATTGAGTTGACGTCCTTATAAATCGACTTACATACGGTTGGTTCATTGAAAAAACCGTCACGACGCGAATGAGATGAAATTCCGCGTGGCACTCATCTGTTCAACTTTTAGAATCGACGTTTTTTCCGCGGAAAATAAGGCTGGTTATACACGCAACGTTTTTGAGGCGAAAAAATTATACAAGAAATAATCACAGAAAATGTTGCAGCTTCATGCAGACCATGTGAGTAAGTCACTGACAACATTAGCTGAGCTCGATAACAGATGTGTTTTCTTCTTTCAGGAATAACTTGATATATATCCAGTTAATGTATCTCGCTTACTCCTTACAAATAGCTACCGAAGCCAAACAACACAGGGTTCTACAACAAATTAATTAGATTAGAGAAAACTGTAAAGATATCCAGAGAATCGTAAATCGTGACATTATTTCGGATTAACACACAGCATTTAATTTCAATAAATACAAAATGACTCAGTAATTGTCACAACAAATAAGACGGTTCCACATTATATTAATATTGTTGGTAGATTGAACGTTTTTAAACGGTGAGTGTGTGCGCAGCCTTCGTAACGTAACGACAGTCGCAAAGTTATCGCTGAATTTACATAAAGATCGGCGGAGTCAGAGGCATTGGAATCGAGTTAGGGTTGCTTTAAACTGTCGCTTGGTTGACGCCCGGGCGATGGAGTTTCGCAACTTCGTAGTAGTGATGTGCGATTTTATATTATTTATCGATATTTAATTTTGAAATACGAATCATTTATGTTGTCATTGTTACTTATGGAGCCGACATGCAGTATTTTACTGTTAACCTGAAAGTTTAATACATTACATTTGGTATTTCGCTGTGATAAAATTATATTATTTTCTTTTTGGAACGAAGTTCCTTATCGCGCGGTACGCTGGGTAAGGGGGCTAGGCGAGCGTCACGAAAAATCCTCACGACACTCTCTCTCTCTCTCTCTTGACAGAGACATGCCACGCGACGCGCACGTGTGCTGTGTATGTGTACATTGTTTTCTCGTGTTCATGTGTATGTAGTTTTAGTTATTTTTAATATTTATAAAAATAAACAATGGATTGTGAAAGTGATTCATTAGAAGTTGACCAAGAAACTTACATAAGATTGAATCACAAACATGTGTCTTATTTTAGTTACCATAAACCATTTGTTACTAAGATTGAATTTAATGATTACATTTATAATTAAGTTTATATTTAACTTTAAAAAAATATTGATTACAATTAGCATTCCTTCACTTATTTCATTTATCATTTAACTCCTAAATATTGTTAATTTATTTAATTATACCTCCTATAATACTTATTTCAAAATGAAAGGAACTTCGTTCCAATCGGGTGTACCACATGTGACACCTCAGACATTTTTGTTTAGATATCGATATTAATCTATGTCGATATAGCAGACGATATAAGAACATAAGTTATTAAAATTTACCATGAGAAACTAATGTCGAAGAACTTAACCACTATGGAAAAACTAGCATCGAGTAGTCAAAGCCTAAAGTAGCACCCACGTGTAGGTAAAAGGAATAGAATGCGTCTTCTGACCATGTGGACTCATGGTCGGACAATGAATGACCGTTAGATGCTGAAACAGAATCCATCTGACAGAAGCCTAATTTAGAAGTGGACAAAGGGTTTTCGATTGTAAAGAAAGTAAATGAAATTATTACACATCTACATACCATATTAAATAATTATATACTATGCTTATTCATGCTTTACAGATTCAATGTAGAATCAACGTTTCTGTTAAGCAGATCTTTGGGGCATTCCATCTTAGACCTCAAGAACAGCAGGACTGTATTTTACAGTAAAAATATTTATCGATATCGGTATATAGAGGGTCTTACCTACACCCGCCAAGTTGTCCAAGAAGTGTATCGAGTTACCTCTCGCTAGACCAATTTGATCCGGGAGCCGGGAACAAAAAGTTAAGCTTCTATGTAACAATAATGTCTGTTTGTTAACTTGATAGGAAGATGGCCGTTCATAAGATACCTGCGTCTGTAAAGATTAACTTGGCATCAACCTCTTTATGTTAAGAGAATGAAAAGTTGTATGGTGAGACTAGGGAGGTGCCATCGCCCAGCTAGCGACCCCGGGAACGACGGCGGTCGTGCACACCAGACGGAGTGGCGATTGACATCCTGACCTGGGCGGAGCCCGACGAGGTACCGCGCTAAGAGGATTCCGGTTGCGTTCCTTTGGAGATTCCGGAATCCTCTACGCAGCGCCGAGGACGGCCACCAGGGGGTTTTAGTGCGGTGAGAAACCCACATAACCCCGTATCGCTCCCACGACATAGGGTACCTTTTGAAGGGAGGTGCCACCACCACGCCCATTTCTAGCGTTCTTGGTCTGCGTTTGGGCAAAAGAAGGTAGATGCTGGCTTACTTACAATTATGAGGCGACCATTTTAGTCTTTAGAAGTGGCAACGCATCTGTGATCAGCTTCAAGTAGAATCTGTTCTATGCATTTGGTCACAGATCCATGGATAGCAGTTATTACTTACCATGAGGTGAACTGCAAGCGCGTTTCTCACAACTTAACATTACCAGTCACCTACTCGTATTTAACTTTCTATCGTGCCTGACGTAGTTTAACTTTGTAGATTACGGTTTACACAAACCGCGGTTTATGAAATAAATGTTCAAAAAGTTATAGATACCTAAGTACCTATTTCATAATTATATACATATTTTTTATAATAAAGGAGCAGACGAGCATGCAGTCCACCTGATGGTAAGTGGCTACTGCGGCCCATGGACATCTGTAATCAAACCCAGATAGGTTTAGGTATTCCTACCTGAATTCCTGCCGTTACCTCAGAGGACTAAGCTGGAACGGCTCGGAAAAGTATGTCTCCCTTCCCACACCCTTCAAACCGGAACACAGCTGTGCCCAACACTGCTGTTATGAGGCAGAAATAGGTGTGGCGATGGTGCTGCCGTAGTCGAACCACAATTCTACCACCTTTTTATTTTAGATACATCATAATATACTATAACTGTAAAACGTAAAAATCATGTTACCAATCAAAACATCTTACTTTGAGTGTACATACGAAAATGTAACACAGCTCTTGAGCTAATCGCGCGATTGAGCTATTACAATAACGGTAGCCATAACGCAATATCTCGATATCTACATAACAGCTCTCCTGTCGACACCTATTGTGTTGACGTTGGCATTTCCATTGAAACGGTGTGGGTATCAGAGAATTATATACTACTCGTAGCTATGACTACATAGAGCCCCCGCGACTCTACGTCGACTTCTTAAACTTTTACAAATTATAATGATTTTTTCTTATGATGTTCATTACAGTCATCTGTAGTTATTTATTATTGTCATCACCCTGACACCCTTTGACATTTTGTGGGACACACCGCGACATTAAAGTTTATTAAACAATACAAATTAAATAACAAAGTAGCCAATATCTACTTGCATGTTTTAAATTCATAACAGTTGTTATGTGATGTTGTTTTAAAAGAGTTTAAAAGACCTTAATCAATTTCATGAACATTTAAGCAAACAAAAATGAAAATATAAAAATATAACCCATTTCCATTAATATAGGTACTTTAATTAAACAATTTAAATACGCATAGAACAGCGACAAAAATGAAAAATGTATATAAAAACAAATAATTTAAAAAAAAACAGAAAATCGACTCTGAACATGATGATAGTAATATTTAATTGTACCTGGAATAGATGAACAATTAGGCGTCTGGACACGAAAAAGTGTAAATATACCTAGTATACGTAGACAACTCAAAATCGATCACGCCGATTTGATTTAGGGAATCGTCTCATCACGTCCATTGAATACCGATCCGCGACTGAGTTATATCAATTTAATCGTTCGCATTGAAATTCTAAAGGCGCCGCGACGAATCAATTACTGGGGGTCTTCAGGGGGTCGTCAGGGGGTTTCTGAGCATTCAAATAACGCCCTCCGCCCACCGCTGATAGAATTGTTATTGAAGAATGTGCGTGTGATAGAATGCCAGCCAATAAACTTGTACAAGTGCTCGTTCGAGCGCTCGAAGTGAAGTTGTCATGTTATTCATAACATTATCTAATTTCATTTATTTGTCGACTTATAAAAGTGACAAATAATTGCAAAAACTATGTTAATTGACTTGGATATTTAAGTATCTTATAATTTATTATACCACGCGCCTTCAATGTCGATTTAAAAAGCGGGTGAATACGAAAATTAGGTTCAAACTTTGAACCAAAATTTTATTTTCAATATATAAATTAAATATATGTTTTTACACTTAGCTTTCCTTATTAAACCTACTAAGATTGTCAATTATTAACGTGAAATATGAATTGTGGCAAAATCCAAACTTTCTAAATATGTTTTCATAGACAGTATTTTTTCTTGTAGGCACCAAATATGAAAAATACATAATATTATAAATAGCCACTTAATACCGAGTATTTCTGAATAAAAATTCCAATAGATGACATTCGCTATGAAAAGTGATTACTGGTATAAAAGTCGAACACATAGGGTTTTATGCGCGATCATAAATACGACAAACCTTAGTATATTTACGACCAGCAATTTGATACTAAGTGATAGGACGATAAAATTTATTTCATCTTCACGTCAAACGCAATATTCTAATACGTGTTTCAGATATTAATATATATAACACTTTGGGTAAGCAAATAGCTTAGTACCTACTTAAGATAATATTGATTTATTCATTTCAATAATGCCAAAATTCACAGCTTGCAGGTGAACTCTTCGATTTCGACTGTAGAGGGTCTACAAGTCGACACCTGCTTTAAAAATTTTGTTTTTTATATTGATTGCAGAGTATGGTCTTGGTGTGTACCTAGAGGCGCTAATATAAGACATTCGTTTATCCTCGAGACCAACAACGTATAATTTAACCTTTCAAAGGACTCCTGTACAAGGAATCAGCGCCCCTAGCGGATTATATCAGAACTTGGAAATTGTATGGGCCAATACGGAAACAAATACCAAAACAGTCATATTTGTCGAAACGTAAAAACTCATGGTAAGGGTACTGTCTTGATTAGAGTTAGTTACAGAAGTCTATAGAAGTTTCTACTTATCAGCTACATTAGCATTAAACCTGATACCCGTGACCTAATGGAACTCTAATAGATGCAGACAAAAAAACCTAAAGGGCAAATCATCCTTTTTACCCTTTTATGCGACAGCCGTAAAAAATGATTTTCGTGAAAGCCTTTCAAACTAGAAAACGCGTAAACCGGTCCATCTCTCCACTAGATCAGGGTCCATAATTGTCTCCTCAGACAGGTATGAAAAATTCAAAATGGCGAACGAAAGGCGCACCCCTGAGAATCAAGATACGCATCTTACGGCGGCACAAAATTATGCAAAAAGGTTTGCTGGTCAAAAAAAACTCGAAGGGCATTTTACGATACTGCCACATCAATATTTTATGTGACACCTCTCTCGCTATATAAAATCAATCATTCCGCCTGTCTCTTTACATTCAGACGGGGTACCGTGTCATCATATTTTTATCTCGTATGTAATGCTAATGCTGTATTCTGACGATTTTCCCTATAACTTGTACGATCTGTGTTATATTAGCATAATTCGCTTTAGTGTTGCGAAACGTTTTTCTTGAAAAAATAGTAAAATAGCTTTGAATTGTGGGTTTGCTCATGCTATCATATTATTATTATTTATTTTATTAGTAGTTACTTAAAAGTAATGGTTAATTAATGCTGCCGGTCACAGAAATGCCTCAACTAAGCAATGATATCCTGGTCTTAAGAAAAGATTTGTTGAATTCATCTCCATTAAAAAATCGTTTTAGTAGACGTTTTAAATAATGATTGTCTTTTATTAATTTTTACCAGACCGTAGCCAACTATGGGGTAAAAAATACACTATTAAAAAATCATAAACACAAAAACGCTCAAAAAACTTTGTGAAATGTAATGTTTTTTGAGCGTACGTACGTATCCATTTAAAGCTAATTAGCTATGTGTCTTTCATTCTTTGGCACGCTCTGCAGTCAAATAGCTGTAAGGATTTTAACATAATTATGAGAAGTATGAGAGAGTTGTGTGAGTTACTTGAAGTGCTTCTATTGAAAAAATCAAACACAAGGTGAGGATTCTTTTATTGAATATTCACAAAAAGTGCTAATGCCATAATCACTTCGTACATCTGAGTCAAATAACCTACTATATAATACGTCAATTTGCTTCTAAAGTATTCATTTTTTCGGTCGGTAATTATATAATCCTGGCTTAAGTTAATAATAACTAAGTGACATATAATTATGAATACTTTGTGTGTATGAGTGTAAAGATGTATTGAATAATTATGAATACTGTTGTTTTTACATAGGTAATATATACAAATAAGAAGAGAAATTTGTCAAAATTGTGGAAGTAACATAGGCTATATTAAAGCAGTTAGTTTTTGATTTTATAATAATTTCCTAGAACATTTCACAAATCTTATTGTCATCAAAATAACGATCCTAGTTTACGGTAACGTCGACTGCCTATTACCACACTAACTACAAAACGCTATCAACAAAATCACACACCACATCGCATGACCGTGTATCGTAAGACCCGTCCCTTGGGTATAGACCCATTTATTATTCCACCTAACAATAGTTAGTACTGGACTCTATACGAATTTCCTTTCATATAAGTAGGTATACGTATATCATAGGTATAAAAATATTTTAGCTTTAGATGGCCTTTGATGTACTCTTGTACTGAAATATATTCTAGTGGGTCTTTTATGGTAACTTTTTATATAGCACTGCTGGGCACGTGTCTCCAAAGAAAACCTGCTGCATTTTGATAGATACTTACAGAGTTACGGATTGGTGGAGGAAGGCACTGGTTAGTGGACGACACGTGTCGGATATTTTTAAACATGTATGGTGTTAGATATGATTTTAATAATACTATGAAATGAAAACCACCAAGACAGATTTTCTTTCAGCCACTAGCAGTCACCCATTCACCTACCAACTGAGACTAACGTTCCTTAACTTTATTGCGCTCTTGTGTTTTTGCTAATATTTTTAAACAGGAGTTAAATATGTTGGAATGCCTCTTATAATCAGAGTATACGAACGCCTAACCGTCAGACTTGACGGAAAATGGACAGAAATGTATAGCCCGTTTTTAATATTCGATGTGAAGGTGGTAGAACCCTTTGTGGTTCGACTACGGCGGCACCACCGCCACACCTATCTCTACCTAATAACAGCAGTGTTAGGCGCTGCTGTGTGCCGTTTTTAAGGGTGTGGTAAGGGAGACAAACTTTTCCTAGGCATTCCAGCTTAGTCCTCAGGGGTAGCGGCGCATCTGTGGCCCACCTCAGGTAGGCATATCTAATCCTATCTGTGGTTGATTACAGATGTCCATGGGCGGCAGTAGCCACTTACCATCAGGTGAACTGCATGCTCGTCTGCTACTCGTATATTATAAAAAAAATTCGATGTATCAATTTTCTACCTAACAAAGATCAAAATTTGACAATATTTAGTAGTAGTTAGTTTTTTCAATTAACATTAGGTGGCAACACATTTACGACTTCAATTAAATAAAAGAAAATATTTACTGCCGTTCTCAGCATCGCGTGCTCAGAGCCATCTCGCGGAAAACGAAGATTTACAGAGACAAGCATACAGTTGCTCTGCAATTAACCACATTGATTTGTTACAAACGATATAGGACTTTATAGCCTATTAAAATGCAGTTACCGTAGAGCATATAGGTGGTCAGGTAATTATGGTGAATATTTTAGGGCTAATGCGAATAAGACTTCGAAAACAATTGCTTTATCGAAGAATAAAACAATATTGGAGCTATTATCTAGGTTTTAGAAGTAGTAAAAAGCACAATATATTGTAGTGATGTAAGCAGGCTCTTGTATATCACTACAATACTCATCACGCTCATCACTACAATATAATTATATGCTTTTTTAATATTGAAATGGTGCAGTCCGCATGCTCATTTCCAAACTGATGGTTGAACTGCATGCATGGATATTGCTGCCACTAACAATAGTGATGAAGCCCAAATAAGATTGGACTCCTGGCAACATATACGTTGCTACTCCTAATGACTACGTTGGAATGCCTTGAAAACGTCATCATCATCATCCATTACTGTCCCACTGCTGTCAGAATGAGAAAGATTAGGCCATAGTCCACCGCGCTGGCCAAGTGCGTATTGGTAGACTGCACATACCTTTGAGATTTTTTTTTTGAAAACGTATGTCTTCCTTACCACGCACTCTATTATTAGGCAGAAAAAGGTATGTAAATCTGGGGTCGAATCACAAAGGGTTCTACCACCTTCAAGTGCTGCTCATGGACATCAGTAATATTACAAACCTAAGAATATTTGATAACGTTACTGAATAAATATTCAGCTCCGCAAGAAATCTTGATGGGTGCAAGTGCAGTGATATGTTTATCAGGCGCTGTTCACCTTAATTTTATAAAACAATTTTCTTTGTTTTTTATAGCCTAAATCCGTCTCTTATGGAAAGAAAACGCCCAGCAGATTGACAGTAAAGGTTTGATGACAATGACGATGACGACGATGAAGTACGGAATACAATATCCCTGTACCTACATTTTTCAGTGTTCATAGAATCGATCAGATAGATCAGAAATCAGTTCTTCATAGGATTAGAGTCATACAGTAGGTACCCTTACCATGAGTTTTTACGTTTTGATAAATATGATTGTTTTGGTATTTGTTTACATATCTTTCCATACAATTTCTAATCAGCGCCCCTAGCGGATTATTTCAGAACTTGGAAATTGTATGGGCCAATACGTTAACAAATACCTACCAAAACAGTCATATTTGTCAAAACGTAAAATCTCATGGTAAGGGTACAGGACGCCCACCACAAGCGCGTTACATTAAAGACTATATATACTTAAAGATATATTTACTAGCATTAGGTACATAGCTTCTCAAACATTTCCGACCTTACCGATAGAAACCAATTCGTATAATGGCGCAACGTAACGACTAGCGACAAATAAAACTGAATTTACATCGCATTACCGTACGATAGAGCGATACATGTCGCACGACGCCCGCGGGTGTCGTCAAACTCGATATCGACGATAATTATCGAAAGGTTATCGCTTTAAGAAACGTTTTTATTGCAAACGACACGAGGACGATGCGATTTGTCGTGCCACGATTAGTCACATTATTTACTAAGTGGCCTTTGACTTTGCTTACAAACTTTAGTTGCTTTTGATTTATCCAAACTTTAAATGTTATAAAACTGTCTGTGAGAAAAATATAAATATATTGTATTACCATGGTATTTGGTCAAAATAAATGCTGCTCTTTTTAAAAAATCTTTTCAATATTTTATCTTGCGTGAAAATTTAAAAGAATAATTTTATGACTTACGTAGATTAAATACTTATGGTTTCAACTTTGAGTGAGTATATAAAATATAAATCCAGGTGACATATAAGGTAGAACAGACCAAAATATGGGAGTTAGTAACGTAAAGCTCATCAATTAAAAAATATGTCGTATCGTAGAGTATAAATGTTCCAGCTTGAACATAGGCAGTGGTCGTAAACATTTGTTGCCGTTATGGGCCTTACGGTTTAGTGGCAGTTTGCATGGTACAGTTGCATCCAGCACGTCATCGTCTTACACGATCTCTAATCTATTCTATCTATTTATCGTGACATCCATACCATCAGTTATTTAAAATCATTACTTTTGTTTTATTTTAATTTTGTGTCAAAACTTATCTAGGTACATACATTTTATTTCTTAGTAATCAAATATAAATATAAAATATCTCAAAATCTTAGTTTAATGTTTCACACATATTTATCACTGTTTCTTTATTCTAATTAATCTGACACACCTGAACAAATGTTGATAGTATATTACTGCAAAAGTTTCTAAGGTACTAAGGTAATTAATTTATCATTTAATTTAAAGGCGAAGGAAAATATATAGAGCATTAAATCTACTATTCCGCAATTGATAACCTATTGAACTAAAACTTAAGCCTTTCTTACCTTGCAAGGAGGTCCAGGCCCAGCAGTGGGACAGAAATGAGTTAAAGACGATGAATCGAAAAAGACGCACAGGGGTGCCAGAAAGCGAAATTACCACCAATACACAAACAGACCAACATTTTACGTTTCATTTGGCAAACAACACCAATATGTGATCAAACCACCCCGGTTCTAAATAATCTCGTTATTAAGAACGCACAATGAGCAACGACAAATAAATAAAAATTCACTCAATGGACTTGCGCGACTCCATTGTTCTTTGAATAGTCACTATTGGAAGTCCAAAATGACTTAAGATCTAAAAATACCAACCAAAACTAAAACTTAATTCACAACGCTAAAGATACAATATTGCTTGAGCGAACTCTACGCGATTTTGGCCGAGTATTTTGTCTCTACTACGAGCTCTATCACTTAAAACTTAACCTTACCTTAACATAATTGAGTGCAAATTCCGTCGTAATTGTTTAGCAGGGGTTAGACCGGGGGCTTGCAAAGCCGTAGGCCTATTTGTGTCGGTTTCACACTTACAACAATAGTGTCATGATTCGTGATCCGGGATTATCCGGGACAAGCCCGGGATTAGGTCGCGTTGCGGCAAACAAATAGACGAGAATGGATGACGGAACAAGTGTTACCGCAAGTGTCACTAATGACGTTCAAATTTCAAATTTGGAATTATTTTCGGCCAGTGATTACTTTATAAACAAAGATAATAAATATACTAATTTTGACCGGATTTTATTAATTTTAAAATATGTGCTAAAAATGACAAAATAAAATGTTGAAAAGTGTACATTAAATAAAACAATTTATTTATTAAATAAATTATGGGAAATTAAATTAACCATAATCATTTTCATCAATTTAAAAATGAAAATTAAAAATCTGTATATTCTGTACAGCAAAAGAAACTGATATACGAGTAAAGCAATTAAACATAGGTACATAGTCAACATTGTAACACCTTCAAGTGTTCACTGTCTTAATTGTTTCCACACCCCATTTGAGAAACCACTTAAGAATGACCTCTCTTCATATATGAAAGACAGTGGCACAACAGTAAATCGAAATTATGAAGCTTTACCTTCATATTTATATATCATATTCATTCATAAACAGTTTATAATCCGATGGAATGGGTCGGATTATAAAAAGAATCAATTCTTGAACTTTTTATATTCTGATTCTTGAAAATGATAACTGTAGTTTCTAGTCCAGACAAACAAAACATTAATCATACTGCTACTTGTTTAACATGAAGATATATTCAAAAATATTATTTCTGATTAACATAAGAATATTAAATTAGTTATATATATATAGTCCAGACAAACAAAACATTGATCATACTGCTACTTGGTTAATATGAAGATATATTCAAAAATATTATTTCTGATTAACATAAGAATACTAAATTAGGCGAATTTCATTTTAAGCGCCAGATTTTTTTTCATTAATAATTTATGTGTATGATGCTGTAGGCGAAGACACGTTAATAGAAAAATCTATGAAAAAACTACGTTTGTCACCACGTCCATATTATTAGATTGAACTTCTATTTTATTTCTTTGATTATATTATTGTAGTATATATTTTTTTCTCTTTCCAGTAAATTATTTTTAAGTTGGGCTTTTTATCTACCTTCTCGAGCTTTTTGTTTTTATAGTAATTTGTTTATTTGGCCACATTCATATTTATCCATACTTTATTGACGCTTCTTACATAGTGACCATAGGTTTTTTTTTTAATATAATATAGGAATAGCAGACGAGCATGCAGTCCACCTGATGGTAAATGGTTACTGTCACCCATGGACATATACAATCAATCCCAAATATGATTAGATATTCCTACCCGAGGTCGACCACAGATGCGCCGCTACTCCTGAGGACTAAGCTGGAACGCGTTGGAATAGTATGTCTCCCTTACTACACCCTGCAAACCAGAACACAGGAGCGCTAGACACTACTTTTAATAGGCAGAAATAGGTGGAGTGGTGCCGCCGGAGTTGAACCTCAAAGGGGTCTACATTATCTGGTCATATCAATGTGTCCTACGCTAATTAATCAACCTGTACTCGCGTAGACAGTCGGATTATGCTATTGTATCGGCTTTAAACGCGTTTGTTAGAGCTAGATATTAATTAAGCTATGGGTTATGGGTTTACGTGGCTATTAACGTGACGCGTGTTCTAATGGTTAACAGAAATGTGTAATCATTGTTACATTCGTGTGAGTTAATGGGAACGGAAACATTTTTTCTTTTTTTTTTTGTAATATTTATTTAAATGGATATTATTTTGCACGTTATTTTTTTATTTGACACAAATGTAGACATATTAAGTTAAATCACATACTTGCATAATAATTAGTAGAATTGGCATAAGTAAAAATATTTCAGTGAAGTTAGTAAAGAATATTTACTTATCCCTGAGTTACATTGTGGACTCGGTAGGCTGGGCATAGGAATCCGAGATCTACCCTAAGCAGTCGTATTAAGTAATAAAAGTAAATGTATGTCCTATTTTGGTACTTTTTGATTATGCATGGCTCTATGTATAGAATCCACATTCCACACCGCTAAAGATGATCCTACTTGGGAGGTATAAATGAAAATCAGTATATACTTCATGTCAAGTCACCAATCTTTCTCATTGTTGGTGGCGGATGCCCAAAGATTGATCTAAACTCTAGCTGAGTGAATGTGTCACGACGTGTCATTTGTCGTACAAAAGCACATATAGTCACTAACACACACATCTACAAGGAAAATCTCAACAGAAACCCCGAGCAAATTAGTAACAAATCACCAAGAGGTTCGCGTCAGCCCAAGGAAACCGACAAACAAATCCCATTCTATTTACTCCAAAAAGAACCCAGAATAAATTCGCATCGCCGATTTTCCATTACTGCCTGTCTGCTGAAACCGCTAACGATCCCAGCGTCCTCTGCCCCGTCTCTTTTTAACTCGTTACGTAAATATACATCCGTCCCTTTCGCACTCTAGTGTGAAATCAGTCCGACAAATTAAATCCCGCCTCAGATTATTACATAGCTCAGTGACTGTTCATAAATAACCCGTAGGGAGGAACGCAGCGAAAATGTACTGAACGCGCCCGTTTCGAGCAGCAATTTGAATTTAGAATAGAATTTTTATTATGCTAGCGGAAATTGTTTTACAAAGCACCTTTCGCAATAAAACGTTTAAAGTAACTGTTTTATTTCTATGTTTTAAAAAGTATCACTTAAAGTCAATTTTAACAGAATTTTGTGTGAAGTCTATTGAATATATGGTTACAATATATCACAATATGTTAGGGTCTTCTAAGCCCTTTAAAACTGAACACAGTAAGTCATCCAAATAACACCACGGCAGAAACAGGGTTGACTTTTTTAAAAATGGAATAATACTTAACATAGTGTTTTATCATATCTTTGTCATCTATTTCAATGGAAATTAAAATAAAAAAGTGTGTGTGTGTCAGCTACGACGCACGATTGGAGTTTACTCCTTACGAATGATAATTATGATATATATCGAATAGAAAAAAGGGTAGGTAAATGAACGCATCTGCTAAAATGATAAGAGAAACAAACATATATCTGTAATTATTCGGATTATTTATATTACTTCAATAATGCGTATTACATAAAGTATGTTACAAAATAATATAAAATAGCGCCATCTAGTGGCAAGTTTTATAAATTGTAAGTTTGCAAGTTTATCAATCTATGTATTTTGGTTCCAAATATTATAATGGTAACTTAATATAATTGTTTATATTAATATAATATAATTATTTATATTTAAAACAATGTTAAACGTTTTATAACTTAAAACTTAATAATTATAATTTCTTTGCCATCTATAAAATATCCTTGTTGCAATTTACGGATGAAATTTATATGAGACTCAATAAACATGTTATTATATGTAATTTGGATTGTTTCTGAATGTTTTATAATTCTAGAATTCATTTAAAACGTATTGCTAATTTTATATAACTTATTTTGAACATAATTAGCAATAATTCTGTAATAAATATTAAATAATACTGTTTTGATTTTGCCCGTTTATCGTTGATAGATGGTGCTGATCAATAATGCATCCTTTTTTATAAGTTAAATTAATATATCAGTAACTTACAAAAGCCTCTTTATGTTAAAAACTTATTTTGCTAATATTATATCTTATTCAATTGCTTACTGATTTTATATGTTACTCTTCTTTAAAAACGTTCATAAAAGATTGTTAATCATATTATGGCGCCAATGTTCATATTTTTCACAGTGTTTATAAATGATCAAACCTATAACTTAATTTATGCAAAAATGTAAACAAATTAGTTAATGACGTTTTAATGTTTTATATATTGCTAATTATTTTTATTGTAATAATTACTTTCATATGGGATTTGAACTTACTGTATTTTAAATTAATAAAAGCACTCTTGATTCATATTTTGGTTTCCGTTACGCCTCAACTTTTCGTGTTACACTTGATTTTACTCCTCATAAAATTTCCGTACCGGGCCTTATAACTCAAATCGTTTCTTAAGGAGTAAACTCCAAAAGTGAGGACTATTAATCGGTAACTATACGATTAGGTAACAGGTACGTAACGATACTCATGATAACCTTTGATACAATCTAGTATAACCTTTACCCTTGACAACTTTTCGGTTCTGAAAATTGCATATAGGAATTGTCAATATATTTGTTCTCAGTTAAAAAAAAAAACAAAATATTTACTGACACTGAGTTGATAAAAATTACTATGCGCAAGTCGCAGTGAAGCAGTGATATCCTAGTGGTTAAGAAACTCGGCCTCTCGATCAAGGGGGCCGAGGTTCAAATCCCAGGCCTCTGATTTTTCAAAGTTATGTGCGTATTAGAAATTAATTATCACTTGCTAAACGGTGATGTAAAACATCGTGAGGAAACCTGCATACCTAAGAGATTTAAAAAAAAATCTCAAAGGTATGTGAAGTCTACCAATATGCACTACGCCAGCGCGGTGGACTATGGCCTAATCCTTCTCATTCTGAGAGGAGACCCCTGCCCAGCAGTAGGACAGTAATGGGTTGTTGATGATGATGATGATACGCAAGTAGCAGCAGATGTGGAAGTTACTACTCGCACGGCGGAACGGTCACCATACCTAATCCAGAACATAACTCTAAATTCATCATTTAATTACTTGCCTAACCGGAAATTGAAACCGGAACTGTAAGAGGGTTACAGTTCAAACTGGCTGCCTGGCCGGGAATTGAATCGAGAACGCACTGCTTTTCAGACTGGTATGATGGTCAGAATGTCTGTTCCACTTTGTCGTCAATTTATAACATTAGATATCTGGATATCATGTAGGATCGACCGTTTCCAAAACTACCTATAAAAAATAGACTCCGAATTTATCCATTCGTGATATTCGAGAGCCCCACATTGGGGCGGATTGGGGCTCCGGGGCGTGCATACCGGGGCGACGCGACGACGCGCAGTTATATTATGTCCGTGATTTATTGCATCGAATTCTCGCCGGTAATTAGTGCGTGCCCTGTCCCAGTGGCACGGAAGCTTAATCGGGGGTTAACTTTATTCAACAATTAACAATGGTTTAACTTTTAATACATCGTGTAGAAGTGAATGCTGTAGTTTTTTGTAACTAATTACACTTATTTTCAAAAGTACTAGTATGTTTTGGCGTTAAGTTGTATACGATAGAGATTTTCCTATATACCTACGTAAGTTCTAACTTATTACGAACAGAAGGCTATGCTTCTTAAATAAATATAAATAAATAATTTTAAATATTAAGTTTATAATTTTATGCATTAAAAACACACAAAATTGTTGTGTGTGAATTTTGGTTTTCCATTGATTGTTTGCCTTAAATAATACCACTGACTGACTACTAGGTATTCGTGTGACTGAAACATAAAGTTCAACGACGTCGTCAATCCATTATTATCCCACAACTTAACTAAGCACGGGTCTCCTCTCTGAATAATTAAATACAAGGTGTGTTTCTGGGATCTATACATCAGAGCCCATCATTGAGAGGTGGTGTTACAACCATCACGCTATCACTGCTTTTGAATTATCTGTACATCTTTATTCAAATAGAACAGCTGTTTTTTTCACGCTTTACGCTTTTGTAAAGATTTACATCATTATTCGCCATCATTGAACTGGTGACCATATTCCGGCTTGTGTCACGCTCATTAAACAACCGTTTAACAATAACTAACTACGTTTAGTGCAACCGGGCCCCAGATTACCGGATTGAGTTTAATCGGACGCCGGAACGCCATCAATAACAGAGTGCGTTAATTGAACTCCTAGTTGCCGGGTATATTTCAAATATCCGGGCTCCGGTTAAAGCGACGTGCATTAATCTACTGCGGTTCAGCTGATTGTGGAACTATTAAAAGGTAGAACTACTTATCACTTCAAGTCATCACTAACTGAAGTTGGTAGAAGCATTTGAGCTTACACTCCAGTGGTACCACCGCTACCTGTATTTCTGAATTAAAATGTCAGCTTTAAACGCTGCCGTGTTATTGTAAAAAGGGAAGAAGTTAGCAAGACGTGTATGACTAGACAGTCAATTTTAGTTATCAGGAATAACAAAGCATAATTGTACAGCCGACCTCGACAACCTATCTGCAATAGGTGAACTACATGCTCATTTACTACTTTATCATAAAACACACGTTTCGATATCAAAAATAGTTTTTACCTAGGTATCTTTATAATTGTTAGATTAAGGGCATCAGTTCCAAATTAATTAGTTGCATGTTATGTCGAATTAAATTAAGAATTTTATTATACTAGTCCTCATGTGTGGAGTTTCCCAAAATAACTATAACTAGTACGGAAATTAAACATAATTATTCCAACATTTTCGTCTCTACCTTAACGGAATATTAAAATAAAATGGGTGGAACTATTATAACCCTTTGTGGTTCGACTCCGGCGGCACCACCACCACACCTATTTCTACCTAATAACAGCAGTGTTAGGCGCTGTTGTGTTCTGGTTTGCAGGGTGTGGTAAGGGAGACAGACTTTTCCGAGGCGTTCCAGCTTAGTCCTCAGGGGTAGCGGCGCATCTGTGGCCGACCTCAGGTAGGTATATCTAATCCTATATAGGGTTGATTACAGATGTCTATGGGCGGCAGTAGCTTAAACAATATTTAACCATTTATTTAATATTTACTATTTGAAAACATTTCATTATATCCATTACCTCTTGGGAAATTGGCAACGGAGGCTGTCACTGCGAGATGAAGCTCTCCAATACATCGCCGCCAAATCTTAATCCAATACTCCGCGACAGCGAATGATTTATACAGCCAGCGATCTGCTGATCAATGGCGCTAAAATGCTGCATGCTATGGTCTAAAGACCATTAGGTATAGCATAGCATACAGCATTAACTAAATGACTACCTTATATCTAATATAAAAAAATAAAATAAAAAATAACTACTTTATTTCAGGCAACTAAGGATCCATAATATGTGTTAAAATAGTAACAGATTACTTAGAAGCTATGTTAGTATTATAAAAGCCACTTGTAGTCTGTAGGTATGGAATTGGGTTAATCACGCTGATGGTCCGGGGTTTGAGACCAGGTATGCATTTAAAATTTTCGTTATGCGTATTAGATTTTAATCCATATATCGTGAGAACATCTCCATTAAGTGACTGGTCGTAGTGGAGTAGTGGTAGTGTGTGATGGATATAAATATGGTAAAAGTAAAAAGGTACTTATGAAATGGTTCTTCGTGGTTCTTGGGAGAATTATTTTATATTTAAAATTTTATGTGAATATAAACCCTGTATTGATTTAATACTTATAAGACAATTTCAAAGTAAATTAACCTATATAACTTAACTTAAAACTTACATATAAACTTCAAATGTCAATTCCTACACTCGAGATTTGTTATCGATCAACAAAATAGCGCACTAGCTAGCTGTTCCGCCGCCCACACTAGTCACAAGCAACATTTTAGCGCCCCAGCGTTAGCAATACACTCTCCGTGTACACCTGAGCGCAATCACATTATGCCGCGCTCCGACGACTAAAGGATTTTTATCCCATCCTAGATATTGGTTCGATGTGTATGTTACACATGTTGCAAGGTTTTGTATATCACACCGGGGATGTAACTCAGTGGTAGAGTGTCTGCTTCGCATGCTGAAAGTCCTGGGTTCAAATCCCAGCATCTCCATCTGTAATAGATTAGCCAGGTTTTGCCCAGTACTGTGGAATATCGCATATGACGCGGTCTTGAGAACGGTGCTCCCGGATGGAGTGAGCATCACCTGCTACGCCGATGACACCCTTGTTCTTACAGAAGGGTTGTCTTATACGAGAGCGGTTCGGCTAGCGGAGATCGGGGTGGCACGCGTCATAGCGAAGATCCGCGGGTTGGGCCTACAGATAGCGTCCCAGAAGACCGAGGCGATTTGGTTCCACGGCCGCAGGCCGATAATCGAATCAGCTGAAACCTCAGTGCGCGTCGGTGAAACGGACATCCGGATAGGCAGGTACATGAAGTACCTTGGCCTAACACTGGATGGCCGCTGGTGCTTCGACGAGCATTTCGACCGTCTCGTCCCCCGAATCCATAAGGTAGCGGGTGCTTTGCACGGACTGCTGCCGAATCTCGGGGGACCAAGGGAAGAAGTCCGCCGCCTCTACGCGGGTGTGATACGCTCGATTGCGCTCTACGGTGCGCCGGTATGGTCGGACAAATTGTCTGCCAGCCGGCGCCGTGCACGGAAACTAAATTCCGCGCAACGTACGATCGCAATCAGAGTCGCCCGTAGTTATCGTACCATATCGTACGAGGCGGCGACAGTCTTGGGGCGGTGTCCGCCGCTAGACATTCTGGCGGATATGGACGCATGGGTCTTCCATAAGATCCGCGACCTCCGTCAGAGGACTGAACCTTTCGACGAAGAGACGATCGGAGCGCTTCGTAAGAGAGCCAGATGGCGCGCTCTGAGGTGCTGGCGCGAACGGCTTCAGGAGCCTAGGAACATACGCCAAAGGGTGGTTGACGCTATCCTACCGAACTTTCGGGCCTGGCTGAAGAGCAGGGGTAGAGTGACCTACCGCCTTACTCAGATACTCACCGGACATGGCTGTTTCGGTGAGTATCTGAACAGGATACAGAGAGAGGAGATGGCCCAGTGCCATCATTGCGGGCACGACGAGGATTTCGCACAGCACACGCTGCAGTACTGCCCAGCGTGGGAGTCGCAGCGGCGGGTCCTCGTCGAAGAAGTGGGACCGGTTCTCTCTCCGTCGGCCATCGTCGGGGCGATGGTTCAGCACAGCGAAGCCTGGAACGGCATGATCACCTTCTGCGACGTTGTCATGTCCGCGAAGGAAGACGCCGAGCGAGCAAGGGAGCGCGCTGAACCCGCTCGGAGAAGGAGTCGCCGCGGGCGTACGTAAAGGGCCCCGGCGCTGTGTCCTTGTAGTTTCGGGACCAGAATAGGGCTACGGTATCCCCTGCCTGTCGTAAGAGGCGACTAAATGGGGGCTTCCGGGGTTGCGGGTGGCAAGAGTGGGAGCTCGAACCGCCCAGCCAGCGGCCCCGGGAAGGACGGCGGTATGTGTGGTCGCATACCTTCGTACGCACCAGACGGTGTGGCGAGCGCCAAGCTCACCTGGGCGGAGCCCGACGGGGCAACGCGCTAAGAGGGCTCCGGTTGCGTTCCTTTGGAGATCCCGGAGCCCTCTACGCAGCGCCGAGGACGGCCACCGGGGGGGTTTTAGTGCGGTAAGAATCCCACAAAACCCTACGTCACTCCCACGACACTGGGTACCTTTTGAAGGTTTCCCCCTCGTAAACAAAAAAAAAAAAGGTTTTGTATATCATAGATCATAGAAAACGTCTTCTACACTCATAACTTCATGTTAAGATTCGCTGCATACGAAGTGCCGCAGTCGAATCATAAGAGCTTTACCTCCTTAACGCTTAACCTCCGAATTTGATTCAAAGACAAAAGAAGAATAAACAGAAATAGAAGATAGATTTTCGTAATGATGCCAAGCAGGAAATATTATTAAAATGTTTATAAAAATATATACATTTTCATAAAACAAATATTTTCATAAAAAGACAGAACGCGAATCGATTTTCATTTTCTCTGCCTGTAATAATGTGTTATTTCTACCTAATAACAGCAGTGTTAGGCGCTGCTGTTTCGTTTTGAAGGGTGTGGTAAGGGAGACAGACATTTCCGAGGCGTTCCAGCTTAATCCTCAGGGGTAGCGGCGCATCTGGGGCCGACCTTAGGTAGGAATATCTAATCCTATCTGGAATTTATTACAGATCTGGTGGATTATCTATATACCTATTTAAACTTTAATCACATACCTACAAATCAAGCGAAGTTAGAAAATTAAACCAAAACCAAACCAAGTAATAGAACTTTTTGTAAATTACCAAAATAAAACAAAACCCAATTAGTTTTATTAAAACAAAACTCATAAACAAAAAGCTAAAGAAAAACGCAAAAACTCGACAAAGGGGAGTCAACTGTCCAAACCCTTTGCCAATTCATTGTGCGAAAAAAGACAGAAAATAATGGCAAGAAACAGTCAGGTCCGACGATCATTTGTCGTTCAGCGGGTAGATTACGTTTGAAATGAAAAGTGGGTAGTTTGGAAACTTTTTTCATCGTACTCTCGGTGTCTCGGTCGTAAATACTTGTCGGGGGTAGGATGACCATCTTAAAATAAAATTTCGGGCTATGTAGTCGAATAGTTAACACGATTAAACTGACTAAATAGTCCAGAAAAAAATTAAAGCATTTATGACTGATGGACATGAGTCGTCGTCAACTTATTACCTACTGATTAACTGCCGGGCATGGGTGTGTCAGAAATAGAGAGATTAAGGGCAGAGTTCATAACTAAGTCAGTACATAAAGCCAATCTTTGAGATTTTTTAAACTCGCAAGTGTTTAGGTTCCCTCAAGTTGTTTTACTTCAGCTTTAAAACGAATATAATTATATCATTTCCGATAGGTAGGTACTCAGAAAAGGAAAAAAAAAAAAATTTCGAAGTGTTCCCACCACGTGCCCCCGAAACTTAGGTATGAAATAAATAAATAAGTGTGTTTTAAGGTATCTAACTGCATAATTAAAAATTAAAGTTACCGTAAAAAAACATTTTTACCTTTCACAGTCAGAGTTTCAAAATGAATTTGGATTTTTGTTCCGTTTGTAATATTTTTTATTGAACTATATAAATTAGGGTCCGTTTAACACCATTTTCATGGGGAACCTATTTTGAAGGGGCATAGATAGCTCGCGACAACCCTTGACTGATTTGCATTGCTGACAGCGCCACCCTATTGCGTTGCGGCGTTATTATGAACTGACATAAGATAGTCGTGGCGCCCTCTGTATTGTATCCTGCTGTAAATTCAGGCATATCAAAGATTTACAATGTCAAAGCTTTAAGATTCCTTATTTATGCAGAAAATAATTGCATTATCGTGGTAAATAACATATTTCGGAGCGTTTATTTGTGAATAGTACCTACATCCAATATAATAATATAGGCACTGAAGGAATTTTTCAACGATTATTTCGACAAATAGCGTAAAATTATTTATCTTCTATAAATAACTGCTAAGTTGTCAAACTATTGCAAATGGAAGTAATGGTAAGTAAGTAGGTACAGGGTTAAAGAATAAATGGAAACAAGTATACAATACGGGTGCCATTGTTGCCAATGGAGATCTGTTATAAATACCAAATAAGATAGACGATCTACCTGAAGTCTGCCATAGATGCTCTAATTCTTACGACAGCATATCTATGCCTTACCAACATATCTACGTTATTCAAACCAAAACACAGCAACACTTTACAATATTGACACAATGTAGAGACAGGTGAGACGGAGGTCGCGATGTCCTTGTAGTTCCGGGACCAGAATAGGGCTATGGTATCCCCTGCATGTCGTAAGAGGCGACTAAAAGGGGGCTTCCGGGGTTGCGGACGGCAAGAGTGGGAGCTCGAACCGCAACAGCAACCCCGGGAAGGACGGTGGTATGTGTGGTCGCATACCGTCCTGAACACCAGATGGTGTGGTGAGCGTCAAGCTCACCTGGGCAGAGCCCGACGGGGCAACGCGCTAAGAGGACTCCGGATGCGTACCGTTGAATATCCTGGAGTCCTCTACACAACGCCGAGGACGGCCACCGGGGGGTTTTACTGCGGTAAAAATCCCACATAACCCTGTGCCGCTCCCACGGCACCGGGAACCTTTGAAGGTTTCCCCTCGTTAAAAAAAAGAAAGGTAAGACGGTGGTGGCTATGGATTTAAAACGATGACTACATTTTAACGTCTAATATATTTACTTAGAATGCCTTGCCGTAACTGCACTGAGATCTTAAATAAATAAATATATTTACCTATTAAGCCCTAAGCATCCCCGCGCAAACCAAACACAATTCGTTTTTTCACCGACAGTTGGTGAACAAACGATTTGTCCCCCGTCGCCTATATTGCGACAAGACGAATGGTTTGTTGAACAAGTCGCTACATAAAATATTCACATCGAATGAGATCTGTGTTTTGAAATAGTTTTACCGTTGTTTTACAATGATTTTTTTTAATATACGTACAGATTATGCGTGCGGTTCCATATAACGTTGAACAGTGTTTCATTAGTGTTACTTTTATTGCTTAACGAGCTTTGTTAGTTTCTATGTATACCTGTTTGGAACATATCTTGCACTTAAACCTTAACAGGTAAGGATTATCATCCCTACTAGTAGCAATCGTTCATGCAGTCCACTTGATGGTAAATGACTACTGCCCATGCAAAAACGAACTACAGATAGTTTCCAGTTAGACTCCTACGTGAGTTTGGCCTCAGGTGCTTTGCTACCCCTGGTTGAAAAGCCTCGGGTGAGTATGTCTTCCTTACCACACCGTTCAAACCAGAACACAACAGCGCTAAACATTGTTGTTATTAGGCAGAAATACGCATGGCGGTGTCTCCAGAATCAAACAACGGGTTTTACCGCCCTCTTACATATAAACGGATACGGATCTTTCGATTCCGATTGCAAATATAATGCTGTTGGAATTCCCGGCATATGTAATTCCCCTCTCATTTAGGTAACCTATTGCATTCTGGGTCAATGAAGGTTTTATTGACTCAGAATTGTCAGAACAGTGTCCTATCTTGCAACAGAACTATGTCAAGGTGTCATCTTTCAACTTGAGCGCACTTTTCCTCAAATAAGTGGTAGGTAATAAACTAGTATTATGTACTTGAGAAGTGACAGTTCTGTGATATAGGTACTTCTTTTATTATATACCTCCTCTTCGTCACCGTCTCTTACGAAAGAGAATAGTTGTTATAAGAAAAAAAATGACTTAAACTTGTGTGCGTGGTCCGGCACGCACTTGTCCGCCTTTTGACACTTTCTCTCAACTATTTTAGTTAGTTATAAGTAGTTATCATTCTGAAATCTTGTAACATGTAGAGATAAGCCCGTAATTAATAATCAATCTATCCAATTTAACGATCAAATTTTAACAATACGACTAGTTTGAAGAAATTGACAAAATGTCGTAATGAATAATTTGATAGATGATAATTCATAACGGGTAATAGTGAATTACTTTTATAGGTGAAAGGTAGAAAGTGATTGTAACTATCACAGCTACAGACAAGCGGTTCCATGGTGTAATGGTTAGCACTCTGGACTCTGAATCCAGCGATCCGAGTTCAAATCTCGGTGGAACCTGCCTTTTTATGTTTTCGTTTATTTGTTTTAATTATTATATTATTCAAAATAATTTAATAAAAGTTTGTGTAAGAAAATTAAATATAGATTTCATATAGACATATTATGTCTTTTTACAATTTTAAATAACAGTCATTATTAAAGCTTACTTGTAAGGTTGTGCAAATGATTGTATGGTTAATTTTATTTTAGCAACTAATAAGACTAAATACTTAAATTAAAATAATCTTGAATGCCATTGAAAATTTTATGGCATTTGTAGACAAAGGTAAAGGACACAAAAAGTATCACAGAATATTGTATCTCAATTAAATTAAATTAAACTAAATTCTTTTCACGTGTCAGTAATGAAACATACCCTTGATTTTTCTATTCCATGATACCATCACTTCGCAATATTTCTTTCATATTAGTAAAAGTATATCGAAGACATATAAATATCCTGAATTAGTATAAGGTTCCTAAGTTCCTATATAACAATTTATAAACCTAGCAAAAGACCTTGGAAAAAACTGCCATCGCAGCGAATGATTAGTCAGTAGAGAAAGATTTTAAAATACTCGTACGAAGCAAGGTTTTTGTTTTGATTTCGTATTTGCAAAAAATAGGTTTTAGGTACGTAAAAAATTCAAAATGCTTCGTTTTTAATGTACTTTCTACTAAATATAAAATATAGTTTTTCCGTCTATTACTTATAGGTACCAATTTTTGTTTTATTTGTTAAAAAATGGCATTACCTTAAACAAGATATAAATACGCGTGGATAATGAGACAAGTGTCTCATAGTCCTACGGTGACACAATTTACGTTTCAGATCCCAGCATCCATTACCTGTATCTTTATCTCCGGCGCGGGGCACTCCTCGGGTATTGGTGAGAAACAATATTTTATACCGGCCGCTAAGCGGTCGCCTAAATGTATGCAGCGCATGTGAGCATCGATCTGATGTAAACAGTGTTATGTTGTAGAGACGTGTCTTACGATTTCCTTTTTCACATTTATTATTTAATTAATAAGAACGGTTAAGCGAGTTTACTAAGTAATAAATAAATAATAAATTAAACTAATAATAAAAATGAACACTATTAAACTAACGTAGAATAAGCTTTAAAAATAAAAATTAATTATAGGCTAATCTTCAACTTAAACTCAATATTTTGCTTTATCCTATTGGAGCGCGTATTTTACTATGGAGGGATAGGAGAATCAGAATCTCTAAGCTAAACCTGATAGGCCTACTATAAATGTATAATTATTTAAAAAAAATGGTCGATAAGTACAAATTGAATCTAGAATTTACAATGCAAAAATACTTGCATCTCACATAGATAGATCAGTAGTAATAAATATACTTAATCTAGTATTTAAACATTACATATACTTTTCAAATTATGAGCTATTAATTTTCTCGATTTGTTTTTTTATAAATTTAAATGCTAATAAGATAAGATGCTTAACAATGAACTCCAAATAAGATTAAGTCTAACCTGAAATCAGCAACAGACGCGTTGCTTGCGTTAGGAGGAAATCATTACACCCCAGTGCAGTTATATGATAACATCATAAAATGTGGCGATAATACTGCCGCTGTCCATTCCCGAAATATTACAACACCTTTAAAAGTAACTAGATATAAAATTCTTAAGCCAAATGTACCTATATCTTAAGATAAATATCACAAAACTATATCGTCTGTACCACCCATCTTTCTGGGCATCACATTAAATATTGACAAAATAAAAATGTAGAATACGGTTGGACGCGTTATGGCGACTTCGGCTAACCGCCAAGGAGCCATTCCATTTTCGAATGTTTCCCAATAAATATCTTATCGGGTTACAATGAGGGATAAACAGAACGCTTGGGACCGCTGCGCCACTCCCCAAATATTAAGTATGTTTCGACCGCGACGATGTTTGTCTATAAATATTTTTATGATTTTAAATTTTTATGATTTTTGCATAGATTAGTAAAGATCACTCACTCTTAACAAGAATATGTACCCAGTTTTGAGAATTGAAATAGTTGCGTAAAAAAGTTTTGCCACGTCTCCGTGCTAAAATGTCCCAAAAATATATGAAATAATTATTTATTTATTATGTATATTACGCAGTATTAGTTATTTATTCGTAAATTTTCTGTAAAAATGTTTTAATTTGTAAAGAATTCACAAAAATAACTTACTAATAAGCCGTTTGTGGCTTCATTCAATTTCAAGGCGGCGAAGTATCTTTACTAATCTATGGATTTTTGTAAAGTGTCTATTAAGATGGATGTGACTCTCGATTCTTATTAAAGTTCATTTATTTAATTATCTTTGGATAGAATCACATTAAAAAAAGAAAATAGCTGTGGTTTGTGATTCGGTAGGTACAGATTAAAATATAACATCTATTTTTTTTAAATATGAACATAAATATTTTTTATATAATTTTAATGTACAAACATAGATTAGTAAAGATTACTCACTCCTAACAAGAAAATGTACCTAGTATTGAGAATTGAAATAGTTGCGTAAAAAAGTTTTGCCACGCTATGTAAATTATCTACACAGTATTCGATATTTATTCGTAAATTTTCTCTAAAAATGTTTTTATTTGTCAAGAATTCAAAAAAAGAACTTACTATAATAAGCCGTTTGTGGCTTCATTCAATTTCAAGGCGGTGAAGTATCTTTACTAATCTATGTGTACAAACAACATTTTAAGATTATATTATGTTTAATACCAAATACCTTTATCGATGTCCGAAGTTTTAAATAAAATATTGGGTTACTTTTTTGTTGGTTGTAACTCTTGTAACTTATGTTGTCTGTTACTATTTTGACATCTATCAAATTATGAAGACGTAGGTGTCCGATTAGAATTTTGCTTATGCCGTTCTTTAAGGTTTCACCCATCTTTCTGTCCTATACTAGAAGTGGTGGTACTTTTAAATTGAAATAATATATTGAAAATTTCACATAGGTAATATAGATAAATCGGATATTATGCGCCTTTTGCAAGACATCCTAATAATAATAATAAAACACTGAAAGGTTAATAATAAGCGGCGCTTGTAGATAAGGCTTTTTAAACTTGCTGTGTCAAGTAACGCATCTTCGATTAAGCAACTTGCTTCATTTTCATCTCTTTGATTAAAACAATAATTAATAATTAAAACCGGCCAAGTGTAGCTCAATATTATACTAAAATTATGCCATTATAGATAATAAAACATTGAAAAACAATGAAACAGAGGCAAAGGGAAAATAATTGTTTTTAAGGTTTTATTAAAAAGAAATTAAGAAAAATAACATTACAATTATAACAATAATTATTCCCAAAAGAAAAGTGATAAAAAGCAAAAAGATAGGTTCCACCGAGATTTGAACTCGGATCGCTGGATTCAGAGTCCAGAGTGCTAACCATTACACCATGGAACCGTTCGCAATGAAGTGTCAAAAATACCGTACCTATTTGTAGTGAAGCTCTTGGCAAACGTTTAATGTCGTGTTTAATTTTATATTTTTTGGCACATGAATACATTCTTTTTTCATTTTTATTCGCTTATTAAAAACAATATGTAAGTAGCTAATGTATTAATTTAAGAAAGAACAATTCAAATGAGACTTATCTCTTTCATAAAAATAATTTATTGTTTAGATAATAAATATGATGACGATATTATGAATTTATATGTAAAATAAAAAAAAAACATTAATATATTTGTGCCCGAAAAAATAAAAGAAGCCGTTGTAAACGTTAATTAGATAGCACTTGGGTAGTTAGGTAAATTACACGAGTAAAAATATGATAAATATTTAAAATGTCACAGGTAGAGAAGCTGTTGGTCTGATACAGAAATTGCATTAATCAAAAAATCACGCGACATCTACCAGTGATTTTGAATTGCAGCCTGTTTAATTAACCCATTTTCAACCCCAAACTAGTAATAATGATATTAAAAAAACACCCAATTTACGTCACTCAACCGTCAAACCCCGCCTATATTAACCCCAAACAGGTGAAAACCCCGATAACCTAGTAAGGCAAGGCGGTCTCCAGGGCATACTAAACTTTAATGAAAAAGCATCAAATTTCCTAATTGACGAGAGCGTGCCACCGTGCCTTGCCTTCGGGGAGTCACAATTTATTAATCAGAAATAATAATTCACAGTTAATGGGGATGTGCGGTGGACAGATAAGCATCGCACTCGCAATCGGAAGGGTTAAGCTCGGTGCCACTGACACTGATCAAACGTGACTTAATGCGTTGTCAAGGTAAACAAACGTCAAGTCATGATTAATAATATTGTTTACGATAACGTTTAAAGTAGTATAGTAATGTCAAAAGGTCTGAATACGATTTACAATAATAATTCATATCCACGCATATTAATTATCCATACGTATCTACACATATATATCGACACGCGAAAAGCAACGATAATATAATGAACGGCTAGATAGCTATATACATTAGGGTGGAGTGAAAATTTTTTTTTTCGTATTGTTATCGGAATATCTGTAAAAAGTTGCTGTTATTGTTCACAAATACACACACAAAATTTTATTTAGCACATAATAAATTTAGAGGTGCCCCCAACATCATGAACTCTAGAGAAATTTGCAAAATATTGTCAAAAAGCACCAACGTCTAATATTGTCATATTACCGTTAAATAATATTATATAAAAGAATACAAGGAATGTATATGTATGGCAGAAAAGATAAGACTTTAGTTTGTATTCAGAAGGAAGGCAAATTTTATAGAAAAAGAGTAACAGAAGACCATTATGTGATTTTATCAGAGCCAGGAAGTAATTATTTCGGGCATGTTACGTGTGAGTCGGGAACTGCTAAAAGTATTGAAACTATCATAATAAATCATTTGAGAACAAAATCGGTGGAATTGGATAAAATAGTGGTTGTTGGTTGCGATGGTACAGTCTTGAATACAGGTTTCAAAGGAGGTGTTATTCATTATATGGAGGTCTTCCTCCATATAATGAATAACACCTCCTTTAACTTAACAAACCATTACAACGGTTTGTTTGCCAGTTACATTCGAATGAGTTACCATTGCGACATCTTTTATTGCATTTGGATGGAATAACTACAGGGCCTAAATGCTTTTCAGGTCCTATTGGATCTGAATTACAAAAATGTGAATCAATGCCAATTGTTTAATTTACCATCATTCCCTGCATATTACCTGAAGTTGCTAGAAATGACTTGAGCACCGACCAAAAAGCTTCAAACATTTAAAGTGACTGCTTTAAATTTCGATGCAAAAGATTACACTGATCTAATTATGTGGCAAGACTGTAAGGAAACTGAGCCACCTCTGACTTCCAATTTATCTGATGAAGCCTTGAAAGAGATTGTCAAAAGTGGTTTGATTACACTCAAACTCTTAAAGATTTTCCCTGCCATACCCAAGCCGTAGAGCGCTGTATCAAATTGGTGACCGAAGCGTCAAGTGCAGTTTGTGGAGAAAAAAAACGAGACGGTTTTATAAGGGCAAGACTATTATCACTCCAGAAAATGCCTAATTTTGAAACAAAAAAACAATTCAACATCGAATCGATTTGTTTCATTCCCTGATACGATTTTCTTTTACTTTTCTTGATTATAAGTATTTAAACTACTGATCAGGCTTTTATTTAAAGTATCACAATGTAGTTTGTTTAATAATATACAGGAAATCTAGAAAAATACTATCATTAAAAATTAGATCAGTATTTTTCAAAATTCTGTATTTTTCAAATTTTTAATTGAGTTGGGGCACCTCATAACATTAAGACAAGTAAACAATATTTTGTACGCTGAATTTACTCATTAAAAGGCAACTTTTTACCGCTATTCCATCTAAAAAAAGAAAGAAAAATAAAATTTCATACATTTTCACTCCACCCTAATATACATACTACATACACGAGATGCAGGGGTCAATCTACAGGCCGGTACAAACCTAATTATGATTTATTTATTACTGGTTTTGAGCGTGACCTTGTTGCAATTCAGTCTGTGCTAATAAAAATGATTGTGTAAAACATCTGTTATGAATTCAATACTTTTTATTACACCTGTAAATCAATGTATATAAAGATATAGAAGTCTGTGTATTTTGACGCACCGGAACTATTCCCTAACCTATATAGGTAATGAACCTATATAGGTTCATGTCACTTTTCAGTACCAAATGTTGATTTATCTATCTATTCGTCTCGGATATGATTTGTCAAACCATAAGTTAAGCTCTGTTTAAGTTGTGCCAGCGGGCCATTTGGATTTAAAACACGCTACAGGTCCCAGAGCGCATCAACTACTGCCTGCGAAAGAGTTGGAGGTTTTTTAATTAAACTAATCAGTTAATTCGTATAGGTGCGCCGTTACGCCTCTGTCTAGGTAGTAATTAATGAGCTTTTCAGTTAAAACCTTTGAGTATTGAATAGACTATTACTACTTGTTATTGTTCAGAGTTGCTGTTGATTTTCTAGCGTATATTTGGATTTTCAAATACCTGCGTGATATAGAATATAGATCTAGCCAGATATATATTGTAGGTGGCAGAACCCCTTGTGGTTTGACTCTGATTACAGCAGTCTTGGAAGTTGAGAGTATGGGAAACATACTTTTTAGAGGCATTCCAACTTAGTCATTGATTGATTGACTTGGATTGATTACATATCAACACAGAACAGCAGAAGCTAACTAACTACTAAAAAGACAGCGGATTGATCGACCGATAGAGTAAAATTTTCTTTTTTAGAATTCGAAGTCATTAGATTTTTATTAGCTATATATTTATATAAAAACAGATTTAATAGCAAAATATAGAAAAAAAAAAACAATAAAGAATATATTATTATATGGAAATAGCATTTTACAAATTATAAAATTTATAATTTTTTATTAGGTAAGATTGTAAATTAATAAAAATTAAGCGGCCTCTCGGAACAATTATTAAAAAAAAACTTGAAAAATCCTACTTAATTAAATAAAATATAGAAAAAACACAATAGCATTAAAATAATAATCATTTAAAGTAAAATAAAATATAACAAAAAAATCCCGACCTGCTGTTAGATCAAGGTTCCACCGAGATTTGAACTCGGATCGCTGGATTCAAAGTCCAGAGTGCTAACCATTACACCATGGAACCGATATCGCTTCTTGTGAAATTTCTGTACTAAAACTACAGTACATTTAACATCTTATAATTTTATTGAGTTCTATACTATAACATGGTACATTTGTAAAATAATATTGCTTTTCGTAAAATTTAAATCACACAAGCTCTATATTATATTAATTCGCATTATCTGACATTTCACAAACAAGACCACCGCATTTTAAAAACTTTTTTAAGGAAATACCTAATGACCAAAAATTATATTATTTTATAATTATGTAGATACAAGTATTTAGATGTTTATGAGTAAATGAATTATTATACTGCTTAAAATATTATGATACCGATTTTAAAGAAAAAAAATGATATTCTGGATAGTTAATGTAACTTGACTAATAATGTTCAAATAATAAAGGTACATAATCATCATCAACCTATTACTGTCCCACTGCTGGGCACGGGTCTCCTCTCTGAATGAGAAGGAATATAGCCATAGGCCATAGGCCACGCTGACCAAGTGCGAATTGGTGGGCTTCACATACTTTTAACAACTTTTTTTTTAAGATTCTCAGGTATGCAGGTTTCCTCGCGATGTTTTCCTTTACTGTTTAAGCAAGTGATATTTATGTAAAAATATATACATCCCAACAACAACAACAACAATCCCCTAAATATATATATATATATATATATATATATATATAGGGGATTGTTGCGAAGTAATTTTAATCATATATATATATATTAAACCATGCAGTATGTAAAAATATAAAATATATACCATCATACATATTTGTAGCTTGTAGTTTTAATTTAATTAATAGCATGAATTCCGCAAAGTAACGCCTGATACATTTAACCAAGTGATAACATTGATCTATAAATATAAAGATCCGCCACAAGCGGGCAAAACTTGAAACATACAAAATACGGCAAGTGGTGTAAAACGACTCCAGCCAAGTCCAGTCGCTCTCGCGCGGCGTAGTAATACACACGAATGTCACTGAACACGTTGAACGTCATTATTTTGAATTTAAAGCCTCAAAATGCCTTCTTGTGCAATGCGTAAATGCAAAAATTATGCTCGAAAAAGAAACAAACTTCATGGAATCACCTATCACACGTAAATGAAGAGAAATTATTAAATTTTGTTTATTTTTCGTGTTCGATCCGCCATGATTACGTGAGTAACCAGAAAGAGACAAAATATGTTTTTGTCAATGAAAGTGATAAAGACGCAAAATGCATGGTCATAGATCAACAGAACAGAAGTGACATTTTATTGAATCTGACGATGTTCATATGTCGTATGTTATAGTTTAAGATCCCACTGCTTAATTTTTATATTAGTGTGTTTTTAGTCAAAATATAACATTTTATGGTTTATTTTAATAAAATAAAATCGATATATGGGAAATTCTGTATCCTAATCTTTAAATTTCCTTCGATACCTGTGGTAAATAATAAAAAATATTACCATAAAATTTATATAGGATAGTATACGGTGTTTTAAAATTTCTTTAATTGAATAAATATTTCAATCATTAAGGTCGTATTTCTTCCTTAACCTAAACATAATTTAATAAATAATCTTTGTATAGCCAGAAATTAATCCTCAAAAAGACCACGGTAAAATTAGAATCTTATATATAAAATTCTCATGTCACAATGTTACTTACTGTACCTACTCCTGCGAAACGGCTTTACTGATTTTCACCAAAATTTATATGCATATTCAGTAAGTCTGAGAATTGGCTACTATCTATTTTTCATATCTCTTAAGTGATAAGGGTTGTTCACCCTTAACATTTTTTTTATTTATATGGCAACACAATGTCTGCTGGGTCAGCTAGATGTTGGTGAACTTAGCACAGCATTTGCCAGAAGAGCACTAAAAAATGAGAGTTCTATTCGCATGCACATGAGTTCTATAGTTCCTGATAGTTTTCAGGAATAGTTCTGGCGATTTCACGGAGATAAAGCAGAATGAAATAATGCTCTGCTAACTTCACACAGCAGAGCATTTTCTACAAAATTGAAAAAAAAGCTATTGATTAGTGTAATTAGCTAATGCCTGGAGTTCCTAATAGTTTTCAGTGATAGTTCTCGCGAAATAAACTTAAAAAATAATTTATTGATAAAATAAATTGACAAAAATTTAACCAAAAAAAAAAACTGCAAAAAGGTTATTTAAAAGTGGAAACTTGTCGATTTTGCAAAGCTTAGTAATAAAATGATACATTTGTACAATAACTGACCCAGGAACTCACACTAAAGTGCCAGCACAGCATACTAGAATAGTACAAATCGGAAAGATTTTCGACAAAAGTTTTTTTAATATTATTTTCACGTACCCAGGGGGAAGGAACTCATCGGTTTTATATAGACTAGTAACATAGCTACAATTTAAAAATATAACCAATCCCAGAACTCACACTAAAGTGCCAGCAGAGCATACTAGAATAGCAAAAATCGGATGGATTTTCGACAAATATTTTTTTTTCAATCATGTCTACGTAACCAGATGGCGGAAACTCATCGGTTTTATGTAGACTAGTAACAAAGCTACAATTTAAAAATATAACCAATCCCAGAACTCACACTAAAGTGCCAGCAGAGCATGCTAGAATAACATAAATCGGATGGATTTTCGACAAATATTTTATTTAAATTATTTACACGTAACCAGATGACGGAAACTCATCGGCTTTATGTAGACTAGTAACATAGCTACAATTTAAAAATATAACTAATCCCAGAACTCACACTAAAGTGCCAGCAGAGCATACTAGAATAGCAAAAATCGGATGGATTTTCGACAAATATTTTTTTTTCAATCATGTCTACGTGACCAGATGGCGGGAACTCATCGATTTATATAGACTAGTAACATAGCTACAATTTAAAAATATAACCAATCCCAGAACTCACACTAAAGTGCCAGCAGAGCATACTAGAATAGCAAAAATCGGATGGATTATCGCCAAATATTTTTTTTTCAATCATGTCCACGTAACCAGATGGCAAGAACTCATCGGTTTATGTAGATTAGTAACATAGCTACAATTTAAAAATATAAATAAAATAAGCCTTTATTACTGCACAAGTTACAAACTAAGTATTTTAATTCTAAGTATTGAAATTTACACATGTATATGATTTAAAGTTTTGTTAATATTATTGTTTTTTTTTTTTTCTTAAAATCGGCAAACTTTATTCCCCTGTAGCAGCTTGTCTTCCGACAAAGGCCTCCTCTAAAGATTTCCATTCATCTCTATCCTTAGCTATCCTGATCCATCGTGGGCCAGCTATCTTTTTAATATCGTCTTCCCACCGTTTCAATTGTCTTCCCCTTTTTCTTGTCGCCTCTCGTGGGTACCATTCTGTTATAGATCTTGTCCATTTCTCTTCCTTTTCTCTTAACATATGCCCTATCCATCTCCATTTAAGTTTTTTCGAGACTGTCTGTACATTTTTAAATTTGGTTTTGCTTTTGATTTCTTTCAGTCTTATTCTGTCTCTTCTCCTAACATACATTTTGACATACATACTTACATTGACATACATTTAATTTATTGCATAACCGGTCTGTCAATGCCCATGTTTGGCAACCGTACGTCAAGCAGGGTAAAATGCACGTGTTATATATTTTACTTTTATATGCTATAGGTATTTCATTGTTTTTCATAACTTCACTTAGAGACCAGTATCTTTTCCAGGTATTTGTCACTCTTCTTTCTATTTCTTTTTGCATGGAATTAGATGTCGATATCAGTTGTCCTAAGTACACATATTCATTTACATATTCTATTTCTTGGTTATTTATTCGTATAGTATATGTTTGTATGAAATTTGTCATTATCTTAGTTTTAGATGTATTTATTGATAACCCGGCTTTAGCACTTTCATCTGACAACTGTTGTAACATTTGCTCTAAATTTCTTGGACACTCTGAGAATAAGATCAAATCGTCCGCAAAACGAAGATGATTGAGATTCTCCCCATTGATATTCAGACCGTTCTGGGACCAGTCCAGGGTCCGGAAAATCATCTCCAAAACCGCAGAAAATAGTTTTGGAGATATCGGGTCGCCCTGGCGGACACCTCTGCCTACTGGGAATTCCTCTCCTGTTGTTTCCAGCCTAACAATTGCAGTGCTCTTTGCATAAATATTTTTTAAAAGTCTAATGTACTTTGATTCTACACCCTGCCTACCTAGTGCTTCCCATATGTATTGGTGATCCAAGCAATCGAAAGCCTTGTTAAAATCAACGAAAGCTAAGTAATAATGGTTGTAAAACCGATGAGTTCCCACCATCTGGTTACGTAGACATGATTGAAAAAAAAATATTTGTCGAAAATCCATCCGATTTTTGCTATTCTAGTATGCTCTGCTGGCACTTTAGTGTGAGTTCTGGGATTGGTTATATTTTTAAATTGTAGCTATGTTTTTAGTCTACATAAAGCCGATGAGTTCCCGTCATCTGGTTACGTGTAAATAATTAAAAAAAAATATTTGTCGAAACTCAATCCGATTTTTGTTATTCTAGCATGCTCTGCTGGCACTTTAGTGTGAGTTCTGGGGTTGGTTATATTTTTAAATTGTAGCCATATTACTAGCCTATATAAAACCGCTGAGTTCCTTCCCCCTGGGTACGTGAAAATAATATTAAAAAAACTTTTGTCGAAAATCTTTCCGATTTGTACTATTCTAGTATGCTGTGCTGGCACTTTAGTGTGAGTTCCTGGGTCAGTTATTGTACAAATGTATCATTTTATTACTAGGCTTTGCAAAATCGACAAGTTTCCACTTTTAAATAACCTTTTTGCAGATTTTTTTTGGTTGAATTTTTGTCAATTTATTTTATCAATAAATTATTTTTTAAGTTTATTTCGCGAGAACTATCACTGAAAACTATTAGGAACTCCAGGTATTAGCTAATTACACTAATCAATAGCTTTTTTTTCAATTTTGTAGAAAATGCTCTGCTGTGTGAAGTTAGCAGAGCATTATTTCATTCTGCTTTATCTCCGTGAAATCGCCAGAACTATTCCTGAAAACTATCAGGAACTATAGAACTCATGTGCATGCGAATAGAACTCTCATTTTTTAGTGCTCTGCTGGCAAATGCTGTGCTACTTTCACGGACACGTCAGCTAGTACATTTATAAAATTTTCACAACTTTGCAATTAATGGTCGTGTGTAAAATAAAACTGATAATAATAAACATAGATTAATAAAGATACTTCGCCGCCTTGAAATTGAAATAAGCCACAAACGGCTTAATAGTAAGTTCTTTTTTTGAATTCTTGACAAATAAAAACATTTTTAGAGAAAATTTACGAATAAATAACTAATACTGCGTAATTTACATAATAAATAAATAATTATTTCAAATATTTTAGAGACATTTTAGCACGGAGACGTGGCAAAACTTTTTTACGCAACTATTTCAATTCTCAAAACTGGGTACATTTTCTTGTTAGGAGTGAGTAATATTTACTAATCTATGATAATAAATATAAACTATTTTTAAAACATATATTTTAAACCAGTCGATACATCTGTATAGATACATTCTTTCAAATTATATTTTTATTTAATAATTATTTATTTAGTTAAACTGTACTATAACATTTCTACGTAAACGACGTACTAAAACTATTATCGACATTTTTGGACATTTTTTACCTTCTGTTCCATTATTTCATTGTCTTTGACAAGCATGCGGATCAATGGGATAGCCACCATACGTCCCGTTTTTAACGGGACAGTCCCTTTTTCCGATGCTTCGTGCCGTTGTCTCCGAAATGAACCGTTGCCATTGTCAATTAAGTAACAGTATATAGTATAATTATGAAAAAAACATGGGGTGCTCCATTTACCAGTTTTGTAAAAAGCGCCCCACATTTTTTCCACAATTATACTATTTACTGTTCCTTAAATGATTCATAGATTGAAAATTATTTTCTACTTTTTAGTTAATTTTATCATAAAAGCGTGTTTTTTAGTATTTAACTATATTTTTTCAAGTAAAAAGTATTTGACATGAAAAAATCGATGTCTCGTTTTGACTGAAGTAATCATTGGTCACTATATTCCATGGTCAATATTTACGTTTGCGTAGACTTGAAACGCAAGGTCAAACACTAGTTGTCTTTTTTTATCACATTGTTCTAATAGCTCTGTCCCTTATAGAACATTTGTCTATGTAGTAAAGGTAAGTAAAATAAAAAACGTGCATGTGTGCTATCAAAGCAGTTTCGCTCAAGTTTTCTCTTAAGTTAGCGGGCGTATAACGTGTCTAGTATAAAATGTCATTGAGTGATAATTAACTTTTGATACGCTCATAACTTTCAAAAATCAGAGGTGCCTGGGATTAGAATCTCGATCCCCTGGATCAAGAGGCCGAGTTTCTTAACCTCTGGGTTATCATTGCTTTTTGACTGCTAGAGCCGTTAACGGGAATAAACTCGTAAATATCTTACTTACGTAACTATCACGTCATCAAATAAATACAGATCGATTATGTATGCGTAATGTTTTTAGATAAGAGGGCATTTATTTTATCAGCTTCTTAATTATGTCATACTTATTACTAATATTATTACTTTAGAAGTAAACAACGTAACATAACATTATCTGACATGATAATCATGGTATATATAAGTCATTTAATAGGTATATTACCTTTGACATTGAATCTAAAATTATGTTAGGTACTTTTTATAATCTAACGATAATTACATGTTTGCGTATTAAGTAACAGCTAACGATAATGTAAACCACTTGATATTAATTAATACTCATGATAATACAAGATCCCGGCTTAATCGACTTTGCGTCATATTCATAATAATCTTATATATAAAATTCTTGTGTCACAATGTTAGTTACCGTACTCCTCCGAAACGGCTTTACCGATTTTCACCAAATTTTATATGCTACCTAGCTAGCCGACCTCAGATAGGAATCCTATCTGGGATCAATTACAGATGTCCATGGGCGGCAGTAGCCACTTATCAGCGGACTGCATGGTAGTCTGCTTTTCCTGTATTATAAAAAAAAAAGATTCCTACTTGAGGTTGACCACAATCGCTTTATTACCCCTAGGGACTATGTTGGAACCCTTTGCAATATAAGTATTAAGTACTTAATGTTTATACACAAAGCCTACAAGGATTTCTTAAATAAAACTATTGTAGAAAACATTTGTATTTGTTAGAAACTCCGGCAAAGAATTTTGCTTATCAGACATAAATTTACTTTTTAAGAGAAAACTGCAGTCAATGTACATTTGTGAACAATTATATTACCAGATTAGTTTATTAACAGTTTTCAGGGGATTAAAATAAGGGTAATAAAATATAAGTATATATAATATAAGTATACAATTTTTCTGCAATTTTATATAAACTTTTTAATAAATATTTGCTCATTTTATTTCTTTGCCTGTGTGTATGATTACGTATTATTGTGTGAGATTCTATAATGAACGTCGCTTACTCACTGTTTTGTTAACTTTTATCTTTTTCTTTTATCTGTTACGATGATCGACAGGTGGATAACACTATCTGACTTCCGCTGTGTTCAGTTTAGCGCCAGAAGATAGGTCGAAATTGTTTTCAGTGGTGAAATATGTTTTTATTATGTCTATTTTTTTGATGTAAGTCTATTTTTTTACGTGGAAGTAGTAATGGACCAACCGATATCTGATTGTAATGAGTTACTGTCGTTCCGTCCCTTGTATCTCTGTGTGGCGACTTCTCACTACTCGTCAAGAGATGGCGCCACAAGTATTCTGAATCACGCCATCGAAGTTTTCTAAATATGTTGCATATATACAAGCTCCGAACTGAGACTGTTGGAGCACGGCCGCTCTCCGGGCATCACCTAGCCCGCGGGAGATCTCCCTTTGACAAATCTGTTAACAATCTGCCTATGTTAAGGGTGGAACGATTCCCTACCAGTCTCACCCCTTTTACATGCACCAGTTTAGTTTCCAAATTTATGTACCTGTAGTATATGAGAAGTAATATGAAGGTTCTGTTGTTTCACGTGTACACGCCGCGAACAGTGATATGGTGTGAGCAGGGCATGATCCCCCTCACTCTCCTGGAAGCTACGGTGTAAAACAGACGTGCGTGCGGTGTGTACAGCAATGTGCCGATATTCTAACAAGAGGTGAAACAAAAACAGTACAGTACCTATGTGTATATGAGAAAATTAATGATCACTTGGTTTAATGTTGAAGGTAATATAATATACGTTACCTTACGTTTCAAACGTACCATAACGTTTTCAAAGATTTTTTTATATAGGCATTAGGCATGCGACCACAATCTCACCAACCGGATGCGGTAAAGGTAGCACGAATGCCTAGAAAACGCCTATTGCCCTATGCCTTCATTTGCCTTGAACAATTCTAGCTAATAACCGCCAGGAAATAGACTAGTAAAGTTAAATTCTTAGGTAGTATTGATAAGAAAGGAAAAACATTGCTTTATCCAATGAGAGGGAGTATCTACCATACAAGATTGGTATGCCTGATGTCTAAGTAGATACGTTTAAAGTCAAGCAACCCAAACTAACCTACCTAACCAAGCAGTGACTAAAGCCCGGGCTGTCAGTAAGGGGACCAAGTTTCGTATTAAAATTAATTATCACTTAATTAAACGAAGAAGGAAAACATCGTTAGAACATCAGCGCACCTGATTCTTACCTGATCTGTGGCGCTTTTTAAAATACATATTCTTGAATATGTAAGAATTATACTAAAACCAATTCGCAATCAATGTGGACTATGGGTCTATAACACTCTCACTCAGAGAAAATACCTATGCCCAGAATTGAACAGTACCCAATGGATAACGAACCCACACTTAATTAGCTTTTTCATTGGTAATGGTTTTTAATATCAGAAGTTAGTAGAGCCTTTTTCTGCACCAGTTTCTGACTACGCAATATTAAGCGCTGCTGTGTTCTGATTGAAAACTGTACGAAATACACAAATACCTATACTGTTCTGATTAAAGACTATTAATTATTAAGTAAGAGATATACAATTATACAAGGCGGTCCCACTTTGTCCTTAGGCGTATATATTTTCGAACTAGGTAGAACTCCTATCCGGAGTTTATTACAATTATTTTTGGATGGTACTAGCCACTGGCGCTCATGATTATTTGCTTTTATATTAAATAGAGATCTGTTAAACAGTGATTTATTTACTAGCCACATGGTCATCTAAATTACAAAGATTAGATTATAAGATCGCATCACATACATTTCTCATTGCAGTTAGCAGGGGATTTCCACTCAAACGGATGTAATTTTTCTGTTATGTACCTACTGGTATTGTTAACTTTGTTTTTGAAGAGATGATGAATGATGAAACAGTAGGTACCATTATATCATCAGTGTCGTCTATCTATTTTGTATCTATTGGTTAAAAAGGTTAAAACATTACGAAGTACCAGCCTAAGGTGATGTAAACATAGAATCGTTATTCCTAAGAAGAAAAGTTATAAAAATAAATGTCTTCCAAAATTTTAATTTATTTTCATAATAACTTTGAACATTTTGGTTCTACAATAAAAAGTTTAGGAAGAAATTTGTAGAAAGTTCAAGTTGAGTCTAATTGTTCGTATAGGTTTTCTGTGGGACTAATACTTTGTTTTATAGAGCGCGGAAACGACCCCTTTTTCAAAATGGCGAGGGGATAAGAATTGCGACTCCACAAACTAGGATTTGGCGTCGCAGAAACCCTCCTTGACATCCAAAAATAAAAAATGTATCGGCTTTTGTATATATATATATATATATTGTAACATTTCAGTGGAATTTTCTTTCGGAAAGGTCTTAAGGATTCAAAACGGATTAAGGATTCAAAATTCTCTAATCAGTAGACTAAATCTAAGTAGACTTTGAAAATATCAATTACCGAAAAGATCTCTATCAGATAAGATGCATGGTCATTTAGAACATACATTAAACAAAAAAATACCTGAAAATGACAATGGGGATTCCATAATAACGAATCATCCATTACCCATCAATACAGTTGACGTATGTATTTCGAGATGTTCTATGCCATGCCACACGATACTATCCCTTTGCACTCATGTTTTAAGGGCAAAAATTGCTTGGTTGTTCGTAATAGAATTGTTATTCAGAGCAATCAGTGCTCTACTTGAGCCAATCTAATCTGAATGATGTTAGCGTTTTGAAGTTTCCTCTCTAGATTGAGTCAGGTAAAAAACACATTTTTCGAATTTAAGCGTGAAATCTACATAAACATGTAATTTATAATTTTTCGGATGAAATTTATATATTTGTTGCCCGCGGATATCCCCTCATCTTCGAGTCCGAATCGGCAAAAGACCTAAGAATTTGATATCTATTTTTAAATAAGTACCTACTAACCGTTTTACTAAACCACTATTAATAATAAATAGTAGGAGATGAAAATTAGAAACGATAACAATTTATCTATCTTACTCTGCGCTCTACTACTATTTTATAGAAAATACAGGTAATCTATATATTTATAAATAATAATGTTTGTCTGTATGCCCTTTATAGAATCGTAAACTATGCATTTGATCATGTGGCAATCAACAAAAGTTTCTGAGTTGGTACGACCAATTTTCGACAGATAGCGCCAGTGTAAAAATTTTCAGTTTTATGTAGGTATGACGTGTTATTTTTGTTAATAGCGCTTTATGTTTTGTCTCTCTTTTTTGCGAACATGTGAGATAGACAGATAGACTTGAGCACTTACTTAATGGTACGTTTCAGTCTACTTAAGCAAACGGAACAGAATAATGGATTGAGTAAACGTAACGTAAAATTGTGCGATGTTTTAAAAACTCATAGTAAGCTATACACATACAGAATACATTCGACAAACATAACCTTTATTGTACCGCAGTTGGGTAAAAATATGAAAACCGTAATGTACGTAATCTTTATCAGCAAATATTTTGTCATTTCGTTTGCTTTATTAGTCATGCTTTTAACATTTCACTATGAGGCCGTAGTATGACGATTGCGTATCAAATATGTCAATATTTGTCATGACGAATACCTTATGAACGAATTTTACAGTTTAACATGATTATTTCCAAGAATATCATGAAGAATAAATAATTTTGTAGATTATATCATATTTGTCATAGCTAACACTGAACATTTTTGGTTTGTTTTAACGGATTTACATATTAATTATGTCATAGCACCTACTTATTTTGAAATATTTTTATTTTTAAATACTTTTTAGTGTGGTAGGAGGGTAATTTTTAAGTACATTGCAATAGAGAATGGCGTTAAATAAAATATCAGATCATGTGTATATTTCCCAGAAAGAAAGTTTAAATAAGTAGCTTATTTAACAAACCCTGTAAAAAAAGTACCTGTATTATAAAAGTGGTGAGTAGCTCCAGCTCCAAGTCCTCACATCATCATTAGGGTAAACTGATATTGTAATATGTATTTACCGAGTTTCTTTACCGCTTCTCCATAACGGAATCACTAAAAATCTACTTTGATCATACATTAAGTATTAGTAGTATATCGATGACTTTGATATTTTCATTTTATGAAGATTAATTTTGCTATTACTTCCATATACCAGCATAAAGTGGTGAAGTTCTTCGTGATTCAAAGCTTCATTATTTCAAGTTCTTGCGTGTCGGTAGGAGAGTGTGAAAGCGGGCTGACTTGCGTATGAGGTGACGAAGTGGCAACGCGTCTGTAATCGACTCCAGGAATCTGATATGAAGATGAATACAGATGTTCACAAGTGGCAGTAAACACTTATCATTAAGTGGACATATCCTTCCATCAAAACGCAGAACTTCTCGTTAAAAATGGGGTCTTTTTATAATATAGGATTTGATATTCCTAGCTGAGGTCACTCACTGCGCCGCTACCCCTGAGGACTGGCTGGAAAGCCTCAGAAAAGTTTATCTCCCTTACCACACCCTTCAAACCAGACCAAAGCACGGCTTAACGCTGCTGTTATGAGTCAGAAATAGCTGTGGCGGTGGTGCTGCCAGGGTCGAACCATAAAGGATTCTACCACCTTCAAAAGTCGGTCTATTAGGGGTACCTCCCCGAACCATACTAACTGAATACCTTTATGTAGGTACATGTTTAGATGCATAATTAAGAGCAGCACGTTTGTTTGTCCTGTCAGTTTACGGTGTAATTGAACAAATGTGTTCACCATGGCTTCAAATTGGACCCAGTCACGAACGTAACCGATAGACGTAAGTGGAGCCGATAATAACAGCGTATCTTTGGCCAGAGAATTAGCAAATGGACATCCAATCTAAATTGGATCTGTGGAATAGAAAATGGGTCGGTTTTTTAGCTTTTATAGGGCACATAATTAGTAGTTGTCAGGAATTGTATGAAAAGCTATACTGAGTTATATTCCTGAGTCAAAAATGATGATGACAATAATGCTTCATCTAAATCATAATAATTTAGAGTACCTACTCCGTATTACGAGTACCAATCCTTAATGGAACTAAAAACGTTTAAAAATTAAAAGAATACTTTATTTTATAAAATTTCTAGAGAGTACCAAAAAAAACTAAAATATATGTCAATATTTCTTCGGAATATTCTCGATGTACTATTTGATTCCTGACACATTTAATTGACCACAGATCCAATGCAGAGAGTTTGAGGTCATAATAATTATAAATGAGACTCAATTGTGGAAGTGTGGCCGCCACGCCCACGCCTCCGTCTGACTTTTTATTACTCAAATATGCAGTGCACCTAGTGTTAAGTACTCATAAGATAGGACTCACCAACTGTAAACCAGTGTAATGCAGTATAATAATTCAATACATGACGTTGCTGTCATATTATGAAATGATATAAAAAGCATGAAGGTAGCGCCACTGCAGTCACTCTGCAAAGAGTTCCAACTACATATAATTCAGATTCAGCGATTATGGCAATAACATTTTACTTCTAATGTCCCCAATAATGAAAAGTAAACAGCATAAATGTTTTCAGAACTTATTGATTGCTTCAAAAGGTTATGTTGTATTTTCATATTGTCGGTTTAATGACCCAAGTGTTTATATCCTCTGTGTTGCTGTAAATATAGACAGAAAAATGAAATTCGCAAAATTTTCTGCCGATTTCAGAGAATGATTCAATCGAATGCACAAATTTATAATAAACTATAGCTACCTACTGTCTTTGTACAGGTATTTCAAATTTTGACTGTCTGTAAAAGTATTTACAGAAAAGTATGTTGTGGAAAGAGATGGTCACTATTTTATCATAAACATAGGTCTTTTACTGCAATTATTTTCTAATTATACCATTTTTAATTATTTTTATCAAATAATTACATGGGTTATCTTATCTTAGTATCTATAAGGTTTGATTAATTGGTAATTACACCTATTGTCTAATTAATATTGACAAATTTCAGTTCATATTAATGTAATATATATATACTGTATATTATTATAGTAATTGTTTAATGCAAATTTGTATTCTTAAATTAAAATTAATTCCATTGTTGAGTTGGCATTCCTGAAATATCTATGTAGATAAAATAAAGTGTATAGGGTGTGTTTATGAAAGGTATGATATAATGAGATCTAATTAACTAATATAATGAGATCTAATTACGAATTTGTCGTAAGTGCTCTTAGTATATTTAAAGTCCTCGAAAAGTTAAATCAATAATGCATTATCATGTCGGATTTAATGAATGTAATTTTTAAAATTATTGTTACTAAAACCCATTGTAATGTAAGTACACAAAATACTTTTCTTCAACTATTCCAAATTCTACATTAACAATACCTCTTTGTTCGTTGTTTGATATCGATTGAATATTTATTAGATAACAGAATCACAGACATTATATAAATATGCTAATGATATTAATATATTCGGGTAATTTAAATTTCCGACTAAAACCAGTTTTATAATAGTAACCGGACATCACTTTTCGTTAGGGGACTTTACCTGGCCGCGGTCAAGTTGCTAGTTAAACATTGAATCTTATTGCATTAGAATAAGAATTAGTATTGACAAAGTGACGGATGTATAGAGAAAGAATGTGTTCATCAAAGCAATTTAATGGCACAAAAAAATCATATCCGCAAAGTTCATCAACCGCGGGCTCCACAATATGAAAGCGTCCGTAGAACCGGATTGGCACATTCTCTTCTCAGAAGAGATTCACAGCACAGCACTATTCTTCACCATTGTTCCTCAACGCATCACGAAGGTGAAGATGGAGTCGATGACGTCATCCAGCTCCTTGCTGAACGGCGACAGCTGGGCTTCGTACGACGGCATCGGCTTCTCCTTGCCGTCCACTTGGAGGTGGCAGTTCGGTCCAACCAGCGTCACTCTGTCGCCTTTCCAGCGCTTGGTGACTGTGACGAGACCTCCACTACCGACGAAGTTGATCGAACCGTAGTTATCTTTCACTTCCACGCGGCAATCGTTGCCTATCACTTCGATGTCTCCCTGATTGTTCGTCACTCGAACGATACAATTGTTCCCAATGACTTTCAGGCGGGTTTGATTTGTCTCCATGGTCACTCTCTTCTTGTTGCCGAGAACTGAGTATTTCTTCATCTTGATTTTTATTTTTTATTTTTATAAATATTTCAGTTTATTCAAGGCGCGTGTAGCTTCAGCGAGCGTTAGCGTGAGAATGGATTGAACTTAGAACACGGCTGGTATATAAGCCGCCCGGTGCGCACGCGACGCGATAAGGAATCCCCTCGCGATGCGTCACTCATTCATTCAAGCGCCGAAGCAATAGCTGTGATTTCGTTTTACACGGAAATTAAGCTTCGTCTATTATAGTTATTCCCCCGAATTTGACAGAGGTGAATTACTCTTTAATGGCCTTTATAAAACCCTTGTTATGATTGCGAGAAACAGGTTTTCCGCCATATTTGTTTTGATGTTTTTGAATGATTTGAATTTATTAATTCATTGTTTATAATAATAGTATAAACAACTGATATAGGTTGTGAATGGTTTTATAACGGAAACTTTAACAGCGGGGTTTAACCGAATGGATAGAAAGCCGAGAAAGGTTCAAGTTAATAGTTTTTTCATGTCTTATACTAGATTTTAACCGTGACTTCGTTCTTATAGTTATAAATTACGTGAGTGGTTGTCATGTGGCCAGTTAAAGTAAATAAGATTGTAAAAATCATTCTACTAATCAAAATCATTCTACATGAAAAAATACTTAGATATGCCCAGCTTGATCGGTTAAACGGTTTTGAAGTTTAACTGATTCATAAGTTAGTACACAATATATACTGCTTACACTGGAATAATGATCGTAAAACATCATATAATCTAGAATTAGTAAGTAGACAGGTATGTAGGTACCGTTTGAAAAAAAATAGGGCTATAGAATTATAGTCCGGGCTTCATCAAGATTTCATACAAAACTTTTAATTGACGATAATTTATTTTTCTTAGGCCCGCGCCAGACATAGCACAGACATTTGAACACATGTGAACCACAAGTATTTGAGTATTTGTTCAAAGCTTGCTTCAAATGTCTGGCCTCGGTGTCACATGTGTTCAAATATATGTTCAAATTATTGTGCTATGTCTGGCACAGGCCTCAGAACAACAACAACTCATGTACACTTTTTAACTTTTTTATCGTGAACTTCAAATGTGTTACTGCCTAAATCTAAACCGTATAATGATGCTTCGCAAAAAACAAAGCATTTTAAAATATGTTTGTGTATTTTAAATGTGTTTCAAAGGACAATTGCTTTTAAATTAGCTTTAAATTGACGGAAGAATGTCATTAGCTGTATGTTATGTAAATGTCGCCATTATAAATATTATAATTATTATTTCGTATCTTATTGTTCGCGTCTGAGTGACAATTATTATACTCTAGAACAGAATCATCTTCATTATTGTTTTACTGTGAAAAATACGTAAGTATTATTTTTAATGAAGACGTATTAGAATATGGTCACATGTTTTAATGATGCAGGAAAACAGTGTAAGGACACTTCTTGTAATAATGTTCTTGCTCATTATTAATTATCTATCTATCTTATGTTTTGCCTACAAAATCTATCGTCATTTGGTAGAGTCACAAACACAATAGATTATAATTAAGTTCACAGAGTTCAACAAACATATAATTATGCGTAATTGGGACCTAAATATCGCTATTACGTACTTTATCTAAACAAAGATAAAAATATATGCCTACTTCTGATTAAGATAAGAAGAGATATTTTGATATAGTTGAAAGTAACCATAGTCTAAAATAATGAAATTCGGTCTCTACCGCTAGAGTCAGGATAACAATAAGGCACCAACCTCTTTTTAGAAAACTTTGATAGTAGTGATACAAAATTTCCTTTTTGGTAGAGCTATTCGTGGTCCGGTGTAGCAGTACACCGAAACACTTACAATTTTCTGCATCGTAACAGTGGTGTAAGTTGCTGTGTAGTACAGCTTTAATGGTGTGATAATACTCGTAGTGGTAATACTAGTGGTGGATGTGATACTAATACCAGACCCAACTACCCTCAGGGATAGTAACGTATATGTAGCCAATCTTAGGTAGGAATCTTATCTTATCTGGAGTTGATTACATATGTCCATGGGCGGCAGTAGCGACTAACCATGTGTACTGCTCCTATAATATAAAAAAAAACCACTTAAAGACGGGCTACACGCTCATATGAACTTTAAGTTCACATAGGCATACTATGTATAACGATATACATAATATATTGTTTAATTCCACAACTTCCTTTAATTAAATACAATCCGTCATGCATTTTCCTCTTATTTATTCTCGTGTTGAACGGTAAATAACTCTAAATGGGAAGAACACAGTACAGTAGTTACTTAGTATAATGTGATGTGACTGACATATTTGGATTGACAGGAAATAAATACTATACCTATAATTTGCATAATGCATTAGTTTAACGCCCGTTATTAATAAGTAATCTATCGAACGTCTGTCCACTGACAATCGACATTTGTTATTTTTAAGGGCAGTTGTCTCATTTTTATTAGTTATAAGTTCTTATTGTCTAAAAATAAAAGTGGTTTCATAGGCGTACATGGGTAGTAGGGCTCCCCACGATGAGTATAAGAGGTTCGAATGATGTACTGAATGATTTTCTAGAAATAATTACTAGGAATAAGTTGAAAAGCCTCCTAAAAGTATGTTACCTTTGCCTCACCCTTCAAAGCGGAACACACCTGCGCTTAACAGTGCTGTTATTAGGTGTTAGGTGGAAATGGGTGTGGCGCTTCCTCCGGAGTCGAACCACAAAGGTTTCTGCCACCTTCAAACGTACATAAATGATTTCTAGAATATATTATATTAATATCATCTATTATCCAAATGCCCGGTCATCTGTGGTTAATAAACTCATAAAAATACCATAAACCTATAAATTGTGATAAGCCATATAACAAATACAGACTCATAAATATATAAAAGATATAAAACATCAACATTAATGTATGAATTACATTTAAATGTTTAGACTGCTGATGAAAATAATCCATAATGTACCTATATCCACTATAATAATTATATTCATGAATCTATATCTTATATATAAAATTCTCGTGTCACTAGATTAGTTACGGTAACTAGACTCCTCCGAGACGGCTTTACCGATTTTCACCAAATTTTATATGCATATTCAGTAGGTCTGAGAATCGGCTACTATCTATTTTTCATACCCCTAAGTGATAAGGGTCGTTGACCCTTAACATTTTTTTATTTATATGGCAACACAACGGTTGCCGGGTCAGCTAGTACATAAAATGTTCATTATAATAAATATTACTTGTATCTATCTGTGTTCAAACATGAAGCAATAATCATCTAAACAATTATGATCGGAGTTATTGCACCAGACCGGAATTATTACAATAAGGAAAACCCCAATAAAATAAACACGCCCACAATTTAGACGAATCCAACGACACCTCATGTTAAAATGCGTCAAGCCACTAGGGCTACAGGGGCCCCACTACCATCTCTTAAAACAATATTATTTTAATCATACATTGAAATTTCGTACCACGACCTCGTTAAAGTAGGATCGTTTTTGTAATATACAATAAGCAATTTTGAATGATGTGGTCGAAATTATCCATTCTTTTTTTTGGCAGTAAATTTATTTTTTAAGCGAATTATGACAATTTCAAATGGTTTATACAATGGATAAGCGAAAATGAATAAGAGTTTAAGTTTACATCGCTCAACAGGAATAAAACAAAACTGTTTTAAGGAGGTCGCGGTACGAAACAAAATAATGTTGATGCAATATTGAAAGAAACCTTTCTCGAACTATGATTGTTTTTAAAAGATGGTGGTAGGGCCCCAGGACTCTTCAAAGAATGAGACATACAAAAGTACATACGTTAAAAACATTATCTACCGTAGTCCGGTAAAGAATGTATTTTACATAAAAACCTCTTCTACAACTGTTATAACTATAAATACAATATTAGAATGTAAACACGGATACAGTTATAACATCGTGTTAAAGACCTTGTGTTCAAGTCTCTAGGATATGGGCGTACCTATTATGTAATGTGCGCTCCAAAAACAGTGTTGCTATTTAAAAATAAAAATCCCCGAATTAAGGCCGGCTGTGACTGACCTTTGAAAGTGTTAAGTAACCGTGATTAAGTCATTTTAACTCCATTCACAAGTTCAGAATGTTTGGTATTATAAGTTGAGTTTGTATGACTATTGTTTCTATTTTCTTATGGTACTGTACAGAGTAAATTCGAGTAAAATGTTGACAGACTAAAAAAGTTACATTTTATAATTTATCTAGCGATATACAAACCCAATTTGGATAAAAGAGTACATCCTCTTATAATTGGGATAATCGTAATTAACTGCATCATGAAGGAGAATAAGCCATTAATCATCTTTGGGAAAGACTTAGGCTCCACCATGCAGGCCAAGCACTTTGGAGTTAACACCTATGAGAACTTCTTTAAGAACTCTCAGACAGGTCCAATATTTCCTTTATCTTTGAGACAGGTATATTTCTTTTAACTCACAGGCTTGTACATGTCTTTTACCTCTGACGCATGTACCTACATTTCTTTAACTTTCATACATATGCATTTCTTGAAATTTTTAGACATTTACTTATTCAATACATTTTCTTATATCGCATAAGCATCGATCGTATCGAATCAATTTATCAAGCCCCTAAGAATAAATACTTATAATGCGATATCTTAACAGGCTTGTAAACTAAGCAATCTCGTTCACCTTTGTTTTTCCTCATTCGAATATATTTCCTCGGTTACTTCCTATTCTTATCAATTTCCTACTATTGTATCTACTTAAATATTTTCTTGGAAATAAATTCTGCGTGAGCAATGAAAGATTAGGCACACGTGTAATTTGGTAAATTGTATAACACTGTTTGATATCAATGGTTGATTCATTTTTGTGTCAACATCAAAATGCATTAGCTACCCGTTTTAAAATTGATAATTGTACTTTCTAATTCTGAACTCATAGCCTACTTATATTTTTTTATACATATTTTGCAATGTTAAAGATATTACAACCACACCTCTAACGTAAAGCACTTCTTCCCTTACAGTGGAAGGATATACCCTTCATTGTGAATGGCAGCTGACTTTTAATGCATCTGTTATTCTTTCCTTTGCTACTTCCATCTATTTACTCCAAATAATAATGGGTGGGTGCACGCCCAGATCAGAAATATAATTTACTTATTTAAATTTTTGCCTGACCATATCTCGAACTTAGCGTCTAAACCCTCTTGTAGACTGACTGTAGTAGTCATAATTTATTATAATAACATCGATCAATACCCTATTGTTTATTTTTCCTTGTAATTAAAACGATTATAATATATTTTAAACTACTTCCTTCCTCAATACTTGTTTAGATAGTTCCTGTTATAATCAGATTACTAATATTTATTTTATCTTTTCAGCGTAATAAACATTAAGTAGTAGTAGTATGCCAATAATCCGAAATTCGAAGGCATGTACCTCTGCTTTTAATTTTTTTATAACATTGAACTAGCAAAAAGCACTCAGATCATCTGATGATATGTGGCTACTGCCGTCCATAGACGTCTGATAAGGTAAGAGTCCTAATTGAGATCGACTTTGCTACTCCTCAGTATACAATTGGAACGCCTGGGAAAAGAATATTTCCCTTCAAACCAGAACAGCTCTAATATTAGACAGAAACATGTGTGGCAGTGACATTTGCAGGCCCAAGAAATCTATAAAATTCTTAAATGTGCTTTAAGTACAAGAACTCCACGTACAGCGTTGCAAACTACATAAGTCCTACTCATTTCAAGAGAAAATATCCAGCAGGTGACAGTAGGGATTATTTAATTTTCAGAAATCTTGCTCTACTTCTTAAATAGCATTGTCACTAAATCTGCGTCAACATTGGTTACACATAAACACATTACGTATCAAAATTATGCTGAAGTTTTGATATCAGACACGTAATATCGTTTTACCCTAACGTGACATTTTTGTAAGACCATGATTCATGATTCACAAGCAACTCTTACCAAATTGATATAATCGGTCGACGAAAGGTGAGTCATATGTACACATAGTTGCGCAGACGCATAGGCTGGTTATTTGGGCAAAGATTAAAGAATTGGTGTGACAGTAGAACCTGCCATCATATATACGTATAGTAATAAAAGAAACTTGTCTTAATAATATTTGAATATGAAATTTTTAGATACCATATATAAAGAAAGATTTGGTAAGATGCATATTGAAGGCATTAAAAATACGTAAACCTGCAAAACCACATCCAATTCTGCCTTATAACGGCAACATTATGTATTGTTGTTTTCTAATTTAAAGTACACTACACACTACAGGACCACACCTATTTCTTGTAATGGCAATTTTAACTGTTGTGTACTATTTTGAAGACACGTATGTACATTAATCTTATTAGTCCTATGGGCTATCTGTGGCTGAACTCAAGTAGTATTCAAATTTAGTTTGGGTTAGGTTGATTACAGGGACAATTATTACTGACTGCCTGGATAGAAAGTATGTATGACATGTATATATGACCGCATGCGTCTACAAAAAAGTTATTACCAAAACCTTTCACCCTACGAGTAACCTAGTCTCGTCTGTTCTATTTCTAGTCAATGAGCGTGGCGAATTGAATGAAATGCGCGTCCGTTCGTGCTGAGGAAAAAAGTCGTGACTCATGCGTAGGCGCAGGCGACCCGTTCCTCAAAGTAAAAAGAGGAAACTCGGGTCCCGAGAAAACTGTTTTTATTTGTGGGATGCCGCAATAGATAGGATACCATTTATGTAACATAGTAATTACCTGATCCAAATTTGGTTTGAACGTTCTAAGTTCTTAGTCATCAGGTGTATTTAGAACTTTAATTTATTAAGAATAATAAATGATTACTGTTTTAAAGTTAAATATCTGTCCTTCCTTCCTTCAGTCGTTCGCTCACAGCTGAGCATCGTGATGATCAGCCTCGGTCTTTTTTCGTACGAGCTCCCGCCAATTGTGGCGGTCGGTGGCATAGTGCAAGGCGTCGTTAACCTTGGCATCCAGTTGCTCGAATATTATCTTATTTATTGTATATTTGCTTATCCGACCTCTCCAGGCCCCGCTCCCTAGGTCTCTTGCCTTCGACCTTTCCAGTTATGATTAGTTTCTCCAGGTTTTAGTTGTCAAAGATCTGTAATCAACGCCAAATAGCACTTTCTTTACCTTACAACGCCAAAATATCAGAACCGGCTAATTTACATATGGCGACCATTTTAGTCCTCAGGATATCAACGCATTTATCGGCTTCAGGTAGAACACTTCTTATATATAAAGTTGGTCACAGATGACCATGGATGTATCTTGCCATCAGGTAAACTACATACTCGTTTGGTACTACAACCATATCAAAAGAAACACATCAGCATTTGACGCTACTTAACAATGTTTTAATAAACTTAATAACTAGTTAAGTCATTCACAATAAGTGACATTAATCATACATGTAATGAGTAATCTTTATGTTGATTAATCTGATATATATTTTGCTTAATGATAATAATATAATTAGTAATCAAGAATGCCCTGCTGATACAGCAATGTTGTTCTCACTGTAGATGCATATTATAGAAATAACGGTGGTTATTAAAAGACAATCTATCCAATGTTTTGTCTCCCAAAGATCGAGATTTGATAATAGGTTCCTACTAGAAATTGTTATTTTCAAAATCTGGTAGGGAAAACATAAGATTGAATATTAATAACGGGTGTTAGACAGATCGTTTTAAGCCTTAAGTATATTATTTTAAGGTAAATCTACTTACTTGTTACATAAAGTTATGTGAGTAAAATTTAAGAACTTTTTTGAAGGTGGTAGAACCCTTTGTGGTTCGACTCCGGCGGCACCACCGCCACACCTATTTCTACCTAATAGCAGCAGTGTTAGGCGCTGCTGTGTTCCGGTTTGAAGGGTGTGGTAAGGGAGACAGACTTTTCCGAGGCGTTCCAGCTTAGTCCTCAGGGGTAGCGGCGCATCTGGGGCCGACCTCAGGTAGGAATATCTAATCCTATCTGAGGTTGATTACAGATGTCCATGGGCGGCAGTAGCCACTTACCATCAGGTGGACTGCATGCTCGTCTTCTACTCCTATATTATAAAAAAAAAAAAAAAAAAAAAAAACTTTGAAAAGTTGGAGAAATAATATGGCTCATGGTGCAGTTCTCCGTTTCGGTTGAAAGAGGTGGATGACGACAGATGTACCTACGTACGTGGCGACCATCTTAATCCTCGGGAGTAGTAGCGCATTAATGGTCGGCTTCATGTAGAACGCTTCTTCTATGGAGTTGGTCACTGAGAGTCCAGTAAGCGGCAGTGACCATTTCCATCATGCAGACTGAAATAACGTTTGGTAATTTCAAGGGTATTGTAAAAAACTAAAATGAAGCGTGACTTATTAATAATCATAATTATTATGAATCTCTAGGCTCATTTAAGACTTATCTTTACACTTGGTTACATATGTCCATTGAGAAGTGACCACGTATAATAAATAGCACGTATAATAATAGCGCATACTCTTTGTTAAGTTTTGTGTACAGAAAAATGTGTGCGGAGAAATGGTCTAAAAATAAAAGATCAAGAAACACAATTTTGTTTTTATCGGTAAAGTATTCGTGTTTTATTCGGATAAGCATGACAGTATGCGGAAATTTAGATTTTCGGCAAACGAAATTGGGTGACACAACTAAAATAAACAAAGTTTGTTCTGTTACTCGCGGATAAAAATATCTACAGAGTCATAGATCGCTTTATATTCATTTTTTCTTTTACAACGTAGTTACTGATACTTTCGGAATAGCAATGTATTCCACGCTTTTCTTACTAAAAGTTTAGGAGGACCTATTTTATGTCCCATTGCTGGGCATTGGGCAATGCACATTACTATAGTCTGATTCATAATTAGGTGTCGAAAATGTAAAGAAACAAATGTCACTGTCAAAATTAACAAGAAACAAAAACTTCAACAAACTCAACCAAAAACTAAAACTTTACAATTATTCACAATTTAACAAACGCGCTATGAAAACGATAATACATTCGAATTCGACTACAATCACGAAAATGAATACCATCAGCTACGAAACTTAAAAATGACTTAAAGATAATGTAGCAAATGAGCATAGGTCCACCTGATGGTAAGTGGCTACTGCTGCTCATTTATGGTATCCATAGATGTCCATAGACGTTTTACCCCTCAGGATTATGTCAGACGCCTCTGACAAGTATTATCTCCCTGACTATACCCCTCAAACAGAAACTTACTACACCTTAACATTTTTATTATTAGGCAGAAGGTATGGCGGTGTCGTTCGGGAGTCGAATCATATAGGGTTTCTCAACTAAGAATAGGAGTCCTACCAACATCGATCTCACACGGGGATTTCACCTCACCTAGTCTCATTTTCAGTTGCAGACAATAATGCGTTCATGATAAGTAGGTAATATAATACGAGTATATTCCTAAGAATTATTTCTTGTCCACAACTTTATATTCATAGTCACCATATAAATTACGTACTCGTATATGTATAGGTAAATAACCTACCATACCGGTATGTTTCAGGCCCTTTCTAGGTGCGATAAATTAAAAATTGAAAATTAAATTATATGCGAAAATTAAAAGCATTCTCATTGACACATATAGTGTACGAAAATTTAAAGAATTTTATACAAACAAATTGAATAGTAATATAGTAATACTGTTTATATACAATACTGATATACTGTGTTAATATGGTAACAGATAATTCCGTTCTCATAAAAGGGCTTAATCCTTTGAGAATTACGTTTAACCTTACTTTACCTAGAGCTACATACTACGTAAATAATTGAATTTTAGAGTACATATATAATATCTACTTACAGTTATTTCTGCCAGTTGTATTGACTGGTATACAAGTGACTGTTTATGTATTAAGTACATTACAACATTCAATGTTTATATCCTAGGTATTTTATCAGGGTTACCTATGTATTAATTGCCTATTATCTAACTCTACATTGTAACGGTAAAAACCCCTATAAATGATGAAACTACTAAATTAGCAACCTTAAATATAAACAGATGTTCATAATGTAATAAGTAACTTTCAAAGGCGCTAGTACCGTTGGTAAATCAGTCACCACTTAGGGTCCATTCACACATACCGGCTCGGAGAGAGGAGCAAATTTTTATCACATTGGAAACAGAGTTTTGAGTACCTACTTGTATTAAGGTTTATTTTTGCATGAATCTCTTATTCCTGTTACGCTCTGCTGTTTAGAAAGAATGATCTTTATTCATCGAAGTCTCCCTACTCTATTTCTTGTTCCAGATATCCATGAGCCGCAAACTACTTACCAACTACGAGTATTAGGTAAATTGCATACGTACCTATTTTCTACTACATTTCCATAAAAAAAAATCACAAATCTAAGTTATTTACAATCACCTATTAAATAATAGGCAGATACGCTTTAACTACCTATTTTGTTTAATTTTACAACATTTAGGTATTATACTTATGTCTAGACGTCGATGACACCTTTTGATTAAAGGACATTTGAAATCAAAATATAATTTAAACTCTGCGCCATTTTATTTAGTTTCAAATTGGATCGGTTTCACTAACATACTTGAATGTTATTGGTGACTTTGAAGAGGTGGTAAAGTTCTGATAAATGTTAGGTTCTTTCCGGGCTTCAATAACCCTTCATCATAATCAATGGAGGATAAGACAAGTTTTTTTTTTTTTTTTTTTTTTTTTTTTTTTTATATTTGAACTTGACGATGAAGCAGACGTGCTACCTGATGGAAAGTAGTCAACGTCGCCTATGGACATTTGCAACACCAGAGGAGTCGCCAATGCATCGCCGGCTTTGAAGGAGAGCTCTTTTTGCACCTTTTTTGAAGAGCCCCATGTCATAGCGCTCCGGGAATACCTCAGAAGGAAGTTCATTCCACATTTTGCACGTCCGTGGCAAGAACGTCCGCGCAAATCGAACCGTGGAGGACCGCCACGAGTCCAGTTGGTGTGGATGGAACTTCATCCTTCGGCGAGTGGTGCGATGGAGGAACGGTGATGTAGGCACCAGGTCAAATAGTTCCTGGGAACACTCACCATTGTAAAGCCGGTAGAACACGCAGAGGGAACCTATGTCCCTCCGTAAACTTAAAGGTTCTAGCCGATCGGAAATCCTCGGATCGTTGACGATTCGTACTGCGCGTTTCTGTACGGAGTCAAGTGGGTTAAGTTGGTATTGGGGTGCTCCTGCCCAGAGATGCGAGCAGTACTCCATGTGGGGTCTCACTTGCGCCTTATAAAGCAGAAGGAGTTGCCCCGCAGTGAAGTACCGCTTCGCTCTGTTCAGAACGCCCAGCTTCCTTGATGCCAACTTCGCCTTAACGTCCAAATGACCCCGGTATTGCACATCACACGATATGTCAACTCCTAGGATCCCTATACTTTTATCAATGGTGAGTGGAATTCCCTGGAACCGTGGCGCTATGACGAATGGGGTTTTTTTAGCGGTGAACGCGCAGACTTGCGTCTTCGTGGGGTTGAACTCAACAAGGTTAAGTCGACCCCATGTCGAGACCTGCTCCAGAGAGTTCTCGATTTCAGACACAAGTCGGATTCTGCTTTCCTCCACGAGAGTCCGAGAGGTGTTTGCACGGCCTGTGTACACAGCATCTCCCGTACTATCATCTGCATAGCAATGAATGCTGCTAGATTTTTGCAACATGTCATTGATATGCAGAATGAATAGCGTGGGAGAGAGGACAGAGCCCTGGGGCACGCCAGCATTAACAGGCTTCGTGTCTGAGCAGCACCCGTCAACTACGACTTTGATTTGCCGCTCAGACAGAAAACTGGCTGTCCATGTGCACAACCTCTCGGGAAGACCGTAAGATGGAAGCTTCGCGAGAAGGGCCCTATGCCAGACCCGGTCAAAGGCCTTTGCGATATCCAGGCTAACCGCCAACGCCTCACCATTACTCTCAACGGCTTGCGCCCATCGGTGTGTGAGGTACACCAGAAGATCACCAGCTGAACGGCCCTTGCGGAAACCATATTGGTGATCGCTGATCAGCTGGCGATCCTCGAGGTACCTCAGAAGCTGGGTATTAACCACACGCTCCATTACCTTTGAGAGCAAGGAGGTTATCGCAATAGGCCTGTAATTAGCCGGGTCACTGCGGTCACCCTTTTTAGGAATCGGGTGAACGAGGGCTACCTTCCACGAAGACGGTACTTCACCTGTGGTATAGGAAAGCGAGAATAAACGCGTTAAGATGGGAGTCAACTCGGGAGCACACGTCCTCAGCACCACTGCGGGGATTTCGTCCGGCCCACTCGACTTCTTGACATCAAGGGACAATAGAGCTCGCCTGACAGCTTTCTGCGTAAAGCGTATATCAGGCATAGAACCCTCACACCGCGGGATGGTAGGCGGTGTGGCCCCCTTGTCATCAAGAGTCGAGTTTGAGGCAAAGAGGTTGCCCAGAAGATCGGCTTTCCCCTTTGCCGTGTGGGCCAGAGAATCGTCTGATTTCCGCAGGGGCGGTAGTGAGGAGTGACAGAAATTACCCACGACAGCTTTGGCCAGCGACCAGAAGGCTCGACTCCCGGAGGGGTAACCAAGTAGTCGCTCGCCAATTCTGCCAATGTGCCTAGACTTCGCCTTGGCCATATACTTCTTTACTGAACGGGAGGCAGCGTTAAGTGCGGTTCGTAACTCGGGGGTCTTCGGATCCTTGCACGCGTGTGCTGATGCCCAGGCTTGGTAGGCCTCTTGCTTATGACGTGAAGCCTTAGCGCAAGGCCCATCAAACCAGGGCTGACTCCGCCCACCGACGGACACGACAGAGTTTGGAATGAAGCATTCCATACCCTGCCGTATGACGTCGGCCACAGAGTCAGCGCACGTGCTAGGATCACCCGAGACGAAGCATAGCTGCCTCCACGGGTACGAGGCCAGGAATTCCCGGAGCCCGTCCCAATCTGCTGACCTGTAGTGCCAAACTTGTCGCTTCCCCGGTGGTCGAGCCCCCGTGGGACGCGACAAGGGCACAGAAGAACTTACCAAGCAATGGTCAGAAGATCCAAGAGGAGCCTTGACCATCACTTGGTAGTCATCAGGATAGTTGGTTAACAGAAGATCCAGCAAAGACGCAGTATGGGTCTCAATATCAGGTACCCTAGTATGACCGGGTACGACCTGGGAGAGCCCATATGCCAAGGAGAAGTCATACGCAGTTCTTCCGGCGAAGTCCGTGATTCGGGAGCCTAGCCATTCAATATGGTGGGCATTGAAGTCACCCAGAATGACCAACTCCGCCGAAGGGCACTGCTGCAGCATTTTGTCAGTCCCCCACTGGACGTGCTCGAATAGTCGAGTTGTCTCAACATCTCCGCTGTAGGACCTATAAAGGCACGCGTAGACGCGGGTCTGCCCCCCAATATCCACGCGCACCCACAACAAGGATAGGTCCTTGTCTTCGAGGCAGCTGAGACGGCGGCAGCAGATATCATCCCGAACATACACACATACCCCGGCTCGACGCCTGAAGGCATGTTCTAAACTGTAGCCGGGGTAATTTAAATACGATGTTTCGCCCGAGGGCGATATCTGCGTCTCCGTCAAAAAGAGAAAAGCCGGCTTTGCCGTCTCAAGGTGGTGATGGACGGCATCCAGATTGGAATGGAGCCCCCTGATGTTGCACATGTCCACAGTAAGTGTGGAGGAGGTCGCCGCTGAGTAAACGTTTCCCTTATTATTCTGCCTTTTCATTCTGGTGGTATAAGAAAAAGAGGAGGAATTTGAAAGGACTTGCGATGCTCCTTCGACGCCTCTCGGGACAAGGTGTGGATCCCGTAGCGCCGTGCTCACAGTGGTAATGTGGGATGCTGGCGCGGGGGACGGAAGGGCCCCCGGTCCCCCCCGTGCACGACTACCCGGCTCCACTCCGGTCTCTTACTCCGGCAGGGTAATCGTGCAACGGGATTTTTCGCCGGTTGGCGGGACAGCCTCCCGGGCCAGAGGTTGACGGTGTTACCCGGGTTCGGGTCCCCAACTAACCGGCGGGCGGCCAGCGGAAAACCGTTTCACCGGGTCTCCCTGGCCCCCGCGCCAATACACCACGCCTCCGAGAGCAACGACGCCTAGAAGGACCCACCGGACCAGAAAGGTACGCCGTCGGAAGCACCACAGAGGATGGGAAGGGAGGATAGGGGATGAACTGGCTCCCAGGCGCACTACCGAAACACGAAGAGTCGTTATTAGCGGTAGACTTCGGCCTGAGGGTGGTAGCTAGCCAGGCAGATCTCACGAAGAGATCTTACCACCAAGCGGGACACCTTTGGGAATTACGCCAGGCAGTGTCAGATCCAGCAACCAGTGGGACCGTCGCAGTAAGATGTTAAATGCCCGAGTAGACGCTGCTGCCCATCTACCCGGTAAAAACCCTTAGTCGCCTTCTACGACACCCACGGGCAGGTATGGGGTGGTCTATTCGCCGCCGGAGCCACACGGCACAAAGTTATCACTCATTTAATCATGTCTCACTGCATGTGGTAAATTACCTGGTAACTTCCTTCATATAAAGATAATAGGGTCAAGATATAGGGTTATAAGTGGTATTTAAACAAAGATCCTTATTGCGATACTCATTGTGATATTTGGAAGAGTAGTCGTCAATTCATTATGATCCCACTGCTGGTTCCACGGGTCTCGTCTCAAAGTGGGAGGGATTAAGCATTTAACCGCACGGACCAAGTGAAAATTGTTAAACTTACACACTTTGAGATTTCTATCATAAAGAAGTTTCAGGTTGGTTAGATTTCTTATGATGTTTTTCTTCGTCGTTAGCAAGTGATAATTAATGTTCAATTCGAATCTAGGGCCATCGGCTAAAAGGACCAGTTTTAACCACTAGGCTATTAAAGTTTCGGCGAAGTAGAGCTAGCCCGAAAAACTGAAAATGAACTTGACAGTTTGACATTAAAATATTGAATAAAGCAAAAAAATATTTTAATAAACTCTCCGTCACCACCTTACATCTTGTTTCGATGTATTAGGTAGTAAACAGATTGTCCTTGTAGTTCCGGGACTAGAATAGGGCTACGGTATCCCCTGAATTCCCCTGCCTGTCGTAAGAGGCGACTAAAAGGGGGCTTCCGGGGTTACGGGCGGCAAGAGACGGAGCTCGAACCGTCCAGTTAGCCACCCCGGGAAGGATGGCGGTATGTGTGGTCGCATATGGTCGTAATCACCAGATGTTGTGGGAGGAGCGAAAGCTCCCCCAGGGCAAAGCCCGATCGGGACATCACGCTTGGAGGACTCCGGTTCTGTTCCGTCGGAAATTCCGGAGTTCTCCAACAAGCGCTGAGGACGGCCACATTGGGTTTAGTGCGGTAAAAATTCCACATAACCCGGCGTCGCTCCCCTGTTGAAAGTTTCCCCCTCGAAAAGAAAAAAAAGGTAGTAAACAGCTGAACACACAAAATATATTATACATAACAGCAGCGTAAACATAACAGTTGGTCCCTACCTACACAAATTCGAAAAAGTTGGTTCTTCATACTATGTTAAATCACGAAGCGATCTCCTTACCAACAGTAAAACAAATGAAGCTAAGATTACCACCATAAGATAGTTCTACCTACTACCTTATTTTAAAAGTATCTTCCTTGATGACTTAGAAAAAAAACTGAATTAATTATAGAAGTAGCTTAAAACGGAAAATAGAAAAGAATTTAAATGTGTAGATTCCGATGAGACAGTAAATAATGCCTACAAGATAAGGGCGAGACGTCTGCCGTTACTTTAGGTACCTACCAAAAGAGGTCTTAATCCACGGGGAGTCCCCGAGTTTTAAAAATAAATTTTATTGCAAGCATTGATTGCAAAGAAATTCTTTGTTTACCTCATGCTATAGATTTATCTACCTACTATCAATGTTCAAGTTAGACGCCTCTGTCTGATTAATTAAAGGCTGATTTGTACACCTTTTGAGTTATTATGAGTCAATGTTATGTCCTGTTGTGCTCAATTTTAAAGGGTAGATATGGCAAGGGAGATACTAACTACACATGAGAAGTATATCTTACCGCCTTAGCTAACTAAGTAACATACATACATTTATCAATAGTGATTCGCGTTTTGGCAATTGTATCGAAGCCGCATCGTGTTTTAGCAACATGATGCGTTGCGATCGCGATATCATCATCATCATCAACCCTTTACTGTCCCACTGCTGGGCACAGGTCTCCTCTCAGAATGAGAATGATTAGGCCTTAGTCCACCGCGCTGGCCAAGTGTGAATTGGTATGCTTCACATACCTTTGAAACCTTTTTTTTTAAAGAATTCTCAGGTATGCAGGTTTCTTCACGATGTTTTCCTTCACCGTTTAAGCATAGTGATAATTAACTTCTAATACGCACATAACTTTGAAAAATCAGAGGTGCGTGCCTGGGATTTGAACCTCGGACCTCTCGATCAAGAGACCGCGTTTCTTAACCACTAGGCTATCACTGCTTGTGATATCGAAAACATGCAATTTAACAATTCACCTGCATCGTCCTTTCCCGTTCATTCCCGTCCCGCTGTCCAAAGCGTTTGAAAGTAGCTACGAGAAGCACTGTGCAGGGATGTAACTTCATGGCTGCATCTAGCTTCTAAGAAGCAGTTAACCCGTCTGTAGTGTATCACCTAGTGGGTAGTTTGTCTCGAGCGCATACGGCACGGAATGAGAGCGGACTGTGTGGGGGCAGTCATGCTAGACCGTCGGTGAGGACGGGCGTGTTGGTGCTTCGGCGAGCCAAATGGGGTTCAAGTGATACTACTATCCCGACGTTGAGTCGGAAATACTACACCGTCAATTGTCGATACTACTAAAAGCACGTATCTATGCTGGGGGTGCAGAAACGCTTCAGTGGACAACGCCCGGCAAATCTCCAATCTGTTTATGGTTGATTATGTTCATGAATAGCTGTGCCCACTAACCATAAAAATTTATTACATTTAACAGGTAGCTACTAATTTGGAACAAAGTTAAGCAATGTCAAGCGCGATCGTCACTAGTAACTAGATTTCACGCGTTCTTCCTTTCTTCAGAGTTTGCTTTGAGCGGTCCTTAATGTAATCATCATAACAGTGGTCGAAGGGATTATGGGCTTATGGATGCTAAAAAGTTTGCCACTTTACCGACACCAATTAACCACCAACCCGTTCTTACCTTCCTACACCAATCCCCATTGAAGCAGCACATATGTTCCAGGTTTGCCTCAGTTGTGAGTGAACCATACCCAGCAGTGGGTCATAGTAAACCAAATCAAAACAAAGCATTCGGGCGTGGCAAACGTGCAAATCACATATTACTTCATTCAGTATGACGTTCGATGTTAAAAGTGACTTATCAAAGGAATTCCCTCATGATAATAAAGGAATCAGATAAGAGATAATAATCGAAAGGTTATGAATGTAAATTAATGACTCAGAATTAGGAGAGCCATAAGTTAAATAAATAATCCAGGACAAATAGAGAAAGGTAAAGATATCTGAAGTGCAAATAAATGAAAGAAATGCCTATTCTTAGGAAAGTAAAATCGAATGGAGCTCAATTAGATATGTAATGCAAGCCTGGGACACAAAAGGTTGCCTAATAAAGTTAAAAATTCAGTAAAGGAGGATCTTTTTAAATTTATTCGCCATGCTATTTTACTAGTTATACTTAATGCTTGCGTACACTAAATAACAAACAATTATTATAAAGAGGAAAACCGGTTCCTTTAAAATAAATTATTTACTGAAAAGGGATGTAATGTAGCCTATGTTATTCCCACAATTCAGACGAATCCACCGACAACTCACATGTTAAAATCCGTCAATTAATTTATGCAGTAGGTACAAAACAACACACAATATACCCAGCAAGTTAATACATGGGTATAGGTAACCACCTACATACATTGGAAAAACATTATCTACCCTCCTCGGTCGGGTAAAAATAATATTCTTGTTTTGTACTACCTACTATTTTTATCGCCATTGGATTAATTTTACTTCATAATCCATTCCAAAGCTTTGCATAATTTATCGGTTCGAGTTTTCCGTTAAATTGCACCGAGGGTCATTAAGGAAGCAACACAACAAGAACAAGGAAACTGTTATTATTTTGCGTGTCCAGATAATAGGAAGAACCTACGGATAATTAGACGAATCTGTCGTAAGTGGCCTTATCGGGCCTACTTGACAATACTTATCCTTATCTCTTGACGCACATAATGTCGTAATTATTGATTGTATATTTTAACATTGCGTTTAAGTAACGTACCTTTGTTTTTGTTATCGTTAGTAACAAAATATTTTTTGCATACATCTTTTGTCCTAAGAATTTTTTTGTGGTTCGACTACATTTTTTACAATAATATGAATGCTAAAAGACCTAGCTAAAAATATCTTATCTAAAAGGAAAAAGCAGTGATAGTCAGACGACAGTTGTTGAAACTACGTCTCTCGATCGACGGATCCGAAGATCAAATCCCAAACATGCATCAAAGTTATGTGCATATTCGAATTTAATTATCACTTGACGTTAAAAGAAAACATCGTGAGAAAACCTCCATATCAGAGAAATCTTAAAAAAGTTACTTTAGCAATATGCATCCTTCTCATTTATATATATCCTTATCATGCTCATCCTATCCTCTCATCCTCTGAGAGGAGACCGGTGCCCAGCAGTAGGACAGTGATTGGTTGACGACAACTACCAATGCCTTTCTCAATCCTTAAAACATAGCACACATACAAATCATAGCACAAAAATTCATACAGAATTATATTATAAGTTACTCTTAAAACACGTGTTCAAGTGCTTAGACACCATAAATTGCACGTGAGTTTAAGAAGTTGTAAAAATTGCATACACAGAAATCTTTATATTACTATAGTGATTTTATTTGTATGATAAGATATAATTTTATCGTTCATTATAAAATACGAGTACAAGGAGTTTACTACCTTGACTTAAAATATTAAATTTCAAGACCGTCTCGGCACTTGAAGGGCATTTTAAGGTTATTAGTCAAATCAAATGAAATTAAATCACGTTTCATAATTTAATATTGTATATGAAAAACATAGTCTGAAAGACCGAAATAATAAAACATTCAATTCGATGAGTACATGGTATAGTTCGCGTAAAATGCTAGTCCGCTCTGAATATAGAAATTAATGAATCGCGTCGCCATAGCAAATTCTATGAGTACACCTGCTCGCAACATCTTCAGAACGAAATACAATAGAAAAGTTATATGCTATAAAGAATTACAAATTATGTCAGATAATAATTACAACTTATTATATTAAAATTAAGTAAACCTTTCCAGAGGGCATGATTATCAAGCCAAAAATAATGAAAACGTACATATATTATATAGAGACAAAAAAAAAAAACAAGTTACGAACTTTACCAACCATTTCTTAAATATTTACGTAAATAAATGAAAAACATAATCACGGTATAAAATTGTATTTAATAATATCATAAGACCACGACTAGATAACCTATGAGCTAAATACAGCCAATTCTTGTAAATGCTATACGATTTTAAAACTCTACAAAGTTTAAACATACGTTACGTTTATTCCTTAAAATTAATTACATATTCTAAAGAATGTAGTAAAATTCACTGTAAAATCAAATTTATTGATTCATAAATAATGTATCTAATCATTAATGGCAATATTTGTATATATTTCACACTCACACACGGTAGAGAATAAAAAAATGGTTTTATCATAATTATTGGAGCTTGTTTTTCGGAAGTGCTATTAAAATTCATCAAATAAGTGAGATTTCCATATCCCTCCAAAAGGATTCAAAATAAAGATCAATAAGAACATAAATTAAAAAGAACTTGCAAAACACGTCGTTATATGAAATTATATCAACTAATATTAAAAATATCAAAAATTACGTTCATTATTTTGTAATTCTGTAAAATTAACAGTCTATCTATATCAGATAATATATGTATAAATTGACTATTAAACTAAACTTTGCAAATCAATATATCGTGAAATTTCTCTTACAGAAAAAATATAAAATATGTGCGCCGTTATTTATGTGCAAATACACGACCTGTGTTATCCTTATAGTTATAGTTAAAATATTCTAGTTTAAAATAATGACACAATTTACACATTTCATATTTAGACAAAAAATGTAGATCATAACAAAAGATAATAATGGCTAAAACTTTAAAACTTAATAAAATACCTAAGTATATTTTTAATCAATTTATATATTTAATTGACTAATGAAAGCCTCAAAGAAGAGATTCTAAAACATAGAATTTTTTGAACTAAAATTCGGATTATTTAATAATTCAATATAACCTTTACTGAACATAATCTCGCTTTACAATTCATAGCCAAAAACCATATCTAAATATATCATTCATTATTTAATAAAAATAATTGTGAAGTTAAGTTATCATTATTTTAGGATAATCTTTTCTAATCACTGGTTGAATATGCTTTCTAAAATCTCTCTTATAAAGAGGCAGTTCGTTTAAAATTAGCTAAAATTTGCTATTAGTCGCTAAGTTAAAAATAATTATCTACTGTAACTGTTTTTAAATGTGTTCAATTTTTCTCATTTCAAAATTTGCAAGGACGTTCTGGACTATTCTATTGCTTAATTGGCACGTTTCATGTTCCACAGTGAACACATTGGTTTTATGCTTACTTACTTGTACGCTATGTGAGACCTATCTTGTGCGATTATTTTGAAGATAGGCATACTTGCTTATAAATATAGACGTTGTCTAAGTAACTATTGTTAGAAATGTTGACAAGACATCATAATCAATACGCTAATTTCTATCCTGTTTTTATAAATTCAATTTGGTTTAAATTATTTGCAGCAATATTGACTTACTGAATAACTTATTACGATAATATTTTTACCATTATCTGTAGCGAAATTTAACATTATTGAACAAAACGCCATTGGCAGAGTCTGAATATTTGGAAAATATGCGTGCTGCTGAAGTATTTATGAAACAATACGTTAACTGTTCCTTGTTTAGACAACTAGCGTTCAGTTGTGGTACTTTCTTCACTTGTCTCACATTTAATTCGGTATTTTTTGGCGCAGATTATTTAGTAGGCCAATGAGATAAACAGACCTAGTTTTACTTATAAACATTGACAATGCTTGTTATTCTAACTTAGTGTCTGTATATAACAAACCACTATAAACCTTGTGTTTACAAACCTTATGAGAATACCAGTAGATTAATCCAAATAGGGTAGTAGGTAGTCGTCAACAATGCTCACATTCATATGCCAATTGAAATGGTTTATCCCGGGCACAGTAACCACGTGCAAGCGACCACTGTCGTCCAATGTCTTCAGGCCGATTTTGTCCTCAGTGTAAATGTCTTGTCCCTTCATTTCTACGATGGTTTCATTCGCGTTGTAGTACCCGAATTGGCTGAAAAGTTAAATAAATTGTTATTAATATCTGCAACATCGTTTGGAGCAACTTGCTACGGTATTTAAAGGGCCACACTAAGTGGATTAGTTAACTTTTAAGAACCGCTATATTTTTATTACAGCCACTAAGAAAACGCAAATAATGATTTCTCAAAAATTCAATTCTTCAAGTCTAAGATGATCAAATTGGTCAATTTTTAAATTACGACAAGGATTGATTTTGAAGCAACTATTTTTGTGATATTATATTATGTAACGGGTACTCTCGATATGTGTATATTAAAATTTATATGGTGAGTACCAGTTACATAATAAAATGTCTCAATTCCGCCATAATCTTAGTCTAAAATCATATATTTTTGTGATGTTTGTGTTAAAATATTGGATCGTGCAATACTTTAAATAATAAAATCTTATTTTCTTAGTTCAGGCACATCTTTATTTCTTTAAATATTTGACAAGAAGGAAGAATAAGAAAAACATTACCAAAGAGTTTAGTAACCTATAACAATACTTTTTGGATCATCATAGATTACTACTATTTTCTACTTAAATGAAGATTATAATATTTACTTATTTACAACAGTTTGTAATGTCAAATTATTTGTAGAATATTGCTGGTAGGGCTCATAAGTTTTATAAATAAACAAAACCATATCTAAAATTTACATTTCTAAATATTCCATTGACGCAATCCCAGATTAGATTATATAAAATTACCTAAACTGATGACATACATTGAGTAATCATTTGAGAACTTTCTTATAGTTCGGGTTAATACCCAAAATCGTCCAAAATAATGACTGTATTACATATTGATAAAAAGATAACATAATTATCTAATTATCAACATGATATCTTTTTATAAATATGCGTAATTAGCTAATGCACAAGATTAGGAATTAAACAATAAAAGATAGAAATCTCGTTTGCATTATATTTTTATATATAACAGATAACTTGATAATAGCCGGATATATTTTTATTGTGTAATGTGAACATCGACTACACGCCTTCGGGTTGTTTGATTGATGTTTAAGTTTTAATAACATATTTGTTAGGAGTAAAATACCACAGTATGTAGTACATAATTCCGTTTAAATTTATTTCCGAACAAACAACTACTCTATTTTATTAGCCAAAAATATAAAACACGGTACCCAAAAATTATAATTACCTACGTGCTTACATTTTGCACAACTATTTTATTCCATTCTACAGGCAACCGAACAGAAAAAAGTTAGTTCTCCTAAAGCTATGAACAGTAATAAAAAACACAGATTTTAAATAACTTTCTTTAGTACAACAATAGAGGTCACGGTAGCCTATATAGTTTTCTTTACCTGCTTTGCCACGGCGTAATAACATTGTCGTCAGGTCCGCCGATCAGCACCAGTCTCTTGAGCCGAAGTAAGTTGGACTTGAAATCATCGGACTTTGCTGAACTGGAAATAAATAAGAAAATATTAGCCCATTTTTAGTGCTTTGCAAACATAAATAATGAAATCAGCGCCAAAACTTTGATTTGGATATAACGCCATCTAGTGGACCTATGCGAATCTATTAGCGACATCTATGCAACATCTATCAAACACAATAGCATATTTTTATATTTTTTAATAGATGGCTCTGGAGTCCTGTAAAAAGGAATTCCTAGATATTATTTCATTAACATTAAATTAATTCGATATAGGGAATGACAAGTTTACAATATTTTTCTTTTCTTTTTTATGCGCGCGTAGGCAGTATAATTATAAAAACTAAAACAAATATTTCAATTAAATTATACATAGAAATTAATATTTAAACATTTAATAAATTAATAAATTTATTAAATTGTATGAAAAAGAAATGTAGTAGTATTAACAAAAAATGTAATAGTATTTTTTAGTGTATAGTCTGTTATTTTAAATTATAACGCTAGCCTGTATGTTCTTATAAAACATTTTTATTAAAAAAAAAAAAAAACTACGCATTTTTTCATAAAAAAATATTTCGTACTTTTTAAACAAAAAAGAAAAGAAATCTAGCTGAAAATTCACAAAAAGGCAGGTTCCACCGAGATTTGAACTCGGATCGCTGGATTCAGAGTCCAGAGTGCTAACCATTACACCATGGAACCGCTTGTACACAGTAGCGAAATTATGTTATTTATTCAAGTCTGATGCATTCATATGAAAATATATGTTTTTTAAAATTCAACGCACAAGTTTATATATCCGTGGTTTTGAATTTTGTATAGAAATGTACGATCTAAGATTATGTAATAAAATTTTCTTTGTATTGTTTTAGAAAATGCTCTCATAAAACTGATCTACTAGTTCCATTCTACAACTGAAAGTATACCTACTGCTAGACATAGGCCTATCTCAAAAAGGGGCGTTGAGTTGTCACCTTATTTTACTGTCGTAAATAATTGCTAAAAATCATTAATTTTACAAGAAGATACTGCTGACCATGTTCTATTTATATACTATACTAGCTGACCCGGCAAACTTTGTACCGCCTCAAAATCTATTTATCATAATTATATATGTTTGTAAAAATATAGCCTATGTTACTCGTGGATAATGTAGCTTTCGAATAGTAAAAGAATTTTTAAAATCGATCCAGTAGTTTTTGAGCCTATTCATTACAACCAAACAAACAAACAAAGTTTTCCTCTTTATAATATTAGTGTAGACTAATGGTATATTACCTTAGTCACCTCAGGGAGTCGTGCTAAGAGTAGGTTGATTTGATTTTTACCAAATTTTATATGCATATTCAGTAGGTCTGAGAATCGGCTACTATCTATTTTTCCCCCCCTAAGCCCCTAAGCGATAAGGGTTGTTCACCCTTAACATTTTTTTATTTATATGGCAACGGAACGTTTGCCTAGCTAGTATTATATATATACAATTTGGTGCTTACCTTAAATGATTATTGATGTAAGGTAAGAACACACTGTATGATTCGTATAGGGTTTGGTGATATGGGTCATTCCAGTAGTTGCCCACAGATGTATGCTGTCCCACCCTAGAGTACAGGAACTCATAAGCTGTATCCTTGACTAACCCTGGAAAGACGACGTGGAGGAATCCAGCTGAAAACAGATTACAAACATTATTTAATTTGCTATAATGACAATTATTTTATTAATTCACTATTGAAAATATTAATGTTATATTTTATTAATTTATTTCTATTGATTTGTATGGTACAAATTGAATTTAAAAATATTTAATGTACAAACTACAAACAACATCACAATGTATTGCAGTTACTTTATATTTTGTTATAAATTTCAGCGGCGGCTGAATCTGCTGAGGCTGTGAAGCGGCGCAAATATGCTAACATCTCACAGAGTTACATGTTTGTGCCATTCGCAGTCGAGACGATGGGACCGTGGGGACCAGAAGCGAAGCATTTCTATAAAGAATTGTCTTCGCGCCTGATTGAGGCCTCCGGTGACCCAAGAGCTGGAGCTTACCTCGGCCAACAAATTAGTTTGTCAATTCAGCGAGGTAATGCTGCTAGTATCTTGGGTACACTTCCACGGGGCAGCGATTTGGCTCATTTATTTTATTTATAAATTTAAGTGTTAATTGTATTAGTTTTATTTTATTATAAATAGTGTTAAATTGTTAATTGTTTAAGTTATTATAATATTGTAATAAGGTTTAAATATGTCAATAAATTGTTATAAATAATAAAAAATATAAATAGTTTTTATTTGCATTTTCCATATCACTATAGTTTGTGTCAGTCTTTCGATGTTAAATTTATGATTATGCATATAGCTTATAGCTATAATAAATTTTCAACTTTACTAGGGTTTAACAGTTAAAAGCAAATTTTTACTGCTAATATTACCTCCATACTGTCCAGCCTGAGGTGAACTGAGTGATATAAATGTACTGACAGAGACATTGGAAAAGGTTTGCACTATGCCTCTAGCCACTAATCCACCTTGCGAGTAACCTGGAATGGATTTGTTTAAATAGTTAGAATACACATCTGCAACATTTTTTCATGTAATAAGTATAACAACATCAACGAAAATACTTATAAATTACATATTAATAACTATTTTATCGAATCCTATGTATTGATACATACTTAGTGTAATTTTAATAAGAAATAGTATAATTTGACAAAGAAGTACCTACTGTATCTTTATTTTCAAAAGTTTTTGATGAAAGTCGTTAAATTAGGGTGACAATGACGGGTGTACCATGTGGGTAAATTTAAAAAAAAATGCTTTGAATGTATTGAATTATTTGGACTATATAAATATTCATACAGATGTGTTGTCAATTCTGGTTCTGTGTTTGTACTGCCAAATTCTATTAACTACTCTAGTCACCAAAATTAATTTATTTTTCAACTCTTTTACTACTTAATTTCATACTCTTTTACTCCACACTACACACTATTAGTTAATTACAAAAATAATGTGACAATACTATCTTTGATACTAACAATTTAATATTCAAAGCACAAGCAAACAAAGGAATTGTTTTTAATTGAATTGAATTAATTAATATGCACATGTCATTTATCTTAATGGTAGTGGCCTATGTATGTTTGTTGCAACTGCTTACAATGACTTATTACTCAATACAAAGTATATATGAACCATAGCTCCTTTGTTATCAATCCATTAATGTCCTGGGAGCCTACCAACATGTTTTAAAAACCATCATAGATCAGGAAAGTTTTATTTGAATATTGCATCAAAATTAGTTATTTATAAAATTAATCGAATTATGGTACAAATTTTCAATGTATGATTAAAATAATATGGTTTTTGGAGATGGTAGTAACCCCCCTGAATTACAGAGTTAGAGGGAAAGTGGTAATTGGTACACTTCAAACACCTTTGAGAACTTTTTTAAATAATTATAAGGCCTATAAGTTTAACTACCATAGCAAGTGAAAATTAATTATAATACATTCACATAACTTAAAAGAATCAAAGGTATGTCATGCCTATTCAAACCTAGGACACCTGATAGAGTTTATTGGATGTAGACCATGCTTAGAAAAAGGAGTCTGTCAATTATTCTTTTAGTTTTATGGGCCTGTAACTGCAATAAATTAATATCTTAATAAGGCAATGAGACTAATTTCACTTCACTAAATTTCACTTCACTAAATTGATTAATTTTTAATTAAGTATAAACAAAGATAGATAACTTGAAGGCGGTAGTACCCTTACCGTAAGGTGGACTGCATGCTCGTCTGTTACTCCAATATTATAAAAAAAAACTTACCAATTAAATTAATGCCATCTGGATATTTGCTAGAAATATTTGCCACATCGGTGCCTATTTCTAGCACCTGATGCCACAAGGTCTCCAAGCTCGACCAGCCTTCAAATCTGTTCACATTGTAAACTATTGTCCCCGGATGTTTCTGGAATAGCATGGATGCGGATTAAGGAACTTATAGTTACAACAAATGAGATATTTCATATGTTACACTTTAGTGAAGTACTTATATTTTATGCATGAATTGAAATTTAAAAAAAACCTGGATATAATTTAATGTAAACAAGGTAACTATCATACTTTTAAATGATAATAAGAAAGCATTTCTTCATAAGAAAAAAATATTTAACTAGATTTTATTTTTAAATTAGAGTATAGAGACATAAATGTTAAGATTATACGTAAAATAAACGTATTCCTTAAAACATTGGCAAAAACTGTAATTACTTCATAACATTAAAAACTCATTAATTGTACATTGAACAATTAAAATTAATGAATTATTTAAACCTAGGAACAAGGTTCAGTCTTAATTATAAATGTTTTTGCGATCTAATTCTTAAAAAAATATATATATCTACCTCTTGAATCCTATGGCTGATCATTTCCATACTGCCGCTCCCCGTCATAATACCATGAATTAAAATTACCGGTTTATAACATAAACCGTAACTTACGAATAGTGTAAGAGCAAATATAACAATATTCAATGACATTTTCACCATGATTACGAATTTACGAACAAAGAACTTTGGTTTATACGCGACGTTTATGAATAAAACGCAATTTAATACTGACTGCTTGGTTTCATCATTTCCAACACGCTAGGGTGATTAACGTCACTGATATCTATTCAATAACAAAAGATATGGTCATTAAAATGCAAACATTATAAACAGATGGATTGTTGTCATTGAAAAATGAAAATACCAAACAATAAATTCATTGTCATTAGTCATGTCATGAACAGCTGGGCAGGGATGCGTTCAATGTCTACGCTCAAGGACCAATGTGAGCGTTATTATAAAAAAAATAATTAAAATAAATAAACAACTAAAATTAATGCATGGGAAAATCTTTATATCCATAAAATACATTGAAAAATTAAATTGCGTCCAACGGCCAACCTTAACACTTTTTTGAGTTAGGTACATCTTTTTAAATTTCATTATTGGTCGCAAATTTTAAGCCTCGAATAAACGTGCGAAATTATTTTCTAAACACTATGCTACTTCTACACACTATACTAATTTAAAATAGCAATATCAATATTACAATATTTGTTATAAACTTTGACAAATTGACATTTGACATTGGCAATATTGGCATTTGGCATTGTAAAATGTAAATAAAATCTGTCATTTACACGTGCGCTTAATAAATCCCAGAAAGAATGGATGGAAGAATTCAGTAAATAAAGATAATACAATACGCCGAAGATAATAAATCTTAGCATACGTTCCCGCTAAACCAATAAAGTAAGTTGATTCGATCTATTATATAGTATTATGAGAATATTCAAGGCTCGATCGCGAATAGGTTATGAAGAAACATTATTGCATTGAGATTATTTCAAATTTCAGGTGTTAATACTGTGACTGCGCCACCATGGCAGCTACATCACTAGCTGAACAGCTTCAGAAGTTGTCCGTACCGCAGACATCTATTTACAAGGATGACAAGAAACGAGCGTCGCTACTCTTTGATCCTAAGGAAGCAGCCCTAAAGGATCGAGACACGTTCTACGAGATCGGTATAAGCGGGCTGACGGAATTAATAGCTCTTTATGAAGGCTTTCGGGTGTTTGAAGATACCTTGTACAGTGTTTCTTCCAAGGACTTTGAAAGGGCTGTCCAAAGCAAGGAAGTGAATAAGAATCTTGACCAGACTATCGAAAAATTTCTCCTACAATTATCACCATATTTCCTCCTTCAATCAGCTCATAAAGCATTAGAATGGCTGGTCAATAGATATCACATACATGAGTACAATCAGGACGCTATTATGGCTTTAATACTGCCTTATCATGAGACTAAAATATTCATCAGGTTCATACAACTGTTTAATATTAAGTCCAATTCCAACAGGTGGAATTGGCTTCGTTCAGTCCAAAAAAATGGTATTCCTTTAACTAAACAGGTACTACATAATCAGTGTGTCTCAAACACATCCACTCTGCAATTTATTGCTGATGCAACAATAAAATATATCAATGAGTTTGGCGAGCGAGCTACACAACTGAATACCGTCTTTGCATTCCTATGCTCAACAGCAATTGGTACTATAAGTACTAGTAAACGTGTTACAGAGTCAATCATCAGTGTCCTTTTACCGACTGTCGTGAAGGGGCTTGAATCAACAATCGTTGATTTTCGATCATCTGCTTATGTCATACTTGGATTTCTTGTAACGAAGACAACAATAAAATACAAGACATTACAGGATATTATTGATGTTATTTTATCCACTGAATTTGATCTAACACATGACTCTGTGTTACTCATTAACTTGATTTACACAAATCAAACCCATCTCAAAAAGATGACAGATAGTATTCTGGATAACATCACGGTTTCTGTCATGAATACAATTTGTATGCATCTGAAGAAGTTAGTAGAATGCAAAATCAGTATACAGGCATTCGTAATGGCGTTCCTGTCTGGAGTCTTGCCACTCATTCAGAAAGATATGGAGGAGTTTAGAAAGTTCTCCCAATTCCCGGAAATATTAATTGATGAGGTTGATTTGAAGAACCAACAACCTGAAAAAGTCATCAAGTGAGTATAATTTGTTACCTATTTCTACCTAATAACCGCAGTGTTAGGCGTTGCTGTGTTCCGATTTGAAGGGTGTGGTAAGGGAGACAGACTTTTCTGAGCCGTTCCAGCTTAGTCCTCAGGGGTAGCGGCGCATCTGTGGCCGACCTCAAGGTAGGAATATCTAATCCTATCTGGGGTTGAGTACAGATGTCCATGGGCGGCAGTAGCCACTTACCATCAGGTGGACTGCATGCGCGTCTGCTACTCCTGTATTATAAAAAAAAAAAAATATTATATAACACAAGTAGGAAAGAAGCATAGCAGTCCTCCTAATCCTAAGTGGCCGCTGATGCCTATTGACATCATAGCTGTAATCAACCTCCGATAATATTAGTCTTACCTGAAGTTGGCCACAGATGTGTTGCTAATTCTAGTGATTAAGTTGGATCCCTTCAAAATAAAATACAATTATATGCAACCAATGTGTATGAAGTCCACACAATGTTACTTCGCATCAAATTTACATCTCAAGCCGAGCTTTTTTAAATACAGATGATTAAATAAAGATGCAAGCTTAAAAGTTTGTTTTACAGAATAGATAATCATGGACTGTGAAAGTTTCATCTTATTATGGAAATAAAAGCAAATTTGTAACATATTGACATTTTATAAGACTGATGAAGGGATAAAATAAATAATGTTTAAAATTGCATTTAACAGAATTATCTTTTTCTTTTTTCAGATGCATTTAAACTGCATTTCAACACCAAAAAGAAAATAATGCTGATGACACCGGAAGCGATGTAGAAATTATAGCGGATGTTGATGTTGACAGTAGAATTTTACATTGGTACTCCAACATTCTTACGAAATGTGGAGCACAAATACCCTGAAGCATTTGACAGGGTGGTGAAGCATGAAATGAGTTCAGATAGCAAAATAAATAACAAGAGAAGGACACAACTTTCAAAAATTCTTGGCTTCAAACCTTCAGTTGCACATAAAATAGGAGGCACATACCTTTTCGAAAACCTAAATCATGTGAACCCAGAATTGCGTGGGGAAGCTGTAAATTACATTGCAAAAGAATTCCAATCATTGAAAGCAGAAAATATAGATTTTGTGAAAGATTCAATAGTAAACAGATTTAATGATGAAAATATTAATGTAGTAATTGCAGCTTGGGAAATCCCAAATGAATATCTTACCGAAGTTATGAATGAAATAGATTTGGCGAATGCTTTTACAACCATTGTGTCTAAAGGTGCAAAGAAATGGAAGCCTGTTATTGAGAAAGTCATCAGCAAATTTTGCTCACTTGAATGTTTACCTGTCAATCATGAAACAATTATGGCAATAGTACCACTTCTGTTTCCTAATGATTCAACATCCGCTGACATTACTTGGCAAATAATAACTTCACCTTGGGGTAAGAAGTTTGGACTCCTAAATAATATAACTGATTTAAATAAATCAATGCAAGATAATCCAGAAGTGTTAAAACAGAAGATATTTAAAATTTTGTTCATTGATCGAAAATTCACTTTTAGTGATAAATTGGATATAAACTTAGTGAACAAAGAAAGCACACTTGATCTATTTGTGTACATACTTCTTAAATCTTGCTCATTTAAACAGGCTTCAACAGAGGAAATTATTAATGTATTAGACATACTTTTAGAATCTGTTGTGAATAGAGACATAGTATCTAGTACTGAAAATTCTAAATTTTCTGGAGACACTGTTGTAGAGTTTATTAAAGTTTCGAGAAGAAATAAAATATTGTTTGAAATAATGGAATACATCTGGTCTAGAATAGTAGAAGATATTAATGTTAAAGAAATAACAAAACCTTGGTGCAATGTTTGTGCTACAGTGGAAACTGTTCTCATCAGGAGATTATATGAGATATTTATAACTGGATGCGGTATTATTACGTATTCCGATAATTACGCTAAACTACTTCAGACACTTTTAGATAAATTCTTCAACTCGACAGAAGAGAAATTTAATTTCGTCGCTAACATTGCTTTTGGACATATTTTGTATGCAAATGATCCGAAAGATATTATAAATCCAGAGTTGCAAGTAAGAAGCCTAAAGTTACTTTCAAACTTCTTTGTAGTTCAAGAAAATGCGACATGGGCATATGATTCTGATGTTCTAATTACAACTTTACTTTTTGACTTAAATCATCCTATTACTCTTATTCGACAGTGTACTATAGATTTGATAGCAATTATATTAAGAGAAGACCCTGATGATAAAAAGTTTATATATGTGAAGTTACTGAAAGAATTGATGTCCCACAAGGAAGAATTGTTGTTGGATCATGAACAGTTGCCTCAAGTTCTTAAAACGATTTTGACAGACCAAACACCAGGAAACAAGTTGTTTCGAAAAAAATGTCTTCTACGACTCACTAGAATAATGATTTCGGATTCATCATACATAAATGCAGCATTAGCTAGACTTTTAGCTCATATCAACAATGCAAATGCGTTTTCTCATGTATTACCATCACTCAATAGCCTTGTAAACAAGTTAAAGCAAAACGAAGCTAACAAAAAATTTGTATTTGATATTTATGAATCAAATCTAATGAAATCTGTGCTCGGTCTGATAAATGAAACTACTGTGACAACCTTCACAAAAGATCAAATTTGGAATTCAATCGAAATTGCCTTAAAGGAGTATAGGGAATGTGTTGTGCAAGAAGATCAATCACTGACTAGTCCCTGTGTGCTAGTAATGAAGGAAATTGAGGAAAATGTTTTTGCAAAAGTTCCTGAAGAAAGACGCAAAGATTTGGTTTATCTTGTAACTTCTGCTGGTGCTTTTAGTAACAATCCTGCTATATCGAGTGTAGCGTCTAAAACAATGAAGAAAATTCATATCTTTTTCGATCACTTTAAGCCTATTTTGGAAAAAATGCTTAACGTCATGGACCCTGTTGCCAATGTGACTAAGAAAAAGAAATCCACTATGTCAATGATTTCTCATCAACTGGCTGAAACTGACGAATGGCAATTAGGTGTAATCCTATTGGAATATGTTCAAAACAAGAAGAGAATGTCAGTGGATAACTCGTTTGTAAATATCCTATTCCAACTTTTGAATAAATGTTTAAGGTTTGAAGAGCAGTCTTATGTTGAATACACAAAACAACTTATTCTGTCATCGCTTTGGTATTATTGTAAGAAATTCGTCGATGATAAAGATAAAGAGCAACTTAAGTCATTGAAAAGCATGTTTGATGTGGAGACAGTTGTACAGTGCATTAGAGGTACTCAAAACCCCCAAACTCAACACCATGCACTAATTTTACTTTCGCATGCTGCATATATGTTACCAGAGCAAGTCCTTCATCATACCATGGAAATATTTACGTTTATGGGCTCTTCAGTTCTACGCCACGACGATGCATACAGTTTTCAGATCATTACAAAAATAATTGAAACTCTAATTCCAATATTAGTGAAATTGGACAAAAATATTGAAGATTACACAGAAAAAGAACTCCAACAGCTACAAAAACGAGTTGTTCCGGTTTTGCGTATATTTGCCGATGTCGTTCTTCATGTACCCGAGCATAGAAGATTACCATTATACAAGAAGCTTATTGAAACCCTGGGCCCAAGCCAATTCCTCTGGGTTTTCCTTGCTTTGTTGCTCGAAACACATGTTGCTCATTTCAACGAAAGCAAAAAGAAAGATAAATCACAGCAAAGAACATTAGCTGATCAAGAATCACCAATTAATCGACTTGATTTCGGTCAAAGTATTTTACTGGAATTTGCGCCTGAAATATGCCTAGAGAACTTCATAAAATTAATGACTTATATTAAATCTCTGCCCTTACAAAAAGATGAAGATGAAATGGAAACAGATGTAGATCCTGGCGATATATTCAGCGTAAATGGACACACAGCTATTCAGTTGAGACATTATAAATACGTTATAATTACGTTTATGAATACTTGCCTAGCATCCTCAAGATTTATCCAACATAGCAGTCAGGCCACTGATATTAAGACGATGGAGAACCATTATAAAACATTCATTATCAATATCTTGACTTATATTCAAAGCATTTCTAAAATCAGCGATGAGAAAACTGCTAAGTATTGGCGTGTTATGATGCATCACAGTTATGATTTGTTAGATCACACGAACAATTTGCTTTCTGCTCCGATGTTCCTGTCTGTAGTGAGAGGATTGATGAAACATACTCTACAAACTGTACGAAGGAAGTCTATGGAGTTATTGAATTCTAAAATACAGTTTAGTCCAGAATTATTCAATGACATAGATTTGGAATTACTTTTCTCATTGTTACCTGTACTATTGGATATCGTTAAGACTGTTGAAACTAATGATGAAAATCTTAATGAAAGTGCCGCGCAGGAACAGGAATTGAATCAACAAACAGCATTACTATCTTTAAAACTACTTACCAGAATGTTAGCTTCAGAAAATCCGGAACCATTCAAACCTGTTTTAGAAGCAGTTACCGATTACACTTGTAATCAAAATATTAGTGGAAATGTCATGGCTTCGATTGTTCTTTGTTTAGCTGAATTATGTGGAAACTTAAAGGCTCATGCATTAGCTAGCCTGCGGAAATTCATGCCAGCTCTAATCAAAGTATTGAAGAAACAGCGTAAAGCAGACACTCCCGAATTGGTTCTATTAAGTACTGTGACGGCAATATCCAAGATAGTGGAAAGTTTGCCGCTTTTCCTTAGTCCGTATCTTCAGAAAATTTTATACGAGTACTCAATTTTGTTAGCTAAATGGCAGAATTACGACCAGGAATGCAGCAAAGTGTCAGCCATCGTGACTAAACTCACCCACATCAAGAAGAAGATTGCTGGATCTATACCGCCTAGAGTTTTGATACCAGTAACTAATGAAACTCATCAACTACTTATCGAGAAAGAGAATTATGATGCCATTGGCCCAGTAATGTCACTTCTGGCCGATAGTTTTGCTAATGTCACCACAGCCGACTTTAATGCTTTGCAACAAGATTTGACAACATTCTTCTTATCAGCTCTGCAACTAAGAAGTGATGCTGTTGAGAAGAACATTAACGAAAACGTAATAGACAGAGCTGAAGATGAAATAGTCAATGCTTTAGTATGTCTTGTACTGAAATTATCTGAAACCAATTTTAGACCATTCTATTTCAAGATTTATGATTGGGCTATCAGAACAAATGTTGAAGGACATAAGGACAGGACTATAACATTCTATAGGTATGTATATTATCTGACTACCAAGTTTTCTAATTTATTACTTATTTTATTATTTATTACTTATCATATTATTTTTTTACATTTTCAGATTGAGTAGTGCAATCGCAAACAAACTTAAAGGTCTCTTTGTACTATTCGCGGGACATTTCATCAAGAATGCAGCTGAATTACTTGACGCTTGCAACACTAGTAAAACCGAGAACCTCTATTTTGATTCGGAGGCCAAATGCTTATCCCTCATCAACTACATATTGAAAACACTGCATGTCGTTTTCCTTTATGACAGTCAAAGTTTCTTGAACAAGGACAGATTTGAGACATTAATGCAGCCAGTTGTTGATCAACTTGAGAACCCACTAGGTGGTATCGCGACCCTTAAAACGAGGGCAGAGGAGACAATAATTCCTTGCATATCACAATTCGCGGTGGCTACGGACGACGATTCCCTGTGGAAGCTTCTTAATTATCAGATATTGTTGAAGTCTCGCCACAACGATCCTGAAATAAGGTAAACATGTTAAATTTAGTTTTTAATGCAATTTTACACAATAGGTTTTTCTGAAACAACTAAAATGTGGTAAATACTTTGCTGCATATATTTTATTTATTCCTACATGTTTTTGTATTGTATGTTTTTGGTCTTTCGAAATCGAAAATTATGGAGTCAATATAAATTGCGTTGCAATTAAATAATAAGTATATAATGTGTATTTAAATGACATGATTTCATAGAAACAAAATATCTACAAAATGCCTACAAAAATATTTTTAATTTTCATTTTTAGATTAATAGCTGTTGACTGCTTGGTATCCATGGCATCGCAACTCGGCAGCAACTGGTTACCTCTTCTAGCAGAGAGTGTACCGTTCCTTGCAGAACTTCTAGAAGATGGTGATCAGAAGATAGAGACTGCTACTAAGGATGCTATTAGGAAACTCGAGCAGATACTAGGGGAGCCGTTGGAGAAATATTTCTAGAAATCTAAGTTATTTTAGGGAATTATACATTTTGTATTCATTGGTATATTAATAAATAAAACGAATATTAAATTTTAATTTATTAGTATCTACCCTAAAAACTTCTCAAGGCGTGGATTAATAATAAGTAAGGTTTGTATATTAATACAAGAAGCCTACGTAATGTTTAGGTTGCTGCATTTAATAGTTTTTTACTTTCAAATGTCCTGGACATATGAACAGTTATATTACAAGAGATGATTATAGATGTTTTATCATACCCTTCAAACCGACGTAATATCAAACAACCTTGCTCCGTGTTTGTACTGATTTTACTACGCTTTTATTAGCTTGATCTGTATGCACAGAACACTTTTTTGTTTACGAGGGAAACCTTTAAAAGCTACCAGACGACGTGGAAGCGACGCCCGGTTATGTGGATTTGTTACTGCACTAAAACCCCCCGGTGGCCGTCCTTAGCGCTTGGTGGAGAACTCCGGGATCTCCGGTGGTACACAACCGGAGTCCTCCGAGCGCCATGCCCTAATCGGGCTCTTCCCTGGGGGAGCAGTTTAGTTTAATTTGGGGGAGTAATAGTATGAGGCCACACAAACCGTCGTCCTTCCCGGGGTTACTTGCTGGACGGTTTGAGCTCTCACTCTTGCTGTCCGCAACCCCGGAAGCCTCTTTTAGTCGCCTCTTATGACAGGCAGGGGATACCACAGCCCTATGCTAGTCCCGAGACTATAGGGACAATGCACAGAACACCTATACTCCTAGTATGTATCTAGATATGTAACGGAATTGAACTCAATTATGCCCACTTTGAACGGTCAGTTTAATTCAAAACTATGAATAATTATCAAAAACCAATGACAATAAACGATTTCAATAATTTTGTTACATAGTCCTTATCAGGATCATCAGGAGTGACGATTTTCGAGGCAATGTTCGAGATAGATGGCGCCGCGGCTATGTGATGCAGATTAAATGATAACTAATTAGCCAAGTGACATTATCGTGAACGTGTATAATCGATAACACGATCTACAAAGTTCATCATCGAGTCGCTAGATGGCGTTAATTATCAGGATAAAGTTCATGGTTACTAGATTTCAACCATTATTACTTTTTAATTTAAATATAAAAGCGTATTATTCCGTTTTTTTTTAAATTTATATCTATGTTTAGTTCTGTCTCATAGCCCCCAAATGAGCATATTAACCTTATAAAAATCCTACCTCTATGCCTAGACTACTGAATAATCTACATCTCACTATCGTTCTACGAGGCTTTGTTCGCTTCCACATTGTGTGTACATATGAAAGCCTTATCAGCTTCGTGGATGGATGAAATTCAATTCCACAGAGCCTGCGGACGACTCGGGAACATATCCGGTTTACAATGGCGCCGGCTTGATGATGTGAGTTGATTAAAATACATTTTAAATTAAACCTAAATGAGCCTTAAAGAAGAAAATTTGTCATGTTACGAGTAAGTGAAAGATGTAAAAGGTTACGTAGGTAAGTAGCTACCTACCTACGTACCTACTTATTGCTTTTTTACTAATAGGTACCAAAACATTTTTATCACGCTTTTATTAGCTTGGGTTGTATGTATGTATGTATGTAACTAACAAGTTACGAAATCTTTGAACCGATTTCTATTCACTTTGAACGTTCACTTTAATTCAAAATTTTGTAGGATTATTAAAAACCGATGATAATACACGATTTTAATAATTTTGTATCATTGTCCTTATCAACATCCTCAAGATTAACGATTTTCTAGGCGAGATTGTTCGAGCGCCTTAGAGAAAGTTCATCGCAAAGTTACTACATTGCAACAATTATTTCTTTTTAGTTCTGTTATAGTGATTCGTAGTTTTAAAAAAAATAATGTTATTTCCCTGTTACTCAAATCTTGAAACATATCTATAATGCCCTCTTGTAGAATGATTTTTAGGATTCCGTAATCAAAGGGTAAAACGAAACCCTCCGCTGTCTGTTCGTGTGTCACAGGGCTTTATCTCTTAAACCGTAATAGATAGACACTTGATTTTTTTACAAACGATGCATAATGGTGGTCGCTGTAACAATAAATACTAAAAATTAATAAAATAAATATAGTTCAAAAAACTAAAAAACACAAAAGTAGAAAATAATTTTCAATCTAAGAATCAGTTAAGGAACAGTAAATAGTATAATTGTAGAAAAAGTGTGGGGCGCTTTTCGAACCTGATAAATGGAGCACCCCACGCTATAGTTTTTGAGCCTATTCATTACAATCAAACAAACAAACAAAGTTTTCCTCTTTATAATATTAGTATAGATAATACTAGATACGCCCGTATCTTAATATCTTCTCAGCGTGTCAGTATATAAATTGTGCTTAAAATTCTACGTTCATTAGAAATCTTAAATTACTTCAGACTACGTAGGTACTTATATTTACTCTCGAAACAAAAATAATCCCTTTTCTTTTAAAACTCACTTAAAATGTCTGAGAAGATTACTGGAGCTTCGGATATCTCGATTTCTTTTTCTTTTCAATTAAGCACATCGAAGCCGGGTTTAACTGCGCTTCAATTCGATCTTCGTTTACCGATCGTCGGTTTTGTCTTGAGGAAACTTTATTCAATTTTTATTTCGTAGATAATAGCTGTGGTTATAAAAATAGAAGGTTTCTAGGTCTATGGTCTCTTCGCTTTTTAAGACTCTTTTAAGACCGTATAGCACGGATCCTAACCGTTGTCAACTTAGCAAAAAATAATTCATAGTTAGCTACAAGGTTGCCCCATGCCGCGGCGTGACTTCGCCGCATGGCGCAGGGTTTAAGGGTCTGTCGTTGCAAATACTCCCTCCAATGCATACCATTAGTCTGGTAGGTACGCCCAATAATAAGTATACCCTATAGTTAAGCAGGGACACACGGAAAGCGATGAAAGATTTTTATAATTCGTTACTGTGGCATACTACCCACTGGTTTTATGGTGATGTATTGTACCTGCACTTTGCATAATAAATGTGAGATTGCAACTTGCCTGTCGATTCTAGTCAGTCTTACCTCGGTAGCAGCGAGAGAAGGAATCGTCGCAAGCGCACTAATTGCAAATAAATTGTTTCCTTGAGTTCCAAGTTCTCTGTAGTCGAACTACAAGACATAACAGTTACTAATTGACGCCAGCACAAAAATTGTGAACGATTAAGTGGTAGTGGTAGTGTTAAAGTAAAGGTGGAACAATAACTGCAGCAGTACTCCACCTATTTTTGCCTCAGGTTAGCAAATGTTGTTTATAGTCTATAGTGAAAAATACTCATCATGAGGTAAGCGTGCATGTTTTGTCAATCAAGTTTAATCAAAATAAGCTATAACGAAATATCTTGTAGGCCGAGCTATGAGGCCGAGTGTGAGTTTTACAAATAAAATCAAATACTTCACCATCACGTTAATCAAGTCGACTTTTCGTTGATAGTAAGCATGTAAATAGAGAGTGCGAGCTATAATAATTATAAACATAGAATTCTAATACCATTTTCGGGGGGATTACGGTTCTTACGGCGCCAAGATTTGAATGCGGATCCGTATAGATTTCGATGAGACAAGACGAAAAGTAAGAATAAATTTTTTTGATATCTCGCTTAGTTTTCGAGATATCGATACTCAAAAATTATTCGAAAATTTCGATTTTTTCCGTTTTAAAACTGGAATTGCCGAGGAACGGCGCGGCGGAAAGGGGTGCGAGAGGTGTCTCCGGATAGGGGGGGACGTGCAGAATGCGGTAGAAGAATTATGCATAAAATACTTTCAAAATAAATTTATTTCATGTTGTGTCAAATCACCCCCTGGACTACGGAAAAAGAGGGGATTGCAACTCTCGATTTTTTCCCCTTGTCGCATGATTTTTGTACGGCGTTGCGGAATAATGGATTAAAAGCAGCATTGAAATAGTATGACACAGATGCCGTACAAAATCAAATGACCAAATTTACCGCGGTCATTGTCGGAAAATAAAAAAGAATTCCGACTTTGTGGCGCACCATTTTTGTACGGCACTGTGCGATTTCTTATTATTCTTAATGGATCTATCGGTGGTAAGAATGCCGTACAAAAATATGTGACCAAAATGTACACACTCGACCTGTACTTTCGAATTCTCATCTGCACTCAGTTGGACAGCTTACAAGTGACGGCATAGTGCTCAATCTTATTATTTTATGCTCTTATATCGTTCTAGATAGGTCACCTGGTGGTTCAAATGACCCATATTTTTTTCAACATGGGCCTGTAGTCTATTAGTCATAAACAATTTGATTTGTTTGTCCATTTGTACATAGTTTATGATATTACTTAAGAGTTAAGTAACCTCATGTAGATACTGTTTATTACCAAATACATGTAGGTAGGTACTTATAGCTGTTTTGGTAACCAATACCAAAAATAAAATAATGAACATTTGGCGGTACGGAAGCCTCAAAATGTGCGAGTTCGACTGTTACTTGGCCAATTATTTATATTTTGTTATTCCAAATAAGTAGGTAGACATATAATTTGAAATCTCAGACATCATGGTTCTTCATTTAAGTACTTGTTATAGTAAATTTATTTTCTGAAGTCTACGTTTTTCAACTGTGCATATCTAATCGTTACTCTCTAGCAGTGAAGTGTCACCCTAAAGTAGAGAAAGGCGGTTCTTTTCAGACATCAGACTGCGGAATATTTCAACATCCCTCTTCCAGACCACGGCAGTATTTCAACCCCTTTTCAGAATTTGCAGCGCATTCACGCCTAGAGTGGCTCTCGACAGGTGACAAAAGGTAGTGGATTCAGCTTCGTTGATTTTCAACGACAATTCAAACAGATATTGGATCTGCGGCTCCATTTGAATTTTGTCTATGCAAGAAACTTAAGCCTAAGTACACTCATGGAGAGTTCTGCAACGTGAAGAGATTTCCATAGTTAGTTATTTTCTCACTTAACGTTTTTTCAATTATAGGTATTTATTTGTTTATATTTCAAATTTCAAACAGTAATTAGTGTAGAAATTCATTGATGAATTAATAATTATTTTAAAGCAAGCAAGCAATTAACAATTATTTTGAAGGTGGTAGAACCCTTTGTGGTTCGACTCCGGCGGCACCACCGCCACACCTTTTTCTACCTAATAACAGCAGTGTAAGGCGCTGCTGTGTTCCGGTTTGAAGGGTGTGGTAAGGGAGAAAGACTTTTCTGAGGCGTTCCAGCTTAGTCCTCAAGGGTAGCGGCGCATCTGTAGCCGACCTCAGGCACGAATAATAGTAAGTAGGTGCTTGTGAAAGGTTCTTTTCTTATTCGTTGGTACGATATCCTCAAAACAATAGCTGACAGAAATTTCTAATATAGGTAAGTACGTAGGTATAAATATAAAAAGACCCATTCCTTTGTTTCTAAGTATTATTTAATAAAAAAGGAATTTTAATCTGTTCTCTTACTAAAGGGTAAATTCTTATATCTTAATTTTTGCACGCAATTTATTGGATGCTATAATTACTATACCTATAGGTACTTGGTTCTATTATAAGGGAAAATATTTTACGTATTCCTTATTGGAAGATAAAAAAGGCTTTCAAATATAATAAAAGGTTGTTCAAAATAACACTGATTTAAATAAAAAATTAAACCTTTTGCATCTATATATATATATATATTATAAAAAATATGTCGATCATATGGCTAAGTAATTGTTATCGTTATTGCTAAGTCATCGTTGATAATGAACACCTATTTAAATCGATTGAGTTGATTTTATTTCAATTGTCCCAGACATGCCATTATCATTACACCTGAGTACCAATGATATGTACCATGTCTTCTGAGTATCTACCTATAATTTTTGACACAGGTAAGTAAATGTCGTAGATTTTTTAAACAGAAAAATATTTTTATACGTTACTCTGGACGCAAAAGCTTAATAAATACCTATATTACAGTCCAAGGCAGATTAAATATGTGTCTATTACTATTTAATAATCGCTAAAAGACGTCATCATCAGTTTTCGCGATGCCGCGACCTATCGAAATGATTCAAATACCATTGTATTCGGCTAGTCGAGTATTTCTTAACCAATTTAAATTTCCTTTTTTTTCATATGAAAGGGTGTTTCATTGCTGTACTCTCGTACCTTTACATAATGATGATCTGATGATTCGAACTTTGAGTTATGGGGTGAAACTCATCATGAGTTACCCCTGTTTTTTTTTACATATTTTATGATAACTCACCTTCTACCCACCCCATTCTCATGATATTTAAAATGAACATTGCATTTTTGCTTAGTGAGCTGGTGATTATTTGATGAACATTATCATCACATATTTTCATATAACCTGCCAATAGTCATATATTTATGTTTGTGACTGTACCTACGCATACAATGCAAATCTGGCCGATTATGTTAATTATTATAAAAGAAAAATTAAAATAAGTCGTTACGTTTAGTTCATGGATTCAAAGCTTGGAGTAAAAATTAATATATCATCGTGCGTCATTTAAGGCTCCCTCACACAGACTGCAACTTTGCAGTCAATATTAACACACACACATGTTGTGTGCGGTAGATACCGATTGCGGCAACTGCATTGCGTATAGTGTAGAACAAAGTATCCGACAACATGCAGTCCAAAACAGATTGCATGCATCTGTTAACATAATAAATCAAATGAAACAATGCGGTCCGTTTGAAGGAGGCCTTACAAGCGCAAATATAATTCGTCATTTAAATCCGCATCGTCCGTCATTTTCACGGATATTTTTATGGCCCACAAAGTTACTCACATCATCGTAAACCCATTACAATCCCACTGCTGGAAATGAGCCACCTCTCTAAGTTAGAGTGTTTTAAGTCACTGTCCACTGCTTGCTTGCTAAGTGCAAATTGGTAGTCTTCACACAAATTTTAGTGTAAAATGTCCTTGGAAACAATATTTAAAGAGGATTTGTCTTCCTTTTTTGGTCTGAGATTTTCAAATAAGTTTCAATTCGATTCCTCGTAAAATTGCATGTTTTCGAAGTTCGCCGTCCACTTGTGCTAGCGCTCAAAGTATTATAGACTTGGGACTTAATCTTACTCGTTACAAATGAAGAAAGTTGAAGAAGGAAAGAATGGACGTTGAATCTTAGTTTACTCTTCAACAAAGTAATGTTGATCAAATGTTATCCACGTAGAAAGAAACTCAAATGTAACAATAAAATTTGGTCCGCTCGTTTTATGTATCTTTTGAAACTCGAATTGAAAGGTAAGGATTTTATACGAAATACTAACTAATTAACTCACGAAATAATAAACTGGGTCTGATTGTTCCGGGGTTTAACTAATCATTATAAGTGTGAGTAACACTTTGGAATTTATAAAAACCAATCTCTACTTACTATAGAGCTTCTATATTAGATAACTTATCATACATTATATCATACATCTATATGCAATAGTTGGGTATGTCGTGAATCCGTGAGCTATTGTAGTTTTAAACCGACTTCGACATAAACGTACTACTTATATACCTTTTTTTTGTTTACAAGGGGAAACCTTCGAAAGGTATGCTATGCCGTGGGAGCGGCACGGGGTTATGTAGGATTCTTATCGCACTAAAACCCCCCCGGTGACCGTCCTCGGCGCTGCGTAGAGGACTCCGGGATCTCCAACGCAACCGGAGTCCTCTTAGCGCGTTGCCCCATCGGGCTCCGCCCAGGTGAGCTTGAAGCTCGCCACACCGTCTGGTGGGCACGACGGTATGCGACCACACATACCGCCGTCCTTCCAGGGGTCACTAGCCGACTACTTACATACCTAGCTACGATATCTAAGTAGGTTTGTAGAACAAAATAAAAACTAAAATATATGATCAATCTATATTACATAACTTAACCTATACACTTATTTTCATGCATTAGCATTTGATTTTCATGGAATTATTTTTTATTGGACCATTAAGGCGTTGTCACATAGAGTGTTTTCGTACTCAAAACAATTTCATTGATTCCAGTTTCCAATGAAAATATTTCATAAAAGTAAAACAATTTTATTAAGTAAGTACAGCAAAGCTCTATAACCTACATTAAAAATTGGAGAACTACTTACATCGGAAATTATAGTAGTATTATACTATTAGGTACTATGGTATTGTAAGAAGCATCGAAAAAAAATGTACAAGAAAGTTAAAAAATAAATAGGGATCAAAAATAGTGATATAATAGTCTGTGCAGATGAGTTACCAATGTTACTTCATTTTCGGTTATCGTGAAGAACTATATACACTTTACTTAGAAAAATTGTTTTTGAAGTTATTATTAAGTTGCTTTTGAAGTAAAAAAAAAATATTAAAACCAAATACTGTTGGCAACCCTACTTTCTAGCTAAAATTTGGCTGAACGAATCGCAGGATCGCAGATCGCATTATGAAAAGGCCTTTAGGGTGAGATAAATGCATTCCAGGGTAAGTTTCCGTCCCATTAGAGAGGGAGGTAGACGAGTGCATTAGCGCAATTGGATTGGGCAGGTATCTCCATTCTCCGTAACAGCATGTCTGCCAGTAAAATTAATTAAAAGTACTGCCAGTATGTGTAACACTATTATATTATTTGCCGTGTTGTGGTGAATTTTAGGGTTACGTAAAACTACAAGGAATTAAGAATTAGACCGTCCGACCACATTGAAATTTGTCTTTTGAACCGAATTAGGTTTCATAAAGTGGGTATAATATGTTGTGGTTGAAATTTAAAGAAACAATACAATGATGAAAATTAAACGGAGCCTTCAAGAAATCGTTTCTTTAAAGGTCTTATATTTTATAATTAATATGTACATTGAAGCCACAAAAACATTTGATTAGATGTGTATTCGACCGAGCTACTCGTTGAATTGGGACACACTGAAAATCAGTGGCCGTGGTTCGTCGCGGTGAGGCTGAGTGTGGACCCTTTTGTTAAATTTTACTGCAGCAATGTTCTGATTTGAGAATCATGTTTACTATTATTTATGCCATATAATGTTGTAGTATTATTTACAAATAAATATTTCTTTCTTTCTTTCTATTATGATCATATGCATTTTTAATACAAAGTTAAGTATATTTAAAAGTTTCAAACGAGCGTCGTCGTATGTCGTCCACATAGGCAAAAGTATCTTAAGTAATGCAATAAAAACTTAATATCTGATTTATAAAAATAGTAAATAAGAATTTCAAACCGTATTTGCAAATATTAGCTCGGGTCGGAATGAAGAAAATGAAATGATAATGATATTTACTTTTATGTAGTACTCTTTGATAGCTCTGAGTAATAATACTCCAGTCTACGAAAGATTTAACAAGGTCATTTTGTAAGTAATATATTTACATTTTCTATGAGAGCTTGCCAAATTATATTTCTAGATCAAAGCGAAGGCATCGCGGCGAAAATGGTACGAATTTATTGAGATAATAAGTGAAGAATAAAAAGGTTGTACAATTGTCGAATCGAATTCTTCTGATATTATTTATAGTGTCATTATTTCTTTACCTTTTTGTTCATGGTGTTCAGAGAATAAAAAATTGAAAGGTGTCCTTTAAAGGATAAAAAGTAGTTGATCCACCTTTATTTTTTCCGCAAAAACTAATTTTATATAGGAAAATAGTCTTTTCATCCTAACGCCTCTCACTTCTGTTTCACTGCATCGCGATGATACCTACATTCTACAAATGTGCATTATAATATGAAATATCATCGCGTGGTGGCTTGAGATATGATGTCATATGGCGTATGATAACATTGGTAAGTGGCGGGAACCCTTTAAAAACGAAACCTCAACACACTGCGTATTAATATAAATAAATATAAATGCTTTCTACACTCACAGCTCCACACTAGGGTTCCCTGTATCGTGGGTGCCATTCACACATGCATATACAAATACACAAACACCCGATAACGGACACTTAAATTCATCATTTAGATATCTGTTTGACCGGGGATCGAACCCGGGACCCACTACGCGTCAGACCGGTATGGTGACTGCTCCGCCACGCGGGTCGTCATTAATACATACATGGTATACATAGTAGATAAGTATATTTGCCTATTTACTTCATAAAGATTGGACGCGACCAAACAATGCTTTGTAATCAAAGACATAATAATATTTAATCTCTTTGTTTTAATATTTAAGATCCTCTACGATATACAGAAAGAGAACTTTCAAGTATTTTTTAACATTTACCTACTACACTTGCGGACTAAGATAGAATGTCTCACGTAACTCTCCCAGGCCCTTTCAACATGTCCCTTTAGTACCGGGACCAAAATAGGGCTACGGTATCCCCTGCCTGTCGTAAGAGGCGACTAAAAGGGGCTTCCCGGGTTGCGGACGGCAAGAGTGGGAGCTCAAACCGTCCAGCAAGCGACCCCGGGAAGGACAGCGGTTTGTGTGGTCGCATATCGCTGTAATCACCAGGGGATGTGAGAGGTGCGTAAATTGCTCCCCCCAGGGCAGAGCCCGATAGAAGGGCATCGCGTTAGGAGGACTCCGGTTGTGTTCCGTTGGAGATCCCGGAGTTCTCTACCAAACGCCGAGAACGGCCACCGGGGGGATTTTAGTGCGGTAAAAGTCCCACAAAACCCGGCGTCACTCCCATGGCGTCGGATACCTTTTGAAGGTTTCCCCCTCGTCAACAAAAAAAAGACCCTTTCAGCAAAACAAACTTACACGTATAAGCATAAAGAATATGGCAGTAATTTTATTTTATTTTATTTATTTTATTGATCTAATTAGAACGGCCGAGGCCACTTACACTAACTAGACAGATCTAACATACAGACAACTCACAGAACTCCAAGCATACAGACATGATCAGCTTCCAGTCATCAGCAAGCACATCACAGTTCGGTAATGTCACTGCGTTCGAACTACGAATAATTCTATCGTCTTCTAAGTTTTTATCAGTCTTTATAATACCGTTTAACAGTCCCCTGTAGCTTCCTAAAAGTGTCTGATACCATTTACTAAATAGAAATTTAAAACACCGTACTGCCTCAGCGAAATGTTTTAATTTGCCTGTCTCAATCGATCTTATAAGATGGATGGCCGGCAAGAAGGTTCTAGTTGGTAATCAGTCCCCTGTCATTTTCAATCAACGAGAGGAAAACCCTTTAAAAGTGATAAAACTCAAGATCTATTCAGATTTGTTCGTAAATGTGTTCTAAATATAGTAAAAGTAAATTAGAGTTGTCTTGGGTGCTAACTTTGCTCAGATAAGCATTTTTACAAGCTTCTTTTATTCTGTCCGTCCACTGAAAGAGTCGTCATCATGCGAATTCTCGTAGATTTATATTTTTCGGTTCCGTGTCACTTCAAAACTGTCGTTCGGCACTTTCGGCTTATTGGGCGATAGGAAAACTCCTGAAATTAGTTAGGGCAACTATTAATTCATATTTGGTTTACTATTCCACGTCAGCAGCACGTATATTTAAGATATTACTTGTAGAAAAAGACCCAATCCCTCCCATTAATTTTTTTGCATGAGGCAAATTATGCAGACATTATGCTATTATGATAAGAATAAGAATAACTTTATTCATAACAAATTTCACTTACAAAACTTTGTAATACAAAAACTTAATTAAAACTAAGTACAAGTAAATAAAGTGTTGCAACTAGTGCCTACGCTAGGTTAGACCTGTGTTGTAGTCACCAGTACCCCACCCTTCGAATTAATAACATACAATTTAGTATAAGCATACATTATACTATCGGTATGATGGTAGATTGTTGACGTTCAAAGAAGTTCTGTTTGAATCAAATGTAAATAAAAGAGAATCGAATTTGATATTGAATTCCATTGGATACAGTACCCTTAGTATGAGTTTTTACGTTTTTACAAAAATTACTGTTTTTGTATTTGTTTACGTATTTTCCATACATTTCCAATCAGCCTCAATAACGGACTTTATCAGAACTGATTGGAAATGTATGGGAAATACGTAAACAAATACAAAAACGGTCATTTTTATAAAAACGTCAAAAATCATACTAAGGGTACAGATGTTGTATAAATGAAAACAGCAGGTACTAACTATATACAACTATATGTAGGTACCTATAACTACATAAACTAAAGCGTCAATCTCCTTTCTCTGACCTAGTAAGTTAAACTTTAAGTTGCAGTGTGAAACGCTTAAACTTTGAGTTTAGCTACAGAATTGAACATAGTTTGAAACTTAAACTAATGCAACTTCCATTGTAACACCGAGATAAACTCGAGAACATGAGCGGACTTTAATTGGATAAATCTTAAGAGTATGTGTTGATTCTTAAGAAAATAGGAGAGACATTCATAAATTATTTTAAAAGCTTTTAATCCGATAAGTATATGAAAATAAATAAAAATGAATTGTTTAAATACTTTGATTTCATCATGTATTATCTTAAATAATTATTTTAATTCCTAGATTCTTATTTGATTATATATTTATCAAACGACTCAAAACTAAATGTGTTACAAAAACCATACATTCTTAATTATTAAAGTCTAATCTATTCTTACATTTTACTATAGATTGCATCTATTAAGCCACAAATATTTTGGACAAAGTGTAATAAAACACAAATCAATAAATATATGTCTTTTTTTCTTAACGAGGGGGAAACCTTCAAAAGGTACCCGACGACGTGGGAGCGACGCCGGGTTATGTGGGATTTTTACCGCAATGAAACCCCCCGGTGGCCGTCCTCAACGCTTGTTTGAGAACTCTGGGATCTCCGACGGATCACAACCGGAGTCCTCCAAGCGCGATTCCCCGATCGGACTCTGCCCTGGGAGAGCAGTTTTTGCTCCTCCCTCACCATCTGGTGTTCACCACGGTACTCGACCACACATACCACCGTCCTTCCCGGGGTCGCTTACTGGACGGTTCGAGCTCCCACTCTTGCCGTCCACAACCCCGGAAGCCCCCTTTTAGTCGCCTCTTACGACAGGCAGGGGATACCGTAGCCCTATTCTAGTTCCGGAACTACAGGGACAAATAAATATATGCCTAGATCGATATTGATATTGCACTATCATTAATTAATACTATAAATTCTCTACTACGTTACCTTATAACACGGGTCAAGAAAACTTTCTTCTCAAAGGGATACCTTTTACTTCGAGGAACTTAATTAGGTACTAAGGTTAGTTAGAAGTTGCACCTCGCTTTGGAAAGGAAGGGTTAAGTTAGGAACTTTCCGTGTCTGATAATGGCATCACAAAAATGTAGCATGTTTAGATTTATTCTGCAGGCTACACACGAGTTAGTGTGTTTTGTTCACTTTGCAGGAAAATGGAACATGTCAATTACACGTTAAGTTTATTTCTACGACTAGGTTTTTCATAAAATAAACATTTTTACATATTAAATAATAATTAAAAAAATCTGAAAACAAAACTATCACAAAGGATTTTTTTACGTTAAATAAAATATAATTTAACTTATGTAGACATTTTAGTTATTAAGCTAAATATAAAAGTTTGTACGTATTGTAACAGTTGATTTTTTTAAATTATTTTTCATATGATTAAAAAGTCACGATTATAAAATGACTGTTTACTCACTCTACACTTTTTTGCCAAGTTTAGAGGGTTAACACTTAGTTACTTCTGTAACTAATTACAAAAGCACATGTTCCACAAGTTCGACACGTTGCACGCGCTAATTTGCGGCGGCCCTCAAAGGCTCACAGATTCGCAGTGGTTGTAAACTATTCCAGAAGTTGTAAACTAGCTCGCTAGGTGGTTTCACGAAGTTTGTTGTTTGTTGTAAATGTTAAATATGAGCGGTTTGACGTGGTTTTATTGTAGAAAAGTTCATAAGTAACGCAAGGTAACTTTTACAGCATTATATTTGAAACATATTCTATTATGCGAATTTTTTATCCGACTGCGGAAGGTTTTTCGACTGTGTATGTATGATTTTATTATATGAGCGCGAGCACCTGTCGTTGGATTGATCTAAATTGTCGGAGTGACATAGGCTCCATTTTAAAAGCAGTCAGGATTTTTGGTTTTTCTAATAATTTTCAGTTATTTAATTAAATTTGTTTTATATTTGGTGTAGTATTATGGTGGTAGGACATCTCTTAGTTCAGACTTCAGACACGATCGCCACACCTATTTCTGCTTAATAACAACAGAGTTTAGAGCTGTTGTTCTGTTGCAAAGACGTGGTAAGGTCTATACGAGGCAAACTTATAATTTTCAGCTTATTCCGCGTTTAGTTTCTCGGAATTTCTAGTATGTATATTTGGCCCCATAGTCTGTATATCGAGGCCAAATGAGTATTGGCTTCATAATGTTTTACAAACACAGATTTAAAATAGAGTCTATTCACAAGCAATAACGAAGTTTCAAGAGCTTGTCCAATTAATTTGCTTCGCTTCCCGCCGACATTTTACTAACGACTTGGGTTGTTCCGTTCAAGTTGTATCTGATACGCTAATGCTAAAAACACCATTCCCTTTTTTGTTCACTTTATTTAATTGTTAATTGTTTGAGTTGTTGAATTGACTTCAAGAGAGTTGGTGAAAATAATACAAAAGTACGGGCGCGCGCTTTTTACCTGCTATGAACTACTATTGGCGACCCATCCAAGCCCCAACCGCACTTTGTAAATCCTGATCTACAAGAAAATCATCGTTTTCTTAAAAGGATTTTTTTTATAATATAGGAGTAGCCGACAAACGACCGTCGACTACATGCCTGCCTGAGGTCGGCCACGGATACGCCGCTAACGCTGAGGACTAAGCCGAAACGCCTCGGTAAAATATGTCTCCCTTACCACAACCTTCAAACCGGAACACAGCAGCGCTTTACACTGCTGTTGCGAGGTAGAAGTAAGTGTGGCGATGGTGCCGCCGGAGTCGAACCACAAAGGGTTTCACCACCTTCTAAACCTTGTAACACATTGTAACACCTATTAAAGTAACTTTGTAAGGTGTAGACATGTTAATGTTGTTTGCCGGGTAAATTACGTCGTTTATCGCCTCTTCGCGGGAACATGCTGAAGAAGTTTTCGAATAACCTGTAATGAATGAAACCAACAAGTTAAACTCTTAAATTATTAACTCTCTTTTAATCTAACACTGTAATTCGTAACACATGTGTAATGTTTAATGTTAAATAACTGCTTATTTTACAATGTGGTGTGGGGGTAGTGACATTAGGTATATGTTAATTTATATTACTTTATCTACTTATTACTTTTTTGTAATTAAGTAAGTAGTCGTGAAGTAGGTATAGTGCTTCGTAACAATAACTCCGTCCACCAAAAAAATATATAGACAAATAATATTCCGATATCAACGTGTTTGTAATTGTAAAACAATTATGTAATTAAAAGTGAACATGGAAAAATCAGTCTGTCCTACTACAGGTCATTTCAGTTATAATGGGTCTTATAATGGATAATCGATATTTACTATAGGTAGCTTATTGATAAATAACGTACCTCTGTATTTACTTATATTTAAGTAATTTACAAGTTTAGTAATATGAGTTTAGTTACATTTATTCCTATTTTTCTTAAGAACTTGTAGTGCTTAGATGTTATGTACCATAAGACGGTAAATCTTGTAACAAAACCAAAAAAGAAAGCAAGCACAGTTAGTAAGTAAATAACACATTCCCTGCATCCCTCAGAAATAAACACAACGGCACGAAGTACTGTAGAGATAAACCGTTACTTCCGCCATAAACTTTTCCCACTTCTATACAGCGATACTTAATTAGAACAACAAGTACACGAGTTAGGGATGGCAATTCTTTCCGAAAAAGATCGATTCGAATCGAAGTGTAATAAATAGATTCACAAAAAAGGTCATCAGCACTTCCGAGACTAGAAGGGCTACGGTATCCCCTGCCTGTCGTAAGAGGCGACTAAAAGGGGCATTGCGCAAGAGTGGGATCTCGAACCGTCCAGTACGCGACCCTGGGAAGGACGGCGGTATGTGTGGTCGCATACCGACGTAAACACCAGATGTTGTGGGAGGAGCGAATATTCCCCCAGGGCAGAGATAGATCGGGACATCGCGCTTGGAAGACTCCGGTTGTGTTTCCGTCTCCGGTTGTGTCCGAGATTCCGGGGCTCTCCTACAAGCCTTGAGGACGGCCACCGGGGAGGTTTCAGAGCGGTAAAAATCATATAATGCGGCGTCGCTCCCACGTCGTGGGTACCTTTTGATGGATCCCCCTCGTATATAAAAAAAGTACCAAAGAAGCGGTAAATACGTGTCCGCCAGCAAAAAATGTCTATAACACATTCAACCAACATCGACAAGATCGACTTTCGATTTTCTAAGACGAAAGATTGTTTCACTGAATCGGTCCATTACTGGATATCGATTAAAATAATCAATTTTTTGGCCTAAAAGATCGATTCTTCGACCAATCGGTCTCAGATCGCCATCCCTAACACAAGTTAATGTGGTGTTTCTTTCGAATTCCGTCATTTACCGCCATTTTGGGGCGAAAGCCGTTGAAAAACTTTTCTAATAACCAACCCTAATGACTACGGAATCAACCAGGGTAATTAGATTCTAATTCTTTAAGGATAAGTACTTTTAGCTTCTGTATTATTCACGAAATATGTAATGAGATCATTCTTGGCTTCAACTCTATTTTGTTCCTTTGTTTGTCACGGGGTTGACACTGACGGAGGGGAAAATTTTCCACTGGACCGCTCTAACGCGAATACTTGGCGGTGTGGGGTTGTAGCTAGTATGTGCTGTTATTTTAGATTCCTACCTGAGGTTAGCCACAGGTGATTAACCTTGCCCTAAGAATAGAGACACGAAGGTGCCAACGAGACACATACTTATATAATTTTTATTATAAATCTCTTAGTTTCAGTAGGAGGTATTGTGGATGCTAGCTGATTAAGATATGAGGCGACTTTTGTGCTTTGAGTGGAAAAGCATCTGTGATCGGCTTCAGCTTTTGTTTGTGTAGTTACTGTTGACCCTAGCGACCTGTACAGTTTCACCGGGTTTTGGAGGCGAGCCTAAGGCTCAGTCGGGACAAGAAGACTATGGGCTGGAAGTGAGGGGTAGCTTTGGTCGCCGTTGCCGGTTCCCTAGACCATCCACCTTCGCTAGAGGGAGAGAATTGGTTCGGCTTCAGATAGAACTCCTGTGCTATATATACCGGGTCACTGATGGACAGAACTGACTACTTACCATCATGTGGATTGCAAGCTCATTTGCAACTTCAATCTTGTAATAAAAATGTAATACAGAATCAAAACTTTTAAAACATACTGAAAACTTCTATAACATAAAAAGCAATAAAAGCTCAGAGTTGAGGATGTTCCGGAGAAACAAGCTGGGTTGGGATTAATATGAACTTTGCTCATTAGCAGCTAATTATTATAGCGACTAGTTTCTAATGCAAAACGACTAATTTGTTTAAAAAGTTCATTTTAAGTATCTAATTTTAGCCTCTTGATGCATATATTTTTATAAATGTTTTAGGGGCGGTCATATCTACCCAAAAAGTGTTAATCAATAGTAGATTTAATCAAAATAGATATCAAAATAATAGTGTATGTACTCATTTAAGTCATACATCATTTATTTATACGTTTTACTAAACATATGAAGGTGGTAGAACCCTTTGTGGTTCGACTCCGGCGGCACCACCGCCACACCTATTTCTGACTAATAACAGCAGTGTTAGGCGCTGCTGTGTTCCGTTTTGAAGGGTGTGATAAGGGAGACATACTTTTCCGAGGCGTTCCAGCTTAGTCCGGTAGCGGCACATCTGTGGCCGACCTTAGGTAGAAATATCTAATCCTATCTGGGGTTGATTACACATGTCCATGGGCGGCAGTAGCCACTTACCATCAGGTGGACAGCATGCTCATCTGCTACTCCTAAGTTATAAAATAAAAAAAATAGAGATTATTTTAATGAAGTCACATGAGCAAATTTCTGTAATTGGTACAGTCGGTATTTCCGTATTAAAGCTATTTAAGTGTTTTAGTTTTTTTCGTCGTTTCGTATAATAGCTTTTAATACAATACACTTATTTAGCTTTTTATTCGTGCATTCATAGCCTTTGGAAGTCTCTGGTTGAGTCCGGCCTTTCCTATTAAACGCTTCTACGTTCTTCCGTTCCATATCGTCCTCTAAAACAGTGTTCCGCAAATTGTTTGTGTTCAAGGTACATCTAGAAAACTAAAATTTTTGGAGGTACATCACAAATTAAAAATTAGTTTTTAAATAATATTAATCAACATTTATTAAAACCAAAGAATTAGATGAGCGAAACAAAACGCCTCGCTCGTGCGCTCGCGTGATTTGTGTAGGTATTTTACTTACCCTTACTTACTAGAATAATTTTATAAGATAACCTTATTTTTCCGCGACACACCAACTAATGATGACGGTACACCAGTGTGCCGTGGTACACACTTTGCGGAACACTGCTCTAAAACATAATTATATCTATAAGTACAAAAGCTTAAAAGCATTAAAATGAAATCATTGTACTTTCATAAAACATTCTAAGGCCTTTCAACAAAACTTTCTTACGCAATTAATCTAATCTATCATTATTAACGTCGAAAGATCAGTCACATCTATAATTGAAGGAAGAACTAATTTTATTTCCGATAAGACGGCTCAAGGGATCAAAGTCGGAATGGATTTGGAAAGTTTATTTGTAGAGCAAAGTTTAAATTAATTTTTAGCCGACATTCTTTTGTCGGATTAGTTTTGTCCCCCGGCGATAAGACGGCGTCTCACTACTTACTACATGCGAAGTATTGAAGCGAGAAAATAGTATTGAATAGGTAAGATTGAATGTGTCGGGTAAGAAGCGTTGACGATGTCCTTATAAATAAAACTAGTAGTGACATGGCATTCCGATAGTCATCATGGTCATCAGTATCAATGTAAATACAGTCAGTACTCATTTAATGTCCAATCCTAGATTTCCGCAGATAGGTCTCACGTGAAGTTTGGTAGTGTAGATTTCAGAAAAGTATGAAAATAGCTCAGATTTAATGTCCCTGCGATGATTTCTTTTGCTGTTAAAGTAAAGAAATATATTATTTTTACTTCACTTCAACATATATTTATATTATGTATTTTCTGAAGATTATCTTAGTAAATTAGTATGAAAAGTATCGCTTGTAGTAATATGACAAGTCACTAACAACTGGTCCGTAATTTCAAAGTTGGGTTGTTGGTTTATAAATAGTGCCTCGCTAATTAGGACTTAATCTAAAGTTTGAAAAGATCTGTTTACCATAGCAGTCTGTTTACCATAGTAGGAAGTTCTCTACGATAACGATAACTAGCTTGAGAATAGACTTTGCTTTTGTGAACTCTACAAATTACTCTACATTTTTTGTTTGCAATTTTGCCCAAGACGGTGTATTGGTGTATTGTTTTCTTTGTAGATTAGTATTTGAACAGTTAATTGGCAATCATCATGAAATAAAAGTAAAACAATAGCTCGAGTTAAATATTATGTACTATTAGAGTTAAATATTATCTACTATAGAAGGCTATGCTTGAAACGCAGAACGCTTTTTTGAAATATTGAAAGATTTTCAACATAATTTACGAAAAAATATATTTATGTAACTAAATTATATTATATGCGTATATCATTGTATGAATAAAAATCACCTTAAAATCAATTAAATATTTGATACCAATACAGTAAAACTCAGTCTATTTAAAATTATACTAGGTACCTACGTGTACCTAGGTAGGTTGAAGGTGGTAGAACCCTTTGTGGTTCGACTCCGGCGGCACCACCGCCACACCTATTTCTACCTAATAACAGCAGTGTTAGGCGCTGTTGTGTTCCGTTTTGAAGTGTGTAGCAAGGGAGACTGACTTTTCCAAGGCGTTCAAGCTTAGTCCTCAGACCCAGTGGCGCATCTGTGGCCGACCTCAGGTAGGAATATCTAATCCTATCTGGGTTGATTACAGATGTCCATGGGCGGCAGTAGCCACTTACCATCAGGTGGACTGCGTGCTCGTCTGCTACTCCTATATTATAAAAAAAACCTAGGTACAGACTAATTTAGACATAGTACACGAATGTCGGAGGAATTAACAATACACCTAATGGTTTAATTATTCTCGCTGTAAGCTCAGAATAATTTCAGTTTATCGTCGGTACAGAATTCAAATTAATAACGTCTGAACAAAGATGTCTTTAATAAGGCACTTGTCTCACTAACTATTAAAAGCGAAAGTCGAAATTATCGAAACAAACATAGTTTTATTGATTTGTGGATAATTCTGATTATGACAAAGTTCTGAGCCAATAGGACAATGTTGACATAATTTATAAATAATATTGACTTTCATTAAACTGAATACCGAAGCAAATATTTGTTTATGTCTAAAATAACTTTCATACGGATAAAAATATGTGTATATGATCTGCATACGGGGAAAACTGGAATCCAATTACGTAAATGGCATGCCACATACCAACAGTTACATTTTAAATTGATTATTCTCCAATACGAGTATTTTTCTTTCAGGTTTTTTACTAATGCTATAGTCATTAGTCATATCACATTTTAGTAATTATTTATTTAATAGTCTGTCACAGTACGTGACAGCTGCAATTTAATTACTTAATATTCCATGCCTCACGCTGACAATAATGTCTGCCATTGAGCCATTATCGCCGCAAATGACATCTAAGTTTGATTTATTGACGCATGATAGCATGCTATAAGCATATCGTTCACCGCTCATAGTACGACAGATCAGTACGTGCTCAGCGTTCAAAGTAAATTGATACAACGAGACTATTGACTTAATTCGACTGTATTCAATGATTCTTTGTACGGTCTTTCAGAGGCATTCTTTGTTAAATTAAATATTGTTATGGGATTAATTGCGAACATTTTTCTCAAATAGCTTTGTGGATTCTGTGGCTAGTAATTATTTATGGATATGGAGTTAGATGGGTGGCTTTTAGATGCTACATTTCATGAGCACTTTTGTGTTCCAGAGGAACCTCAAACCGTTAGACTCAATTGTTTGATAGGAATTGTTAGACTTTGTCAGAGGCTTAAGGATCGATCTAAAACATCTTACACGGTTGTCTACTAACCACTACCTTACATCATCAATCTGTATTGTTGCTCTGTTTTTGTTCTGGTTTCCACCTTTGTGTAATAGCTTCGTAGAGAGAGAAAAAAATCATTAATACTCGTCACTCGCTGTTAGTTTGGCAATTACCTTAACACATCTGCAAAAACACAACAGAAAGTAATAAAGCGTACGTCACATGTCACGTATGATGATATGAAAAACTGCAATAATGTCACACTTTTCCTCACGCGAAAATGATTGTTTCCCGACTGAGGATATATTTTTATGATATTTCCGCCGTCTGTGAGACTGTCTTTCCCCAACTAATGGTCCTAAAAACTTTTTCCATATAACCACTGACCTCTCCAAACCTTTGAGATTGTTATTGAACTCCTATTTGTAAGGTTATCGTGTTTTTCGATTTATTATTATTTTTTATTATATTTCCTATTAAATAGGAATAAGATAGGTAACGCCGCTTTACCACACTCTTCAAAGCAAAACACAGTATTTGAAGTCAAACTATGAAAGGTTCTCCATATTTGGAGGAGGCCTGCAACATACTCAACCACGCTGCTCCAAAGGGAATTGATGAAGGAATAGGTTAGGTTAATATTATAATTAATGTAATTAATTCTCGACTGCTCCCAACACTACTAGACTGTGTGTATGATAAATGATCTCTGTAAATCAGGAGGCTATGAACGCATCCATAATCCTGCTAGAGGATTCACACTTAAATATGTGCCTAACCTGGAATCGAACCATGAAGAACAAAACGCTATACGAGACGTTTCAGAGCTTTTTTCCCTTATCATATCTTCGTTATCTCTCCATTTAATGTAATGACATTAGTATGTAAATGCACACCAATGTTTTCAAATACTGTTTACGTAAATTCACTTTAAATAATAATATGCTTATCTTTTTAAAGGTGGTAGAACCCTTTGTGGTTCAACTCCGGCGGCACCACCGCCACACCTATTTCTACCTAATAACAGCAGTGTTAGGCGCTGCTGTGTTCCGGTTTGAAGGGTGTGGTAAGGGAGACAGACTTTTCCGAGGCGTTCCAGCTTGGTCCTCAGGGGTAGCGGCGCATCTGTGGCCGACCTCAGGTAGGAATATCTAATCCTATCTGGGGTTGATTACAGATGTCCATGTGCGGCAGTAGCCACATCAGGTGGACTGCATGCTCGTCTGCTATTCTTACATTATAAAAAAAAAAAAATCTTTAAGTACAACTAAGTAAACTCAAGTTTACGGCACAAGACTGCCGCTATAAAACTCGGGGAACTAGTAAATTTGTCACAGATGGAACTTTCGTAGTTTGGTAGTTATCTTTTATGGATGAATGATCGATCAGGCATAAATTCAGAATTTGGTCGGTTCGGTGGCTATAAAGTTTCCCTCTTGACCGAATTCGGGATGACTACCGAATAATAGGTTAATAAGCTCAAGATAGAAAGATCTACATAAATAAATAAATAACTCTCTACCCTAGTCTATAGATTGTATGTATTATGGGTGTTATGTACATTCTACACACACAAAAATAAGTACGTAAAGACTCAGAACCCAAGATATCTCAATAAATACTCGGATATGATTGAACCCTGATTTTACATACATTTCTATATTTTGTCGTTTTCGATCCTATCTCATATTGACAAACAGACGAAATACCGCACTTTGCTCTTTAGCATCGTACTAAAAGTAAAAATGATTTGTACTTCTCGGGCATTAAAAATAAACACTACAAAAAATGCTTGCGTGCACAAGAATGATTCTTTATGGTGTTTGTGATATTACACTTTTCGTGGCTTGACTCTGGCGGCTCCTTCACCGCGCGATACAAGTCTAAGAACAACAGTTTTAAGCGCTGCTGTGTTCCGCTTTGAAAACCAACCTCAGGCAGGGAAATTTTATTTGCGGTTGATTACAGATGTTCATGGACTGCAGTGGTCACTTATCCTCAGATGGACTGCGTACTTATTTCCTACTTCAAAATTAAAAAAAAAACACTATATAACCAAAATAACATAGAATCTCCAATAATTAACTTCGAATCCACAGAGAAAGCATTTCCCTCATTTTGGCTACTTCATAAAACCCCAGTGCATGACCAACAAACCAATATTTCGTTTATATTTAGCTTATAGTCTCAAACTTGCGTACTTGACCCATTTTGATGGGACGCTGAAAGGAGGGTACGAAGGAGATATTTCGATAAATGTCCACTTGAATATTGAGGTTGGAACCCTATCCGTGTATTGCTAAACATTTTGGGTACGCTCTTCGATATAGATTTAGGGAAATGTAATTTGGCGTGAAGCGTTCGAGGTTCTGAGAAAAATCTGTCATATAAATAGGTACAACATATGTATAGAATGTATTATTTATTGATATTACTATTGATATATGTACTACAAATTTTACCATACAAAACATTCCTATGGCCCTTACCCCATGACCCTCCCTAAACCTCCCTAAATGTAGGTTAATATACAATTCGTTCAATTTTGTGTTACTTTTTTAAAATAACTATTACGTATTTTTTAAGAAAAAAAAAAATAGAAAACTTAAAAAAGTTTATACGAGTATTAATATGGTTATTGGCTTACTTAGTTTTTCATTCGTTTTCACGCTCAAATCATACCTTTCCTTTCTTAATTTAAAAACCGAAGGTACCCAATATTACTTATTTATCTACTGCAATTTCTATAGTGTGTACTTGTGCCAGAATAAGAAAGCCAAATCTACCATTCTGGATTACTTTCTCTATTGAAACAACTTCTAACCACGCGAACGAAGCCAAATAAAGAAAGGTACCTATTCTAAGTTATAAATGCGGAAACACTTTGAAATGTAAAGTGGGAACATTACCAAATCAAGTCTAGAAAGTTTTAACAGTAAGTCCTTTCCGATCTGAGAATTAGGTGTAAGAAGTTATTCCGATAGAGGCGGAACACGTCAAAAGTCCCATCTTTAACTTTGCGGGAACGAACCCGCGGAAATCGCTACGTTTGGCATAAATCAAGCATTGGGAAGAAAAGGTGCGTCCATATACTCTCCTAACCTAACCTAACCTATCCAACCCGCGGAAATTGCTACGTTTGGCATAAAACAAGCATTTGGAAGAAAAGGTGCGCCTGTATACTCTCCTTATACTAAAGTTTAGATGCATTAGAACAGTAAACAATCTTAACACTACTAAACTACTTTTAATATTCTTGGCTATTCTTAGCTTATTATTTTTGTCGATATCAACAAATCATAAAAAATTATAAAAATCTTGATAAAAATATATAAATGAAGAAAAATACAAATGAGAAAAATGTAAGCATAAAAGTAGTTGTACTTTCACAAAATTACAATTTTTGAGTTACTAAAAGGTCCAAAGCCAAAATTGTATAGGTATACTTTAAAAATATATAATTATTTATTTATAAATAAAACAATTTTATGTGAGTGATATATTACACGCTTTATATTTTATTAACATTTTTAAAACAAATAATAACCTGCAACTCTATAAAGGCACCCGTACACCCAAAAACTTTGTAACAAATAACGAGGCAACCGGGCGACTTCATTTGTTACGTACTTCAATCCATTTCATCCAGAATACAGTTGCAAAGTTGCGATCCATTAAAACTTATAATTAACATGTAATGGGTAATTCAATAAAAAGGAGTAACAGCTTTGTGGTCTCTCAATCTGGGTGTTCGAAGTTCGAATACAAAATTTTGAAAATTTTGTATTCGAACTTCGAATTTGGAAATCCCAATTTTTCCAAATTCGAAGTTCGAATACAAAATTTTCAAAATTCGAATCGAATCAAACCCTGACTTTCGTACTAAGTACGTATAAAAATGATTTTAATTTGCAAACGAAACGAACACGTAAGGACATACACACTTATTTTTTTAATAAAGTTTAAAGATGTTTAAAGCGTATCGACTTATACTTAGCCAGCGCTGTAAATGTTCCCTGAACCCTTCTTGTACTTTGAGAGGTACACCCGTGCCCAGCAATGGGATAGTTGGATTGACGAGAATAGTAATTACAAAGGTAGTTGGGTTAACTTTTATTTATTTTAATATCTACCCGACTGCGGAGGGTAATGTTTCTTGAGCGCATGTATTATGTATCTTATATATAAAATTCTCGTGTCACAATGTTATTTACCGTACTCCTCCGAAACGGCTTTACCGATTTTCACCATATTTTATATGCATATTTAGTAGGTCTGGGAATCGGACACTATCTATTTATACCCCTAAGTGCAACGTAACCTTTGCTGGGTCAGCTAGTATGTATATAAAAGTCTCGTTATTTGGTCTGTTAAACTTCGTCAAACCCAGCTTCGTCGCTAGATTCGTCTAAATTTTGTTAGTGTGATAGACTATACTATTAGCAATGTTCTCAAAATAATTGCTAGTTATTTGAACTCATACGTTCATTAGTATTTTCCAATTGTGTGGTATGATCGTTCATTTTACCGTTCGAATACATTCGCTATCGGTTTTAATTATGTTTGAACTTTCAGTAAAATTAACAGCGGCGCTGATTGAGAAACCTGAAACAATAGTCTATTAATTCATTAATTCAAGTAATTTTACATTGTTAAATTTATAAAATGTTAAATGTACTTACTTATGTGAATACAAGGTTTATTATGTATTTTGATAAAAAAAACTTTTACATTAATATGTTCCAAAGTAATAAAACCCTCTGTGGGTCGACGGTGGCATCACCGTCACGTCTATTTCTGGCTTATAAAAGTAGTGTTAAGCGCTGTTATGTTTTAGTTGGTAGCGGTAAGAGAGACATACTGTTAAAAGGTATTCCAGCTTAGTCCTCAGAGGTCTGCGACCGCATCTATCTGAGGTCGATCTCATTTAATCTGTTCTTTTCTGGAGTTCACTGCTGATGTTCTTGGGCAGCAACTACATAACATCAGATGGACTTCATGCTTGTCTGCTATTGCTATATTATAAATAAAAATCACCTTCCTATCGAAATGAAGGAATTACTTCACGGCAAAGAAGCTTCTTGATACTAAGACATCTTGGAAAAATCTGTCATATAACCACAATGTCTAAAGATACAGAGGCTTGATCCAAGAATCAATGCATTCAAATGCATTCTGTTCAGTATTCGGGCGGGATTGGAGTCAGGCCTTGTGATGCAAATTGTACTACAGAGAGGAACGTAATTGAAAATGTGGCGATTCATTGCGGCCGTGTAACGAATGGAGGGCTCAGGCGTGGTAAAAGTCGTTTCAGTAATGATTGTAATCTAAAATGTCAGTTTTACTCTCTCGTAATTGAGAAAGTATACGAATGATTCCATTTTGCCTTACTTAGTTATTGAAACAATGTATATTAGTTTTGTTAAACGCATAGATGAGTTATATGTGTTTGACACGCATGACAAGAAAGATCCCTGTGGAACGATAGGACGTAGGGCTTTTTTTCTTGTGACGCGTGTCCACGGCAAACGCGCAACCCCACATATGCGCTACTTACAACATAATGTTTTATACGCACACGCATGTGGGTCCCGAAGAGACTGAATCTAGTTACGTCATGTGTATGTGTGGTCATGTGTATGTGTGGGTTGCATGTGCGAGCGTAAACATGCGTCATAGGAAAAGCTTGCTCATATGAATTGTGACTATGGGAGTGGGAGTATTTTTGTAGGTTCCTATTTACTTTATTATTTTAGGTATTCTTACGGGCAAGATGTTAAGAGTACTCCCATCCTATTAATTTCAGCCTTATTAAAATTCATTAAATGTAACTACATGTTACAGACAGTGATGACATCTTAACATAAATAGGACTGCATTCTTTTCTGATACTTAAATTTCGTAAAAAGAAACGAAATTGCAGCTAACACACCCCCTACCACAACCAGAATTGGTTATAACGCTGGTGACTATGACAGTCTAACCACAAAAAGTTCAACCACTTTAAAACCTTTATCGGGGTAATAACAATTAGTACTCCAGCGTACCCCATTCAGATCGCGAGCGATTTCGCGCACTAAAGGAAGAATAGTCTTTGCCTCAACAAAATGGAAGACTCACATAGGTGAAAGGAGACAAAAGGGACGCTAGTTCATCCCCAGCCAGTTTGAATAGCTAATGTATGTAATGTAGCTTTCACACTCTATTTAACTCTTTAGGATGATGAATTTTCAAAAATCCTTTCTTAGTGTAATTCATGTTATATAAAGTGGCGCAAAATTAAGCATCTAATTTTGTTTTTGAATAACTTTTGTAATGAATAAAAAAAAATATTTTGAGTAATAGAAATCTTTACCAGGTCCTGTAACTTTTTTTACTAATTAGAAAATATGATAGCTGTCAAGTGTCTTCCATCAGCGTTGACACAAATTAGGGCCCTTTTTATCATTTTTTCCACGACATTCCTTAAGATTTTTGCCGGTAACATTTCCAGTCGAATATTCTCCTTAAGAGCTGCGATTGTCTGAGTTGCTATTTTTGAGATATTCCGTCCACTTAAAGTCACTGTTTGCTGCGGCGTTCATGTGGGAGGAGTGATTGGGTCGGCAATACTGTGACTGTTACTGGCGAACGCTATAGGGTCATGATAAACGATTTGTTTCTACCGGAATTGGGTGATCAGGGCTTGAAGAACATGTGGTTTCAATAAGATGGTGCAACCGCACACACGGCATACATGCCACTTACAAACAACTGCTGTGCTAAATTTCATTCTGTCATTAAACATTATTTTCTATAACAAGGGTGTCGTTAACAACAACAAATGTAGGAGCACAGAGAACGAAAATAGCGTTTTAAATTTATTATTGATTTGTACGTTTCACCGGTGACTGAATCTAGAACCTGAACTAGCTTTCTACATATTATGATAGGTGTTTCCTTTTGTATGATTTGCGTGATTTTGCAATAAACACGAAGTCTTTGCTCTATAGGTATATCAGTAGAAAAAGCCTAATTTTTAAAAAAAGTAGCTTGTACATTTTTTTCTAAAAAAAGAATGTCGCTTGGTCATCTTGGTACCCATTAAACGGACGACCTACCCCTTTTATTAACCGGCTCCATATTTTTCTAAACTGTCACAAACCCGGAAAATATTACGGGACTCCCCAACGTCCCCTCCTTGCAATCCTTCGTGTTTTCTGGAAGACATTCTTTTCTACCTAATTTGACATTTAATTAAAAATGTGAAGAGAAATATTGTTATGTTCTAAAATTTCAAGTTATTTGAGTTCTTTTTGTTGTCGTGAATTAATTTTCTTAATAATTTGAAATATTTCCATTGTTTAAGTGCCGACGACAAATATAGTCTACTCGTATGCTTGTCTTCAGAAAAATACAGTGAATAATATGTTTTTTTTTTATAAAATCTAAAAAATAAAATAACACTGAAATGCGAAACAAAAACAAAACTGATTATCATTAAAATAACGCATTAGAGAAAAAAATATTAAGAAAATGTTGTAAGTGTACACGTTAAGAAAAACGGTGAGATAAAATAATAAATTTTGTAGCGTCATAAAAATTCTTCATAAGTATAAACTTAATTAACATAATAACTGAATACATAAATACAAAAGCACTAAATAGTCCTCCCATTGCTCTTATAAATACAAAAAGAAAACGCGAAGAAAAAAGATTTAAAAACACACCCTACGCTAATCCACCTGGCTGCAAGAGCCGAAAATACTTTAAATTCAGTTAACAACAGAGGGATTATTATATTACTCAAACCGGAATGGCCGATTTTGAGGATTACAGAGTATTCAAGACTTGGGAATGAATACGCCTTTACAATGTAATCCTCTTTGATTAACGTTGATCCCGTAAAATTTGAATATAAAAGATTAAAAATACTTTTTCGCGGGAACTTCTCGCAATATAAAGGGAATGGGAATTTACGGACGCCATTACCATATTCAGCGCCTTTAGCGTTTGGGCTCAGGAATGATGAAATACAGGTGAGGAGTATTTTCTTTTCATAGTTCGAAGGTGGTAGGTAACTTTGCAGTGTAACTTTTTGTATGGATTTGAAGTAGAAGAAGCAAATTAGCATCTGTTCCATCTGACAGTAAATATCATTGTCGCCGCTAAACACGTTTTACCATCATCGACCACTTTTTGCACAACTCAGCATTAGTCTCGTATCAGAGAAGTGTAACCCATACTGCGTCACAGATTATCCCAAATCACATATTTTTCAGAATTCTCAGGCGTACTCTTTCGTCGCTTTACTGTTAAACAAGTGATTATTAATAGACAAGCAATCAAACTTAAATAGCGCAGCAGTATCTACTACCTGCGGTCGGTTACAGACTCTTTGCTAAATCTTAAAATCAAATCAGAATGTCGTCTATATATTTCTTCCTTGCTATATCCGTTAAAATAGAACAGCAACCCCTAGCACTGTCATCATATATCAGATATTCCGACCCGGTAGTAGATAGTTTAATAAAAATATTGTAACTGACCATGTTTAAGTGCCGCCATTGGCCTATACAAAATAAATATTAAAAAAAAAAATCTACACTCACAGCCTCACACTAGGATTCCCCTGTATCGTGGGTGCCATGACACACACAAAGACAAATACACAAACACCCAGACCCAGAAACAGAAATCTAAATTCATCATTTAGAAATCTCTCTGGCCGGGGATCGAACCCGGGACCCTCTGCGCGTCAGACCGGCATGGTGACCGCTCCGCAACGCGGGTCGTCAATATATTTAATTTCATTAGTCCAGAGATATATATAGCAGAGAGCCAAGGACCTAGGACCTACATCACCCATAAACAAACTTAAGGAAACCGGAAGAAATATCTAAATGAATTAATCGTCAATATAAGCCATATAATGATGCGGAATCGATGCCGAATCTACATAACAGACAATACCTATAGTGTCAAAGCAGTAATGCCCATAAACCCTATGTCAGTCATAATGCAATATTGGCCACAAGGCAACCACATTTGTTCCACTCTCCACCCCAGTGCAATGGGCAATTAGTCCGCAATTGGCAAAGGGCGCCTAGGGCACTCGAGTGACGTAACGAAGTTTTGTGAGCTTGTGTAAGGGTTCTATACCCTTCGTTAAACATTTAGTTTATTTGTGTACAAGCTGTACGATATAGAAGTATCAAATCGAATGAAGGTGGTAGAACCCTTTGTGGTTCGACTCCGGCGGCACCACTGTCACACCTATTTCTACCTAATAACAGCAGTGTTAGGCGCTGCTGTGTTCCGTTTTGAAGGGTGTGGTAAGGGAGACAGACTTTTCCGAGGTGTTCCAGTTTAGTCATCAGGGGTAGCGGCGCAACTGTAGCCGACCTTAGGTAGAAATATCTAATCCTATCTGGGGTTGATTACAGATGTCTATGGGTGGCAGTAGCCATTACCATCAGGTGGAGTGCATGCTCGTCTGCTAGTCTGCTACCTATATTATAAAAAAATAGTCAAGAAATAAACCAAATTAATGAAGGTAGTACTCTTTTTGTTTTAACTTCTGGTGCGCAACCGCTACACCTATTCTGTGTCTATGTTTTTTTTTAAATATAAAACCTATTACCACCTATTGAGATATGCAATCATCTCCAAATATTACATTCCTACCTGTGGTCGCCCACAAATACGCCGCTACCCCTGAGGACTAAGTTGAGATGCCTCGGATGTACGTCTCCTCAGGGGCAGCAATCCATCTGTACCCAAACTAATTAAGACTCTTATCTTATGTGAGCTTGATAACAGATGTCCATGAAGGGCATTGTGACGCGTGTCCACGGCCACACGTGTATCCCCACACATGCGCCACTTACAACATATGGTTTTATACGCACACGCATGTGGGTCCCGAAAGAATGAATCTAGTTACATCATGTGCATGTGGGGGTTGCATGTGCGGGCGTAAACATGCCACTTACCAGCAGGTGTTCTTCACGTTCATTTACTATAATCTCATAAAAAACAATATAATAAAAAAAATCGTGTCATATTATGAACGACTCAATTAGGAGGTACGCTTAAGGGCACCCACTAAATGTGTCGAGTGCGGTCCACTTTTGCGCCCTGACGTATCACATCATAATATGTTCACATTTTGCTGCTTTATATATATTTTTCTACACTCATAATAATATTATAAAGAGGAAAACTTTGTTTGTTTGTATGGTTGTAATGAATAGGCTCTTAAACTACTGGACCGATTTTAAAGAATCTTTCACCATTCTAAAGCTACATTATCTACGAGTAACATAGGCTATATTTTATATGAAATATATGTGATACATAGATTTTGAGGCGGTACAAAGTTTGCTGAGTCAGCTAGTATGTTATATAGTAGTAGCAAACGAGCAAGCAGTCCATCTGATGGTAAGTGGCTACTGCCGCCCATGGAAATCTGAATTCAACCCTAGATGGGATTAGACCCCTACTTGTGTTCGGCCACAGATGCACCGCCACCTCTGAGTACAAAGCTGAAATGCCTCGAAACAGTATGTCTCCCTTACACCCTTCAAACCAGAACACAGTAGCACTTAACACTGCTGTTATTACGCAGCAATAGGTGTGGTGGTGGTGTCGCAAGGGGTTCTACATAAGTTAGACAATATCTGAGGTTTCATTCTATAGGGCAATTAAAATTAAAAATACGGTCGTATTGAGAAGATTCTCCTCCTTTTTTGAAGCTGGTTAAAAGTGTAACTTAACTTAGCATAAGTACGTACATAACTTAGTTAAGTATAATACGTACCTACGTTACGTACTCGTACTATAGAATCATCGTACTTATTTATATCTTTCAAAAAATTGCTTAAAATTACGTAGTTTTTATTCGGTTTGTTATTCTTATAAGGCAGTGGTAGCCTAGTGGTTAAGAAACTCAGCCTCTCGATCGAGGCGTCCGAGGTTCAAATCCCAGGCACGCACCTCTGATTTTTATGTTATGTGTATAACATGTATTAATAAATTAAGGACAATAAAGTCGAGAACAAAGCTCTACCACAACAGTGTATTTTGTATGGGTCCTGAAATATATAATAAACTCCCTGATTATATAAAATCTGCAACTGGCTATAAATTTAAAAGATTGCTTAAATTACACCTTATTGATAATGCGTACTATTCCGTTAAAGAATTTTTAAACGACAATGTATAGAATGATAATGACATATATAATTTAATAATAATTAATTTAATAATAATAAATTAATAATATTGTTATGTTAATGTTTTAAAATTATAAATTGATTGTTTAAAATTTATTTGAATAATAAGAAGACAATTATGTATTAATTAAAATTTTGCATACCTCTAAGAGGTGTTATATAGAGGACAATTTTGAGGATATAACAACTGTATACCTATATTAAGCAAAATAAATGATTTGATTTGATTTGATTTGAACAAATTAATTATCACTTGCTAAACGGCGACGGAAAACATCGTGAGGAAACCCGCATACCTGACAGATTTATAAAAAAAAGTCTCAAAGTTATGTGAAGTCTACCAATACGCACTTGGCCAGCGCGGTGTATTACTATGGCCTAATCCTTCTCATTATGAGAGGAGACCCATGCCCAGCAGTGGAACAGTAATGGGTTGATGATGATGATTATTCTTGAGTATCTAAATCTCGCATCAATTGCAAATATTTTTCTTTCACTATATTTCATAGCGATGGAAACTAATGATATTATATATAACTTGTGAACAACTCAATAAGGAGGTAATGTAGGTAAGCTTGATGGTGCTTGAGTACTAAAATGTGTCGAGGGCTGTCCTCATAACGTCCTAACGTGTCACTTGACATACTACGTTCAGTTTAGAACGTAGTATTGCATTTTTTAAGGATTACATTTATGAACATATCTCGTATGTATATGTATATTTGATGCTCAAGGCAACGGCGTGATCGTCAAAGAGTTTTGTCCCATTGCTGGGCACGGCTCACCTCTCAGAATAAAAAGGATTAGACCATAGTCTACCGAGTGTAAAGTGCGTATTGGACTCTACATACCTTAGAAAACTATTTTTAAATCTCAAGTGTGCAAATTTCCTCACAATGTTTTCCTTCACCGTTAAATCTCATGATAATGTCTAATCAGCATAAAACCATGAAAGATCAGAGGTACGAGCCACACAATCGAGTTTCAGACCGAGTTTGTGTTTCAACTACTGTTTTTGTGCTGCTCAATGTAACCTAAGAAAAAAAAATGAGATTCCGGTATAATAATTGTCGAAGTTTACCGAATTGTGCTGATTTGCGTAACGCATTGCATATGTGCACAATGCATGCATTATGCACATATGCAATGCAAATCATTCCGATTCAGTTCAGTACAATGCAAAGCTTGGTTAATTCGACGTTGTGCAATTTAAACGCTGGGAAAATAAAATTCCATCGTGTTTGTCAAGTGGACAAACATAATTTATGAAAGTAATGTTAAGTTAATCGTAGTCATCGACTCATCGTTGTCCCAAATTGGACGGATCTCTGAAAGTAAGATACTACACTGACAATAATGTTGGGAATATTAATACCAAGTATTGCCATCAATCTATATTTTTACTAGCTGACCCGGCAAACGGTGTGTTGCCATATAAATTAAAAAATGTTAAGGGTAAACAACACTTATCACTTAAGGGTATGAAAAATAAATAGTAGCCGATTCTCAGACTTACTGAATATGCATATAAAATTTGGTGAAAATCGGTAAAGCCGTTTCGGAGGAGTACGGTAACTAACATTGGGACACGAGAATTTTATATGTAAGATTTCACAATAAACGTTTTTAGAAAATATTTCAAGAATAATTGTTTCCTGATACAAAATAACTATTACTAAATATGTAATTAAATACATAAATAAAATTAAAAATAATATAGTTCAATGCTTTTTAAGTCTTACATAATTTATCATATTTTGTGCAACTACCATCACTTTCAAAAGTGACGGTAGTTGTATTCATATACAACCTGCGCGCTTGAAGAAGTGTTGCTTCAAAAACCTACGTAAGGTTAATGAGGATACTTGTCACGGTGACAGATCCCGAAAACTATCTGATATTCGATGAACTGAAAACCACACAGGATCCCTTTGTAGGTGTTTGTGAGGTTCCTTTTGTGACCCCTAGATTGACAGAAGTTGAGGGTAGTTTAGGATATCGTTATTCGTGCGGAAAGGTAGTCTCATCAAATTGGTCAAACAGTTCGTTATTGTTAGTGCTTTTAAATGGTTTTAATAATGTGATTTCTAAGTGTTAAAGTGGTGTTGTTTGATAATTTTCCGACAATAGTATAGTTACTTAAAGTAATGTTCGATTTAAACATATTTAAATAGAAAATATTCCTCAATTTGAGGACAAGTAACCGAATGTGTAATGCCCACTAATCATATGAAATAAAATTAAGTGAAATATAGTGAAATGGTTTTGAAGTAAATACAAGAACAAGAAATCTAAGATCTTCACGGTATGTATAACAATATTATTTCATTAGTACTTTGATAGGTTTTCGCTGGGGGGAACGGTTTTTCACAATTATATGAAATCTCTGAATTAAATCAAGATGTACGTCTTTTTAATATTCATATAGAGCAGCATAAATCATTTAATTAGCAAGCTGAAGCGACAATGGTCTGGCCACATCGCTCGGAGGGCCGATAACCGATGGGGAAGAAAGGTTCTCGAGTGGACCACGTGTAGGCAAACGGAGTTCAGGCCGCCCCCCGATTAGGTGGACCGATGAACTGAAGAAGACGGCGGGAAACCGCTGGATTCAAAGGGCACGGGACCGGGTGGAGTGGCGCCTATTAGGGGAGGCCTATGTCCAGCAGTGGACCTCAAAGGGCGGATGGATGGCTGGATGGAAAGTATTTAATTAATTTCAAAACAGTAATTAGAATGTTTGTAAGACTGGAGCGCACTTCAATATTTTTACGGTTCGAGTCAGAATTCTCCCTCACCGTACAAGTTACATACTCGTATAAACTCTGTGAAAACACGTTCTATGCGGAAATCGGGAACAATGTGTATGAGATGTTTAAATCTTGACTAACTTTATAATGTAACATATAAAATTTTCGCGAATACAAATTTATAATTAAGTTAAGAAACTGCTGAATGGGCGTCGCGAAATCACGACTCCTACCTTGAAAACTTTCTTTTCATCCGAAATTTAAACATAGGGGTGACAAACTACCCAATAAATGTGGCGTCTTTTAGAAAAGTATCATTTTATGCTAATAATAATTTGATCTATTCATGAACAACGCCTATTATTATACTGAAATCATATATTGATGTCCTAATTATTCTAGATATTCTAGACTCAAATGTCAAAAAAATCATGCACGCGTACGTTTCGTAATATCTTAATAGTTAATTTCAAAATTACATAGCATTTTATCTAATTTCTTTGAGTGGACCACAAAACTTTATAATAATCGTGATGGGAGCATTTGTAAAAAACGTAGCGCTCCCATGTCATATTTCCTCCCATATGTTTTTAAGTCCCTCGCAAAATAATCCGCCATTGTAGCCAAGTTGACGTCTCATCCCTCAGCGGGGACCGTTCGTTATTAATCGATTCTTCCAGAAAATAATATTCTCATCTTTTCAAGTATCGGGGTAAGGTTAAGTGGTTTATTACCCGACGTATCCGATCGCCAAAACCAATACTTATTGAGACACTGAGTAATGAAGTCTGTGGGTATCTTGGGACCTTTTTGTGCCGACAAATGATTAGGTTTATATTTTACATGGGGGAAAGAATGACAATAATATACTTGTACGTATCTGAAAGTATTTATTTTTAGAAATACGTAGCTACTACAAATGTTTCAATCCTTACTAAGATTTAATAGCTTTTGTATTATTATATATATTTTTTATACATTCATTTTGTGTAATATGATGGTCAATACTTTGTAAAAAAAAACGCCAACTTGGAAGTTAACGTATTAATAATTTTCATAGCGACTCATAGAGGTTAGTCGTTTTATAAATTACTAGCTGACCCGGCAAACGTTGTGTTGCCATATAAATAAAAAAATGTTAAGGGCTAACAACCCTTATCACTAACTTACATTGTGACATGAGATTTTTATATATAAGATAATACGATATATAAAATACAATTCAGAAGATAGACGATATTAAGCAGTCTGTGTATAAACAAACCTTAGCCCTATCGCGGAAAATCGTGTTACGGTGGTAGAACCCTTTGTGGTTCGACTCCGGCGGCACCACCGCCACACCTATTTCTGCCTAATAACAGCAGTGTTATGCGCTGCTGTGTTCCGGTTTGAAGGGTGTGATAAGGGCGACAGACTTTTCCGAGGCGTTCCAGCTTAGTCCTCAGGGGTAGCAGCACATCTGTGGCCGACCTCAGGTAGGAATATCTAATCCTATCTGGGGTTGATTACAGATGTTCGCGGCAGTAGCCACTTACCATCAGATGGACTGCATGCTCGTCTGCTACTCCTATATTATAAAAAAAAATCTGCCGAAATTGCCGAAACACGGCGGTGGCACTATTATTAATATAAAAATTATATCGCGTGTCCGCGTGTTTCAACCTGGGTCCGCATATGAATGCGTGATTTCTCACGCTAAGTGTGTAGTTATTTTTAACACTTGTTGTGGTTCAGAATAAGAACCCAAAACTAAGCAAATCGAAAGTTAAAACAAATATCCATATTTTAATACACATACATATTATAGGTAATTTATATATGAAATTATTGTTTTTATAGCAATCTTACTAAATGTTTTAGTACGTCTGTAAAAATTTAGTCTATGAATAAATATGGTTTGCGTCTTTCAAAATTAACCACCAGACATAAATCCCAGTAAAAGCCTACTACATGGTTTCAGGACTTAATTTTTCAGGTAAACGTGCCGCTTTCAGACGTACACGCGTTTAATATTAAAAAATTAAACAGTTTTACGAGCGGACGAGGTGCGCGCTGAAATATTAAAACGTTACATTCACGCGAATTTAACAGACAGACACTTTCGTGGAAAATGTTTCTGATTTTACGTATATACTTGTGGGTAACAGTGTATTAAAAGCTAGTTATATGAATCCGGCTGTCTTGTGCATATTTTAATCTTTTACGCGGTCAAATTAGTGAAAATAATTCTCTATACTCTCTATGCTATACTCGTAAAAGTTCTAACAGATAGTTAGACAGAAATCAATCTAATATATAAAATTCTCGTGTCACAATGTTAGTTACGGTACTCCTGTGATACGGCTTTACCCATCTTCACCAAATTTTAATTGATAAGGGTTGTTCACCCTTAACATTTTTTTATTTATATGGCAACATAACGTTTGTATTTAAATATATATTAACCTATGAATGCGTCTGTCGAAATATTTTCCGAGGTTCCTACATAGTTACGTCGGATACTCAACTAATATTACACGTAGAATCAACGCTTCAAATTAATAGAACATCCAATATCGTTTAGTCAAATTAATCTGAAACATTCCTTAGCGTACATTCGCTAGAATTAATATCCCTTTGTACCCATTTGAGCTGACAACCACTAATAATATTCATTGTGTGTATGTCATGATAATCAAAGTGTCAAATTGTTTTGTGCTTAATGCAAGGGATTATAATTAGCATTTAATATGAATAGCTGATCCGACTGCATTTGCGAATACCCGTCCGTCCGTTATAAAAAACAATGTCTAGTAGGCAGAAAATGCTAAATCGATCTTAGGTATACAAAACATTGGATAGATTGGTTATTAATAATGCAAGCTAGTTATATCGAGTTATCTAATATGTCTGAAAGAACCAAAGAGCTTATAAGTCAATTGTCAATTTTAAGTCAATTTGAGATTGTGTTGTCAATATTGTATGTAATTTTGTAATTCGATATTAATGTTATTTATTTATTTCAAATAGGTATAAAAAGATTCCGTTACATACTAACATACCAACATACATACGTCTGAAGCTAAAAATGAGATGAAGTTTTAATTTTTTACCATGATAATGTAGTTAAAATCATATAAGGACGTAAATCTTATAAGCTTCAGCAGAAAAAAATAAAATTTAAAAGCCGTGAGCCAACAATATGTTTAAATGTAAAAGAATAAATGTAAAAGAAAAAAGAAAGGACAAGAAATTGGGTTGGGCGGGTATTCTTAGACCAAAGATGTAAATTTACGAAGCTGACTGGATGAGCTATAAACATGATTATGCACTACAGTGAATTTGTCACAATGTACACTTGGCCACGCAAGTTTGTTTTTAGAATAAAATAAATATCAAACATTATATTTTCATTTATTTATTATAAAATCGATTTGATTATGTTTGTTCTTTCATGGAAATGATAGAAACAATAATATTGTAAATTTTTAAATATTTGGGCTCTCACGCTTAATATTAGAGATGTCATGGGTATGAATTTCAGATCTGGATGTGAATTTCATGTATTTATTAAAAATACTGTATCGATTTCAGATAACGGATAATTTAGGAGTACCTAATATTTTCAGATAGTTTCATGAGCGTATTTAATGGTGTGTCATGACTCCGTCTCTTTCTAAAATGATTCGAAACTTTCATATAGGTTTTGGATATATTTTATTTTTCATATCCTATAGATTCGGTTACGCTACGAATCTCTAAGTATACCTGGTTTATTTCGACAGTTACAAATGTCTAACGTTAAGTTAGATATATATCTATGTCGCCAGTTGTACAGAACTCATTTTATATTGAGCGTAAAAGCGGTTTACGAGTCGACTTCGATGGCGGGTTGATACGACGTCTTTAAATTCAGACTTAAATGTTACAGCCATTTTAATATGTTCCTACCATTTGTTCTGTTGATTGTACTACGTTGTAAAAGATTTGAAAGTCAGTCATCTAAAGATGTATGATTAAGATCGTAAATAAAATAATAATGTATTTTGCGTTATTTAGGTGTAGAATTATTTTGAATTTCGTCTTTAATGATTAAGACCTTAAGTTTAAGAGTTATGTAAAGGTTTTGAAATCCCAAAGAATGTTTCAATTGATACGTATTTGATTTGACCCTAGAAAACATATTGTAAGGAAACCTGCGTGTCTGTAAATTCTTGCAATTTGAACTGTTTGAAAAAAAATATTTGAAGAGATGTCTTACTTATATTTTTATTAAGACTTGTCTTTATCATTATCATCAGCGTCCATTATTAACACTTAATCCAAATATACCGAACATTGAAAATTCTTAAATTTTAGTTTAAATTTTTTTATGAATTATCGTTAGAAAAAAAGACATTTCTCCAAAAACAGGATACTACTGAATTGTTGGTATCAGTTAATAAAAAAGAGTTATGTTACTCTATTTCAGTAGTCTACGAGTATAAAATGTAACTCGAATGCAATATGGGACAAGCCCATGTTATGATGATTGATTTATTTATAGGGTGACCATGAATTTAATTCAAAAAGTGTCCAATTATCTCTTATGCACCAGTAGTTTGTATGTTGATATTTTTTAAATTGTTAGAAATTACTTAGCGACCCTCATTTTAATTCAGACCTAAATTTTTCACAACCTTGACTATAACTAGATTTGAGTTCACTCTACTTATCTCTTTTCTATCCTTCATTGCTGAGAGATGATCTTTACAATTTATAGTATTATAATATAGTTTTTTAAATAAATGCTTGGGGATCAAATATAGAACCCTCTGATTCTCAGACCGCGTAGTTACACAATTTTAACATAACATTATCTTTGTCCTAGATGTGTGACCAAGAACCTACGTATCCTGCGATGTCCAGCCGCATGGTCACATCAACGGCATCTGGTAAGTGCACCATGTTAGTTTGGCTTGTGCAAATATGACCGAATTAGGCCGAATATGGTCCAGTGCGCTTGTTTTCACGCTGCCTACAAGCACAGCTGCGTTATTATACTCAGGCGATATACGAGTATTTATTCGTAGATATAAGGTACCTTATTGTAGGATGATAAATTCAAAAATAACGTAAATTAATACGAAGCTTTATTGGTAGAACAATTAAAAGCGTTAAAAAAGCGGAAAAGCGGCGTTATTGTCAAAGATACTTGAATGAGACGATGAAAATATTTATTGCATACTCAAGAGAATTGCTATATTTATTTTTACGCTGTAAAATAAACGTATTTATTCGTGTAACTGTGTGTAAATCAGGTTTGTATATTTACATATTTGCTTAATTTAGTTACGCCCCAATTACAGGTTTAAAGTAAACAAATCAAAATTCCGACTTCTACTCATTTGTCTGTACAACAGTACCTTTAGAAACTGATCAAGCAGTGTGTACGCACCGTAATGTTAAATACCAATAGAATAACTTGATGTAATAAATTAAAGGAATGAGCTAAGGAAGATATAATTTGAGATTATCCCACTGAATTAATAACATAAACTATTTTCTTGGTCCAATTTACAACTTTTATTATTCCCCATAGATTAGTAAAGATACTTCGCCGCCTTGAAATTGAATGAAGCCACAAACGGCTTATTTTAGTAAGTTCTTTTTTTAATCCTTGACAAATAAAAACATTTTTAGATAAAATTTACGAATATATAACTAATTTACGTAATAATTACGTAATTTATGTAATAAATAAATAATTATTTCAAATATTTTAGGGACATTTTAGCGCGGAGACGTGGAAAAACTTTTTTACGCAACTATTTCAATTCTTAAAATTGGGTACATTTTCTTGTTAGGAGTGAGTGATCTTTACTAATCTATGTTATTCCCGCGTAAAATACAAGTCTCGCGCCAAGCGCGTTCTGTTTCTTTTTTTATGCTAATGCACACAATTGTATAACCCATACAGCCAGTGACTATATAAATGGGCACTTATTATTATAAAAATAACACATCATGAAATAACATAAAATAATTAATTTAAATTATACCATAATTAAATAATTTGATTATATTGCTAACAATAATTAAAGTGATACAACACGATATTAGTATGAAACTATGTGGGTTTATTGCTGGAGATATTGGAAAATTTGGTTTGTTCTAATAATATAAATTATAATTAATATCTAATTATTATATTGTGTTATAAAGAAAGGCAAACTATTTTGATTAATTGGCTCTTTGACATTATTGATATACCTACAATTAAGTACATAAGCCAGTCTGGAGGTTAGAATCCCAGCCAGACGAGGATTTCAGTGATAATTTATTTGTAATACCTACGCAAATTAATTTAAAAGTAGTAGTAGTTTAAAATTTAAGGTATAAATTTAAGATTGTTTAAAATTTGGCCACAATCGGGGGGTTTGACGTTCGACTCTTAGCGTCCACTTCAGATTTTTTAAACTTATGTGCGGATAAGAAATTTATTATCTTTTCCTATAACTGTGAAAGAAAATCCTTTGAAACCTACAAAGTTCATTCTTTAAAAAACTACCACTTACCAATTCACACTAGATGAAAGCTGTCGACTATGTTCTGAGGCCTTTTTCATTCTTAGAGCGTTTACCCAGCAGTGGGACAGTGCTTTGTGGGCACTGATACCTAGTGTAGAGCGATCAAATTTCAAATTACTACACTATCACTTTTTCCCCAACTAAACTTTATATTCACATTTTTACTCAATTTGTGTAAAATGTAAGAGGATTTTCAGTTTATTCTTTACCTTTTTCATATTTTACGACACCTTTAATATACACACAAATCAAGAGGGTGGCTGGCGGAATAAACGAGGCGTGACGCCGATGAGCGAGATAAGGGATGTTTTAATCTTTCATCCCCTCACGAATAACTTTCAATGTATGTTCAGCTTTAATAGAAATCATTAATTGACTAGGTATATAGTTTACATCGACATAGATCGGTAGCTGGCAGAAAACCACACTAATAAACTAATTAGTGTGGTTTTCTGCCAGCTACCGATCTATGTCGATGGCTTTGATATAACAGAACTAGTAAAGAATATTTAATACTGGTGGTGGACCCAGTTTGTTTCGACCGGGGTGATACCTCACCATCACGCCTATTTCTAGCATGGAGCAGTTCTTTTGTTTCGATGTAACATCTGAAGAATAAGATCGCCTTAATATAAGTCAGTCAGGTGCCGGCGGACTTATACTTACGGTGACTATTTTAGTCCTCAGATGTGATCAACTTCAGGTAGAAACTCTGTTCTACATGAAATTGGTAACAGATGTACATGATCTGTAGTGACCACTTACTCACTTACGAAGGTATAGTCCGCGCCAAACTTGTAGTACGCTCTGAATTTGTTGCGCGCACGTTTAGTTAGCATATACTCCGTAACGTAAGGGCACACTAACGCAGTTATGTACCCGTGGGCGAGAGCGGGCAGCGGACGGGTGCCGGGGGGGTCCCGCACTGTCTTCGTCCTGCTAATATCTGCAATTTGCTATTGCGACGCGACTCGTTTCTATATTCGGAGCGGATTAGCAGTTTGGCGCGGACTGTAACATACGAGTGACAGTGAGGTAAAAACACGGTTCTGTTACTGGCGACGGGCTGTGGTCTTCAGTTGTGTGCGTGGCTTGTCGCTCGTGTTAGGTACACTATATTTGAGTGTTCACTCCCTTATATTTGTGTCATAAATACTTACTTTAATACATAGTGACACAACTTTCACTTCAAAAATAAATTCCGAAGAATAAATGTATGGGCGTATCTGATCAGATCAATGTCCCAAGGTAATTTAAATATCAATACAACCACTAGAATCAACTTTGAGATGATAACGCCTTATTACTTACTAAAGTGCTTTTCCATGTTTTTGCAAAAACGTTTCTTTGTTCGTCAATCTTTGTTCGTAGACTATCTGTGTCATTGTAAGAAGCAAAGTTACGAACTATTCTTATATCAGACGAAAGTTTTAAAGATTTGCAAACGTCAACTCGCGAGTTTCGATCGGAAAATTGAAATCTATCATTGCAAACACAAGCATGCATATTTCATGACTCGTATAGACGAGAGTTTTGAGTAGGGCGTCCGAGTTCTGAGATTCTTAGAGGACATTCCTATTTTTGGCCAAATCAAATTTTACAGTAGGTGCCGCGAATAAATGTATGTAACGAATATAAAAATACATAAATGCATGTCTGATGAAACAATCTGGCGCTTCGTTTTGAGAGACTTTGGTAAATGTATTATTGACGACCGATTGGCAGAGCGGTCACCATACCGATATGACGCGCAAGGGGTTGCGGGTTCGATTCCAGGCCAGACAAATAACTGAGTTGAAATTTAGATATCTGTTCGGGATCTAGGTGTTTGTGTATTAGTGTTTGTGTGTGTCCATGGCACCTACGATACAGTAAATCCTAGTGTGGGGCTGTGAGTGTACAAACCGTTTAAGATTGAATATGATAATTAGAATTTGGTTCAGGTTCATGTATTATCACTAAGCTGTTCTATTATATCGGAAATATTTTTTATGAATTGTTATGATTTTTTTTATTTTGCAATATGAGGTATTTATTTTTCATTCGAAATTGAAGTTAACATGACAAATAGTTTTCTAAAATCCTTACTAATATTATAAATGCGAAAGTAACTCTGTCTGTCTGTGTGTATGTGTAATCGATTCAGTGAATCGATCTTTCGCCCCTTTACGATTCCAAAATGTGGGCGAAGCCACGGGCAGCACTAGTCTAATAATACTCCAGAAATAGCTCAGTTGGTAGCCGGGTGAAAATTGGGATCTGATTCTGAGACATTTACACGAAGTATTCCGTCTTAGGCCTCACGGGCAGCAACGCATGTGTTGCCAACCTCAGGTAGGAATCTAATCAGGGGAGTTAATTACAGATGTTCATGAGCGGCGGTAGCTACTTAAAATCAGGTGAACTGCATGCTCGTTTGCCGTTCGTTGCCACATTTTATTTTATTTCATTTCATTTCGTCTCGTCTCGTCTCGTCTCATTTCATTTCATTTCATTTCATTTTATTTTATTTTATTTAGGAACACTTACAGCTAGTACATAGTGTAATATAAAATCATAATACAATAAAAGCCATTTAAAAGTTTCCATATATAGATTTAAATTCTAATAATAAATAAAATAGTTTAATAAAAAAACAAGTCAGCAGTTTAATAAAAAAAAAACAAGACATAAGCTTACTAATATTTCTTTACCAAATGAGTTGGTAAAGAAATATTAGTCAGCTTAGATTTAAGCTGAAAATCGTTGGTATGGAATAGGTCTACAGTCAACAGTAGGTACGAACAATTTCATTGAATGATCTGCAAGATCGCGGAAAGGATGAATTGATTAAAATTCAACTTTTCCGCGATCTTGTTTCTCTATCTATATATCTATATATATTTGCGTTTTACAAGTTTTACAAGTGGAACTGACAGAAGATCATCAAACATCAATATTATAAAACCGTATCTACCACACTCTTATCAAACCCGAGTAAACACGCCTAATACCGTTCTCCTAAAGCTTGTATTAAAAATATTCAATACTTGTCCAGTCCTTGGCAAGAAAAAACAATAGCTATTTTTAGAGCGCTCAATACTTCGTTACAATTTGGATTCAAATGAATATCGCCGGACTAATTGCTCGAATGAAACAACGCTCGCTCGCGCTTCATGAATAAACAAATCCACGGAACTTGAATAAAATCGTGATGATTTATACGTCTATACAAAAAAATAAATAAAATGTCTTTCTGTTATTTGAAAAATTTGCAATTGGCAAATGTGTAAGCTAAACGTATACCGTGTTAAGGGTTCCGGACTCAATGGGTAAAAACGGAACTCTATTACTAAGAGTTCGCTGTCTGTCCCTCTGTCACAGGGCTCTATCTCTGTAACCGTAATTAAAGACACTTGAATTTTTACAGAGAATATATAACGGTGGCCGCTATAAAAAATCCTAAAAATAAAAAAAAAATATTATAAAAAGGGGGACCCCTACTTATAATCAACTTTACAACAAACCGGTATTTTTCTAACTGTTTAACCGTTATAGATAGACAGTTCAAATTTTCACAACGTATGTTCTTCAGTGGCTGCTATAATAACAAATACTAAAAATTTAAAAAGGGTAAAAATTTGGTGGTACGGAATTAGGTGGTGGTGGTGGTATTAAATATAGCAGCCTGAGATTGCTGAAATAATTTTGACAGAGCTTTCAATAACATTAGTAGAAGATTTATTGGTAATTTCATACGCTTATTTTTAAAACGTCCAATATTCTTAAAAACAACATTATAAAATTAAAACCTGTATTTAATAATGAAATTACTAAAAACAACATTACATTTATATTTTAATACTTATAACATATTTAGGGCACTTAAGTATTAAAATACCTATTAAAATTCGTTTCGTTGCTTATGTTTATTAATAGGTAAACTTCATTTAAATTTAAATTATATTACTAGAGGAGTGTGGTAGGAACAATGCTTAAGATTATTTTAAAACATTTATAAACTTTACTCTAATAATAAGATTGATTGGTACATAAATGCAATACAAGCCTTTAAGTTGTAATATTAAAAGTGTATTAATTACTTTGGTGCATCCGCTGCTCTTATACATATATGACTAAGGAAGCTAATACACGAGCGACAACCCGCTCCGGCGACTGTCATGTTATACCACCGAATGTCGCTGCTCGTTGCCAACGAAGACGACTATCGCCGCAGGGTCTAACGGCTGTATTTAGCTCATTGTCGCTCGTGTGTTACCTCCCTAAAACATGAATAACTTAGTCAACGTATGCCTGACTTCAGGCATTTGTTTTTTATTGTTAGTTTTACTATCATGCGTGTAAGTACTATACTCGTACGCAACGTTCCGGTTCACAGCGGTGGTGATGTAGTGGATGTCCTTATCTTCATAATGGTCCTCGATTGCTTTACAAAGCTCTTGGATGAGGAAAGAGCCGTTCGTGTTTCGGAAGGAGTAGTAACCTGAAACAGTTTTTATGGTGTAACTATTGATTTATGCGCTAGAGTCAGGATATGGGAGAATTAGAGCATACATTTTAGAAGAAAACTACTTTGTGTCGCTAATACTTGATATACGTTGAGGAATTAAAAAAATGAAATATTACTTATATGATATTATTATGGTTAAAAGCAACGAGTATATGACAAATCTTGGTAGAACTTCAATCCAATTTGTGATTGGTTGCTGTTGTACATGGACATTATTAAAATTGCATTTACCTTCAACAGAAGATCGTACGAAAAGAAAATCAGCAGAAGAGGGCAAAATCATGGTTCGCCCACCTCCGTCAGTTTCTACGGTTCTGCCCGCATCAAGACCATCGCCACGACAAGCCTGAAAGATAAAGTAAATATAAAATCAACGAGTTGCTCTCTGAGAGTGCCGGCAGAAGTAAAACCTTTCGAAACCTAACCAGAATAATAAAATATAATTAATAAAAAATGAAACCAACACCCGTTGACATATTTGTTCTATGCTGACACCAGCTGACATCTTGATTTTTGTAGTTTTATTTGCCGTCTTACGAATTTTCAATCAGGCCACGTGTCCTGACGCAAGTTTAAAATCTTTTACCCATCACAAAAAGTGCATAACGCCTTTAAAGAAGTTTTCACTTCATAATCCGCCACAAATGAATATCAAACTGATAATTTGACAAACTGATACTTGAGGAACATTATGATTATGATGATGACGACAGTAATTTTGACGGGGGGTTTTATGTTTTTCAAAACGTTGAAAGTAGTGATGGTGATGATTATCATCATCGTGATGACGATTATGTTCACAATGTCAATAATAATTATGGCGATGAAGTTGTTATAAGCAATGAAAATTTTAAAGAAAATAGTAAATAGGTTTTTTTAAGGGACCAGTCTCATTAAAATCGTATCAATGTACCATTACGCGAAATTAAATAAAATCCCTACCACATGATAGATACCTGTATAAAGAACAGTTTTGGTTTTCCAACCAGGCCTTCATGCCCGTTCTCCAATTTCACGGTGATGTCCCGCAAGCTGTAGGGCATGTCGGCTGCGAACAGCTCTTCGTTCTTGTCTCCGTGGGTCAGGATCGCAATGCACAAACAGGCGGTGTCGTTATGGTTCTGGATGCTTACTAAAATTTGGAATCCAATTATTTCTTTAAAAAGTTGCTGACACAATAGTGTCATTCAATAGATTTAACAGGTTTATTGAATATGATGGTGAATTGGTTGAGACCCAACTTTAATTTTTAAGCTGAATACGATTTTGATTTTGTTTATTGCATCTCAAGCATTTTAAATGATGTAAATATGGAATGTTTAGTCTTCTTAAGCATTTATATGGTATAACTTAGACATGGAATATAAATATGCAATGTTTAGGCTACTACAATTTAAGATAAGTGTCGTCATCTCTTATTTGTGACAGGCGTGTAGTACTCACTGGTTTTGATTATTTTCATAATATTTTCATACTCCAAATCATTGTGAACGAGTACCTTGTAGCCCATTTTCATGAAGACTCTCTTGAGTTCAACTACGTCCTGCTCTGTTCCCTTGCGGTCCGCAGGGCGTTTGTTCCTAGAAATAATACAAAAATAACGTAACATCATCACTTAATATAATCCCCACATCAGACCCGAGAGTCTCCTCGGATTAATACCTTTTCCAGTCGCACTTGTTAAGATCTAGGATCATAGATTTGTAACCAACTGTAGTTATTGCACACACATTTTTGGATCCTACATATGTATAAAAACACAGTAAGTATATACCATTTTCTTGAATTTTCAAAAACATTCCTCCATAGTCTTCGGGAATATCACTATCGAGTTATGTTCAACTTATATATTATAATTATGTAACTTAGTAATCTAATTAGCTATTAGCTTTTTCCTACTTACCGGAAATATTTAGTAGTCTTGTAGGTATAGTGATTAAATATTAGTAAATATTTTTCACCGGACATGTCGTAATATAATTCATTAGGGTTAAATTTTGGTACAGAATCTTTCCCATTATTTCTTTGGGTTTCACTGAAAGAAAAATAATAATATTAACAGGCATTCCAAATATCTCGTCGATAATTGGACGTAGTTATGCAAAATAGATCCAACCACAAAAACTAGTTTTTAAGAATATAGGTCTTTTAGTAAAAATTACATTGCTTAATTTATGGTTCGTATCACTGATATAGATCTGTATATTTCAAAAGATAAAAAATGTACCATTCAGCTTGAATATTTTTCATATACAAAAGTTCATGTGGAGAAGCCATTTGTGATAGTAACTAAAAAACGCTTTTTGTGGGTTGGATCCATTTTGCATAACTACGTTCAATTTAGCGTAGTCTACCTACTCAACATTTAAGGTAAAATTAGTGGCAAAAATTGTTATTGCGTCTAAAACCCATGATTAAACTGACTTTGATAAATAAATCTATAATAGAAACTCTAGTAGTAGAATCGTCCACTTTTATATCGGAGTTTCTTATACAATGTATACGAGCACGAATAAATCAAATTAATTTGTTTTTTTAAATAAGTTTTTACAGAGCTCTTTTTGACTGTCAATATATTTACCGCCATTTCACAAGATGTTTCGATATGACAATAGGTTCGTTATTACAATGGGTAAAAGCTTTTCTAGAGGCTGCGACTAAAGCTCCAACATAGAGGTAGAAATATTTTGGTTGTGGCTAAACTGCGTAATTTTGTTCACGTGAAATTTATAACAGCAAATAAGGTAATGAATACAATATACATACTTAATTAAAAAAATATCATTTTTTTATTCCATATTTCTTTACTTTCTCTTTAGAATACTTGTATAGTCCGCGCCAAACTTCTAGTCCGCTCTGAAGTTGTTGCGCGCAGATTTAGTTATCATATCGCTGCTTCAATTCAAAAGTACCACAATTAAAAAAAAATATCAAAAATGTTGTTATCACAAGAATGCAATCGTAAGCCTTTATATTTTTATATTTGAAAAAGACTTCCATTGATTTTGCATTTTCGATTGCATTACTTATAAAAATATTTTATAGATAGAGTTTAAAGAAACACACACACTTTCACTTGATAAGACACAAAGACATAAAACACACAGTTTTCGTTTGAACTCACCTAGACTGAGAAGAGTTGGTAGCAAATGGAGAAACATCCGCGAAGCTTTCCGGTAAATTATCCATAATGCTGCCAAAATAATATATTTTTATACAAGCAAATAAAAACACAGGACTTTTATTTAGCGTGATAAGTGTGGGACTGGCTGACTAAACAATAGATATGACTGTGTTATCGACGAATATCTGATATCAGTATTATATCTCGTATTATCACTTCTACGGTTAAGCATTAATATTATGTTCCGAAGAATGACGTGTGGTGACACTGATGGAGATCACCTACTGTGTTTTTTTTTATAATATAGGAGTAGCAGACGAGCATGGAGTCCACCTGATGCTAAGTGGCTACTGCCGCCCATCGACATCTGTATCAAACCCATATAAGATTAGATATTCCTACCTGAGGTCGGCCACAGCTGCGCCGCTACCCCTGAGGATTAAGCTGGAACGCCTCGGAAAAGTATGTCTCCCTTACCACACCCTCCAAAACGGAACACAGCAGCACCTAACGCTGCTGTTATTAGGCAGAAATAGGTGTGGTGTTAGAGTCGAAACACAAAGGGTTCTACCTTCAAAAAAAGTAATAAATTCAATTAAAGTTATAAATTCGATTTCATCATGCAGCTACTACGTAAATTGAATCTCTATCAGTGAACTCAAAAATCCTTGCAATGGCAACTTAGTAGCCGGGGAATCCCTCAATATCAAAAAGTCTGTCCTCCACTGACACATATTTACATTGCAATCTATTTTCGTCTTTATTTAAATAGACGAAGAAGTGAATTTGGTAAATGTGATAGCTTAATGAAGCAACTCTACTTTGTTTTTGTTACCGTGTTTTGGTCTTTTGGTTGCGTGGCACACCTCACAAACACAGAGTAGACAAAATAATAGCGTAAAAGTCAAAATTTTATTTTAAAATAATAGTAATTTTAAGAGGTTTGAAAGTCTTAAGTTTACAATGGAAAGTGATATATAAAGTTATGATAGCTACAGAAAACCTACTTGTTCTACCAAAACAGCTAGAATGGGAGTAAAGAGGGAGCACTATAAACAAAAGTTTAAAGCTGAAAGGTGCAAAATAAAATAATTTTCTGCCTGGTTTAAAAAGTATCCCAAAGATGAGTAAGTATAAAGCATTTTTTTCAATTTTTAATACAAGTATCTGTGCAGAAATTAATATTATTAAGAGACATGGTAGCAACACCAAAAATGAACAAAAAAACATTTGTTAGTGAATTAGTGTTTAACTCAACCCACCCTGGAAAGTGTTTAAAAAGGCGTCGACAACGCTTGATGAGAAATGTAAAGTAGAATCATAATCAGAATATATCAGATTTTTATGCAGTTTTTTTTAATGGACAGAGTGGTTCAACAGGAAGGTTTACATGTATAATACATACATAACATGGTAGAAAAACACTAATATGTATTTTTATAGATTTCGTAAATAAACACAGTTTTGGGCTTACATTACAAACGCTGGTTGATCCCTACAAGATAAATCAAAATAATGTTCTAAAGTATTGTACACCTTAAGAAGGTCTATAATAAGCCAGCGATGGCATATGTCTATCTTTGTCTTTGTTGAGTACTGTGGAGTACTTTGTTGATAACTGTTTTTGTGATTTAAAAAGAAGACAAATATTAAGTTCACATTAAAATCGTTTTAATAGATACCAAATATTAATCCTTATCAAACAAATTGTTTCAAAAAATCAAGCGTTTAAAGTAGATAAAATTAGCCTTTTGTAGCATGTAAATTGGACTAATAGTTTAGAAGATCCTATGAGTATAACATTATGCGGGATAAATATATGGAGGCACGCGCTATCAATAGATATTATCGGCTGTTTTCCTTAATTATCAAAGTGGAAAACGAGGATGCAGTATACCTGAAAAGTCGTCACTGCCGCCCATAAGGAACAGTAACCAACTCACAAGGCTATCAAAGATGCGTAAAGACACCCTAGTCCTCGTGGGTAGCATATGATTCTTTGACTTCAATACTATCTGTCTTTGATAACCTAAGGGCAGCAGTGACTGCTTAGTATCCAAGCTTTCTTATATATAAAAAAAAATAATTGATGATATATATTTTGCGAACATTTTAATAAGTTTTTAATTATACTATATTGATAAGAGGCAATTGCTGGTAAGTAGCAATGTAGCAGGAAACTACATAAAAAAGAAAGAAGGATATTAACATATTATCAGAATGAGATGGAATGTCATAGAATGGATTGTCAGAGAAAATATAGAATGGAGCTGTTATTGAATCTTTTGTTGTGTAAATAATCTTTCAGGAATAATTAACTTACCCTTAAGGTTATTTTTTATTTTCTCCTCGCAATATTTTAATTAATAACGTTATTCGGACAGACAGTTGGATGTTGTAGGATCGTAAATCATAATATGAGGTCAACTCACACGGCTCGCGGACCGCAATAAAGATAGGTGTGGACGTGATGGATACTGCTGTTAATCATGAATGCACGTTTGGATCGGTGAAACTAGATGGCGCTGTTCGTGTCGAATTGTCCGTTGACGTTTTTAACCGACTTCAAAAAATAAGTTTTTTTTTTATATAATATAGGAGTAGCAGACGAGCACTGTCCACCTGATGGTAAGTGGCTACTGCCGCCCATGGACATCTGTAATCAACCCCAGATAGGATTAGATATTCCTACCTGAGGCCGGCCACAGATGCGCCGCTGACCTTTGAGGACTAAGCTGGAACGCCTCGGAAAAGTAAGTCTCCCTTACCACACCCTTTAAAACGGAACACAGCAGCGCTTAACACTACTGTTATTAGGCAGGAATAGGTGTGGCGGTGGTGCCGCCGGAGTCGAACCACAATGGGGTCTACCACCTTCATTCGGTTTCTGCATTCGACCGCTATGTAGGTATGTAATGTATATATTTATATGTCAGCGATTTTCTCAAAAATTACTGATCCAATTTCTGATTTGATTCCATAGGGGTTTTGGTTATTTGGTTTCGTTTAGCGAAAATACGATTTTTCGAAAACTGGATTTTTGCGTGTAGTTTTCATAACTACATAAAGGCAACTGGCTTCTACGCTCTGTAATTGTATCTGTAACCAATCCCAGATAATGTTAGACCCTACCTATATCGGTATAATTTTTTATGATTCAAAATTTCGAATAATAAAAATGTGATGAATGATTTAAAATATCTTAATATTCTAAGGCGTTGGATAATTTAAACCTAGCAAATTAAGGGGATGATCATTATATTTTTTCAACCCTCTTGTCAGAAGAGCGCCATGGTAGGAGGCACACGCGTCCTATTCCCACGCTTAACTAAGATGGCTGCCGAAATAGAAATAAAATATTAATTGCCTACTGACAGTGTCGTCATTTATATCATCTATAAAAAGTCTTTAGACAAATTAAGTAGCTACAGAATCATACAATATCATGGCTGATATTTTTTAATCCATACATTGTTACCATCTGATGGTAAGCGGGTACTTCCCCGAAGACATCTGTAATAAACCCACGATAAGAGAAGTCCTAGCAGAAGTCTGTCACAGTTCGCGTTCGAACTAAGGTTGGAACGTTTGGATAAGTATGTTCTCCTTACCATACCCTTCACAGAATATAGCATAACACCGCTGTTATTAAATAGAAATAAGTGTTGCGGTGGTACCACTGGAGTGGAACCACAGAGTGTTCTAATATAATACCTATTTGGGTATTTGCAGTTATTGCGTTTCGGTGGAAACATCGGTAGATAACAGCTTCATATAAGACGAATTTAGTACCCACTCAGGAATAGCAACGCCGCTCTGATCAGCTTCAGATCAGAATCCATACTATATAAGGAATTAGTTATAGATGCAAATGCTGTACAGAAATATGATCAAACATAACTTCATTCGCACATTGAATAGCAGACCTGGCGATATTTAATTAAATAATAAATGGAAGTTAACGTATCAGTAAGCTCTCTTCCGAACCGAAAACTGTTGTGCCATAATTGAAACATATTTTTATATTTCAGTAACTTCCAAATAGTATGTTGGGTCATAATATATCTCCGTTATTTCTTTTTCCGTGCAAATAGTAGGGAGACAAGTAAGTGGTAGAATGCTGTGTGGTTCGACTTCACCATCGCTACCTCTATTTCTGCCTAATAGCAGCAGTGGCAGCTGCGAAAGGTGTGGCGTGCTCAGAGACAGCAACGCATCTGTTGCCTACTTCAGATAAGAATCAAATGTTATTGGGAGTTAATTACAAATCTCCATGGGCTGCAATACCTTTAGATGGACTGCTACTCGTATATCAGTATTATAACAACGTATCTACCATATTCTTATCAAACCCGAGTAAAAACGCCTAATACCGGTCTCCTAAAGCTTGTATCAAAAATATTAAGTACTTGTTCAGTCCTTGGCAAGAAAATACAATATCTATTTTTAGAGCGCTCAATACTTCGTTACAATTTGGATTCAAATGAATATCGCCGGACTAATTGCTCGAATGAAACAACGCTCGCTCTCGCTTCATTAATAAACAAATCCACGGAACTTGAATAAAATCTTGATGATTTATACGTCTATACAAAAAATAAACAAAAATGTATTTCTGTTGTTTGAAAACAATTGAAAATTTGTAAGGTAGACGTATAGTCATCACAATTTAATAGGCCCATTTTGACACATGCCAACCTAATGTCTTTAATGTCTTAAACTAACTTTTTAGTAGCAGATTACGACCACGTGACGGTTAGAGCTTGCGGCTTCAAAGTATTCGGAAGAAACCATAATCGATTAACTTTCAAATAATCGAAACTTAGGATTACCAATAACAAATTATTTGTCCCTTTTTAATCATAACAACAATACAATAATCAAAACTTTGTTTCTTAGTGAAAGATAAAAACAAAATACAGTTTACGAGCGATGCTTTATTTAATCTTTTAAAAATCATAAAATTTTAAATTACGCTAGAATTTATTTTCTTTTCTTCTTTTTATTGTATATTTACATGACTGTATAAAGGTTGACGTTTCTGTCATAACACACATTGTACGGACAGTCGGTATTCGGATTTCGTCACGGGACGTATAATATAATTTATATTTATTACGGGGTCCTGGGGACCTATTTGAGAGTCGCGAGTGTGTGTGCATCACGGTCGATCGCCGAAGGGAGCACCGCACCACTACTGTATTTATACATTTATTCACCTATACTATCGTCACTAGCGCACAAGGATTCCAAATTATATTTCGGATCAACCAGCGACCTAAAACTCTACATGTAGGTTTTTACAGAGATGTTTCACAAGATGTTTCTATATGACAGTGGGTTCGTTAATACAATAAGTCAAAGTTTAGATGCTGCGACTAAAGCTCCAGGATAGAGGTAGAAATATTTTGGTTGTGGCTAAACTGTGTAATTTTGTTCAGTTGAAATTTATAACAGCAAATAAAGTAATGAATACAACATACATTAAGTAAAAAAAGAACACGCTTTTTACTGCATATTTTTTTACTTTCTCTTTAGAACACAGCTATAGTCCGCGCCAAACGTCTAGTCCACTCTGAAGTTGTTACGCGCAGGTTTCATCATCATCAACCCATTACTGTCCCACTGCTGGGCACGGGTCTCCTCTCAGAATGAGAAGGATTAGGCCATAGTCCACCGCGCTGGCCAAGTGTGTATTGGTAGACTTCACATACCTTTGAGACTTTTTTTTTTTATAAATCTCTCAGATATGCAGGTTTCCTCACGATGTTTTCCTTCATCGTGTTGCAAGTGATAATTAATTGCTAATACGCACATAACTTTGAAAAATCAGAGGTGCGTGCCTGGGATTTGAACCTCGGACCCCTCGATCGAGAGGCCGAGTTCTGAGTAACCACTAGGCTATCACTGCCTTACTGGCTATCACGCGCAGGTTTAGTTAGCATATACTCCGTAATGTAATGGCATACTAACGCAGCTATGTACCAGTGGGCGAGAGCGGGCAGCCGCTGGGTGCCGGGTGACGGGAGGGTTCCCGTCCTGTCTTCGTCCCGCTAATATCTACAATTTGCTATTGCGACGCGACTCGTTATTACATTCAGAGTGGACTAGCAGTTTGGCGTGGACTTTACAGTTATATTAGGGTTTTGCATTCTATATACTGACCATAATCATAATACGGCCTATATAACTTGAAATCGAATACATTATATTATTACATTTAAAAATATTTTATAGATAGACTTTGAAGAAACACACACACTTTTTCTTGATAAGACACAAAGACATAAAACACAGTTTTCGCTTTGACTCACCTAGATTGAGAAGAGCTTGTAGGGACACAAAAGATTCTACGAATCAAGTGCAATGTGCATGGCAAGCAATGGCGATCGTATTCGCTTGGTTCGTGGGAACGCTGTGTTACTAGTCTGCTCCCCGCCCCCGAAACAAATACCTGTGTCTTGGGTGGCTAAATAAATGTGATCAAAATTCAACATCTTTAATTAAAATTCAACTAAGTACTCCTAATTTCAACTCATATAATATTGGCCTACAATTGGTGACCCCTCGACAAGTGCACGTTACTCCTCGACAAGTGAACATTACCCTTGACAAGTGAACATTAACTTTTTTGTGAACTAAATTGGTGAATAGTGTAAAAAGATGGAATCTACAAGTAAGGCGTCGGTTGCTGAGAATAAAGATATTAACACCAGTGGCGACGTGGGAGCAGTCTCACTTATTTCGAGGATACCAGAATTTTGGACCGACTATCCTCGCGTGTGGTTTGCTAGGACAGAGGCCATTTTAGCACCACAGAAACTAGGAGATTCAGTTAATTTTGATCTGATTTTGTCGAAATTAAACAAGGAAATTATCGGCGAAATAACTGATATAATATTGGATCCTCCTGAAAGCCAGAAATGTGCAGCATTGAAAAATAGACTACTGGCAATATATGAAGACACGGCGAACCTGAAAATAAAGAAATTATTAAGAGACATGGACTTGGGTGATCAAAAGCCTTCCCAGCTTTTGCGTAAGATGAAGGATCTGGCTAAGAAGAATTTTCCCGATGATACAGTGAGAATACTGTGGGAGGAGCACTTACCATCACAAGTACGAGCTGTATTAGCGGTTAGCAAGTCTACGGATTTAGAAGATTTGGCATATATAGCTGATGATGTCCTGGAGGCTACCAAACCTCTACAATTAGCTACGGTTACCCAGCGCCAGTCTAGAAGCGATAATGAAGATATTTCCATAATCAAAGCTGAAATCGCGAAACTAAATACTAAATTCGACCAGATGCAGCGTGGAAGACCAGGAAATCGTAATGTACGACGAAGTCACTCGCAGACCAGACAACGAAGTTCTTCAAGCAAGCGTAACAACAAAAATTGGCTTTGCTTCTATCATTACAAGTACCATGATAAGGCACATAAATGCATTAAGCCTTGTGCCTGGAAAGGACCATCTACTTCTACGCCAGGATCGTCGGAAAACTAACGGCAGGCACACAGGATCTCGGAGACATCTGTGAAATACGGCCTTGTTCTCGTCTTCGTGTTACGGACAATAATAGTGGTTATACATTTTTAGTGGACACAGGTGCGAACGTTTCCGTTTTACCAGTGATAAAAAAATACAGAGCGGTAGAAAATACGCGGTATAAACTTTATGCGGCAAACGGAACTGAAATAAAAACTTACGGAACTAAATCATTAGTGTTAGATTTAAAGTTAAGACGTCCTTATCGGTGGGATTTTGTTATAGCGGACATTAAACAACCAATATTAGGTATAGACTTCCTTACGTTTCACAAGTTATTAGTGGATGTGAGTGCCCGACGGCTGATTGACAAGGTAACAAATATTAATACTTTAGCATGTGTCAGTAACGTTAGTCAACCTGCTGTTAATACAATTCGTGACAGTCACCCTTATCATGAATTATTAAGTAAATATCAGGATATTACTAGACCAGTCTCGTATAATGATGTTAAAGCTCAACATAATATTTTGCATTATATTGAGACAACAGGTCCACCTGTATTTGCTAGAGCACGTCCTTTACCGCCGGATCGGTACCAAAAAGTAAAGGAAGAATTTAAGGTTATGCAGGAACTAGGAATTTGTCGTCCTTCTAAAAGCCCGTGGGCAAGCCCTTTGCACATTGTTCCCAAAAAGAATGGTGAATTGAGACCGTGTGGTGATTATAGACAATTAAATGCTATAACTAAGCCTGATAGGTACCCCATACCTAGACTTCATGATTTTACATTTATATTGGCCAAAAAGAAAATATTTTCTAAATTAGATATAAACAGAGCTTATCATTGTATACCTATTGCTCCAGAGGATATAGAAAAAACTGCAATTATAACACCATTTGGACTTTTTGAATTTCTTCGTATGAGTTTTGGTTTGCGTAACAGCGCTCAAACTTTTCAAAGATTTATGAATAACACAGTGTTAGAAGGTTTAGATTTTCTTTTTTGTTATTTGGATGATGTCATAATTGCAAGTAATGATGAACAACAGCATTCTAAACATCTTGAAATTATTTTTAAAAGGTTTAGTAAATTCGGTATAACTATAAATTTAGCTAAGTGTATTTTCGGACAGAGTAATATTAATTTTCTAGGACACGAGGTTTCAACAGAAGGTTTAAAACCCCTGGCAGAAAAAGTAAAGGCTATTATAGATTTTCCGAAGCCGAAAACGGTCGAGCAATTGCGACGTTTTCTAGGCATGGTAAATTTTTATCGTTTACATTTACCTAACTCTTCTGAATATCAGTGTGAACTTAATAAATACTTAGTTAATTCTAAGAAGCGCGACAAGACCATTATTAACTGGACAGATGAAGCAAACGAAGCTTTTAGTCAGTGTAAGTTAGCGTTGCAAGAGGCCGCTACTCTGTCGCATCCACTGATAGATGACAATGTTCCTACTGCGTTGATGACGGACGCGTCGGACATGTGTGTAGGTTCAGTGTTACAGCAAAAGGTTGGTAATGAATGGAAACCTATAGGATATTTTTCTAAGAAGCTTACAACAGCCCAACAAAAATATTCTACTTATGATAGAGAATTGCTCGCAATTTATTTATCTATTAAATATTTTCGGAAAATGTTTGAAGGTCGCCAGCTGATTATTTTTACGGACCACAAACCTTTAATACATGCCTTTAGTAAATTAAATAGAGATAATTCGGAAATACCTCGTCGTACTAGACAATTAATATTTATAAGTGAGTTTACATCTGATATACGGCATATTAGTGGCCCGGATAATATCGTAGCAGACACGCTATCGCGCATAGAAACAATAACGTGTCCCACAAGTATCGACTTCGAACAACTTGCTGACGCGCAGTTGACAGACGAGTACTTGCATTCTACGGCGAACAATAACGATAGTAATATTACACTTAAAAAGATACACTTACCTTTTTCTAATAAGCCTATTTACTGTTTAGCAGATAATGACCAAATTAGACCTTATTTAACTACGGCATTTCGAAAGATTGCTTTTGATAGTATTCATAATATGAGTCATCCAGGTATACGTGTTACACGAAAAATGATTTCTGAAAAATATTTTTGGCCAGGAATGAATCGTGATGTTAATACCTGGGCACGAACATGTTTACAATGTCAACGTGCAAAGATAAGTAGACATACAGTTTCTGATTTAGGTGAATTTCCTACAGTGAATAGATTTGAACACATTCATGTGGATATTGTTGGTCCTCTACCGACTTCTCCACAAGGATTTCGATATTTAGTTACGATTATTGACAGGCAAAGTCGATGGCCGGAAGCCATTCCTATACAAGAAATTTCAGCGAGTACAGTTGCTAGAGTAGTATATAATGAATGGATTACGCGATATGGTTGTCCTATCAGATTGACTACAGATCAAGGTCGTCAATTTGAAAGTTATTTATTTAATGAACTTTTAAAAGTCTTAGGAATACATAGAATACGAAGTACAAGCTACCATCCTATGAGTAATGGATCCGTGGAAAGGTTCCATCGTAGTTTAAAATCAGCGATTTCTGCGCGACTTACAGATAAATCGTGGGTGGAAGAGTTGCCTACTGTTATGTTTGGGTTACGGAATGCATGTCGTAGTGATAACGGCGTTAGCCCAGCTCAAATGACATTTGGTAAGTCAATGAGATTACCGGGAGACTTTTATGATTCATATACACATCGAGAACCTAATGATTCTTATACTTTAATTAATACTATTCAGAAAACAATTAAAAACTTTAAACCTGTTAATAATTCAAGTAGAAATCATCGTAAAATTTTTATTCACTCTGATTTATTAAAATGTGATTTTGTCTTTATACGTGACGATACGGTAAGGAGACCTTTAAAACCTCCGTATCACGGTCCGTATCGAGTAATAAAAAGATATAGTAAAGTATATGTTATTCAATTGCCAAATAGGAAAGCTAGCATTTCCATTGACAGATTGAAACCAGCTTATACATTATTAACATCTGATAATGAAGATAAGATTGTAAATCTAGCAAATTCTTCAGAAAATGTAGAGATGCCTATGGATGTTCAACCGGAAAATCAAACGAGTCGTAAAACTCGTAGTGGACGAATCATTAGAACACCAATTAGATTTACTTAAATATTATTTTATATACATTATTTTTTTACAGACACACATATACACATTAATTTTTAATATACATAATTTTTATTTTATGCAGTACTATGCAGTTTTTAGTTAACAATAAGAAGTTACGAAAGTGCATACTTGCAATTGTATTGTTACCTATTGTAATGATATTTGTTTATGAACATTATGCTTAATTAACTAGATTTTATATTTAAATTTATAGAAATTACATTTTTGTTTTTGCACATGTAGAGTTATTCAATTATTTTACTTTTCATTAACAATCAATAACCGTTACGGTTAAGTTCATTTTATATAACGTAAAAATTATTTTAACCGATAAAATGGGTTGGGGACAAAGTAAACCCGTTATCGACGAAAGTAACAAAATAGAATTTACACAAGTGCAAAATATATCAAATATAATGGAAACCAAACTTAACATGGTATGGATTAGTATATTGGTAGTTGCTGTTATTTTAGGAATAATATTGTGTTATGCAATTCGATTGAAGTGCAGGAGTTTCACCAGGAAATGGTTAATGAAAACCATAGAGAAAATCCCTGCACCAACGTCGGTTAAGGTACATAATAATATGGCACCGACTGTACCCCAGCAACAACAAACAGTTTTTTAAGGTATTGTGTAAGTTATATTTAAAAAAGACATTGAAATGTATTAAATACTTGTGGTTATGTCTTAATGTTCATGTAATAAAGCCATTATCATTTTTGTATTGTGTTGTTGCGAGGTCCCATAAGAGAGACCAGTGTATATTAAAAATAAGGTAATTTCAGATAAGTAACCTACTCTTTAAATAATGTTGTATTGTATTGTATACAATTTATTTTTTGGGGTAGGGGTGTGATGTAGGGACACAAAAGATTCTACGAATCAAGTGCAATGTGCATGGCAAGCAATGGCGATCGTATTCGCTTGGTTCGTGGGAACGCTGTGTTACTAGTCTGCTCCCCGCCCCCGAAACAAATACCTGTGTCTTGGGTGGCTAAATAAATGTGATCAAAATTCAACATCTTTAATTAAAATTCAACTAAGTACTCCTAATTTCAACTCATATAATATTGGCCTACAAGCTGGTGGGTAGAGGTGGAGAAACATCCGCGAAGATTTCCGGCAAATTATCCATAATGCTGTCGAAATATTATATTATTTATACAAACAAATAAAAACACAGGAGTTTTATTTAGCGTGATAAATGTGGGATTGGCTGATTAAACAATAAATATGACTGTGATGTGTGACTGTGTGATTCGTCTATAAACGAATCCAATATCAGTATAATATCTCGTAATATCACTTCTACGGTTAAGTATTTATATTATGAATAAATAATTATGAAAAATGTAAAAGGAAATGACACTGATACCGAAGATGAAATACCTTTCAAGAATGCAAAGGATAAATAAGAAGTAAAACATGCCACGAATCATTAGCGCGACGACGAAGACGCTTCCCAAATTATTTTGATAATTTATCATTCTACGATGCCATCAGTACCCTTCTGGTATCTACAATAATCTTTCTGAAAATGCAGCTAAACAATAAAGCGAAAAAGGAAAATGAAAGGCTTTTATGCCAATAAATTAAGAGTACTTAAAATAATACTAAAAGTATTGCATCATTTTTCATCATTTACTTTTTTGCTTTAATATTTTACCAGGTTTTATCAATATTAAAATTAAAGCAAATTAGACAAGCCACAATATTGGACTTGAAATGAACTTTATTGTGGGAGGTAAAATTACTTAGAAAGAACAGAAAAAAGACGGACAAAAGGAGATAAAACAATGCCCCAATTAGATAGATAAACTATGATATTGAAGATAGATTACTCAGATAATACAAAACGATACAAAAACCGAAGTTATGAGGGGGAAAAATTGTGTACGGAGCAAAGACTCGCGAAGGGTAGAAACAAAGTATGGAGGGACGAGAAAGTATATAAAGTACTTCATCAAAATAATACTTATCGCTATGAAGAATGAGCTCAGCTGTCAGTAGAAAGAAAAGGGGAAAGAAATGAAAGTAGCTTTCAAACGATAAAGGGGAAGCAACAATTCGTCGCAAGTCATTAGCGACGAGGAGGCTTCCGGTTTTCATAATTTATCACAACTTTACGATGGCAATTACAGCCAAATAGTGACTATGCGTTCTGTACCCTTACCATGAGTTTTCAAAAAATTCCACAATTTTACGTTACGTTTTCTCAATCCATTATTCTGTTCCGTTTGCTTCAGTAGACTGATTAAACGTAACAATAAGTAAGTGCTCAAGTCTTTTTGTCTGCCTCACATGTTCGCAAAAAAGAGACACAAAACATAAAGCGCCATTTTGTCAATATAGACATTTAATGTTAAGTTACTGACACTATAATTGTGATACAATCCGCTAGGGGCGCTGATTGGAAATTGTATGGGCAAATACGTAAACAAATACCAAAGCAGTCATATTTGTCAAAACGTAAAAAAATGGTAAGGGTACTGGATTGTTATGAAACGTGATGCTACAAAGGATACATATTCAACTAGTAAAATCTTATATAGCATGAATATTGTTGGCTCTTTCGGTAATATCAATTTTTAGATTATTATAAGCTTGCGATGTCCGTTGGCTGGCTTTAAACATTACCACTATGTTTAGTTCGCTATAGTACCTGGTTAAGGTCGTCTTGCAAGGTGATAGAACCCTTTATTGATTCGATTACGAAGGCACCACTGCCACACCTATTTTCGTTTTACTGTTGTTACTGTTGTACTGAACAGCTATATTATCTGCTGCTTATTAAATAAGATAAAACAAAAAATCTTGATCAACTTATTATGTCCAAAATTCATAAGAGCTGCGTTTCCCGAAGATCAAATTACCTACGGATTCATGTTTCATGTCCTTATCCTTAAGGGACTGCCTTTTCTATACGTAAAATAAATTTAAATAACTATCATACAAATATATATCTATAATTTCACGGTACGATTATACAGTAATGGGAACGAAACGAACGTTTTACGGTACCGTTATTTGAGAAAATTGTTTGTCTTTTTACTATTCTTTTAGATTATTTTTAAGACTCTTTAATATATGTTTCATTTACTGAAGTTTTCCCCTTTATTTATTATATTTTAAATTATATAGAATTTGTAATAACATTGTTTTAATAATAAATTGTTAGATGTGAATTAATTTTGTGATTTGTCAGATTTTTCTTGTCTATTCAATTAGAAATAAGCAGATGGAGTAACATGGGTCTTTTCAAAAATTTTGTAAGGTTCTAGTTGAATTTAACCTAATTCTACAGAGAACCTTCCTGTAAAATATCTTAATGGTGACCTCTGATCATTTAATGGAAATAGAGTGTATATGTTCCTCATAAAACGAATTAAAGATAATTATGTTTTTAATTAAATTGAAACTTTTGAAATTTTCAAATAAATATATAATAGTATTTAGAATTAACGACTGAGTTTTAAGATCCGCTTTGTGTATCTAATTGAATTGATTAATTAATGATAATATTACTAAAGTACTAAAGGGAACGCCCTTCCTATTTAACTGGAGTAATTAAAAGGCCTTTGATGTAACGAAAAATGGTATGTAATTTATACAAAATGAATACTGTTTTGATAGGACTCGCTTGTAATGATGTTTTTACGTCATAATTAAAGGTGGGATATAGCTCAGTGGTGTGAAATTTTTATTTATTCTCCAGTACCTACTGAGGGTCCGGAAATCGATTTCCGGATATTTAAATTATATTACGCGTGTCAGAATCAAATTATTATAATAATTATAGCAGGAATACGAAAATATTATAAATGAACCTATAGAGAGTCTCAAAAATTGTTATACGTATGTATGTTGTCGGCAGGGCCGGATTTAAGGGATGGCAACCGGGGCGGCAGCCCCGGGGCCTCCACGAAAGAGAGGCCCCCACAATAGAGACGTCGGATTTTTTTTTAATTCCGACTAGTAAACACTAGTAAAAAAAATATCTTTTCCTTTGTTATTTTTTTTCGCTGTTTTACCTTTATCTACAGTACTTGGTACAAACATGAATACTAGAAGAATCTACCTGCGTTTTACAATAAAATATTTATTGAAAAACTCAACTGAAAAAATTGTTCATTTTATTCGGAAAATAATTTGGGGCCAGGGGGCCTCTACTCCTTTGTTGCCCCAAGGCCTTTAGACTTCTAAATCCGGCCCTGGTTGTCGGTCTATCACAACTGGTCAAATATCTGCTCAACTTAGGTCTAACACTGCAAAGTTACTCCCTCTAAAGTATCTCAGGATTGTATTAGAATTCTGCCTAGAACACCTTGTGTTTCTTCCTTCCCACACCTCTTAAACTAGAACACCTGCTGTGTTCTAACGTTAAACATTGCTGTTATTAGATATAACAACATTGTTATTAGTGTGCCAGTGATGCGTTCGTTCTCGCGCTACAAACCTTATAAATACGCGGCCAATTCGTCGCGGCAAACTGTTATCAGTGGCGGGGTAAGGGGTGGGAGACGTGGGCCACCGCCAACGGCCTCGCAACACAGGGGGCCTCGTGCCTCTAGCGGTCAACCAAGAAGAAAAAACAGGTCGCCGGAATGAACCTGTAGCGACTCTGATTCCGCTACTCGTCAAGAGATGGCGCTGCTGAATCACGCTATCGAAGTTTTTTAAATATCTTGCATATATACAAGTTCCGAAATGAGACTGTCGGAGCACGGCCGCTCCCCGGGCATGATCACCTAGCCCTGCGGGAGCTATCTTCCTTTGCCAAAAACCCATCACGGAAATACGTATTTGTCGGCGAATAAGTCTATGTGACATTTGTTATTGTGTAAAATCAAATCTACTTTTTAGACTAGGGGCCTCCGAGGACCTTAATTCGCCACTGTTTACATTGTATTGTACAGGACCCCGCAAAATGTATTTTGCTCACATAAAATTTAGGTCTTATGCCGCCACTGACTGTAATTACGTAATTCTAAATAGTTTAATTCGATTAGATTTACTAGTTAAATGTATTTATTACGCTTCATTTACAGGATTGCGTAATTAAAATTAATTCGAATTGTTAGCGAGGAGGACGGTAATGAAATGTAAATACCGATCCAAAGATTTTAAGCCGCGCTGAGCGCACAACTGCTGTTGACGTATAACTTAAATCTGTATTGTTTTATTTACAATACTGAATATTTATTTATGTTCAATTAATTCATTTGTTTTTGAAGCTATAGTTCTTTACGTTACAACTACATTATTATACTACACTAGCTGTGACCGTCAGAATGGCCGGTCACTACCCATATTTTACATCGAAATAATTACTAAAAGTTGCTACCTAGTTGCTACTAGTTGCTATTAATTGCTACTAATTGCTACCTTCGATTAAAAAAAGATAAACTACTTTTTAAGGTGACCGGCCATTCTGACATCAGGATGGCCGGTCACCTATCCAGTGAGAAGAAACTGCGCAAATGAATAGAGTTTTTTTGGAATCAATAGTGGCTACCAAATTGCTACCTTCATATGCATCGTATTGGACTTCATAGCTTTTAATAATCATAATCATTGCTGTTTATTTACTTCACGGGTGGATTATTGTGTCATAGAAATGTATTGTTTCAACGAGTAAAACGTGCTTACACGTATTTATTAAACAATATTGTTGATTTTATGTCAAAATATACGTTTGGTCATACAATCTTCGCTATGTACTTCGCTTGCCTTAAGATATAAATTCTGTATATTCAAGTTCGTCAAATAACCAACAACAACCAATGAAAAAAATGTAACTGTAATAATAAATACTGTTTATTTTTACTCATACTAAAGAAGTGTAACTACTGATATACACAAGCCTCAACTTGACACGTACTTTCATCGCTGACAACTAGTTTCATACAGGATAATAAAGTCAATTCTCAACGTTTCCCTGCCTCCCACACATAAACTTAGTTCCATACATATTCTTCCCAAAATAAGGATAGAGGAAACCAATTTGCGCTTAAACTTCCGCCTGGTTCACTACTTACGGAATCCTCTTATCTCCGCATGTTTTGTTAAGCGGTATTGTTGGCTATAAATAAAGTTGGGCTCGTCAGTGATATCGGTTATTACAGGCTTTTGCGTAACGAGAAATGGATGACAATGGCACGATACTGTGTTCTGGTTTAAAGGGTATGGGAGACAAATTTATTTCTCTCACAAATTTATTACTCATGCACGCTAGTATTATGAAGTTTTCATAACGCGATACAGATTTTTTTTTTTTATATTTAATCTAACGATAACGGCAGACGGGCTACCTGATGGAAAGCAGTCACCGTCGCCTATGGACATTTGCAACACCAGAGGAGTCACCAATGCATCGCCGGCTTTGAAGGAGAGTTCTTTTTACACCCCTCTTGAAGAGCCCCATGTCATAGTCCTGATGGAATACCTCAGGACTATTAAATGGGCTATTTATGAAACGTTAAAATTCAGTTCATAAATCACGAGAAGTTAAACTTCTTTTACATTTAATTTTATAAACTTTAACCTTACCACTTTATTCAAACACATTCGTATGATACTCGGATATGTACTATTACGTTATAAGTAGTATCAAATTAAAATAAATTTCATCTTTTCTCTTTAGCGAAAAATCATGAGGTAGTAACAATTTAAGCTGAACAAAGGAGCAGGAACAGGAGATAACAAAGTAAACATTTAAAACCATTATGTCAGCTCCATTGTCACTGAAATATGTAATCCCAAGTCACTATACATGAAAGGGTATGACCCGAGTGTAAGCGTTTTAATCGTATATTTTAATTTACTAATTTTAATTACAACTTAATTACGTTGTTTTTTATTTTAGTTATAATTTTCTTACTTACATTTTAACAGCGTTGTTTCCATATTTAGTTAGTGTTAAGACTCTTGAGAACCTATTATCTCAATTGATTGTTCATTTTAAAATATTTTTAAAACACATTCGAAAATGAAAACATTCAAAAATAATTTTACTATCAATATTCATTTATTCATATTAATATTAATATAGCACAATCATATTCATTTTATTCTACGAGATGTGGATGAACTATGTATTATAATTATTTTAATCACTTCAAAGAAGTAACTTCTTTAGCTCGTGATTAAAGTATCTACTATCTATTAATTTTCTTGTCGATTTTATTTTTCTTAGTCACTTTTTGTGGCACCCGCTAACAGTATCACCATTTAATTCAGTGAGGTGGCAAAAAACATTATCTCTATTCAGCTGTTCACCCGCCATTGTCTCTGCAGTTTCAGCGGTCGCATTGTAAGGGCATTTGCATTCACTATCCTTGAAGTCCTTTAACCACGTAAACTTATTACCCGACTGCGGAGAGTAATGTTTTTCGAGCGTATATACGTACAGTCACCAGCATAAATATATGACGATGGGCACATTAGCAAAAACATCTGACTCAAGAACGAGTTCAGTAATATCTGCCTGCACGAACGCACCAAAAAATTCTGACATTAATAGTCAGCAAAAATATGTGATGATAATGTTGATCAAGTAATTGTGACTACCTCACGAAGCAAAAATATGTGACCACATTAATCGAAAATGATATGGCATGTGACGTCAACTGAGTTGCAATAATATCTGACATAATTTGTAAACATCTTTGATGTAGATATATTAGGTCAAAGGGGCCAATGTATTTTGCCGGAGAAAGAATTTGAGAAAAAACACGTTATAAATATTTTTTCATATTCATATTATATATCATGTTATATATCATGACAGTATTAAGCAATCAAAGAATGAATAAATTAAGTATAAAAACAACATAGTGAAAGGATTCTCAAAAATGACCCAGTACTATAATATTTATTTCTTTTTTCAATAAAATACTGCAGACGGCCATATTGTCTGAAACACTAATCGGGGCGAATGACGTCATTTGAGGTGTGTCACTGAATTGCTTGAAGTTTTGCATGGAAGGTCATAGTGTGACATCACTAACGGACGCTATGAATAGACACCCGCGAGCGTTTTCAGGCTTAGGTATAAAAGTGCTATTATTTTCGTTAACGCTGAATTTATTACCGAAATAATACGATTTTTTAAATCAGTAGACGTAAAAGGATTATCAAAGTTTGCCACCATGTCCATCGTCGTTGTATTAATCTAAATCCTGCTCCTTTTTATCGCAACTATCTAGTGATTTTTGTTGCACAATTCACTTAAAAATAAAGGCATACTAGAAGCCGATATTTCGGAGGTTTATTTATGTAACCTTTATAGGTAGCACTTTAAATTATCACAATGAATTTATATAGTTGTTATGATAAATAACATTAAAAATAAAAGCGAAATGAATTTTTGTGACACGGAACCCCGATTAAGATGTGCATTTAGGTAATTTTACATATCTAGAACTTTTAACTTTACTGTACTATTTCCATTTCTTTATTTTCTCGATGACAGTTCTTTGTAGTGCTGTGACCAAATAAGCAGTGATGATGATGTGATAGTGACGATTCATCAAATTTTTATTAAAATAAATAAATAAAGATTACCTATCGTAATAATTACCTCGTTTCATTGTCGAGTACTTGTACCTACTTATTTTACAACAGCTTCGAAAATTTTAAAGAAGTAGGCATTAGCAATCAAAAATTTAAACGTATAACATCTTGTAATGAAATATAATATTATAAGTATATGTAATATTATATTATACAAAAGTATCCGGCAGTAGTTTAGTTTCTTACATTTTGTAAAAAAAGAGTATGTTGTCGTGTTACGTTTATCGTTATAGCTCCTATAGTAATCATTACGTGTAGTAAGTCACTACCTGTCCATGAAGTATAGTATTATCTGTGTGACATTTTAACGTATACAACATAAAATTACATGGGCGTCGATCTGTCATCGAGAAAATAAAGAAATGGAAATAGTATAATAAACGACAATTTTCAAGCACGTAGATTTCTTCATATATTTTCAGTTAAATCATGTGTTAATTAATTTCGAATTCTAAACCCTGCGAACAATATGGCACATATTATACAGCTAGGACCCAACTAATTACCAGAGTTGAAGTTGAATTATGGCATTCGTACATCGTGACTGAAACGTGACGGGCCGTTTTATTGAAATTCATAACACGCTACTATTGAAACTCGTATCACGTAAAGTTTAAACTCGATTTGTGAAAGTAGAAAATAAAACCTCAATGTCCTGCTAATACCCACTATTGTGTTATAAATACTGATCTTGTCAACTGAACTGTATTTTTAGATGGTAGAGGCAAACAAGTCTATCTTATGCTAAGGGGCCACTGCCACGAATTGTAATCAACCCTATTAGAATCCTTCCTGAGGTCGGCCACAAATGGACTAAAGTGGAACGCCTCGGATAAGTATGTCTCTCTTACCACATTGTCGGAACCAGTATATAGCAGAACTACACACACAGTGCTGTTATTCGACACAAATAGATGTTGCGGTGGTGTCGTAGGGGTCGAAACATCACGGGTTCTACCACCAAACAGGTGCTATTTACTTTATTATTAGCTATAAATACCTTTAACTATACTGTTATTTCAACCAGAAAGAAAATACTAGGTATTTTTATACAAGAAAATACCAGTTATTTAGTTGTACATAGATACGAGTTAAGCAGCGATAGCCTAATGGTTAAGAAACTCGGCCTCTCGATCGAGGGGTCCGCGGTTCAAATCCCAGACGCACCTCTGATTTTTCAAAGTTATGTGCGTATTAGAAATTAATTGTCACTTGCGTAAACGGTGAAGGAAAACATCGTGAGGAAACCTGCACACCCGAGAGATTTATAAAGACAAAAAATCTCAAAGGTATGTGAAGTCTACCAATACGCAATTGGCCAGCGCGGTGGAGTATGACCGAATACTTTTCATTCTGAGAAGACAGTGCCCAGCAGTGGGTCAGTAATGGGTTGATGATGATAGATACGAGTTATCGAAAACATAGGTTAGCTCTTCGTGTGATAACTTTGCTTTTGAATCATTAGTTCCGACCAGTGGCCCGCGAAAATTAAAACATGGGGTATTGAGTATTTAAAAGCCAGTTGACGTAATTATTTACCGTAAACCCAATCTTTATTAAGTCATTCGTAAGTTTTTGACTAACCTAACTAAAATGTATAACAAATGCGAATGTGACTTTGTTTGTTACACTTTCACACCGTAACTACAAAACTAATTGTGATGAAATTTTGTATAAGTTGTCAGGGCGTCAGAAAAGGACAAAATACCTTTAATCCCTAAAAAGTACCGAGGGGTAGATAAAAATAAAAGGTGCCACATGCAAATCGACACAATCTACCAGACAGCACGCGAAGTCGGTAAAATAATAATAATAAAACGCTTAAACGCATTCTACAACCACAGCCCCACACTAGGATTCCCTGTGTCGTAGGCTCCATGGACTCACACATAGACAAATACACAAACACCCAGACCCAGGAACATGTATCTAGATTCATCATTTAAATATCTGTCTGGCCGGGGATCGAACCCGTAAAGCTAGTAACAATACAATGGTAAGGGTAAACATTAAACATATTCATTTGAAACGTATTGATATTCATTGTCCGATCGCATCCCAATATTGATTGGATATTGCGGTTCCCGGAGCCGGAAACGCGTATCTTATTCAAATTCACGGTTATTGCTTAGTTAAACATGCAGATTGGTGTTGAGGAATCTATATACATATGTAGACATCAACACTGTAATAATAATCAGATTGCCTCATGAGATAGAATTCACCGTTTTTAGGGTTCCGTATCCAAAGGGTGAAAACGGAAAGGTTTTACTATTCCTGCGCTGTCTCTCCGTCTGTCAAGGGGCTTTGTCTCTGATGAATGAATTTAAGTCTATGGCTGCTATTAGAAATACTAAAAATATACAAAAATACTAGCTGACCCGGCAAACGTTGTGTTGCCATATGTTATAATAAAAAAATGTTAAGGGTGAACAACCCTTATCGCTTAGGTGTATGAAAAATAGATAGTAGCCGATTCTCAGACCTACTGAATATTCATATAAAATTTCGTGAAAATCGGTAAAGCCGTTTCGGAGGAGTACGGTAACTAACATTGTGACACGAGAATTTTATATTTAAGATGAAAGTTTGGTAGTACGGAACCAGGCCAATTTTTTATTTTCATACAATTGGGCAAACAAGCATGCATTCCACCTGGTAAATAGCCGCTGCGTGTCTGACTTTTCAAACTTTTAAAAATAAAAGTATATCTCCCTTACCACACCCTTCAAACCAGAACACAGCAACACTTAACGCCGCTGTTATGCGGCAGAAATAGGTGCGGCGGTGGTGCCGCCTGAGTCGAACCACATAGGGTTCTACCACCTTCAATAGGTGTGGCGGTAGTACCGCCGGAGAAACTTTTCAGCAGCAAAATAAATAAAAGTAAGAAAACCGTAGCTATTATCTTATTACATTATTTTCAGGACCTCGGGCTAAGATGAATCACGGATACTTAGTGTCTTTTCAGGTTTTAGAAAATCCTTCAGCTTAACGTTCATTATAATTCTTCAAAGGGTCTCTTAAAGTATTCAGCCCAAGGATTTAGAATTTCAAAATAGATCTTATAATCTAGGGTTTTCTTAGTGTCTAGGTTAAACCCGAGTTAATATTATTAGAATAACAGTCGCCCTTTTTATTTTATTACAAAGGGCAGTAGATAATTGTCTTGTAATAACTTTTCTATCATAATAAAAACCCAGACCAAATACTTTTGACTTTTGTTTGTTTTCTCTAGAAAATACTAATTATGTTAAAAAGAACTAAAGATATAGGTATATTTCATATCTCAATATTGTCTTTTCACTCATAATATGATACATATAATGTATATACATATTATTCAATACAAAATCTACCAAAACAATCTACCCAAAACTATCATCATTTTTTTATAAACATACTGATAAAAACACAAAAGTTTTCATGTCTTGCGAATAGTCGCTCAGAAAAGATAAATTATTTTGAAATAATTTACATATAATAGAAAGCTGAATTTCATTTATTCGTAAATTCCACAATGTTCAGAGTCAAAATTATACCACATACGACCTAAAACAATATTAGGGCCAGCCTCTAGAGAAATTTACGAGATGTCATCGTTCAGCTCAAAATGTACGCGCTGAGGTCTAGCCTAAATTGAATTGGTCTAGTTTGTGTCGGTCTAGAGTGTCAATCTTTGCAATACACCAAGTATAATATGTGGAATGAGAATTACGACATTGTCAAATCAAATAAAATAATTGGTTAAATTGTTGGTTCCTTACATTACATTCCGTATATTAGTTCGGTACATAACGGTTCAAGAGATAAAGCAAAAACACCGAAAAATAGTGGATTTTTTATGAGGCCCTCTTTTATATTCACCTGTGTAGCGGGGGTCGCAGGGGGTATGGTGCGGTGCGAAGAGATACGCCGTGGTAATGTGAAGACAAGACTTTATCTTCCTTCACAAATAATCCTTATCACTACGCGTAGAATCCGTTTTGGGTAGTCCGAGAGTCGAGACCGCATACGTAAACTCGCGTCAATGGCAACACTGTAAGATCCGTAATTAGCTCGGGAATCCGTAACTAAAGCGTATACATACAGTATCAACATCTACCTCATCTACATAATAACGAAACTTATCCGCCCTACTTATACAAGCTACACGATACAAACGGCGGCCATTATACATTACAGAGTATGTAAATTGTAAATTCAATTCTCTATCTATTACGGTTTATGAGATAGTGGCCTGTGACAGGCAGACCGACGGACAGACAGCGGAGGCTTAATAACGGGGTTCTGTTTTTACCCATTAGGTACGGAACTCTAAAACTACTCTAGAGGTAACCCTTCCAGCTTCGATTTCAGAGGTGTTACGCTATTGTTTCACCGTTACAGCTATGTAGGGCTGCTATGTTCTGGTTGGAATGGCGTAGTGAGGGACACTTACACTTACACGAGGTATTCTAAATGAATCCTCACGTTGCAATTCCCTGACCGATCTCAAGCAAGATTCCAATTTAACCATACTTTTTTTAAAGGACTCTCAGGGTTTTCACACGATAATTTCATTGACCGCTTAAGCAAGTGATAATTAATTTTCCAATCAGCGCCCCTAGCGAATTGTATCAGAACTGTAGTGTCAGTAACGTAATTAAATGTCTAAAATGACAAAATGGCGCTTTATGTTTTGTCTCTCTTTTTGCGAACATGTGAGGCAGACAGAAAGACTTGCGCACTTATTGTTACGTTCAAACCGGAACACAGCAGCTCCTAAAACAGCTGTTATTAGGTAGAAATAGGTGTGGCGGTGGTGCCGCCGGAGTCGAACCACAAAGGGTTCTACCACCTTCAAACTCCTTTTAATCTTAGAAGAGCACTTACAAAGTTATAGTAAAATAGTTAGTAAATAACAGCAGTAAACTTCTATTTTGGTTTAAAATTTCGTTACCACAAGTAGCATTAAATACTTAAAAGAGTGTTAAAGAAACTTCGCAATTTACCACCTAGTTCAGGAATTGTCAAACTTTATTATAATGGGCTCATAATACTGTGGCCGATTTATGAACCATTAATTCTTATCTCCACTATAAAGCGTAATCACTTTGTTTTGACGCAACTATCTACGTGTTATGCTTTGTGGTTTTGGGGGCACGTTGTTGCTCCCATTTCTGACGCGATTGGTTGTTGAAAGTTTTCGGAGGATTTATGAGAGGTTTTAAAACTTCTAAATCCGAATTTCGATATCGAAGGGTGTGGTACGGGAGACATACTTTTTCGAGGCGTTCCAGCTTAGTCCTCAGGCGTAGCGGCGCATCTGTGGCCGACCTCAGGTAGGAATATGTAATCCTATCTGGCGTTGATCACAGATGTCCATGGGCGGCAGCAGCCACTTACCGTCAGGTGGACTGCATGCTCGTCTGCTACCCATATTATAAAAAAAAATCTTCGTCAACCCATTACTGTCCCAGTACTGGGCATGGGTCTTTTCTCAGAATGATTAGGATTACGCCATGGTCAACGGCGCTGGCCAAATGCGAATTGGTAGACTTCACATACTTTTTGAGAACTTTTTTTTAATTTCTGATATGCAGGTTTTATGTCGGTAAAGCTAGTCGTGCTATTCTAGTACCAAACAATTAACTAAATATTTATAGTTCTACGACTAGATCCTAATTGAACTATCGATTGTTGTTATAGCCAGGATTAATTAATGAATGACTGTAGTTGACAGGCCGCAATTGCTCGGTAGCGTTCATAGTTATAGTTATTATTAGATAAGTTCCCGGAGGCTTGTGTTGTTCAGGAACTTGTTTTGACATCTGAGGGTAATATTTTTCGACTCTATGTTTTTTTTTTATAATATAGGAGTAGCAGATGAGCATGCAGTCCACCTGATGGTAAGTGGCTACTGCCGCCCATGGACATCTGTAATCAACCCCAGATAGGATTATATAGTCCTACCTGAGGTCGGCCACAGATGTGCTGCTACCCCTGAGGACTAAACTGGAACGCCTCGGATAAGTATATCTCCCTTACCACACCCTTCAAAACGGAACACAGCAGCTCCTAACACTGCTGTTATTAGGTAGAATTAGGTGCGGCGGTGGTGCCGCCGGAGTCGAACCACAAAAGGTTCTACCACAAAGGGTTCTATGTATGTCTCATTATTTGCTGTGCATGACCAATTTGCTAAGCTTGACGAATTTTAAGATATGCAGTGTCGTTGAATTCGTCTAAATTATGGGAGTGACTTGGACTATATTTTTGAGCAGTTGCCTGTTGAGTATTTATTTTTTAATAATTTTCTAGTTACATATATAATAACATATTATCCATCTATCTATCTGTTCGGAATTAATCTACGCTGCCTCTGGACATCTCTAATCAAGCTAATTAGTGTCTCACCTGTGGTTAGTTACATACCTATATTTATATAGCTTAACTCGTTTTTACTTTTCTAATTGAATCAATCTAATGCTATCTGACTATTTATTATCTGTTAATTTATATTTTTAACTGGTTAACAATTTCTAATTTTATGATTCCTTATTATGATGATACTTCATAATTCCTTATAATTTAATTTATCAGCCAATATAATTCTTAATTTATAATCTAATTAATCTAATTTATTTGATAATTCATTTATATTCTTAATTATTTCAATCATTTTTTTTAATTATTAATTCTTTTATGTATAAGTATATTAATTAACTAATAACTGTTTGAATTGTATACTCACATATTTTTGGACATTTCATTTATATAAAATTGTATAAAGTGTAAAATGTAATTTAATTTAATCCATATTTTGTTTTTTGTGTTTTTTCTTGGTTGCCTTTAACATTATAATGTAATTAAATCGATATTTTTTGTAATTCATGTTAATAATAATTCTTATCATAATTTTTGTATTCAAAATGTATTGTTATTCGTTATAGTGTTGTGAATCGTAGTTTGTGCCCATAATTGAAGTGACACTCACCAAAATTGTATTGTATAGCGACGCCTAATAAAATGTATTAGTGTTTACTTCGTCGGCACAACAGTTAAATAAATAAATAAATATATACTTACTATATTGTGAATATAATATATTGCAAAGTCTTCGTCAATATGCCTCGTTCAGTCCTAATCTGTTTAAATATTAATATCAGTTTGATCTTAGATAGATCGTCACATATAGGTATTTTTTATATTTATGTTCTTATTTAATGAAAACAGTTTGGCTGCTGAAGACTAAGTTGGAATGTATCATTGACATTAGCCTTCCACTGAACTCTTCATTCATATGTAATATATGCAAACAGTACCACACTGAAGTTTTCTTTTATTCGAGGACTTTACATATTTATAATTACAATTACCAAAAATTAAAATACTAAATTAAAAAAAGAACTTATTTACATATATAGTAAAATGAAAAACAAAAACACTACCATAAATAAAATGTCACGATCACTGTCTTTGGGCAAGGTTCCCAAGACGCTTGCAGCATTTCCTCACTGAATTGCTATACCAATTCTTTGAGCGAAATGCAAGCCAGCTCTTGAGTCACCAGAGGCATCGACCAAACGAGTTGACAGTTGTTTTTTTTTATGATATAGGAGTAGCAGACGAACATGCAGTCCACCTGATGGTAAGTGAGTACTGCCGCCCATGGACATCTGTAATCAACCCCAGATAGGATAAGATATTCCTAGCTGAGGTCGCCACAGGTGTGCCGCTACCCCTGAGGACTAAGTTGGAACGCCTCGGAAAAGTATATCTCCCTTACCACACTCTTCAAACCCGAACATAGCAGCACTTAGCAGAACTGCTGTTATGAGGTAGAAATAGGTGTGGTGGTGGTGTTTAAACAACTGCCAAGCATCATCTACTCATAACCTTCATTATGTATATTGGCGTGGGTGTGGGCACATTCGACAAACATTGATATGATCTGTTTACATATTTGCCGTATCGTTTAAAATTATTATTCGTTAGGCTAAAATAAATTAAATAACAATGTTTTTACATAACACTCGTTATCACAGCCTCGACAGAGCATTTCGGATTGAAATATAAAATTTAATTAATTAAATTTTACTCGCTGTGATGAATAATGTCAGCGCTACGGTATTGAGTACAAACAAGTTATTTTTATGGAATCGAAGGTAATTGAGCACGTTGTTCATCTGATGGTAAGTGGTCACTGCTCTCCAAGAAAATATAATTAAGTATGTTAAGAACTTCTAATGCAACATACAAGTTAGCCTTTTTTTTTTGTTTTCGAAATCTTTGAAAGGTACCCGGTGCCGTGGGAGCGACATAGAGTTATGTGGGATTCTTACTGCACTAAAACCCCCCCGGTGGCCATCCTCGGCGCTGCGTAAAGTACTCCGGGATCTCCAGAGGAACGCAACTTGAGTCCTCTTAGCGCGTTGCCCCGTCGGGCTCCGCCTAGGTGTGCATGTCGCTCGCCACAACGTCTGTTGTACATGACGGTATGCGACCACACATACCGCCGTCCTTCTCGGGGTCGCTGGCCGGGCGGTTTGAGCTCCCATTCTTGCCGCTAACAACCCAGGAAGACCCTTTTAGTCGTCTCTTACGACAGGCAGGGGAAACCGTAGTCCTATTCTAGTCCCGGAACTACAGGGACAAATTTAGTCTTACCACACTCATTAAACTTCAACATAACACTACTCAACACTTCTAATATTATAATTTAATCGAATCGTACCCAATACTACACTACTGATTATTATCAAAAATAAAGTAAAAGTAAGATTATCGTTTTTCATGTCCTTTTTTATATCCTGGCGAAAAGAGTACATAAAGCCCGTTTGAAAAAGCGTGTTTACTCAATTCTTTTCCCGTTTTATTTTTATAAGGGCATCTTCGGATGACAAACGTTAAGCGCGTTACGTTGTTTTTGGTGTACAGTGTACATACATGTGAACCATCTATGTCGTAAGCTTGTTGATTCTTTTTTTACCAAAATTTTAGTTATTATAGGGGTTTTTCTTCAAAATGACTCAATTTGAAACAATAAGTCTTAGCATGTCAATAGCAACTGAACATAGTATGGAAATGGTAAACATATAGTCCTGCGCGTCTAAATGCACATGGATCAAATGAACAACTTATAGCAATACAAGATATGTAATTTGTATTCGCCCCTGGGTACTTGTATTCGCACATAGAAGCACATTAATAAAAGTATTGCTACAAAGCAGTATCAAACTCACATTGTCACGTGAACACCTATAGCTTAGGACCAAAATTGAAGTTGAAGTCTTGAAGTCATATACGCGAGATTTGAAGCCGTTTAACGCCCGTCGTCTGAATACACCGTAATCCGAACAACCAATTGGTTGGAAAAAAACAGAACACTAAAAGGTATCGTGTGTTATACGGCGCAAATACGATCGCGCAACACATCTGTAAAAATACTCGTAACTTCAATATGACTTGTCGTGTGAGGGTTCGAATGAGGGTTAAATACACATGCTACTGATAATGGCCACAAACACTTTTATTTTTCAGTTGACCATATTTGAAAGCCGGTATTAATGTTTACCTACAAAAGTCCGCGCTACCATTAACGCGTTAACCCTACAAATGACGTAGGTAACGGCATTTAACAAATCCATTTATATCTACATAATAACCTCTTTAAAGCCAAAGCGTGAACATTAAGGTGAAAAGCCCAAAATATTATCAGCAATGTTCGTAAACAACAAAAACATTCAAACGTATTTTTTAGGCGCTAGGAAAGCGAAGCTAATCTCGTTATGAGGCGTAATTTCGTTGAATTATGGCCGCCATCTTGTCAAGAGAGCATTCATTCTGTTGACTTACGGTTCGCGCTTTTGTTTAACCCTCAAACAGTAATGTAGCTTGAGCTCTGGTGTTAAAGGCCAAAGTTGCTCGCTAATTAACCCTTTGCATGCAGATCATTACAATGTAGAGTGCAATTGAGCCAAAATATCGCAGAGGTTTTGTCTATTATAATTGCTGCCAAAACCGAATAAGTGTTTTGTGCCTGGCGGTTTGTGTTTTGATTCGGGTCGTTACTCTTGATAAAGTAACACGTTTAAACACTGATAAAGCAGTGACTATTAGTTTATGAAATTTTATCATTTGAACTTTGCTGTAATTATTTAAGAATTTATCGTATTATGTAGGTAAAGTCGAGGTTATTGACCTTCAAAAATAATTCTGTAAAAATGTACTTTGAACAAAATGTTTGACAATAATTTTTTATTCGAATTTACCTTCAAACTTGTTCACAGTGAGTGTAGCACTCTAACACTACTTTTTAGGACAGCAAAAGATACTGTAGTGAGGCTGCTACAGTCAAACTACAAACATTCTTTCGCCCTTAAAAGTATAACAATTTCACTTAAGACGTACTTTCAATTTCAAAACATTCTCTGAAATTCATGCCACTTAAAAGAAACAAATCGTTTTAAAAACCATAAAGGTTCACGTTTGAAAGCGCACGCAATTCTTTATAAGGACATTGTAAAAGGTTAAAAATCGTTCTAAAGCATTAGGCGTGCACAACCAGGTGAAAAACCTTTGATGTTCACTTCAAAAGGTGATATTTCCCTTACATTACTTCCATTTCATTTCGCGTTTGTAAACTTAAGCGGCTTGAAAGTTTCGAGATGTTTGAACTTACTTTGTCTATTCAAGGGATTATTCATAAGATTATTCAAGTGGGGTTCTCTTTACAAGAATCTTGGATTTATATGGCACTGTGGCGTTTTGAATTCAATTTATGTTAGACACAGGTGGTAGAACCCTTTGTGGTTCGACTCCGGCGGCACCACCGCCACACCTATTTCTACCTAGTAATAGCAGTTTTAGGCGCTGCTGTGTTCCGGTTTGAAGGGTGTGGTAACAGTGGAGACAGACTTTTCCGAGGCATTCCAGCTTAGTCCTCAGGGGTAGCGGCGCATCTGTGGCCCACCTCAGGTAGGAATATCTAATCCTATCTGGGGTTGATTACAGATGTCCATGGGCGGCAGTAGCCACTTACCATCAGGTGGACTGCTTGCTCGTCTGCTACTCCTAATTATAAAAAAACCCAGAGCTAAGTAATTTTTATTTTTGAAACAGCAAACAAGAATGCAGTTGACCTGATGGTAAGTGGTCGCTTTCGCCCATCGACATCTATAATCATATAGCGCAAGGTTTATGATGCCAGAATAAGTGACATCAATCCTTAGGACTAAGATGATCACTTAATATATACCTAAGTCAGACCGAATCCACACGCTTATAACGAAACTCAGTAACTGCTTCAGGTTAGAAAAAGATGCGGCGGCGGAACCTCCTCAATCCCATAATTCCCATAATTCCCGTCCCATAATTATATTTATTCCAAAATTGAGTCCTATTAAGCTCTTTGTGGACCTGGAGAAAGCACAGCGTAAGAATACGCATGTATGTAAATGGATCTTAAAAAAGTAATTTTTCGAAAAGTTAAATGGTAATAATTCTAATTAAAAGAAATAATTTACATTGTCATAATTTTTATGACATATTGTTCCAAAATCTGATTTCAGTTTTCCTCTGTTACATTAATAATATGTTTCGATAATTCATTTGTCATATGACTTGGTTCTCACTTCAGTAGATTACGTTATCTTTATAATATACTCCACCGAAAACCGATGTTTTGATCCTACTAAATAAAAGGCACAAATATAGTACATTATCCCTAAGGTAGAAAGAAGAAAGTATACGTTCTCTCATTTGATCCCTAAGGACAACTTGGTTTATTTCGTGGGCTTTATTCTTTAGATAATAAACACACAAGCAAAATAACATGAGCCGACCGCGCAATTGTTATTGTTATGGGATTAAATTACTAGATGTTCTCCACCTGAAAAAATGTTCTTAAATAATATCTACGACATGAGTAGCAATTTCTATTTTGACAATTTTTATTTATTTTCAATTTTTAAAACCATAGGTTATTTAGTGACATAAAAATACGGAAAAAGTATTACTTAATGTTTTTCGTATATAACGAAAACACCACGATGAACTCCCACAGATGAAGTACGCGAACTAGATCCCCGATTTCCCGCTCCCTAGTTCGTTAGCTCCTAACTAAACTAGTGAAAAAATGGCGGTAACCGAACTAGTATCGCAATATTTTATGAATAAATTATATGAATCAAAGGGTTTATCCTGATTTTAGAGCATTCCTTAATCTTGTCAAATAATCTACAAAATTCAAATCTACAAATTGATTCAAAAAAGGCAGATCTTTCGCTCTTTTAGTTCATCTGTCCGGTAAGCAGCTGGGAGCCTTTCTGGGAGCAGACGAACTAGTTCGTTTAGGAACCGCGAACTAGATTGAGCGATCCCAGCCGCGAACTATTACGCCCAAGACCGTATAAATACTTTTTATCTCGAGTACGACGAATGCATATAAAAATGATGATTGCAAATTCGTCGATACGTATAAATGAAGGCCTGATTATGATCATAGATTTTTGGTTACGATATCGTGACAACTCTTTTTTGGAAGTCTACATATTTTAATTTTAATATAATAATTTTAATCCTTATTATTAATTAAAAAGAAATAACGCGTGTGAAACCGTGGGGCACAGCTAGTTCTAATATAAGTAGCCTAAGTCTAAGCTAAGCCTACTCCTTATTACATCAGGTACCTGCCAATAAAAGTCCCGTCAAAATCGGTTTAGCCATTTCAGAGATTAGCCAGAACAAACAGACAGATACAAAAATGAAAAAAAAATGATATTTTGGTGTATGTACCGTATGTATATTCATATGCACGTAGTAATAAGCGGTTATTTCAATATTAAAAAACAGACACTCCAATTTTATTTATATGTTTGTATAAACTGATATTGAATTAATTGTGCTCGCTTGATTTTATATTAACCAATTTATTTTATTTGAGATCATCTGTCGATTTAAATCTTCATTATTATTCGACAAGATTCCTAGTAATGTTGGCATCTAATAGAACCCAAGCTTACATTATTTGCGAAGAAAACATATCGGAAATTCCACCAATTTTCTTGTAAGACGCGGCCCGGACACCTGTTACTATTTGATTCATAAAAAGTAAGTATGTAGGTACTTACTTTTAGTAATATTATAAATTCGTTAAAACTAATATTTGAAAATCTCTTCTTAATATTAAGTTATTTTCCGTTATATATGATTTGAGTATCTATTAAGATTTAAATTATCTGTGGGGTCTTCTCAGGTTTACGGTTATGACCGCTTTATATTTATTTAACTTTTTTAAATGACACACACACGCACACACAAATAAACAAACCCACACTCACACACACAACACATAATTATAGGCATACCGGACACATAACAATTATAATTATTTTTAAGTTTCTCATTCTAAGTGATGTAAAAGTCTTATGAGAAATACAGGTTCTTAAACCTAAACCTAAATTCTGGTATCGAAGATATTGTCAATAAATTTTTTGTATGTATAAATCTGTTTTAAGATTTTAAGTTTTCCTTATTACATTAGGTCTTTTATAAAAGCTACCTTCAGTTTACTACGCATTTCGCGACATTTCTGTAACTTACTGAAAATATTTTTCTATTTTATTCTGTTCTAATATCCGGACACTATTTATTATTGACAGCGTTTTTCCGAACTATTCGTGTAGATAAGTTTCTGTCCTGCGCGGCGCGAAGTTTTTTTTTATAATATAGGAGTAGCAGACGAGCATGCAGTCCACCGGATGGTAAATAGCTACTGCCGCCCATGGACATCTGTAATCAACCCCAGATAGGATTAGATATTGCTACCTGAGGTCGGCCACAGATGCACCGCTACCCCTGAGGACTAAACTAGAACGCCTCGGTAGAGTCTGTCTCCCTTACCACACCCTTCAAAACGGAACACAGCAGCGCCTAACACTTCTGTTATCAGGTAGAAATAGATGTGGCGATGGTGCCGCCGGAGTCGAACCTCAAAGGGTTCTATCACCTTCAAAGGCACATTACGAAACTCTATTGACAAAGTTATAATTACACCCTTATTAACATAAACAGCATTTACATTTCGAGAAAAGTATTTATAAACAATCCTTAAAAAAAATTGCGTAAAAGATACGTTCATGAGTAAATATTAAATTAATTTATTAGCGTGTTTCCCCACCCTACATGTCATATGTCTCACCAATGTTAAATTAGCCCCGACGTGAGATATGAGTGATATGACAAATAACGAGGTGGCGTGAAAATTCTTGAAATTCGGGGAACATAAATGTGGTTTTTGTTTTTGGAATCTGATAACTTGAGCAGTTATTGGTACTCATATTGTTTGTACGACTATGCTGTATGTAATTTATCCTTACTAGTCCTTACTAATATAATATTATAAATCCGAAAGTAACTCTATCCGTCTGTCTGTCTGTCTGGTTCTCTTCTTCACGCCTAAACCACTGAACCGATCAAGTGATGATCTGTAGCAAAGTTGTTGTCCATAAGCCCACGAAGGTTCCAGAGTTGGTACTACAAATTTTCGCCAGATGGTGGCACTGTCATTTCAATGAAGGTACGAATTTTCAGTTTTATGTATGTTAGTATGTCACATTATTTTCTTTTAAATGCGGGCGAAGCCGCGGGCAACAACTAGTTCTCCATAAGTATTTCTTTATGACGAACTATATACAATAATTAAATGTGTCATTCATGTACTGCAGTCCATCTCATAGTAAGTGATTAATATCACTAGTTCGTCTAAGATAAATCTCAAATATAATGGGAGCGTTGATTGTCCCTGTAGTACCGGGATAGGGCTACGATAACCCTTGCCTGTCGTAAGAGGCGACTAAAAGGGGCTTCCGGGGTTGCGGGCGGCAAGAGTGGGAGCTCAAACCGTCCAGCAAGCGACCCCGGGAAGGACAGCGGTTTGTGTGGTCGCATATCGCTGTAATCACCAGGGGATGTGAGAGGAGCGTAAATTGCTCCCCCCAGGGCAGAGCCCGATAAAAGGGCATCGCGTTAGGAGGACTCCGGTTGTGTTCCGTTGGAGATCCCGGAGTTCTCCACCAAACGCTGAGGACGGCCACCGGGGGGGTTTTAGTGTGGTAAAAATCCCACATAACCCGGCGTCACTCCCATGGCGTCGGGTACCTTTTGAAGGTTTCCCCCCCGTCAACAAAAAAAAAAAAAGGTCTGAAACAGATACGTTGTCACCCTTGAAGGCTACGTAGGGATGCGCCGTGTTTACCTTATCTTAAACCCTTATCAAATATTGAAGTGCTTAATACTGTTTGTGGACAGAAGCTGTATAGCGGTGGTGCCGTGGTCGATTCACGAACCTAATAACCTAATAAAAAACTGTAATTATGATAACTAAAGAGCGAATAATATGTATATATATATATATATTCTATGTAGATACTTTTTACTTAACGATTTATGATTTAAATGATTTGTTTGTAAAACAAAAGTAAGGGATGAAGCTCTATGAAAGCAGAACATTACATACGCTTAAAACATATCATCTGCAGCCGGGAAAAACATTACTAGCTGACCCAGCAAACGTTGTGTTGCCATATAAATAAAAAAATATTAAGGGTGAACAACCCTTATCACTTAGGGGTATGAAAAATAGATAGTAGCCGATTCTCAAACCTACTGAATATGCATATAAAATTTGGTGAAAATCGGTAAAGCCGTTAAGCCGTTAAGCCGGTAAGCCGGAGTACGGTAACTAAATTTGTGACACGAGAATTTTATATACAAGATTTCGCATATAAATACGATAAACAGATATATTAACCTCATTAAACCTGTGAAAATGACCAGAAATATATGAGGGCACGAAGCTAAATCTCTAACCGAATCGTATCTTTGGGTAGCGACTCAAAAGAGGGTCGTTTAGACCTCCGCGGGTTGCGTTCATCCGTCAACGAGTGCGTGATTGATGAGATATCATGTCATTTCTCGGTCCAAAACATCAGCGGTAGTGCGACCATGTTTGCTTAACCAGAAAGGACCTCAGGATAATAAAATAAAAGAAAACCATATAATAATATATTGTTAACAACGACGGTAGAAGAAAGAAAATTTAATAGTCAAATAACCAAAAATAGGCGTATAAAAGGACACTGTAGATCGCCTTCTCAGTAGTTGTTTTCCGATTATTGTAAAGACCGTTACTCTGCCACTTATCTTGTCGAATATTTATAAACGTTATTTATAAATTTATAAACGTTGTTTTTAAATAATTTCCTGACGAGTTTCCTGAAAATATATTTTGTAGTGAATGACTTAATTTAATAATAATTAATTTAAAAGAAATAATAATAAATAGTGATGTCAGTTTATTCCAGTAAAATTAATATAACTTTGTTATTATAGCGCAATTAGCATTTAAACAATTTTGGTTTATTTTACATTTTCACTGAGGTATACATTTTTTTATATTTATCCGACCTCCCAAAGAAGAGATTATATGACATATAATGTGTAAATAAATATCTAAATCTATATTTATCGCTACAAATTAGGAGTCATCTCACGTAAATGCTATAGACACACACAAAATAACTATTAAGCACCCAGAATACATATACAAATATTATTTTTCATTAATTTAAATATTTGATTACTCTGGGACTAAACCTGAAATCAGATCGATCGAACCACGCGAATCTATAGCTCTAAGGTTTTATCTAACATATTCTTAATTTAGAACGTCCCACTTTTCTCTAAAGCATGGTAACCCTACCCGTCGACTTAAACCCGCAACCAACGCCCATTGGTCAAAGGTCGTTAACTTTCCCCTTTCAGAAGAAACTGAAAGAAATTCTCATTTACGCTCAACTCCGCTCAAGTCAACTTGGCACAAGCCTGTTTCACAGTAAAGCCTTTCATAGCTTTGAGTGTAGTGCGAATAAATTGTGGAGTACGTGTAATATTTATGTACTTGAAAATACATAAATATAGGAACTGCGCATAAGTTACAGGGTTTTTATTTGAACATAGCAGTAGCAGACAGGCATATAGTTCACTTAATAAGTGGCTACTGCCGCCCATGTAAACTGTAATGAACCCCAGATAGATGTAGATTCCTACCTAAGGTCGGCCACAGATGCTGCTACCCTGAGGACTAAGCTGAAACGCGGAAACACCTCGAAAAAATATGTCTCCCTTATCCACACCCTTCAAACCAGAACAAAACGGCGCTTAACACTGCTGTTATTAGGTAGAAATAGGTGCGGCGCCGGTGGTGCCGCCGGTGTCCAACCACAAAGGGTTCAACTTCAAAATTTCCGTTCCTATGTACTATATGTACTATATAATTATTTCTGTGCCATACATATTCTGTGTACGCACAGACCTTGAGTATTTCTATTACTCTCGCTAAACGAGGCTAAATTTCATTACCATTTCAATGTAACGCCGCAAGAGAAAATTGAAAACATAATTATGGTAATTCTTACCTGAAAGTACGGCCGAAAGTTTTATGGCCAATTTCTATGCTTCATTTCATCGCAGTATTCTAAGCAATGGTAAGGTAGCTGTTACATTTACGGCGAATAAAGATGAGTTTGTAAATAACGTAACTTTGACTTCATTTTGAATGTTTTGAGTCTTAATATTTTTGTATTTATCGTTTAGCTTTTCATCTATCAAAGCGAATAAAATAGCAGCTTCACATTTACAAGTTTGGTGTTTTCGTTTATTGTCTATAACGTGCCTTATTACTGTAAAACGACTTGTTGGCTTAAATTTCAACCCTCTGTATATTTTTGTTTATCGCGTATCGCTTGTCCTATTCTAGTAAAGCAAGTGTTCCTAGAGAATACATTTCCAACTTATTTGTCAAAAGAAACCGACACGTAATAAGGTCGATGAGGGTCCTAATGAACGTGAGGTGATTGTAGTAGTCTGAATTGGCAAATGACGTCACTGTCCTATATTTTTTTTATTTTATAAGGTGATAAACCAGTATTAAGCTGCTAGACCGCTTTGAAGTTGTTGCGAGCAGGTGTAGTCGTACAATTTACTATGGCGACGCGACTCATTTCTATGTTCAGAGCGGACTAGCAGTTTTACGCGGACGACACGAATTAAAACACTACCTCATTTAAACTAAATTATTCAATGGTTTTACGTAATATGAAGTATATGAACTGGCAAGAAGATACAACATTAAATTCCTTTAAAAGAGTGTTTGTATATACCTACTTTTTTATTTTCGAGGAAAAACATACCCTATGTACTTTTAAGGCGAAATTCCTATGAAAATGTGAAAAGAACTTTTGTTTACCTACTTACCTAATACTGTATATGAGACTAAATATGGTAATAGACCAATATCGTTTGCCGTAAAATAATGCATCTTCTTAAACCAAACCGTACCCTTTAACCCTCAAGTGTGACCGCAAGGCCATTTTTTACTGAACCCTGTCACATGAATCTTACTAAATGACTAATATAAGGCTGAGGACCGCACGAGGTAATCTTTAACAATTTTTTCCGAGTGACTTATATATAAGCCTTATATTACAATTTTGTCAAGGTCTTTTTAAATTTACGAGGTTTATTATTTGTCGACTTTGTGATATTTTTACTGGAATTTATCTAACGTTAAGTCATTACTCACAGTGTTATCATTGGCTATCAGTCGATAGACCTAATGTGTGGATTAAAAATATCCTGGACTGGCCACTAGCCTATCTAGCCCTCTAACAGTCTCCAATGGAACAGCATGGTAGATGCAATAGGAGATGCTCAGAATCTCCTGCAGATGTGGAGATAAATCCGTAGCAGTGGTCCATAAAAAGTACAGACAATTTACATAAAGTAATATATGATCGAAGAAGATCGAAGGTCGGATAATCGTCAGAAGCTTTCAGTCGTAATTATATAATAACCTTATAGCCTAAGATACAGCAGTTGCGTTCCTTAGTTTCGTCCTAGCCTCCTTTTGAAGGTGGTAGAACCCTTTGTGGTTCGACTCCGGCGGCACCACCGTCACACCTATTTCTACCTAATAACAGAAGTGTTAGGCGTTGCTGTGTTCCGTTTTGAAGGGTGTGGTAAGGGAGACAGACTTTTCCGAGGCGTTCCAGCTTAGTCCTCAGGGTTAGCGGCGCATCTGTGCCCGACCTCAGGTAGGAATATCTATTCCTACCTGGGCTTGATTACAGATGTCCATGGGCGGCAATAGCCACTTACCATCAAGTGGACTGCATGCTCGTCTACTACTCTTATATTATAAAAAAAAGAGAATAAACAAAAAAGCTAAAGCTAAAAGCTAAAAAACTAAGTATGTATAGCGGGAGCGCTGTAGGAGCCAATTCGTAAACGTTGAACGTATTCGTGCAAACGTAAAAACTCGTACTAAGGGTACAGGTTCGAAGTCGGTAATTAATCATGAATCGGAACGTGTGGATCGGTGACGAGGGTCGACCTGTTGGCGTTTCAGTTTTTAATGCGAAGCCTTATCACAGCTGTGTTTGGTCCAAGTTGTATGAGGAACTAGGAGGGTAGCATATGCGAAGCGTTTTTAAGTTTCAAGTTAGTTTGGCGAAGTTCCTGACAAACTGTTGCTAAATATGGCAAACATAACATTTGATTACGTCACGCGAACTCAAGTTCAACATGATCACAACAAGATCGTCTAATGTGTGACCTTAAAAGTCTGATTCATAATTAGATGTCTAAAATTATGAATCAGAATTTAACGCAAACTTGTCGCCTTCCCCCTCACCGCCCTGTTGTTAGACAACCGACAGAACGCGGGAGCATATCGCGACGAAGCGCGGTCCGGACGATCAAATTTTCACGCCATTTCGAAAAAAGAGGGACATTTTTGAGTCCCGCGGTTAACGGCGGGGACATCGGGATGGACAACCGGAAAACGGGACGGTCCCGTTCAAAACGGGACGTCTGGTCACTTTAGTCATGAGTGATACCTCTGCTCTCTTGGCTCCTATACTAGCTATTTTCGTACTAGAGGGAGTGATTATTCGGGTCCCAAAGATACTCCCTTTGCCCAGTAAAAATTTCAAGAGGGTTGATTCCTACAGATTTTAATATTATAAAAAAATCTCTCATGTGTGAATTATCTTCCTACTTGTGAAGATTACTTTCGTAGATACTCTCCGAAGGCACCATCATCTTGACTTGACTTGACTTGTGTGGTTCTGACTTGTAATGTTTAAAGATGTGAGGTGTTCCAACTTTGACGAAATTAGCAACGCAGGAATAGTCTACCAACCTTGATGTTCAGTTTCTAATAAAATCAGTATCAGATTGACTGCATGTTCCTTCGTTACTTCAAAAAAAATATTTTCTAAAACAGGTTTTAGGGCTCCGTACCCAAAGGATAAAAACGGAACCCTATTACTAAGACTTCGCTGTCTGTCCTCCTGTCCACCTGCTCGCCTGTCCGTCTGTCACAGGGCTATATCAGGGCAGGTTCAGGAACCGTAATAGGTAGACACATGAAATTTACAGGGGATGCATTACGGTGGCCGCTATATACAAATACTAAAAATAAAATAAAGTTGAACATTAAAGGGGGTCTCCATACAACAAACCCGCATTTTTCTATCTAACTGTTAAACCGCACTAGAAAGACGGTTAAATTTTGCAATCCGTTTAATACTGGTATACCAATATAAATACCAATGAGAACCATAAAACATATTTTAATATAGTTATTTTAATTTTATTTTACGTTGTTTACGTATCATTCATCATCGCCCCAACGCCATCTATTGTTGTTTCATATAACTAAGTGTTGTTGAAAATAATAAAATGAATAAAAATAAGTAAAAAATAATGTAACCTCCATGTGCGAGTTCGACTCGTATTTGGCGAATTATTTTCTATCAAAATCTCTAACGCTTATGACATCGACGGCATCCGAAAGGCGTTCAGCGAAGCAGTAGGGCTTCCGAAGTATGTATTGGCAATTCAATTGACCTGATTGGATTGTCAATGAATCTATCGTTATGGACTCATTTCATTATATCGTGTTATCTAAGTCAATTTGTTCATGATATAACTAGTTGATACCGCTACTTTGTCTGTGTAATAGTTTTCTTTTTTACTAATTGAGATATGTATAATGTATATATATATATATATATATAAACTGGAGCAGAGATACCCTAATTATTAAAATATAGCCTCTCAATCGAGAGGTAGGTACGAGGTTGAAATCCGAGGCATGCACCTCTGATTTTTCAATTATGTGCATATTAGAAATTACTAGCTGACCCGGCAAACTTTGTTGCCATATAAATAAAAAAATGTTAAGGGTGACGAACCCTTATCACTTAGGGGTGTGAAAAATAGATAGTAGCCGATACTCAGACCTTCTGAATATGCATATTAAATTTGGTGAAAATCGGTAAAGCCGTCTCGGAGGAGTACGGTAACTAATATTGTGACACGAGAATTTTATATATAAAATTGTACAAATAAAATTATACTCCTATGTATCAGGTAGGTGCTCTGTAGGTTAACTTTTCCTCAATTTACCAGTAACATCCCAATCCCACTCAAGTGCTCGGTTATGTACGTTATAAGAACAGCTAATTTGCGGTCGTTTCGAGGTATAGCTCTCATGAACAGTTTTTACGATAAGGGTTTTTGTAAGGCATGTTTACCACAAACATGAATAATAGGTGAAAAGATAAAATATAAGAAATATATTTACTACTCTATTATGCATTAATATATCATAAAAGTGGGAAACTATAATATATTTATACATCATAAATCCATGTCATCGTATATAGGTACATAAATATACTATATATATAAACATAGATTATAAAATAAATCACTATTAAAGCTTCAATAAAATATAAAGAAAATATAAAGCCTCGATTACATAACAAGAATAAAAGTTTCATACTGACATAATACGTAAAAATAATAATCATCGAATACAATTAAATTCGTTCGGATAATCCGGTTACGATTTCCCAGAATACTAGCGACTTTATCTCCTCTAATATTTATTCTGAAAATAAAATATGCGGCATACGGCATAAATATGAACATACTTAGAAAAAAACATGCTCGACTTGGCGGGGTATGACATAACTACTATATTTTAATTATATTAAATCTTTATTAATCTTGGATATTGCGACATTGAATAACAAGATAATATATTACTTAATACAATTTATACATTTTTACAATCAAAAATAATGAAGAGTGTGATACTGAAATCCGGAAATTATATCCTCAAAATAAAATGTGATTACCTAATGTAAATTTTTTTTAGTCACTTAAAACAGCCTGAAACATGTTACGACTATAAGAAATAACTAACTATAGTAATTATATTGACGACTATTAACATATTAAACAATGTATTTTTCTTCTAATGCACCTAAAGTTTAAAAATTATACATAGTTACAAATTCCTATGTATTTTTGAAATTCTAAAAACAATTGAAGATTATATTAAACCTCTAAATATATGCTCATCGGTTGAGTGGCTCAAGAGCCTTACAGTTTTTATCGTGGCACCGGGAATCTTAAGGCACACGTTGTCTCTTAAGATATGTTTTATATACCTATTAAAATTTGGACGTGGTTTTCCGTGCGTTTCATGTTTTAATATACCATTATATTGAGGTATTACTATACTAGGTTCTATTTGAAGGTGGTAGAAACCTTTGTGGTTAGACTCCGGCGGCACCACCGCCGCACCTATTTCTACCTTATAACAGCAGTGTTAGGCACTGCTGTGTTCCGTTTTGAAGGGTGTGGTAAGGAAGACAGACTTTTCCGAGGCGTCTTTTCTGTGGCCGACCTCTGGTAGGAATATCTAATCCTATCAGTGATTAATTACAGATGTCCATGGGCGATAGTAGCCGCTTACCATCAGGTGGACTGCATGCTCGTCTGCTACTCTTATATTATAAAAAAAATATTAGGTTCTACTCTCAAATGTGTGGTTAAAAGATAACATGGTATGATCGTAGTCCTGTGTAGATACTATTATGTACACATCCTCTGTTCCCAAAAATAAATAATTTTTGAATTGCGTGAAGGTGTGATTCATACATTCACTCTTGCAATCGCAATGACATCTGCTAGTGACGTCACGCTTCGATATTGCATAGAAAAGTTCAAGGGAATACGAGTACATTGATCTCTGACGTGCGATGACGTCATTCGCTATGAGCAGTTGGTTTGTCAAAACGACACACGAGTCCTATAAAATTATAGGCCAAACTTTGATCACTAATAAGAACGACGGAAAAATAACTAAAAGGTGATAAGAATTTATTAAAAGAAACATTCCATTCGTTAATTGAAACATATAGCAAAACTATCAATGGTCTCATATCCCAATATGGTTCGACCTTCACTGATATGGTTAATGGATGAAAAAAAATCATATTCCAAGTTCTGACACAATCCGCTAGGGGCGCTGGATTGGAAATTATATGGGCAAATACGTAAAAAAATACCAAAACAGTCATATTTGTCAAAACGCAAAAACTCCTGGTAAGGGTACTGGACTGAAATTTGTTAGTCAACCTATTTGCAACGGTGTTTGTAATTAAATCTTGTAAGCTAAATTTCACCCACTTTCTAATGTTGAGCTGAAATTTGGCATGTATCTTAATTAGGCGTGACAAGGCAAGGATATAAATTTAGTTTTGTTGTCAATCCAATATGGCCGCCGTAACAAAATGGCGGCGTACATATTTTAAGATAACCCACCCAAAATGGGCATCAAATGAAAGGGCTTAACTTGTAGAATACAAGACATTATAAAAAAACTCAAATCCAAGATAGCCGCCGGTACAAAAGTGCGGATTACGTACATATTTTATTTAACCAACCCAATATAGGTATCAAATGGGAGGGAGACGGATTTTCTTTCAGCTAATAATTTGCTGCTAGAAATCATGGTCTGATGATACAGCTCGAAGATGGCCATAGGAACTCGGTAATTAAACGATGCATTGATCGTATTGATCGTCTTCACAAGTACAAAGCGCAATACTAAAATGTTAAAATTAAATTTAAAAAAAACCTTTTGAAAAACATATTTATTACTTATTAATAAAAGGAACTAAAAAGTTAAAAATAATTTAAACTCGATTTATTAAATATTTGCGTTTTTATATCAGACACATTTTTTTATAAATAAATGCGTGTTACATTGTGTTTGACAAACAAAAAAAAATCAAGTGTTATAATGCTTTTTTAATTCGTTACCTCCATCAAAAAGATTTTTTCTTTTGATTTAACTTAAATTGATATAAAATACTTTACTTGTTAATAAAAGGAACTAAAAAGTTAAAAAAATAATTTAAACCCGATTTATTAAATATTTGCGTTTTTATATCAGACACATTTTTTTATAAATAAAAGCGTGTTACATTGTGATTGACAAACAAAAAAAATCTAGTGTTATAATGCTTTTTTAATTCGTTACCTCCATCAAAAAGATTTTTTCTTTTGATTTTACTTAATTTGATATAAAATATAAAATACATTTCATCTTCAATAAGGTTGCGAGGCACAAGGAGCTGACCTTGAAAGGTAAGCGATGTATCCATCCAATATAATCACATACGCATGATTAACATCATTTGCAATAAAAAAATGCACAATATTTACTTACTTAAAGTTTGCTCAAAATGCAGTGTATTCAATATGGATACAACATAGTGTTGACTTAATGAGTGAAATAAAAACAGTAGAAACTCGATTATCCGGCCCTCAGTTATACGGATTATCCGGACTACTGACCAATTACATAGGTATATTAAATACCTACAGGTCGAATTTATGCAAGCATGGACGTGTCGGAACTTGCATTACCCCGCGTGTTGGTACATACATTTAAAGAAGTGTTGTTACATGCTTGTAGATGCGTGGGATTTGATTTAAAGGAAAACTTTAAACAAAGCTCAAAACTGAGTAGTAATCTTGATAATGAAAGGGTTTCAATAACCAATATGTATGATCCTATTTTGGAAATATCTTCCAAGCTAATGTTAAAGATACAAATATGCCAGGATTGTGATGACGATGATATGTAAGAGTCACTTGTGACAGTAATGATCAAGGTTTTCAGATTATGTCGGATGAGGAAATCGTAGAAAATATATTGCAGAGAAATGAACAGCAGGAAACGCAAGATGAAACAGAAGAAAATTTAGACGTGGAAAATGATGCACTCGTAAGTAAATGATTACGTCAAATGAAAATTAAAAGATTACGTCAAAAAAAAACTCCCGAATAATAATAGCAAGAATATAATAAAGAAATCGAACATTGCCACAATACCAATCCAAAAAAATATCGAAAGCAATCGAAAGAAATTATCAAATGATTAAATATCTTAAAGGAGAATGTACATGGTGGGCCAAAATGGAATTGGATATTGTTGAAAGTATGGATTGGGCTACCTACCAAGATATTGTTCCCTGCATAATTTCTTCATGACAATTATTATGGAAGAAAAATAATATAAAATAATATAAAATATTTAAACGTGTTGTTTTATTACTCAGAAATTCTATCCCTCTGTACTTGTTAATACCTGACCCCAACCTATGACTTTTACGTTCATTCATATTACATGACAAACATTTTTCATTGAATATAATAATAATTAGTTTTCAAAACCATCTTTTGGACGTCAAGTATCATCTGATAATAATTAAATATTGCAACATAACCTCACTGTTACATTCGGGCCCGGCATTGAAATATACGTTAAAATTTAATGGACTAAATATATATAACATAAATATTTTATTTTAAACAAATGTAATTTACATTTAGAAAATGTTATCAATTATTATATGCACTTACCTGTTATTTTCAGGATCAATCACGGTAACAGTTGAGTCCGAAATTTGAATTAGAAAATAAAATTGAATTTACACAAAACAGAGATAAGTTAATACGCACTACTTAAAACATATAACAGAATACTGAAATCTATAATATAAAGTAATATTAGTCGTAAATAAACTTATATTAATGATATAATATATAACTCGTTACAACACGATCAAAGCTCGTAAGGCTGTTACGGCTATTGACTGATTAACACAAATGACAGAATTGCGCACGCGCATGATATTTATATCGCGTTATTCTGCTCGTATTTTTTAAATAATACGATAAGTAATATTACATTATATTAATAATACAAATGTTTGTTTCATTTTTTCTTTTATTTTCATCATCTGTTATCGTTTTATTTTATTTTTATTCGAAAATAAATATTTTTAAATATGGCCAATTGCTCGGAGTCCGGCGCTCGGATAATATATTAATCATTTCTTGCTCTGTGGTTTATATATTGTAAGGTTATATTTTCATTACAACACCTTTTTTATTTTATGTTAATAAGAGTCTATTTAATTGCTGGTGAGTTGCAATAAGGGAGTTTTAAAATCTTGTATTACATATAATATTCTTTCAGGAATAATGAGTTTACATTTCAGAAATGGTACGTACCTACTCCATTTATAGCAACAACACCACGACCTTGTTTTTGAGTTGTATACTTGGTACTTTTGATTCTTGTATACAGTTTTACATAATTATTTAATTGTTGGAATTTGGCATTTGAGGTTGTCGCTCTTGTTTACTTGAAATTATCATTTACTTAGTACTCAATCCACCATATCTTTGCTCGCGCCTATACCAAAATAGATATTTGCGAACCCCTCGATTGTTTGCGCTTTAAAATCATGTAGGCGTTAACTAATGTTAGTATTTCTATATTATTTTTGTAATTATATCTGGCCCACATCTTTGGTAAAAAAAAAATAGATTGCAACGAACGTATTTGATATGCACGCATTCTCTCTCTTAACCTTCTCGTGGGCCACGTCTAAATTTCAATCAGATGATACTTGTTTTTTTTTTTTTTATAATATAGGAGTAGCAGACGAGCATGCAGTCCACCTGATGGTAAGTGGCTACTGCCGCCCATGGACATCTGTAATCAACCCTAGATAGGATTAGATATTCCTACCTGAGGTCGGCCACAGATGCGCCGCTACCCCTGAGGACTAAGCTGGAACGCCTCGAAAAAGTATGTCTTCCTTACCACACCCTTCAAAACGGAACACAGCAGCGCCTAACACTGCTGTTGCTAGGCAGAAATAGGTATGGGGGTGTTGTCGCCCGAGTCGAACCACAAAGGGTTCTACCACCTTCAAAACCTTCCACCTTTATGTGTTATGCACTCTTATAAATAGAACTGATTTTTATTCATTCGTAACAGATGAAAAATGTATGATTGAAAGAAGGACATTTCAAGAATAGCATCTAGGTGGTTTATCTTTTAGGAGTTCGATAGAATACGGAACTAGTATAAATGACCCGCGTCAATGCGTTTTTTTAAACGAAATGTTTATTACAATGTTTCAGATCAATTTTCTACCATAATTTCAATCAGCAACAAGGGTTGGTATCTCACTATTTAAATTGTAAATAGTGGATTATGTAGAATTAATGGAATTTCAGATCTATGATGTGCATAGAAAGACAGCATAAGTGTATTGGGCTAAGATCACAAAATCATGTTTCAGAAACAACGTTAAAAGTAGAAATATTTAATCGTCGTTTATACTTCTATACAGGGTGACTATCGTGTAGTGAAAAGATAAATACAGATAAGCACCAGCACGAGGTCTAAGAAGCATTCTTAATAAACACCAATACAACTTTATCCGCAGATCGCACGTCTCGTCGTATTCATATTACTTAAAGATTATGGTCGGCGACAGCGGTGATACTTAATAAGTATGTAATTAGAAAAATAGAAAATATATAGCTTACTATGCAAAAACGTTCTTTTGTTTTTTTTAGAAATCAAATGATTGCCTGCTGATGATGATATGGATTATTGTTTCATGGCTGCTGTAAGTTGATGGATAATCATTTTTAGGATATGGTATTCTGAAGACCGTTCGGGTTTTTAGAAACTTTATTTCCCATTAAGTTCAGAGTTTACGATTACAGTCAGTGAGCGGGGTTGAAAATGATTGTCTGGAGATCATTGTTGTCGTATTTAGTAACAAAGACCTCTATTCCAGAATTACAGTGGCAGGCAGAGATTTGGAACGTGTTCAGCAAATTAATTAACTCGGTGATTGGGTAAACCAAGAATGAGATACTGATCAAGAAATATCACAATGTGTTTTTTTTACGTTGTTGTTTTGTTTAACATGACACGAGTAACGCCTGTTATTAATACTCAATCTATGCAAATTTGCCTTCAGAGATTGAAAATTGTAATTTTTTAGTATATCTTGACTTTTAGATGTCGATCTTTGATAGACGAAACATCGGATAGTTTATTAACAACGGGCATAAAACAGCTATTTCCAACTAAAAGTAACAGTAACAATTCTCTTTAATTACGTATCGGTTGAATCCCGTTATTAGTAAATGTCGCTGTCAGGCTAATAATGTTAGTTTTGATTACGCGGGAACCTTGTTTGTGCGGCGAGGTAATTAGTGTTCTATGTTCTATGTAGTGAATGTATCCTGGGATCATGTTATTGGTAATGACGACGTTGTTCGGTTTAGTACAAAGACATATCACTATAAGTGTTGTAGCTGTAGTATTATTATTAAAAATGGTAGTGAGCCGTTTGTCTAAAATAAATTCATTAATTCCCAATGTTAGTGCTTAGACAAACAGAAAGACTTTCTGTTCAAGAATCGAATCGTAAAATACATATGCTTTGAAAATTTTTATTTTTTCTCTTGATTTCAAAAAATCTAAAATTTTGTCCTGATGAACAAAATATATCCCACCGACTGAGCTCTCTTAAAACTTACAATTTTTATGTCGATTTCTGTAGAGTCGAAAAGTTGCACACCAGATAAAGTTTTGAAGGTTTTTGCAGTTCCAACGATTCTAGATCTAAGTAGAAGTTTCCTCGTTATTTCTTCTAAAACATACCGCCTCCTAGAAACTTGTGAATGTTTGCTCCAAAAAATAGAGTAAAATATATTATAAGAGAAATTCTATATCTGTGTTTGGATTTAGTTTTGTATTTTGAAGATGTATGTTTTTGACTAGATAAAATGAGTTATTCGTGACCCTTGACGTGACAAAAGCAGTGATAGCCTAGTGGTTAAGAAACGCGGCCTCTCGATCGAGGGTTCTGAGGTTCAAATCCCACCTCTGATTTTCAAATTTATATGCGTATTAGAAATTAATTATCACTTGCTTAAACGGTGAAGGAAAACATCGTGAGGAAACCTGCATACCTAAGAGCTTTAAAAAAAGTCTTAAAGGTATGTGAAGTCTACCAATACGCACTTGGCTAGCGCGGTGGACTATGGCCTAATCCTTCTCATTATGAGAGGAGACCCGTGCCGAACAGTGGGACAGTAATGGATTGATGATGATGATTCGTGACCCTAACGTATTTTTATTACTACGTAGGAATATATATGTTTTTTTAATAAAAAATAGTTTATGTTACCCTTTTTATTTGACTGCTGAAGGTAATGAAGTATATGGCGAGTAGGTTGACAAGAAAGTCTTGGCCATTAATTAAAAATCGTGGTTATAGTCTGACTGCTCAGAATGCATTCCTGACAGGTCATGTCCGAATCCACTGCAACTTTTAAGTGACGTCGAGTATACTATCTTTATCTATTGATTATTTGTCATACAAATAAAAAATTGACAGTTTTTTAATGAACAATCATAAAATTAACTTTTTACCTTTTGTTCTTTGTTGAGTTATTTTTTGTTCTTTTGTTTTGTTGTTTAATTTTAGAAAACTTTTATCTGTTCCTGGCCAGCGAGTCATGATTCCCGTACAAAGTTGGACGTTTTCGACAAAGGCCGATATTTCCCCTCGATCGTGCCAACAAATAGAATCGAATTTATCAAATTGCAAAAATGTAACATTATATATAAGTTGCAAACTAGTACGAGTATGAACCAACCTGATGGTAAATAGTTGGCGTCTCTCATGGATGTGACTAACGCCATATATAACAGGAACCTGAAAAACAAGAACTTCACTCTCGAAATTGGTGTGGCAGCGTTACTTCCCCAATAGAACTATACTGGCTCTACCGTATTTTAAAAATACACCCAATAAGAGAACGATAATGAAATTTTAAAGCATTTTGCTCTCTATTTCCTGTCTGCTTCGTTAGCACACGTTGCCCATTTTATCTCACTACAAAGCAAATACAATTAGGCACCACAACCAGTACAGAAGCGAGGCCAAATCGTGTGAAATCACCTTTGTGGGACAGACCATTGTATCGTGCCCTTCAATAAAGTTTACAAAGTACGGGTCCCAGCTTTTACTGTGCGGCAAGCGCTTTACGTAACGCTAGCGATAACTTTTGTCGATAAAAATCGTCGAGTACACAATGTTATAGGCAAATCTGATATATTTTATGTGTTTGCAAAATTTGTATTACGACCTTACTTATTCTATCTCCTTAAGGTACATTTTTATGATAGTGAAGTAACATAAAAGGATATACTTCATGTAACACTTCTGTTATCAACCCTAAATAGAATTAGAGTCTTATCTGAAGCCATTGATGTGTTGCTAGACATTTTTTTTATAATATAGGAGTAGCAGACGAGCATGCAGTAAGTTGCTACTGCCGCCCATAGACATCTGTAATCAACCCCAGATAGGATTAGATATTACTACCTGAGGTCGGCCAGAGATGCGCCGCTGAGGACGCCGCCGCCCTGAGGACTAAGCTGGAACGCCTCGGAAAAGAATGTCTCCCTTAACACACCGTTCAAAACGGAACACAGCAGCGCTTAACACTGCTTTGCAGGCAGAAATAGGTGTGGCGGTGGTGCCGCCGGAGTCGAACCACAAAGGGGTCTACCACCTTCAAACCCATAAATACATAACTTCATACCATAATAAAGCAACGCTTAAGGTTGAGAACACAGCGTTTTTCTTTTGCCTCCGGTGAAATACATGCATACGTAGAGTATGAAAGAGTAGGCAAAAGATAGTTGTCAGAAAAGAACGCACTGCGAGTTCTCACCTGAGTGCTTCTTACTCTAAACTGTTGTTATAAGGCAACAATAATTATAACCGTACTGCCACTGTAGTCGGACTGCTGCTGGCATTTTCAACGTGTTTTCCTTCCAACGCAAGTAACATATCGAACACAGAGATCTTCCAAATATCTATGTAAGATGGACCTCCACAACATAACTCCCACTGCTTATAAATGAACGAATCAGATCATGTAAATTGCGATAATGCGATACGGTTTATTATTCATGCTTGCCCCATTATTCCACGGAGCTTTCACACTGATCTAATTGTGGAGCTTTGGTTTCTGACTCGGCAATTACCAAACTGGCTTGCTCATCGGCTTATTCAACTGGAAACTGTGTCTAACCCGAACTATTTCAGAGTTTAAGTGCTTTGGTGTTTTTTAGTTCGTAATCTGTATTTAAAAGGTTTTGATTTTGTTACAGAACATTTTGTAATTCGTTGGAGAAATTTTTCAAAATAATATACATATGTATCATAGCAGTGATATTTGCGTTGCGATCTGGATTAAAGATAGTGAAGTAATTATTTATATAATATCTTCATGAATTAGATATTACCTTAATAATAATATAATAATAATAAGAAAATTTACGAATAAATAACTAACACTGCGTAATTTACGTAATAAATAAATAATTATTTCAAATATCTTAGGGACATTTTAGCACGGAGACGTGGCAAAACTATTTTACGCAACTATTTCAATTCTCAAAACTGGGTACATTTTCTTGTTAGGAGTGAGTAATCTTTACTAATCTATGCCTTTATATAAGAATATTTTTTTGACATGAAGACGTAAAAAAGCATATATATTTAAACGAGGCGATTATATTTAAGCCACAGGAATACATATAAAATGAACGTGAATATTTGTAACAATGTAGAGTAGTAGTTTGTTACCTTTTAATCAAAAACTACTTATTAGGAGTACTTTTAAATTAAATTTTGTACACAGATAGATATTTTTGACAACCTAGCACATGCACAGACAAGTATGTCAGACTATATTACATTAATTACATTCTTGTCTCGTCTTGATGTATTCCAGCATCTATGCAAATCTATGGAGATAGTGAACGAGGAGCATGAGATAGTGCAGGTAAGCTACTACTAGAACACGCTGCTGGTGTCCAGCATGTACTCCAGCATCGTGTGCAAGCGCCGCGACTCGCGCTGGCTCGTCAGCCACCTCGGCAAGAAGGAGAGGCGCAGGTCGTACTGCACTTGTTTCTGGTATCTGAATGTCTGGTATGTGAATCTGTAGTACCTTGGTCAAGCAAAGTAAACAACATCCAGGGAGCAAGATTACAAACATGTCGTTAAACAAACGCTATGTAAAAAAGCGTACTATAAACTAACTGATTACTTGACTGACCAAACGGTGTGGTCTGAATTAGCTCCAGCTCCACATGTACCATTACGTTAAGTTGACATTGTAAAAACATTTTTTTTTAAAAGATGTGTGTTATGGAGTTTCTTTCGCGGCTTCTTCTCCATAACGAAACACCTTGTGAAGTGGTGGTAGTTGTATTGACATTCAAAAATTGATTTGATTTGATTTGAAGATTAGTGTAATGCATGTAAGACACAATTGTGCTGGTTCATCGATTAAGATATTTTATCGCGGTAAACAAGACACACGCAGGTGGAGCCGCGGGAAATGCTAGTCGAAAATAATACTCAATGTTTGTCCAAAAAGCTCTTTCCGCCCAGTTTGTTACGATTCATACACTTCGTATTCAACTTGTCATTTGAATATCAAAACCGTTTTCGAACGTTGTGAATACCCAGCTCAACCCGCATGAATAAAATTCAAATTCAAAACTTTGCAACACTGAAAAATATTCCGTAGCTAACTTTTCCGATGATAGAAAACATCCGAACGAGATTATCATTTCGTTGTTGGAGGACTTGTTCTACTAAAGGCTGTCAAGCGATAACAGTATCCCGGTTAAGTCACGAGGCAGTCGCTTACAAGCGTCAACGCTAATATTCTCGTGTTCCAAAAGTCAATAGTGAGTGTTCCCAGGAACTATTTGACCTGGTGCCTACGTCACCGTTCCTCCATAGCACCACTCGCCGAAGGACTAAGTTCCATCCACACCAATTGGACTCGTGGCGGTCCTCCACGGATCGATTTGCACGGACGTTCTTGCCACGGACGTGCAAGATGTGGAATGAACTTCCTTCTGAGGTATTCCCGGAGCGCTATGACATAGGACTCTTCAAAAAGGTGCAAAAAGAGCTCTCCTTCAAAGCCGACGATGCATTGGCGACTCCTCTGGTGTTGCAAATGTCCATACTTACGACGACGCGACGCGACGTTAACTACTTTCCATCAGGTAGCATGTCTGCTTTATCGTCAGGTTCAAATATAAAAAAAGTCTCACTTTATTTACAAAGCGCTTCAAATGACTTGGTCCTTTTTACGTTTTTTTTTATAATATAGAAGTATCAGACGAGCATGCACTTACCATCCACCTGATGGTAAGTGGCTACTGCCGACTATGGACATCTGTAATTAACCCCAGATATATTTAGATATTCCTACCTGAGGTAGGCCACAGATGCGCCGCTACCCCTGAGGACTAAGCTGGAACGCCTCGGAAAAGTATGTCTCCCTTACCACACCCTTCAAACCGGAACACAGCTGTGCCCAACACTGCTGTTATGAGGCAGAAATAGGTGTGGGGGTGGTGCTGCTGGAGTCGAACCACAATGGGTTCTACCACCGTCAATACGTGTCAAATATAATATTATAATTTTAGTTTATGAGCATTGGTCACTACAATTTTCGTTACGGTTATCCACGGATAATTTCGTTGGATTGTTGGCTATCAATCTATTGTTATATTGATATTCTTCTTTACGAGATTTGAAATATTTCGTCCTTTCTTTCTTATATAATATCAAACTCTATTAACTCTGTAACTCGAATATAACTTCTTACATTTTATATAATAGCGGCGTTTCATCACCTCCGTTAATTATTTATAACGGTCGCATCATTTTCGTGCAATTTACAGAACTAGATGATTTTTTTTCTTTGCAGCTCTCTTATCGTTACTCGCTTAATATATCACAAGTTCCGGATCAATCTGAACTTGTTTCACTCTATTCGCCGCTCGTGAATATTTCTTTTCCAATAATGAAATTTTTCTATTGGACTTTCGAGTTTGTAATTTCCGAGTTCGCCTTTTTTCCGAGCCTCTTTAAAATTTATTTAACTGTCATTGAAAGTTCAATAAGCGCACTCAAGATAGACCTTAAATAATGCAATATTGCTCTTCTTTTATTAAATAACTAATCTGTCGCTTCGGTTGATTTTTGAAAATAATTTAAGGTATTGTCGAGGTGTGATATTTTATACTTGTGTGTCAACCCATTATAGTCATCATCCATTACTGGTCCAGTACTGTACCCTTACCATGAGTTCTACGTTTTACGATTTGACAAATATGACTGTTTTGGTATTTGTTTACGTATTTGTTTGCCCATACAATTTCCAATCAGCGCCCCTAGCGGATTGTGATAGAACTTGGAAATTGTACGTGGTACTGAGCACGGATTGCCCTTCAAAGTAAAAGGGTACTAAACTATACTTCACCTGGTCGTTAATGACGGTACCTTCAATAGTTTTTGATATTTAATGTGATATTGAATACCGTGTGAATTAGATATAAGTTAGGTATAGTTCTTTTTCATGTCTTATGTGTTAATCAATTAAGCATTAGTATTACATATTATTATTATACTAAACGTGAGTTCTACAGTATCAATTACAATTACAAATTCAAGGGTACATAGTTCGAAAGATAATTGAACATTTCGGTGTCACCAAAATTGCTTCAATACCATATCACTGACCGAAGTTACCTCGAATCTCGATACTATTGAGACCCTTGCGGCATTAACGACGAGATAATGGTGGAAGCGTGTACCGGACAAAGGGCTATTAATCAAAAAGTTATCGACCCGCGACACCCCTGCGGCAGGTAAAGCTAATGACAAACTGAACGGTTTCCACGCATGCTGGTTGAAAACCACGTGAAGGGAAAGGGTCCTTTTATAGATGTGTGACAAAGGTTTAACAGATTTAAGGGTCTAAAGTCTTCTTCTTAACAATCGGTCAATACGTCGGCGCTCATATTGGACGCGCTGTTTACGCCGTTATCTAAGGAAATACGAATATTGAGCGCCGACGTCAGAAATATGTACTAAACAAACTTTTTTTTTCAATGATTTTTTTACTTTGTAGTGACATAGAAGTCGGTTGTATTCTTTTGTTAAAATTTTTGTCACCCTATTTAGTGATGACTTACTAACGTTTATATTAATATAATATACAATAAACAAAAATACTAAAATCTTACGAGCGCACTAGTCGACCCTACAAGTTACCCTCATTTTCTCTGGTCTGCCCTGACCCTGATTGCCTTATAATGGGACCGCCTTGGAAATATCTCGAAAAATACCTTAAAAAATCAACAAAATCGGTTCATAAACGAAGAATTTATCTCCGAACAAACATAAGAAACATATATACGGTCGAATTAAGAAACCTCCTCCTATTTGGAAGTCGGTTAAAAAGATTAAACACATTTACTTATTTATTCTTAAACGTATTTATTCATTTAGAAGCTGGTAGAACCCTCTGTGGTTCAACTTCGGAGATACTAGCACCACACATATTTCAGGCTAATAACAATAAGGTTAAGCGCTGCTGTATTTTGCCACAGATTAATAAATAGTTACTACGTAAATTTTGCAGGGTGTGGTAAGGGAGACATATGTACTTATCCGAGGTGTTCCAATCTAGTCTGGGGTAGTAACAGATCTGTGGCCAATTTCAAATAGGAGCCTAATCTTATTTCTGATTTATCACAGATGCGCATGGGCGGCCGTAGCCACTTATCATCAGATGGATTGTTTTTTTTTTGTTTTTAAAACTAACTTTATTTAATAAAACCGCGATCAAATATAATTATAATTACGAGTACGATATAATATAACTATAATTGATTTCACATCGATATTCTAGTTGCTAAGCACTTTACTTTTAATAACATATGTATGCGCTCTGTTATCGAAGGAGTTTGCATAAGAATCTTTCGTAAGCGGATTAAGGAAATCCCAATGTTATTCTATACTCCCAACGTTTTAGCATGGTAAACTCGTCTACGCAGGCTACGGTACTTGCTACTTATAATGTGTACTAGTATAATCTTTACTCTTACCATGAGTTTTTAAAACAACCCCACAATTTTACGTTATGTTTTCTCAATCCATTATTCTGTTCCGTTTGCTTCAGTAGACTGAGTAAACGTAACAATAAGTAAGTGCTCAAGTGACGATGAACTTTTTGTCTACCTCATATGTTCGCAAAAAGAGAGACAAAACATAAAGCGTCGTTTCGACAATTTAAACATTTATTGTCTCGTTATTGACACTATAGTTCTGATACAATCCGCTAGTGGCGCTGATTGGAAATTGTATGGGCAAATAATTAAACAAAACAAAACAAACCAAAACAGTCATAGTCAAACAAATATCCAAACGTAAAAACTCATGGTAAGGGTACTTATTACGTGTTAAGTCGGTATAGTTGTGTGCTACGGTATTTGCTACGTAACATACTAGTTTATACTCATCATTTGCTACGTGTTAAATCAATTTATAGTCGGGCTCTACGGTATCTGCTACGCACAACGTATTTTACATTATTGTAATGACGTGTTACGTGTGTTAAGTTGTTACAGTCGTGAGCACAGTACTCTTACCATGAGTTTTTACGTTTTGGCAAATATGACTGTTTTGGTATTTGTTTACGTATTGGCCCATACAAATTCCAAGTTCTGACACAATCCGCTAGGGGCGCTGATTGAAAGTTGTATCGGCAAAAACGTAAACAAATACGAAAACAGTCATATTTGTCAAAACGTAAAAACTCATGGTAAGGGTACAGATTACAATATTAGCTACTCTCAACTTTTACGCTACGATAAAACTTCTTTTTATGATTTTTGGAATATGATTATACATATTGCTTGCTAATTTAGTCCTGAGGACTGTATGTGTAACATCAGGAAAGGTTTTATATTATGTAGGAATCCTCGCCTGATTGAGAATAAAATCCTGCAAATATATACTATGATCCTTTATCTTATTGATTCATTGTTCCATTTCGTTCGAAAAACGTATTTCCCGTGTAAAACGTTACGTAAATGTTGTAAATTCTTAGGTTTTTGAAAGGAATATTACGAAAAAAAAAAATCAAATGAACAATAGCATCGTTCTCTCTCTTCCGATGAATATAACTACGACTAAGGTGGCCACCAATCCATACTCTTTCAGCAGTAAATCATTGGAGCAGTGTGGACTATACTTCAGACCGTCCCTTTTGTGGGAAAAGACATCTGGAACATAAAAGGGTAACAGCCATTAAATACTAAAAATCATAACAGACATTTCCGTCTAAACAGGGTTGTCACGAAATATCCACACGCCCTGAATGTTTTATTTCAATCCTCAAACCAATTGAGCTTGATCCATCGAATAATAAAAAAGTTATGGCAGGAGAGCCTAATGTTACCTGGTCGCTGTCTACCAGGTTTAAAGGTCCTCGTGTGTTAAGTTTTGAGTGGATTGAAGAGGTCGGTTTAAGGTGGTCGGTTAATTTGGCAAAACAAAGTTGTTTCAACAGTGGTCGCGATGACCCTTGTCTGCGGCATTGTCGGCGACCAGACGACGAAATTTTCATTTCTCAAACACGGATGAAATATTGTTTCGTGGAAATTAGAATGTTTAATTGGCGCGGCTCATGGTTTTGTGGCACTGGTGTATCGAAAACGATAAGTTAAAGATTTTTTTTTATTGTACTTCTTTTAACACGGTAGGATAAAGTGTATCTTTATTAAATGATGGAAATGTCGCATATTGAACTTTGGTTTTAAAGAAGATACTTATAGTTATTAAGATACAAGCGACCGATATCGGTTTGAAGCGTATTAGCTTCTTAAAAATAACGTAAAGGTATGTTATTTAATTAATTACGTTTGCGCCAGATACTAACAACAACTACCAATATTTTCGTTACAATAATCTGTAACGTTCTCCAAAATAATATAAAACTTGTGACATACATCCCTATACTTTTATAGCCATAAACGAAAATCATGCATACGAGATTTTAAGTCGAATTAAAGCTCACATATCTATAATATATTCAAGTCTAAATTAACTTTACTTCTTAAAAAAAAATATTATACCTATTTTCTTAATGTTATCATAATATGTTTTAGGAATGAATAAAACTTATGATCACTTATTATTATTCCGCCCCGACGTTTGAAAATATGAAGGCCAAGTTCTAATATTAACACACTACTTAATTAAGTTCCCACGTATACCCCGAGGCTTCTAAAGCACGCCTACAAAACAGATTAACCCGTCGCCTGCTGTTGGGGTATGAATAACCCGAACACGCAATTTCAAAACAATTTACGCTCGATACGGATGAGTTACTTAATAATGATGTGATTAATAAAAATGCGTGACCGACTTTCGAACCCTTAACCTCTTGAGGTACAGAAGTTATACTTCAAAGCACTAAGCCTTTACTGCGTATTACATTCATAGACCCACATTACAGTCATGACATAAGGTACACTGCTCTTCCTTATTTCATGACTGCAAAGGTCATACAAAGACAAATAGATAAATATCTATTTGAATAATCCCAGAAAGGAACAATTCATATTTCCGGAAACCCGGAAATTGAACCTAGATCCACTTGATGTAAGTTAGGTATAGTGACTGCTTAGCCAGTCAGCAATTTATCGCTAATGATCAATATTTAGCTTATGTAAGCTATATATAAGACTAGCCGATGATCGAACCTGAATTGGGGTATAATTGACCAAGCAACGAGTATATAAAGTTACTTATATAAAATTCTCGTGTCACAATGTTAGTTACCGTACTCCTCCGAAACGGCTTTACCGATTTTCATCAATTTTTTTTATGCATATTCAGTAGGTCTGAGAATCGGCTACTATCTATTTTTCATACCCCTAAGTGATAAGAGTTGTTCACCGATAAGAGTTGTTCACCCTTAACATTTTTTTTTATTTATATGGCAACACAACATTTACCGGGTCAGCTAGTAAAGTTATAAACCAATAGCAAGTGAATACGAGTACGGATAGACTTAAGCGTTATACTGACAAACCTCAAAGACGATTCAAGGTGTATTGATTTACCATAACGCCGCATTTAGAACTGTTTGGTCGATACTCTCGTGAGTAGCGCGGTACTTACAAGTTACGATTATATGGAGTGATTCAACTGAGAACGATTTTGAAAGGTTTTGAAAGCAAAATTGAAAATATAATTTTTTTTGGCTTTTATAGTGTTGTACGGAGGCCTGTACTTACTCCACCATTTTGCAATTAGAGTTACATTCTTTATAATATAGAAGTAGCATGGGAGCATACAGACCATCTGATAGTAAGTGACTACTGCATCCATAGACATCTATAATAAACACCAGATAACATTAAGATTTATATTTGAGTTTGGCTAAATGCGTTGATACGCCTGAAAAAATAACTACGAAAATGCAGGCAAATTCGTCATAGGTAATTCCTCAAAAGAGGTGCGTATGAGAAGTTATTTAATAAAATTATTGAATGTTGGAACTCTTCAAATCGTACTCACAATTAGTTTTGAGTCACAAAGCAAACTAGTGAATGTAAAGTCGGTTAAACTAAACTAGTAAGTATATCGAACATCCTCGGAAGAAAGTGATTTATCGAGACCGCAATCCCGAGTTGAAGCTATCGGAACGATTTGACATAACCATGAATAAGTAACTTTGTTTCGAATAAACTTTGCTAACTTAGCTAACTAGATAATAGATTCGTAGCAGAAATAGTCTGATGGTTAAGAGACTCGGCCTGTTGATCGAGGGGTCCGAAGTTCAAATACCAAGCCTGAAATACCTGTGATTTTTCGAAGTTTTGTGCGCATTAAAAATTAATGATCACTTGCTTAAACGGTGAAGGAAAACATTGTAAGAAAACCCTGCATACCTGAGAATTTCTAAAAAAACATTCAAAGGTATGTGAAGTCTACCTATTCGCACTTGGACAGCGCGGTAGACTATGGCCTAATCCTTCTTATTCTGAAAAGAGACCCGTGCCTAGCAGTGGGACAGTAATGGGTTAATGATAATGATGATAATGAATTAGATTAAATTAAGATTGCATTTCAAAATGGCTTAAGTATGTGCTATGCTATACTATGTAATGCTAGCATTACAGAGTATGTGCTATGCTATACTATGTAATGCTAGCATTACAGAGTATAGCATAGCACATACTTATTATGTAATGCTCTTATGTAATTGGATAAACGTATGCATTCCACAGTGTTTCAACGTCCTGACTTGATAATTGAATGAATTGAAGAACACGATTCATCTTCATCAAGATGATTGCGGTTCTTCCAGTTGATAGAGAACTACTTAGTTCTCAAGGTTGACAGTTCAATGTTGCAGTATAGGTTTAAAGGTCGGACATTTAATCCAATATTTTACCAAATTTATTCGTTATTGAAGCAGTGATAGCCTAGTGGTTAAGAAACTCAGCCTCTCGGTCGAGGGATCCGAGGTTCAAATCCCAGGCACGCATCTCTGATTTTTCGAAGTTATGTGCGTATTAGAAATTAATTATCACTTGCTAAAGGAAAACATCGTGAGGAAACCTGAATACCTGAGAGATTTATAAAAAAAAATATCAAATGTATGTGAAGTCTAATACGCACGTCCAATACGCACTTGGCCAGCGCGGTAGACTATGGCCTATTCCTTCTCATTATGAGAGGAGACCCGTGCCCAGCAATGGGACAGTAATGGTTTGTTGATGATGATTCGTTATTGAAGACTCGTATCGAACTCGGAACACTAGATTATTAATGGTAGACTATTATAATGATCTATATGATTTTTATTTGAAGGTGGTAGAACCCTTTGTGGTTCGACTTCAGTGGCACTAGCGCCATACCTATTTCTGCTTTATAACAGCAGTGTTAAGCGCTGCTGTGTTCTGGTTTCAAGGGTGTGGTAATGGAGACATACTTTTCCGAGGCATTCCAGCTTAGTCCTCAGGAGTAGCGGCGCATCTGTGGCCGACCTCACATAGAAATATCTAATAATATCTGACTCTGATTACAGATGTCCATGCGCGGCAGTACCCACTTACCATCAGGTGGACTGCATGCTCGTCTGCTACTCCTATATAATAAAAAAAAGAATGATGTCCATACACTCATACATGTAATACAGAACGCACGTGATATAGGCTTTGTTCCTTAAACACTATAAATAAAAATAAAAATAAATCTAACTAAACCCGATGTTACGTCAATTACACAACTTATTTTGGTAAATTGAATCCACAAGAAAATCTAATCTGTACAAATAAATAAAACTTTTAAGACAACTACCATTTTATAAACTACCTGAGATAGAATGGAAACGAATGTCTTTTTATTTTTTTCGTCCTATTTTCACAAGCTATTTGAAACTTTCGCATAAACATAGACCTCATGACTGATTTTACTTTATGTCTCAAAATATTTAGAGTGCCTACGTGAAATCTTATTTCATCACTCTTAACAATAAAATGTAACCAGGTTTGAGAATTGAAATTCTTGCGTAAATAATTTTTTGTCGCATGTCTTTTCTGAAATGTCGCTAAAATATCTAAAATACATTTCAGGGACTCTAAAAATCTTTTTTGTGTCAAAAATAAAATAAAATTATCCTTTTATGGCTTCATTCAATTTTAAGGCGGTGAAATATCTTTCTATTTCACTTATCAAAGGTTATTACATAAAGTAATCGACAGAGATTTGACTTTACAGGGAGAAAGCCAGAGAGAAACAGAGTATTATTTTATAAAATCTTAGGATATTGAGTAACTCTAAAAATCTTGTGCGTAAAGGAAGCTGAAGACGCCTACATAAAAAAATATTGCAAGATAAAACTACCCTGATAAGAGTATTGTTTCGTACTTCATCAAACTGAGTGCTTTCAATGGAACAGAAGGTCCTGATAATGTCGTTATACTGTGATAGATAGCGTCGTTGTAATATATTATTAGTAACCTACACCTTTTTTGTAGACACTTCTTTGAGTGTTAGAAGAAAAGATGAGAACGAAATTATTAACGGTTAAAATATGTTTTGTGGTACATACCAAAATGAACCAATTTGTTTTGTGGCATTAAAGAAACGAAAAAAAATGTCCGACTTTTTGAAAATAATGTCCGATTTTTTTGACCTTTGAAAATAAACTAATATCTACTTTATTTAAAGAAATACTTGCTATAAATATAGAATGTTACGAGAAATATTTGGAAAGTGATATAAAAAGATCGAAATGTATTTAAATAATAGATTATTTTTGTGAAATTTATTGCATCTATAAATAAAATGAGATATCAAATACTTGAACATGAAATTTTATAAAATATTTAATATTTCCTCGCGTTCCAAAAATATCAGATCAGATGAATAAAGTTTGCATCAGAATGAATGATCAAATATTTCAATCTTACAGTAATTTTATGTACCTTATCAAATTATTTGTACTACCTAAAAGATAAGCTTTTTAACAGACAGACAAAAAATATCTGTTTGTTTTTATCAATCTTGGAAACTAAAATAATATTCGTTGAACTTACACGCAAGAATAGAACATAGTGAAGTTGACAACTTCCAAATTTTATGGGTCCTGTACCCTTACCATGAGTTTTTACGTTTTGACAAATATGACTGTTTTGGTATTTGTTTACGTATTTGCCCATACACATACCAGTCAGCGCTCCTAGCGGATTGTATCAGAACTATAGTAACATTAAATGTCTAAATTGACAAAATTGCGCTTTATGTTTTGTCTCTCTCTTTGGCGAACATGTGAGGTAGACAAAAAGGCTTGAGCACTTCCTTATTGTTACGTTTACTCAGTCTAATACGCAAACGGAACAGAATAATGGATTGAGTAAACGTAACGCAAAATTTTTTTTTTTTTTTTTATATGTTTGAGCCTAACGAAAAAGCAGACGTGCTACCTGATGGAAAGTAGTCAACGTCGCCTATGAACATTTGCAACACCAGAGGAGTCGCCAATGCATCGCCGGCTTTGAAGGAGAGCTCTTTTTGCACCTTTTTTGGAAGAGCCCCATGTCATAGCGCTCTGGGAATACCTCAGGAGGAAGTTCATTCCACATCTTGCACGTTCGTGGCAAGAATGTCCGTGCAAACCGAACTGTGGAGGACCGCCACGGGTCCAGTTGGTGTGGATGGAACTTCATCCTTCGGCGAGTGGTGCGATGGAGGAATGGTGACGTAGGCATCAGGTCAAATAGTTCCTCGGAGCACTCACCATTGTAAAGCCGGTAGAACACACAGAGGGAACCTATGTCCCTCCGCAAGCTTAAAGGTTCTAACCGATCGGAGGTCCTGGGGTCGTTGACGATCGGCCCTGCCCAGAGATGGGAGCAGTACTCCATGTGAGGTCTCACTTGAGCCTTATACAACAGAAGGAGTTGCCCCGCAGTGAAGTACTGCTTCGCTCTGTTCAGGACGCCCAGCTTTCTTGATGCCAACTTGGCCTTAACGTCCAAATGACACCGGAACTGCACGTCACACGATATGTCAACTCCCAGGATCCCCACACTTTTATCAATGGTGAGTGGAATACCTTGGAACCGTGGCGCTATGACGAATGGGGTTTTTTTAGCGGTAAACGCGCAGACTTGTGTCTTCGTGGGGTTAAACTCAACAAGGTTAAGTCGACCCCATGTCGAGACCTGCTCCAGAGAGTCTTCGATTTCAGACACAAGTCGGATTCTGCTTTCCTCCACGAGAGTCCGAGAGGTGTTTGCACGGCCTGTATACACAGCATCTCCCGTACTATCATCTGCATAGCAATGAATGCTGCCAGTTTTTTGCAACATGTCATTGATATGCAGAATGAATAGCGTGGGAGAGAGAACAGAGCCCTGGGGCACGCCAGCGTTAACATGCTTCGTGTCTGAGCAGCACCCGTCTACTACGACTTTGATTTGCCGCTCAGACAGAAAACTGGCTACCCATGTGCACAGCCTCTCGGGAAGACCGTAAGATGGAAGCTTCGCGAGAAGGGCCCTGTGCCAGACCCGGTCAAAGGCCTTTGCGATGTCTAGGCTAACTGCCAAAGCCTCACCATTACTCTCAATGGCTTGCGCCCATCGGTGTGTGAGGTACACCAAAAGATCACCAGCTGAACGGCCCTTGCGGAAACCGTATTGGTGATCGCTGATCAGCCGGTGATCCTCGAGGTACCTCAGGAGCTGGGTATTAACAACACGCTCCATAACCTTTGAGAGCAGGGAGGTGATCGCTATAGGCCTGTAATTAGCCGGGTCACTGCGGTCACCCTTTTTAGGAATCGGGTGAACGAGGGCTACCTTCCACGAAGACGGTACTTGTCCTGTGGTATAGGAGAGCGAGAATAAGCGCGTTAAGATGGGAGTCAACTCGGGAGCACATGTCTTCAGCACCACTGCGGGGATTTCATCCGGCCCACTCGACTTCTTGACATCAAGGGACAATAGAGCTCGCCTGACAGCTTTCTGCGTAAAGCGTATATTAGGCATAGAACTCTCACACCGCGGGATGGTCGGCGGTGTGGCCCCCATGTCATCGAGAGTCGAGTTTGAGGCAAAGAGAGCGCCCAGAAGATCGGCTTTTCCCTTTGCCGTATGGGCCAGAGAATCATCTGATTTCCGCAGGGGCGGTAGTGAGGAGCGACAGAAATTACCTTCAACAGCTTTGGCTAGCGACCAAAAGGCTCAACTCCCGGAGGGGTAACCAAGTAGTCGCTCGCCAATTCTGCCAACGTGCCTAGACTTCGCCTTGGCCATATGCTTCTTTGCTGATCGGGAGGTAGCGTTAAGGGCGGTTCGTAACTCGGAGGTCTTCGGATCCTTGCATGCGTGCGCTGACGCCCAGGCTTGGTAGGCCTCTTGCTTATGACGTGATGCCTTAGCGCAAGACCCATCAAACCAGGGCTGACTCCGTCCACCGACGGACACGACAGAGTTTGGAATGAAGCATTCCATACTCTGCCGTATTACGTCGGCTACAGAGTCAGCGCACGTGCTAGGATCACCCGAGACGAAGCACAGCTGCCTCCACGGGTACGAGGCCAGGAATTCCCGGAACGCGTCCCAATCTGCTGACCTGTAGTGCCAAACTTGTCGCTTCCCCGGAGGTCGAGCCCCCGTGGGACGCGACAAGGGCACAGAAGAACTTACCAAGCAATGGTCAGAAGATCCAAGGGGAGCCTTGACCATCACTTGGTAGTCCTCGGGACGGTTGGTCAGCAGAAGATCTAGCAAAGACGCAGTATGGGTCTCTATATCAGGTACCCTAGTATGACCGGGTACGACCTGGGAGAGCCCATATGCCAAGGAGAACTCATACGCAGTTCTTCCGGCAAAGTCAGTGGTTCGGGAGCCCAGCCACTCAATGTGATGGGCATTAAAGTCACCCAGAATCACCAACTCCGCCGAAGGACACTGCTGCAGCATTCTGTCAGTCGCCCACTGGACGTGCTCGAATAATCGAGTTGTCTCTTCATCTCCGCTATAGGACCTATATAGGCACGCGTAGACGCGGGTTTGCCCCCCAATATCTACGCGCACCCACAACAGAGATAGGTCCTTGTCTTCAAGGCAGCTGAGACGGCGGCAGCAGATATCGCCCCGAACATACACACATACCCCGGCTCGACGCCTGAAGGCATGTTCTAAACTATAGCCGGGGTAATCTAAATACGAGGTATCGCCCGAGGGCGATATCTGCGTCTCCGTCAAAAAGAGGAAAGCCGGCTTTGCCGTCTCAAGGTGGTGATGGACGGCATCCAGATTGGAATGGAGCCCCCTGATGTTGCACATGTCCACAGTAAGTGTGGAGGAGGTCGCCGCTGTGGATAACGTTTTCCTTTTTAGCTGCCGTTTCATGGTGGTTTTTGAAGAGCGTAGGAATTAGAAAGCATTTGCGGTGCTCCGTCGCCGCCTCACGGGACAAAGTGCGGGTCTCGTAGCGGCGTGTTCACAGAGGTAATGTGGGATGCTGGTGCGGGGGACGGAAGGGCCCCCGGTCCCCCCCGTGCACGACTACCCGGCAAAATTGTGAGATGTTTTGAAAACTCATGGTAAGGGTACTGAGTTAAATTGAAAAACCATGTTACATTCGGTACAGGCAACATCGTAGGCCACTTGTTCAGAAAAATACAGCTTATAAATGTAACGTTGACAGAAATGAAATTAATTTTTTGCGTAAAATCTCGTTTCGTTTTTATTAAATAATCGAGTAAGTTGGAGTAAAATTAATTATTTTAATAAAAGAAATACTCGATTCATGTTATTTCGTTAATTTCATTTTCCTATATTAAAGTTTGAGTGGAAAGGGTGACTTGTTACGAAAAGTATTTTATGTTTATGGTATTTTGCTTCCTTTTCTACGATTTGAAAAAGGCAGTTATGGTTTATGTTACTCTCAAATACTGTGCTACAAATTTTTATTTATTAAGGTTCAGAACCCAAAAGGTAAAAATGGAACCCTATTATTATTAAGCCTCAGTCACAGGGCGATCTATGGAACCGTAACAGATAAACTCTTGAATAATTTATATGAATAAAGGTGGCTATAACAACAAATACTAAAAATAGTAAAACTTGAAAATTTGGTGGTAAGGAACGCTTACGTTTACATTAGTTAATTATATTAAGCGTAGATATCAATATATAAAAACTTTTTTCGAAAATATGTCTCAGAATCTCGCATTCATTGGAAATTTCTAACATTAATTAATATTTCTATCTTTATTCATTTCATCCGCACATATTTTCAACCGCGCACAAGAATCTAAACTGTCGTTCAGTTGAAACCAGTGACCTGAAACTCATACAATTGTATAATATAATAGTGTCCAGAGGTCCTAATGAAATTTCCAGGCAAGTAATTGCAGAACTCACAAAGTTGCTCACTCAAAGTTCTTTGAAACTTATAGCAGACGCATTTCAAACAACTCCGCTAATTAATTTGTGACAAGTTTTAATGGAAATTATTTTTAGAATCGTAGAAACAGCGGGATTTTTTTAAATTATTTCTATTCGACCCGGTTTTATAAAATTTTAATTGTGTACGGAATATTGTGATGTTAACTTGATCGTTATTTCAATCATTTTTCAAGTATGAGATTTAATTAAAACTTTTATGTGATATTCTTCCTGTATCTACATTATTTTGAAAGTTTCCTACTTTCTTATATTTTCATACGAAATAAACACATATCTTATGATATTTTTTTGTAATGCAATAGTTTTTATCTTAGCGCGGAGGGTAAATATTTCTTTTTATGTACGTACTTTTTTATGTTTCATTATTTGGCACATCCAAACGGCTTGATAGATTTAATACATGATCTATTGTTGGATGTTGGGTTCGTCTTAGTTACAGATATAAGATGGGTTACATGTTTAATCTTGATTTTTTTTATAATAATTCTACGATTTTAATTTTGCTTTTAAATTTCAATTCAACTAGCCTTAAAATATTATTTTAATATATGTGCCATAATCTTTGATAAGTAAAGATACTTCGCCGCCTTGAAATTGTATTAAGCCACAAAAAGGCTGATTTGTCAGGTTTTTTTTAATTCTTGACAAATAAAAAAACACTTTTAGAGTAAATTTACGTATAAACAACTAATACTGAGTAATTTACATAACAAATAAATAAGTACATATTTCAAACATTTTAGGGACATTTAAGCACGGAGACGTGGCAAAACTTTTTTTACGCAACTATTTCAATTCTCAAAACTGGTTACAATTTCTTTTTAGGAGTAAACTTTACTCATCTATGGCCATAATATTGTGATCATTGCTCCCTTTATACGATATTTTAGGTTGTTTACAGATGTGTGTAACAGTGCCCTTAGATAGAAAAGGCACTTATGCTACTATAATTTCATAAAAACATGACAAATGCTAAAACCCAAACTACATATGTCCACTGTTCCATTTCTATACTTTACATGCAGTCATAAGTCGTGTTCCAGTTGCATGCAGGACAAAGCCAGGATAATTGGCGTCGCGAACTTTATGCTCTATTCAACGCTTTAGGGTCCCTACACACAGCCCAGCTCGGAGAGGAGAGCAGTTTTCTAATACGTCGGAAACAGCTTTGAGTACCTGAATGTATTAAGATTTATACTTCTTTTGTCGGTAAGAATGCTAGAACGCACTTCGTGTGAAATAATAAGAGGCGCCGACCGGCTCTGCCTGCGTGCTCATTCTCCCTCGCGCAGCCAATCGGCTCCGATTGCGAGTGCACCCGCTTTCAGATCTTTACCAGTCGGTCTATGTGAAATAGTTGGCGGCTCCGCTCCTGTCAATTCCAAGCGTATACCATCCGGTATGTGTGAAAAGGTAAATGCGGGCCGATGCTCCCCGAGCCGGTCTGTGTGAACGGACCCTTATTTCCCTAAATGACATGTTGGTATGTATGTGTATGGTATTTTTACCCGACTTCCCAAAGCAAGAGAGGTTATCTATTTGTCTCGTATATTTTCGCTCATATTGAATACGCTGTTTACATAGTTATCCAACGAAATATATTGAGCGCCGACTTCAGAAATATGTACTAAACCAACATTTATTTCAATTATTTTTTACGTTGTAGTGACATAAAAGTTGGTTTTATTTTTTTGTTAATTTTTTTTATCTCAAAAACCAAAGTATTGATAGTCTTTTGTAGGTACAGATGTTAGTTGCTATTTTAAGAGACTTTCGTCTGTCGCTTTCTCCTGTCTCTCCCATAATGAGGATTTTTTAAGATCCCGCTCATACACATTCCTTAATTCGTAACTCTTTTAAATTTAACTAAATTTTAAATTTGCGTGGTTGAACTTTGCGCAGTTCTACAGCTTTTTATGGAATAGCAAACTAGCTTCAAGTCCATCTGATGGTAAGTTGTCAGTGCCACCCATGAACAAATATGACCAACTCTTATGTAGAACAGGTTCTAGCTAATTTTATTATGTAACGGGTACTCACGATACGCGTTCTTTGTTGCCGATATTTCGACCCAGTTGCAGTTGTAGGTTCTAGCTAAAGCTAATCACAGATGCGTGGCCACTACTGAGGAGTAAGATGGGCCCTTCATAAGTCATAATAGTATTAGACGGTATCCACTCTCTTTCTCTGAAACACAGAACTGTTTTATATTACGAATGAAAGTGGTGATGGTTATTTTTTAAACAGTCGAACCATACTAGGGCTGGGCTACCATCTTTCAATTCATACATTTTTCGGCTCCAGTCTGTTATCTATTAGTTAGTTAATAAAATAAGTAAGATACTCACGTATAACTTATTTCACTACAGATTAGATTTCGGGATTCCTACTTTTTGGCCATATACGAACACTGTCGTTTTGGATAACACTCTTTACTGAAACAGGTTATACCAAAGCACACAAGGAAACAGGTCGGTACATAAGTCAGACCTGTCAAAGATGGGATAGCTCGTTTTGTGAGAAAGAAAGGACGTTTTTTAATTACACAGGATGTGCTGAGAAATGAGACGACGTGTTTTGATGTCAGTCACATGTGATATCTTGGGAGTTCCGTGAACTCCGCTCTTTGTTAAGGATTGCTAATTTCCGTTCCATTTTTGCGGAGAAGGTACTCTTGTTGGAGATTAATGACTTACTCGGATCAAAGACTGGTAATAAAAGAAGGAAGTATGAAAGAGAAATTTAATGTCGGACAGACGGTACGGACTAAGCTGGAAAGCTGCATTTCCTAATGCATTTTGTATTCGATCAGAAACTTTTATGTAGATAATAAAAATATGACGTATAAAATAGTGACATCTAACGTTCCTGATAACAACTAGGCTGGAATGCTTCATGCTCTAGTGTAATCTGTGATTTAAAAACTTATTCCGCAAAACAGAAGTAGGTACAAGGATGATGTTATTAGACAAACTCTGTGAAGTGAATTTTATTTAAATTACAATAATATTTATTGAAAATAAAAAAAATATTATTAGTTCAAGCGGAAAGGTTACTAAAAGATTTTTAGTTCGGTATTTTTTATATTAATCCACTACGGTTATAGTACACCCTGAAACGAATAATAAAAAACAAATAATAATATAATAAAAAACGAATAATAAATAACGTGATAAACAAAAAAATGCTTACATATCCAAAACCAAATACCAACCACTTAGACAGCAAAACAAAAGCTTAGTCCGGTCCACATTCGATACGCTTAGAGTTTCGCTGAAATCGCGCACAAATAAATAAATAAATCTGTTGAATCCATTAGGATTACAGGAGATCAAGAGGTAGGCATTTTTCTACCAGAGCCGCACTCTATCGTACAAATATTTATATCACTGGCAGCGGAAACAGGCGTACACGCTATTCGTTATTCAGTTGCGGCTAGCTTCATCCGGTCACACCGATGTGTAAGCAGCTTTATTTCTGTTTTGTTTTCTTGTTATATAAATACTGCTAGGGCCTGATAAATGACGGCTTAACTTAATGTAGTGTATTAGTAAGTACCCTCATCATTAGACACTAAACAGATACGAGTACTAGTATGACGTGCGGTAGTGGTGCGCATCTGGCGACATCCAGTTAGCTGTCAGTTGGTCTGGTACGTCACTCTTAGTGTGGACGTCGTGCGGGTAGGACAGTAGTGAACCGATTTGTATTATATTTGTACTAACCGAACCAGTACACTTAATATTAAAATTCTCTAATACCTACATCGTGCCATGGAAATGCACAAAACTTGAAACTACCACAAATAGTTCTATTGTGAAACATTTCGTAGCAGTATTTTCTATTTTGTAGTACCTTTTACATTTTGTTAGCACTATTAGCTCGGACTTTTTTACCAACTGCAAAGTATAATGTTTTTCTGTTTTTTTTATAATATAGGAGTAGCAGACGAGCATGCAGTTCACCTTATGGTAAGTGGCTACTGCCGCCCATGGACATCTGTAATCAACCCCAGATATGATTACATATTCTTACGTGAGGTCGGCGACAGATGCGCCGCTACCCCTGAGGACTAAGCTGGAACGCCTCGGAAAAGTCTGTCTCCCTTACCACACCCTTCAAACCGGAACACAGCAGCGCCTAACACTGCTGTTGCTAGGCAGAAATAGGTGTGGGCTTGGTGCCGCCGGAGTCAAACCACAGAGGGTTCTACCACCTTCAATTCTATGTATGCCTCATTCACCTTAATTGTAGGAGTGGTATAAGCTATTTATATTTAAACCGTCGTGATTTTTGTTTTTATAATATTGTCTAGTTTTAGCACTTTTTTACATTTTTTGACATCTTAGCTAGGTTATCTTTCAGTGATATCCCTGTAGTTCCGGGACAAGAATAGGGCTACGGTATCCCCTGCCTGTCGTAAAAGGCGACTAAAAGGGGGCTTCTGGGGTCGTGGGTGGCAAGAGTGGGAGCTCAAACCGCCCGGCCAACGGCCCCGGGAAGGACGGCGGTATGTGTGGTCGCATACCGTCGTACGCACCAGACGGTGCGGTGAGCGATAAGCTCACCTGGGCGGAGCCCGACGGGGCAATGCGCTAAGAGGACTCCGGTTGCGTTCCTTTGGAGATCCCGGAGTCCTCTACACAGCGCTGAGGACGGCCACCGGGAGGGTTTTAGTGCGGTAAGAGTCCCACATAACCCTGTGTCACTCCCAAGGCATCGGGTACCTTTTGAAGGTTAACCCCTTGTCAACAAAAAAAAAAAGAAGGTTTTCTTTCAGTGCAAAGTTTTGAATGAATAATATAGTAGTGCCGAATGCTCTTTTCGGTGTAAGAAAGTTCAAGGTGTACGCTCATTACTTATTCCACGTACATTAGTACATACGTCGGGCCGAGGATTAGTAAGTGCAAACGGCTCTACCAACACCGAGAAATGTATGTGCCAAGTATACTTAAGTTCCTGAATTACATATATGTTACTTTTTTAACCGACTTCAGAACTATATTCACCGTCATTTTATTTTAATTATTTTTATGTTAGAATTATATAAAAGTCAGTTATATTTGTGTTAACGAGGTTTTTTATTTGAATAATAATTGCTGTGACAGAGTCGGTTCATATAAGTATATCAGCCTTTCTACATTCCAAAAACCAGCAGAGCAGCGATTAAATTTATTTTAATAAGGCAGGCGTTTTTTATATTGTACATAGGTGGTAAAATATAACGATTCGAACTTATTAAAATGATCGTCAATCGCATTACCACCATTTTTTCTTACTCTACATCAATTAAGCAAAAGGTTACAATGACTTCGAAGTAAAGTCTTCGTATTTGTACCCGACACTCGATTTGACTTTTTATTATAGAAAAATCATGACCTAAAGTCAATAACATATTCGATAGGTATGAAATTAAAAAAAATCTGTATTAAAAGAACTGTGGTTAAGATGCACCACAGCTCCTTTAAGATAGACTTTTTGAATATGTGAGAAAGTACGCCGCAAAAGTGGAGCTTCAAAGAGATCAAACACCTCTACACATATCTCTAGTAAGTTTTCTCGCTCTACTTTATGTATATAAGCAATTAAGGAACCATGTACAACCCGACATGGAAAAATGTTTGCTTAATAATATAAATGAAAACATTTTTCAATCCTAAAAACACTTTTTTATGTATTTTATTGACAATTTTTGTAAAAGCAATAACATACAGGTGTGACTTTGTTCCATATCCAGCATAACTGTGACGTCAAATATATTTCCAGGTCCTGAATAAAGTACTGTGACATATTTCCAGGTCCTGAGTAAAGTCGAAGCCGCCCGTCATCCTGTCACGGTAACTTACGAGCGAGTATTTTGTTAGCGCTATCGAACATTTTGTATGTTTACTTACACTTCGAGTTATTTATTGTACTTTTTGTACGAAAGAGAAATTTATTGACATTTCAAGGTGCTTCTGGTACCTATATTAGTTTAATATTTATGGTTGTATATTATATTCATGTAGGTTTTTTGTTACAAAATTGAGGTAACAATCGAGTTTTTGACCTACCTAGTAAGTGATCACAACTGCGCGTTTATACTGTCTTGGAATCAATCCCAAACATGATAAACCCCATGTTTCTTCTTAATATGTAAGTAAAATCGTGGCAAATACTGCAAAAGATCAACCAAAACTGACCCTTAACGTAGAAAAACAAATTGGTCATATGTTTGGTTTTCCTCATAACATTTCACAATTTCTTTATACTAGACATACATCCGATTTCGATCTCTGGCAGGTACAAATTAGACATATAGAGTAATAACTGGTGTAAAGCTACATATCAAAGAACTAAAGAAATACAACTAAGATGGTGACATTATATCATTAAGATTAGTAGATTACGCACAGTGGACGTTCTTGTTCCATCTTGGACTCATTCGGACGAATCCTAAGCTTAGGTCAGATGTATATCTTAATTAATTACCCTGCCATGACACTCAGAAACCGTCGTAGAGACCCTAGTAGCTATAGACTACATTGTCCTTAAATGTGAACAGTAATATAATAATAATAAGAATATTCAGAGAATTTAACATTGCAATACTTGTCGTAAAGATACCTTTACCCTTACCCTTCCTTTACCTTTACGCTTCGTGATTCCACTCCGGGTGCACCACGGCCACACCTATTTCTGCCTAATAACAACAGTGTAAAGCCCTGCTGTGTTCTGGTTTAAAGAGAGTGGTGTAGGAGACACACTTAAGACTTCTACTGACGAATAAGTTGATATACCTCATTTTCATCCTACCTTCAAATAAGAACACAAAGGCTTCTTTAAAGTGATGATATACCTATTACCATAATCTTATATATATAATTCTCGTGTCACAATGTTAGTTACCGTACTCCTCCGAAACAGTTTTACCGATTTTCACCAAATTTTATATACATATTCAGTAAGTCTGAGAATCGGCTACTATCTATTTTTCATACACCTAAGTAATAAGGGTTGTTCACCCTTAACATTTTTTTATTTATATGGCATCACGACGTTTGCCGGGTCAGCTAGTAATTATATATGATGGTAAATATTCTACATGATATAAGATATATTACGACTGCTTTTTCTACAAAAAATGTGTTACTTATATTAAAATAAAAAGGTATATTAATATGAAAAGTTAAAAATATAATCTTGCTGGAGCTGAAATTTTAATTAAAATACTGAAATTCTGGCTACGTTGAAACTTTTAAGCTTTTGTTATATCACTTCTACGAAAATAAACTCTACATGAAGCCGGTTCAATCTCGCTTCTTTTAAAATATTTTTAATAAGCTTAACCGACAACATGAGGTAGTTTTTAACGTATTATTATTAAAGGCTTTAGTTATTATAAAAAAAAAATTGTAGAGCTCATTATGGTCCGACTCTGGAAGCATCAGTGCCTCACCTAATTCTACATTATAATAGGCTCATGCGTTGCTAGTTCTGGATTCTAGCGAGATTTAATGAACACGATTTCTAGTTTAGTCCTCATGAGCAACAACGCATTTGTGGCAAATATGTGGCAAGGTGGAAATTCGTATGTTCATTAACTTGCTATGTTTAAAGGTGATAGAATACTTTGCGGTTCGACTCCAGCGACGGCACCACTACACCGATTTCTGCCTAATAACAACAGTATCAACCGTTGCTGTGTTCTGGTTTGAAAATTTGAAGGGTGTGATAAGGGAGATATACTTTTCCGAGGTGTTCCAGCTTATATCTAATCTTATCTGGAGTTAATTACAGATGTCCATAGGCGGCAGTAGTCACTTACCATCAGGTGAACTGCATGCTCGTCTGCTACTCCTATTTTGTAAACACAGTGTACAGCTGTCTACGGCAGGCGCTGTAGGTACTATAACCACTTGCTATGCGGCATGCTCATTCGCTATTTCATTCATAAAGTTACAGTTGTAATTCTACTGTGGTGATCTAATATCATAAAGGTGTATTTTGCGAACCTTAATTCCAAATATTACCATCAATTATATTAACGCACATAACCTTTATCTTAACCACATCCTTTAATGGAACCCATTATCGCAAGAAACATGTAATATACTGATAGTAAATTAAGGGTTTTACTCTATGAAAGCAAAAACCCTTTGTAATAAGGCCCAGAGGTCTATGACCGCTAATGTAGTCAACTTACCTGATGACACTTCATTTTGAGGTAAAATATATTTTATTTCTGTGTATTGTTGTGTATATTTAGTTGAATACGAGAAGATGTATAAGACGTAGATTAGAAATACATAAATTAATTTTCACATTGTTTAATAATATACTCGTACAAGTAGTGAGGGAATACCAGGCCACTTTATGGAAGTTATTCCATAAAATGAGAGCAAAGCATCTATTTCCGAGCATCGATTTTGGCCACAGATGCGTTCCTATCAGAGAAATAAGGTGGTATGTGTACGATTATATTTCTTACCACACCTTTTTTGAAAAAAAGGTATCGTGTTGGTGCCACTGGAGTCGAAACCAAAAAAAGGGTTCTAGAGTCGCCTAACTTCCTGGAGCAAACACATTTTTATATCCCAGTGCTGGGCACGGGGGTGTTTCCCCACAGTTAATGGAGGGCTAGAGCGTACTCCACCACACTGGTCCAATGTCTAACAGCTACCTACCTTTCAGTAGCGTACCTTAGTTTTTAACTTTGATTTCCGCAAAGTACCTCCTGTTCTGCAAAGTACCTATAAAGTACATATTAACTGTCTAAGGTACCAAGAGCTATACAAGACAGTTATGAAACAATGCTCGGTGTATCCATCTCAATTTGTGACAAGCCGTAGCCGAAATAACTCGTCACTTCGTCACCCACAATATTACATTTAACAAGGCTTTGTGAAGACATCTCTGTTGGCTAAGCATGACACGCGTATCGATAGCGATTTCGAAATTAATTTTGTTTCAACTCAATTTCTTCACAAAAACCGTAATTAAAACGTATGTTCAAAGTTTCAATGTTCAAAGCATTAAAAAATTATATGAATAACATAACATATATGAATGACATGTACATTTAATATATGTTTTAAAAATTATATCTCTGTATCCCTGCAGGCTAATTTAAAAGTTTTACAGAAAGTGATATATGATATTTTTTATGCAAAAATACGAAATTTTTTAAATTAATAAAAAAATATATCGAAATATCCAAGTTCATCTTCTTAAAAGAGAGAGAAAAAGCATTTTAGTATACGATAAAGTGATTTTGAATATCTTAATGTCGAAAGTCGAATCGTATTCGAAAGTCAACATGCTTGTCCTACAGACGTTACTTTACGAACCTCATAACGCCGTGACACGGTCAATTATTTTGAAAGTGACATATTTTGTTACCTTTAGGACATAATAAACCAACTCTGTAGAGAACATTGCCGCAATATTATTCTATTATCTAATAGTCTGAACCTAGTTTAGGTCTAATCATGTACAAAAACATACCAGTCTAATACGTAAGTGGTCAGCTTCAGTCCTCGGTCAGGCATATATTTAAATCCAACCGTGAACATAAATATGTTCACAAATGAGTCATTGCACTCTGCAATCTTTGACGGAGTGATAATCAAGGTGGTAGAACCCTTTGTGGTTCGACTCCGGCGGCACCACCGCCACACCTATTTCTACCTTATAACAGCAGTGTTAGGCGCTGCTGTGTTCCGGTTTGAAGGGTGTGGTAAGGGAGACAGACTTTTTCGAGGCGTTCCAGCTTAGTCCTCAGGGCTAGCGGCGCATCTGTGGCCGACCTCAGGTAGGAATATCTAACCCTATCTGGGGTTGAATTCAGATGTCCATGGGCGGCAGTAGCCACTTACCATCAGGTGGATTGCATGCTCGTCTGCTACCCTTATATTATAAAAAAAAAAAAAAAATAAAGAAAAAATATTATTTATTTTAGAAATTTTATTGTAAGTTAAAACTAATTTGTATAACATGCAAATATCAAAAGTGTGTTGCATACTAATCCCATACTGTAAGGGAATACTGACCTGGGATTTCTTCTCCTATGGCCGTCTACAGAACTACGTAGAAAACTTTGGGATCTCCATCGGAATGAAACCGGAGTTCTCTCAGCGTGATGCCCCCTTAGGGCGCTTTCTGGTAGAGCTTTACGCTCATCTCACACCTACCGCGGTCCTTCCCAGGATGACTGGCTGGACGCCTCTTACGGAGGTAGCTTTATTCTTGTCCCGAGACTAGATAGGGACAACCACTTGGTTATCGTAGGCTATCAGTACTAAGATTTCAAAACAATGACGGTTTATGTAAAAGCCCTCTAGGCTCGACCGAGCGAAAATTGAAAAGCCGTAACTTTGAAAGACACAATTTAAAATTCAACGAGTTTCCTGGTCAATCTATAAAAAGTTTATGGAAAAAATTCTGTTACTCTTGATTTGATTTTTGCTCATGAATATCATAAAATTATTCTGGAGATGCATATATACAATAATATACTCGTATACCTACAGTTGCTTACTTAATAATTAGAACAGTCATAATGGGAAACATACTTTTCAAATGTTTCAGCTTAGCCCTGAGGGATAGCGGCGCGTCTATAACCGACCTCAGGTAGGAATCTAGTCTTTTCTGAGGTTGACTACAGATGTCTGTGGGCAGTAGACATTTACCATCAGATGGACTGCATGGTCGTTCGGAACTTTAATATTATAAAAAATATATCTACAGGTGTCTATACAAAAACTTCCCCGACCCCAATTCCCAACTTCATCGTCAGCATTGTTGCAGTCATTAGTCCTACAGGAACAATTGCGCGGAACAATGTGTGAGGATTGTGTGACGTCATATGATAAATTGTGTCCGCTTTGCAAAATGAGAACGGGCAGCTGATCTTAGGCGATGGTGAGTTATAGCTATATTTTGTATTCGTAATTGACTAGAAATGAATTGCGCAAAGAGAAAAAATACCTAAAATGATAATACAGATTTTTTAAATATATTTTATAGATTATGATTTTAGTGATACGAGTAGGTAAGAGTATGACGATGGAAGTTTCACGTCTCAAATAAATGTTGATCAAAAGATTTTTAACATTAACTAAGGTCTTATAGGATATTTGCCCATGTATGGGTACGTTACACTTTAAATATTTTGGCCTATACAAATACAAGTGTTTTTTTTTCATAAGGACTTAGCATAGAAGATTATAATGCAAAAAAGAACCTCAGAATATTTATAAAAACAAAAACTTCCGTAGAAGGTACATTTTAAAGGGATAAAGAAAGCACTCGTGCAGAAAAAGGCAAAATTGGAGTAAAACTCAATTTGATGAACAGAATAACTTTTGGCAGGTCACCCCTGCGGCGTTTCGCTTTATTTATATCCATCTCACGATTTTTATATTATCAAAATAGCAATTGGACATACAGTCCATCTGATGTCAGTGACATCTTTTATATATTCATCTGTAGATGTTTTTTTTTTAATATAGCAGTAGCAGACGAGCACACAGCCCACCTAAAGGTAAGTGGCTACTGCTGCCCGTAGACATCTGTAATCAATTACAGATAAGATCTATGATCAATTACCCGTGTGGACTAAGCTGGAATGCTTCGGAACTGTATGTCTACATTATCACTCCATTTAACATAGCACGGCTTAACGGAAATAGGTGTGACAGCGATGCCGTCGGAGTCCAACCACAGAGAATTCTACCACCTGCAGGTGTGCATCTAACCTAATCCTGATTACTACGAAGCACTATGTTGGAACATCTTATATTGAAGCTATAATACTAATCAGAATTGGTTATTCGTTCTCATAACATTTCCGGTTTTTGCTTTTTATTTATAATATAGGAGTAGCAGATGAGCATGCAGTCCACCTGATTGTAAATGATTACTACCGCCCATGGACATCTGTAATGAACCACAGATAGAATTAGATATTCCTACCTGAGATCGGTCACAGATGCACCGCTATCCCTGAGGACTAAGCTGGAACGCCTCGGATAAGTATGTCTCCCTTACCACACTCTTCAAAACGGAACACAGCAGCGCCTAACACTGTAGTTATTAGGCAGAAATAGGTGTGGCGGTGGTGCCGCCGGAGTCGAACCACAAAGGGTTCTACCTTCCTGGGATTAATAACAGATGACGTAACCGAGTTGATGAACACTTCTACAATGGCAAGTCCATTAGTACAGAGCTAAAGTTAATCTAACGAAAAAAAAGTTTACCGTGCTACAGTTAATCTAACGTAGTTTTTAAACTGAAAAAAGGGACTTTTGAAGCGAAACTCAATTTGCTGCTCAAAATAACTTTAAACTCGATTTTGTCTCAGAGTCAAGATTTTTATTTTAATCTCCAAAATCGATCAAACTCACCGTTACTTTTGGTGATTCGTTTTTGTATTAAAATGTCGACATTTATACCTACAAATGTTTATCTGATATTAAAATTAAATGCAATGACATGGTTAGCCTACTTATTTCAGTTGCAGTATAAAAAAATCATAAAGTTTTAGTAATTCGAACACATAATAAAATAACATGTTAAAAAATTTAATCAAAATTTGACTTATAGTATTCGAATAAAATGTTGTTAGTTTTACAAATTAAAGTAAATTCTTAACTTATACAGCAGTTACTCGAAACAATAAGGAAAAGCGTGAAATTATCAAAACAGACGAACTCGTTTTTTTATTGTCAATAAACTGGGAAATCGATAACAAACCCTTCCGGAAGAGGGAGGCGAAGTAGTTGAAAGTCGAGGAAAAACTCAAGCAATTTGTCCTGCAAAACAATGTTCGACACTTGACGAATTTAAGATTACAAGAAGAAACAAATAGTGGAACCCTAACAAATTAAGTAGTATAGGCAAAGCCTTCGCAATAATTGTGCCGTAAGATGTTTAAGACTTTTATAATTTGCCATAAGACAAAAAGACGACAAATTAAAATGAAGGACTATAGTAATGATCTTACGAAAAACATAAGAACAAAGGAAAATAAAGTTTGGAAAATCCAAAAGTGCACGACTCATAATGCTCATTTAATTATGAAATATTAAAAAAAAAAAACTTAAGTCGTTCAAAATTAATTGCCGAAAAAACAGCTGTAGTAGGAAGAAGGTACTGCACAAGCGCCCCTGGTGGAATAAATGTACATAATATCTATAGATATACAGTCTTGTAGTTTTCGTTTTTTATTAATTGCAATTAAACGACACTGAATTAATTAATCATTCGCATTCAGTGACCTACAATCGTCGATTAGATTTAACAAAAAAAAAAATTAACTCAAATGATGGATTTTTCCACAAGTTACAGTGTTTTCAGGTTTCACACATGACGGACAGGAAATTTTTTTGACCTATTTTGGTGTTTTTTTCCAATTCTATTGCAGTAAATCAATTTTTAAAAAGTATGGAATTAATCTCCATTAAATTATCTCGACAATAGTATGCAAAATATCTTGATTCCGTGAACTATCAAGGCTATAATAATAAAAATAGCCGCCAAAATGAAGCGAAAAAATTTTTTCGATCGTAAAGCACTCTCTGATGCTTCGCATCATGAGTCGTGCAATAAAAGCAAATCATCATTATGAACGTGGAGTTTAAATCAGGTAAACACGTATAAGATAAAAAGTTAAAAATTATTATAAAAATAAAGCATTTGAACATAATTTGGACGAATCTATTGACACCTCATATTTTAATATCCACCACATTGTTTGGGCTGCAACGCATATCAAAGAATGAGACAAACATACACACGCTGGAAAAACCTTATCCTCAGCAGTCCGGTAAAAAGGAAAATAATAAATCTAGGTAAATAAAAATAAAAAGCGAAGCTCAATTGCATCAAAACAATCTTTTAGTCCAACAATTAGTTCAAGCAATACAACTTTCTTCGGATTACTAAGCCTGAAGAAGGTCTCGACTGGCATCCTTAAGATCTATTGCAAAATATTAGTTTCACAAAGAAACTGGTGCAATAAATAGACCTTAGATCGCAACTCTATTTGCCGCAAAAAATATTTGACCCACAATTCGTATGTGATCTTGATCTTGTTCGGGCTTACCCGCCAAAGCTTCCGATTAATAGATTTATTGGCAACATCCCTGAGATTCGTTGTAAAAAAAACTGAAAATAAGAGACTACGTGTGTCTTAGAAAAGTATATCTTATTAAATAATAAAACAACTTAGAAGTCAAAACATGCTGTAAGGAATCAAAAATGAAAATCAATTCTGTAAACATAATTTAATATTCAGAACTAATGTTAGAAAATGTATCAACTGAAGTTGGTATTAATATTGGAATTATCCCTTATATCGGGATTTACCAATTTTCCGCTTCAAATCTACATATCTACTAGCTGACCCGGCAAACGTTGTCTTGCCATATAAATAAAAAAAGTTAAGGGTGAACAACCCTTATCACTTAGGGGTTTAAAAAATAGATAGTAGCCGATTCTCTGACTTACTGAATATGCATATAAAATTTGGCGAAAATCGGTAAAGCCGTTTCGGAGGAGTACGGTAACTAACATTGTGACACGAGAATTTTATATATAAGATTAACTTTTATACATATTTGATTCCTTTCACATCAAATGCCCGCATTTTTACTCCAGAAACTTAGATGTTCACATCTAGTGGATCGTCGTGAAATTATGTATAAAAAGAAGCGTTTCCACTTCAACTTTAAACTTAAAAGTTTAAAAACTTCATCTGAGATACTCCGAGAGACTCACTTTTTTAATGTGACTCCAATTCTAGTTTTAACTTTTTAAAAAGACATCGACGCTTTGAAGTTGTTTCACTGAGAGGAAATTTTATAGAAAATTTTCTATGCTTAATTCTACAATGTATTAATGTATAAGTACTTTGTTATAAATGAAATAGAGATCATTGAATGATTCAATATTTTCGCAATAAACCGTATTAAATAAAGAACTTCGCACATTCTGGATTCAATAAATTACTTAGTCACTCCTTACGAGATCTACAGGAAGAAAGAGAATGGTACTATTCTAAATCAGCACAACGAAACATAATTCTTGCCGATTCCTGCCTTTCTTATGCACTTTTATCCTCGAGCAAGACTACAAGACGGTAAAAACGCTAATGGCTGTAAACTACTTCTTAAATACTAAAGAAGTAGAAAGACTGTAACTAACAGTCACAATCAATTATCATCATTATTTGTCATTAGTTAAGATACCATTGTACTTATGTACTACTAGGTCACAAGTAGTCAAAATATTTAATTCCAACAAAATATAAATCCAACAAATACTAACAAACAAAATCCGTAACACGTACATCTCGGAATTCCGCACCAGAATCGTGAGCCGGTTGACGTAATTTATGTGTCACAATAAACGCGGGCTCATCAAGAGCTCTTACCGCCCGGCTCATTGTAGCAGAACCGTAACATTGGGATAATGTGTACGAGAGCAATTCCGGATCCCATATGTCGAGGTGAGGGCAGTAAATAAGCAAGGGATGGTTATCTAAATGACTCCGTTTGCATTGAATTTGATGCGATCTCACTTGGTTTAATGGGCAACATTAATATCTTAGATCCTGCGAAATACTGCTCCAGCTTCCTCGAGTATACTGCGTACGCTTCCGTGGAGATACCCACTGATAGTGGGAGGAAGTGATTCTAAAGGGCAAGTGTTTATTTTGGAGCTTCCAGGAATAGTTGACTTTGAGAAAATAGGCGTCTTGTGCCATAGGATGTTGATTTACGTATAGTGTATGTTGATTTATGATATAGATTGTACTAACAGGCCAAAGTCTACGTTGAAACCTATGGTTGAAACGAATTCTACATACAACTAAAAATCAACCAGGCTTGTTTGCTTTAAGCTTTTCTCTATATTTTACTAATATTATTTGCTTAAATATGAGGAAAAAAAATTAATACTAGTATTAACGCCTACAAGCAATAACACAGCAGAGATAGCCTAGTGGTTATAATTGAGGTTCACATCTTAGGCACTCAGATTTTTCAGATTTATGTACTTACGTATAACTTAATTATAACGTGTGATAAAGAAGAATATAGCGAATAAATACTGTACACCTAAAATGCTTAAAAATTAGATGTGTGAAGTCTATCAATTTGCACTTGGCCGGCATGATGAACTACGAACCTAAGCAACCCTAACTCTAAGAGGCGACCCGTGCCCCTCAGTGAACAGTAATGTGTTGGCGACGATAGCCATATACCTCATAAGTTTCCATTATTCTGTAAGAAATATAATATATAAGTATATATGAAAAAAAAATCACATTCTGGACTGAAACTTTAAAAAAACCCATTTGCAATATAATTATTTACATATTTAATTCGACTTAAAATACTTTTCATCCATTAAACAGCTCGGTGAAGGTCGTCTTATATCGGGATCTTAGACTAAATAGCTTCGATCACTAATAAGCTAAATAGCAATAAAAAACGTTGAATCCGAAATGTAGTAAGGCATAGTACGGCATGGTGGCCATAATCCCGTCGTTATTGTTTGGCTTTAGCTTTTATCCCCTTTATCAAAGACAATTTGCCACCCAGGCAAGATAAGAGCAAATTAATTCTTGTTCTTGACGAGGCTTATAATATTATAATTTGTAATAGGCGGAATATCTTAGCGAAGACTGTAATATTAACCTCCCCTAAGTTCTTGAAATGGAGTGTCAAGTGTCACTTGATTTGTAATGGACGCAATTTAGATGTCAGCTGGCGTTTCCATTAAACTGGGTTTCAAGGACAATTTGGTTTCTTAACTACTTTGACATTGGATCCTAAAGTTAATAACTAAGACTTGTTTGTTGGCATCTATTTATTTAGCGGCAGAGCCTATCTCTTTTCTTTGTAAAAATAAATAAAAAAATCCACACTAGAATAACTTTTAGAAGAATTTTTCATAATATTGAAGCAGCGAAAGTATAGTAGCAAACATGCTAGTAGATACTTAGTAGCTTCTGCCGTCTGTGGTCATCTGCACTCAACCCTAGATAAGATTAGATTTCTGAGGTCGGCACCAGATGCGTTACCCCTGAAGACTAAGTTCGATAGCCTAACTTTGTCTTGCTAACCATACCCATCAAACCAGAGTACGTCAGTGTTTAAACTGCTGTTATTAGGCAGAAATAGGTGTGTCAGTGATGCTGCGGGCTCGAAACACGGGGTTCTACCACCTGTAGAAACTAATACACACATCCATCACCCTCAGAACAGAAATCAAAAAAAAATATGTCAAAAAAGTGTGTCAAAAAAAAATATGTGTCCGATTGGTATTGTGGTCGCTGACCTAGGTCAGCTGGGTTATAAGATACCACAGAAATCAGTTAGAGAACCAAGTTAAAATAGAACAAAATTATTGAGTCTATGACAGATGTGGTACGAAAACAAGTTAAGCTTAAGGAAAGGTTATTCAATTATAGGTGGCACCGTTACAGAACTTGAGTATGATATATTTCTAAAAATAATCATTCATCCATCAGCCCTCTAACGCCCACAGGACATATGGTTCTTCCAAGAACGACTCATGGTAATAATTTACCCAATAACTTTGCAATCACCAAAGGGTTTAACCCTTTGGTGATTGTAAAATAATCTGTTTGAAGACTCTTCTGCCTATCTCAAAAAATGAATAAGAAGGTAAGAAGAAATAAATACAGTTTAAAAACCTAAAAAACACGCTATAACAGTTATTGAAACTAGAAAGTAATAATTGTTGCAATCTAGTAACTTTGCGATAAACTTTCTCTAAGGCGCTCGAATAATCTCGCCTTGTACAAAAATCTTGTCTGGTACAAAATTATTAGAATCGTATATTGTCATCGGTTTTTGATAATTCTTCAAAATTTTGAACGTTTGAACTGAACGTTCAAAGTGGATAGAAATCGTGTTCAAAGATTCCGTTACATAGTTACATACATACATGCATACAACCCAAGCTAAGAAAAGCGTGTTAAAAAAATGTTATCACTGCTTGTAATAATCATTCACATGTCGGGTAATTATTGTGTCGAACCCAAATATTGGTAACAAGAAAATGGAATACGGGAATGATGACATGTACAAAATAACGTACATATCCTTATAACAATTTCATCGACTTCACGCAACATTTTGTCCTTATGGAAAATAAAGACTTATTATATCCTGCCTTTCTTAGGCTCACTTCAAACTAGGTTTCGATTCGTTCGAAGTATCTATTCCACCTTATTTAGATTAAGAACAGAAAACATAATATATATGACCAATGAAATAGAATTTCCGTTTTTATTGTAGTGTAAAAAAATATTTTTATCTATTTCAGACTGTGAACATTATTCATGAAGTGAGAGGACTGCATGGTAATGATAATGTAAAGTTTTAAAGATACCTATTCAGCTACTAATGAGTAATTGTGTGTATATATATGTTTGAAGTCTTGATTTGCTCATCTACTTTTAGAGCTGACTGTACCTAATCAGTTACTCCGTGTGTTATAGGCCTAATTTAAACAAATATTTAATAATTGTACGTTCGGGTTAATTGAATTATGAATAACAATATTATCTCTGTGCCTCCCATTTGTTGAAGACTGATCCTAAAAATACAATAGATGTAACCTTGACGTGTTTTGAAATAAGATTAAAATTACATAATCCAGTTAGTTGTCATCCACTACAATACAAAAAATACAATACGTTTAGTAAAATGCATTGCATTACAATAAAACACACTACGTTACACTACAATGCAATGCAATGCAACGCAACGCGATGCAATATAATACAATACAATACAATGCATACAAGTTTATTTTTTATAAAGTTGTTACTCTTTTCACAAGACGGAAATGTTTTCCCCAGATAGAAGCTGAAGTGTTTCCACTTGAGACAAGTGGAAATGAGATTCCAACTGTCATTAAAAAGAAAGCTAAAATGTCCTGCAGTGTCACTCATTATCACATGAAAAGGTTTTTAATGGCTTACGTTATGAATTTTAATTTTTTGTTCTTTTCGCCGCGTGTATATAATCATATGATATTAGCTTGTTAATTTTACGTCAGGCAGTATAAGCACATTTTTTTTTATTATATAATATAAGTAGCAGACGAGCATGAAGTCCACCTGATGGTAAGTGGCTACTGCCGCCCATGGACATCTGTAATCAACCCCAGATAGGATTAGATATTCCTACCTGAGGTCGGCCACAGATGCGACGCTACCCCTGAGGACTAAGCTGGAACGCCTCGGAAAAGTCTGTCTCCCTTACCACACCCTTCAAACTGGAACACAGCAGCGCCTAACACTGCTGTTATTGGGTAGAAATAGGTGTGGCTGTGGTGCCGCCGGAGTCGAACTACAAAGGGTTCTACCACCTTCAAAATAATCTGCTTGAAGACGCTTCTGCCTGTCTAATAAAAATCAGTAAGAAGGTAAGAAGAAAAAAGAAGGTTAACACTGCTTGTAATAATCATAAATTATATGCTAAGCGGTACACTTCCGGAACAACAACGGACAGACAAAGACGTGTACTTATAGTTCCGTTATTACCCTTTGGGAAGCTTAAATGAGTTTCTTTGCTACTTAGGAACGGAACCCAAAAAATAACATTGGCAATTTGATATTACGACGGCCCAAAATACTATTACAACACATACACTGCTACCACAATACACAACCAACTGATATGATTTAATGGCACCTGCATAGTTACTGGTAACAGACTCATGACCAAGTACCGTCCTATTGTTATACTTACTATTCCTGTCCTTTTATTCCTAACATTTTATTAATTTCTTAACTATTATTTTTTCACTTCTAAAGACATAGTCACACAATAATTTATAGACCACTCACAAACAACTTTGCCTTGTGTAATTAAACTTATATTTATCATCACAAGTGTGTTCAGCAGTTTTATTCGGATATTGATTTACGCACGTCGAAGTTATATCGTTAATCTGCCGGTCGATAAGCAGCGAAACTACCGACTGGAACATGTGTGTGATAAACGTTTGTGTGATTAGGCTGTTTACCAAGTGAAAATATATTGACGTGCCGGTAGAGCGGGATAATATTATAATATTACAAGGACCTCTTTCCTGTCACTTGTGTGTGTGTTAATCTGCCGGCGATAAGCAGCGAAACTACCGACTGGAACATATGTGTGATAAACGTTGGTGTGATTAGGCTGTTTACCAAGTGAAAATATATTGACGTGCCGGTGGAGCGGGGATAATATTATAATATTACAAGGACCTCTTTCCTGTCACTTGTGTGTGTGTTAATCTGCCGCTCGATAAGCAGCGAAACTACCGACTGGAACATGTGTGTGGTAAACGTTTGTGTGTTAGGCTGTTTACCAAGTGTAAATATATTGACGCGCCGGTGGAGCAGGGATAATATTACAAGGACCTCTTTCCTGTCACTTGTGTGTGTGTTAATTTGCCGGTCGGTAAGCAGCGAAACTATCGACTGGAACATGTGTGTGATAAACGCTTGTGTGTTAGGCTGTTTACCAAGTGTAAATATATTGACGTGCCGGTGGAGCGGTGATAATAATACAAGGACCTCTTTCCTGTCACTTGTGTGTGTGTTAATCTGCCGCTCGATAAGCACCGAAACTACCAACTGAAATATGAGTGTGATAAACGTTTGTATGATTAGGCTGTTTACCAAGTGAAAATATATTGACGTGCCGATGGAGCGGGGATAATATTTCTAAGGGCGTTTTTCCTGTCACGCATTTTTGCGCGTGCTTTACCTATACGCGTGAAATAATCCACTACAATATCTAGTTACATGCGTGTGGCATGCTTGACAGGAAAAGTATGTATGAATCGATGGTATGAAAGTGACACGTTTGGGCAGGAACACCGTGGCGTAATAGAAAAAGGCCCCAACGCGAAGAGGGTTTCAGGTTCAAGACTAGGCCAAACAAACAATTTTAAAAGATGAACTTAATATTTATAACAGCTTGATAGTTTTTTTTTATTGCTAAAAATGGTTGCTGTTTTTTATTGCTAAAAATATGCTGGAAAAATCACGAGTACCAAACCCATTTTATACTTTGATCCAAAACGCATGTCTTTAAATGTACCTAACACTAAACCCTTTAAAGATTTATTTCCTTCAATAGGTCAAAGAATTAAAACACGACGTATACAAAATCTACTTGTACCTTTGTGCTTTATTAAAGCAATTGACATAGTATTGCCTATTACAACGTTACACAGTGCGCGCCCCGCCTTATGAGATTGTTAAGATTTATTTCTCACGAGGAAAGACTGCGTAATATGAAGGGTAATGAGAACTTCCAAAGAAGCTTAACACATGTCGGCACATTTTCCTCTCCATACAAGCTAACAATAACATATAGTAAACTTTTGTGTTATTTACTTACGTGCACATTTAACTTGGTAGAAATTAACACAATATATATAATATATTGTTTTTCTAATACGTAGAAGGTGGTAGAACCCTTTGTGGCTCGACTCCGGCGGCACCACCGCCACACCTATTTCTGCCTTATAACAGCAGTGTTAAGCGCTGCTGTGTTCTGGTTTGAAGGGTAAGGGAGACATACTTTTCCGAGGCGTTCCAGCTTACTCCTAAGGGGTAGCGGCGCCTCTGTGTCGAGCTCAGGTAGCAATATTTAATCCCATCTGGGAGCGGCAGTAGCGACTTACCATTAGGTGGACTGCATGCTCGTCTGCTACTCCATATTATTAAAAAAAGACTCGTTGTATGAGTTGTATACTTGATGGCTACTACTATTAGTTTAAATTTAAATAAACATATTCAGATAATGCATGATTATTGCTACTTAAGTTTAGGTATACAGTACACTTTCAAACCGGAACAGCAGAAATACACTACTGTTGAAAGGCGGAAATAGGTTTTTTTATAATATAGAAGTAGCAGACGAGCTCGCAGTCCACCTGATGGTAAATGGCTACTGCCGCAATGACATCTGTAATCAAGAACACAGCAGCACTTAACCCTAGTGCTATTAAGCAGAAATAGGTGTGACGGTGGTGCCGATAGTCAAACCACTTACGTTCCACCTACGAAATAATATAAAATAATTAGTATAGTGCCACCGGAACCCATCCATGCCAGGCACCACCACCCTCTAAACTATCGAAGCTTTTCTTCCAAGCCGTATCCACATCAATAAGGGCTGTTCACACCAGCGTTTCCTCAGCGCAGCGCAGCCTAGTGTGAAAAGACCCTTACTTCCTTGAGTGGTGTTGAGCCGTTTAAGCTGCAATTGTGTGCATTTGCATCACAAGGCCTCACCGGAAGGAGTGGTTCGCACGACACGACTTGCCACTTTCCAGACCAAGTACTCTGGAGTTCATTTGCATATTGGAGCTCAACAGAACCTATTTTAACTGGGATAGACCTTCTGTGAAGTACACAAGAGAGGCTTAGAATTATTTATGACAAAATAAATGTTTCAATTCTGACCTCATACCATTAAATGCGTCTTAGAAATTACTTAAGACGTGTTAAACGATGCAAGAAAACATCGAGATGAAGCTTACATTCTTCAGAGTTGTGTAAAAAGTTCTCAAAGGTGTGTAAAGTCAAAGTATCTGCACTTTGAAGTTGGTAGAACGCTTTGTGACTCGACTCCGGTAGCGCTGTCGTCACACTTATTGATGCCTAATAACAGCGTTTGATACGCTGTTGTTTCAATTGGAGAGTATGGATACTTATCTGAAGCGTTCTAACTTAGTTCTCAGGAGTAGCAATCCTGGAGTGGAATAGAAAACCTTAGAATAGATGTGGGCGCGCCAGTAAATAGATCTACAATGACACTTCGATTTAACTAATTTGATCAATATTAATAAAAATATAGTCAAAAGTCAACATTAATAAAAATATAGTAGCAGTGATAGCCTACTGGTTAAGAAACGCGGCCTCTTGATCGAGGGGTCCGAGGTTCAAATCCTAAACGCACCTCTGATTTTTCAAAGTTATGTGCGTATTAGAAATTATCACTTGTTTAAACGGTGAAGGAAAACATCGTGAGGAAACCTGCATATCTGAGAATTCTTAAAAAAAAAAGGTTTCAAAGGTAAGTGAAATCTGTCCAATACGCACTGGGCCAGCGCGGTGGACTATGGCCTATTCCTTCTCATTCTGAGAGGAGACCCGTGCCCAGCAGTGGGACATTAATGGGTTGAGAATGAGGATGATGATAGTCAAAAGAATTAAATGAATAAGCGTTAATGCCACCATAGTAACAATATCACCTAAGCAGAATACCAAACAGTTCAGAGCACCACCGTGCCGTGCCCACTATTGAACAACTTCTGATCTGTTGACAGTTGCGCGCCCCTTTTTTATACTATGATTCAGGTAAGCCAATTATTAATTACGGGGCGGTAGTTCGAAATTAATATCATGTGATTTTAAAAACGGAATATTTATATATAAAATGAAGCATTCTCCCACATAGGCTCTTATCTTAAGTAATCAGAGATGCCGGTTTGTTATTTCTGTATTTAAAAAATAGTTTGTGGCAGTTTTCTAATAAATTCATGCCGAAATTAAATTCATAATATTAGTAGTTATGGCTGCACAGAAACTGTACTGAAATAATTGACTAATATAACAAAACGTATCTCCGTTATATTAAAATTTAAAACCATTCTATTTTATTTCACTTTCCCTTGAGTGCAACATAATCTCGATTATATTTATTCCTACGTCTTTGCGTATCCGTATAAGCATGCAAATATAATATACAGATAAGATCCCTTTAACCTGTGCATCACTACAAAGTTCTGAATAAATTTACCTTTCATTCCTTATAGCTAAAGGCGTTAGGGTTGTCACTATGCTGTTACGCAGTAGGTACTATTGTAAAATTTTGATATGCTACATCTTTTAGAAAAATACATAAATATTCCTTTGTAAACTAATAAAGCAATAAGGTAATTATTATGATATTCTCATTGGGATAACTATTATAAAATCAAAATTAATAAAACAGAATGTTTTTAGAGTACGGATTACGATCAGTACTTCTTAACTGATGTGAATCGAGCCTTACACAGTGGTGCGAACCGATATAAAGGCTTTTATTAAGTTTAGAATATTTAAAAGTACCTACATTCATATATTGTATCAGTAGGTAATAAAAAACAGTTTTTTAAAATAATTCTGAAAATAAGGGGAAAACCCATTTTAGTCAATAAGGGTAAGGAAGCGCGGCGGAAAATTACATCCCAAAATGTTTATAATACTTAATTTATATTTATCACATTATTGTAATATTTGTATATCGCGTTTGAAAAAAATGTTGAGAGCTGTTGAATTTTTGTTTCAATACTAATTTATTTTATTACATTTACAAGTAGGTGACAACCCTGCCACCGTGAATGGGGGTAGGATGCGCGGTGTATTTTCATCACAAGGAGCGGCGCTCATTTCCCGGCTCTGTTGACCCGACTGGTTCCGCTCTCAAAGTCAACACTGCGTCTGAGCACAAAACTTCATCTATGAACGTTGGAGCTATTTATAAGTTTTGTCACGACATTTATCTTCATCAATAGGAAATAATTACATCCCAAAAAGCTTATAAACTTGTCGGAAGTACCGCACAAGTCTCTTCAGATTCATCATCTATCATGAAGGTATAAGCGGTTCGTAGGTACAAAGCCGAGGAGATAAATTGTTACGTCAAAAAGAAACACTACGAACTAATATTTATTTCATTATAATAATCACTTTGTAATTAAAACACCCGAAGACGTTCCTTTGAGCACGTGTAGCGCGTGTGCATCAGTCGGAGGCTACGATCGAACTGCCAGTAAAACTAGCCCGGCTGCCCCTCCAGTGCTCGGTGTTACGTCATGATTTCATATATTAGTTCGATATTGGTTAAAAAGGGTAGTGGTAGAAAATCTCATCGACGACATTAGCGATATCACAATGTCTATAACGTCCCGTCATGTTCGATTTAAATTTCAAAATCTGATTTTTGTACCCACTTAATTTGATTTTTGGACCCGCTTGATTTCCCTTTAAGAAAATATTTTTAATTTATTTAATTATTACAAGATATTAACAAGTAGGTGACAACCCTACCACCATGAATGGGGGTAGGATGCGCGGTGTATTTGCATCACAAGGAGCGGCGCTCATTTCCCGGCTCTGTTGACCCGACTGGTTCCGCTCTCAAAGTCAACACTGCGTCTGAGCACAAAACTTCATCTATGAAGGCTAGAGCTATTTATAAGTTTTGATCACGAGATTTATCTTCTTCTCGAATCTTTTCGTAATAACGAACGTTCTAACTTCGTTCTGAAATCCCCTGTGAGATAGAGGTTCGCAAAGGATTGAGCTGGATTATATGTCAGGTGAAATACAAGATCACAAGCAAAATTACATAGACTTATCGAGAACAATTTAAGCCAAGGTCTTAAATTCTTCAGGGTTGGCAAAGCACCCTTAACTGATGTTAGGTAGGACTAAAAAGTAGGGTGTTTATAAACATGCATGGGTGGCAGTTGCCACTTGCCATCATTGCATAGCATGCTTGTTTGCTCCCTGGATACGACAACGACGAACGCCAGCACTAACCGTGACCAACTCTATACAAAACTAGTTCAAGAGATGCGTTATCACTCCTAAGGCTTAAGGATAAACTTTTCATATGGAAGAAAGTCAGCATCCACACCCTCCCACTGAAACGCACAGACCTGCTTCACGCTAGACCCATGTCTACTGTATACTGTACTGTACAGCATTGGTACCTCTTCAGTCAATTCATACTGGCTCTACCATCCATCAAATACACCATACCATTAAACTCTAACTGCTTTTTGGGAAGAGTCAAGTTATATTCGGTTTGTCCCTGTAGTTTCGGGACTAGAATAGGGCTACGGTATCCCTTGCCTGTCGTAAGAGGCGACTAAAAGGGGGCGTTCGGGGTTGCCGGCGGGCAAGAGTGGGGAGCTCGAACCGTCCTGGCAAGCAACCCCGGGAAGGACAGCGGCATGTGTAGTCGCAGATGAGCGGGAGGAGCGTAAATTGTTCCCCCCAAGGCAGAGCCCGTCCGGGGCATCACTTTCGGAGGACTCCTGTTGTATTCCATTGAAGATCCCGGAGTTCTCCACCAAGCACTGAGGATGGCCACTGAGGGGTTTTTAGTGTGTCACGTTGTCGGGTACCTTTTGAAGGTTTCCCCCCCGCAAACAAAAAGATAAGGTTATTTTCGATTGTATGCTTACGTAACGCTGTGACATTTACAGCTCATAATTTAGTGATAAAGTGGCGCCGTTCGTGTGATACGGTTAATGTGATAATGCATTACTGTGGTCAAAATATGAAGCATAAAACATTTTACTGCAATGTTATAAAATATCTTTTAAGCAACAATGTTTAGGATTCTTGGTGAATTCTATTCGTGGAGAGCTTTAAGTTAAGACCTAAATACTTGAGCTTTAGAGGCAAGCTTTTATCGCCTCATAGCCTTTAGCGCCCTTAGGGAATGAAATGCAAAATCCTTTTTAGAACAAGGTATTAGAAGGTAGTTTTGTGCAAAATTTGAAGTATATAGAACTGCCGCTGTAACCTATGAGTTGTTCCTCACCTTGTTCGTCAGCACTCATTAACAGTTATTTGCGTAGATGACATCGACCTACCTGCCTGAGATTGGCCACAAATGCGCTAACCCTGTGGACTAAGTTGAAACGTCTCGGATAAATATGTCTCCCTCTTCAAACCAGAACACAGTAACGCCTAACACTGCTAGCAGTAGGCAGAAATAGGTGTAACGCTTTCGGAGTCAATATTTATATCCATTAGCCTTTTGGAGGTCCCTTCTCATTATTGGCAACTGGTCTTCTACCCTTTTAATCTAATGAGCACCTTGTATTCATGAAAGAAATGTTCAATATTACGTATACAAAAATATACTACGAATATAATTTACGTTTTCGTCAATATATTATTCGGGTACTTAACGCAAAATGGAATAAAAATCCAGTTAGCAGCGAAAAAGTGTGTTTTCCCAATCACAAGGAAAATAGGCTCCAATTCTATTTACTAGCAATTTAATTTTTCGTAAAATGAAAATCGTCAGTCGCGCGATCGGGTTTTAATTGAAATCGATACTGGATGGCAATTTACGATTTACGTGCGAAGTGGGAGGTCAATTCAATTTTACCCACTCGCTGTACCACGGACGAGTAACGAGGACGGGCCTCAAAAAGGTTCCAGGTTCCATAGATTCTGAAGGTGGTAGAACCCTTTGTGGTTCGACCCTGGTGGCACCACCGCCACACCTATTTCTGCCTAATAACAGCAGTGTTACGCGCTGCTGTGTTCCGTTTTGGAAGGTGTGGTAAGGGAGACATACTTTTCCGAGGCGTTCCAGCTTAGTCCTCGGGGGTAGCGGCGCATCTGTGGCCGACGTCAGGTAAGAATATCTAATCCTATCTGAGGTTGATTACAGATGTCTATGAGCGGCAGTAGCCACATACCATCAGGTGGGCTGCATGCTCGTCTGCTACTCCTATATTATAAAAAAAAAGCAGAATACCAAACAGTTCAGAGCACCACCGTGCCGTGCCCACTATTTGACAACTTCTGATCTGTTGACAGTTTCGCGCCCCTTTTTTATACTATGATTCCGGTAAGCCAATTATTAATTACGGGGCGGTAGTTCGAAATTAATATCATGTGATTTTAAAAACGGAATATTTATATATAAAATGACGCATTCTCCCACATAGGCTCTTATCTTAAGTAATCAGAGATACCGGTTTGTTATTTCTGTATTAAAAAAATGGCTAGTGTGGCAGTTTTCTAATAAATTCATGCCGAAATGAAATTCATAATATTAGTAGTTATGGCTGCACAGAAACTGTACTGAAATAATTGACTAATATAACGAAACGTATCTCCGTTATATTAAAATTTAAAACCATTCTATTTTATTTCACTTTCCCTTGAGTGCAACATAATCTCGATTATATTTATTCCTACGCCTTTGCGTATCCCTACGGGACTCAGCGTAATTCTAAGCATGCAAATATAATATACAGATAAGATCCCTTTAACCTGTGCATCACTACAAAGTTCAGAATAAATTTACCTTTCATTCCTTATAGCTAAGCGCGTTAGGGTTGTCACTACGTTACGCAGTACTATGGTAAAATTTTGATATGCTACATCTTTTAGAAAAATACATAAATATTCCTTTATAAACTGATTAAGGAATAAGGTAATTATTATGGTATGCTCATGAGGATAACTATTAACTATACTAATTTACTATACAACCTAAATTAATAAAACAGAATGTTTTAGAAGTGTACGGATTACGATCAGTACTTCTTAACTGATTTGAATCGAGCCTTACACAGTGGTGCGAACCGATGTAAAGGCTTTTATTAAGTTTAGAATATTTAAAAGTACCTACATGCATATTTTATCCGTAGGTAATAAAAGAAAGTGATTTTTAAATCATTCTTAAAATAAAGGGAAACCACATTTTAGTCAATAAGGGTATGGATACGCAAGAAAAGTACATCCCAAATTTTTTGTAATACTTAATTAATATTTATCACATTATTGTAATATATGTATTTCGCCTTTCAAATAATTATTGAAAGTTATTGAACTTTTGTTTCAATACAAAAAATAATAATAAAATAATTTATTTACATTTACAAGCAGGTGACAACCCTACCACCATGAATGGGGGTAGGATGCGCGGTGTATTTGCATCACAAGGAGCGGCGCTCATTTCCCGGCTCTGTTGACCCGACTGGTTCCGCTCTTAAAGTCAACACTGCGTCTGAGCACAAAACTTCATCTATGAACGCTGGAGCTATTTATAAGTTTTTGTCACGACATTTATCTTCATCAATAGGAAATAATTACATCCCAAAAAGCTTATAAACTTGTCAGAAGTACCGCACAAGTCTCTTCAGATTCATCATCTATCATGAAGGTATAAGGGGTTCGTAGGTACAAAGCCGAGGAGATAAATTGTTACGTCGAAAAGAAACACTACGAACTAATAATTTATTTTCATTTATAATAATCAATTTGTAATTAAAACACCCGAAGACGTTCCTTTGAGCACGTGTAGCGCGTGTGCATCAGTCGGAGGCTACGATCGAACTGCCAGTAAAACTAGCCCGGCTGCCCCTCCAGTGCTCGGTGTTACGTCATGATTTCATATATTAGTTCGATATTGGTTAAAAAGGGTAGTGGTAGAAAATCTCATCGACGACATTAGCGATATCACAATGTCTATAACGTCCCGTCATATTCGATTTAAATTTCAAAATCTGATTTTTGTACCCACTTAATTTGATTTTTGTACCCGCTTGATTTCCCTTTAAGAAAATATTTTTAATTTATTTAATTATTACAAGATATTAACAAGTAGGTGACAACCCTACCACCATGAATGGGGGTAGGATGCGCGGTGTATTTGCATCACAAGGAGCGGCGCTCATTTCCCGGCTCTGTTGACCCGACTGGTTCCGCTCTCAAAGTCAACACTGCGTCTGAGCACAAAACTTCATCTATGAACGCTAGAGCTATTTATAAGTTTTGATCACGAGATTTATCTTCTTCTCGAATCTTTTCGTAATAACGAACGTTCTAACTTCGTTCTGAAATTCCCCTGTGAGATACAGGTTCGCAAAGGATTGAGCTGGATTATATGTCAGGTGAAATACAAGATCACAAGCAAAATTACATAGACTTATCGAGAACAATTTAAGCCAAGGTCTTAAATTCTTCATTGTTGGCAAAGCACCCTTAACTGATGTTAGGTAGGACTAAAATGTAGGGTGTTTATAAACATGCATGGGTGGCAGTTGCCACTTGCCATCATTGCATAGCATGCTTGTTTGCTCCCTGGATACGACAACGACGAACGCCAGCACTAACCGTGACCAACTCTATACAAAACTAGTTCAAGAGATGCGTTATCACTCCTAAGGCTTAAGATAAACTTTTCATATGGAAGAAAGTCAGCATCCACACCCTCCCACTGAAACGCACAGACCTGCTTCACGCTAGACCCATGTCTACTGTATACTGTACTGTACAGCAGTGGTACCTCTTCAGTCGATTCATACTGGCTCTACCATCCATCAAATACACCATACCATTAAACTCTAACTGCTTTTTGGGAAGAGTCAAGTTATATTTATTTATTTATTTATTTTTGTACACCTTAAACTAAGGGTTACAAAGGGTAAACTTAATGCCTAATGGCATTCTCTGCCAGTCGACCCTGGGTGATGGCGATAGCATGTGGTAGGCATAAACATAAGCAGTAATAAAATATCAATAAATACAACTATGGAAAAAAAACAATACATATCTACATATAATAATTATAATAAATATAAATAATATATAATATATAATAAAAATATAATATATACAAATAAATATATACAACACAGTGAATTAAGGAGAGTTGAAGGACTCAAGTATTGGAGGACATACGTAAGTAATGCTCCCGAACCATTCTCTTGAAGGTATTCCTACAAGTGGCTTTCCTAATGTTTTCGGGCAGGGCGTTCCAAAGTAGTATCGCCTGTACTGTGAAGGAATACTGGAAAAAACCACTATTATGCGGTGGAATATTGACTTTAAGAATTCTGGACGAACGTAGTCCACTGCCGTGAAACGAACAGTGAAACTGAAAATTTTCCTTTAGATACGGAGGAGAAGCTGGATCATGTAAAATAGAATACAGAACCAGGAGAATTCTAGAGTTACGCCTTTGACGAATAGTTAGCCATTTAAGCTGACGTCTATATTTAGAGATATGATCATATTTACGTAGGTTGAAAATAAATCGGATACAATTATTAAGAAGGCGCTCTAGCTTATCAAGAAATTCATGCGTCAGGTCTGGATAACACACATCCGCGTAATCAATAACAGGCAGAACGAGACTGTGAATTAGCGCAACTTTAGTTCTGTGCGGCAGAAAATTTTTAAGCCGATATAGGCATTGTAGCGTGGCATTTACTTTTCGGCTCAGCTCGGTGACTTGCATTCGCCAGCTCAAACTACTATCAATGACAAGCCCAAGGTTTTTCACGGCATTGCACAGAGGAATAGTGATATTGTCCATATGTAATAGCGGGTAAAATTCGCAAAGTCGACTTTAGACAGCAGTCTCGAACTACCTACTATAATGGCCTGACACTTCAAGGGATTAACAGAAACGCCATACCGACTAGACCAATCCTTCACAGCCTGTAAGTTACTGTTGATAGCCTGAATAGCTTTGTCAACTTCACCGATACTTGTCTGCACATATAATTGTAAATCATCAGCATATAGATGATACGAACAGTTAATAAGTGAAGTGATGGAGTTAATGTATAACGAAAATAATAAAGGAGAAAGTATACCGCCTTGCGGAACCCCAGCAGTAAGGTCAGCCCACTTAGAGCTCTTGCGCTCTAGACGAACTGCCTGCTGTCGGTCGCGAAGATATGATGCAAACCACTTAAGGGTACATGGGGCGAAATTTAAGTGCGAAAGGATGGAAAGGAGAATATCGTGGTCGACTGTGTTAAAAGCGTTTGAAAAGTCAATTAGCACCATTACTGTGACCATTCTGTTATCCATGGCCCGTCTTAGATCATCAGTGATTTTGATCAATGCAGAAGTGGTGCTATGACCAGGACGGAACCCAGACTGATATACGCTCAGTAGGTTATGGTTACACACAAAAGAGGAAAGTTGCTTGTGAACACAGACTTCCAAACTTTAGAAAGGAATGGAAGTATAGAGATTGGGCGATAGTGATTTGGTAGGGAAGGAGTTGAGACTTTAGGAAGAGGTCGCACAAAGGCTTTCTTCAAATAGAAGGATAGTGGCCCGATAGTAAAGAAAAATTTATAATGTGCGTAATTGTTGGTAAAAGATTTTTTACTATCTGACAAATCATGGTCCTACTAATGTCATCACACCCCATGGCCCTTGATTTAATTGACGTAATGGCTGTCATCACTTCTTTCTGGGTCCCAGGAGACAGCTGAAAACTGGGAAAGCAGGGTGATTGCATGGCTGCAATTGAAATCTGAGTTTTACGTCTGATTGCAGGGTCCAATGTCGTAGTAGTGACAAAATAATCATTAATCGCATCAAGAGTGAGAAACGGACCGCAATCATAGGTTTGTGGTTTACAAAATCCAAGAGAGCGAAGAAATTTCCACACTTCAGCGGGAGAAGAATTAAAGATGTTATCGTGAAAATAGCGGCGTTTGGCTGTTCGTACCATCTGATTGCAACGATTTCTCGCTGCTTTAAAAGTTGACCAATTGGAATCGGTGCGGTCCCTCTTGAATACACGGAAGGCCCGATCCCGCCTTCTCATCGCCATTTGAATCCCCTTGGACATCCAGGGAGCCGGAGCACGCTTCAACCTCACGCTGTGAATAGGAGCATGGACATCATACAAATTAATGACAGAAGTGTTGAAGTAAGAGATTTTATCATTAATTGTTGACGCCTCAGTCACCGATTGGAGGTCTATACCAGAAGCATCACTCAGCAGCTCCCAGTGTCCATCCTTCTGAAATTTCTCAAATTAACAATTGCAGGTTCATATCTTGGAGGTCTACAGTTATAGGAGACGTAAATGAGGTCATGGCGAGAGAAACCGGGAGCAGAGAGCTGGCCGTGCCTCAAACCCGATCAGGAGACGCGGTTAAAATAAGGTCAATCCAGGTAGGATCAGTGTCGACATTATGGTGAGTAGCTGACAACGGAACTATTGAAAGATTGACTGAATCCACTATGGCTTTCAATTTCTGCTTACGGGTCGAATCCTTTAGTAAATCAGTATTAAAGTCACCCATTATAATATAATGAGCGTACGCAGACCCAATAGAATCGAAAACGCTTTCCAGACAGGAGAAGTAGTCAATGGAAGGAGGACAGTACACTACCCCAAGCAACACCCTGGTGCCCTTTACATCGAGTTCTAAGAATAGGTATTCGGCGGAAGCGGAATAACTCGTTGGGGAAGCTAATACAATTTTATACGCAATTGAAGTTCGCAAATAAATAGCTACGCCACCACCGCCTTTACCTATTCGGGTCATTACGAATAAGAATAAAACCAGGTAATGGATATAACGAAGAATGAAGTGAGGGTTTTAACCAACTTTCTGAAACGAGGATGGCATGAATGTGATCACAGGAGAAAACACTTTCGAGTTCAGAGTAATGACTCGGTATACTTTGAGCATTAATATGAACCACATTCAAACAGTTGCTATTGTTCTTAAATATGAAATCTACCTGATTTTTTAATACATTGGTGTCAAGAGATTCGTCACAGGAAGCATAAGAAATGTCAGAGTCATTTGCTGAAAAATAGGAACAATACGAGTCATCGGACATTTTTAAACATAAAAATAAAATATATAAATGAAATATAGAGTGTTATAATAATATTTAAATATATATATAATTTCAACTATATACTAGCATATTTAATGCACCAACCCATCAGCAGACTGTTACAACTCAAATTCACACAAATTACCAACAAAAGACAGAGAAAAAAAACAGAAAAAAAAAACGAAAAAGCAACAAAGTACAGCAAAATGTGAAACAACATATATATGTGAGTGTGTAGGGAAAACAGTAAAGCTATTGGCCACCTACAGTTGCCGGCCATTGAGTATGAATGGAGATAAGAGAAGAAAAGAAAGAAAGGTATAAATAGTAGCAACACAATAATAACTAGAAAATATATGAAGACAAATAATTTATAATAAATGTCGCAATGTATTAATAATGGCCAATAACTACACCCGTTACCCGTTAATCATAAGCAACTATATGGTAGAATGATCAGAATTAACATTCACTGCATGGACAAACAAACATATGAATGCGATTGAATAATTGAATGAATGAAAGAACGCGCTCAATGTCTGCAAACGGTTGTTTAAAATATTATAACTAGCTTAAAAAACTGTTTTATGAATATTATGCAGTGTCAAATCAATTAAAAAAATATATATTTAATAAATCTAATAAATAATCTTTCAATACGAAACAAATTGTTCAATAAATAATATATAAAATACTAAGCACTGACATTTAAATTAAAAATTGCAGACACTGAACGCACCCTAAACATCGAAACGTCACAAAACGTCACGTCATAAATTGACAGTTGAATTGAAATCATTTCTTATTTTATTTGACATAACAAAATCAACTTCGCAAAACAAACAAAACAAAAACACAAGTGACATAACACAGTAGACTTCACAAATAGCAATGGAATGATGAAGAAAACTACAAAAGATAGGAAAAACCAAAAACAGTGAAACGAATAAAGCGACACATAAACAGCGGACGATAGTAAATAATTGGATCTTACTTCTTTGGGGCCGTACGTCTAACACGCTTATTGTCCTCTACTTGCGACCCCGTGGGAAATTGTTTGCGGCGCACTTCTATTTGGCGAGGTGGTTTGGAGCCACTATGGTGGCCAGAGGGCCCATCACCGGCGCCGCTCCCGTCCACCGCTGTCTCCACTCCTATCTCCAGCCGCCAGCTGCTCAGGGTACTTAGCAACAAGCGGTTCCAGCTCCTCCATTGTGGAGATTTTTGCCCGGTCACCTCCAGGAAGTTTAATGTAGATTGTACCATCCAGGGTCCACACATTACGCATACCAAAATGTTTCCGGGCTTTCTTGTAAACCACTTGCCGGGACTTCGTGAGAAATTCTGCTAACGATACAGGAGTTGCTTTGAATTTCGCCTTCAGACTCCACACTTCTGCTTTATGGCGATGGTCACAGAAATGGATAAGAACAGGGCGAACACTGTTGTTACCTTTAACCCCCAACCGGTGACAACGTTTCAAGCAGGAACTATTAATGTGAGTGACACCCAGAGTATTGTGAAGTAAGTCCAGTACTTTCTGCTCGACCACAATATCAGGATCCTCAGGGATGCCGTGCAACAATAATACCTTTTGCCGGTTCCGCATGTCCATGGTATCGATTGCCTTGGCATTCTCGCGAACCTGTTGCCCCAGAAGATGCAACATTTTCGTCACAAGGTCCTTAAATGCTTTAAATTCCCCTTGAAGCTGAAGTAAGGTTGGATTATTTGGGCTCGATGCAGCATTTAATCTGCTTTCAAAGTCTGCCATCTTTTGGATCCAGCAAGACTCCAACTCTTTTTGGGTTCTCTCCACGTTCGGTAATAGTGCCATCTTTAGTGTAGTGCAGTGAACTATTGATTATCACTTGAAAAATACAGTGCTCGACCACACAGTGAAAGATTGTGATGTAAAGTTTAGGTTATGCTGAGGGGTGGTGCTAAGTGAGTACTCAGAACTGTTTACAAGCACATATTCAATATGTACCACTCACAATAAGATGTAAAGTATTGATATTAAAACTGAAACTATTAAAAACTAAACTGTAAATAATTTTAAATACACTTTATACTTCGGAAATCAAAAACAGATGTTTACTTGTGCACCTACCCTCGAAAAAAAAAAAAAAAAAAAAAAAAAAAAAAAAAAATTATTTATTATTTATTTATTATTTATTAAAAATTATTTATTAAATTATATTCGGTTTGTCCCTGTAATTTCGGGACTAGAATAGGGCTACGGTATCCCTTGCCTGTCGTAAGAGGCGACTAAAAGGGGGCGTTCGGGGTTGCCGGCGGCAAGAGTGGGAGCTCGAACCGTCCTGGCAAGCAACCCCGGGAAGGACAGCGGCATGTGTAGTCGCAGATAAGCGGGAGGAGCGTAAATTGCTCCCCCCAAGGCAGAGCCCGTCCGGGGCATCACTTTCGGAGGACTCCTGTTGTATTCCATCGAAGATCCCGGAGTTCTCCACCAAGCACTGAGGATGGCCACTGAGGGGTTTTTAGTGTGTCACGTTGTCGGGTAACTTTTGAAGGTTTCCCCCCCGCAAACAAAAAGATAAGGTTATTTTCGATTGTATGCTTACGTAACGCTGTGACATTTACAGCTCATAATTTAGTGATAAAGTGGCGCCGTTCGTATGATACGGTTAATGTGATAATGCATTACTGTGGTCAAAATATGAAGCATAAAACATTTTACTGCAATGTTTTAAAATATCTTTTAAGCAACAATGTTTAGGCATCTTGGTGAATTCTATTCGTGGAGAGCTTTAAGTTAAGACCTAAATATTTGAGCTTTAGAGGCAAGCTTTTATCGCCTTTATCGCCCTTAGGGAATGAAATGCAAAATCCTTTTTTAGCTCAAGGTATTAGAAGGTAGTTTTGTGAAAAATTTGAAGTATATAGAACTGCCGCTGTAACCTGTGAGTTGTTTGTCAGTACTCACTGACACATTTGCGTAGATGACATCGGTCTACCTGCCTGAGATTGGCCACAAATGCGCTAACCCTAAGTTGAAACGTCTCGGATAAATATGTCACCCTCTTCAAACTAGAACACAGTAACGCCTAACAATGCTAGCAGTAGGCAGAAATAGGTGTGACGCTTTCGGAGTCAATATTTATATCCATTATCCTTTTGGAGGTCCCCTCTCATTATTGGCAACTGGTCTTCTACCCTCTTAATCTAATGATCACCTTGTATTCACGAAAAAATTGTTCAATATTACGTATACAAAAATATACTACGAATATAATTTATGTTTTCGTCAATATTATTCGGGTACTTAACGCAAAATGGAATAAAAATCCAGTTAGCAGCGAAAAAGTGTGTTTTCCCAATCACAAGGAAAATAGGCTCCAATTCTATTTACTAGCAATTTAATTTTTCGTAAAATGAAAATCGTCAGTCGCGCGATCGGGTTTTAATTGAAATCGATACTGGATGGCAATTTACGATCTACGTGCGAAGTGGGAGGTCAATTCAATTTTACCCACTCGCTGTACCACGGACGAGTAACGAGGACGGGCCTCAAAAAGGTTCCAGGTTCGATAGATTCTGAAGCAGAGCAAGCAGATTATTTTGAAGGTGGTAGAACCCTTTGTGGTCCGACCCTGGTGGCACCACCGCCACACCTATTTCTGCCTAATAACAGCAGTGTTACGCGCTGCTGTGTTCCGTTTTAGAAGGTGTGGTAAGGGAGACGTACTCTTCCGAGGCGTTTCAGCTTAGTCCTTAGGGGTAGCGGCGCATCTGTGGCCAACCTCAGGTAGGAATATCTAATCCTATCTGAGGTTGATTACGGATGTCCATGGGAGGCAGTAGCCACTTTCCATTAGGTGGACTGCTTGCTCGTCTGCTACTATATTATATAAAAAAAGATCTTTGCTGGACAGATATCTAAATAAATAATCTATACTGTAAGGTTTGCGTGTTAGTGTTGTAGTTTTTGTATCCAACTTTCCACCCCGGGTCTGGGTGTTGTGTATTCCTCTTTGTCTGTCATGGCAGCTACGATGCAGAAATAATCCTAGTAATAATAATCTTTGAGGGTACATATCGTAATTATTATAACTGTAATCAAATAAATGCTTACCGTGTTTAAGAGTTCTATAAGAAAGGAAAATAACTCGAAGGTGTCTAAAAGGTGTCTAACGTGCTATGCCCTTCGTGTCCTAAGAGGAAACCTTTGCCTAACATTGAGACAGAAATAGATTCATGAAAATAGTCGAGACGACTCTGATAATTCAAATAATACACCAAGCTAAAGATCCCAATTGTTATAATAGGAAACAATAATTATACCTTGTTTGACGCCTTCTTACAAATTGACGCCTTATTAAGAATATCTGACTCAGGTACATCAGTAATCCTTTCTGTGTATTGAAAGTGTTGAGTAGGCCCTTCTTTCTCTAGTTGTAAATAGGAATCCAGCATAGTAAACCAATTGTAAATCAGGTATTATGTACACAAGCAATACACGCACAACCATCGTAATCCTTCGCAATGTAGAGGAGACACGTGCCCTACAATGAAACAATGGAATAGATCATGTTCACGGATTACACGCGTTTGTATATACGAATATTGTTCATGTCAGAAAGTAGAGAAAAATAATATGTTGTCTGCCACCGCCTTACTAATCGTATAAATATATCTACGTTGGACCTGATACCAATCGTGGTACCTTTAACAGACATAAAACAGACGCGGGCCGTAGCAGACAAGGTGTTTTGAAAGTGGTAGAACCCTTTGTGGTTCGAATCCGGCGGCACCACCGCAACAACTATTTCTGCCTAATAACAGCAGTGTTAAGCGCTCCTGTGTTTTGGTTTGAAGGGTGTGGTAAGGTAGTCATACTTTTCCGACGCATTCCAGCTTAGTCCTCAGAGGTAGCGGCGCATCTGTGGCCTCAGATAGGAATCTGATATTATCTGGTTTATTACAGATGTCCATTGGCGGCAGTAGCCACTTAACATCAGGTGGACAGCCTGTTCGTCTGCTACTCTTATATAAAACATTTTCTATAATTTGAACAGCCCGTAAAGGGTCACTGCCCGTGTCTGATACGTGAACTGCCTGTATATATAAACGGGACCTTATAGTTTACGTCATTGTAATGGCGAAATAATATCAGATGACACTACCATATTCCTAAGCGAGGGAACATCTTTCATCGCCTGTCGTATCGTAAGCGCCAATAGAATTTTAGACAAGCGTGAAACTCGTGAAAATATTTATACCATTGTCTTTGTTTGAATTCAATTTCGCGTACATAAAAGATGTTTATTTCGGAATTTTCTTCATCACGCAACTTTGACGGGAATTCTGTTGAGTTTCGTCGAAAAAGATGAATTTCTTAGCGATATGAATATCATATCGCTAAGAAATTCATCTGCTGCATCATCATCATCAGCTGCCAATAGGCAGCACGAGCGGTGATAGCCTAATGGTTTGAAATTCGGCCCCTCAGCCTGGCGGCCCGAGGTTCGAATCCCAGGCCTGTGAATTTTCCGAATTGTTTTCAATGATTTTTGAACTCTAACAATCCGCATTTACTTAACTCTGAAAAAAGACACGTGCCCGGAAGTTAGACTAAGACTGGGTTTATGATCAAATAATAATATGAGTAAGTAGTATCACTCTAGTGTCACATAAAGTATCAAATATACGCGCACAAAGCATAATTATATTTACAATTTAAGTAGCGTTAACATATTAAGCCCGCTCCACACTCTCGCGAGAACATCGCGAGAACGCGAGAAAAACCCGATTCGTATAGGCTCCACATTCTCGTTTCTCGTGCTTTTCTCCCGTTCTCGCGAGATTCGCGCGGTCCGAATCGTCAACGACCCGGTGATCTCCGATCGGTTAGAACCTTTGAGTTTGCGGAGGGACATAGGTTCCCTCTGTGTGTTCTACCGGCTTTACAATGGTGGGTGTTCCGAGGAACTATTTGACCTGGTGCCTACGTCACCATTCCTCCATCGCACCACTCGCCGAAGGATGAAGTTCCATCCACACCAACTGGACTCGTGGCGGTCCTCCACGGTTCGGTTTGCACGGACGTTCTTGCCGCGGACGTGTAAGATGTGGAATGAACTTCCTCCTGAGGTATTCCCGGAGCGCTATGACATGGGGCTCTTCAAAAAAGGTGCAAAAAGAGCTCTCATACAAAGCCGGCGATGCATTGGCGACTCCTCTGGTGTTGCAAATGTCCATAGGCGGCGTTGACTACTTTCCATCAGGTAGCACGTCTGCCTAATCGTTAGGTCAAACGATAAAAAAAAAAAAAAAAAAAAAAAAAAAAATTCTCGCGAGAATGTGGAGCGGGCTTTAAACCTTTATAAACCGCGGGGCGAAGCGGTCACGGTCATGGATTAGCGGTCATAACGGTCTGACCCGAACAAAGTTCCAGACTTAATCCCCAACCAGGTAGTTCTGTTTTCTTCTGGGTTCTTATCAGGTATTTTATTTTATAGGTATTTTATCAGCGTAGGTGTCAATGTCACGCATGACATGGTAAAACAGTGCCCTTACCAGGAGTTTTTACGTTTCGACAAATATGACTGTTTTGGTATTTGTTTACGTATGGGCAAATACGTAAACAAATACCAAGACAGTCATATTTGTCAAAACGTAGAAACTCATGGTAAGGGTACAGTATAAATCTCATTTTTGTAACTTCAACTTTCTCTATAATAAACTGAATTTGAAATAAATAAATTAGCTAAAGATACTCCAAAATTAATATAATAAAGTGTTTAAGCAAACAAAAGAGCTTTCGAATTTCATAAAACATTACTCCATCATTGTTCAACTTTCAAAAGTTTCATTAACATGCAAAAAGCTCTACATTGCAAGCTTTTCTTTCTTTTATGTTAAATTTCGCTTAAACATTTCATTAAAACATTAGACCCGTCTTTGTTTTGTGCAAATATAAAGACTCGTATTTCTTTTCATAACGGGAATATAAAATGTTTAGATGTTTTAGATTGCTTCAGTCATCAAGGCAAAAACTGGAATAAGTAAAACATGAAACGGCGCTGCCTAAGTTAAGGTTTGTTTATACTGGTGACCCTTTAAGAACGATTGCTTGGCTAATAACTTCGCACTAAGTTTCCTTGTTTCATGAAGCGAACAAAAGACATGTAATAGCGTATATTATAATAGGTTAGTGGCCACTACAGCCCATAAGCAATGAGCAATCCCGAATAGGATTACAGTATAATATCTGGTACCTGAAGTCGGCAACAGATACGTTTGTAGTTACTATTCCTGAGAACTAAGTTGGCCTAAAACCCCTCGGTGGCCGTCCTCGGCGCTGCGTAGAGGGCTCCGGGATCTCCAAAGGAACGCAACCGGAGTCCGCTTAGCACGTTGCTCCTCCCAGGTGAGCTTGACGGTCACCACACCGTCTGGTGCGTACGACAGTATACAACCACACATACTGTCGTCCTTCCCGGGGCCGTTGGCCGGGCGGTTCGAGCTCCCATTCGTGCCGCCCGCCCGGAAGCCCCCTTTTAGTCGCCTCTTACGACAGGCAGGGAACACCGCGCCGGATGTCCTTACCTACAGCGGCGACGACTCCACCGAGCGGGTTCAGCGCGCTTCAAGTTGGAACCCTAATGTTAAGTTCATGTTTTCTCTTACCATACTCTTTAAACCAGAAGAGGGCAACGCTTGGTAATAATTTAAAAACGTGATACTAATAAAATCGTATAATTTACTTCTTTTTAAACGATCTTTGGCTAAATCAAGCCCGACGTGTCAATACCTTAATTTTTATTTATTTTAATCACTCACTCAATAAATTCGTACTTACTTCAATGATGAACTGTACCTATTTATTCCTTCTAACAGCAATACTAAACGCCACTGTGTTCTATAATGTGAAAAGAAAAGAAATTTTCACGAGGCTTCTTAGCTTCTCGTGGGTAGTAAATACATCTTTAGTCCTCCTAATCTAGGATTCCCATCCGATTTGGGATTCATTAAAGATGGATTACTACTTACCATCGGGTGAACTGCATGGTGGTCTACTTTTAAGTTATAAGAAAAATATAGAGAAATAATGTATTTCTCACGTTATTTCACAAGCAAGTAATTATCTTTTAATGAGCGCAAGACACGGCGCATTAAATCGAACGCCTGATTCCATTAACATTTTGCTTGCTCCACTTAAAATTACCACACAAAATTGTGAACTCAGTCGTAAGAACTCAGACACATCATCCAAATAGACTCAACTTACCAAAAAACTAGTACTTTATAAAAAAAGTGCGTTTATTTCTGTTTCATTGTTTTTTTTTCTTTAATAAGTTTTATTTAACATTTTTATCTTCCAGCAGCATATAACATAAACGGTTTAGATTTTTTTTTATTTTATAGTATTTATTTGGATAATATTTATGGATGTTTCCCTAGGCCTCCCCAAAACGTTTCGAATTTATTTAACGTGTAGTTAACCCTGTGTAAAAACCTTGATTTTATTAATTTTAAAATTTATTGTACTTTCTACTTATATTAATTACAAAAATTAATATTCAAATTATATTGCCTTCTTTAAAATGACATTCTCACCCATAAATAATAATTTAAAAAATAAACTGGTGTTTTAACGATCCGCCAGATTCCATTAAATTCCAGCTACGTTCCACTTAAATCACTTTCATACAAAATTGAGAACTCAGTCGTAAGTACTCAGACACACGAGGGTCCAATTAGACTCCGCCACGCTGTAATTGAGCGCAAATGTGTACCGGTGTCGGAAAAACTGAAAATCTACTCGCCTTATGAAGAACGCTTAGTGTTATTTTTTTTTAATACAAATTTTTTTTAATTCAATGAGTGTTAAATGGTCACTGCCTTAGATAGGCCTTATATATAATATAGAGAGTAGTAGTAATAGGTAGAGTGGAAGACGCGTATGCAGTCCATATACGTGGTAAGTGGATACTACCGCCCATACATATCTGTAAGATAACCCCAGATTAGATTAGATTCCTACCTGAGGTCGGTCACAGTAACCTCATAGAACCTAGCTAGAACTCCTCAAAAAAAACATAAAATAACTAATAACTATAGATATTATCTACAATTCCATAATATTAAAACCTAAATTTACCAAATTCATAAATCAATTCGAACCCGCAGCACATTGGAAGCCATTTACACCACGAAGCCAACATTGAAACAATCATTTTCACATTAAATTAAAATTCAGATCTTCAACACGACACGAGAGCAATTAGTGACTGCAGTCGCGCTGAAATTAAGCTGAAATGGCTGGAACCTGAAAAATTACTAACTTGTAAACAAAGCTTGCAAATTTTTAAAACTAACTTTTTATTCTTGTTATTTAATGTTTATTAATTTTACTAAATTTATTTATCTATACTAATATGACAAAGAGGAAAGGTTTGTTTGTTTGTTTGTATTGAATAGGCTCCTAAGCTACTGGACCGATTTGAAAAAATCTTTTACCATTAGAATCCTTGAATATCCGCGATGAGTATAGGCTATAGAATATTTCGAAAAGTGTTAGGGATCCGTATGAAAACTTCGACATTGTATTCAAATGTCGCGACGGGTCTCTAGTTGATGAAATATCTACATTACATTTTGTATTTACAAATCCATACATAATTTTCTTTCAAATAAGATTTTATAAAACAAAAATGTTTTTTTCATTAAATAAACCCTGTCATTTTAATAGTAATTTAGTCCTAAAGGAGTACAAAACGTGACAAAAATAGGACTATAACCTCAGTCACCTATATTTAATTTTAAACTAAACTTTGATGAAAAACTTTGGGATAACTAAATTAAAAAGTTACAGACGTAAAGACATTGGAGCTCTAAATATTACGGTTCCATTTTTTCTCTTAAAGTACCCTACCCCTAAGTCGGTACCCTAACTATTTTAATTTTATAATTTATTTTTAATTTTTAATATTTATCACCATCGCAACTACAGAAATTAAAATATTATGAAAATTTTAACCGTCTACCTATTACGGTAGAAAAGATAAAGCGAAAAGCATCGAAGAATAGTGGTTTCACATATGCCGAGTGGCAGGCCCTTTTTATTTTCAAGCTTTTTTATTATTAATATTTGTTGTTATAGCGGCCACTTTTATACGTACTCTATAAAAAATTCAAGCGTCTATCATATAGCGGTTCAAGAGATTGGACAAAAGGACAGACAGCAGAGGCTTAGTAATAGATTTTGGATTTTACCCTTTGGATACGGAACCCTAAAAAATAAATGATATTTCCAGCGAACAACCAGTAAAAACCGTTGTAAAATACATTATATACATTGTAAATACAGTTTGAATATTTGGATTAATTTGCGCTCTTGCGATATCAAATATTTTTGGAACCAGGTTCCTTATCACGATCGTATATCTTTTTTCAATATATATTATCAATTATTAGCACATTTTTATGAATATTCCTTAATTTATATTATTGTTTTAGGCCGTCAATTAAAAAAGTGTAAGAAACTCTGTTACCGTTGCTCACAACACCTCACACTTTTTTGTATATCTCAATTCGCTTTTATAGAATAATTTTCTAAATATGTGTACACCATATACACATAAAAAAATACATAGGCATACAAATGGGAAGCATAACTGTTTCAGCTTTGTAAAAAATAACGCATACTTCAGCTAGTGCTGAAAACACCCAAAAAAGTGATAGCTTATGAAATATGTAGGTTTATGAGTGAAATTTTCTTTAACCGTACGACGATTTACATCACAAATACGGTAACTTTCATTCCACGTCACAATTTGCTTAATGTAAACATAAATTATTCATTCAGTCCTAAATAAATTCAGCTTTAAGAAATTTTTCTTCCAGTTTATCCATAGTTCTTAAATAAAATCTAGGCTCAAGTTATAGAGGGTTCTTACCCTAGAAACGCGTCGATCCTCAAAGCCTTTTCGCGAAAAAAATTAACATATAAATTACAGATTATCTAAGTATAAAGAGAATATCTAAAAAGTGTCTGAGTATGAAAAATCGTGTAACAAATGTTAGGGCGTCTTTTTATAATATCGTTGTAAAAAACGACTAAATAACCTCCCTATAAGATTAGATTACTAACTGAAGTTGGCAACAGAAGTGTTGCTACCCCTGGGGGCCTAAGTTGGAAAGCCTCAGATAAGTATATCTCCCCTATAAGCACCCTTCAAACATTGGCGGTGGTGCCGCCGGAGTCGAACCACAGAGGATTCTACGACCTAAACATTCATGCTTTTAATATTACTAGTTCATTAATGATAATTTCAACTGTTATTTGCACCCTACCTCTTATTCTATTTCTTGTTACTTTAACTTCGCACCTGTAGGTTACCTGGAAGAGATCGCTGATTAGCGATAAGGTCGCCTATTGTATTTTTAAAATTATAATTTTCCTTGTGTATATTTCTTTTATGGGTACAATAAAGCATATTATTATTATTATTAATTTCGCGTAGAAAGAACTTATATTTATAGCCGTTGGATATTATTAACACTGTTACACGCTTTTAATTTTAAATATTTGCTGTTTATTAATTTAAATAATACGCCCACTACACACTATGTTATAAATTCACAAGCAAAATTTTAGTGTTTTTCACAGAGCACAGGTCTCTCCTCACTTCTGGAGCATATATGGAGCATATTCCACCACACATCCCCAATGTCTGTTGTACATGTATTTCGTAAAAATAAATATTTTTTTTAAACTTGTCATTTCCATCATCAGTTTCCATAACACATTTAGATCCAAATAAATCATCTAAACGCTGAAGCTGAAAATACTCTCTTTAATATTCGAATGTCTCCCCGAGGAATTACAGTTACAGATTGCCTAGTTATCCCTAAATCCGTTAGATATCCCGAATCGTCGCTTTCAGACTAACAAACAACTGAATTTATTTTTATTGGATGTATCTGTTCGGTGTTCGCTTACAAAAACTTTTTTATTGTACAAATGGCACAAGAGCATGTAGTCCATCTGATTGTAAGTGGCTATTGCCACCCATATACATCTATAACCAACCTGAAATAAGATAACGGTCCTCCCTGATATCGGTCGCAGATGCCTCTCCTGAGGACAGGAAAACCTTGGATTAATATGTCTCCGTTACTACACCCAAAAAGTAACGATGGTGCCCCCGGAGTCAAACCAAAAAGGGTTCTACCACGATATCAAATAGTACGTAAATCAAGAAAAAAATATTTTACGATAATTTATATTTAAAATAAACACAATTATTTGCCTAACTTAAATAACACTTTCTATGAAAAATCCTCATCTCGAAGCTGCAATATTAGAGTGTTTTCTTCAGGAACCCTTACAAATTGCCTAGTTATCCCTGAATCTGTTAGATTCCCGAGTTTCGCGCCCCTTGAGACTACTAAACGATCCAATTGAATAAACGGTTTATTGTAAAATTGGAATAAAGTCCCTTTTTTATTCAAAAGAAATATCTTGTTCGAGTGGCTTATACGAATCCCAAAATTAGATATGGGATACGTATGCTCTGTTGTTTAAGAAATGCTGTGTAATTTCCGATTAATGACATTTTTAACCGACTTCAAAAAAGGAGGTTACTCAATTCGACCGTATATATGCTTTTTTTTCTCATATTGGACACGCTGTATACCCCATTATCCAACGAAATATATTGAGCGCCGACTTCTGAACTATGTAGTAAGCCAACATTTATTTGAATATTTTTTTACTTTGTAGTGACATAGAAGTCGGTTTTATTTTTTTGATAATTTTTTTTTAGTACCCTAAATAACCCTAAACACTTGAATCATTTTCGTTAGCATAATTAAAGCTCAGTAGATATAAGTAAATTAAAAAGACAGCAATGCAAATATGACAGTGATGATAGGTAAGCGGATTCGCTTTATAAAGGCCTTCCAACTTAGTCCTTCGAGCTATAGGTAAATGCATCTGTTATCGATTTAAAATAGGACTGCTGTTCTAATTGAGGTCAGTTCTTGGGTGACAATGACCACATAATATCAGGTAAACGCATGCTTTTCTGCTGATACCTTTAAAAATATACAGGCATCTAAAACTCTTCAAAGATTCTTTGTAACTTCTCAGAAAAGTTTCCCGGTCACAAGCAATCTTTCATCATTATTATCATTGAGGAAATAACCATTGATATAACCTTTCTATAACCACTTAATCTATTATTTTTCAATGGTACATGCGTATTAACTATTACTTGCTACAACAACGTAAGGAAACCTATAGGCCTGAGAGATCTTAAAACAGTCCTCACATGTGGGTCAATTGAGGCACTTCATTTTGCACTTGGCCAGCACGGTGGGCAATGGCCTTAGACCCATATCACTCTGTAAGAAGATCCGTGCTAATGTAGGACAATAATAGTTTAACAACTATCCACCATTTTTTTTTTTATATAATATAGGAGTAGCAGACGAGCATGCAGTCCACCTGATGGTAAGTGGCTACTGCCACCCATGGACATCTGTAATCAACCTCAGATAAGATTAGATATTCCTACCTGAGGTCGGCCACAGATGCGCCGCTACCCTGAGGACTAAGCTGGAACGCCTCAGAAAAGTCTGTGTCCCTTACCACACCCTTCAAAACGGAACACAGCAGCGCCTAACACTGCTGTTATTAGGTAGAAATAGGTGTGGCGGTGGTGCCGCCAGAGTCGAACCACAAAGGGTTCTACCACCTTAATTATTATTTGCATTTCTGTTAACAACATAAATAATAAGGTTTCTACGTCGAGTTTGTTTGAAGATTTAAGTACCTACACAAAAGGGATGGTCCCTTAATTTTATTGCACTCTAAATATAATTTTCATATCACGTCTAGACCTACTCTGAATTCAACGACAGGATCTTTTATAGTGTTTATAAATTGCCTATTTTAATAATTTCTGCTTCCTTTGATATCTTAAGGCGTCCTGAGACTTTTTAACGATCTTATTGAATTAATGCGACCGTTTCCTACAAAATTATACAATATTGTTCCCAGAAGGTAATTCTTTCGTATTTTTGGGAATCTTAACATCACGAAATATTTTCTTTTTAACAATATATAATTAGTTAAATAATAAATGGAATAAGAAACGTTACTTAGCCTTATTAGTAGTTCCTTTTTAATATTATACAGCTCTCGACTAAATACGTAAGAGAATTATATTTGGTACTCTCTCTCCTCTCCTCGTCCAAGGTTCGAATGCCAGCCACTCATCTATGTGAGATTTTAGAAGGTATGTGCGTATTAGAAGTGAATCATCACTTTCTTTAACAGAGAAGGAAAATATACTCGTAAGGAAACTTACACTACTGTGAGTGTTACAAAAATCTGAAAGATGTCAATCTGCACTTGGTCAGCGCAACAGTATATGGCCTAAAGATCTAGCACACTGAGTGAAGACCCGTGCCCAATAGTCGGATAGCAAGGATTGATGAAGACAGAAGAATTGCTCGTTAAAATGTAAGTTTCCTACAATTCTTCGTCGCAATAACACCATAGTTTAGTGTCACCCTTTTCCACACTAAAAATAAACTTCTATTTTTCGTTCCAACCGAATAAAGCCTATGGTTCATTATAAAGTTGAGATGGGATCTCTATAGAACAAAGTTTGTTCGAAAGGTTATTTTATCTTGGGATGTCCCACAGGAGTCTACACAAATTGCCTGGTTATTCCAATCTGCTACTTCCCCGGATCGCGTCTTTAGAGACTGCGCGATCGGATTGGAACACCAGAAGCGTTTAATATCACATTGTTGTTTAATATCACATTATCGTTTAATATCATAGCTGTTTAATACATAAGACGATATTTTTTCATTGAGATTTTTTAATTATAAATTTAAAAAATATGAAACGATATATTATTACATTTATATGCACTATATAAAATAATAAAATTATTGAAATAATTAATTCATAGTTTTACGGTGTGTTTTTTTTAACTTTAAAAAAATGATTACCTATTAAGTTTTTATGAGCATGGTATTTTGACTTGCAATGTCTTTGTAATATTCGCGAAGTAAAAAGTCATGTTAAAAAGTTGAACGTATATTATTTATAAAAAATAAAGAATCTCAAAAAATATCTATATAATGTATAAAACGCAGTTTTTGTTAAAAAGGTTATTTTATCTTGGAATGTCCCACGGGAGTCTACAAATTGCCTGGTTATTCTAATCTGCTACTTCCCCGGATCGCGTCTTTAGAGACTGAGCGATCGGATTGAAAAGTAATCGTTTAATATCACATTTACCCGATATCACAATTATCCCGTTATCCAATATTTTTCCTTAATATTTTAATTATTGTTCTTAAGTTTACATAGTTGAATCATTAAATAATTGAAATAGTTATTACATCGGGTTTTTAACTGTAAAATGGAAAGGTTTCTGATTAAATTTTATAACATATTTTGAAGTGCGTGCCTTTACAATATTTGTGAAGAAGTCGTGTCGTAGAGTTGAACGTACGTTAATAATACATAATAGAAAATTACACTAATCTCAGAAAAAATATTAATATCAATATGAATAAAAGTTTTTTTTTCGAAAGGTTATTTTTATTTTATCTTGGCATGTCCCACAGGAGTCTACAAATTGCCTGGTTATTCCAATCTGCTACTTCCCCGGATAGTCTTTAGAGACAGCGATGGGATTAGAACAACGGAAGCGTTTAATATCACATTATAGTGCATTATCTGAGATAATTTTATTTGCACCACTATGATATCGATATCAAATGAGATTCATGAGAGAAGCGTACAAAATTCTGTTTTCGATACCGTACTCAAAAGGTTGTTGATAAAAACATATTTTAATATGAAATTATTTACTTTAAATAAACTAAAAACGTGTCGGTTTTAGTGTGTTTAGATCTGTAATAAAATATTTATTATCATTTAAATATTTTGTTGTTCGCTTACCTTCATAGGATTTTTAATAGAAACACTAATTTCAATAAATATTTTTCTTTTATAATCATTAATTTACGCTCTTTTAAATACTTCCGTCGTCCGGAATTAATTAACATTGAAAGGGATAAAATAATACACACACATAAAGATAGTGCCTTTATTCATACAGATTCTATACAGACTCCGCCAATACATACAAAACATCAACAATTTCGGAACGAAACCATAATGACACATACCTAGGAGTTACAACTATCAAGCCATAACAATAAGTGACGAGTCTTTGAATAACTGCTTCGAGAAATCCTAAATTGTATACAATTACTGATCAAATAAAAGGATCATTGAAATTAATGTGTTTTCAGGTGGTAAAACTTATTGTAGCGATAGCTCTTCTTATGTTAAAATTGATTTCAGTGGCAAAAAGGACTTTATTTGCAGTTGTGGATAACATGGAATGTAAAGTCCCCAGATATGCTACTTTTAGGATAGGCTATTGGTTATTTAGCTGTTTTTCACTATTGAGCGCTGGTCACAGCTTGAACGCTCTACGCAGCAACTGAACGCAAAAATCTATATGCAGCATTAACGTAGTCGCGAAAACGTTCGTTTTCGATAACGCGACCGAACGCAGCAAGTCGCCAGAATGTGTTGCAATTGCCAAAACGTCGATACTAATGATGATAAAAGTAACACGTCTACTAAGGTCATAATGTATCCCAGTAAGCTATTTGAAGCACATAAATCAATTGGAACGAGTACAGATCTTCTGACGCTAAGTCCTCAGTACCACCCATATCATTTGTCAGTCATATCTATTGTAAAAATAGAATTAAAGTATTAGCTGAAGTCCACAAAAGACTACGCCTGATATCTAAGCTAGAACGCATCAATTGTATCTGCGTTATAACACTTTTCAAACCATAATAGCAGCTTAACACTGCTGTTATTAAACAGAAAAGTGCCACAAAAGGTTCTACCACCAAATAAAAACACCGCGTTTTCGACATATCAAAAGATCTCGCTTTGGCTTTCAAAGAAATCTCATTTCCCGTGCAACCACCATAAAACGAAGCAGTTATTCAAAGTATTATTCACAATAGGTACATAATTGACGTACAATCGTGATAAAGAAAGGCAGTGACAGATGTGCGGAAGAAATTAATAAATAGCCACCATTTTGTGGTAGATACATACTGGGCTTACGTACCTCGTTTTCTGTTGTTAAATATATCAGGACTGCCGAAAATCAATCAAAAATTTGTTTGCTGCAGAATAACAGTTATTCATTAAAGAAATTTTAAATACTAACTAACAAAATAATTTCGATCATTTTCTCAAAGAGAAAGACGAAACACATTTTTTTGATTAGCATTTAAGATTTGGCTTTAATAAATTACTGTTTTTCGCCAGCAAAAAGTATTTTGATTACTTTTCAATCACCTATATACACCCGTTATTAATTATTATTAATGACGGGATTCATTAATCTATCCATTTTTTCTACCAAAGTTCTAAATATAAAGAAAATGTAGTCGATATTTAGAGGTCAAAACAATGGATAGATTATTAATAACAGGCGATAGACAATTATAACATCGTTGTGCGTTAGCAAAACTGGTTGTAAAATTCAAAATGTGCTACACATCGAAGTCGTTATTTAAAAACATGGCAAAATTTTAATTGATTAAAAGCTTTTGTTTGACTGTACACGTTTTAAGCAATAGTATAAAATTATAATAATAAACATCAAGTTAATATTTTCCAAAACTAGAAAGAAAATTAGAAGTAATTGGTAGTGGCATTATTATACGCGCATTAATATTATTTTAAAACTTTCAATAAAGCGGCATTTCTATTTACCTCTCGCTCATACTCTATAGTGTGTGAGCGAGAAAGGTATATAAGATAGCGTAGCGCAGCATAGCATAGCATACGTAAGCCCAGTCTGCCTCCAGCGTTACCGAGTATTGAATATCAGTCCTTACTTAACACCTAATAGGGTCGCCTACTTTAAACGATTAGAGGTCACTGAACTATGATACGATGAATCTAGATGAGGTATCTAATTAACAAATAAATAGGGTAACATAAGGCCTAAGGCCGCTGAGACACTAAACACATGTTAGGTACTAAGCAGTACGGTGCTTAGTGTATCGTCAGCCGAATTCGAACTCGATTCGAGATTACACACTGAATTTATTTATAGCTCTTATAATATATTAAAGTTGACATTACGTTCCTAGTACATAAATAAATTATAAATTAATCTTCATAAATAAAATATACATCTTTATAAATAAAAAATACAAAAGAGAAGCATTTAATTTTATAATTTTAAAACGAGTTTCTCGAACGATGCGAGCGAGAAAATCGTGCAATTACAAAAGCGCATTTAATGCATTGTTTGTGACTTGCGAATAAAAATGGCTCATGTTCGAGAAACTCGTTAATTACCACCGAAATTGACATGCGAATGTCGTTTGTTATGTTGTATCCATGTTAACTAAACAATAATTAAAACCGACATCTAATCAGACAGACAAAATTGTCTTAAATAATTTATTATGCAGTCGGTAATAATATACAATTTATTGTTTTTACTCATGAAAGATTGATATTGCAAAATTTCTTCGTAGTCGACGTTATTAAATTTCGATCCCCGAAAGTTGGAAAATGGATAGATTGGTTATTAATAACGGACATTAGCGGACCTTTTAACATATTTATCCACACTGTTTCAATACTAAACAAAAAATATTTTATTTCTAGGCCTTTCTTTCAACTATATTCGACTTTAAACAGTATTTACTAAAGAGAAATCTATAGAGAAGCAATAATTCCATTTATTCAATATTTGCTTCACAATACTTTCAAAAATATGATATCAAAATACATCAAAAATACCTGAAACAAAGCTAAGCCGATAAGCCATCAAAATGTCCGATGAAATTTTTAACCCTTTCGCGTTCCACATGATTTGTCGGGACAAAAGGACCGAACGGTACGGTACGGGCCGATACACCTCTTTTATTCGAATGGCCGTCTGGTATGCATAAGACTTCATACACATATTAAAACGTGTGCTCGTATTGTCATAGAGCAGGTTTATTATATATAAGCTAATTAAGTGATACAAATGATAAGAAAATCTCATAGGTCCGAGTATTGAATTTCTGACTTTTAACTTTTTGAAGCCTAACGAACGTTGAACGTGTTGCCTATTTTGACAAAAGGATAATTATTTATGATTGTATAAATTATTTCTCAAGTCTCAAGTTTGTAAACTCTACAAATTCGGATTCGGAGGATATAGTAGAACAGAAATCTAACAATGGGATAGTATAGATGAAGAAATGGTTATTAAAGTTTCTTAATATCTCTAATACATGATCGCAGTCATTTTACTCGTATTACTTAAGCAAAAGAATTACGTACCATTAATAGGAAAAAGCGTGCATTAAAAAAACAAATAGACAACAAATATCACATGCATCAATACCGAACATGGAGAATGTACCATAGTTTTATTTTCCTTCCCTCGTACGATTTAAAAATGCACTGGATTAGTCACCGGTTGTCGTACGTCATTAAAAACTGACGCTTCGCTTTCCTTTTTGACTATTGGAAAACCAACTTGAATCCCGCATCAAAGCTGACCAAACAAGTGGAACGTTCCCTCTGGATGTGTAATCGGATGGACGGAGACTATTTCGCTATTTCTCTCCAAATTCTGTTTTAGATGTTACAAAACCATTGACATCCCGTAGACGTTCCAATTTACTAGTTCTCATCTGTAAATCCCGTTGTATTTGGTCTAGGAAATGAAAAGGATCATTTGGAGGATATTTATCAAAAAACAAATGTTTATGTGTAGTTGACCGAAATCAAAATTGGGACGTTTTTTCAAGCCAGACTGTCACGGTATTAGAAGAGTCGTCATAAAATAAAATAACGTTGAAAATACCAAAAGTTATAAAGTTATTATTATATGAATTTACGAAAAATCTATACAGAAAATCTACTGAAGAATTTGCCGCTGTTAATCAATTACAACCGACCATTAATCAAACAGAAAAACCGCGCACAAATGACGCGCTTTCAAATCATCAAAGGCTTTGCCATTCAAACATTGTTTACAATTTAACCCCGTTTTCATATACATGCATACAAATTAGATTACCATACGAGGTATCGACCAAACTTTCTGCGGTTTCATTCCAAAATTTAAGCGAAAAGATAAAAAATGTTCGCCTCAGCTCAGAGTCTAACGGGCTTCCTGTTTATTTATTAATTGCACTCTTTGTTGACTTAAAATGAACACGACTCATCGGCTTCTAAATTCTTCATTCCATTTTATTCTTATGAAGACCTCCTTTAGATTTCAAACCTAAATCTAGCAATGAGTAGATAGCAAATGGTCATCGTTTCTTGCATAAAGGCAGAACAGAAGTCCCACCCAGAGTCAGAAGATCAGAAGATGGGTTGCTACCAAGTTAAAGGATGATACGGCATACGCCTAGATAAATTGAATTTGTCTAAATCAACTTTTATCTATCATATGTATTCTACAATATATACATACAGACAGAATACAAGAGCGTTGAATGACTGTTAAAAGACATATGAAGGACATTTGAATGAGTTCTACGACCTTTAATCTCTTACCTGAGGGCTTGCCAATATTGCGGGCGGGAGTTATTTATGCTACATATCATTGGAACGTGGCTTCAGAAAGGATATGACAAATAATTTAAATAACACACGTTAAAGCAATTACCATTCGGTATTCACGTAAAAGGAAAATAACCAGGCCATAATCTTATCAATCAAACCCCAATCTAAATATACTTAACGTTACGAGTGATGATATGATGCATTTTGATATCATATGTCGACATTGATTATTTAATCATTACCCATTTCAACATACACTTCTTGATTACTTTTAAACAAAATATTTTTCATAGAAATGCTTAAAATAAGACCAAGTAAAGTCTTTGCACCGCTTGAAAGAGCTCTTCGGGGTCCTTAACACTTTTCTATGAACGACGAATTCTGAATATGTTCTCTTCAAAGCATTCAAAATTCGTCAAACGTCGTACTCCTTCAACTTAGAAAATTACAAAAATGAGCGTAAACTTACTCGTAGACTTTGAGCATAAAGGTCCATATTTTAAAGATTTAAAAAATGTACAAGTTAAGTAGATTTTGGAAGTTGTAGGAGAAGAAGAAGATTTGGAAGTTGACTAACATCTTGTAGGCGATGATGTAAGTCTAAATGCTTTAGAATCCAGTAGATGATGAAAGTCCAGGCGCTTGAAATTTCTGAGCATTTAAGATTTTTTTCGTACAAAAAGCTTTAAAATGTTAAAGATGAGGCCAGTAGTCTAGTTGAGCATGATGTTTCCAAATATATCCAGTGTGCAATCTCCCCCAGGCGACTAGACAGCGTTGCCAGCGCTGTGGACGCCGTTCACACTCAGCGGGATGGTGTTGAATTCATCCTCCAGGTCCTCGGTTTTCCTGTGGAAGAATGTTCCGGTTTAGATTAAAATTATTCAAAGACATCACCAAATATAATAGACGAAACATAACAATGTTCCTCAATAAAGTTCTGGGATAGTTCATTCATAATACAATTATGTTAACCACTATGTATAGACACGATAAACAAGTAAATCCCAATTATTATTATTTTATTTATCAATCTAAATATGAAAAACATAAACTACAATCAAAGTACGTAAATAAAATTAGTATAAGGGTATTATTTATTACTTTTATGAATACTCTTCATTTGAATAGGTAAAATTACACAGAAATAAAAATTAAAAAACAAAACAATTTGCAAAAAATTCGTCCATTAACTTCCATTCGTCCATCATCCGGAGAAATAAAAATAAAGTCCCAAATAGAAAAATCTGATAAGTTATAACGACATCAAAGGCAAATCACATTAATGGGATCCGGAATAATCTTGCCAAAACAGGCCGTGACGTCACAGCGCGGGCGTCTTTCATCAACAAATTTATGAAATAACGAGATCCCTCAAATTATAATTTGCGGTAATGAAATGAAGACGCTTTGAATTTAATCTGCTTAGAGAATCCTTTCGAACCCGAGACGTAATTAACTAAACCAGGGCTGGCGACGCCACCTGTGGTTTTCATAATGATACGGCGCAAGTGGGGAGATTGATTAAAAACTTAAATAGTTGGTCTTAACGTACTCGCTTCATTAAGCCGTTAGAGCTTAATTGAGGACAGTGTTCAAGCTGTTGCAGGTGAACCATACTGTCCAAATAGATGACTACGATATGCAGCAGATGCACAAGATAAATAAATATCATATAATTTGTGATTCTTGATATTATAGAACCTTGAATGCGTCAGGTGGACCTACCGAGTAGTGGTCGCTGCCGCACAATTGCCATAATCGATTTCAGATTTAATAAAAAATGAGAGTTAAGCCCTGCATGCGACACTTGCAGTCGTTAGAACACAGCAGCAGAGTTCGGTGGTGGGGTTTCACAGCGAAATAATAAAGTTGTTAACTTTTGAAAGGACTCAAACGTTACAGGACAATGTCTCGAGGACTCAAGGACACTCTTTCATCATGTAATTCTCACTTAAAATCAGATGAACTGCGTTTTCTACTTTTGTTAAGGCTATATACAATTCCTGATCTTTGAATTGGCTCATCGGCAAACAAGTTCAAACAGCGCAGACATCGTGCATCCACTTAACGTCTGAACGCTCGCTACGTCTATATAAAAAGCGATAGAAATCTCGGATATTTGAAAGCCTCGCAGAATATTCCAAAACAGCGATATAAGTAGGTCAAAGGTGTGCCAATATTAGCTGCAAACAAGACGTGAACGCTCAATCTAACGCGATATGCACAGAACACACAAGTTTGATTGCCGATGGAACGAGTGTTTCATATTGTTCTATATTTAGAAGTGATTTTTATAAGCATGAAGAAGCAAAGGAGCATGCAGTCCGTAAGGTAGGGTAAGGTAAGGTCATTGCTGCTCTCTCCACTGTATTTGAAACTGGGGATCTACTTGAAGCTAATCAGACAAGCATTGCCATTCCTGAGGACTAAGAAGGCCGCCTGTTGTATGAATCAGCCGGTATTAACATTTTTTTACGTTGCAGTGTAGTAAAGCAGTCGCTTCACTCAAAAAAAAGGTTTAGGAGTGGTACTTCTTCCATCAAACATATTGGTCCTACCACCCAAAGAACTAAAGCCAAGTATCTAAATACAACTAAGTTCTCCTGCCTGATCAGGAATCGAATCTGGAACCCGAACATACTATTATGGTGCTTATAATTTAAAATTCACGTCATAATTATTTAAGTCACTATTTTACAAATAATAATTTCACGTAAACTGAAATTACATTCGGACCAAATAATTCGTTTAATGTTCACAATTAAATTATTACTTTAATTTCAATGCAATTATTCGGTCGCTTTTTCAATTTCATTGTTTTAAATTCGGTCATTATATTCAGTTCCACAATGTTGAATGAAACTTTTCTCCGAGTTATGGAAAGGCCCATGTTCAGTAGTTGGACATGACTCCCAGCAGTGGGCTCTTAAAAGGGTTACAGCAAGGTCACTATTTGTATATAGGACGAATTGGTCAGCCCTACGAGTTTCAAAACTAAGACTAATCTTAAATCTTTGCAAGACGGACCGGACTAAGCAACAACTTGGATATTCTGAATTAAGTTAAAGGCCGCCGTTGCTTATCAACATCCGACTTACAGAAACTTTAACTTTACAACTACAAAGATATCCTTCAACCTTATCTCTTCTGTATCTTATTCAATAATCTTTATAAAAAGAAAAATACGGATTTAGATTAGATTTCAAGATAACTGTAATTTTAAAGTTTAAATTATTATAAAATTCGATTACTTTTTCAATTACCTATTTCTTTTTTGAATTTATTTTAATAACTAGTGTCCGAGGGAAAGCTTCGGTTATAACCATTGGAAAAAAATAACTTCGGCTAAACCTTCGGGTTCGGCCAAAATAGACGCAAGTTATGACGGAGGCCGAAGATTTCTAGAAAACCCCAAAATTTAAATAACTGTTACTAACAATGAAACGAACTTAGCGGAAATCGACCTTCGATCGGTCATTACCTTTCGGACGGTTTCCTCACGATGTTTCCTTCAACGTTTAAGCAAGTGATAATTAATTTCTAATACGCACATAATTTAGAAAAATCAGCCCGGGATTTGAACCTAGGACCCTTCGACCGAGGGGCAGTGTTTCTTAACCACTAGGCTATCACTGGTACTAATACCTACTAATGTATTATTTATAAACCTTTTTTAAACAACTAAATAGGTTCAGAAGTCGGAAGTCGTCTAGTCTCAGAAGAGTAGTAGTATACATTTTACTTCAATATGTACCAACAGTACAATACAATACTACATAGTAACAAAATAAATACAGCACAAAAACTAAGCATAGGTATGCAACATATTGTTCCCGTGTACTAGAAAAAATATTTAGATAACTAGAAAATTACGTACTACAATTAGGAAAAAAACATAGTAATGTCTAGTACAAGACATGTACACAAACACCCAGACCCAGATGATCGAAATCCTCTGCACAACGAACCAATGTATATTTTTTTTTATTATATAGGAGTAGCAGACGAGCATGCAGTTCACCTGATGGTAAGTGGCTACTGCCGCCCATGGACATCTGTGATCAACCACAGATAGGATTAGATATTTCTACCTTAGGTTGGCCACAGATGCGCCGCTACCCCTGAGGACTAAGCTGGAACGCCTCGGAAAAGTATGTCTCCCTTACCACACCATTCAAAACGAAACACAGCAGCGCCTAACACTGCTGTTATAAGACAGAAATAGGTGTGGCGATGGTGCCGCCGGAGTCAAACCACAAAGGGTCCTACCACCTTCATTACGTTAGAAAGGTTTATCTATTAAGAAATAATGGCATTTTGGATTGCAACCTTTTTGAACCAATTAAATATAAAACTTTACTTACGACAAACAATTACTTTACTTTTAACGACCAACTAAAAGTTGTTTGTTGCTAAAAACATTATTTCGTCTAACTAGATATTATTATATGTCTCTGTACCTGATACTTCCAGATTCTTTTTGCTAACGAAAGTTTTGGTTTTCGGGATCATCTTTCCTGTCTCCCAATCACTAATGGATCCCCGATCTACAAGGCAATTAGTTGATACAAAGAAAAGTTGCGTAAAATGTATAAAGTTTTAAAGGTTAAAAAGTTTATTAAGGGACCAGAAAGTGATTGATGGATTAAAAGAATTGGCGAGTGTTTTGCAAAAAGCTAACGAGCGTGCAGTCCATTTTTTTATGATATTCGGCCTGTAAGTACTGAATATATATGATACTAGCTGAACCGCAAACGTTGTGTTGCCATATAAATAAAAAAATGTTAACGGTGAACAACCCTTATCACTTAGAGGTATGAAAAATAGATAGTAGACGATTCTCAGACCTACCGAATATACATATAAAATTTGGTGAAAATCGGTAAAGCCGCGTCGGAGGAGTACGGTAACTAACATTGTGACACGAGAATTTTATATTTAAGATGAATACGTACTTGTTATGAACGGGTGGGTGTGAATATTTATATGTTAACACATATCATAATGTAACTAAGATGGTAAACGCATGTTTACCAACTTAGTCCTCAGAAGTGAGAACACATATGATCGACTTTAATTAGAACCGTTGAGCTATATGGAGCTGTTTATTTAGAATAATTTAGATTGATCAACGTAGACTACATGGCCATTTGCTACTTCAATTTTATAAAAATACTCGCTGACCCGGCAAACGTTGTGTTGCCATATAAATAAAAAACTGTTAAGTGTGAACAACTTAGGGTTATGAAAAATAGATAGTAGCCGATTCTCAGACCTACTGAATATGCATATAAAATTTGGTCAAAATCGGTAACCCGTTTCGGAGGAGTACGATAACTAACATTGTGACACGAGAATTTTATATATAAAAATATATATGCAGTTAGCCTAATACGTATGTATTAATCCGCTCTACAGGATTACAGTGCTACAGTAAAGTCGGTTACAGACAGAGCTATCCTCGAGGACGAAGCTATAACGCCGTACTTACATCGTTTCTGTATCATACATTTTTAGAACAGGACAGCATTAGATAGAAGTATGTTTTACTAAGAGTTCATCAAAATATTCAAGTAAGTAATTCAAGAGCCATAAAATAGTTGAATGGGAAAATATATTTCATTTCATCTTCCATTTATTTTATGAAAAAATGTCGTTTGTAAAATCGGATGGCTTCGACAGTAGTCGCGGATTCACAAAAGCTTTGTAGGATTTATATATTTGAAATATGTGAATCAAGTTTGACTTTATTTCGTTGCTATAAAATGCGATATCATTTTACTAACAGGTTTTATTTTTGACTTAAAGTCATACTGTATTTATTTTTAAAAAGGATTGTTATTATACAAGACTCATCTAAAGAAATCGACAAAGTAATTATGAGAAGGCTATTCTACCGACACTTAAATATCTACCTGAACGAAGATCGTATCTGGAACCCTTACAGCATTTGAATACCCCAGTGAGAAAACCAAAATAAAAGCCACAGATGCCAGAAAACAAAAATAAATCACCTCACTGCTAATCCTTCTGCTTTAAATCCAAAATTATACCTACTCCTATAACAGCTATAATTATATCCTCAATGAATAATAATGTCAAAGATTATTCAGGCTTAGGAGATTATGTTAATTTAGCGTTGATAATTTACAGTATATTATAAAAATATGTAAATATACTTTATGAAATTTAATTGTAGCTTAAACTGTGACTAAACACACTTAAAGATATCCCGATGTTGATTATTTTTTAACCGGTATTGATAATGTGTAAGAGATGGCAATATCATTCACCCTTTTGTAATAAATTCCCTACCAAAGGTAGGAATAAAAAATAGAAGTGTAAGGGTCGCAAACATTATTTAAAATACGAGTATGCCAATGTAAGTTGTAAACTATTACAATAATGTATTGGCTTTAATGTTAATAATGTTAATAACGTAAAACCAGCACCGGAATTGAAATTGAATACAACTTGTATTTAAATACAATTCGAAATGACCTACATTAAACAAATTCCCACAGATTCTCTAGAGAATCTAAAGATAAAGGCGAGACTAATCAAGTGTTAGAACATGTTCCGGCAGTCAATTGTAGAATGTTGGCACTTGTTCAACAGAACACAATAGCTACGGAACAGGTTTTCAATACCCGCAGTCTACGTCCTAGTATACTACAGACTGCGATACCTACTGTGTCACTTCATGTATATGAATTAACTGGCTTTCTATCTTCTTAGTTATTCTAAATAGTTTTAATGTAATTTAACTGCCACTTATTTATCAAATAACATAATGTTATGCTTATTCAGTGCTAAAACACTGTATATATATGCAGATATACATAACTACGCTAGTGATTTGCTTGATCTTAACTATATAAACTAAGTTAATTTACGTTAAACAAGTACCGGAGTGTATCCACGAATTAAACTAATCAAGTATCACAACCTGTTCGTATCGTGAGTTGTAGAATGTTACTGCTTCTTCAACAGAATTACAATTCTGTCTTTGACATAAAACTGGAAATATTTATAAAAAATGAAACAATCATTTTTTTACTTCTACGTTTTAAAAAACGGCTAAAAATAATTAACTAAAATAAGAAGTGATGAAGCAATAGTACTTCCGGTTTCAACCGCTCCCATAATTTAGACACATTTAGGACATCTCTTATGTTAGATTTCGTCAAGTCGTATACGAGTATCCGTAGGGTTTGCCAAAGAATGATACATAAATATAAAAACATACTTGCACACGCTCGAAAAACATTACCCTCCGCAATTGGTCAAAAAGCTGTTTTTGTTAATACAAAAATGATGATGATGATGACAAATGAAATGATAATTCATTTCATTCGTAGAAATGACTTTATAACTCACTTTACAATTAAATTAATTACGTTTGTAAATTCTGACAAACAATTTATTCGGCACGTTTCATTACACATATTGTAATCGCGTAGATTCCCACTGTTATCAACATGACTCCCATGTCAATTTCAAGTTCAGATACGATTGTCAAAGGTTATATCCGGCATGCGCTAACAAGGGAACTCATTATTCGAAGCGATCTGTTTACATCAGACTTTAGGTACAGAAATGAAGATAAATATCATCGTAGCTCGAGAACAAATTGCTATATTTTTAATGGATTGGAAAAGCTGGAGGACGTCTGCAAACCAATGGATAATTTTATTGTATTTTATTTGAAGAAAACTTGTTTGAAAGGTATTATAATTGTACTTAGAAATATTTATTTTATTGAGGGCAGATAACGAGTCTTGTCGTTGCTCTAAGACACTAAAAATATCCATACAAGACACCAAAGTATACAAACTATTTTTTTTTACTTCGGAGTATCTGTACAATGTACATATTTTTCTTCGAACGTCTTCGTCAATTTTCAAGTTGAAGTAATTTCACTTTGACCCCAGAAAATCGCTGATTATAAAGGAACGATAGACATTTCATTCAAAAATATTGGTATTTTCTTTGGTACCTACATTTTTTAACAGTTTTATGCAACATAAAACGACAATGAAACGTATTCTTCTAAATCGTTTAAGGTCGAGACGGTGCAATATCAGCTAGTATGTCCAACAATAGTGAATCAAATGTCTGGAGTTTACATACAATTGTCAAAGGCCATTCCTGTTCTCTGTGCTAACAAGATCATGAACATCGAGGTCTTAACGAACTAGCACAAAGTTTACTAACAACAATAATCGAATAGTTCTGGATCCCTCTGAATTTTTATTTAATAAAAGCGTTTAACTCTAATTTCTCTAGTATCCGTGTGTTCGGAGGACATAATTACCGTAAAACATCGTGTCAAATAAAAACTACGCATTTATATGGCTGTTTTCGTATCACAGCCATACAAATGCAAATGTATATATATTATCTCTCATATGAATTATGAAAGTATTTTTATACAACACAAAAAATCACCGTCATGATGACTTTTCTGCTTTCAAACAATAATCTCATCTACCTTCAATGGATTGATTTTTGGAGTTTACTCCTTAAGAAACGATTTGAGTTATAAGGCCCGGTACGGAAATTTTATGAGGAGTAAAATCAAGTGTAACACGAAAAGTTGAGGCGTAACGGTAACCAAAATATGAATCAAGAGTGCTTTTATTAATTTAAAATGCAGTAAGTTCAAATCCCATATGAAAGTAATTATTACAATAAAAATAATTAGCAATATATAAAACATTAAAACGTCATTAACTAATTTGTTTACATTTTTGCATAAATTAAGTTATAGGTTTGATCATTTATAAACACTGTGAAAAATATGAACATTGGCGCCATAATATGTTTAACAATCTTTTATGAACGTTTTTAAAGAAGAGTAACATATAAAATCAGTAAGCAATTGAATAAGATATAATATTAGCAAAATAAGTTTTTAACATAAAGAGGCTTTTGTAAGTTACTGATATATTAATTTAACTTATAAAAATGGATGAATCTATCAACGATAAACGGGCAAAATCAAAACAGTATTATTTAATATTTATTACAGAATTATTGCTAATGAATTATGTTCAAAATAAGTTATATAAAATTAGCAATACGTTTTAAATGAATTCTAGAATTATAAAACATTCAGAAACAATCCAAATTACATATAATAACATGTTTATTGAGTCTCATATAAATTTCATCCGTAAATTGCAACAAGGATATTTTATAGATGGCAAAGAAATTATAATTATTAAGTTTTAAGTTATAAAACGTTTAACATTGTTTTAAATATAAATAATTATATTATATTAAAATTTACTTTAATATAAACAATTATATTAAGTTACCATTATAATATTTGGAACCAAAATACATAGATTGATAAACTTGCAAACTTACAATTTATAAAACTTGCCACTAGATGGCGCTATTTTATATTATTTTGTAACATACTTTATGTAATACGCATTATTGAAGTAATATAAATAATCCGAATAATTACAGATATATGTTTGTTTCTCTTATCATTTTAGCAGATGCGTTCATTTACCTACCCTTTTTTCTATTCGATATGTATCATAATTATCATTCGTAAGGAGTAAACTCCAATCGTGCGTCGTAGCTGACACACACACACACTTTTTTTTCAAACTTAACATAATGTCCTTTACAACTTAAGTATGTGATGCATCTTCATATATTTTTCTTTACATCATGTCAGCGAAGCCAAACGAAGCAGACAGTAAGTAGATAACAACAGTTACACAAACGTGAACGAGTTCACATTGACAAAGGCCATTTCCCGTCCTCTGTGCTAACAAGAACACGAACATCGAATGAGGACTTAACGAACTAGGACCAACTTTGCTACCTAACTACAATCAAACATAGTTTTGAAGCAGATTTAATAAGTATTTTCGATTTAAGATATTTTAATAGCAATATGTATTAATTGATGTTAATATCATAATGGTAATTACTGGATATAGTAATTATAAACGATGTTTAAATTGAGCTTCATCTACAATAAATGTGCTGGCATTAATTTTAAAAGTAATCATTAATTGAACTACTAATAATTCTAGAAGTATAAATCAATGGAAAACTGAGTTTATAATATTCTTGTGCTTTTTTAATTTATTTCTATTCACTCTCAAAATTTTCAATTGAATGAAGAATTTGGACTCTATGTATCCATGGCATCCATAACCGATTCGAATTACTCGTAACATTAATCCGAGTGTGACAATCTTTATTTTTTTTCTACACTATATAAAACAACAGGGAGGAATGAGTAAACAGTTAAGGCAAGATGATAATTGGAAATGCATGTATGCTTTCTTAGCTAGTTGACATACATAATTGAATTAACTAACAGACTTCGTTAACCTTGGTTAACATAATACGATTAACTGACGGACGTCACAAAACATATAGATATATTACTTTATTACTTTAATCTTTTGTCAGAATATTTTTAAATACTGAATTTACATGGTAAGGTGGTAGAAAGTTTTGTGGTTCGACTCCGGTGGCACTACCGCCGCACCTATTTCTGCCTATTAACAGTAGTGTTAAGCACTGCTGTGATCTGGTTTGAAGTGTGGTAAGGGAGACATACTTCTCTGAGGCCTTCCAGCTTAGTCGACCGACCTCAAGTAGGAATATTTAATCCTATCTTGAGTTGATTGGGCGGCAATAGCCACTTACCATCAGGTGGACTGCATGCTCGTCTATTACTTCTATGTTATAAAAACAACTAAAATACTTAAAAACAGTCAGTAACTTTGTTTAACATCAAATAATCTGATAATGTTAAAGGTTATTGTTATTCTAAAGATATCGCACCCATGGTTCGACCTTTAAGGTGCCTTCCCGGCAATAAATTATCTGTAAAATGTAAACGTAAAATACTTTGTTTCAGCAAATTAACATACATTTTCTAATACATCGTTTGGAAAATGTATGAAGTATGTGACGAATGTAGGTATAGGAATGTAGGTATATAAGAGATTAAGAGGTGGTAAAACCCTTAGTACTATACATAAATCTGCTTATAACAGTAATGTTAATGTTTGGTACTATGAATTTGTAGTAAGGAGTAACTTATAGAAAGCAACCTGCGCTATAAAGCGGTTATCATACCAGTTTGACACACAAAGAGTTTTGGGTTCGATTCTCGGCCAAGCATACCCTAAATTCAAAGCTTCTTTTTTCTCAAGGAGTACATCTAAAGTCTTTTACAGTTAAATTGGTTGCATTGTAACATTCGGCAGCAGTAATTCACCCGAACAAAGAACGAGATCAAACGGTAAGTCCAATAGGGCAATTGGAAGGGCACGACATATTGCCCTAGTACATTGACCCCGTGTCACATATGAACCGATAACACACAGCTGGCTTCCATAATTTGATTTTAGAATACCACAAAGTAGGATACAATTTTCGACCTTGTCAATAAAGGAATATTTATTGGTACATAGTACGTATTGTTTCGACATAACGATAGTAATTTTACAGACTAGGTACACCTAACGAACCTAGCAAAATGACCACAATCGATTTATACCAGTCCCAGCTTCGATTCTTGCTTGTACATAAAATATGCTGATAGCTAGTGACAGCCTGAGTGATGTAACTTTATATAGGGTAAGTTAATATTTATATATTTTACACAAACTCGACCACAACTTTTTATTAATGGAAATCACTTTAGAAAACCTATATCACATATATGGCTAAAAGTTTTGAGTTTTCAAAAGTATGTGAATAGAAGCATTGATAGAAATACAATTAGCCAACGTCGCTAACTTTAGTCTAAACTCATTCTGAGTCTTCCCAGCAGTGAGCGAGTAATCATCAACCCATTACTGTCCCAAGGCACGGGTCTCCTCTCAGAGTGAGAAGGATCAGGCCATAGTCCACCGCGCTGGCCAAGTGCGTATTGGTAGACTTCACATACCTTCAAGATTTCTTTTTTTTATAAATCTCTCAGGTATGCAGGTTTCCTCACGATGTTTTCCTTCACCGTTTAGCAAGTGATAATTAATTTCTAAAACGCACATAACTTTGAAAAATCAGAGGTGCGTGCCTGGGATTTGAACCTCGGACCCCTCGATCGAGAGGCCGAGTTTCTTAACCACTAGGCTATCACTGCCTTAATAGGTTAATAACCTACTCTAAAGCAAAAGACAAAAAAGCCACTCCGATACCATTAAGGAGTTAGTAAGACACAACAAATAAAATTAGTACCAACATCTTAAGGCTTAGGATGCTCTTAGCTGCTTACTGAACCCATAATGCGAGTTAGCTGTTTAATTAATTGGCTAATCGAAAAATAAGTTTTAAGCCTTTGAGGTTTTTGAAACTTTGTAATACTCTACCGAAGTACATTTTATTTGTAAGAACTTTTGAGGTTTCGTAATTGGGAGAGAATGATCTTTTAACCTTAAAGAACCGACCGTCTTAATAAAATGGCCGATTAACATTATTATTAATAATTTAGTTTAAGACTTTCGATTTTTCTCTATCGAAATGTATTACATTTATTTTGTTGCCAATAATTGATATTGCAACTAAATCTATCATCGATCATCGGTAACTTAACGCCCATTATTAATAATCAATCTATCCAACATCATGTCTACAAACGATCGACATTTGACAATGTCTGCATACTTACTAAAAATTGATACGTTCGATCTTTGGTTGGCAACATTTGGAGAGATTGAATATAAATAACGGGCGTGTATAATGTATAGTCTGGGTCTGGGTGTTGGCCTATGTTTGCAATAATAAAGTAACGAAGCATCTTACCGTTTCCGATACTTGTATATGATGAGCACGATGAACGCATTGCCGATGAAGAGCGCCGCTATAAGCAGCGACGGGATGACGATGTCTGGAAAGAAATATGATTGTTAATAACGAGACAAAGATAGATTGATGGTCCCATGACCCATTAATGAGCACGGATTGACTACAATTGAAGAATAAATTACACACTCCAATGCTGCGTCAATGCGGTTTTTTTCTTATAATATAGGAGTGCAGTCCACCTGATGGTAAGTGGCTACTGCCGTCCCATGGACATCTGTAATGAACCCCAGATAGGATTAGATATTCCTACCTGAGGTCGGCCACAGATGCGCCGCTACACCTGAGGACTAAGCTGGAACGCCTCGGAAAAGTATATCTCCTTTACCACACCCTTCAAAACAGAAGTCAGTAGGGCCTAACACTGCTGTTATTAGGCAGAAATAGGTGTGGCGGTGGTGCCGCCGGAGTCGAACCACAAAGTGTTCTACCACCTTCAATTATTATTGGGAGTATGCTGTGGATTAGTAGCCATATTTTTATAATATTCAATATAAGATATTTTTATAATATTAAATATTAGTAATGGTAAGTGACTACTGCCACCCACGGACATATGTAATCAACCTCTGGTGAGATTACATTCCTACCTGAGGCTAGTCACAGATGCGTTGCTACCCCTGCAAACTAAGTTGGTACCCCTCAGATAAGTATATCTCGATTACTACATCCTTCAAAGCGGAACACAGAAATGCTTAACACTGCTGTTATTGGGCAGAAATAATATATCAATCAAAATATTTGCACAAAATCTATAAGGTCTACTACATCATTTAACGTTGGCTAACAAACAAACAGGAACGCTTAGCGAAGCACGCATCAAGTTTAACCACTAGCGGTCACCCATCCAAACACCGATCACACCCTAAGTTTGGTAACATAGTAGTACAGAGAAGAAGTAGAAAAGCACGTAATGCGCTTTGTAAATCTATTAATTATTATAAAATATGAGATACCATGTAAATCATCTGCCATTATGATTATTTCTGTCATCCATATCTGACATATAGATGGTAGAAAAAGACATAGAAAATTAAAGTTTTCTCAACGATGGTAAACTTTTCAGAATAATTGTCACTAAGTTTGCGATTAATTGCAGTTCGTAACAATCGGTTCGCGAAATTACTGCAACTCGAATTTTACCTTTCGCGAATGATTTGCATGAAAAGCGCCTTCCTCGAATCTTTGCGGAAGTTTGAAATGCAGACGTTTAATTAATATCCGAGGTGTAAAATAGTTTCCGAGAGTTGAATGGAAGTTCAGGTTGAGTAAACATAGGATAAAATAAAGCACCTAGAAGGTTAAGTAATATAATTCAATGTCATAAATGTAATATCTATTTGTGTTGAATATTTGTAATTAGATATTAATTAATTTATTTGAATTAGATATCTACACTAATATTATAAAGAGGAAAACTTTGTATGTTTGTTTGGTTGTAATGAATAGGCTCAAAAATTACTGGACCGATTTTTAAAATTCTTTCACCATTCGAAAGCTACATTATCTATGAGTAACATATACTACGAAATATATTTGATAAATAGATTTTGATGGTGTACAAAGTTTGCCGGGTCAGCTAGTTAATGATAAATTTGGCAACATGCATATTATATTGTAAAAATATGTATATAAAGCATTTTTCAAATAAACTATATTAGATTTCAATTTATTTTTGGGATGATAGTTCGAAAATTATCGACCTTTAGTATTTATTCAAATTCGATTTTAATATAGACATTTTGAATAGAAGTCGTAAATACAGTTAACTGAGGCTTTTCAATTGACTCCCCAGGAATAGCAATGTATCTGTGGTGTGTTTAGGACTTTAATCTTTTTTTTGGTTGTTTACAATTGCTCATTAAATTCCAACTTCAATTTCGAATAAAAAAAAATGAAAAATACACACAATATTGTGATTCGTATGATGAATATTAATGACGATATGGGGTTGCAAAATAGAAAAGGGCGACTAAAATCAATCACAATAAACGCATAGGGGTCAACGCCCTGACGACCAACTTCTAAAAGTCAAAATACGTTATATATACATAGCTATAACATATATTCAAAGTAAAACGGGCATTATTACTGAAAGAAAGTTTCTAAAAGACAGATAAGTTTGATACTAATGTCGCATTTGAATGCTCTGTCATTCAGTCCATAAACGTTTTAGTAATATGAAAAAAGCAATATTAAATTATTTCAAAGTTCGGAAACTAGTTCGAATGGAATAGCATCAACTATCAAAAAGTATTCAAATTAGTAACTATTAACAGTTTCCGTAAGTTAAAATAGAAAAGTTAAAATTTGTTTCAAATTATAGCTGCCTAAAATTTCCATGATATAGGAGTAGCAGACGAGCATGCAGACCACCTGATCGTATCGCTGAACATTTGTAATTAACTCCGGAGACGATTAAATTCCTTCCAAACATCGGTCACAGGTATACCTCGACTCTTGGGGACTAAACTGAAATACCTCGAAAAAGTATGTTTCCTTACTCCTTACTACTTTACTTGTTTAACGCTGCTGTTATTAGGCAGAAATAGGTATGACCGTGGTGTCACTAAAGTCGAACCATAAACGCCTTACCACATCGAATAGTGACAAACGCACTATTTTGTTATTTCAAAACACACTATAATAATTAACCATCGCAAAATTTCAAATAGGAATTCAGTCGTCGCAAGTTATAATCGAAACGCTAAAATTAGTGAAATGCAAATGATCGCTTCCTTTGCGAACAATTTGCATTAAAAGCGCCTTTCTAGTGTTTGCGGGAACTCTTCGAAATGCAGGTGTTTAATTAATGGCTGCGGTGCTCTTGAACTGTTGCCAACGGTGGAGGCAACATTTTGAAAAAGTGTACATTTTATTTTTTAATTATCAGTAATTACGATCAGTTACTGTAAGTAATTATACCTCTCGGTACATTAAAATCTGGTCTTCATTTTTTTAATTTACGTGTGTATTTAAAATTTATTCGTGAGGCAAACCGACCCGGTTCTGGGTTCGATCCCTGGCCAGGCAGATTAATAGGATACAATTATGAATTTAGATTCATGTTTTAGGTGTGTATACGTGGTAGCAATGACATAGGAAATATCCTAGTGGGAGGCTTTCACTTTCATTTGAAGTTTGCTAACGTGTACTTTTCAGCGAGGTGGACTTTAGCCTAAACCCTTCTCAATCTATGAAGAGATACGTGCCCAGAATTGAATCAGAAGTGCGTTGATCATGATTCATATGAAATATTATCTTCACTTTTGCTTTAGCAACTAGTGGAACTAGTGCACTGGTAGAAAATTCAATACTCAAGTTAAGATTTTTCGAAGTTTTTAAATTAAACCTGATTAAATTAATGATCACCTACTTTTCCGGTGAAGTAAAATATTGTGAGACACGCTTAAAAAAGATCTTGAGTGAAGTAACATTCGGCACTTGGCCAGCGTGGTAAACTATGACCTAAGTCGTCGGAGACCCGTGCCCAACAGTGGGACAGGCACAAATTGGCGATGAAGGGTAAAGTCGTTTAAACCCATTATTACACGGACAAATCTACAATCCAATTTGTCTTATATAAAAATAAAGTTAGTTTAATGCCTTAATCCAATAGAAAGCGGATTGTCGCTTTTCATTACGTAACTCCAATGTTACATGCTTCCCAACTTAGGCGCCGATTTAAACTTTTCTCTTTGTACCACTGCAGTGAAATGACCACTATTGTTCACATTATTAATTAAGCTGCCTTTTCAGTGAGTTTTTGAGTCTAGACTCTCAGAGTCTAACAAGGCGTCTTTGAAATAATTGCAAATGGTTTTCGAAGATTACGCATTATATTAATTTCGGCTTGGAATAAAAGTTTAAATGTTTGTTATTGATTTCAATTTTAAAAATGCTTTTTTAGATTCGATTCCATATCTGGGACATCTTGATTGAATACAATGTTCATTTATTGGACCAGAATCCAGACTTCTACCTCTAACACTTAATTGCAGAATTATTATAAAGATAAAAAAAAACTCGTCAGCGACCCCATAATTTTGAAGAATCCAACGACACATCATATGTTATAGTTAAGCCGTTTTGATTGCAGAGCGTAGCAAAGAATAAGTCTTATCTACATACATGCACTTAAAAACATTACCCTCTGTAGTCTGATACAAAGACCTTCACGTAGTTGAGAAAACAATGCCGAAAATACGAGTAAACAATTATATATATATATATATATTGATGTATATATGTATATATACAATAATTATATATGTATAATTATTGTATATATACATATATACAGCGTATACAGTGCCCCGGACTTACACGATTGTGGGACCAATTGATAACCGCATAAGTCGATTTCGCGTAAGTCGGGATATGCATGTACATACCATCGTATGGTATGATTTCGAATGTGTTGACTTCGCGCAACAAATACAAATGTTTACATGAATAATTGTAGGGTTAATAAGCTTATTTTTTATAATCGGCAATTGCGAGACACTCAAACCATAGGAGAATCGACGAGTTTTGAAAATCGCGTAACTCTGAATTCGCGTAAGTCGGGGTAGCGAAAGTGATAGGGTATTACTGTACCTAATTTGCTACCTAATCGCGATATACATTGCGTACCATTTCCCGATAAAAAATCGACGTTTAATATCAAAGGTCGTACAGTATTCAGAGCATGATTTGTACTCAGATAGCTCACAAAGAAAACGTTTTGTATCTTTATGGGCGCGTTCCGGAGGCAAATCGGTACGATCTTACGAGCGTCTCGCAATCATGTTTTGGCGTTTTGGTATCTTTATCGGTATTATTTGACGCTAAATCTTCGAAACTGCTCTTTGAAAAGGTGTCTAAATAAGTCTTAAGTTGTTGTCAACCCATTATTGTTCCACTGAGCACTGGTCTCTGAGTGAAAGGGGTTAAAATCATAGTCCACCGAGCTGGTTAATTGCGATTTGGTAAACTTCACAGTCCGTTAAGGATTTCTTTTTCTACAGGACACTCAGGGGTTTTGGTTTTCTCGCGATCTTTCAACGATCGATCATTATTGCAAGTGATAATTAATTTTTAATACGCAAAAACTTTGTAAAGTCAGAGATGTATGCCTGGAATTCAACGCTCGACTGAGAGGTCAAGTTTAAAAAAATGTCAAAGGGGTATTTGCAGTGAACCAGTGTGGCTCACTCTTAGAGGAGATCCAAGCCCAGCCAACAGTGGAACAGTAAGAGGACGACGATGCTCACTTGCACCCTAATAATATCTGAACTACTTATCACTACGTGACGTATCACTTATAATTTTAATTATAAACAAAGTACGGTAACCAAAGAAAAAATAGTAAGACTCACCGACTATCATGTTAGCCTCGTTGTGCGGCAGCTTTGTATCTTTATCGGCACCTTCCGGAGACGAATCGTTCCCGACGACCCCTGGAGTCGTCTCCTCTGCGAACAATCAATTTCACATTAGAGCTACGTCGGCTTTCTTACTACAATTCTGGAAACAAATACTATCTAAAAGTAAATACCGTGAAGGCATTAGGACAAAATTGTCTCTTAAGAACTAAAGGGAAAGATTTATTTATAATATTGACTATTTATATCCGAATATCGGCATGTTAAAGTCTTTGGACCATTTTAATCCTATGTGGAATACCAAGTATTTTACCAGAAATTAATTATCACTTGCTTTAAGGGTGCAGGGAAACATCGTAACGAAACCTATAGCTAAGCCAGAGAGTTGGACTAAAAAACGTGCGAAAGGTACCAACCGCTCGAATTTATTTCTTACTGTTACTTATGTAACTCATTAAAAATTTTAAAACACAAGGCACAAGTGCTCAAAATAAAGCAATTCAAAAGTCATTGTTAAAATGCTACTTCGAAGTAAATAATCTTTGAATAAGATTTTTAAATTAATTACAGCACAGCAAAATTATTTTTCGTTACTTAAGCATTACTTCACAAAGGTTGCCTTATTAAATAAATGTTCAAATTTTCATCAGAGAATCAATTCATTCAAGTATTTCGTAATATTCTATTATGAGCCTCTTACTAATTAAAATGAAACCTTTCAATATTTGCTTTAATTTTATTTGAAAAACGACGTTAACAATATTTCATTCGCTTGCCATACATAATTCAATTTATATTTAATAACATCTGACATACAGGTCTCAGGTTTAATCCTAGAACGACTTGGTTTTATACTACATAGGTACTTTAAAAGTTCCGAACGAAGTTTACTTATATAGTATTCTAAGAACACTATCACATGGGGTTCTTCGAGAAAGGTGCAAAAAGAACTCTTCCTCCAAACCAATATTGTATATCCGTTATGAGGTTTAACGGCGACTTCTCTAGTGCTACAAATGCGTATATGTGGGGGCGAGAAAATTAGGGCTTTAAGCTTTATTATACAAAATAATTATAGTTTAAAAACTAAAAACCACGCTGAAATTGTACAAGGAAAATCGATAATCCTGATTCCTGGGATAAAATTATTAAAATCGTCATCGGTTCTTGATAATTGTTCAAAATTTTAAATTAATCGGACCGTTAAAGTGAATTAAACTGAACGTTCAAAGTGGACAGAAATCGGGTTCAAAGATTCCGGTACTCTGTTACGTACATACATACATACATAGTTACAACCCAAGCTAATAAAAGCATGGTAAAAAATACACAGAAATCCCTATTGCTCGTAAATATAGATGATATTATAGATAATATGTTTTAATACGGTTTAACTTCAACACTCATTCTACAAGTCCCACTATGCATAAGTAGTAAGCACCAATTTAAGTTACACAATATAATACTCTATTTTCACCCCCAGGCAAGCGACACCCCGTTGTTCTCCAAATACGTAATATTACTCAGCACCCCCTGGGGAAAGTGGAAAATCATCTCGACATGTATTTTAAATTAAGGTGGTAGAACCCGTTAACTTATTTTATAATACCATTAAAATAGCGCTGATATGTTCTGAAATAATGTGTGGTAAGAAATACATGAGGCATTCCAATTTAGTCCTCAATGGTACCAACGTAACGTATAGCTTACTCAAGGCTCCAATTATAACTAAAATTAAATTGTTGTAAGGGAAACACTAATACAGAGCTTTAGATAAGAGCTTTCAGTTTGAGCTTTGAGCTTTGAAATACTAAACTAACACTTTATAAATGAAAATTAAATGGACGGAATGCTACTTATGCAATTTCTGTTATGTCAACATAAACTAAAATATTTGTATGCTTATATTACATCATAATCTATTATGATTACAGCCCCCAAAATTTGAGTGTCTCAATCCCGCGCCTTTGACAAACATCCGAAAAAAGCTTTGAGATTTGACGTTATTGCTATCGTTAGCGTATTGAGCTTTCAGTTTGAGCTTTGAGCTTTGAAATGCTAAACACTTTATAAATGAAAATGAAACAAACGTTATGTGACTCGTGTGAAAACAATTTTGTTAGAGCTGTAACTTGAGATTGTTTACTTAATGTTCAATGAAGAACATGTTTATTCGTTTTGTTAAAGCTTCAGGCAACTTTAAGTAAATTTGAGATTTAATATTCTTTACGAGTGTTTGTTCTCGTGTGAAGAGTATGGTAACAATTGTGTTATTCAGTCGTTTATACTTGAATTAAGGCCGCTAACACACATGAGTTACGAGTTAGATAGAACTCCTGCTATATTTAAAAGTAAGGGTACCAACCTACCTTTCTGCTTTCTGCTTAATAACAGCAGTATCCTTACCATGAGTTTTTACGTTATGACAAATATGACTGTTTTGGTATTTGTTAAGCCCATACAAATTCCAATCAGCGGCCCTAGTGGATTGTATCAGTACCCTTACCAGGAGTTTTTACGTTTCGACAAATATGACTGTTTTGGTATTTGTTTACGTATTGGCCCATAGGATTTTCTAGTTCGGACACAATCCGCTAGGGGCGCTGATTGGAATTTGTATGGGCGAATACGTAAACAAATACCAAAACAGTCATATTTGTCGAAACGTAAAAACTCCTGGTAAGGGTACAGAACTATAGTGTCAGTAACGTAACATTAAATGACTAAATTGACGACAAAATGGCGCTTTATGTTTTGTCTCTCTTTCTTGCGAGGCAGACAAAAAGATTTGAGCACTTACTTATTGTTACGTTTTCTCAGTCTACTGAAGCAAACGGAACAGAATAATGGATTGAGTAAACGTAAAGTAAAATTGTGGGATGTTTTGAAAACTCATGGTAAGGTTACGGTATTGAACGCCGTTATGTAAAGGTTTGAAAAGTGTGGTAAGGGAGAAATCTCCGAGGCAATCCAAGTTAGTCCTCTGAGGTAGCAGCGCATTTGTGGCTGGCAACCTCAGATAGGACTCTAATCTTATCTGAAGTTGATTGCAGATTGCTGTGGACGGCAGTACCTAGACATTTACCATCAAGTACACTGCACCCTCTTTTCTTTACCTTTTAAAAAAGTTTATCTTTTAAGAATACGAAAATTGTTTTCTACTTTTTGTTGTATTGACCATTTAAGTAAACACAAACTATTTTCTTTCACGAAATCAATCACACACAACAAAGCGTAATGACGATATTCGATTAGGGGAGGGACGGGGGTTAATTTCCAAAGTATTGGGGCAACTTGGCAAATTCCATAGGGGCTCAGTTAATTCATCCCCGGTCCGAAAGACCGCTATTATGAAACATTGACATACTTGCAAGGGTTTACAAATATTGTAGGGTCGCATATTACTTCGGGTGAGGGCACATAGCTTCTACCATATTTATATTTCGTTTCTATTATATTCATATTTAAGATCGTCGTCTATATAATATTGTTCGTCTGATAGGTACGGGTCTTCTCAGAATGAGGGGTTTCGGACAATATATAGTCCGCGGCAAACTGCTAGTCCGCTCTGAATATAGAAACTAGTCGCGTCGAATAGCAAATTGTAGATATTAGTGGGACGAAGACAGCGCGGGACTCCTCACGGCACCATCCCATGTCCGCTCTCGCCCACGGGTACTTAGCTGCGTTAGTGTGCCCTTACGTTGCAACGGAATATTATAGTTGTAGTTGTGCGCAACAACTTCAGAGCGGACTAGCAGTTTGGCGCGGACTATACCACCGTGTTGGCTGAGTGCGCATTGTTATACTGGCAATACCTTTGACAACCTTTTGCTCATGTCTCTCCCTTAACCACACCCTTCGCACTAGAACTTAATGCTACATTGCTATTATAAATAGACATAAATAGGTGTGAGTTATGAAGGTTTCTACCATCTAGCCTAGACAGAATTAACCCTTTCAAACAAAATTAAGGGCAACCAAATTGCGAAGGAGGTATACAGAGAGATAATATCTAATTAATCAAATTCTTAAATTTCGAAAAACAAATTATTTTTGTTTAGTAGGTAACCCTATTACAACTAATGCATTAATTTGGTCTAAAAGCCATAAAATAATCCCGAAGGAAGATACATTCTGTCCCGAAAAATAATGTCCCAAGGATAACGTCCCGACACCACAAGTAATGTGACTTATGGCCAATTATAGCCCCCGAGGGACGATAGGGTTGACTCTTTGTATCTTCGAGCTAGACAAATGGGTACGGTGCCTATGAGACCTATTAACACCGATACTAAATGACAGTGGAGTATTGCACCCCTGGATATAATTACAGACTTCAAAGCTTTGTGGTCAAGAAAGGCTTAGATTATATATGAGTGTGCAGGGAGGGGGTTAAAACTGTATATCTCTGAACTAAACAGTAATGGAAACAAATGGCCGTAAACAGTCATATTAGGGATAACGAATTTCAAATTAATTAATACGAATTATGCAACAAAAAACGAGATATTAATAAAATATGTTTTTATTAACGGATATGCGTCTATTATTTCAATTTTCGATTTCACGCTGAAAATCTAGGTATTTTATCTAGGTAGTTACGTTATTCGCGTATACGATGCTGTCAAATCAGTCCAACCATTTTTATATGAAACCGTACAAACAAATAAACAAAAATGTCTAACATATATTTTCAAAATGACCAAAGAAGCATAGATTCCAGTGTTATATTATTACTAGCTGACCCGGCAAACGTTGTGTTGCCATATAAATAAAAAAATGGTAAGGGTGAACAACCCTTATCACTTAGGGATACGAAAAATAGATAGTAGCCGTTTCTCAGACCTAATGAATATGCATATAACATTTGGTGAATATCAGTAAACCCGTTTCGGAGGAGTACGGTAACTAACATTGTGACACGAGAATTTTATATATAAGATGATATTTAACTAGAATATTTTTATGTCCGCTTTTATGAATATTGTTCGGGACTTATTCGCGATGCATTCATGTTATTCGTGTATGGCCGCCACCAAGACGTACTTTTAAGCGTCTATCTCCAGCAAGATTTGTGTTTCAGCAAAGGGAGATCGTCTGGCTTGGTTTTCATACCTGGGATGCAGCCATACTGTGCTTAGCACTTTGAAGCTTATATATATACAAAATGTTGACAAAACTTCGATAACGTGATTCAGAAAAACTAATAGTCCCATCTCTTGACGACCTGTGAAAAATAACCACAGTTTCATGATTTATACCCTGTATTCTTTAGGATAATATAAAACACATACACACGATTCGATTGTATATATTTACGTGAATAGCGAAGTAAACTGGTCACAAAAGACGCATATAACTAGTTATGGCACACAATGGGTGCTAGAGTTTAATCTTCAGCAGTTTAATTTAACTAAAACAAAGAGAATGCCAAATAAAGCTAGTAAACGTAGATTGCTTTACCCTAACTTTAATAAAACATTACGTTCCGGCGAATATTCCCAAAGCTGTATCTTATTTTGAAGGTTCTTCGCATTCTTAGTATTTGCTTAAAGTTATTAAAAACCAATAGTACTTGTCAAATCTTTTCTAGTTGAACTCCAGTGATTTTTGATCAATATTTTCATTTTTAGGATTATATGCTGAACTGTATTTCAATTAATGGTTTTGTATTGTATTGTATTGCATTGTGTTCAATGCATTTATATTACAATGATATTATATATAACAATAACATTGTATCTATTGCAAAGCAATGTAGTACATGTTGTTGTAATACATTTTATATCACGGCGTGCGTAAATTGACGTTTTACGCACGCTTCGCGTGCGCAAAACCCCCATTTCCGACCCCGTAATATAAAATTTTATACAACACGCGGACGAAAAATGTTTTTCTGACTCGTGTGATTGCAGTCCTCGCCTGCGGCTCGGCCTGCAAACTCACACTTGTCAGAAAAAAATTTTTCGTCCTCGTATCGTAATGTACTATTTATTAGAAAATAAAATTGGGTTTATGATAGTCATTTACATCGATTATAATTAATACAAACATAAACATTTGCACAATTCGATGAAACAGAATTCGATATTGACCAAACCATCTTGATTTTGATTTAAAGAAAGATAACACGATGCGCTCTGATTCAAAACTATTATTTCACATCTGAGATAATTAAGAGGCCACGAGCATTTCGGCCACGGTCAGGAGGCTTTTGTGCTTAATTAAAATCCACAATTAAAACGAAAACGTTTATCGTCATCTCAAACCAGAACAAAATGTTATGTCATAGTTATCATTAAATTTTCGGTAATGTAATCACAGTTTTTCTATTTCTTTATCTATATTACCTAATAATACAGATAAAGATATATCTTTATCTTAACTTACTTTAAAACTTTAAAAACAAATGTACCAAATAGGCACATAATACAATTTTAGTCATGTATGTGCCTTTGCCATTGAGCAGTGATAGCCTAGTGGTTAAGAAACTCGACCTCTCGATCGAGGGGTTCAAATCCCAGGCACGCACCTCTGATTGTTCAAAGTTATGTGTGTATTAGAAATCAACTATCACTTGCTAAATGGTGAAGGAAAACATAGTGAGGAAACCTGCGTACCTGAGAGATTTATAAAAAAATATTTCTAAAATTCAGAAACATAAATCAGAAATCATAAATCAGAAACATAAATAATTTGGGTTTTACGAACTAATATCTTATTATGATATTAAATAACTTATATTATTTTCATTTAAAGAAAGTACCTTACCAAGTTACCACATCCTTGAAAAGGCTGCTATAGGCACCACTGTTACAACACTAAAGAACGCTACATTTATCATTTAATGAAGACTTATTATTCATAACCATCATCATCATCAACCCATTATCGTCCCACTGCTGTGCAAGGGTCTCCTCTCAGAATGAGAAGTATTAGGCCCTAGTCCACCGCGCTGGCCAGGTGCGTATTGGTAGACTTCACTTACCTTTGACATTATTTTTTTTTATAAAATCTCTCAGGTATGCAGGTTTCCTCACGGTGTTTTCCTTCACTGTTTAGCAAGTGATAATTAATTTCTAATACGCACATAACTTTGAAAAATCAGAGGTGCGTGCCTCGGATTTGAACCTCGGACCCCTCGATCGAGAGGCCGAGTTACTTAACCACTAGGCTATCACTGTATAGACTTATTATTACTTAAGACTTATCATTTAATTTTCATATTAATACAAAAATAGTTCAATTGAAACAGATGTTTCATCAAGTACTGACAGAAATTAATTAAGAAATTGTTTTAATTAAGAAGTATGAAATTAATTAATATAAGTGGAATAACTCTCGGGATTAACAAACGAACTTTGGATTCTTTGGATGATACGAAATTAAAATTATATCTGATTTAAGTACTAGTTTTTTTATCCAAAGTATCCATTTTTGATACAACCTACCCTTGTTAATATTTAGTAGAATCTTTTGTGGTTCGACTCCGAAGGTACCACGGCCACATTAGGTAGTCTAATCTTATTTTAGGTTGATTACAGGTGTCCATGGACGGCAGTAGCCACTTACCTTAGGTTGACAGCATGCTCGTTGACTATTCCAATATTATGAAAAATGAACTTACGTTTCCATTTATTCCCGATTATTATTTTTCCCGATTTATATTCCTATAAAATAAATAGGGACATAGACGTATTTCTAATCGGTTCCAAAGATGCGTTTAAGAAATTCTAATTCAAAATTTAACGTTTCTATACCTAACGTTTTAAGCTATGCCTTGTTTGTCAGTATTCGCCTTACTGAGTAAAATAAACAAATAAGATTGTATTGAAACCCTTCAAGTAATTAACGTTTAGTAATTTTCTTCGAAGGGTTGAAAAGGGGGTAGTAATGCCGTCGGCTAGATCTTGTAATTTAAACTTAGAGAAGTTTAGCTGGAAATTTAGACAAGACGACATAAACGAAGGAAGTAATATAATATCTTGTCGCTTTCCATATTACTACAAATTATTACTATAAAATTGTTGTTTGTTTTAAAAACAGTATCTCGCAAAAACGACTGCATAATTTTGATGAAATTTTATAATTAAACTTAAAATTAATAAATATTTTACCTCGCGATTTTAAAGCTATATAGCAAAAAATACTCTGCCTTTAAGAAAGAAAATCAAAGATTTCAATAGCTATGCGTTAAATTTACATACTTATGAATTAGTATGCAAAGAAAAGAATTTGAATGTTAATTAAATTAAACTTAGTACTCAAATATCAAAAACCACGAAAGGTTGATCAGTTTTACCTAATATATCAGACATGGGCCCCTACATAGGTAAATTTAATTGAATTATTAACCTAACCTAACCTAGTAATTAGTTTAGCAAATTCGACCAAGGGTAACTTCGCCCTTTTGAAGTCAATGAGACACACGGGCAACTGACTTAGGTACGAGTAGATGGTCCAGAAATATACCATATGACCCGCTGGGGAAAGGAATTCTAAACTTTGAAACTATATCTTGACTCGTGCAGAATAATTTAATTGGAACGAAATAGTCTAATATGGGCCTCTTGAGGCCGTCTGAAACATTGGAGCATATTTTCCAGAGACTGAACGTAATTGATGCTGAATAAATGCAAATACTCTTTGGGGAAAACTCGGAATGATAGTGGTTTTGAATTTCTATCTTTTTTTATGAACTTATTTTTTTTTTTTATAATATAAGGATAGCAGACGAGCATGCAGTCCACCTGATGGTAAGTGGCTACTGCCGCCCATGGACATCTGTAATCACCCCTGATAGGATTAGATATTCCTACCTGAGGTCGGCCACAGATGCGCCGCTACCCCTGAGGACTGAGCTGGAACGCCTCGGAAAACTCTGTCTCCCTTACCACACCCTTCAAACCGTAACACAGCAGCGCCTAACACTGCTGTTATTAGGTAGAAATAGGTGTGGCGGTGGTGCCGCCGGAGTCGAACCACAAAGGGTTCTACCACCTTCAAACTTAGTTCATAAACATAAAAAAATGTGATTAATTCATGAATATAAATAAATATGATTAAAATTATGGTATGTTGCTGCGACGCTGATAATTTGAAATAATGTTTTTGTTCCAAAGTTCAAAAATCGAAAAAAAAACATAATAACAATTTTTTCCATCACTTTTAAAGCAAGTGATAATTTCTAATGCACACATAACTTTGATATATCAAAATGCATGCCTAAACTGCCTTGGATTTGAACTCGGATCTACCCATAAGAGGCGGAGTTTTAACCACAAGGCTATCACTGCTTTTGTATTATAACGCAATCTCAAAATCAAATCTTAGATAGTTACGAGTATATTGCAACTGAATTTTCCGATGAGAGAGCGTTGTAACGTAGTCATATATACCCAGCCTAGTGAACGTAATCCGGGAATTTCCAGGAACACAATATAGAGCATCCTATTGTTTCCGGAAAGCTAATTATCCTGAGGGAATCTTTTCTATAGTCAGCGTAACAAAGACTTAGTGAATTTGGTCAAATGCGAATAGAGGTTTTGGACTAATAGGAAATTAGCTTTTGGTCATGGCATAAGTATTGACGACTTATCATAAGAAATATTACACAAACATCGACATTCAGGTGCAAAAATCCCAAAGTGTAATATTTAGGAATTAGACTATCGGTAAATAAAAATCTTATCAAAATTGAATAAGTCAAGACACAAAGCCGACATTTTTATCAGTATTTTTGGAATCGCATTGTAACCATATGCCGGAATCGCACTTCTTACTTTTCGATGATAACATAAAACAGTTAGGCATCGTTCACACCAACGTATTGTCCACCGCGGACTGTGAGTATGTACGACTACGTAATACTATGTATGTATGACTACGTGATAGCGTATCGTCGGTTCGGTGTGAACGAGAAGTTTAATATGTATGGAAAAACAATAAATTGCGTAACGCGCGCTCACAGTCAGCGACCGTCAATACGTTTGGTACGAACAATGCCTTATTTTATTACAAACTTTTCTTTAACTTGTCCTGTTTATGAAACAAAAGGTTGTAGTAAAATAGCTCCTAAATTAACTATTCGTTATCAAATCCTTACTTATCACATCGTGTGTTTTAAATATTCTTTATTCTCCCAAGAGCACGTCACCATTAACGTTTCGTTATCGAAAGAACAATTGTACCTATGACTAACCTTAAATTCATGACTAATCACAATTATTCCACCGACTAATCTCGTTTTTTCTCACCGTGACAAATTAACAAGCGTGCTATTTATCAGCGTGCGTGACAATGAACCGTGCCTTATTTACTAGGACTGATAAGGATTTATATTTTACAACCTACATATTTTGTTATTATTGTTTTGACCTAATTGGTATTGAGTTAACGCAAACTGGACTAACGATAGGTATCTTATATTGCTTTTGTACAATGTTGTTTTGTATAGCAAAACTGAACTACTTGGGCCCTCAGCGCGTGGTTATTCAATGGTTTTGTAAAACATTGTCGGACTCTACAGTATTGTCACCGAACCTTTACGCTGTTTGTCCACCGCCACCGTCACCGAGCCGATACCGATAATTAATGACGGCGCCGAAGTAGCATACATACATTTACTATAGCAGCTTGTCCATCGCACGTCCGTCACCCGAGCACCGTCATCCCGGCCGCCGATATTTCGAGTAGATCGGCGTGACCGCTAGATCGGCACCGAGTTTTTGCCGAGCCGATGTGCCGGCAATATAAGACACGCTGGAACTTGATCATACACTGCAGTCACACGCCGATATTGATCGAACAAAATAAACCGCCGATATCGGTCGCGGTGGACAAACTATCGCCGTCACGACATAATTAAAATCGGCCCGAAATAATCTTGTTCTCGGTATCGGCTCGGTGACGGTGCGGTGGACAAACAGCGTTACGGTCACGCAATTTTTAAAAAGGAGAATGAGAGACTTAAATAGTTTATAAATGTAAGATAAAATCAATGAGTACATCCATGATATACCTAATATAAATATTATGTACGATATCAGAGTTTTTGTGTTAAACATATATAATAGAAAATAGAAAGAAAGAATTAAGAGAAATAACTTTTCGGCGGCCAATAGTAAATAGATCAGGAATAGACTGTTTTTACAAAATATATATTTAAGCATTCCGTGATTATTGACAAAGTAGTCCTTACAAAGCCCTTACAAATCTAACTTTGTTTCACTGCCAATAAAAAATCTAATCTCGATTACAAAACCCTGTAATTTCAATTGTATTTTAATTAGGTAATATCCAAGATAGCTCTTAACTATTGTGTTGTCTATTGACCCAGTTATTAAAGCTACCCGAAAACTATTCATGCAAATCCCATATGAAATATTAAACTCTATTGTGGTAACGCTAAAATAGCGCAATAAACCGATTTAACGTTTATACCCACTCTATCAATTATGAATTGACTACGCAGCTCATTTTGCATTAAATTCATTACAGTTAATTTCAAAATTTCATTTTGTAGGACTTTAGAGTTGTTTTTTACGATATTATGTATTTAACACATTTTTTTATAATAAAGGAGAAGCAGACGAGCATGCAGTCCACCTGATGGTAAGTGGCTACTGCCGCCCCCATACATCTGTAATCAACCCCAGATAGGATTAAGATTACCCTGAGGGGTAGCGGCCGAATACGCTAGAACGCCTCGGAAAAGTCTGTCTCCCTTACCACACCTTTCAAACCGGAACACAGCAGCGCCTAACACTGCTGTCATTAGGTAGAAATAGGTGTGGCGGAGTCGAACCACAAAGGGTTCCACCACCTTCAAACATGTTTTTTCTATTTATTTCATGCCCGATATCCGAATAAAAACATAAGCAAATCGATCTTAACTAGGAATTACTGAACTGATTATAACCGAATTTCCACCTAAAAAGAGTTAACAGTTCCTTTATAATAGCTAACCCTGAAAACTTTCAGGTACTTGAAACATTTATATTCCTCGTATTATTACGAAATCTGTTATAGTTCAAACTATTTTATAAAAATATAACAGCATAAAACCGTTTCTAAATTTATTAGAATACGAATAAGAGTGCGGTATCTACGGCAGCATGGTACAAAAAATCTTGACATTAATGTTTATATCAAATCGTACAAAACGGAAGCAAAGTCACGCTCAAAGTATTAACTTCCAAAACCAATTATAGCGTTCGCATGATGGCTTGTAAAGTCGACTGTAAAGTGAAAATGGGTCTGTCGGCGTAAATCAGGAGTCACGCAACACCCCGTGTAAAAATATAATCGAGGTCTATACCTACACATCTATTTTATAAGATCAAAGTGGCAAACGAGCATGCGGCGCATCTGACGGCGGCTTCTATCGCCTATGGATATCTGTAATCAAACCTAGATAAGATTACAGTCCTAAGTTTGGTTGAACTAAGATGCATGCCATTGAGGACTACATGCAGAGGTATAATATTGGGCTGATGATTAAGTTTGTTGTAGTGGACCGGTTACTGTCCCACTGCTAGGCACGGAAGAAGGATTTAGGCTTTAGTCCACTGCGTTCACATACCTTTGAAAACTTAAACAGCTCTTTCAGGTGTGTAGGTTTCGTAATGATGTTTTTTTTTTAGCATTTTAGCGAGTGATAATTATCTTCTCATACGAAAATAACTTTCTAAAATCAGAAATATATATACCTGGGATTTGAACCGTGGACACTCAGATTGTAAAACCGAGTGTGAATTACTTAGAAAAGAATACAAACTTTAACACGACGCTTAAACACCACACGACACACACACACCACATAATTTCTCGGATTAAAATAAAAAGCCAAAGCTTAAAGAGAAATAAATTTCACGTAAAAGAAATATCACCGAGTTGAAAATGTGGAAAACCGCAGCGTCACACGCGAGCGACTCTAGATAATAGAATTACTGCAGCTCTACATTCGTAGATAGAGTGCGCGAATAGTCCGGTGTAGTTAAATCTCTTTAGCGAGTAAGTCAATGATAGTATAGGAATGTGAATTAACAAATTCTATTAAGCAAAACTTGTCAAATGCCGGGTTTTAGTAGGCAAAACATTGGATAGATTGGTAATTAATAAGGAGCGTTAAGCTTTATAAACTTTAACACAAAAACCACACGACAAACACACACACCACATAAATTCTCGGATTAAAATAAAAATCCAAAACTTAAAGTGAAATAAATTTCACGTAAAAGAAATATCACCGAGTTGAAAATGTGGAAAACCGCAGCGTCACACGCGAGCGACTCTAGATAATAGAATTACTGCAGCTCTACATTCGTAGATAGAGTGCGCGAATAGTGCGGTGTCGTTAAATTTCTTTAGCGAGTAAGTCAATGAAAGTATAGGAATGGAATTAACAATTTCCATTAAGCAGAAATTGTCAAATTTCGATCCAAACATTGCCTACTAAAATAGATAAAACAATGGATAGATTGGTTATTAATAAAGGACATAAAACTGTACTCGAGTTAAAAATGTGAAACGTGAGCAACTCTCCCTTGTTGCGTGTGCGCAGCCGTGTGTTTGTGTATGTAGTTGTGTGTGCATGTGTGTGTCAGGAAAATATATGGCAAAGGTCCCTTTGCAGTATATGATTCGTATAGGGTTTCTTATGTCGCGAACTCCGCAAACTTGCAAATAAATGTTTAATCGGTTCGCGACGGGTTATAAAACAAGGTTACTCTCGTGTCACAATCGTTAAGTCGCTGCGGAAGTTGTAATATCCGCTTGAGAGCACGACAATTAAACTTTAAGAAAGTCACTCGTCTTCTTCGTATTTAGGGCGTTGTTTTGAACTGGGGACTGTAAATGTCTTTTTGATTTATAGAATTAGTAAGTTTGGTAAACAAGTCTTTGGTAAATATTGTGCTTGCTAATTTTGAAATGAAAATTGAATGTTTGCGGTGGATTCGTTGTGGGAACTGTAAGTTACAATAAGGCTTTTACTTATATAGCAGACAAGCATGCAGTCCACCGGATGGTAAAATGCTACTGTCGCCCATGGACATCGGTAATCAACTCCAGATAAAATTAGATAAATCCTACCAGAGATCGGCCACAGATGGGCCGCTACCCCTGAGAACTACCGACTAAGCTGGAACACCTCTGAAAAGTATGTCTTCCTTACCACACCCTTCACATGATAACACAGCAGCGTTTAACACTGCTGTTATTTGGCAGAAATAGGTGTGGCGGTGGTGCCGCGGGAGTTGAACCACAAAGGGTTCTACCACTTTCAAAATATAATGTCTAAATATCTGTTATTAGCAATGAGTATACACAACTGTAGACGTCAAATTCGCTCGCTTCGGCCGGGTCGGTGGCGGTACTTTATGTTAATTTAGACTATTAGTCTGTCCACTAATTACATTACGCTCCAGGTTCATTACCCGCTGATTACTTATGCCACAAGCACAGTGAATTAACACATCCCGTTTGTATTAGGTAATCTGTGTATTGTATAGAACGTGTTGATTATATTCGTTGTGTGGAAATAGAATTGGTTGTAGAATAGTACATTTTCTTAAGGATTTTCGAGGGATTTAATAAGATCCGGGGAATAGGTAGCAGCATATGAACTCGTCTATTTTTACCACTAATGCAGCCGAACGTGAGATTTTGTCGCTACCGCTCAAAGAAACGTTTATCTATCTATGAAGATAGATATGGATCGATCTGGAGTCCTGTCAAGCTCTCCTCCAAAGGACTATGATTATTTGAAAGTGAAACATCCCTAACACAGTTTTCTTAGCCGCCGTACGCCAACATCAATGAGTTTTCCATTTTAGGAAGAATAAATTAGATCGTATATTATACAAACACGTCTCTTTGTAAAATTATTTATTATAGTGTTAGGAGTGATGGTAAGAGTAAGAAACTTTAATTGTCAAATGCGGGTATTAACTAAAAGTGGGCGTATAAACTGGGTAGTTATTTTACGATTATTGTAAAGAATGTTACTCTGCCAGTTTTGTTGCCCATTTGCGTTTAATTTCTTTTCTGTTATTTTATTTTGGAAAGTTAAGCTACTCGGCTTATAAAAAGTTGGTTTTAAATAATTTCCTGACGATATTCCTAACAATAGATATAATTTTAGACAACCATTTACCTAGGTCTACAAAACTATTTGAATTATACCACAAAACTATTTTAACAATACATGCTTTACAAACTGTTCGCTATTGTATTATATTCGTAATTCTATTATGTGGGGTTATTCGTATGTCGTGTCTTTTAACTAGATTTCCGCAATTAATACCAGAATTGTTTTTGACATTAAAATGTTATAGTGTTGCCGGCGGGCGTTTGTTACCATTTTCCAAATAAAGTCAGAATTTGAATTGCGCTTGGTCATATAGTCTGATTCATAATTAGGTGTCCAAAATGTAAACAAAGAAATGTCACTGTCAAAATTAAGAAGAAACAAAAGTTTTAACAAACTCAACGTAAAACGAAAACTTTAACAATTATACACAATTTAACAATTGCGCTATGTAAATGAGAAAACATTCGAGTTCGATCACAATCACGAAAATAAATAACATCAGCTACAAAACTTAAAAATGACAGCACAAGAAATGTTTTTTAATCCGATTGTGTTACCATTAATACATTTTAATTTTCTACCATAAATCTTGTTTTTTTATTATTATTACTCTATGGAATTAAATTGAGGTAATATAAATAATAAAAAAGGTAAATTAATTTTAATTTATTTAAATTATTATTTTATTACGGTTGTATTACTTTAATATCTTCAAAAATAAGAAACTACCATTTGAAACATATTTTCTTGATAGGTCAACACCTTTGTTTACATTTTGGACACCTAATTATGAATCAGACTATAGATGTGTTCCTATTTCCAAGAGATATAACCTATTACTTTCCTTTTTTACCTACGACGGAGACTATATATACGTTTGGGGTGAGAGGATGTCTGTACAAACCTATGTTAGCATTTATCTCCAAAATCACTGGTACGATTTTAATGCGGTTTTCAATTAATTAGTTTTAAGCAGGTGTGTGTTTTGTTTTATAAAAAGTACTATTTCACTAATGTACTTGATAGAAATCACATCTTCTTAATCATGGCACTAAAAATATAATTACTTTAAACGATAATTTTAAAAATACGCGTTCACATCTTAACACGTCTTTTTGAGTAGCTAAAGACTTGTTGGTCGTATGAGGTAGGTACTACCGTTAGTTAATTATTTCAAAATATATTACCAAGGACCGTACCACTTTACAATCGCAAGTGTTTTTTATGTGTCTTTAACATCCATAATATTTGATATCCAAAACTACGAGTACGGAAACAATATTTTATTCTGTTCTTAATGTACATTCACGTATATTTATTTATGAAATAAAACTATTTATTGCAGTTCAAATACATGATTGTTTACGAAAAGATATAAATACAATGGCCCTATACAAATACAAGTGGTGTATAATCTGTATCACATTTTCATTGTATTCACGTAGTACCTACGTGACAAAATAAATCTTTCTTTGTTTCAATGTACATGTACTACATATAAAGGAAATAAAGGCAAAACGCACCTTAAGGAATAAAATCATAAAAAAATTATCGCTAGAAATTTATTTGAAATACTTTTATCAAAATTTCAAAGATTAAAACATTCTACAACATCTATTAATTAGATTTTTATTCAATTTTGTTTCAAAAGAATTTACTAAAAGTGGAACAGGGTAGATAGATAGGTACTAACAACTCAAAAGAACCAATTGATTGATATTATCCGACTGCGGAGGGTAATGTGACTGATGTGGTTTGACGAATTTTAACATAAATGGGAAGTCGTTGGATTCACTTAAATTATGGAAGTGGCATTAGCTACATTAGTTTCCTATTTAGTAAATTATTTATAAGCATTTGGGGTTTAGATAAAAATTTCATCTCCTTATCATGTATTGAGATGAAGACACAATACACATAGGTCTGCACATATACTTTAGAGTGTATCCAACACATTGTGAACTCAACCAAAAACCGTTACTTTTTAATGTGCAATTCCCACGAATTGCTATAAATAAACCTTTACACAATCGCAGATCTAACTCGGGGCCAATGGAAACAAACAATTAACTTTTGATGTGTATCTGTTTAAAACATCCGACTTTGTTATCCAATGGCGACAGGGTTATGTTTTTCGAGTACATTTGTACCTATATTATTATGTATGTCTATTCCTTTAGCACGGGTCCTCCATTAAACCAATCAGGCCAGAAATTAAACGGCTTGAATCTTGACGGATGAAGTATCGTATTCGTCTTCATAACATGATTTATGCTGATACACTAAAGTTAATAAAATAAAATAAAAATGTACACTTTTCCGTGTGACGCAGACGGTTTCCTTGTCTTTGAAGACTTAACTCTGTAAATAAGTTTGTAACGTCACGTCATGTAACGTTACTTACCATATAATGTTTATTAATATTTATTTAAAATTGAAAATCAAAGAGTTTGCAATGGACTATAAGTAGTCACTATCCATGGACATCAGTCTATGTATAATTAATCCCAAATAGCATTAGAGCCTTACTTGACATCGGCTATTACCCTACCTAAATCCTACTCCTACTCCTGAGTACTAAATTGGAATGCCTCGTATGTCAGCTAAAGCACATCCTTCAAACCAGAACAAACACTCCTATTGTAAAAGAGATGTAGGTGTGGCGGTGGAACCCCCTAATATCCTTTTTTTTTGTTTACGAGGGGGAAACCTTCAAAAGGTACCCGACGACGTGGGAGCGATGCCAGATTATGTGGGATTTTTACCGCACTAAAACCGGTGGCCGACCTCAACGCTTTTTGGAGAACTCCGGGATCTCCGAGGGAAAACAACCGGAGTCCTCCAAGCGCGATGCCAAGGTCGGGCTCTGCCCTGGGGGAGCACTTTTGGCTCCTCCCACACCATCTGGTGTTTACGACGGTATGCGACCACACATTCCTTCGTCCTTCCCGTGGTTGCTTGCTGGACCGTTTGAGCTCCCACTCTTGCCGCCCGCAACCCCGGAAGCCCCCTTTCAGTCGCCTCTTACGACAGGCAGGGGATACCGTGAAGTGCATGAAGTTCGATTCGTTTTTACTCTATTCGATTACGAATGGTGCTGATACATTAAAATGAAAAAATAAAATAAAAATGGATACTTTTTCCACGTGACGGAGACGGTTTCCTTGTTTTTAGGGTTCCGTATTTTTAATGATTTAACTCTGTAAATAAGTTTCTAACGTCACGTTACTTACCACATTGTTTATTATTAGTGATTTAAAATGTAAACCAAACTAAGCTGCTACTGACTATAAGTGGTCACTTTCCATGGACATTAGTCTATAATCAGTCCCAAATAGCATTGGGGCCCTACTTGACATCGACTATTACCCATACCTAAACCCTACTCCTGAGAACAAAATTGTAATGCCTCGTATCTCAGCTAAAGCACATCCTTCAAACCAGAACAAACACCCCTATTATAAAAGAAACGGAATTTCCGTATTACCTTTACGGAAATTACCCACGTTTAAAATAGAATAATAATAATATGTATAAACGTGGATAATAATTTTATTTTAATGAACTAAACAGGCCATGCGTTGTTTCCTTATTAATGATTACAAAACTTATTTCCTGTTACGATGCAATTCATAACAAAGTACTTAATTTAGTTTCATTGTAACATAAGTAACACATTTCCTAACTATTTTCAATCCTTTTTAATATGTAACGAGTATAATTTAATTTCTTTATTGCCGATATTTCATATCGTTAGTACCCGTTACATACTAAAATGTCTCAATTCCGCGATAATCTTATATATCTCGTGTCCCAATGTTAGTTACCGTACCTCCGAAACGGCTTTACCAATTTTCACCAAATTTTATATGCATATTCAGTAGGTCTGAGAATCGGCTACTATCTATTTTTCATACACTTAAATGATAAAGGCTGTTCACCCTTAACATTTTTTTATTTATATGGCAACACAACGTTTGCCGGGGCAGCTAGATTTATTCTAGAATCATATATTTTCAATCCTATTTCATACCCTATTTTATCTGGCAGTATGCATGTCTTTCATTGCTTGGCACTGCAGCCCAAACGGCTTGGCGGATTTTAACATATGTGCTGTGGAAGTGACATATATCCTATATTTTAAGCAGTCACTTGTATTTTTAACCGACTTCAAAAAAGGAGGAGGTTACTCAATTCGACCGTATATATGCTTTTTTTTTCTTTATTTTGTTTTTATCTCTCGTTTGTTCATCAATTCTTCAAAAATCTTTAATTCGATTCTACACTCCTACCTTTTTGAAATTTACAGTAGAATTATTATGTTAGCGGTATTATCTTTTCTTTTATTACATAAAAGCCTTCTTAACAACATAATTCCGGCACAATCCAAACAAAGCCTTCCCATTATATTATTAACGTAACAATACTCTGCAATTATTTGATGTTTGCTCCGAAAATTGATAAACAACTTGGCAACTGAGATAACGAGCTCATTACTGATAATAGTTATTTTGTCGTAAAAGTTATCGGGATTGATACGCCAATTTATAAAGTTAAGATAAAAGTTGCGGCTATCAATCCGCTATCAATCTATGTATGAGCGTAATTTCATCATCATCAGTATCTTCGATTACTAATAATCAATCTATTTAATTTTTAAGATTTGACAATTTCAGGATAAAAACTACGACGCAATACTTCAATCAATATATGATTTTTTACTAAAATATCGACAGTAAAGAAATTAAAAAACGCATATCGTGAGTACCCGTTACATAATAAAACGGTATCAATATGTATGATGATAATTTCATCATCATCAATATCTCAGATTATTAATCATTAATCAATCTATCTAATGTTTTCCCACTAACGATTGAGATTTTACGATGTCTTTATCCCAGATATTGTCATTCATCATCATCAAAATCTCCGATTATTAATCAACAATCAATACCTAACCAATCTATCTAATGTTTTTCCCACCAACTATTGATATTTTACAATTTCTTTATCCCAGACATTGTTACCTTTCGATCTTTTGAAAACAAACATTGGATGGATTAATGATTAATAACGAACATGTATAAATAGGCTAGGACAAAAAGACTAATAACATTTTTCTTTATTAAATACCTTAACAACAACTATTATTAAATACATGAAATTTAAAGTGAGAAAAGTAATAAATTAAACTATAAACTAACAAAAAAGAAAATATTTATTTATTTTGATTAACTGATTGCTATTGACGGGCTTTAGAAATATAAAGTAAAATTGCTTCTTTCATTGGAAAATTTACGAAATGAATACTTTGTTGAATTTCCACAAGGTACTGAGAGAACTCCACTCTCGTAGATATAAATATCCAATGCCGATGCATTTTTTCTTTTGTCAACCGAAACTTCTCTATGTTTGGTAAGAGCTAAGGACGAGTGCTATCAATAAGAAGATCCTCATATTTTCTTTAATGATTGAACTCAAACATTACGCGAACACTAAATTAAAGAAGAAAGATATCATAGGTCGTAAAGTCGAAGGTTTCCCCCTCGTGAACAAAAAGAGTACTTAACCCTAAGAATTACTATCATAACGCTTTGTTTAGAGGAAAACACGTGTAGTTGTGTATATAATTTTTTCATGCACACATATTATATATGAGAGGGTAAGTGGTGCATACTGTACATTTAAAAATACCCACCTAACATACATACATATATCATACATCAATCCATACATGCGAACTGTTCGAAGTAACTTTATAAAATGAATTTCCGTTAAATGACGGCTGATGCTATTTAGATTATAGAATCTATGTTAAAATGTTAATGTTATTTCCAAGTAGACGTTTAAAAATGAAGTTGTATTTTTTATTTATTTGCGTACTAAACCTGGCTACGCTTCACTATAATCCGTCTGATATTTATCAGGAAAATAAATAAACATTTCGTTCCCATTTCACAGAAATCTTCGATATAAAAAGTGCATAAAATACCTGAAACTAGAAGTCGTAACCTTTCGTAGCAAAAACGTTCGTGTACTCACTAAACAAAAAGATTAGTTTTTTTTTAAATCTTTCATTTTTTCTAAACGCTTCTTCGCTGAAATCTGGTTCATAATAAAATTATAATTGTATTCAAATAAAAAATAGGTTAGTGTACAAAAAAATATGTACCTATCATAATTATTATTTAAAATAATTTTAACAAATGCAAGAGAAATATCTTATTCCTAAATAAAAATAATATTACTAATATCACAAATAATAAAATAAAATCCCATTAATTTATTGTTTTCGTGACTATAAATATTTTAACACAAGTTGTAGAAAACAGTGTTAGGTTTACCAAGTTCGAAATTAAATTAACCGTATGTACCTTATACGGTCAAATAAATACTTGCCTGTTATGTTTTTAATATTAGGTAAGTGTTCAGAAAAACGTAACAATCATTACAGATAATTCCAAAAAAAATTACTGCTACAACGAAACCATATTATAACAAAACAATTTTGTGTGTGATGATACTAAAATGAAAATTTATAAAAAATATACGCAAGATTTATTGAGTTAACTCCATAAATCTAAATGTCAAACAAAATAAAAAGGGTAACCATAAAATAACATTCATAGATTACGAATTTCTAAAAAAAAACAACCAAAATAAACACAAGAAAAGCTCACCACACCACGCAGACACTAACTATGAAAAATAATAATCACGGAAACACTGAACTAAGGATAACTAAATTGCATAAAATCACGAAAATAAACACTTTAAAGGGTGAATAAATATTTCAAAAACTTACTTTATTTTACTCGACACGTGTTTTCTCACACGCGACACAAGGGCTAAGGGCTCGACCGTACGACCCACACCGCGCTCGAGAAACGAATAACTGAGTATTTACGAAAACGTGCCTGAAGGGAAGCGCTTAAACGATGAAAATAATAATTCTCCCAACTCAAAATACTCCGTAACTCAACCCAGTAAAGCACAGAATAACGAACAATGAATTAACACCGGACTAATCACAGCGAAGTTGCACACATATCGTTATTACCTTCTTTCGTATGATTAAGGGGGTGATCGAAAGAGATGGAACGAGGCATCGTGCGCATGTGCTTTTCCTGAATTGTGATGTGAATAACATGGCAGGCGAAAAAGTCGCACGTCCCAACAAAGTTCTATGAATACCTATGCTTTATTGTTTGGACAGCCATAAAGAATACAACACTTTTAACAGGTTTATTAAAGATGTTTTATGGCTATTTTATAAGGCGTATAAAATAACTCTTTTTGAACTATCACGTCATTATGAATCAAACTGCTTTCAGTTTCAAACTTTTCCTTACAACTATTATTACCTACATAGAATCAATTAATAATATTTTGTACCTACAATTTGACTGAATTAGATTTTTCCCTGTATGTTAAAATTATTTCGTATGACTTACCTCATTAATAGCAATTTGCAACTTATTTCTAATTTCGTAAATTATGTAAAACGAAAGAAGTATTATGTGAACTTCTTCTTACGAAGAACGAAAATTCTTATTAGAAATAAAATAATTTCACAACGTAGTTTTTTGAAAATTTAAGTTTATCAACTACTAAATAGAAACTCTAAAAATAATAATCTACAAATAAAAACTACAATTATTAAAATATTGTATAGGTACATTTTTTATAACTTACCGACACACAAAGGCACAGTATCATTCCACCTGTTGTCATCATAGCACCATAAGACGCGCGCCCTCTGTCGCGTGTCGACGAAAACAAAATTAACATTGCACATGTAGTGCGCGACGTCCTCGTTGCGGTACACCAAGTAGCCGGTAGATGGCGGTGGTAGCGTCACGCAGCCCATACCTGTCGAGAAATGGCGCTAGTAAGACAATGTAATATGTACACGTTCGTAATATAGATGGCGCTGTTACACGTAAGTTCTACGCGAAATATTCTTACTACAAACGATAGATGGCGTTCCGGCTAAGTAATATTCCGAGGATAGATATTAAATATTACCAATCTAGAACCTAAGATATGTAGACATCATTATTATTATATGCCGCAACATGAGAATATTTATAAATAAAAATGCAAATAAGTAAAAAATCAATGGAAATAGTAATATTTTTATACGTTCAATTTTTCTGCTTCAAAAAATAAGAATCTTTTACAAATAAATTTCTATTTATTTTAAAATATTTCGATATTTGCGACAGATTCTACGGTACGTCAAATCATTAAAATAAATACCTATTTCTTTAAATCCCACTTACTTTTATAATGCAAGAGAACACCTCTTTTTGGGAAGGCGCCTTGTGATTTCGCCTCGACCACTACTTCAAGGGCATTCGTGACTGATGTCAAGCGCAGTGGTAGGTCCACCTGCTCGCAAGTGGTCAACAGTGTTTCACCATTGGAGTCTCGTACTAACACGTAGTCTGTACAATCTTCTTCGAAGGGGCCTATAGCTGTAATAAATTGAAAGATCAGCTGTAAAACTTGTCAAAGAAAACAATCAGAGGGGATCCTTAGGTTTTTTTTATACCTATAATAAAACTGATAACAAACAAAACGGCATTCAGGCTCATTCAGGCCATATATTTTATATAGAAGGCTATCCATAGACATCAGTAACATTAGTATTATTTTTTGCGTTTTGACAAAAATGACTGTTTTTGTATTTGTTTACGCATTTATCATACATATCCAATCAGTTCTGACACAGTCCGCTAGGGGCGCTGATTATAAATGTATGGCAAATAAGTAAACAAATACAAAAACAGTAATTTTTGTAAAACCGTAAAAACTCATACTAAGGGTACTGTATGGACTCAAATTAGGGTCGTAGGTACCTTACGTGCTACGTGAGGTCAATTCTAGATGGGCTGCTGTCCCTAAGGACTAGGTTACGTTAAAAATACTCATATTGGTATATATAGCGTAGTTATTACGCTAGGCCCTGAAAATCTGAAGAGACTCAATTTTGAAATGTATTTATAATTTAGTACCTAAACCAGATTCATATCATATGAAATTTCAAGATTTTCACTTGCTCTACGAATATATTTTCACTCCAACCTTCAAGTGAACTTTTATGTAAATATGCGTAAATGAAATCAAATACAAAACCAATCATTTAAAATTCAGTTCAATTAAAACATGAGGGAAAGTAGACATTAATTTTTAAGACTATAAGTCCAGATTTAAGGACTCAAAATAGGTAAACGAAATGTCTTTGTACATACATATATTTTTAAAATTGTGTCAACATACAGATGGTTGTGAAGGTGGTAGGATTATTCGTAGTTCGACCCAGGCGGGACTACCGCCACATATATTTCTGCCTAATAACAACAGTTTTAAGCACTGCTGTATTCTGGTTTAAAGTGAGACTTACTTTTGCGAAGCATTCTAACTTAGTTCTCAGGGGAAGTGGCGCATCTGTGGCTGACCTTAGGTAGGAATCCTATCTGGGGTTGATTACATATGTCCATAGGTAACATTAGCCACATACTATCACGTGGAATGAATATACATATAAAAAATACAGAAACTGGAAATATAATTCACAATTCACAAGATTATTTTGGTGAAAGTACCTAGAGGGTTACAAATTCAATATTTGTTACGCAATTATAACGAAACAGAATGTCTGAGGCTATATTATCTTTTCCTCAGTATTAAGATAACATTGTTTCAACCGACTCCATTACTTTCTGTTCCCTCTTCCTAACATAATAACGTGGGAACAAAGTTCTGTTGATACACGGCATCCGTAACTTTTGTTTAATTTTAGCTGTGTATCTTTTTTTTATTTTTATATATATATATTTCTTATGTGCGTGTGTATGTCACTAAACTCCTCCTAAACGACTGGACTGATTTTGATGAAATTTGTTGTGTGTGTTCAAGGGGACTTCAGAATGGTTTAGATTCACAATTTAGTCCGTGTGAAAAGGTTTTTTTAATTAATTTTTAATTGGTAAGTAGTTATAGAATCGGAAAGTATGCATTTGATCAAGTGATGATCTTTAGCAAAGTTGTTGTCCAAGAGCTCATGAGGGTTCGGGAGTTGGTAAGACTAGTTTTCGACAGATGGCACCACTGTCATTCCAATTCAGGTACAAATTTTCCGTTTTATGTATGTCATATTATTTCTTTAAAATGCGGGCGAAGCCGCGGGCACCACTAGTATTTATATAAATATTTATTATTATAATAATAAGAACAATGTTTCGTGAATCCACTGTAGCGAATCCTCCGCCATATGCGTTTTATTTATTTGTGTGTTCTGTGTGAGTTTATTTTTCTGGTATCTCAGCAGTGTAGCAGCTGTTTTCTAGTTTGCAGAGAGATATAATACACATGTTATATCTACATTTTCACGTACATTTTTACCCTCTATCTAATTACGGTTCAGTAGATAAATCAAAAAACTTCGATGTTGAATAATTTACAAAAAGAGAGGTAACATATATAATTCTCTCAATTTAAAAAATCCATATTCAACCTCATATATTAAAATCGGTTAAGCCGTTTGTTATTCAGGGCGCACAAAGAATAAGACATACATAAATACGCACGAAAAACATTACCCTTCGCTTGGAGTAAAAATATTTAAAGAACTTACTACGTAAGCTGATGTCAAGCAAGGAGACCCGTATCCTCTGTTCAGGATCAGCGCTCAGCTTCCATCTGCACTCGTCCCCGATGTAGAAGTGGGGGTACCCGGGGGTCCGGATGTACCCCTCGCTGTCCGGACCCCACGCCGCCACTTGCACCTCCCGGTTGCAGTAGTGAACGGATAGGGAATCTGGAATAGAGAAAAAGGCATGTATGTAAAAATATATGTAAAAATTATGTGTTGTACCACTGCTGTAACCACGTCATCTATCTAAATATATATAATTCAAATTTGACTGACTGACATAGTGATCTATCAACGCGCAGCCCAAACCACTGGACGGATCTGAAATTTGGCATGCAGGTAGATTTTATGACGTAGGCATCCGCTAAGAAAGGATTTTGATCAATTCTACCCCCAAGGGGATACAATAGGGGATGAAAGTTTATATAAATCTTCTTAGTTAATAATATTACATCGTAAGGCGAGCGAAGCCACGGGCAAAAGCTCGTAAATGTATAATATTACATGAAAATATGTAATAGCTTGTGCTAATAAGTTAATTGAATAATTGAGGCTCTAAAATTTCTGTTTCTATTGATATTAGACACTTATCAGGTTTCTCTTCCGTAACGAACATAGTTTCGAAAATGTAAGAAATGAGGTATGTTAGGAAAAAAAAATTGTTTCGAAACTCAAAACATTTTTTTCCTATCTACACGAAATATTCCAGGAAACTACAAGCGCTAAGACATGATCCATTTCAAAATAGGTACAGAAAAACACTAAATTGGCAAGACATTAGCAACTCCAATAAGACACCTTCATGTTAAGTTAACATATTCTTACAGCTACAACTATTTTAAAAATAAAAATAGAACACATCACGAAACGGCTATTAAATCTGAAATACCTCAACCTTTTATATATAACACAACAATCCCAAACAGAAACATGTTAATTTAGCCATTTAAGCTAAATCAAGCGAGCCACAAACTTTATAGCTACATAAAAAGCTTTCTCACAATAATTTGGACTGCATTCACCCGCGTAAACTTTGAAGCGTCTTCATACTTGTCACACCAAATAACAAGTTCATCAAAACTTTTATTTTATAGCCTGTTTAACGATACTGTGTAATCTGTCTACGTTTTAAGTTGTCTGTGACCGCGGCTGTGCATAATAATAAAGCTCTAGTGTAGGTAAATATGTATAAGTAACTTGTAATTGAGGAGGATCAAAATAACTTAACAGCATACATTGGAGTAGAAATAGAAACTAAAGTAGACATGATTATTGTACGTCTATTTCTGTTATATACTCGTACCATTCCCATTTTTACATTATAACAGCGGAAAAAGCGATACGTTCTGGTTTGACATCTATATTAAGGAAGATACACACAAGAGTTTTCTCACAGGTAGCAACCCATGGCAGGACTAAGCCGACTTAAAATTTTAACAGTAATCGATTGGTGGCAGTCACCAGTAACCATCAGGTCGTCTGATTCACACACGAAGCGACAATCTTAGTCGTCAGTAGTACATAGACGTCGTTGTAAAACTGAACCGTGTGGTTCAGTGTGGACCCTTTTGTTAAATTTTACTGCAGCAATGTTCTGATTTGAAAATCATGTTTACTATTAATTATGCCATATAATGTTGTAGTATTGTAGTATTATTTACAAATAAATATTTGTTTCTTTCTTTCTTTTTTAAAAGTGTGTATACTTATCTACGTACTTAAGAAGTTATACTTCTTTGGTGTATTAAAAAAAACAGTGCGTGCATGTAAAATTGTCTTCAAAACTTGCAACATTTACTAGTCAACTTCATGGTGTCGATCTAACTTGTCGGTCTGTAAAAAATAACTTATCATTTTTCCCAAACGCGACAAAAGAAAACTTCGAAAGGGTGAACGTTCGAAGGGCTCATTTATTGCTTCAATTTCATAGAAAATTCGCAGGGCAAGGCAACGTTTGGCTATATTTCAAGTGAATGAGGCAAACATAAAAGGTGGCGTTTCAATAAAAGGTACCCCGCTATCGGCCGACCTTGACCCGTGCCCCTCACCCTTTACTTTGTCTTATCCACCCCTTGAGATAGGGATGACACTTTGAAGTTTTGCAATGTTTCTACGATTTTTAGTTGGCACCTTTTTTTATAATATAAGAGTAGCAGACGAGCATGCAGTCCACCTGATGGTAAGTGGCTACTGCCGCCCATGGACATCTGTAATCAACCCCAGATAGGATTAGATATTCCTACCTGAGGTCGGCCACAAATGCGCCGCTACCACTGAGGACTAAGCTGGAACACCTCGGAAAGCCTGTCTCCCTTACCACACCCTTCAAACCGGAACACAGCAGCGCCTAACACTGCTGTTATTAGGTATAAATAGGTGTGGCGGTGGTGCCGCCGGAGTCGAACCACAAAGGGTTCTACCACCTTCAAAATATCAAAATATGATACATTGTAATAGATACTTGTCATAGATATAAGTTCATAAACGGTCAAAATATATTACTGATTTTGATACCCTCTATTATAGCCCGACAGTCGCAGCAAAACAGATTTAGACTTGTAAAGAAATTTAAAAGAAAAGAATGTTTTTTAAACAAAGGACTTTAGGAAAAAATAATAACATGTTTTAAAATTATAGACATACACTTAAATTTTAATTATTATTATAGCTTACTAATGTCTGTACTAGTTTTTTTATTAGTTATATTTTTTATGTTTCCAACATTCAGGTTCAAAGTATAAAATAATAAAAATTAAGTTAAAATTATTTCAAAACTAGTTTTTGTCCGCGGCTTCGCCCGCGTTTAAAAGAAAATATTACAACATACTAACATACATAAAACTGAAAATTCGTACCTTCAACTTTGCTAAACATCACTTGATCAAATGCATAGTGTCCAAAAGATCGATTCTCCGATTAATCGATCTTAGATCGCCATCCCTAGTTCCCGTCGGATTTCCGGGATAAAAACTATCCTATGTCCTTTCTCGGGTCTCAGACTATCTTTGTACAAAATTCTATTAAAGTCGGTTCAGTGGTTTAGGCGTGAATAAGAGACAACCAGACAGACAGACAGACAGACAGACATACAGAGTTACTTTCGGATTTATAATATTAGTAAGGATTAAATTAAAATACTAAAGCTAACACCAAATGTTCCGCAGCCCTGACCGTAGAGGCGCTACGAAAGAGGCCGCTACGACAATGTCACGCCGTCTGGAGTCTAGACTCGGATGATTGTTTCAGCCAAATTACAATGTAAGGACTCGTTCACACGTAATATTGTTTAATTTTATATGAAATAGTGATACGATTTTCGTAACACTATAAGTTTTAAACTGAAGAATATTTTAGCATTATTCGTTACGAGCTTTTGCCCGCGGCTTCGCTCACGTTACGAAGTAATATTTTTATCCCCTATTTTATCCCCTTGGGGGTAGAATTGATCAAAATCCTTTCTTAGCGGATGCCTACGTCATAACATCTACCTGCATGCCAAATTTCAGCCCCATCCGTCCAGTGGTCTGGGCTGTACGTTGATAGATCACTATGTCAGTCAGTCACCTTTAAGTTATATATATTTAGAAAGATATTAAAATGCAAGCATCAGAATTCTTAAAATAACACTTTTAGTGTTTTCACAGTGAAATGCAAATACAAATGAAATGTAAATGCAGTAATAGCGTAGTAGCTGAAACTCAGTGGGTCCTAAGTTCGAATACTAACCTCAGAATTATCAAACGTAATGTTTATTATCGTATCTGATTAAATTTATTAAATAAATATTACTTAAAATCAATTACAATCATAGCAAAATAGTAGTTAAATCCAAAGTTATATTATGCATATTAGTTATCACTTTCTACAACGGTGAAGGAAAACATCGTGAGGAAACCTATATACGTCTGAGTTCTTTAAAAAAAATCCGTGTGGTCTCTCGGTGAGTCATAATGTAAACGTTACTACACTGAGTAGAGAACTATGCCCAGCTGTGGGTCACTAATGGCTTGACAATAAAAGGATAAAACATATTCGAGGTTCTGTGCTATAAATATGCAATGAAAATTATTTCATAAATGTATTTTACAAACAAACACACATATTTTATATATGTATATTTTGTATATTATAACATATTTATAAAATAACTACGACGTATAAATAACAGTTGGTAAACAAACAAGTTTGTTTATAATAATTAGCGTTGTACAAAGTTAAGACATAAGATTAAAGCTCGGTTCTCATTCTAAGTTACCTCGTAAGATAGCGCTATTGTCGTGTTACGTGATCACGTGATGACGTAGCCGTAACTACATACATTGAACTGGAATATCGCCAATGTGTGCTAAGGACTGACGTTCACTGACTGCGTTTAAACTTAAAGTATAGCAGAAAACTTCTAGCATAGATCTAGACATAGATCTTTACTTTCATTTAATAATTAGTGGGGTGATATGTAGACGACCTGTAGTTAAAATATTACTGCAAATACACAATTCACAGACATTTTCAATTCAAGATTAGTTTGATTCTAATTCGTTCCCCAAATTTCACACTTGGGCTTTATTTTCAATTCAATTAATCAATTATCTTAAAATACTCAATCCTATCTTATTTACATCCCTAGCCAGATTTTTTTCAGGCATTCAAAATTTACGTAAATGTCTATCAAAACCTGTGTGCAAAAATAAAAAAATGTCCATTCTATTGAAATCAGTCAGTTTAACTTTAAATCACACTACAGCTAAATTGGTAGTTGCACACCAACTGTGCGCCGTTCCTTACAAAGCGGTAACATATGACGCTATCACGACGACACACGACGCGTCGGCAACCGCACACGACGTCATACGTCATGCACCGTTTGCGAGAATATCTTGAATTTACGAGTAATTGTATCTAAGAAATATAGTATACAGCTGTTCAATGTTTGTTTCCAATAAAATCAAAACGTTTTCAGGATAACACTTTTTCTAACACTTTCCGCAATTCTTCTATTTTTATGTAAATAGCCATCAAAGCCAGAAATGAAAAAAATCAATTATATTAAAATATCACGGGCACCTTTACATTAAATCACACTACAGCTTAGTTGGTAGGTGCACACCAACTGTGCGCCGTTCCTTACAAAGCGGTAACATATGACGCTATCACGACGACACACGACGCGTCGGCAACCGCACACGACGTCATACGTCATGCACCGTTTGCGAGAATATCTTGAATTTACGAGTAATTGTATCTAAGAAATATAGTATACAGCTGTTCAATTTTTGTTTCCAAAAAAATCAAAACGTTTTCTAACACTTTCCGCAATTCTTCTTTTTTTTTACGTAAATAGCCATCAAAGCCAGAAATGAAAAAAATCAATTATATAAAAATATTACGGGCACCTTTACATTAAATCACACTACAGCTTAGTTGGTAGGTGCACACCAACTGTGCGCCGTTCCTTACAAAGCGGTAACATATGACGCTATCACGACGACACACGACGCGTCGGCAACCGCACACGACGTCATACATCATGCACCGTTTGCGAGAATATCTTGAATTTAAGTGATTGTGTCTACAATATGTTATGTAACAGGCGTGTAGACTTAAGAACTCAGTAATAACATAGTAACCTATTTCTGCCGTATAACAACAGTATTAAGCGCTGTTCTATTGTGGTTTGAAGGGAGATATACTTGTACGACCCTTACCATGAGTTTTTACGTTTTGAAAAATATGACTGATTTGGTATTTGTTTATGTATTACCCATACAATTTCCAATCAGCGCCCCTAGTGGATTGTATCAGAACTATAGTGTCATTAAATGTCTATACTAACAAAATGGCGCTTTATGTTTTGTCTCTCTTTTTTGCGAAGGTGTGAGGCAGACAAAAAGACTTGAGCACTTACTTATTGTTACGTTTGCTCAGTCTACTGAAAAAAACGGAACAGAATAATGGATTGATAAACGTAACGTATAATTGTGGGATGTTTTGAAAACTTATGGTACCCATTTTATCATTGGTGGTTGCAACTCATGTATGACGGACTGCCATCCTATCTGGATTACTTATGTATTTATTTATTTATTTTCTTAAGTTCACCAACGGTTGTAACATTATACATATTTTTAAATTAAATCTAGTTACAATGCAAGCAATAAATGTACGACCACTTAGAGGTAAACATCACATGCAATACAAATCTAAACGTGGTAATGAAAATAGAATAACAAACTTTATAAACCAAAAACTAAAACAACACAAAAAAGAGAAAAAAAACTCCAAAAATAGTACAAGTAAATTAAACATTAAATTAAACACTAATTATAATTTAGATACAGCCTTCCTAAAAGCAGCTAGACACATGTTATTAATGTCGATGTCTGTGGATTCACTACGCTTATTATGGAGTATTGACAGTCTTGCAATAGGAGAGTTTGATCCCAATTTAGTTTTACAATGGGGAGGTACGAAGACTTGAATCGGTTTGCGAGGCATGTTGACGGGTATTCTAAAGGAGAGCTTAGAGAGAAGACGCGGACAATGTATCTGAGAATTTACTAATTTGTATAAAAAGATAAGATCTGATGCATCTCTCCGAGTATCCAAGCTAGACATATTGAAGTTATCTAGAGACGCTTTATCTTATAAAGTCTACTTGTATCTTGTAAAGTCTACTTGTATACTTGTCTTTATTTTTGCCTGACGTATACGCAAGATGCCTGACAAATCTCTTCTGTACCCGCTCTATACGAAGCATATGGGATGCAAAATGAGGACGCCAAACTACACTCCCATATTCCAAAGTGGATCTTTCAAGACTGTTATACGTAATGATTTTAGTTGAAGCTTTTTTGAAAAATTTGGAATATCTAATGATAAAACCCATTCTAGATGCTTTCTTTATCATTGAATCTATATGTGGTACAAAAGTTACAGTTACAGAAACAGTTACAGTTTAGAAATAGTTTCCTACCTTTGTCCACGACCAGAGAATACTACGTTCTATTCTTTGTGTCTATATGACCACACTCTTCAAAGCAGAATACAACAGCTCTTTCCACTCATATACATTTAAAAAAATGTAGCGAATTAAACTACCCCTACTGGTGAATAAACTACTAGATCCCACAATAAGTCCTTGGAATATTCTACTGGAATAGTATACTCGTAGTATAGTTACGCGAGATTCTAAAAAATGCGCACTAATGTGTCGACAAACTTATCGATTATTTTGTACCTAAATATTCTTGTGGCACCCCTCATAATATATATCAAAATAATCGGATTAACAAAATTAATCTGATATCGAAAGTACGCAAAATCCTCGCCGAAGCTAAACGCATCGATTCTCTGTAGGGCTGTGCACTAGCTAATGTATAAAAAAAATATTATAAAAACAAAAACTCGACTACTTAGAAATATAGTCACCCTTGTCACTTTACTTATTTAAATAAATTGATCGATATATTTTGTTAAAATCCGTCACGCCGATTGAGCTCCAAGGTGTGCCAAAGGTAAATACGGTCGAAAAACATTACCCTCCACAGTAGTAAATAACATTAAATTGTCATTTAATTATCATTTTAATTATTATATTAGAACTTGTTAAAATAAACATTATTTACGTGGCCTATATGTACGAATATTTACGTATTTAAATTGTCTGTTTGTATCAGTACTAATTACTATAATTAAGTCTATTTTATTGTGTCTAAACCCGTAAAGCTAAAATATTGTAATAATATAAATTTAAATAATATTTTTAACCTAATTTAAAATAGTTTATTGTTATGTTACACTTTAAGAATAAATGTACGAAAAACGTTTGATAAATTCGTTAAGCAACCATTAAAAGTAGTCATGTGTATCGAACATGATTTTTTACTTACACTCATATCAACATAAGTAGATAACTACAAATAATAGTGTGTATTTTTGTTTGTGTAACTAAATGTCTCTTTATTGTGTGGGTTATGTTATACCTTATCTTGTGGGTACCTAGCTACCTAAAATAAGTATACAAATGCACATATTACGCTATACCCATATTGGAAATAAATAGTAGTACCTAATATCCAGTACCTAGTACCCAATACCTACTAGTACTAACTAATAATAGTTTGCTACATGAAGGCCGTATTATCTAAGATCCATGTCCACACTCTTAGATCTTAATAAAATGAAACTACTAGTAGTTATTAGGTATAAAAACAAAAACTCAGCCGTTTAAAATTATAGCCTATATTAGCCTCACAACGAATTAGACGAATCCAACGACACCTCTTATATTAAGCAGCCTTCAAGCTGTATGGGTATGCCGAACAAGGCGACATACATACAAATATATACATGCGCTCGAAAAAAATTACCCGCTGTAGTCGAGTAAAAATCTAAAACATTTTGACTTTGGACATTTGGCAACCCTAGTTGACAATACCAATATTTTATCCATCGTATCTCTTAAACATCTCATTTTGGTTAGAACATAATTTCCGAGCAGGATTATTTGACCAAATATATGGTTCAATTTTCTATCCAATACCAGTTAATCTTTATACTTGGATCGTAGTTAGGGTCATCATTTCCTGATATTGTAGTCAGTCAGTATAGCATTTGTTGAACGTTTAAAAATGTTTATAAATATTCTAACCAAATTTTTATTATAGATTTTCCAAAGAAATATGTATCTTTTTACAAGCTTTTATTTTAAAGTTAAACGCTTATTACACAACCCGATATGAAGGGCCCTGCATCCAGGGTGGGCGTGTACCCTAGTTAGTGCGGCGCTTATTACACTTCTCTGCAAATTGGGCCCTCACTCAGTTTATACGCGAATGTCTAGAGAGATAAACGTATTGTCGCATTTTACATTATGCCGTCGTCAGTATCGAAACTTCAAAAAGTTGCTGTAGCAGTGACAAATATTAAAAAAAGAAAGAAGAGAAAGATCTGGGTGAAAGAGTATTTGCGGTTACGTGAAAAGCTTTCAAATATGCAAATACTTAGCGTGCTTGAACCGGGATATTTAAGGAATTGTCTCAGAGTAGGTGCAGAACAATTTGAACACTTGTTGAGTTTGGTGACACCTTACATACAAAAGCAAAAGCAACTGAGCTCCCTAACCGCCCTAAACGTTATTACACTACCCAATCTGCAGGGCGCTTAGGGAGCTAGGCAGATCGGGATGATCCGATCGCCCTAAATAGGGACACTAACTCCCTAAGTCTTATTACACCACTCTTAGTTAGGGTTAGGGTCCCTCAAAATTGGGTGGTCTAATAAGGCCTTTAGACCTAACGACCAGGCAGGCAGGGTACCAGATGGAAAGTAGTCGCGGTCGCCTTTGGACATTAGTAGCACCAGAAGATCACCGGCTTTGAAGTGAAGTTCTTTTTTTCACCTTTCTTGAAGAGACACATTTTATACCGTTTCGGAAATACCTCAGGACGAAGTTCATTCTACATCTTGCACTACACTTGCACGGCATATGATTTAACATTTGATGCTCAAATTAAATTATTTCCAATTTGTTGCGCTTTTTGCAATAATTGAGATTTCATGGTCGATTCACAAAAAGCTGTGTTTTTTCATAAAATAAAGTACCATTATGCCCTTGCGAAAGCGAAATTATATAAAAAATAAAGGGGCGATTCGATTACATACTACCAACATTTTTTTTACCATTGTTACCAATTTTTTTGGTCACGTGCAACTGTTGCATAGTTCGATTATTCTTTGTTCTCTATATTTATGTACTGCCTGAGCAAAAACTTATTACAATTATTCGGATCTTGATTACAGTGCCACCATCTTTGTTTTATGGTCGGGCAAAGTTGCCTTAAGTATCCTCGTATGCAGCATCGAAGTTAGGATCATGAGTATTCCTGGCAAGATTTCAAGTTTATTCAGAAAGATCTAGAAAAATCTTAACGATCCCTTTTCACTTAAATTATATGTTTTGAATTACACCTAATTGGTCACAATGGATCCGTTATGGACTTCCATTAATAATTATCTACGTATTTAGAATACGTATCATACGTCCAATGACGGTAGTTCTTGCAAATTAATTTTACAACATACCCAATTACTTTTTCAGGAACAAAAATTTAATAATATTTTTATGCTATTTCTTTATGTATTTGTTTAGACTAATAAAAGAACTCCGATAAACAATCTATGTATTTGATTTTAATTAATACATAACAACGAATATGTCTTTTAATTTCTGATTCCAAAAACAGACGTTCTCATAGAAATTTATTTAACATAATAATACCAAAAAATATTTATCAAATTGATCTTTTAATATTTCACTATTCATTCTCACCATTATATTCTACAAGCCACCCGAGACCCATTCAATGGTTTCATAAATATTTCTATTGCCCAAATGACTCGTGGTATTCAATCGTTTGCAAAAATAATACTTTGCCAGGAATATAATAGTCAAATGGGCTTAACACCAATTTTATGGAAATCTACCATAGTTTATGGTTTTATTATACCCTCACAATACCACACAATGGCTATCGAATGATTAATAGGAAGAAGTGTATAGATTACTTATTAATATTGGCGTGAGTTAGCGCAGTTAAGGTTTATGAGGTCAATAAACAATAATAGTAACTTTAACTTTATGTCTCATACCAGGAGTAACCACCATCATCATCAGCATAGGTACGGCTGATACAGTGCTAACAGTGCAAGCAAAAATTTGTAAAATGGTTTCAACAATTTCATATAAACTGTAAACAATCACTGTAAAAAATCATATTATAAAAAATGCCTAACCTCTCTAAAAAGTTTTCGCTTTGAAAATTAAGAAAGTCAAATAAAAGGAATCATTTGGATACCCCAACACTGTTTGCTTCTTCTACTATTTGTACTTACATAAAAGTATATTCGAATTATTTATTATTTTTAAGAAAGAGATTTAAAGCTTCTAATTAACACTTTTCTTTTAAAATACACTAAACATATAGTTTATTACATAAATAAACTTAAAAATAAAAAATATATACTTAATTAACAACATTAACAATTTCGGTTAACTTTATCAATCAGGAATCGAAACTGTATGAAAATTACAATTTTATGTAACATCCCACAACATCTATTGTCGCGGTCGTAAATTCCATGTTTCTTTGAAATCACTCGCACGTGGAGCCCCCTATCTTCCGTTAACTGCACCATTAACTGCACCCTCAGTAGTTTTGGGGTAAAATGTGTCAATTTATCGGTTGTTTCCGATCACCAGTATAACTTGAGCTATTATTAGACGCATGCTGATTGTAACGTTCTAATAACGAGTAATTGTAGATGCTGGCTGATTTACGTACGAGGCGAATATATGAAGGAGACCACTAATTTCTACTCCAATCTTCAAAACACCGTTTCGCTCAAAGTTGTGTATAGATATAAATTAACAATCATTTAGTTGTTTTTTAATTAAAAAATAATTTTACTTTACTATATGAGATTTTGCGATAGACAAAGTTTATATACCTTTAGTACTCTTTTTCTATTTTTTTCTATTTTCCATAAGTTTAACCGGATTAAGTTAAGAATGTTTAACGTTACCTACGTTATATTATTATTATTCTTAACTTAATCCGGTTTATTAAATAGAGCCTTCCAAATAAAACGATGTAGTCTTAATGAAAGTTAATTTCTGTATACATTAGAAAAAGTGTTCAGATACTGTGGATCGAGATGTAATGTACTTAACATTACATCTCGATCCACAGTATCTGTATTTTTTAAAAGAAAACTAGAGAGCTCTTCTTACACTGGACGTTAGACAATTGGAAGTAGCACGTGGGAATCCCAGGGGAAACTAACACCACATTTACAATACTTTATATATAGCGATAACAATACTATCGACCGCTTAACACAATGAAATATACTTTGCACGTTCGGAATAAAGTTTCAAATAAATTCTGGGTAGCACACTAGTGACATCTACAATTAAAGTAAACAATGACGTTGTTAACGCAAACCTTAACTCAGTGGACTACGATTGCAACTCCTTTGTTCAAGGTTTTATTCTTGTTTTGTGTGACAGTGTTGTCAGAATTGTTCATCTGGGTGTCATTTCCAATTAATTTAAATCACCCGCTAATGGCGAACGTAAACAAGACGGAGTGAAGAGATATTGTATTGACAGTTTAATTGTTAAGCGCTGTTTAAACAGGGGTTCCGATTTCTGTACAAGTTTACTTAAATTAAGCAGAATCACTTGAACAATTTGCTACTGTTGTATAAATATGACACATTGATGGCCTATTGGTTTGAAATTTGGCTTCTCAAGCTGGTAGTCTGAGCTTCAGATCTCGAGATTTTTTTCAAGTTGCGTAATGATAAGTAAACTGCATATTACAAATAAGTTATCACGGTGACAAGTTATCAGATATGATACATAATGACGTTAGACAATGTGAGAATGAGTGTCCCTTTAGTGTTAAGAGAAATTAAAAAAAGAAAGTCAATATATTCTATCTATGTAATGGATGCCATGGATATAAAAGACAAGTATAAAAAATACCCAAACCTACACCATAAATCGAAATTTATTATTTACATGCCGACTTGGCCAGGAATCGTACCCGCAAGGGGCATGTCAGACCAGTATAAAAAATCTTTGCAATTTTGACACAGCATATTTTTCCGTATCATAGAGACCCTGTTCCCACACAAATTGTTAATTTAGCTCCCGTCTAATCCTTAGGGATTTCCCGTAGCCGTACTTAGACACGTGGCACTAACTAACTCGGGATCATTTCGTCCACGCGTCTGCGGACGGACGAGGGTTAACAAGCTGGAATTTATGACGCCATTTAATGTAAAGTTTAAATAAATATGCCAAGAGTACGGAGTTTGGTACTGGTTGAAAGTAATTAATTGATTAAAAAGAAAGAAAGAAAGTAGTTAACTCCTGTTACTACATAGTCCTCATGGAAGTCTGCAATCAACCACAAATAGCATTAGATACCTTCAATTTATCACAGATTTGTTTAACTCCTTTGAATGCGAATACAGCACAGCGCTTTATTTTACGTATTTTTATTTTTAAGGCAGAATGTCTTTATTTAATTATTAGTTTACATACAATTGTATTTAATACTAATTAAATTAAAATAAATTAAACTATATACTAATTAAAAAAAATACAGAATGTACCTACATATATACAAAAAGAAAAACAAAAACTAAAACTAAAAATATAAAAAAAAACTACCATAAAAAAATTATCCCCAAGACGCTGGCAACATTATGTCTGGGTGGTGACACTAGCGCTGAACTGAGCTGAGCTACGAAAGATTCTACTATCTTTAACTACATTTTTAGTTCAACAAAATTACTTTGGTACTTAAATTAGCACTACTTTTACGAAAATATCTAGAAAACAATATAACATAGGAGTATATAGTATTATGATGTTATTTCATAAAGTGTTATAATAAACTCGGCCATTACACTTCACGCATTACCCTAAATGGAAGCTATAAATTTTACGTAGAAATAACAATTACCTACATTAAAATATTTTGCGGCCCACAGCCCATCATATACTTAAACAGGGATTGTTAGGGTTGCCACTACATATTTAGGTAGGTCATTAATAACACATCTATATACATTATGTATTTTAATGTTAAATAAAATATGTAAGATAGTTCAAAACACAAATATGAACAATTAGATAAGATGAATTAATATATATGATTTTAGTTATTTCAAGGTATAATTTAAGTATATTGGTATACAACCGGAATTTCACTCCTTTTCTAGTCAATATTAATTCGTGTACACTGTTTTTTTAAATTCAATATTTATTAAAATAAGATTGTGTATCTCAATTTCGCTCATTTAATGTTTCATTTTTCGACAGATTTAGCTTTAAATAAATAAAATAATATTATCAAACGTAATCGACAGCCCTACGCCATGCATTAGGCGTGACGTCATAAACATCACACATCTGTCATATTGACGCGCGAAACAATTTCACGCTTCATATTGACATTTGTGTAGCGAATACAGAGCATAGACTTATAAGGTATGTTGTATTATTATCTATGATACAGTCATATCAAGAATTATTAAAACTCATATAATCTATGGTCTATGATTACTTATCGTATTAAATACTCAATGTCTTTTAAGTACATTTGTAAAAAAAATATCGTTTCATTTATATTTCACTATACCGGTCTGAGGCACAAAGGTCCCGGGTTCAATCCCTGTCAGGTAACTAAATAATGAATTTAGATATATGTTCTGGGTCTGGTTGTTTGTTTATTAGTGTGTGTGTGTCTATGAAGAAAATGTCTTTTATTTATCTGCATATAACATAAAGTACGTACATACCTATCACGTACCACATATTGCTTACCTATTAATTATAAAAAAAGCAGTGATAGCCTAGTGGTTAAGGAACACTGCCTCTCGATCGAGGGGTCCGAGGTTCAAATCCCAGGCACGCACCTCTAATTTTCAAATTTATGTGCGTATTAGAAATTAGAAATTAATTATCACTTGCTTAAACGGTGAAGGAAAACATCGTGAGGAAACCTGCATACCTGAGAGATTTATAAAAAAAAAATCTTAAAGGTATGTGAAGTCTACCAATACGCACTTGGCCAGCGCGGTGGACTATGGCCTAATCCTTCTCATTCTGAGAGGAGACTCGTGCCCAGCAGTGGGACAGTAATGGGTTGATCATCATTAGTTATGCCGAATCTATTATTAGTAATTTTAGCAATATAGCATAACTGCTTAGGCTTACCATCAAAACAAGCGTATTTTATATACACCACCCCTGGATCCCAGGTCGCTGATGGCGGGTAGTCTTCAGACAGCACGAAGCTGCAGTGGTTCACCCCCGCACATCTGAAACAAATATCACCTTTTATAATTACTTTTCATAAGCGGTTCAAGCTGGAATAACAGAATTGTGCTATACTCTTATATGTCCTGCGATATGTAAGATCACAAAAGAAATGTAATTACACAATGTCAGAAAGATTTGCCTCATTCGCTGCTCAAGAACACTTATTGTCTATCCCTCATGATATCGCTCTTACCATTGACACTAAAATACAAAAAGGTTTAACTATCATGATAAAAAGAAAGGCACAGAAAGGCTGTTGGTCACGATTCACTTTTCAAATTAAGAAAGATATAAACTGTAGTTTAGGAAGTTTTTTTAAACAGACGTCTTTTATTTAAAACACATAAATAACAATAATATAAAATGATAAAAGTAGAAATATATAACCTTACTTATGTCTATAACTTTAGGAGTCCTTATTAACATCGACAATTAATAATACTCTGAAACGCGTGTCTCTCCCTTACCCTTTAAACCAAAGTACTATTTATATTGACTATTTACAAGAGTCATAAAGCCACATTAGTATCTTAACAGACACGGCTTATAATAAGAACAGTTATAATTATAACTATGCTAAATTAACCCGTTTTTTATCTCCACACTAGAACGGCTGTAGGTAATATTTAACGGAGTCACTAACAAGCTTTCCATAACTCTATTAGCGCCACTTAACTAATTACTTTCAAGGTTCAAATTTCAAATGAACGCGAAATAACTAAATTGAATAATATTATTGTCTCCAAAAAAGTTGTAAGACCGTTTAATTTGTTTTTAATTTGCTTGGAAAAACTTTAAAATGTGCCCAAATCTAGTAATTCTTAGGAAACAAAAATTGTTCCTATAGTTTTTTTTAATTTTGCTGACGTCTAGACAAGCCTAAAAGTATTACAAATCCTTTTCTACACATACATTCATATGTGTATAAAAGGATTGCATTTGTTTTCTTATAAAAAATATATAACTAACATATATAACTATAAAAACATAAAAAAGAGTTAGTTTTGACAAGCATTTCTTTATACAGCGTAACATGTTATTATTTTGAAACATAGTGAATGTTCTTTGCAATAACAATAAAAAACTTCCAGATAAAACGTAAGTGTCCCTCAAAGGAAATAATAAAACTTTTTGTATATCTCTTCGAAATAGTTTGGCTGTTACTTGCGAATACTAAGAATTTATTGTCCAATAATAGGTATCGTATAAGGTAGAGAAAATAATTTATAAAGACACTTAAGCACGACCCAGGTTACTGGTCACGATATTTATTTAATATGCGAAGTGAAGCGAGAATTAACGATTTTTTTTACTCTGAGTCGGCATGTACTCGTACATATTTTGTGTTTTATGTTTCTTTTATAATATGGAGTAGCTTACGAGCATGCAGTCCGCCTGACAGTACGTAGCTACCGCCTCCAGTGAACGTCTGAAATCAACCCTAGATAAAAATCCCTTCCCGCATAGTTCATCCCAATTTTTAGTGTTCGGCAGCCAAAAGTTTACTTATTTCAAAGTGTTTCATGAAAAGTTACGATGTACCAGACGCCTTCTAACATCAGTACAGAAGCTCATTATTGATGCACATTTATATGGTAAATATTATTACTTTCGACGTATCAATGTTTAAGGTTCACACGTTTAGGTGTCATCACGAACAGTATTAATCGAATTCTGTTCCCGTACAGCGATAACATCGCTAGCCACGCTGGGTTCGAATAACCATCGTTAAAGCGCCGAAAATGCTAATTTGTGTGTAAATGCAATACAAATAAGGGTACTAACGTAATGCTTCAACAAAGTAGCAAGCTTCCCTCGCGGCTCCGCTCGGTGTACACTTGCCTTAGATTCGAATTGTGTGCAATATTGGCATCTGCAAGATCTACAGATAAGTATATTATTTAACTATAGAAATATTCTTAATTATTTTCCCTAAATCTGTTTAATTTTTCTAGGTGAAAGTAACCTTTGTTTAACATAACACTACCTGCTTCATTTAATTAATAATAAAAGATAATTCGTTCTTCAAATTAAAGACGGTACAATTCTCCTTGGTTCGACTCTCGACACAACCAATGTTATTTACCGACTCTATTTCTGCACATGGTATAAATAGTGTCAAAGCTCTCCTTCTGTTTGACAAGCAGGTAAACTAAAGTAAATACATTTTCAAAAGGCGTTCCAACTAGTGCTAAGTAACGACACGCCCGTAGTAAAAATCAGGTAGTAAGCCAGTCATACTGCAGTTGATTATAATATTTCAATTCCTTAAATAAAAAGAAAATACAAACTGTCATATATACATAGATAGCATTCGTATTTAGCTATGTTTTGTTATAGTTAAAACGTGCTAAGGGCTCAGTAATTCGATTTAAATTCTATTACGTGACCACGTCGATTATGCAGGTGGCATGTCTTGGTGGTCGGTTGCCATGAATAAATATATTGTTTGGATGGCAAGACGAAAATGAAAGCATACAATGCAATTTCCATACAAAATGTTATCTGCTTAATTCTGAAACTTTTTATGAAATTGAAACAGCAAACAAACATGCAATCCAAGTGAATCCAAAATAAATGAGGATTCTAATACATTTCATTTGCTTTCATCTACTTCTTGGGGAGGGTAGGTAATGTTTTTTGACCGTATGTACGAATATATCATTCGTTGACACGCCCTGCATTCGGAACGGTATGACGGATTATAACACACTAGTTTTTGCCCGCGGCTTCGCCCGCTTTTAAAAGAAAATAATATGACATACTAACATACATAAAACTGAAAATTCGTACCTTCATTGGAATGGCAGCGGCGCCATCTGGCGAAAATTGGTTGTACCAACTCTGAAACCTTCGTAGGCTCATGGACAACAACTTTGCTAAAGATCATCACTTGATCAAATGCATAGTTTACGATTCAATTCTTACTAATTAAAATAATCGATCGATTAAAATAATCGATGTTTTGGTCCAAAAGATCGATTCTCCGATTAATCTATCTTAGATTGCCATCCCTACTTCCCGTGGGATTTCCGGGATAAAAACTATCCTATGTCCTTTCTCGGGTCTCAGACTATCTTTGTACAAAATTTCATTAAAATCGGCACCTGACGGTCTCTAATCGGTCTCTAACTACTATTTTACCCACAATATGTGATTAATCTAATTCAGCAATCATCTGCCTGTTTATATGTAGAGTTACGTAGAATAAGACAATTTACAGTAAATATTATATGTATTAATATAATATAGTAAAGAACCTATTGTAATTCAACTTCGAAAGCAACACCGCTATATCGACTTCTGCCAATAGTAACAATATTCAACACTGCTATGTTCTGATTCGAAATATATGGTACGTTAATATGTGATATTTTAAGTCCTCAGGGGTAGCAACGCATGTGTAATCGCCCTTAGATAGAACTCCCATCCTACATAATATGGTCAATTAGAGATATTTATGAGCAGCAAGGATCACTTAACATTAAGTGGCGTGCATACTCGTTTACTTCTATAAATTATTAAAAATTTATCCTATCAAAATACAAAATCACACGCACACAGAAATCAAGGGTCGTAAAATGCAAATCACTCTCACCTACACATATGGATACAAGTTAGGACGGCGAATGTTACATTCGTATTCAGAATTACATACAGATAGGATCGCTTAATTCCTCGTTTCCCTACGGACAGGGGAAGCGAAATTATATTAGTCTACACACTGGAGATTGCAACTTGCGATTTTACGACATGATGAAGAAATTTCAATGAAAGTAAATATTGAATTTTTTGAAGTGAAACACTAATATGGTCGCAGGATACTAAAATTGGGAAGAAATTGTTTCGAAAACTAGAGTTATATAGTAAAAAGGAGAATTTCGTACCACTGAAAGCTTTCTTACTTAGACGTCAGCGAAGGTAACTTATCTGTGACCAATATCGCACAAAAATATTCCATTAAATATAATATCTTAATACATATTTTGTTCTATGCTATATTATATCGCCTTTTGTCAAAAACTTAGACAAAAAATACTAGTAAGACAATAATGTAACTATTATTGCGATTTCAGTGCGATTATTTGGTCGCAAGTATGTAATGTGCCGTTAACCTCACGACGATCAAGCGACATGACTCGGCTCGGCATTTTAATATTCTGATTAATGAATTTGATGAGTATGTAAAATCGGTAATACATTTCCGATTAAGGATACGCGAACTCATCCTTGGAGGACAACATTTTTTGGAAGCATTTCAAAAAACAAATATTAGGGCAGGGTGACGATATTAAAATATAAGTGTTAGGGTGAAGTGCTTGTCATTTCTGTAATCATTGCATCGGAAATCCATTTGAGTAAGTACTGACTTGTTATTTTTAACTATGAGGATTATAGTGTTTGGTTTTATATCCTTCGACTTAATACAATACAGAGGATAATATGGAGATTTGTATATGTTAATGAATTTTCACAGGTTTTTTAGATGTACGCCAAAGCCTTACTTAATCTCTATCTTAGCCTCCACCCACATAAAAGCAGATACATCAGCGCTTAAGACTATTGGCCCAAAAAATCCGAAATGAAAACAAAAAATCAAACATAAATAAGCCAGATATCCATATTCTCTCTTAGTAAATATCTACCTCTCTTGAAAGGTAAATACGTACAAGCTTAGACACATATAACTTCAATAAAACACAAACTGTTATCTGCCTAACAACAAACAATACCTTAAACACCTGGCGTAACCGAATCAATTACACGCTCTACTGAATGCGGTTCTAACTAAATTATCTCTATTCTCTTCTAATATACGTATATGTATACATAGTTGAAGAGTATATCTCTGAATACAACAATAAAGTCGTAATTTTTAACGATTTTTGGTACGAGCAAAAAATATATCAATTATAGAGCATAGGATAGTTTTGAATCTAATTTTCTTTTGTTTTGTATGTCAATGCTAAATAATTTATGTACTAATAAAAGTATGATAAAAATCATACTGATTTATAAATATGATAAAAATAATACCCGCTACGAATTTACATGTAACATATTTTACCTACATTTGACTTCTATAGTTTATGTTTGAAAAACTTTAAACAAAATCAAATTTCGTCACGTCAACGTCAATCGACAATCATCGACATACGCCCATTATCAATAATCGATCTGAGCATTTTTTCGAAATTTGACAATGTCTACTATGATTTAATTGTCAAATGACGATCTTTGATAGGCAAATCATTGAATAGATTGAATATTAATAACCAGCGATAAACTGTTGTTAGTGTATTAGCTCACTGTTGCTCATATGTTACCCACCTTATTGATCTACCTAATGACGTAGCTTACTCTATTTATAACATAGTCTTAGTAGAAAAGGTCCTAACGGTTTTAGAAATAAAGAAGCACGTCCTTAACTAACAGTTGCTTAAATGGTCTGATTACCGAATTTAATCGGTCACTAACAATATGCTAATCTGTGTACTGACATAAAACTGTCACGCTTGTAAAGGTGCATACATGTTTATATACTGCTGATATTTGTTTAAATATTTATTATTTTCATTAAGTAATATTAAGTAATATTGTATTAGAAAAATTGTAGAACATGTAGAATTTATGTACATTTTATGTAGATATAATCGATAACGCATTTAGAATAATGTAATATAAAATTTTATAATATAATAATATTTTTGTAAAAAAATAACAAATACCAGGTCATTTATTATATTTATGGTCATTATACATATTTCTAAGGTACAGTCGGTTACCAACATAGCTAAATAACAATAGATTTGAATTCTATGGAAAACTACCATGTAACAGTAATTTATAACACTTTGTTATTTATAAAAAGCTAAAAATACGTCGAATACCGAATCTAATCTAAATTTTATGTAAGTGTAGCCACGCCAGAACAATTTGATATGCGCGTGCGCCCGGCCACCGGAACCCGGCTTTTAACAAACATGGCGCCGGCCCGGAAATGACGTCACGTGGCCCGACATTTCCGCCGCCAGCCCTCCAGCGCCTCCACCTGTGTGGAGTTCGCTATCTTGATCTATTTGCAGAAATGCAAATGTTTCGTAATAAATAACATGAATATTAAGCTTACACTTTCTCTTTTATGCATTGTTTGGTAACATGTTTTGAAGAGCGGGAAAAAACATGTTTACATGAAACATTGAATATATTTATAGACGTAGAATAAACATATCTGTCATGTAAGTAGGTTGTTGTCTTTGAAGTTTATAAATTACAAGAAATACCCCCATAATAAGCTCCTACTTTTATTCAATTCACTATATATGCATGGCAACCAGCACTGTTTCTCTTCATTGTGCTATATTCGATGGCGAATTTCATTTAGCGGACAGTAGTACTCGTAAAATACACAAGTATTTTTATCTTAGACGACCTTATATAGGTGCCAATTTGAACGCGCCCTGAGTCTTAGACAAAATTAACATTTCATTATGTAAAGGCAAGAAGTTTGAGCTGTGCATTTCGCTGACAAGCTCGCCCTCAACTGAAAATTTATGGAAAGTCACGAGCGTGAAACGCGGGAACTATAAATAAATTTTGAAAATACTCAACTTTTTATCCTCTCCACAAATACTCGTACTGAAAAGCTCAGCTTTCGCTAATTAAAAAAGCGAATAGCACTTCTTAGTTTGGCCTAATTTGAGCTTGAAAATATGTTTTGTGCACTCAGTTTAGTTTATATAACAGGCTGGATACAGGCCTTTTCATGCCCGTTGTTAGACATGTCTCTCCCCACAACTGTAAGAGGACTGAAGAATATTTTTGCACGCTGTTTCCATGTTATCAAAATCAGTGACCAATCAAAAACTTCGGGTCCCCAACGGAACACAACCGGAGTCCTCCAAGCAGCAAATTACGTTTCTCCCACACAATTTGGTGTTTACAACAGTATGCAACCACACATAACTCCATCCTTGCCTGGGTCACTGGTTCGAGCTTCCACTCTTGCCGCTCGCAATCTCCAAAATCCCCTTTTAGTCCCCGCTTACGACAGGCAGGGATTACCGAAGCTCTATTCTGGTCCTGAGACTACAGGGATATGCGTCAAAACACCTAAAAATCTCATTAAAATAAGTCTATAATTTATAAAAGTAATTAATTAATCTTAAGTATCAAAATTACAAAAAATAACTTGTAGTTACGATTAAAAAGTAATAAATTAATGAAGAAGTAAATTATAATCAAGAGCTAGAAGCAGATTTTATTTGAAGTCATTACTTTAATGATAATATGAATTAACGATAATGACTCAATATTCATTTTATGTAGATAAATCAGATTAACTCTTTAAGTACAAAAAGTTATACTCGCTAGTATGAAGCAATTAATGAATAAATAAATCATAATTAAAGGCTTATTGAAAGTGGAACTTCATTAATATTAATTTAATATGTAAATCTGTTGGTTACGGCACGTGCTCTCTTTTAAGCTTTTATAATATATTAATCTTTAGTTCGACTATGACAATTTCGTCATGATTCTGTAAACACTACTTGTATATTAGGTATTATTGAAGGTGGTAGAACTCTTTGTTCGTAGGTGGTAGAACCCTTTCTGCTTCATTTCCGGCGGCACCACCGCCATAACAGTAGTGTTAAGCGCTGCTGTGTTCTGGTTTGAAGAGTGTTGTAAGGGAAACATACTTTTCCGAGGCGTTCCAGCGTTCCTCAGAGGTACCGGCGCACCTGTGGCCGACCTCAGGTCGTCTAATCTAATCCTATCTGGGGTTGATTACAGATGTCCATGGGCGGCAGTAGTCATTTACCAGCAGGTGACTGCATGCTCGTCTGCTACTACTATATTATAAAAAATCTTATCAGTAAATGATACGATTCTATTATAACTACTATTTATTTCCTTCATTTTGACTACACGAGACTCAACTTATAATAAGTGTAAGGTATATTTTGGATATTTAAACTTTTGGCATAGAAAAAAGTAGGTTTGTAAAAATAAATTTGTTTGCAAGGTACTACGTATATACCTAGATAGCATTGTAGGTGCCAACAAACATACAAACAAAACACCCAGACTAAGAGCAGATATGCTGATTTATCATTCAGATCTCTAACCATGAAGAGGTCATCTAATCTAGCCTCATAAGCTTTTCATGGTTAAATTAAGCGCACCGCGCGGCGTTCCCGGGCTTATGTACATCGTAAAATTTGATCGTCTATGACAAAGAAGATGTACAATATTAAGTAACGAGTGGTTTAGAGTTAAATGTCAGACTTTTCCGAGGCATTCCAGCTTAGTCCTCAGGGGTAGCGGCGCATCTGTGGCCGACCATAGGTGGGAATATCTAATCCTATCTGGGGTTGATTAAAGATGTCCATGGGCGGCAGTAGCCACTTACCATCAGGTGGACTGTATGCTCGTCTGCTACTCCTAAATTATAAAAAAAAAAAATGGGTGAGCGCTCGTGGCTAAGCAGGGATGCATGCGTGCTGCAAAGACTACGGTAAGCAAGCCGTCGATCCCCATTGCTATTTTATAGCAGTCGACAATCCTTCCTTCAGGGTTTACTATTTCAAATCTCAAACGGATTATTCAATAACTTTTTCATAATATTATGAAGAAGTAGCAAACGAGCATGCAGTGATGGTAAGTGGCTACTGCCACTCATGGACATCTGTAATTATCAGATAAGATACCTAATCTTAACATATCAGATTTTTGCTACCCTTGAATACTAAGTTAAAACACCTCGGATAAGTATATTATCCTCACCACACCCTTCAAACCGGAGACAGCAGCGCTTAACATGAAATGAAATAAACAATGAAATGGGTGAGGCGAATGTGCCTCTTACGTTGAACCACAAAGGATTTCTACCACACTCAAACTCCATTAACTCTACCTTCTTCCGCTAATAAAATAGGAGCAATAATCCAGATTGATTAATGTTCCAGATTTGTACACCGGAAGATTTGTACACCAGATCAACCGGTAGAGTATGCCGAACGCAATTACTATGTATGAACTACTTTATAAACGCATGCTTTTACAAATAAATAAATTCATTCATTCATTCATTCATTCCACACCTCTCCTGTGGTAAGATGTGCCCAGTAGTGACATAAAAAGGGTAGCATCCAAATACGAGCGTTTTAAAATTCATTAGATATACACGATACAGAGCGCTGGGAACATCGGGGCACGAAACTGCATTAAACTGCTTTGTGAATACGTAAATAGTCGTCTGCATACGTGACATATCGTCATGTGTAGTAGCTACAAAAGGAATTACATTAACGCCCATCATTAATATTAAATCTATCCAATGTTTTACTGAAAGATCTATATTTGACTATTTTCAGTATAGACTAATTGTCAAATGTTGATTATTGGGTAAAACATTGGATAGATTGATTATTTATAATTAATAATACATGTCAGTAGTTTCCTTCCGGTAGCTATAAGATGCAGCAATGACGTGGATGACATAGTGGTCACTCATTATACTTGCTATAGTGAGAATTAACACAGTGGTCGCCATAAAATCTGTCCTGCTAAGTTCTGGATTTCAGGCATTTTCAGACAATGATCAAGGTTTAAATTAGAAACCTACCTAGCAACGCCTAACACTGATGTTATAAAGCAAACATAGTTATGGTGACGGTGCCTCTGGAATTGACCACTAAGTTGGTGTTCACTTGTTAATGTTCTTATTCATATAACTCAATATATCCGATGAAACAGGAATATAAAAAAGTTAAACAAAATATCTTATTGTATAAATAAACTTAAAACTGGTTACAGTTGGAAGGTACATAGTGACAAAAGTATTTATTTTCGACTTTTAACCATTTTTAAACTTTTCGCTGTCAGGGTGCACTGTGTGAAAAACATTGTACACGAAACTGCACTAGGCTTTCCTGACACTTCTATACAATTTGAATGTATTCATACGTCGCGCTGAAATGTTGCTTGCATTCGAATTATATTGCTGTATATTTATCAACAAATACTTATAACTTTATTCATACTCAAAATATTTTATTTTTATCAATATTCTTATTCATTCATGACAGTAAAAAAATAAAATATTAAATTTAATTAACATTATAGCTGACAACCCTACTTTGTAAACAGTACCTACCCTTAGTATGAGTTTTTACGTTACTACAAAAATAACTGTTTTTGTTTACCCATACATTTCCTCTCAGTTCTGATACAGTATGCTAGAGGCGCTTATTGGAAATATATGGGCAAATACGGAGACAACTACACAAACAGTCATTTTTGTAAAAACTCATACTAAGGGTACAGCTATCTACCAACAAAATAAATGTCAAGGAAAAACTGAATATCGCCATTTAAACATAAAATGTTAAATATTTAAACATACGGCAAAAACATTAAAGTTCGATCACAACCTGCAATCATTGCAATCTTTATTAACAGTTATTACGACTGAGCTGTTCGTTGCAAATGTTGCAACACTCGTAATTGCATTGCTCGGCAAGCGATGTTTTTTGTAGAGCTTTCCACGAATACCTTAGGTTGAGGACTTGTTAATAAGCTTATAGCGGAAAATATTTAAAACTTTGTAGATGGCTATTTTATGTCTCACCACTGAGCGGATCTTCCACCCTGACTGGTGTTAAAATCCTAAGTGGTTCAAATCTGGACTCTGGTAGGCCTCATGGATAGCCACGCATCTGTGACCGACCCGAAGGGCTCACGTAGAACTCTAATCCGGGATGGATTACAGATGTTAATGGACGACAGTTGCCACTATGTAATGTATACTACCTCTCTCTCTCCCCTTTACCTCGTTTGCTACGTCTATTATATGAAAAAAAACACAACTCCACGCAAATACTAAAACAAGGTTATTTGACTAACCCGTGACGGATTTTATTATTACCACCCAAAATTTAATAAGATTTTGTCCAGGTGAAACAACTGAGTTTAACTTAATTCTTTGATCGAAATCACACATGTTTAGCTATTACCGGTTACCCATCCAACGCTTTACTGCTTACGATCTGCTCGAGCCGCGATACTATGCGCTCTTCGCCTTCGCTAGCGCTTATAAACCCATCCAATGCTTGACCGTTTACGACTTGCTCAAGCCGCGAGACTATGCGCTTCTCCGCTCCCGCTAGCGCTTATTGAAATAAGTCGTACCCTAAAACCGACACTGTATGAAATTGCCGATCGAGTACTGTATCGAATTTCAAGACCGAATAATCCGTTCCGTAACTGGATCGTTAACTTAATATTAACCTGGGACCGACACTGAGTTGGTATCGGGAGCTTTGAGTTGGGAAATTGGCGGTCGAAACACTGCTCTTTGAAACTTAGCAACAAACTTGATTGATTGTCGATTGAATTCCAGATTAGTTTGGTATTTGTGTATGTAATCAACTATAGGAGAAGTTCTATATAAATCACAAATAACTTGCTACTTCAGAGACTTGGTTTAATTGTCGCTTGTAAATAAGATTAGCTCACTAAAACTTGATTACTTGTATATAATTTCGAGTTTTACTTGTCTGTCCACCTTACAACTAATAAACAACATGTGTGCAACTGATTGGCAGTTTACAGTAATGAAGATGTAATTTGCATTATAACATAGTACAATCAAGGAGTGCGTATTTGTTTCGATAATTACTAGGTAGATCATATTTTACAGTCACGACACTCCACCGTTCGCTAAAATCTTGGATTAGAGGAAACAATAGAACGGAAGAGCACACTGCCAGACTGCCTCACCCTGGAACGGGTATATATTCAAATGACGTTGACCAATGGACTGATATCGCCAGTAGACTGACGATGTCAGTCCAAAGACAAAGTTGTTCAAGTAACCTGCTTCTCAGACAGCTCGTTAGCTCCTTTAAGTCTGTTTACAAAACTAAACATGCGACACGTGTATAAAGCGACCCAATACTCTTTATCCTGGCGCCGATCCAAACGGATTACCGGGTGAGCCAATTCACAATCACGGATAAGTGGGATGCCAATTTGCAATTTGCTACCCAAATTCGGGAGTTTATGGTAAATTTACGCAGCGGGAAAAAATAAATTTAATGTTACAAAATACATGTTACATTTGAAATGAAATATATAAAATGTTATTTAGTTCAAAAACACAATTCGTGAATGTATTTTATGCCTATTTTAAAATGTATTATTAGGTGTAAGTTTAGAAAAAATACATAAATTTAAATCCAAAACTGCGCAAAATATGAAATTCCGTTTTCGGTCCTTTTTTAATTAAATTGAAGTATAAACCATCGAAGTATAAACCAAGCATAGAGTTCAAGTGACATTAAATGTTGTTGGCCGGTTATCAAGCCCACATAGAATTGAATTCCTACATGAGATGTTATCGGTATATATATGTTATAGGCAAACTCCGAAGCTCCGGCGCTCCTAAGTTGGACTGGTCAATCCTCAGGTCAGACTGAATGACTTAGTCAAAGCCCAAACAAATGTAAATTTTCGGCCTTTGACTAAACAATTTTCGTCAAACCTGGGAGAGACTAATTTGGTCAGGCAAACGTCAAAACACAATTTTATTAAATCGGGGTTTGACGAGTCAAACTCCGATATAGGTATGAAGTGTCTTATCTTCGTATATTTGGAAGCATTTTATCATTTAAGCAGCTTTCAAGTCTTAAGAACCGCTTAACTCTGCCAGTTCTGACACCTGATTGGTCAGCTTACGTGATTTTCACTTTTATATTTGAGATGCTTTGAGAGAATGCCGTGTGGCATTAGGCCCACCTTTTGTACGATGTGCAATAAAGTATAAAATAAATAAATAAATGCTTTGGAATATACGGAGGTTAGTTTGTAAGATTAGGTATAAAAAAAATAACATTTTTAAAATTTTGATGTTTATTGTTTTAATAATTTAATAAAACCTAACCTAACCTAACCTAACCTAACCTAACCTAACCTCACTCATCTTCAATTTTACACAATTACACGCCCGCACGCTCAATGAACGAACATGAAATGACAAAACAATCGGTCGGAACACCGCGAGAGACATTATGAACCTGTTTAAACATGTTCAGATCAACGTTTGACCGAGTTTTGCAGTCGCTTCTAGGATTGACTAGGCCAAAACCGAAACAGAATAATTTACTTTCGACGTTTGACTGAAAAGTTAGGAGCTCCTGGGTTTGACTAAAAATACTTCAGGCAAAGGGCGAAATTGAAATGTATTTCGGGGATTGCCTGATGGCTTTGGCCAAACCTAGGATAAACCAGTCCTTCCGCGAAGAGACTGTGTATCGGACTTTGACTATAACATATATAATAAACACACACTCACACACAAACACATATACGCATACCGGACACTATAATAATTATAATTCTTTTTAAGTTTCTCATTCTAAGTAATGTAAAAGTCTCATGAGAAATAAAGATTCTTAACCCTTAACCTTATATATACCAGAAAAACACGAAGAGTCTACCTGAAAATAATTTATCTGTAACTAACATAACTGCGTTTTATATAATTTAATTATATTTCATTATACCTTTATTTCCCAAACGTTCGTAACTATCGTTTATATGCAAATACACGCGTGCCCTCTCCCAATTTCATGTATTTATTAAAAAAATAATCCTTAATCAACATCTAAATTTGCGCCAAAACATTTAACCACCTTACGTAACAATGACTTCAAATAAAACTTATTCCGTTTCCGTGAATAATTTTGTGGCCGCGAGCTTTCTAGGATTTATTGCGAGCTTTACCTATAAAGCTGTGTTCCACCTTGGCCCAATAAGGCTTAGCCGGAGGCCACTAGGTCTCATTAGTGCTTCAAGCACGCGAAACGGTCATTAGGAAAGTTTACAGCCGCAATAAATGTTCAATCTGGGATTGATTTTCGCTTTTATCATCCATAGTTAAGCGGTTTTATTCTGATTTCAATTGATTTTATTAATAAAAATCACGTAAATATATTATTACGTTGTTAAAAACATTATTTTTAAAAACACGTTATATCCTAAAAAATAATCATACAAATGACAAAAAATTTCAGTTAAAAATTAATGACCCTTTTACTCATACGAGTATGTACTCGTATTTATAATTGAAAATTAGTTTCACATATTTTTTTTCTTATTTGTATATTTATCATCATTAGTTCCCTGTTACTAAGCACAGGTTTCCAAATAACAAAGCCTGAATTAGGTAAGCACTATTACGACAGTAGTTTGTTTCTCTACCCCATAAATTAGACCTAAGCCACAAACAGTAGGTAGGAAACGGTCCGTCCAATCCCATTCGGACACTCAGTACCCTGTTTCGGACACTAAATGGACAAAAACAAAGACTTGTTGGAACAAATTGAGCTCTATCCTGCCAACTACTGAATACTTGGCAGAAGGTCCGCCAACTGACAAGGTTAATGGTTTGCTGAAACAAGGCTGTTTGGCAAAAAGTTAACTTTAAAATTACCATGCAATGCTAGGATTTAACTGCTTAACTGGCCTTCGTATTGCAGTTCTAGGCTGTACGGCGTCTGCTGGATGCATTTTCCAAGGTTTAACTACAAAATTTATGACAGCCAAATAATTTTATCGTTTTATATTTATTTATTATAATAACTTTTCCCCGCGGATTCGCTCGCGATCAGTGGTCGAGTTTCTATCTATTCTTCTAAAAGCATGTGTCCTTTTCTGGAACCCCGGCAACATGTGTACAAAAATTCAGGACAATCGGTTGTCAAGGCGTAACAATCAAACAAACTCATTTCACTTCATTATTTCGCATTTATATATCGATTCTAGTTTGCATGGCGTTTCCTAAAAGTGGATGTTCCGAGGTTTTACAAAAACATTATGAAAATGCCAACTGATTACAATTTTGTCCTTCTACTGTAAATGTGTTAATTAACTGGCCTTCATTGCGCGATTCTAGTCTACATGGCGTTTGCTAAAAGTGCATGTTTCAAGGATTTAGCAACACATTATTAACTTGCTTGCTAAATGGTTTTAATTTTGACCTTCTACAGTAAATGTGTTAATGCATTTGTCAAAGTTTTATATTTTATGGCGTACAGCATTTTTCACATCATGGCTACTGATTTAAATTGTGACCTTGTATTCTAAGTTCTAAGTAATAAGTTCTTCAGGCAATTCAAGATATTTCCTGTAAATAATTTCTACGAAAATTGGTTGATAGCAATTTTCGTAAAAATTAATGATCCTTTCCTTTAATGGTAAAAGAAGTAGGATTTTGTACGTTTTATAGATATACAAATACAAGAGCTTATAAAATGTAAATTATTCAAGAATTTCGACAACAAAATCTTTAACGACTCACACTACTTAATGACTAACATACCCACGGATAGTTCCTATCTCGATCTCTGGCCAAGCAATCATTAAAAATGCGAAAATCTAACATTTCTTATTTCTGTAAAGTGGCAGTTTGATAATATGAAAAATCCTACGCAAATTTTACTACGAAACGAGATCAAAGAACTTATTCGACCAAATTAAAGCATTCTGTCCCTAATTTGAACACAGTGTCATGTAATGTACTACTAACCTTTTCCGCGTTACTTGATACTTTATTGTGCTATTCACCCTACGCTTTCCTCTTGAGGATTTACTAAAAGCCATTTTAATTCTTTCTTCTCTCTTACTCACAACAGGATAAATGAGATGCAAAATAATGCGTGAAAGCGTGGATAATTTTGGAAAGGGATTCTCGCCCTTTATTAGTAGTTAGCTTTAATTTGATCTTAAAAAATAACTGCTATTTTTAATTCGTACGATAGATAAAATGTTTTCTGTTTACAACTACAGACAGACCTTTAATAACATGTGCGACATCAAGTCGTAAAAAACCGTTCGTACAAAAATATTTTTGTTTTTTTTCTTGAAAGGTATCGAACATATTTCGAAAATATCCGAGTGATGATCAAGCGAAAGCAGGAATGTAGTGCGGATAACAAAGAATAACTCAAAAATATTTAGGGTAACTAAACAAAGATGAAAAACTATTTGGGTAACGCTTATTAAAATATTATTTACATGCAAAAATGCTGGAGCTATAAGCTCATTGGCATAATAGTCAGAATGGCAACAAGTAGAATGTCTCAAGAAAAAACTCATTAATATGAAGAGACTATATGTATTTATTGTTAACGAAGAACATATAATTGAATAATCAAAATCGATTAATTGGATGATAATCAAAAATGCCTACTCGAGTGATTAATCGATATTTTATCTGATGAACATTACTTCCGCTAATCACACATACGTTGGTAATTTATAATGGAAATGACTCGTAGATTTAATAAAAGTTTTCTTTTAAGTGAAGACCCAATTTCTATAGAAACCTTTATTTTTAAAAAAGGTTTAGTCTTTGTTCCTCATCATAAAATACAGAATCTACCAATATTTTCTATTTCAGCTCATAATAGCAGTATTAAATTCTACTGTAAGTATTCTGCTTAAAAGGGCTTGCTTATCACCTATACACTATTCCTAATTTAGTCTCCAGCTATTAATCTGTGGTTGACCTCAGATAGACCTTACTTAAAGTTGATTACAGATATCCATGGGCAGTAGTGACGATTTACTATGAGATCAATTGAAGGCTTGTTTGCTCAGTTCCTTAAAATCAATCTTAGTTTTAATAACATTCTCATATAACACTACATCTTTATTAAAAGCCACCAGCGATGAATTATGTATTCCTCGTATTAATTAATGCGAATCAATAAAGAGAGGAGTCGCAAGTGTTATAATTAAAATATCAAGTTACCGTCACTTGTCGAGCGGATAAACAGCGACAGTAACAGCGTTCTCTGGTGAGTGTGGTCCAAGTGTTGAGAATAAGCGATTTTAATGTTAAAACAATATCATGTCTAAAGAAAAGAGCTAGGATTACCCCCACCAGATGGATTGACAACCTAAAAATAGTAGTTTGTAGTGTAATGTGTAAACGGTGGATTCAGTAGGCACAGGAATTGTTAGGTGTTAATCCGATGTCATTGTCATGTCAATGATTGTAAATCTATTTTAAATAATAAAATAACGAAAATGTGGTGAAATATTATTTATTTCTAGAATTCGGTGTTTTGGTTTTATACCTATCCTGTTTTTACTAAAGGACGAGTGATTATTACTAAAGGACGACTGTGATGTGTTTTTAATGGAGTCTTCACGAGTGCTTCATTTATAAAAAGTGAATGTTTTAAGCAATTTACACATTGGCCCATTATCAAATGCGCCGCCCTCAAAATTAATAGCAAAGATTATAACTAGTGAAGATTATTGAGGATCGCTACTCGTGATGGAAATCTTTGTCTTTAATAATATAAGCCACATAATCGCTATTCCTTTTTCAAGACTGTGGAGCATCTGTGGAGTAATTCAGTGCTAAACAATTTTAATTATTATATCTTAAAATAAATAAATATAGTTTTAGTTTTTAATCCTAGTTTTATTACTTAAATTTTTTTTGTTGTATTAATTACTTTTTATTTTTAGTGTTTATATATTTTTAATTCATGTCACAGGTGCCTGGTACAAGCAATGCATTGGTATTTGGTAACAAATCTGGCGACTCATCATTTGATTTTGTTCAATGTCCATACTGCTCCCATCCTAAATATTTGAAAGGTCAAAGAGGCCTTAATATCCATATAGGCAAATCTCATAAAGTGTCCCAATCTAGTAACACGCTTTTGATTACGTCTCCAATTGATCCACCAAGTCAAACACATTCAAATAAAAATTCTGATAAAGAGCCTTTTTGGAAATATCTATATAAATTAAAAACTTCCATTCCAATAGTGAAACGCATACCAAAAGGTGCCCGTATTTTAGTTGCAAACAAATTATCTCAACTAATAAACTGTATTTTGAAGGATAACTCTAAGGATCATTGGGAGCAGTATTTTACATTTTCTTATAATATTTTACATGCGTCTTCTGATCCTCTGTCTGGACACACATCCATTACACAAAAAATTAAAAATAATTGCCTTAAACCTATTCCCTTTGAAAATGTATTAGAAGATAAGAAGCAATTTCACCCAACATGTATTTTTCGGTCTATTGAGAGAAAAATCAGTGATGGAGACATAAAAGGTGCTTCTACTCTTCTGTTTTCAAATGATGTTGTCGCCCCTGATTCCCCAGAAACACTTTCAGCTCTACGGAATAAACACCCACCACCTGGTTCTTCATTAGTTCCTGGACTTTCTCCCGATTGTAATGATTCGCACCTAACTGTTCTATCAAAAGATGTTTATGGAGCGATTATGTCGTTCAAAAATGGTTCTGCCGGAGGTTTAGATGCTTTAACGCCACAACATTTTAAAGATCTTGTGTGTGGCGCAAATGGCGACTCTGGCAGAACATTGTTGAACGATATAACTAATCTTATAAACTTTATGCTTGCGGGAAAAGTCAATCAAGATATAACGAATCTTCTTTATGGTGCAAATTTGTGTGCCCTAAAGAAGAAAGATGGGGGTATCCGCCCCATTGCTATTGGAAACACATTAAGAAGAATAGCTTCTAAGGTTTGTTGTAGGCATATCCTCCCTTCACTGAAACAAAAGTTTCAACCTATTCAGTTGGGTTTCGGGTCGAAGGGAGGTTGTGAGGCAGCCGTACACAGCCTTAGAAGTTTTTTGCTTAAGGGTGGTGGTGATGTTATATTGAAGGTTGACGTTAAAAATGCATTTAACTCTGTGGACCGCAGCACTCTACTCCACGAAATTAAAACAATTGTCCCAGAAGTTTATCCATTTTTATTTCAGTGTTATGGTACTCCAACCCATCTTTTATATAAGAACAACTTAATTGAGTCTGCGGTCGGATGTCAACAAGGAGATCCACTTGGGCCAGCCATTTTTAGTCTAGCCATTCATCCCATTATTTCGAAACTAAATTCAAAATTGAACATGTGGTATCTGGATGACGGGACCTTAGGAGGCGATGCAACTACCGTTTTTGATGATTTTACCTTCCTATTAGATGGTTTAAAAAAAATTGGTCTTGAGTTGAATTTTTCGAAATGTGAACTTTTTATTAATGAATTATTATCTGTTCCTGCCAGAGAAATGATTTTACAAAAATTTTTTTCTTTGTCATCTGATATAAAAATTGTAGGAAAAGAATCATTGCGCCTCCTCGGTTCTCCCGTTTTAGAAGATTCTATTCAACCTTTTTTCGACGAACTCTTGTCAAAATTTGATGTAATTTCTGAACGTTTAGGCAAAATTAAAATACACATGGCTTATCACATTATTCGATTTTGTATTTTTGTTCCCAAATTTACATACTTTTTAAGATGTTGCCCAGCATGGAAGTTTTTAAATTCTCTGTCAGTATTGGATTCTCATATTTTGAGGATATTATCAAACATATTGAATTGCAATTTGGATGATAGATCTTGGTCCCAGGCCTCTTTACCTATACGTTTTGGAGGTCTTGGTGTCAGGAAAGCTACATCCGTTGCTTTACCGGCATTCCTGTCTTCTGTGCACGGTACGAGTTCTCTGTTCCAAAAAATAACGAATTCTTCATTAGGTCTTACAGAAATCTCGTACTGTGAGGAAGCCAGGAATGCTTGGCACACAGCTTGCCCAGGTGTATCTCTACCTGTGGATCTGAATGTGCAAAAGCTTTGGGACGAGCCGCTTTGCAGAATAACACACACCTCATTGGTAAACTCAAGTGTCAGTTCTGCTGAGCGTGCTCGTCTCCTGGCGGTTTCTGTTAAGGAATCAGGATTTTGGCTTCATGCAACACCGTCCAACAACTTAGGGTCAGTGTTAGACAATACATCATTTACCATTGCTATCGGCTTGCGACTAGGTTTACCTTTAATTCATCCACATTGTTGCCCTTGTGGAGTTCAGGTAGACCATTTGGGACACCACGGCCTATCTTGTCGTCGTAGCGCCGGTCGCCAATCGCGCCATGCTGCCCTCAATGATGTCATCCGCAGGGCTCTTGCTACCGTCAACGTACCGGCACAATTAGAGCCGAACGGTATTGTACGAGACGATGGTAAGAGGCCTGACGGCTTGACTTTAATTCCTTGGAAGAATGGGAGGTGTCTTGTGTGGGATGCTACGTGTGTCGACACAATGGCACCATCCCATCTTCAACTATCTTCTAGGGCAGCTGGTGTTGTGGCTACGGATGCGGAAATACGCAAACTGCAGAAATATGCTAGTCTCAGTCGAGACTATATATTTCTGCCGTTTGGTGTAGAGACGATGGGGCCGTGGGGTTCTGACGCTCGATCTTTTTTTAAACACCTTTCAAGGCGTTTGATCGAGTGCACCCACGACCAAAGGGCTGGCGCTTACCTCGGGCAAAGAATTAGCTTTGCTATTCAGCGAGGTAATGTCGCCAGCGTTTTGGGGACTCTTCCAAGAGACAACAATTTGGATGAAGCTTATTATATTTAACTATTTTATTATAAGTATTTTTATAGCCTATTTCATATATTATTTTGTACTTTTTTTATTACGTTAATATTGTAAATAATTAAATGTAACTTGTAGAATTTTTGAATAAATAAATAATAAGTTTGAAAAATCCGAGAAATCCTGTGACCAGAAATGGCTCTTACAAGACTGCTGAAGAAGGCATCCCGTATATTTAACTTATTGAAACTACAAATTATAACGTATTAGACTAGTTTAGTTCCGGGACCAGAACAGGGCTACGGTATCCCCTGCCTGTCGTAAGAGGCGACTAAAAGGGTCTTCCGAGGTTGCGGGTGGCAACAGTGGGAGCTTGAACCGCCCAGCCAGCGACACCGGGAAGGACGGCGCGTACCGTCGTGCACACAGACGGAGTGGCGAGCGTCATGTTCACCTGGGCGGAGCCTGAAGGGGCAACCCGTTAAGAGGATTCCAGTTGCGTTCCTTTGAAGATCCCGGAGTTCTCTACGCAGCACCGGAGACGGCCACCGGGAGGGTTTTATTATTATAATATAACTATGTTCTAGTACGAAGAATGTGTGTTGTTTTCAGGGATCCCAAAAAGTGTCTGTCATAGAACACTGTCAGTACTCCAGTCCTATTAAGGATCTACAGCAGGTAGACTGCGCGCTGTTTCATATAAACAGGTCAGTTGCACTTTTCTATACTTAACATAGTCTACCTGCTATCACTTATGACACCGACCACACACCAAGCTTAAGTTATCTGAGGCGGGCGGGCGGTAGCTACACGAAGTAATTTATGCTACGCGACGCGAATTTATTGCTGTATGTATACGATAACTGAATATTTCTGAACGTACCTTATGTGTAACTTATAAAGAATGCAAATTACTGAACCGAGAATGTAAACAAGGTTTGAATGTATATGAAGGTATTAGTAGTTTAGTATTTGATGGCGTAAATACATATATGTATGAGTATGTGTATGTAGGTGTACGCTTATAAAACAAAACAAATATATACGCAATTTTAACTAGTGTTTGCAAACTTTTTTACTCGTTGCAGAGGGTAATGTTGTTCAAGCGATAGAGATTGTATCGATTCATAGAAACTACAGTCCAAACGGCTTGATGAATTTTAACATATTCGTATAAGGTTTTGTAAGATTCGTTAAGTGTCGGAGTGACATACGCCACACTACTTTTAAACAGTAAACTATTTTTAAACGTGGTTTTTAGTTTTTACAATGATTAGGTATTAGTTTAAATTCCTAAATTAATACACATATGATGATAAGAAATGATGAAAATTTATAAGAACAGATGCTAAGCAAAGGTACTACCTTTTTTTCGAGATGAAACCTTTAAAAGCTACCGACAACGTTGGAGCGACGCCCTCAAACCCTCCGGTGCCCGTCTTCAGCGCTTGGTGGAGAACTCCGGGATCTCCGATGGAATACAACCGGAGTCCTCCGAGCGCGATGCCCCGGTCGGCCTCTACCCTGGGGGAGCAGTTTCTCCTCACTCCTCCCGCACATCTAGTGTTTACGACGACATGCGACCACTCTTGCCGCCCGCAACCCCGGAAGCCCCCTTTTAGTCGCCTCCTACGACAGGCAGGGGATACCGTAGCCCTATTCTAGTCCCGTAACTACAGGGACAAACAAAGGTACTACCTACAATCTACATACGTAAATTTCAAAACGCTTTCTAACACACATCGGCCCACATGCCACACACCCGTAAAGTCCCTTAAATCAGACGAGTTCACAGCTAATCCGTTTATGAACTGCTGCAGTCATTTCTAATTACGAACATAAATTGGAGCGCGACCCTCATAATTAGTGAACGGATTATGAGATTACACTCCTAATTTTTCTTATTAGTAAGCTTTTACCTTTTGTTGCTCTATCTTTGGTAGTTAAGCGATTAATAAGGATTGGGATTTGAGTCCCATTAGGCTCCACTGTTGATATGAGTCTCTTATAAAGAGAATGTTTTAAAAGTTTCAAGTGACGATACTGTCCACCTGCCAGTAAGTGGTCCAGGTCAATGTATTGCAGTCCTAGAACATATGAACAATAGGAGTGAGGAGAGTCCATCTACCTTACCTAAACTTGTACCCTTACACCCTTTAATTAAACTATATACTTAAGTAAAGCGTACCAAAATTGAACAATACATCAGTAATGTTTAATATAATAACCTCTTATTTAGCAAATAAGTAGAAACCACAAGAGCGTTGCTAGACAATTAACAATTCAAAAGTAATTTACTCTCCAACTCCATGAGCTATGACTATTTAATACCAAAATTGCAAACCATCCAGTTATTTTTGTAACAACAAAGGATTGTAACCAGCCAGTAATACCACAGAAAGATTTATGTGAAAGATTAAACAAATCCTGCATTCTGACGTTCTTTGCAAGATAAAAATAAATCGAGGTGCATAATGATCTAGCCGGCGAGTTGTTGGCTAGACTTGAACCTCTCAAATAAAGGAAAACCTTGCCCCGACCGAAATAAACGTCATTAGTTTAATGCGGTGTCACGAATTGCTAAAGATGGCGGTATTTTGAATCTGTACTCTTTTTAATTATAAATAAAATATATAACAATTTATTTCCGGCTACTTAAAACACTTTTTCAAACATAGTGCGCACGTATAGCACAGGCGGTCATCCATCCGAGTTGACAATCGGGTTTGACGTTGCTTATCTTAGGTGGTTAGGTACGATCTATTTAAACTTCGTAGCCATGTAAAGATGTCCACGTTGTTAAATCATATTAAAAAACCGTAGAACCATTATGGTTTTACAAGGCAATATCACCCTCACATCCTTGAAGCAGTTCTTGCATTTTGGTATGATTTTATAGGGTATGACCATAGATTAGTAAAGATACTTCGCCGCCTTGAAATTGAATGAATCCACTAACTTATTAGTAAGTTCTTTTTTTGAATTCTTGACAAATAAAACATTTTTAGAGAAAATTTACGAATAAATAACTAATACTGCGTAATTTACATAATAAATAAATAAATAATTGTATCAAATATTTTAGGGACATTTTAGCACGGAGACTTGGCTAAACTTTTTTACGCAACTATTTCAATTCTCAAAACTGGGTACATTTTCTTGTTAGGAGTGAGTAATCTTTACTAATCTATGGGTATGACTATAATAATTGACTTATATATGAGGGCGTCATCTTAGTCTTAAGGAGTACCTACCAACTTATCTGTGATCGACTTCAAGTAAATACCCGTTCTATAAAAAGTTACAGATGTTCATGAGCAGTGACTACTTACCGTCAGATGGACTGCATGCTAGTAAGTGATTCTCAATTTTATACAAAAAAATACGTTTGTATCAAATGCAACATGCCATACTACAAACATATTCCGAACCTATAAGGTACTCTACAATATGACTATACTAAAAGATTGTTTATAAAAACCCTTGATTGATACAAAAGCGTAGGTTTATGAGAGCGTGAGCTGAAGAGTATATTGTGGTTTCATTTTACAGCGATCGCTTTGTAAATCTGCCGCAGTGGTACAAAGTCACGTTCCTTACCTAGTTTCTGACGACTTTTGTACATATACACCGTTAAAATGAAAGTGATTTTATAGTGGAGGTACAATTTTGTACATCGATCGCGCCTGAAGTCTGGCTTTGAAACAATAACGTTTTGGGTTCGGATCCGATATCACATTAGTTTTAAAAATTATTCATTTCATACTTTGAATTACTAGAGAAAAAAATGTTTAAAAAAACTGTTTAAAAACTTCCGTTCCCACATTTTAGACGGATCTAACGACACGATATGATAAAACCATTATCTTCCGCAGTCGTATAAAAATTAAAACAAATATTTTGGAAACTTTCATGTCTAATATATTGTTACACTTAAATAATGAAGTATTTATTACTCCACTATTGGGCAACAAATCTTGCCGAAATTCACACCATATCCCAAAATTATTACTACTTTCCATAATTAATGGTTGACTAAACTTCGGACAACAGTATCCATCATTCAAAGTTTGGTACTGTTATTTAAAGTTTAAATAGTTTGACAAGTGATTTATACTCAAATGTATAGAATATATATCAATGTGATTATACCAGACTATATTTTAAGTTATGGTATAAATGTATATCAATATAGAGCTATTGAATGGATATTGCAATGATAGCCTAGTGGTTAAGAAACTCGGCCTCTCGATCGAGGGGTGCGAAGTTCAAATCCCAGCCACGCCTCTGATTTTTCAAAGTTATGTGCGTATTAGAAATTAATTATCACTTCCTAAACGGTGAAGGAAAACCTCGTGAGGAAACCTACTTACCTGAGGGATTTAAAAAAAAATCTCAAAGGTCAGCGCGGTGAGCTGTGGCCTAATGTTTCTCATTATGAGAGGAGACACGTGCCCAGCATTGTCAAAATTTTCAAAAAAAAAAAACCATTTCACTTTACATTTGGATTGATTGACAATTGACGTATATGACAGTTTCACCTACTACCAATTGGTAATAACCCGTTGATCACACTCTTCCACTCCATGTCCAGTCTATTGCCATTATAAGTTGAAGGTTTTTTATACAACAAAATTACTCGTATGTAATGCTGTTGATGTAACAATTAATAAATATCCCTTAATACTCACAGATTTTTCCTTCAATAATAATTTAATTCATAAAGATATAATGATTCTTAGAATTTTTCAAAAAGCAACAACTATGTTTCTCAGAAATCACTTTATATTCTTTATCAGAATCTTCAAAGTTGATTTTATGGGATAAGTCAATCATCACCTGTAGATACATAAAACTTTTGTTTAGAAAAAGGTAAAGTTTATAGTTATTCGGTATACTTAAACCTTACATCAAAGAAACGGAATAGTATATTCGCGAGTAAAAATCCAGCCGAGCGAAGCAAATAAATAACAAACTTACATGAATAAAATAGTCTACCGACTTGTGACTTTTATATGTTATTCGTGGAATTTGTGAATCAATATGCAATTCGTAGATACATATTATATTATACATAACATCCTCGACGTTACAATATATTTTTATATTAGGTTAAATATTAGGTGTATTATGTATGTGTGCAGGGCCGGATTTAGAGGTCTAGAGGCCTTGGGGCAACAAAGGAGTGGAGGCCCCCTGGCCCCAAATTATTTTCCAAATAAAATGAACAAATTTTCAGCTGAGTTTTTCAATAAATATTTTATTGTGAAACGCAGGTAGATTCTTCTAGTATTCATGTTTGTACAAAGTACTGTAGATAAAGGTAAAACAGCGAAAGAAAATATCAATGGAAAAGATATATATATTTTTTGACTAATGTTTACTAGTCGGAATTAAAAAAAAATTCCGACGTCTCTATTGTGGGGGCCCCTTTTTTGTGGAGGCCCTGGGGTTGCCGCCCCGGTTGCCCTCCCTTAAATCCGGCCCTGTATGTGTGGTGTATGTATTAAATATAAGCAGTCGATTAGTATCTCGACGTTACAACATATTTTTATATTAGGTTTATCTCCTATGCGGTTTATCTCCACCACCACCATATATCTGTCAATGAACATCAGTGTTAAGGAGACATATTTTCCGAGGCGTACCAGCTTAGTCCTCAGGGGCAGCAGTGCATCTGTGGCCGACATCAGGTTGGGCTCCAATATTACCTGGGATTGAAGATGTCCATGAGCGGCAGCTTCTACTTACCATCAGGTACACTACATATTCTTTCACAATCTCTATTTAAAAAATATATTGTAGCATTGTTTCCAAGTGTACACCATAAAATGTCTATATTTAAGGGCCGTACAACGTAAATAATATAAATGAAATAAAACTGAATGCTCCATGAAACTGAAGTACATACATTTCTGACAACTCTGTTACATCTCCCACATCCCCGTTTTTAGGCACTTTTCACCCTTTTGCACCTAGTAATAAGGACAATAACCGTACAACTTAATTGAAGCAATAACAGTGTTTCCTCTCGTTCCGTTATTTTAGTACTTTCCGATACTAATTGCTGTATTTGTGAAGTTCGATTTCCAGTAATTATAATGAAAGTAGATAAGCCCCAGCCGAATCGGTTCTGTTCACTCTTGCTACAATTATTTTGAGCCCCAAAGATTTAAAAATCCTTTATTTTAATGTAATGTTAATCAAAATAATTTACTTATACTCTACTATTTTCTCTTTTCATAAATACCTATTCATAATCATTATGTAAATTATTTTCAACATCAATAGGTATAATTTTTAATAACGAACGGATGAAAAGAGGCAATAACAAAATTTTAAGATACATTTTTCGCCATTTAATATAGAAACCCTAAGGTACAATCAACAATACTAAAGCCCCAGTAATATCGGAAATTGAACTTAGTGATAATATTCTTATGTCAGAAGGAATAGATCCATAATATACGTAGAGCATAGTAGGTTAATCCGAAGATTACTAAAGCGATCGACTCCTATATACGGTTAAGCTACGTGACATTCTTGAAACTTGTAAGCTAATCGGTCATTGCAAGGCATCTATTCTAATGGCATCACCTATTGAAGTAAATAAGAATAAATAGAGCTCTTTGTAGTTTGACTGCGTCGGCACTGTCGCCACACTTATTACTTGCTATAATGGCAGAATAATAATAATACTTTAATAATAACACTTTATTTAACAAAAAATAAGTTATGATACATAATAAATTAGGCTGGGGTTTAACAAATATTTCAATAGGCATTAGTCCTCAACGCAGCGCCGAGGAGGGCCACCGAGGGGGGTTTTAGTGCGGTAAGAATCTCACATAACCCTACGCCGCTCCCACGACACCGGGTACCTTTTGAAGGTTTCCCACTCGTAAACAAAAAAAAGGCATTGTCTGCCGTGCTAGTTGTTAGGGTAACAGGTATTACAGCCTACATCGCCAACCTCCAAGTTATTTTTAGTATAATAAATATAGTTAAAAAAAATAAAAAACACGCTTTTATGATAAAATCAACTCGGGTTCCGTATCACCAAATTTTTAGTATTTGTTGTCATAGCAGCCATAGTAGTGAAGCATTGTAAAAAATTGAACTGTGTACCTATTACGGTTTCTTGTATGCCGACCCCCATTTGTATTAGTTGTTATATTTATAATAGTGGCCCCATTACACATATTCTGTGAAAAATTCAAGTGTCTATCTATTATGGTTCCAGATAGAACCCTGTAACAGATGGGCATACATACAGCGGAGGCTTAATAATAGGTTTCCGATTTTACCTTTTGGGTACGGATCCCTAAAACCTGCAACCAATACAAGAATTCTCTCTTAAAAAGGCAACACGTATTTCGTATTCAAAGCAACCTATTTTGCGATAAGTATTTCCAATATGACTCTTTTCAGCTCACATACGATATTATTGGGAATTTTTTGCTCCGTGGGCACTATTCCAAAGCTTACTTTAACGATTATAGGGAATTTTCAATACTCCCAAATGCCAAGTCACGACCTTTACGAGACCGAAATGTTGATGATTATAGCTTCTTTTTGGAAGTTTTCATGTAATCTTTTCTCAATTGAAGTTAGAATCCGTCTATTTCGCCGATACTTATCTATAAAGATACAACTCAGTATATATTGATAGAAACTATGTTTAGTATTTTATAAGGCTATTACAGTACTAGTATTTGCCCATACATTTCCAAATAGCGCCCCCAGCGGACTGTATCAGAACTGATTGAAAATGTATGGGATATATGTAAACAAATACAAAAACAGTACTTTTGTAAAAAACGTAAAAACTCATACAAAGGGTACAGCATTGTCAAGCGCTACTTTGTTCCAACTTTATTATAAAAAAAAAAGTGATCATTGCTTAAACTACCATAAGAGAATTCAGTTTCATAAATAGTCACGACGAGCCAGCCATTACACATTTGAAATAAACCTCAAATAGAATTATAATATAACATGCGGTTACACATTTCCTACTCTTGAGTAGTGAGATAAATGTCTCTGCCATATAACACGGTTCAAGATAAAACACAACAGCACTTGATTGTTACTAAGTGGAAATAGGTGAAGTGATAGTGCCTCGGTAGTTCAAGCACAAAGGGTTCTACCATCCTTACGAGTCATGTATTTTTGATGTGAAACATCTATAGCCGCACGTAAAAAAGATTTCTGGCGTGGCGACGCTTACCTTTACCTACATAGACAAATGTTCTATAAGGGACAGAGCTATTAGAACAATGTGATAAAAAAAGACAACTAGTGTTTGACCTTGCGTTTCAAGTGTACGCAAACGTAAATATTGACAATGGAATATAGTGACCAATGATTACTTCAGTCAAAACGGGACATCGATTTTTTTATGTCAAATACTTTTTACTTGAAAAAATATAGTTAAAAATAATAAAAAACACGATTTTATGATAAAATTAACTAAAAAGTAGAAAATAATTTTCAATCTAGGAATCATTTTAGGAAAAGTAAATAGTATAATTGTGCAAAAAATGTGGGCGCTTTATGAAAACTGATAAATGGAGCACCCCATGTTTTTTTCATAATTATAATATTTACTGTTACTTAATTGACAATGGCAACGGTTCATTTCGGAGACAACGGCACGAAGCATCGAAAAAAGGGACTGTCCCGTTAAAAACGGGACGTATGGTGGTTTTCCCATTGATACGCATGCTTGTCAAAGACAATGAAATAATGGAACAGAAGGTAAAAAATCTCCAAAACTGTCGATAATAGTTTTAGTACATCGTTTACGTAGAAATGTTATAGTACAGTTTAACTAAATAAATTATTATTATATAAATATATAATTTGAAAGAATGTATCTATACAGATGTATCGATTGGTTTAAAATATACGATTTAAAAATTGTTTATATTTATTATCATAGATTAGTAAAGATTACTCACTCCTAACAAGAAAATGTACCCAGTTTTGAGAATTGAAATAGTTGCGTAAAAAAGTTTTGCCACGTCTCCGTGCTAAAATGTCCCTAAAATATTTGAAATAATTATTTATTTATTATGTAAATTACGCAGTATTAGTTATTTATTTGTAAATTTTCTCTAAAAATGTTTTTATTTGTCAAGAATTAAAAAAAAGAACTTACTAATAAGCCGTTTGTGGCTTCATTCAATTTCAAGGCGGCGAAGTATCTTTACTAATTTATGTTTATTATTTTCAGTTTTATTTTACACACGACCATTAATTGCAAAGTTGTGTACATTTTATAAATGTTATGTACTAGCTGACCCAGCAAACATTGTGTTGCCATATAAATAAAAAAAATGTTAAGGGTGAACAACCCTTATCACTTAAGAGATATGAAAAATAGATAGTAGCCAATTCTCAGACTTACTGAATATGCATATAAATTTTGATGAAAATCACTAAAGCCGTTTCGCAGGAGTAAAGTAACTAACATCGTGACATGCGAATTTTATATATAAGATTCGAATCTTACCGTGGTCTTTTTGAGGATTAATTTCTGGCTATACAAAGATTGTTTATTAAATTATGTTTAGGTTAATTTATTCAATTAAAGAAATTTTAAAATACCGTATACTATCCTATATAAATTTTATGGTAATATTTTTTATTATTTACCACAGGTATCGAAGAAAATTTAGAGATTAGGATACAGAATTTCCCATATATCGCTTTTATTTTATTAAAATAAACTATAAAAAGTTATATTTTGACTAAAAACACACTAATATAAAAATTAAGCAGTGGGATCTTAAACTATAACATACGACATATGAACATCGTGAGCTTCAATAAAATGTCACTTCTGTTCTGTTGATCTATGACCATGCATTTTGCGTCTTTATCACTTTCATTGACAAAAACATACTTTGTCTCTTTCTGGTTACTCACGTAATCATGGCGGATCGAACACGAAAAATAAACAAAATTTAATAATTTCTCTTTATTTACGTGTGATAGGTGATTCCATGAAGCTTGTTTCTTTTTCAAGCATAATTTTTGCATTTACGCATTGCACAAGAAGGCATTTTGAGGCTTAAAATTCAAAATAATGACGTTTAACGTGTTCAGTGACATTAGTGTGTATTACTACGCCGCGCGAGAGCGACTGGAGTCGTTTTAACTCGTTTTACACCACTTGACGTATTTTGTATGTTTCAAGTTTTGCCCGCTTGCGGCGTAACTTCAGGTTATAGATCAATGCTTGAAAACAAATTATTTTTCTAATAATAAAATGTCTGACCGTGATAATTTAGAGAGTGAAAGTGATCAGCCTCCTGCAAAGAAAGCAAAATCACACTATGACACACCATCAAGTCATCAGTAAGTTAATTATTTTTTTATAATTAAAGTATGCATTTATCTGTGCATTAAGCACGCGTATATTTGGTGTGTTTTGAGCGCCAGCAAATGTAAAATCTACTATCTTGGTAGATTAAAATTCACATAAATTTCATTGCATACAATGTTTTTAAATTATTAATTAATTTTAATTTCATTCTTCTCAGAGAATAAATTTATTAAGACTGACAGAATTGTATTTCAAAATCAGCTGATGGCGTGCAGCGCACGAAAGTTTTTTCTTATTTGTTATAAATATGAACATTAAAAAATTTATTAATTTTTCTAATCATAGTGGCATTTATTGTGAAACATTCATTATTGATACTTATAATTTACGATTTTAGTAATATATTGAAATAACTAGCTAAGATTCTTGAGTTTACTAATATATTGGAGCCAATTTAAATTTTTCTGTATATTTTAATAACATATTTTGATGTGAAACATCTATAGCCGCACGTAAAACCGATTTCTGGCGTGGCGACGCATGCCGTGGCGACGCGTCGCCTCGCTATACGATGGTATATATATACAGTCTATAGGCAGTAGTGTGTACGGTGTGGCGACGCGTCGCCATGCGGATCGTAATATTTTATTTTATCATTATGACATATTTAGTTCCTATCACAATATGTTATTTTCTGCATATTACTTTTACAAAATAATGTCGATGTTTCACATCTGCCAGGCGTCCCGTGACGGCTCACATTTTTTTTTTTATAATATAAGAGATAACTTCAGAGCTGACGAGCAGTTTGGCGCGGACCTACCTGATGGTAAGTGACTACTGCCGTGGACATCTATAATCGACCTTAGATAACATCAGAGTCCTAACCGAGGTCGACCAGAGATGTGCCGCTACCCCTGAGGACTAAGCTAGAATGCCACGCAAAAGTATGTCTCCCTTTATTAACAAAAAATCAGATCACTATAGTATGAAATCTGTGACAAGCGCGTCATATTATTTATTCTTAAACAAACCAAAATCGAATGTGTACGGTACTTCAAGCATTGATTGATCCATATAAATACTGTGCAAAGGATGTTGGCCCTACTCAAGGGCCTCTCGGCAGTTCCGGCCCTTCCCCAATTTCTTTCATAGGACGTTGACCTTTCTAATTTAAATCATTTATATCATAAGTTCATTATCATACAGTAAAGACACGTGCATTAGAATATACCTGTTTATTTAGGCTTTTATACTATGAGATTCACATATCATTACACCAGGTTTCCCCGTGTGGTGAAAGTCAAACAAAGAATCTATAAATGTGGTAGAACCCGTTGTGGTTTGACTACATAGACACCATCACCATACCTATTTCTGCCTAATAACAGCAGTGTTAAGCGCTGCTGTGTCCTGGTTTGAGGTAAGGGATGTGATAAGGGAGACGTACCTACTTATCCGAAGCGTTCTGACTTCGTCTTTACACATCAGTTAGAACTCAAATATTATCTGGGGTTGATTACAGTTAGCTATAGGCGGCAGTTCACTTAAAATGTCAATTGTTCGTTCCATTTCTGTTAAATAAGGTAACTGTATACTAGACATCTATAATACATAAATATAAAATGTATTTAAATGTGAGTAGCCAAACAGTAGTAAAAAAACAAAATAGAAATACTCCTTTTTAATATTTTTTTATGAAATATTTATTGTATTGTTTATTAATTCAAAAATTAATAGTATAAAAAAATATAATATTAACAAGACATTAAATTTAAAATAATAAAATATTTAATTGCGTATATTTTTTTAAATATACAAATGTTATATTATAGGGACGTCAGCTAGGTAGGGCGAATGACATTTTCGAATTTACTTCTTTATCTGACAAAGCGCAAAATACCCCGAAAAAAACAAACACCGAAAAAAAGAAAAAAGAACTCAGCCATTCCATTCCCGCATACCGCATTAATTCGATAACATAATAGCCGACGACTGGCGTGCAATAAATCCTGATGCCCATCAGCGCTTGAGAGTACAGGATTGTATGGGAATCGCTATATAGGTCAGGGGACCGTCACAATAATCCACGTGGCTTAACTGCGCAGTATGTCCAATGAATCGACGTTTGAGACCATTTATTTTTCGGTAATAACAGCTCTGTATAAATCAATAGCTTCAGAGTTTTCGTTTTTATATAATGGAAGCGAATGTGATATGCCGTTAAGTGGTCACTGCTGTGATTTATTTTTCGAAAACAAAAGTGATTAAAGCATTTTAAAAGTTTATTTATGTTATTGAAGGAACAGAAAGTATGTAAGCTACCTATTTAGTAGTTACTGAATACTCCTGCGGTACTATAATTAAATGCATCACTGTCCTTATAACAGTCTTCAATCAAATAAGAATACAGCCGTTTTGTATCCTTTTTTAACCGACTTCAAAAAGGAGGTGGTTCTCAATTCGACCGGTATATTTTTTTTTATAAAATATGTTTGTATAGTATTGACGCTGTAGTAGAACTACGAAGTACCAAATAAAAGACTACTAATTTAATAGAATTCATGTTTACTTACAATTATTCGTTTATCTTCTATGATTATTCCATGCCTATTTCTGACTTATAGGAGCAGCATAGAACATTCTAACTTAGTTCCCAGCGGTGTATGACTAAATTTTAAACCTCGTAATATTAATTACAGATGAAACGCGCACACAAGCTTTATATTATCTTTTGTTCGACTTTCAGTATTTACTTCCAATATACCATTATATGCTTTCTTTATTCGTCTACCTTCTTATAGCTCTAGCTACTTATATAGAGTCCTTTAAAAGCTACTGTTTCCACTCTGGCAGCTTTTAGCAATCTATTGTGAGTGTCGACGCGCTAACAAATGCACCGAGATCACTCATCTGTTCTTAAAAAGAAACAAAGAAATGAAAATCAAACGGCACACCCCTCCTAATGTTCGCAAATTTGGGGAATATAGAAAGGAAGACATATCAAGTCTACTGAAATACGAAAGTGGTGAGATATAGAGTGTGTTGTGAGTGTGACGATCATTTGTGTGTGCAATCAAAAAGCAATTAACCCTGGCAATATGAATATTAATTGTAACCAACCTTAAATCAAACCGTATCTAAATTCAACAAGAAGAACAATGAGAACAAGCTTAATACTGAGCATCTTGGGATCGGAGGACATCGTAGGCCTGTATTTGTATCCGAACACCTGACCCTCTCGAATAAGCAACTTCATGCTGCGGCCCGTAAAAAATCTAAAGAGGTTGGATGGAAGTTCGTGTGGATACGGGATGGAAGAATTTTTGTGAGAAAAAGTGAACAAAGTCCTGCTATATGTTTAAAGGACGAGGACAGCTAAAACTTCTTGTGTAGCATTAATTAATAAATAGTTATTAGATATAAAATGTACAAAAATGGCTGTAAGTATTTATTATCAGAATGTGCGGGGCTTAAGAACTAAAACTAACGATGTCTATAAAAATATTCTAATTAACAACTACAACATAATTGTACTCACACAAACATGGCTAAATAAATTAATAAATAAATAAATAGAACCGAACAGAATCCTAGGAATGTCCGGATTTAGACCTATACCTAAGGCTTAAGTTAGAAAACTTCATGTTACTAGCTCTGCCTTATTTACTTCTACTTTATATCAGCAGTGCTTTTCTGTATTCCGGTTGAAAAGGAGACATAGGGGTAGCAAGGCTGTTAGTGACCCCTGGTTTAATCCCATGTACGGTTTACTCTTGATGCCTATGGACGACAGCGACTACATCAGATGAACTGCATGGATATTAAGTACTTAATTCAACGTACTACATTTTGCAGTTTTGAAAACACCATTATTACCGTATAAATCTACTTCGTTTACGTGTCCCATATATGCATCGCGGCACGTCTATTCTTCAATCAAACAACAATACACTTGTGCAATAAACAATGTAAGTAATTTGCGTGAAGCTTTTACCCGGGTTGAATTATAACACAATCTTTATTTTTATTTTTATAGAGACTGCATTTTGCCCTCTACTTCGCTTGGATTCAAAGAACCGTGAATATACTATTTTGCTCCTGTTTAAGAAATAAATACCTATGTAATATTCAATTTTCATTACTAAAACCTTCACAATTTTCAAGCTTTAGTCTAGTTCCGTGAGTCCATTCGAATTACGTTACTTCCCGTCACGTACCATTACGTTACGTCACATCACGTTACGACCCATCACTTCACATTACTGGCAGACTTAGTTGGGAACAGTACTTCAATAGTCAGTTAAATAGTCAGTTACAACCACTTGTATGTTTGTCTTAGCATCAAAACAAACTAAAAACGCGGTACTACTAAGAGGTCACTTAATTACAATTTTCAATTAATTAATATAATACATAGCGTTTCCTCGAATTAATTATACCTAGCCTAGGTAATTAATCTGTCGTCACGCGACACGCGTCTCAAGATGAATGAAATTACAGATAACAAAGGAAATAAATCGAATGCCACCGGATGTTCCGGCCGTGATTATTCAATGATCCAATTAGTTAATTGACATTTACTTACATAAATCACTTACTTATCTTATTGTTGTATTTTATATAATACATTTTTATAATATAAGAGTAGCAGACGAGCATGAGGTCCACCTGATGGTAATTGGCTACTGCTGCCCATGGACATCTATAATCAACCTCACATAGGATTAGATATTCCTACCTGAGGTCGGCCACAGATGCGCCGCTACCCCTGAGGACTAAGCTGGAACGCCTCGGAAAAGTCTGTCTCCCTTACCACACCCTTCATAACGGAACAGCACCTAACACTGCTGTTATTAGGTAGAAATAGGTGTAGCGGTGGTGCCGCCGTAGTCGAAACACAAAGGATACCACCTTCATACATATTACATATTATGGCATTCCGTATCCGTACAAAAGGGGTAGAATAAAAAAAAAACATATTAGTATTTGTTGTTTAACGTTACATTTTATAATGTAATGTTGGCATAATAACATCAGGTCATATTTATTTTATCCTATACTTATTATAAATTTGGTTCGCGGATTGCATTGTAATACCACTGCAATATCATGGAAATAGAATAAGGGCAGTCACAGTACGCTACTTGATATAGAAGTGTAAGATAGAAACCCATGAAAGCATATATCTGCTTTACCACAATCTGCAAACCAACACACAACAATGCTTTTGACCATAAATGGATGCAGCCGTAGTTCCGTCTAAGTCGAATGCCAAAAGATTCACCACCACCATTGTTAATCATCATTCATTCATATTATCCATATAACCAACTAAATAGCTATTAACGAAGTGAAGAAAGGACCAATTTATAATCTCATTTCATCTGTGCCTACCGCTACCTGTCCCAAGGCAATTGAAATTAACTACAAAACGTAGGAAACGAAGTGAACTCAACCTTAATTATTCTGATCCAATCAGCTAATAGCAATTCATTAGCGGAAATAATCAGGAAGGAGCGAGAAATTAGCTTGATTTTGCTGTTGATGACAACGAATTATCTACAGTGGCTAAAGAATAACTTCCACAACCGACTAAATAGAGGATTGAAGATAAAATATGGCGTTTTAAAAAGTTTTTTGTTTATTTATTTGTTTATATTTTACCTCGAACTTCTAACTAAATTTATAGTATCGTATATAATGGGTAAAAACTCATCTGTGACTGACTTCAGACTGCAGCAATCCTATTTGTAGTTGTTTAGCTACAGATGTCCATGGGCAGTAATAACCACCCACTAATATCGTTTAATAATATTCCATCTGTCTAATGTTTTGCCTGCCAAAGATTGACATTTGGAAATTTCTGATTTTGATTGACATCTGAAAATAGATTTGAATACTTCGGATGTAAAAATAACTGGATACTCGTATGCTTCTTCATACTAAAATCTATACAACTTGACAGGGCTGCCAATCTTGATAATATTTCCTTTCAGAAAATCTATTAAGAACTAAGGGTTCGTACACAAAACTGCGATGCGACGTCGCATCGCAAAAATCTGCGAGCTCCCTCGACGCATCGCAAGAACTTGCGAATTGATTCGCATCGCACAGTGGTTGTTGTTGTTGGTCACCCTGAGAGACGCTACGCCGCACGATATCGCATCGCAGCAATTCGCATCGCAATTTTGTGCGTTGCGAATTCGCATCGCGTCGCATCGCAGTTTTGTGTTCGAGCCCTAAACAAGATCCAATGTCAAAAACGAGCAGCACAAACAACCCTACTACATTACTGACAGCGTTCAATTAGCCCGCCCCATCAAATAAGCCGGTGTATTCAAATTAATGGCACCGCATCCAAAATTACCCATTCGGATCCCCAGATGGCGTCAGATCCGAAAGCTCTTAATCCGAAGACAGCGTGAGAGAAAAGGGTCGTGGAATTGACCAAAATTTTATACACATTACTGTGTGGACATTGTCTTTAAATGTTTAGGGCAAAAAAAAGAACCATAGAATTGATCAAAATTGTATAATTTATTACTCTGGTTGTGGAATAGTCTGATATAGATTATGTCTGGCTTAGTTATAAGCACAGACCTGTATTTTGTTGATTTAGATATAGGTTTGTGGTTATAGGTCTAGAATGTCTTGAAATAATTAGGACAAATTGTAACAACATGTGAATAAGTCGTTTTTTTCACGATATTAGTCTAGTTGTAGAACGAATAGTATGATAATTGTAGACCTAAAGTGTCTGTAATTTTTTAGGAGAAATTATATCAACATATCAATGTATCAGTTTTTGTTATTGATTTCTTTGTTTGTTCCGCTTACACGGCCCTTCTTATTAACCTGAAATTTGTTAATCATCGTCTGTGTTATGGGGGTGAATATATGACACTCTTGGTCCTGGAAAATTGTACATATCCCGAGGGAACAACAAAGCCCCGAATAGTACGTACTTACGTATTCACATATGATATTGTTGGTCAAATAAGAAAAAAATAATAAGACCATTCAGGTGAACATTTTAAGAAAATGTTTTGTAAATATATGTCATGTTACGGTAACCAAAATACATTACGGTCTGTAATTTGTAATCTATTTTAAGACGGTGTCTATATCAGTATATTATATAATGACTTATGCTTTATTTACACAATGTGTTATATGTCCTACCTACCATAAAAATAATAAAAAAGAGTATCAAGAAGCTTTAAGTATAATTACGCAAGAATGAATAAAACAGGTCTTATAAATTTGGATACCTTCATAGTCGTAGCGAGCTTATAATTTTCTACATTACCTACCTTCATTAAAGTCGACAGCCTTGTAATATCGGTAAGATAACTCATATTAGAAGATTTCAAAGAAACATTAAAGTGTAATGACATAAAGTTTGCACGTGGTAGGATATCTGAACTGGGGGGCTATTCTGAAAGCAAAGGATTCTTAGTATCGGCAAATTTGCAGCCTTTTCTTGATGTTGTATTGATGTCCGTTTCGAATGGGTGGTCCGAGTGGGTTGTAATTTACGTCTGATAAGTAATATGTATCATATCGTTGTAAAACGAAGTCTTGCTCAGAATTTAATCAGATCCGACAATTGATTTTGGCACGTAATAAGAGACACGCAAGAGATGGTATTTACAGCATAGCACATATTACATTATTTTCTATGATATTCAATAGTAAAATAGAACAAAATGTAACTTTAAAGACTTCAACTTATTTAAAAATAGTTTCGTCGGATCGTAATGACAAAATAGCAGAAAACTTTCGGACGGATCCGAAACTTCGTTGTCGGATCCATAGAATAGACCCCCTACTTGCAAAGCGAAGCACGGCTGAGTTTCAAAGTTAAAAGTTGCGAAGTCGTGCTACGTTATGGATAAATCATGATCTTCGAAAGTTTCCCTTTGACGTTTTCAATTTTGTAAAACAAGACTAAATCTCGGAGGCTGTTGCGAGGTTTTCTGATATATCAAAGTAAAATAAAAATAGTAATTTCAAAGTAAATACATGTCTTGTCATCAATGGGATTAAATAATGAAAGATTTTTATTATTACGTAGTTCAATCGTTCAATCGTTCAAGATACATTTTATTATTGATTTTTTTTTTATTATTTTTACTGAGTCTGTTGAGGATATCTAATCAGGATTGAACGATGTGCCAAATACCATAGCTTCCACATGTATCTGACGATAAAAAGACATGGAATACCCAAAGTCTAAATAAGAAATAGACTATTTTAGAGCTAAGTAACACAATACATATAATAATTATACGTAGTACTCTCAGGAAACCGATCAATTCGGGAAACTGATTGGACAGTTGTCCGTCTCAGCTGCGCACTATCTAAGTTCACAACTAAGGCCCGTTAGTAATAATCAATCTTGCCCACCACCAGTTCTTGTTACCCATACTTTGAAATTTGAGATTTTTAGGCAAAAGCTAGGTAGCAATAACAAGGTTTGGCAAGCAAAATTAGTTAAGAGTGAAATTATAAAAGCTACTAACGAGGTCAAAAATTACACATTTCGAAAAAACAAATTGTATTGTACTCATCGAGTACTTCAATATAAACAGTTAATAATATCGTTAGTTAAAACAATCAACATTTTCTCTTATCATCAGAAAAACATAGTAAGATAAGAATACTTGTTCAAATACGATAGAAAAGTACCAAAGCTATTTTCATTTATAATTTCATTATATTTGTCGTGCCGACCTTACCTTGACCAGCTACAAAAAGCCAAAATGAAACCAAAGCCAAAAGTAGGCCATCATATAAAACGATTCACATGATAAATTTAAATATCATGTAGATGATAATTTGGAATGTGCATATATAAATAAAATTTAAGTGTCTGTTTGTAATTTAATGATTATTTTCGTTTTATAACCTTATTTGTTTGTTTACAGGACACCCAATACGTGGAAACCTGTTTTATCTTTATCTATAGGTATGTGAATATGTAAAATTACTGAATAGATTTGCATAGATTTTACGTAAAATAGATGTTATGAGAGGATTTACAGGACTGGCATAGACTGCTTTGAATCTCTAAAATGTGTAAGTTTTTGAGTTCCTCAGAAATTATACGAGCATGCAGTCCACCTGATGGTAAGTAGCTACTGCCGCCAATGGACTCCTGTAATAAACCCCAGATAAGATTAGATATTCCTATCTGAGGTCGATCACAGATGCGCCGCTACCCCTGAGGACTAAGCTGGAATGCCTCGGAAAAGTATACACTTTATTTTACCCTTACCACACCCTTCAAACCAGAACACAGCAGAGCTTACCATTGCTGTTATGAGGCAGAAATAGGTGTAGCAGAAATATAAATTAGTACCCATAGAAATGAATACCCAAAACGGTAAGAGTTGCAGTTAAAAGTTCGAAGATGTTGCTATCATTTGTAGTTAGACTGCAGTGGCTCCACCATTGCGATGTAGCGCTATTGTGTTCTGATTTGAAAGGTGTTAGAGGTTTTCGAACTTAGTCATAAGAAGCAGCAACGCATCTGAGAGCTTTTCTATTTTCAATAGTTACGTTGTTATAGATTTTTTTAATAATAATAATAATTATATTCTTTATTGTACCCAAAAAGTAGAACACAAAAATAAAAAAAACATACAATTTCGAATGATACAAAAGGCGGACTTATCGTTAAAACAGCGATTTTTTCCAGGGTAATAAACTTATCTTTCTTTCTATGAATTACTTAAGTAATTTCCGAAGAAAACAGTTATTTAACCCAATGTTTAAGCTATCTGTAATTATCAATACCATTGATTACAAATCTATAGTTCTGGTCTATATGGAGTTATAAATTTAAACGACCACGAAGTTGACCGCACGGGAGCTCGTCGTGCGTATTATCTCTTGGTCTACATCTTAATCAATATCTTAGACCAAAAAGGGAAGACACCGCCATACGGAGTAGCGTTGAAGACTTTCTTTTGTGTGACTGAGCGGGAGGTGCAAATATGTATACTTTATTTGCACTTAGTGACATTTTTAATGTTTAAACCCATGATTTATAATCAATCTATCTTCTTCTATTGCTTGCCAAGTGGCGATTGATAATAAAGAATTGTATAGACTAATTTTATTCATAACAGTCAACCACAATGCAAGGTGATGAATCTTCCGAGGTTCTTATGTTGAATACCCATCGGCATGGTTACATTGTGTATGTGTGCGTGATTAGTGTATATTCTACATAGAAATCAACAGAATTTCTATGCTTTATCATTTTTATGCATCAATAAAATATTGAGTGCCTAGTCTTACCTTTTTATTTCGTTCGAGACTTACTTTACCAACTTTCTTTTTTTTTAGTCGGAGCTTAACATCTTTAATTGAGTAATTAATGGCTTAAGTGATGACTTGCAGATTGTCTAACAAGATTTTTTCATGATGTAGAAGAATGATAACAATGCAACAATGCACATTGCAAATGCATTGTTACGTTAGAATGTTTTTTATAAGATATAAATAGCAAATGAGCATGCAGCCCATCTGATGGTATGAAGACATTATAGGATAGAGAGATTTCTATGTAAAAATGAAGTTCTACATGAAGTTGATCATTGATTGTAGTCCTTGAAGGTGGTAGAACCCTTTGTGGTTCGACTCTGGCGGCGTAAGCAAACTGTCATCCAAATCTTTCCACCGACACGCAGAACTGCAGTGGCATTCCTGACAATGCCCTCCAAACTTAATGTGTCATATAAAAAGCGTAATTTTAACTTGCACTTTATATTATTTAAAATACGCAGCATCATTCGCAATTCTCTAATAAATAAAATTTACGAGACAAATCTCGTTAGTGGCGTACAAAACCCAAGCGCCGCGTTGGCGCATTATCGTTAGCTTGCGAGAACGTGGAGAGACGCATGCAATAAGCGTAACTGTTATGATAATAATATGCTATATGCAAATATTTCCCCGGTCACACTACATAAGTTTAAAAATATGTATTTTTGTCTGGATATATACGGGTTTAGATAATAGTTACAAGACTCTTATCTAGTCAAAGTTACTTGTCTCGTTCAAAACTATTTGGGATTTCGTATGTTTTATAAATACACACAAAATGTCATGTCGTCCACAATTACACATACCTAAATACATTTTATAAGACTAATATCGTTAGTCGCGTACAAAACTCAAGCGCCGCGTTGGCGCAAAGTCGAGCATGCAATAAGCGTAACAGTTATGACATGCCATTTCTAGATGTAAGTGTTACAGACCCCCTTCAATCGCGTAGAGTAAACATGTCTCTACAAAAAAAGTATCTGTGAGTTCGATTAAATGAAATCCCATAAGGAGATTTATTAGAAGTCCAAAAAAAGGTGGTATATAATGAAAATCCATGAGATCCTTCGATCCAAACATATTTTAGGGACCTAATGCCGTTAGTCGCGGTCGTGTCGAAGCCAAGCGCCGCGATGGCGCATTATCGTTAGCGTGTGGGAACGTCGAGAGCATGCAATAAGCGTAACTGTTACGACATGTCATTTCTACATGCAAATATAACACACCCCTTTTCCATTGCGTAAATTGAACATATTTGTACAAAGAAATAAAATTGAAGTGTCTGTCTGTGAGTCCAAATTACCTACTGCCAGTTTCTAAGCTCATCCTCAATCATATTATTATATTTATTAACGACATGAATGACGACGTAAAGCGTTTTAAATGTTTTCTTTCTCTTTAACATAATTTTCGCCGATGTTGACTTTTGAAAACACTCTAATTCATAACATCAGTCCATTTAGGTATAGCTGTCCAGCCGCATTGTGAAAGCATTTGCTATAACGCCAAACTCACTTTATGGTGATTATGTGACTTCAATACCATTATTCCAGTCACGACATAAACATTATATGCCGTTAGGTCACCAGTATTTTAACCAATTTGCATGTATCTATGTTTGTTTTTTTAATGATAATGTTAACTATGGGCAGACACCAACTTTGTATGATTATGAGATATTAGAATATAGAATGTATTTACAAGCATGCATCTGATGGTAAGTGGCCCCAGCCGCCTAACCCCAGACAATATTCGAGTCCTATCTATGATCGGCCACAGACACGTTGCTAAGCTGGACGCCTTACCCATCGAACACACCCTTCAAAATCAGATCACAGTCTTAACACTGCTGTTTTTAGGCAGAAATAGGTGCAACGATGTTGGCTCCAGAGTCAAACTAGGTTTTACCACCATCAAGTCCGTGTTTGGATATACTGTAAATAAGTAAATTACAAGTGCTTTCTAACTTAACCCACCCACTGCGTGTCAGATTCCGCCATACAAGTCATAAACAAGACTTTTGTTACCCGAAATTTCTTGCTTTGTTACACCTTAATCGATAGAAAATCGATTTAAACATCAATCATACTTATAACCTACTTTATACGTTTCTTTTCTTATAAAAATATTACTTTTATCGAGAAATCGGATAAACAGCGAACCGGCAAAAGGTTCCATGTCATTCGATTACAGGCCTGTTACTGTAGTAAGTTAACTTACCGTTAAGTTAGGTTACGGTTAAGTTACAATTAATCGTAATGTGAAATGCTCCAAATTTTCCGATGCTAACAAAAACATGTTTATGTTGTAGAGCCCTTCATAGTTTAATTCCGGTGGCACCAGCGTCACACTATTCTGTATAGGTAACAGCAATGCCAATCGGTACTGTGTTTAGGTTTAGATTGTATGGTATGAGACGATGTATACATACATACAGGTCAAGCTAATAAAAGCGTGGTAATGATAAATGCAAATGTTGTAAGTGTAGTCTTGGTAAAAGCTTTCTTCATGGCTTCAAGCTCTTTCAAGCTTTCTTCATATTTCAACTTTACCACAATAGGCTTTAGCTGAAATGTCTGAATAAACAAATACGTTACAGTCACGAAGTTTTTGCATTGCAACACATTTTAACAAGAAAACTCTCCGACCTTAATACTGAGCTAAGACCAAAAATTGCCTAATATTTCGGCCCCGTCTTTATTAAGACATTCACAAATATTTAGGTCTCATAATGGAGAAAGGTTACTTTGTGCCTTTATTTACTAAAAGCTTTTTACTTTATCATCAAGTGAAAGTGAAAATGAAAATTATAATAATGAGACTTTCTACGCGTATGGGCATATAATAGGAGCTCTCTTATGGTGGCAGCTAAAACAGAATTCTAATTATTTAGATTTACTTAGCTCGGGAGCCAAATCCGGAACTCGTTATATGTTATGAGTATAAGAGTACGCAGCACACAGTCAACTCATCAATCCTTTTATCTAAGTATTAATTTCCTGCTCCTCCCAGACTTTTTCAAAAAGAGAAAAAAACGATGAAACGGGTTTCCAGTCGGTCTGGTCTCATTTTATTCAGAAAATTGCCTAGTCAGCTGTTGGGTATCAAATCCGTTATCGATTAAAACGACCGTCAACAGCAAATATCTATTTGCAAAAAGAATTTCTGCACACATCTATGAGAACTTTTTTAAGGTTAAGAAACTTTAGTTTCTATAGGTTTTCTTAAGATGGTCCCTTTTGCCTGCCGTAAAGGCAAATGGTCTAAATCTAATGGTTAAAACGCTTAATATCTTCGAAAAATCATAGATGCTTCGGATTCCAACCTCAGGCCGAGGATATCTCATTGGGACATCATCATCAAGCTATCTTACTATCCTATTGCTGGGAAATGTTCTCCTTAGAAAACGAGATGAAGAAGTGGTTGCTCATATTACTGCTCATAATAATTATAGATATGTTTTTGATATCACAAACAGAAATTTCAGTTTTATATAGATGTATATCACCCACAATAACCCATATACAATACCTACCGACTGTACCTACAATTAACAAACCCTTAAAAGCTACCCTCCCTTAGCTAAAGTAATGAGTTGGCCAATAAAACATATCGTACAAGAAACAATTTGTCTGGCTGTACAATAGATAAAGTTCTTTCATACCAGCCGTCTGGTAGATCAAAAGGCTGTTATTAAAGGATCCATCCCGGGGAGATTCCCTGCAATTTTCCGGATAAGCTTGGTAGCTTACATTTGCAATTTGTACCAACAAATAAATGTTTTCCTTACGTAATGACTCAGTGTACAAAGTCAACGTTGTGTTACGTTTTAATGTTTTAAACTGCGCCTTTTTGTTTTGTTTTACGTGTTTTATGATACATTCCATACGTCAAAAAGGAAAACGGAACCCTTATTAGATTGCTCATGTGTCTGACTGTCCGTCTGTCATAACCAATTAACTTCGTTATATACTGGACCGATTATGTTATTTAGTAAATATTATATGGATTCCTTTGACACAAATACTAATTAATAACGAAGTATATTCGTTTTTTAATACAAAAGACCCTTTCAAAGGCAATTAAAAGTCTGACTGTAGGTACCTATTTTATTCAAATTTTATTATTTTACTTTATAATAAAGATATGCAACAAACTTTTTCATATATAGTTTAGTATGGTATTGTATAACGTTCTTTCAGTATTGCTTCGTTCTACTGATACTGCGAGAAATGTATTTGCGTGCCGGAGCTGGCTGTCGTAGCGAGTTTGTCTACAAGCTCTAGGGTTGTCGCATTGGGATTTTAAATAGACTCTAGAAAGTAGAAGGGTGTGGTAAAAGAGAGATTTCCAAGTTAGTTTCCTCAGAATCCCGACGCATCTGCAATCCTCAATGTGAACTCTAATCTTATCTGGGTTTGATTATTATAGATGTTGACGAACGGCATTTGTTACAAAAAATCAGACTGCATAGGTCTAAGCTTTTAGCACTAAAGGACAGATTTAGATAAATAGGAGTTACGTATTAAAAACTTAATTTTGCCAGCATCATCGGAAAATATCTTGTAGAAATCTGCACGTCCGAATATACTCCGTTTTAACAATTATTAATTAATTGTCTTTGGGTTATTAGTTTTTAAAAGCAAGAAATTTTATAACGCTAACAAAAACATACAACTATAACTTGTACTTATGTAAAAAATGTTAAGTCATAAGTCATAATTATTTATTTGCATAAATGTGGTTAGTAGGTTGTACAGAGTTAGAAAGTTTCTCACATTTGCCATATTTGGCGTGCAAAATACATTTTTATAGTGTTAGTAGGTACAGCATTGTTCTGTTCCTGTAGTTCCGGGACTAGAATAGGGCTACGGTATCCCCTGCCTGTCGTAGGAGGCAACTAAAAGGGGGCTTCCGGGGTTGCGGACGGCAAGAGTGGGAGCTCGAACCGTCCAGCAAGCGACCCCGGGAAGGACGGCGGTATGTGTGGTCGCATACAGTCGTAAACACTACATGGTGTGGGAGAAGCGAAAACTCCTCCCCCAGGGTAGAGCCCGTTGGTCATCGCGCTTGGAGGGCTCCGGTTGTGTTCCGTTGGAGATCCCGGAGTTCTTCAACAAGCGTTGAGGACGGCCACCGGGGGGGTTTTAGTGCGGTAAAAATCCCACATAACCCGGCGTCGCTCCCACGTCGTCGGGTACCTTTTGAAGGTTTCCCCCTCGAGAAAAAAAAGAAAAAAAAAACAGTACAGCATTGTTAAATTTATGTCAATTATATTAATAGAATAAAATTATGATTAGGGCATAAATTCTTTCTTGTTGGGGAAATTAAAATTCAAAGTGATAACCCTATTGAAATAGCAGCGAGTAACGCAATCTGTTTCCATCCCAAACTTGCGTGCAATTGTCTACGAAGTTTAATCTTGCACACATTCAACAATGTAAAATGTTTGCAGTTTAAGCTCGTGGTATACTAGTGTGTAACCAAAATCTAATACCAAAATATTTACGCCCAGTTACGATTTAAGGTTTACTAGTATGAAACTAAATTCTGTGTGATAGTCTAGTAGTTAAGAAACTCCTCTCGATCGAAAGATCTGAGGTTCAAATCCCAGGCACGCACCGCATATTTTTCAAACAGTTATGTACGTATTAAAAATTAATTATCACTTGCTTAAAACGGTGTAGGAAAACATCGTGAGGAAACCTGCACACCTGAGAGATTTATGAAAAAAATCTTAATGGTATTTGAAGTCTATCAATACGCAATTGGCCAGCGAGGTCCGACTATGGCTTAATCCTTCTCATTCTGAGAGGAGACGCGTGCCCAGCAGTGGGACAATAATGGGTTGATATGATGATGACGATGAACCAAATTCACCTATAAAAACATTTAGTAAACCGGCGTCTTCTACCAACTCTACAATTGTCAGTGTTTCGAAGAACTGTTTGATCTAGTATCTACGTCATTTCCCCCATCGCACCACCCACCAAAGTGTGAAATCCTGTCCACATCAAGCTTAGAACTCACGAACGTTTTTCTAACACCTTCTCGCGCGGACGTGAGATAATTGTATTTTTGCGCGGAGCTTCATTCTTAAGAAAATATGTAGCAGTCTTTCATGAAAGGGTTTACATATTATTTCTTACCAACGTGCAAATATTGATGAGGAAGTTCGTGTCATCTACGGGCTCTTGAAAACGATGCCAAAAACCGGCGATACTTTGACTACTGTCTGGTGCAAATATCAACCAGTTGTTCTAACTTTTCGTCAGGTAACCCGTCTGACGTATCGCTAGGTTTCATTACAAATTCTTGTTGTGTCATATTTATCTTATTTCATAAATTGCACTAAGTTGGAAGGTACAAAGAAACTTGAATTTTGTATGCTATCAGTAAAATCATAAATATAGACCTGAAATACATAAAACAGTCTAACTTAAACAAAATATAATATAGTATACTTAAACAAAAATATGTTTAAAACTATTTAATTTAATATACTTTATACATAAAATTCTCGTGTCACAATTTTCGTTACCTAAATGTTAAGGGTTGTTCACCCTTAACGTTAGTATAATATAATATACTTAAACAAAAATATGTTTAAAACTATTTAATTTAATATATAATAGTATGTATTTGAAACTGTCCTTTATACGGTCTCATATCTCTCATATGAACACATAATATTGGAATGAGACTCTCCATGTCAATAAATAAATCTATATCATCAAATATTTGTTACGATTCTAATAACCGTTCTCGCTAAGCAAACATAGAAATGACGGCTCCGTTTCTTACTAATATAGAAGCAATATCGCCGGCTTAGGAAACCTTTTGACTGTTGATATTAGAAATGGAAATGTATTTTACTATATTGACGAACTCTTAGCGCAGTGGTTGTATGTCGTAGTTTCGAGTTCGATCTCAGGCCAAACATTGAAACGATCAAGACACAGGTTAGGTTAGGTTAGCTGTTTCGAATGATTTTTACTTATTTATGCGACGTCTAACAAGGTTTAATTATATCTATCGAATAATAACCACCGGCACCGAAGGCTAAACACACCTTCCGAAACATGACCACTAGCGGTCACTCATCTTACCTCTGACCAACGTTGTTTAACTTTATAGATAAGTTACGACATAATTATATCATTATAATATTAGATTTTTTTTTATCGTATAACCTAACGATTAGGCAGACTTGCTACCTGATGGAAAGTAGTCAACATCGCCTATGGACATTTGCAACACCAGAGGAGTCGCCAATGCATCGCCGGCTTTGTATGAGAGCTCTAGATTAAACGAGTTAACGAACTTGCAGTCCATCTGATGGTAAGAAGTTACTGCCGCGCTTGGATATAGGTTAACTTAATCAATAACATGGGTTGTACCTGAAGCCGATCACACATGGTCGCCTCATATGTAAATCAGCCGGCTTCCACGAAATCCACTTATTATATAAACAAGGTTTATATACAAATTAATATAACACATCCAAACTTCAAATTGTTTCGTACATAAGCCTAAAAGGGGCACAAGTTTCACTAATTCAGGTGTCAGTTCGCAATAACAACGCTACGTCATTACCACAAAGTTCAAATTGCTTTGGATTGTTTGGACATAGCGCACGCCTCGGTAATTCAGGGGTAACGAATTTGTCAAACTGGATTAATAGCAGGCGGCTTCGTTAGAGCTTTTTTGCTGAAAGAATAAAGGTTCTGTTGCCTTTGTTTTATGGAACAGATATTTCAGTACTTTTGCTTTTAAATGTTTTGTATATAAGTACACTTAATGAATCGGGATATTCGTGGACAGAAACTACTCTTTTTCAAGGAAAATCTTGAAGACCAGTATGTACCAACTGTATTTTTATTAATGAAGGATAAAAAAATAGATGATAAATATAATTATTATAAAAAACAAAAGAAAACCATACCTTATATGTTAATTGACTTAACGATTAACCGTCGTAGAGTCAACTTACACTGATGATACTCCGTTTTGAAGCGAAACACGTGGTGGTGGTGGTATGTATGGTTGTGTATATTTTTTTATTTTTTGCATTTGCACACATCCTTTGTGGGAAGGTGTTACATACTTCATGGTTTAAAATATATACCATCATACATATTAGTAGCGGATTGTTGCGAAGTAATTTTAATCCTAACTTTATAAATCCTTATAAACACATCAGGAGATAAAATTAGTAACGTCGGAAACAGATAACTTTGAAGTCAGTTGCATGCATATTTGCTATTTTCTTATGATAAAGAAATGTATGAACTACTTAAATTAGTTTACAAGGCCCCGTGCTAATATAAACGGTTGGCGAGTGGCCAGACAATACTTCCTGAACTCGATACTTTTGTTTTTAAGCAAACATATTTACGCATGCACGATTATAGGTAACACACTTTCTTGATTACATTTTGAAGACTGAAAACAAATAAAAATATAAGATAAGAATAATAATAATAAGATAGTTGTGTGTATTTTTAGATAAATCCATTAAAAATACACACAAGAACTCCATCATTTGAAGTTGAAAACCATTATAAGAAGCCAAGCGGTAATAGTTACGATCTATCAAAGATCACTGATAGGCGTCCATTTTATATCCATCAATGTGATCGAGCGTTTTATCTGCAGTTCTTGTCCGGTTCTCATATCGGAAGAACCAGACAATAAAAATATAGAAATATTTTAATAGAGCTGAAATTGTTGTCTTGAAAAACTAAGTATTGTTAAAAATAACAAAGTGAATAAAAATAAGTAAAAAATAATGTACGTTTAATGGTACGGAAGCCTACATGTGCGAGTTTGACTCGTAATTGGCGAATTATTAATCAATCAGATTTTAGTTTTATTATAATTATCTGATTAAAACACAATCTCTTTCTCTTGTCATATAAGTTTAGTCGTTTCGGCGCAATCCATAGTAATGTATCGAGGTTCAAATACGAATCAGTATTCAGTAAAGAAGCTCTTATACTAATCCCAAAGCAGATTTTTCCAACTAAATCTCCGTAAAACTTTTCCGTATATTAACTTCTGATCTTACTACAGTTTTATGTGCAATTCATTTTAATTACAGCACACTTAAAGTCCGCAAACTTGGAAACTAACTGCTTATCACAGAAAATAAGTTCAGCGAAGTTATACAGGTTGCGCTGCAAACAAGTTCGCAACTTCACCAACTGTGGTTTAGCGTTCAAACTTAAACTGAGAGGAAATGAGAAAATACTATACAGTAGAACATGCTCTTGAAGTAATTTGGACGAATTAAATAATAACATAACGTACACATACACATTTATTAGATAACTTTATATTTAGGGTTGGTCTAGATGTTCTAAACACTGTTTTATAAGTACCTTATGAGATTTTGATACTTAACTGTTTATTTTTACTACGCTTTTATTAGCTTGGGTTGTATCTATGTTAGTATGAATGTATGTAGGTCTGTAACGAAATCTTTGAATCAAAGTTAAAATTTTGAAAAATTATCAAGAACCGATGACAATACATAATTTTAATAATTTTATCCCATTCGCATCATCAGAATCGTCAGGAATCAGGATTAACAGTTTTAGCGTGGTTTTTAGTTTTTAAACTATAATTTTACGTCTGAAGGCATTCTTAAAAAATCCTTAAATAAGAGAAGATACCTCACAATAACACAGCAGCTCTTCTAGATCTTTATAGTATTACTAGATTTTACCCACGGCTCCGCCTGCGTAGACTTCGTTTATCGCTGTAAGGAATACTCGAAGTGGTAATCCAGACCATAAATTGTCTGTGTATTAAATTCCATTCAAATCTATTTAGCTATTTTTGCACTAAAGAGGAACAAATATCCATCCATCCTCACAAAGTATGGCGTACATAAAAAGATGTCAAGTATTACTAAATTGTCCGAAAAAAAATTGTTACAAATTTCCTCTGTCAAGAAATACGCCACTTAATACGTATAAACGCTAAATAGAAAATAATAGCAGAAAGAGTATTGTGCTATTAACACGTCGTATTTTTAGAGGAAACAGAAACTCACTTCCGAGACGACAGCAACGCCTGTCCGTCAGTGTCGTGCGTTATAAATGGCTTCGTCTTAAACGTTACTAGAATTACATAATATGTCCAAATAGTGTGAAATAAGAAAATAATCGTGAAAAACTTTTGTTGAAATGTTGTCTTTCTTGAATGTTTGAACACAATCTGTCTGATGTTAAATGTGGACATCTGTTACTAATTATAAATGGGGCAGTAGTGGATAAGTGGATCACAGATGCGTTACCGCTGAGGTCTGTGTCATGTGGACTTCCTTCATCGACGTCAAGTGGAACCTATGTTTTATATAGAGTTAAACCCATCATGGTTTGACTGCAGAAGTACCACCGCTACACTTATTTCTGCAACAGCACTATTAATGTTTAGAAGGTGGTAGAACCCTTTGTGGTTCGACTCCGGTGGCACCACCGCCGGAAATAGGTGATTTCTACCTAATAACAGCAGTGTTACGCGCTGCTGTGTTCCGTTTTGAAGGGCGTGGTAAGGGAGACATACTTTTCCGAGGCGTTCCAGCTTAGTCCTCAGGGGTAGCGGCGCATCTGTGGCCGACCTCAGGTAGGAATATCTATCCTATCTGGGGTTGATTACAGATGACCATGGGCGGCAGGAGCCACTTACCATCAGGTGGACTGCATGCTCGTCTGCTACTCCTATATTATAAAAAAAAAAGAAAAAAATATTAAACGCTGCCATGTTCAGTTTTTAAGGGTAAGGTAGACATACTTATCCGAGGCGTTTTACCTTAGTTCTTCAGGGCAGTGAGCATCTCCAATCATGGTCAAATACAGGTAGAAATCCTATCAGTGGACTGCATGCTCGTTAATTACTTCCATATTATAAAAAATAGTGTAAGAAGTCCATGGACAGCAGTAGCCACTTATCACATGCAAGCCTGTTTCCTACATCATTGGTTAAAAAAAACCTGCGTAGTGGGTACATGTCACCATATGTTATCTAGATCACATAGCAGTTCCAATGATTAATGGACAGTTGGACTAATACACTTGTCACAGACCGGATTTCTGTGCAGGCGTCGAACCCGCGACCGCAAAACGAGATTCATTTCACTTGCACTTTAAGTATTCTATTGACATTCATTATTAAAACTCATTTTAAGCCGTTTCTTAGTTATTATTATCATTTCGGTATTAAAAATGATATAATTATATATTACTAGCTGACCCGGCAAACGTTGTGTTTCTATATAAATAAAAAAAGTTAAGGTGAATAACCCTTATTACTTAGGGTTATGAAAAATAGATAGTAGCCGATTCTCAGACCTACTGAATATGCATATAAAATTTGGTGAAAATCGGTAAAGCCGTTTCGGAGGAGTACGGTAACTAACATTGTGACACCAGAATTTTATATATAAGATGTATGGTTGATCACATGAACTATGGATCGATATGTTTATATAAGCCGACAATATTTCAATAACCAACCACAAATTCACATGTCAATCACAATCACAGCCCTGCGCAGACATCGAACCCGAAACCGCAAGCGGTCGGTTGCTCGAGTTTCGACACCTTGCCGCCGCACCTTCCACTCATACTGTCAACTACTTCGTTACACATTTTGGTAAAAAGATATATCAATACACTTTAACGGAATTGAAGTGGCAAACGAGCATTCAGTCCGTCGGGATAGTATGTGGTCACTACCGCCTATCAACCTTAATAATAATTAAATCTGATGTACATAGTTCACCGCTGCATTGGTACCCAAACTGCTGAGCTTGAACCGTCCAGCAAGCGACCCCGGGAAGGACGGCGGTATGTGTGGTCGAATACCGTCGTGAACACCAGATGGTTTGGGAGGAGCGAAAACTGCTCTCCCAGGGCAGAGCCCGATCGGGGCATCGCGCTTGGAGGACTCCGGTTGTCTTCCGTCGGAGATCCCGGAGTTCTCCAACAAGCGTTGAGGACGGCCACCGGGGGGGTTTTAGGGCGGTAAAAATCCCACATAACTCGACGTCGCTCCCACGTAGTCGGGTACCTTTTGAAGGTTTCCCCCTCGTAAACAAAAAAAATGGTACCCAAACTGCTAGTCGGCTCTGAAGTTGTTGCGAGTAGATGTAGTTGTACAATTTGATATGGCGACGCGATTCATTTCTATATTCAAAGCGGACTAGCAGTTTTACGCGCACTACACTTAGTTACTAAAATTTTGCGTCTGTACGTCCAAAAAGCAAAAACAACTAAGCACTGTATTTACAAAAAAGAAGGCATAATGGATTGGAGTCGATCCACGGAAGGTTCTACTTACATCGAAAAAGTCTTCAGTAAAGTATTAAATTAATAAGTTTACACGACATAGTTCATAAGTTCGAAAATATCAACATTCACAAATAGTTGGAAAACAAGTATAAATATGTCAGATTCACAGCCATTTCTGGCAAACATCGTGACTATCATAATATCATAAATTTTCTTCTAACCACGTGTCATACCAAGCCGCGAGAAACAATAAACGATTTCCTCTCTTCGCAATAAACAAATGCTACCTAATCCCCAATACTATTCAAGCTCATGAGAATATGAGAATAATATATTTACTTACATCAGTACATCCTTAGAAAAACAGGTACTGCACAGTGCGCACTTGTATATTTCATTAAACGTTTGTATGGGACACAAACAACAAACATTACATTATCATCATGTCAAGCCCCTTGCGTAGATACTTCTATAAACATGTTTGTATCCTGTGTTTGAGAAAACAAATAAACACTTTATGGCGTGCTTAAGTTCCAAACTAGTACGCGATTTTTATGAGAAAATATAAACACCTTTCTTAATAGTCACTCATCCACAACTCATAACTGTCTCTCTCATAATGAGAAGGATTAGGCCATAGTCCACCGCGCTGGCCAAGTGCGTATTGGTAGACGCTTAATAGTCACTCGCTTCCCTATAACTATGATACAGGTACCCAAACCCTTCATATTGTCTGTTATAGGTTAACAAGATCGTGATGGCAACTGATCACAATTTTGATATCCGTATAATGGTCAGTTATTGACATTTGATTGATTTGAGCATTGGGTGTCAGTCGTGATGTTTGTTTGTTTATAAAAACTTGTTTATTCTTACGGTACTGTGTTTTCGGGTTTCGCGTTGTGTCCTATTGTACCTTGATTTTAACGGCGCTTACGATGTGTAAATTGTTGTATTCAAACGAAAACACAGTACATTTGATAGATTTTTTAAAGATGGTACAACTTTTCTACTAATACTTGTAGTACTTGAGTATTAGCACGCTATTCGTGGCGCTTTGTGAGCCAAAAACAGCAACACCATCACCACTTCTGTTTCCTTTTATCGCATTCAACGAACTACTTATTCCGGTTTTCATATTTTAAAAATAAACAATTTTTAAAAATACCACTACAAAACAATTTCCTGAAATTCCAACCGTTGTGTCATTCGATACATTGAATTAAAAATCTACAATATTTATATTATATTTCCGTGAAACAACAAAAATACATATTTCGTCGAATCAAAATATCCGTATTTCCGATACTAAATCTATCCGTCATTCAGGCACTAAATAAATATAAATACTGAGAAGTTTTGTTTATTTTTAGTTAAATAAATCACAACAAGTTTTATCGATAGAAATATTTGTGCAATTCATTTTATTACGATTTATAACTTTGAAAACTATTCGTAATAAATTTTAAAGTGTAATATAAAAATGTTTATATAAATAATATTATCGCGTTATTTGACAGACTCAATAACCGAATAAACGTTTTACACTGCATAATATGTACTTGCGCCTGTCCTCACTTTTAAAAAGGTTTTTTTGAATTATACACATTTTACTACTCAATAAGTGTTACTATTAATAACGGTACCAGATTTACTACTTATTCTTTCTATAACTATTCCAATAACAATTAATCAGAGCTAACAGCATTCATTAGCTGACAGATACCAAAACATACGCGTGCGCATTTATACACGTCAAGTTAATCTGGCACGCATTCCGTTGACGCCCTGATTGATGTTCGATATTCTGTTTCATAATTAACCCGTAATGGATGTAAAACAGACAGCGTATTAACCCTACAACTGTTTGAAGTGGAGTACTAGGCCGTAAATATATTGCAATCATCGATCTTTAGAGAAAGATGTTCGTTTAATTTCGTCTTTGTTGAGCATCTTCTCTGTCACTCACACTTTTATGATGTTTTGACATTTTTTTTTACGCCATTTCATCAATTTTTGTACAATTTCCATATAAAAACAATGAGTCTATTAATATTATATAGAGATGTAACTTCCATCCTATTGTAGTGTTATTTGTAAGTACAAAAATTTGTAAAAATTAACCCATAGAAACACCATAGTATATTCTAAATCTGTAATGATTATATAAATTAATTAAACTTTATACTTATTTACTTAAATTTTCAATATTTTCATGCTCGTAATCGGTATTTTTGATTTTTGAAATAATATCATTCTACACCTTATAAATTTATCAATCAATTAGTAATTTCTTATCAAATATATATTTTCACATACAGTTATATAATCCAGATATCAAAACGTGATTGTTAGTTATTATTTCATTGATCAACCAGAGTCCATACCAAACTATTGTGGTATATTACGCATTCCTAGGGTACCACAATATCATAGTTAAGCTACATCCAAAATGTATTATAGCCATTAAGTTATACGGTAGAAATTCGGTTCCCCGGCAACTAATTACGCTTAATGCTCAAGTCAAATTACTCGTTACTTAATTATGGAGCAAGTGTTTTTAATTCGAGAGCTTATTGTTGGAGTTTGGGAGAGCGGAAGGCTGTGATTTGAACGGAAAAGATTAATTAAACACAGCCTTTGTTTTAATCGCTTTTAAAACAAAGCTACGGATTTAGACGTTAATCGAAATATTACCTTTTGTAAATGATTCAACTGAGGGCGGGAGACACGGAATGATAGTCGGTTGGTACTTGCACAAAAGCGTGTATTCATAAAGACGGCGTAAAGCGGACTGGCGCGGCGAACGGGGGAACGAGCGAACGAAACTCGCGGCGCCGGAGACGTAGGTAAAGGCGCGAGCGAACCGATGCTATATAAGGCGGCGTTACAGTCTCCCCCTTTTGACCTAGTCAGGTGACCTCACGACAGGTCAAACACCAGTAAAACTTACGCGACAGGGTTTTTACGAGGACGACCGCGCGGTCTTTTAGGACATACAGGCTCCGGCTGATCGTCCTGACGAGCGTGGTATCGACGCAGATCCCTGGTGTGGTACTTCCCCAAAATTTCGTCAGGTCTACCACAACGAGACAAGATGTATGTAGTTGGACTAACCTTCTTAGTTATAACATACGGACCATCTTGCCGTGGGGCGAGTTTTGAACTGAACCCCTTACTAGTACTACTTAATATATGACCGCGTAACAAGACTAAGTCACCTGGAACATAACCCTCGGCGTTTTGACGAGTCTTGTCCTTAACGCGTTTCCTCTTATCTTGCTCATTCTCGATGCTTTCCTTAGCATCTGAGAGAATACCGGCTAGCTTGAGCAAATAAGGCGTGATCTGAGGGACATAATTCTCGGTCTCAACTATCGCTCGAAGGTCACTTTGAACAGAGATGGGCGAACGCAATTCCCTGGCAAAAGTAAGAAAGGCAGGAGTCTGCTTTGTTGCTTGGGTCAACGAAGTATTCAAAGCGAACCGGATAAACGGCAAAGCTTCAGCCCACTGTCGGTGCTCCTTCTCAACTAATATGGCGAGTTGGACTTTCAAATCCCTGTTCTTCCGTTCCACGGGATTAGCTTCTGGATGGTACAGAGGTATCAGATTTTGTTTGACTCCCAGAACAAACATAGCGTGCTGCATGACATCGGCTACAAATTGCACACCGTTGTCAGAAATCATACGCCTCGGAAGTCCAAACCTCATGAAGACTTCATTGACTAATGTTTTCGCACAGATCTTGGCCGTGGCCTCGGTGAGGGCAAAGAGTTCCACCCACTTGCTTGTGGTGTCCTCGACTATCAGGATCCACCTCTCACCTAGAGGTCCTTTGGGTAAAGGCCCAAAGAGATCGACGGCGACAACTTCAAAACGCTGAGCCGGAACTGGTGTTTGGAGCAACCCAGCTGGTTTCACATTGCTCGGCTTGTAGCGTTGACATTCTACACAAGTCTTAAGATATTCTGTTACATAACGACGCATCCCGGGAAAATAAAAACGTTCGGCAATGCGGTGAAGAGTTCTCTCTATACCGCCATGACCGGAAGTTGGAGAATCATGACATTCCAACATAACCTGTTTCCTAAGGCTTTCAGGAACGACGAGCTGCGGTTCTTCGGTGTCAGCCTCGATGTACCTGTACAACACTCCTCTAACAAGGTGGTATCCTCTTTCGGTCCACGTTTTAAGAGCTACTTCATCTTTTCCTTCCAGGTCTTTAAGGATCTTCGAAACTTCGGGGTCATCGAGCTGAGATTGACGGACGTTCGTCGCATCCCATCGAGGTACCTCTACGATAACTGTACATACTCCACAGGACTCGCGAGTATCCTCTTCGCAGGGCGGTCGACTCAGCGTATCCGCGATGACGTTGGCCTTTCCCGGTGTGTAATCGACTTGAAGATCGAAAGACTGGAGCTTCATGGCCCATCGTACCAATCTACCGGTTGGTGACTTCAGGGTAAGTAACCACTTGAGCGGTTGATGGTCGCTGGCAACACGAACTGGATGTCCATCAATATATCCTCGGAACTTCTCACAAGCCCATACGACGGCAAGAGCCTCCCGCTCGGTCGTTGAATAATTACGTTCTGCTGGCGTGAGAAGTCGGCTCGCGTACTCAATGGGTTTTTCTTCACGTGATGACTCCCCCTGGAGCAAAGCGGCGCCTAAGGCGTAATTGCTGGCATCAGTGCGGATAACAAACGGCAAACTATAATCCGGTTGGGCGAGTATTGGCGTTGAGGTGAGTAACCTTTTCAGTTCTGTAAACGCATTGACTTGTGCGTCACCCCAGTTCCAAGACTGAGCCTTTTTAGTGAGCATCGTAAGAGGCTGTGCGACCTTCGAAAATTCTGGCACGAATTTCCGGAACCAAGAACAGGTCTGCAAGAAGCTCTTGAGATGCTTTACGGATGTAGGTTCTTTCATATTAGCTATGGCCTTGATCTTATCAGGATCAGGTGATACTCCTTGAGGCATTATGATGTGACCAAGATATTTCACACTCTCCCGAGCAAAAACACATTTATCCCGGTTGGCTCGGAGGTTGAAGACTCTAAGACGGTCAAATACAGCACGGAGATCCTCAAGGTGTTTCACGAAACTGTCAGAAATTATAATAAGGTCATCGATATAACCTAAGACTGTGGTGTTTTTGAGAGAAGAACCCGAACGAAATCGGTCAACGAGGCGTTGAAACGTCGCGGGCGCATTTCGTAAGCCAAAGGGCATACGTTTGAAACGGTGAACCCCAAAAGGTGTGACGAAAGCGGTTTTATCCTGGTCGGCTTCTCGAACATACACCTGCCAGTACCCGGCGCGAAGGTCTATCGTGCTCATGTAACAACTCTTACCGGTGTACTGCAGTAGGTCGTCGATGATCGGCAATGGATAGGAATCACTCTTGGTGATGGCATTAAGCTTTCGATAATCGACGCAGAAACGGTAAGTTCCGTCTTTCTTTGGAACGAGTAATGCTGGCGCAGCCCATGCAGACTCGCATTCTTCAATAATGTCTTGCTGTAACATCTTCTCGAGCTCGGCTTCCATAATAGCCCTCTTAGCTGGAGTGAGGCGATAAGGAGGAACTGCAATGGGAGGATGATCACCCGTTTCTATTCGGTGCTCAGCAAACGGTGTTGGACCTCCCCCTTCCTTAAAAACGTCTTCATACTCCTGAAGTACTTCAGCAAGTGTTGTACGCTCACCTGGTTCCAACATCGTACCCTCGTCTGCCCTCAGAAAATCCGCGGAAGCACACCCCATAAGACTGCGGAAAGACTCGCAGTGCAAGCGGTGAGTAACATGAGGTCGATCAGCCGTGAACCATGTATTACGATGCATGTTAATAGTAATGCGCGCTTTGCGCAAGAAATCGACGCCTAGAAGAGTTTCGTTGTTGACGGCGTGCGGAAAAATAACGAAGGTGGTAGGTATTACTACATCAGTTCGATCGAGCCTTACCTTTACATGTACTAGTTTGACATCCAGTGTTTGAACGACTCCGTCCGTGAGCTTCACTGACATGACACTATCGCGAAAAGGTAAATTTAGCCTTTGGAATAGTGCATAAAGTGAGGCTCCAGCAATGCAACGCTTGGCAGCCGTGTCAACTAAACCCGTACCGGTATTACCACAAATCTCGATATAAAGAATGGGACGGCCCTTACTAGAATCTGAAACACGCGATTCAGTCGGTCGCCCCGTTCGCAAAACCGTTCCGCTCATAGGCAAACATGCATAAGTAGGTACAACATCATTCTTAGATACATTATTACTATAACCGTTGAAAGGTAACTTGTCTTCCAGAGGCAAAAGTTCGCGAGTAGGTATGTTATTACACATTGAAGACTCAAAATCATTAGCCTTGGACGCTGTCGGCATGCGTTTGAGTTTAGACTCGGGCCGTGAAGACAAGTGTCCTTGAACCTTACACTTTTTCAAATTTCTTTTACACATTTTATCTTTTGTAACATTACGAACATAAACAGAATCATGATTTAAACGATTACAAATAGAAACATCACTCGAACATTTGCAACCCGAGTTAGAGTTCTGTAAAACATTAATGGACGCGAAAGAGTTACATTTTACGCAGTTAGGACGGATAACACCTATTCGACCGCAACCGTAACACGAAATTTGAGAACCGGACACTTCACTCTTACTTTTAATTTTCGGACACAAATCGCGCGAATGTCCCGATTTACGACAATAAACACAGAAAAGTTTACCTGCACTCGACGAAAGTCTTACTACTTTAGTCGTGTCGTCACTCGTAGAAGTAGCGGTCGGCGACGGCGCGTTTGATGCGTTTCCCGCGCTTCTAACCGACGCGACGGCCGGCGGCGGCGGCACGCTCGCACAAAGGGCGGGCGACGGCGCGGCGGCGGTCAAAGTCGGCGGCGGCGCGCTACAAAGGGCTGGCGGCGGCACGCTTGTATTCAAAGCGGGTGCCGCAAAGCCGCGCGCGGCGAACGAAGGGAGCGTTTTCTTTTGATACACATGAAAACCGCGCAAAGTACCGACAGTACTTGGATACGCTGGCGCTTCATTGATGGTGTCCTCTATGTGTCTGGCTTTACTTATCAAATCTTCGATGCTGTGAACGGATTCTCTACTGACACGTTCACGAATTATGTTGTTGAGTAAACCGTAAATCATATCTAACTGTATTCTTTCTTCGATGGTATAGGGTAGTTTCGCCATCAGAGCACGGAGGCGAGTCACGAAGACCTCTGCACGTTCGGAGCGCTGGTCTGACGCGAAGATGTCCCTAAAAATCTTATGCGGAGGCCTAGGAGCTCCATACATTGAACGTAGGCGCTTGAGTGCGTCGTCCCACGATGCGATCGATGATTTAACTCCCCTGAACCAAACAGCGGCCTCTCCCTCTAGGAGCATCGGAAGGCCACGTAGTGCATGGTCGTCACTGATGTTAGTGCACTCCTTGTACACACATATAGCGTCGACGAATGCTTCTACGACTTCTGAGTCCTGCTTTGATCCGTTGAAACGAGCGGTACAATTCGCGAAGTTTCCAGTCTGAACCATTGATGACATGCCTGGAGACGTAGGGCTGGTAGAGCTCTGGTTGAGCGTGTGCGAGTTCAGAATAGATTCAATAAGCTCACGATTCGACTGAGCTTGAGCTCTGGCGAACGCTGACAACAACGGCTCCAGCCGATCCTCGTATGACGAGTCCAAGTTCTTGTCAGTGCCCTCTGCACTGTCCAAGGATTGTCTCTTACGACGTGGTCGAGGCATGTTTAAAACTTAACACTTAACACAAGTACACGAACACGATAAACTATAGTCACAGGCGTGTCAACACAGTTGAACACGATCGTTAACACTAATTAATTTACGAATGTGAGTTCTAAAAATCCTTTAGATGCCACGAGTTGGGACGCCACTGTAAATGATTCAACTGAGGGCGGGAGACACGGAATGATAGTCGGTTGGTACTTGCACAAAAGCGTGTATTCATAAAGACGGCGTAAAGCGGACTGGCGCGGCGAACGGGGGAACGAGCGAACGAAACTCGCGGCGCCGGAGACGTAGGTAAAGGCGCGAGCGAACCGATGCTATATAAGGCGGCGTTACACTTTGCATTTATTAGTTTAGGTTTGTTACCAGCACTCTGTATTTAGCGTTGTTAAAATTAAAATTCAATCCAGATATATTAAAATATTAATTAAGTAAAAGTAAAGATATAATTACTTTTTAATAACCCGTATTTACTTTATTAATTAAATACACCCCTTTTTTACTTATTAAGCTTAAAAGCAAATTAATTTCTTACCATCAATACAATCTATTCTTATAATAAAATAACATTTATTTCTGGAATATGGCCGGATTAAACTCCAAATTTGAGTTGAGTATTTTTACATCTCTGAATATTATATTTATACTAGCTGACCCGGCAAACGTTGTGTTGTCATATAAATAAAAAAATATGAAGGGTGAACAACCCTTTTACCTTAAGAGTATGGAAAATAGATAATAGCCGATTCTCAGACCTACTGAATATGCATATAAAATTTGGTGAAAATCGGTAAAGCCGTTTCGGAGGAGTATGGTAACTAACATTGTGACACAAGAATTTTATTATATTTATATTTTTTTCTTAATTTAACCTACGTATAATCTTATCTACTTCTCTAATATACATATAAATTTTCAACTTTCCCCACTAATCGGTCTTGACGAAACGTCCTGTATAAAGTTATTTTATATTAGGCTCGGATTTATTTATACTTTTCGTCACCTTTGAAAAGTTACTCTAGAAGAGGACTATATTTTATTGTATCCGAAGATAAAATAAATAAAATATCCCGCAATGATGAGCCACGTTTATTATTAAAATAAATTAATCCACAAATATTATTTATAAAACACTAAGGATTATAAAATGAAGACAAAGAACTTGACAGAATTATTTTCTCAAGAAACCATTTTATCATGAAACATTCATATTAATAAAATCTGAATTAAGCTTCGTAGAAAGCTCCGCATTCTCGGAAGCCGCGCCAAATAAAACAAGCTTTTTATTCTGAATTGCTATAAAAAAATTTGAAATTAAATTTGTAGTGTACCTACATCTGTCCGTAAAAGGTAAGTCCCTGGGATTTAAACCCGAGACCAGTAAATGGGACGCCTTTTAAAATAAAAAGGCTTGTATTTCATTCAATATGAATATATATAATGTATCTTTGGCTTAAATACCTTAACACACAAAGTTTTCTTATGACACCCTATATATATTTCACATATTATTTTATTTATTTCTAACGTGAAATAGTTTATGTATTTCGATGGAAGAGTGTGGAGGCCCCTGAATTACATATAATTCGACCATCTTAGTCCTCAGGGAACTTATCTGCGTTCTACTTAAGGTAGGACCTCTGTTATATGTGCCTAATACCAGATGCTCAAGGGCAGCAGTAACCACTTACCATCGTATGAACTACATGCTTCAAAATCCAAGTTTTAAATCGAAACAAGTAAAATTTCAATTTTTATAGTTTTCGCATAAAAATACATAAAGACATTGACAATACAATGTAATGGCCCATAAAATGGAACATAATTCATATGTAGTCACTTATTGTTCGCTGAACCTCCACATAACTGGTTATTTAATTTTACAACGTTAATTCCGGAGGCACTACCGCCGAACCCAATTCTACCTTATAACATCAAAGTTAAGTCCTGCTGTATTCTGTAACTTTGAAGAGAGTGGTAAGAGAGACATGTTTATCTGAAGTTTTCCAGCTTAGGACCTGTACACTCATTAATAATTTGAATTTCATGAACAAAACTTTCAAAACGAAAAGCAGCTATTTCTAATTACTGTCCTTAATACAGAAGTACCTGTTAGATGGTTGTAATAAAAATTAAAACTTCAACATATCCATATTAGTTACATCAATAGTATTCATGTTCCCCTAAATGACTAATAAACGTTGTAGCAGAAGAATCTGAAGTATGCAATCTATTACATTCGTTTGAAAACATACGAACATAAGTTCGAGGCGTTCACGCTGCGTACAAAATTTATATAAAGTAACTTATCATGTTTTAGAAACGGTTTGTAACGGTTTTTATTTATTTTTAATCATGTTTTAGTACTGTTTATACATACTTTAAAATATTTCTCATTTCATAAAACGTGAGAGGCAGATTTTGTTTAAAGCAAATATTTAGGTACGTGATAATTTAACACGAATTATGGAAGGACCTGATAGACTGAAGACTTCTAAAAAATGAACATTTTAAATTATAATTGTCAATAAACATTGTTACATTTGAATAAGATTACATCAATCGCGACAGGAAAGCCACAATAACAGATCTGTATGTTTTCATCTCCCAAGAAAGCGCAATTAAAGAATCTTTATAGTGTTGTAGTTATTTATGTCCATTAGTTATGTCTCTGGAACAGAATGGTTTCTGACCCACGTTTTAGTTGATGCTTCAAATAAAAATAAATTGTGTTTCATCTTGTTTGGTTGTTGTAAACATATTTAACTATTCATATAAGTCAAATAGTGAATGTAATGTAAACTTACATGTTACAATTCATGTTTTGGAAGACTACTTCCAAAAGAGTCTTTCTACAACGAGAGTAGTACGTTTGATAGTATTGATAGTACGTTTGACGGGAGTAGTACGTAGTATATAGACATTGTTACTGAAATTGCACGGAAATAAAGACGGACAAACCGACGGACAAGCGGACACGTGTATTATGAGTTCTGTTTATCTCATTTAATCACGGATCCATAAAAAACGGAAAATCATATGCCCTTGATGGTAAAACCAGTTTAATAAGTAAAACATTTTTATCAAATTTTTATATTTAAATATTTCTATATTAACTCAAGAAATTTTAATATATTAAAATTACAGGCAGATACAACAATTATATTTTTAAATAACAACGTTGAAAATAACATTTAAAAATATGCTAGCAAGGTTTAATTTAAACAGAAATGAATATCTCGGCAACGTTGATTTAAAATCTTAATAACTATGTAACATAAAACAGAAACCCATATCAACGTCAGCCCTAGCAGGCAAGGTTCATGTTAAATCCCTAGAGATTTAGACCTTTTCGACCTAAGGCCTTCTCCCTATTATCTAGTTGAACCTACCATTAAATTTAGTTTCTTAAATATGTATTATATATGTACTCTAAAATTCAATTATTTACGTAGTATGTAGCTCTAAAGTAAAGTAAGGTTGAACGTAATTCTCAAAGGATTAAGCCCTTTTATGAGAAAGGAATTATCTGTTACCATATTAACACAGTATATCAGTATTGTATATAAACAGTATTACTATATTACTATTCAATTTGTTTGTATAAAATTCTTTAAATTTTCGTACACTATATGTGTCAATGAGAATGCTTTTAATTTTCGCATATAATTTAATTTTCAATTTTTAATTTATCGCACCTAGAAAGGGCCTGAAACATACTCACACCACACTACTCCACTGTGCATTGGTAGAGAAAGTTATATAATACTCAACAACTCAATTGAACATTGGGAACTTAGCCAAATTCGACTTACATTCATAACCGTACATTTGGACTCCCTGAATTGTAGGCACATACAAAAATTTGCACAACAAAAATCTAAAATCATCATTAAGATTTACCTACTTTGCTGAGATCGAACCCAGAACTTTTCAGCACGTTTCGTTTATACACGTAACTCTTTTGTAAACATAAATTTAGCTAACATTAACTTAATTAATTTACTGTGATATTTACTACCATTGTAATAAAGATAATTTTGTGAGGCATAAATTAAGTTTAAGCCATCAAAAGATTAACTAATATTTATACCTTTGCTTACCAATTAATCCTAATTTATATTCAGTTTCACGTACAAGTAATATATTTTATCAAAGGGATCTTTTAAATGATTTCTAATTTTAGAGAGATTCTGAGCTATATATAAATAAATGTTACCTGTAATTTTGTGGATTTGAAAATAATTTATATGTATCCAAGAAATTTTATTGAACATAATGTGAAAGAAGCAAACGAGCATACCATCCACTTGATAATAAGTGGCTACTGCTGCCGATCGACATGTGTAGTCAACCCCAGATAAGATCAGAGTGCTGCCAGAAATCGGCCACAGACGCGTTACTACCTGAGGCCTAATTTGGAACGACTACCCTCACCCCCTCACCACACTCTTCCAACCAGAACAGCGGTTAACACTGCTGTTACGAGTATCAGGCAGAAATAGGTGAGGCGGTGGTAACCCCGATGTCGAACCAAAAAGGATTTTATCACCTTCGTGGTCATTTTCCCTAGACCGCTTTTATACCTTGAACCTTCAAAATCTTAAATGTCTTTCAATGAAGTCCCATAAAACAAATCAAAAAGCCACAAACAATTAAATTCAATGTATGACATAGGTATTTAAGTTTACAACTATTAGATACTGTAGAAGTTTACGGTAAATCATGAAACAATAATAACAATTTATATTAATTAACTTCATCAATCATGTAATTTTCAAATCAATCTCAATTTAGGGACTAACGAAATTTTATAATTGGTATTCATTAAAGTACGTTAATTAAAATCACTTCCCAAATAAAAGCATCATCTTGATTCAATTAACCCAGCACGAATCGGTAGGGCATTTGTAGTACATCTGGAGAGGTACGACCAATCACCACGACCAAAGGTAGAATAGGTAATATTTCAAAAGCAACTTAGAATATTTTTAAATTCATTGCTCTATATCAAAAATACCGTTAAGTGTTTTTAAATTTATTGTTGAGTTATTACGTATAAGAAAATCAATTCTAATTAATGAAGTAATATAGATTTAATGATCGTTTGATTTAGTGTAGTGATATATGTAAGAATTTATCTGAAAAAATACTCTAAGACGTGAATAAATCTTATATATAAAATTCTCGTGTCACAATGTTAGTTACCGTACTCCTCCGAAACGGCTTTACCGATTTTTACCAAATTTTATATGCATAATCAGTAAGTATAAGAATCGGCTACTATCTATTTTTCATACCCCTGAGTGATAAAGGTTGTTCACCCTTAACATTATTTTATTTATTTGACAACACAACGTTTGCCGGGCCAGCTAGTAAACATCTAAATTTTTGTTCCGAACGATGTTGGACTTGATTTCACTATTTGATATTTGAGTTCTAGTGGACACAAATTGTCAAATTTCGGTCACAGTCACAAATTCTATCGTTAGGACAGAGACTTTTGACTTGGTTTGTGCAGGTTTGCAAGCGCTTGTAGTAGAGCTTTGCCAAAACGCTTTTCCAAACGTTTTCAGAGGTTCCGAGTTTGCGGCAAACATCAATCGTGCGCAGAATAAGACCCTAGATTTAATAAAACATTTTATTAATCGCTTCTCACTCGCCGACAATGTGACACTTACCGCACACCGTAGAATCACCGGATTCACGTAACTATGCCGATTTTAATTACCCCTGATCGCAGGTATGGAGAAATGGGGTCAATTGAACGATTACCGTTTCCCTTTAGTTGTTATTGACCTATGGCCGGCCTACTTTAGCTATTTTGGCCCTTCCTGCCACATTATAAGGAATTGAGATCGTTCTATTGGACTACTGTATGGGTGACATTATTATATAAATAAAATATATCTTTCCATATTTAATTCGCGAAAAGTTTTCTGTTTCTTTTAGTTATTGTTTATATCATTTTGTTTTGTGGAAATTAAGTACCTACTAACTGATTAATTAAGGCAATTTCAATATGTTTCTTACGAACACTAGTTAAATAATTTATTTATAAGCAGAATGAACTAAAAGTACATGGAAATAATTAAATTACATATTTATAGCTACTCAATGGTAAATAATTTAATTATTTTGATTAAATAAGTTAAATCCTGCAAAAACGACGAATGTATTTGCTTTTAATAAAAACAACTAATTATTTATTTCGAAAGCTGCAACGGAGTTTTCACCGCATCGCAAAACATGTTGCATGGTTAAGCTCATCGCAGACGCATGCTAATGCAATCATGCTTAACATCTAGTGATGGACAGCTTTCGCACGTCTTACGCGTCAGGTTTGTTTATTGTACTTAGTTTAGTCAATTTCCGCTTTTTGCCGCAAACACGTTGGGTAAGTCTCTCTTCACGTAACCAGATAGTTAATCGTGTCAGTGAGTTTATATTATTTAAGTTTTATACCAACAAGTTAAACGTGTCTATTTAAGTTGTATACAACTTAAACGTGTCCGTATTATATGGATAACACCTGAAAAAATAATATAACGGCCAAATAAATATCTTAAACGTTTAAAGTTTCATTTAATACCAATCACATAGATATGTAAAGATACTTCGCCGCCTTGAAATTGAATGAAACCACAGACGGCTTATTAGTAAGCTTTTTTTTAATTCTTGACAAATAAAAACATTTTTTAGAGAAAATTTACGAATAAATAACTAATACTGCGTAATTTACATAATAAATAAATAATTATTTCAAATATTTTAGGGACATTTTAGCACGGAGACGTGGAAAAACTTTTTTATGCAACTATTTCAATTCTCAAAACTGAGTAAACTTTCTTGTTAGGAGTGAGTAATCTTTACTAATATATGACCTATCATTACTGGAACCGCAAATGAAACTCAATTGAATTATGTTAACCTGAACGGGTAAAAAAATCTGTACACCTGTAGCACTACCATGAGTTGGCATAGAAACGCCACTATAGAAATTGTAAATAGAAAAGTATTGTCATTTTGCTAGTGAATAACATAACTACTATCGTTACGGTATTTCTTGACAACGTCTGTCAAACTAATGACTCATGGGACCGAATTTGTATGGCAATAGATCATAATGACATTCGCTAGCGATTTGATTTCGATAGGTTTTTACGTTACGAGTGGCTCACACTACGGAATTTAGTTCTACGAGTAACCACTAGAGGCGCTGTACAATTTTTCATACATTTATTTTACGCAGTCGCTAGCGAGTAATACTTTTGTAAACTCATGGTAGTGCTACTGCAATTGCATAGTCTAGTTAGATAAGGAATCACAATTTTGCAAATGTTATCTTTATTCCATTTATAAGTGTCAAACCTGTCATGCATAAATATAACACGCTGTAACATAAAAGTATAACATGAAATTATACTGTCAATAAATATAAAGGTCGTTAATATGACCTCTGAGATCTGACAACCAGACATGTAGGTACCTCTAGTTTTTCTAAGATCCTTGCATTAAAAATCTATTGCGTTAACAGTAAAGGAAGACAACATAAGGAAACCGATAACCTGATAGTTCTTTTAAAAAGTTTTTAAAGGTGGTATAATGTCTACCAATTCGTACATACGTCTTAAACGTATCTCTTTCAGACAACCTTAAAATACAAGAATTGGTATTCGTAATATTTTTACTATAAACGTCTTATTAATAATGTCAAAACACGAACAAATATAAGTATTTTTGTTTACATCCACGTCACGTAAACGATATTATTCTTATTCTATTCGTCTGGTAGAGCCGCTAGTATTTCATTACACACTAGTAAATATTTGCGTCAGACGAGACCCGGATTCGGAGATGTTTGTCATCAGACCTTTATTTCCACTCAATATTATTACAACCGCTGTAATGAAATAAGTGACGTGATGACGCTAATAGTAAAGTCGAGTAATATATTGTGAGGCAAAGTGTGGCGAAGCAATATATTGGGATGTGAAGTAAAGTAACATGAATCGAAGCTAGTCGAAGTGAAGTGATACTTACAACGTAAATTAAGAATATTTGCTGATATTATAACCGATCCTAGCGATTATTATTTGTCTATTTATTAGAATTCGTCGGATAGACTTATCGATGTCCGTAAAATTGGAAAACAGGTACTCTTTTTTTAGAAGATCATTTTTTTCCTAGAAAATTGTCCAGCTCCCGAAGGATGTAATATGAAGCCCTAGATCTTCATTATGCAGATAAAATATTGAGATTAAAACGGCAACCATAGATAAAAGCTAAAGAGAAACGTACAAAAATATTCCTAACAAAAAGATCTTTACATTAACACGGGAGAGATCTTATTTGTCTGTTAAATTAATGTTCACTGAATAAGAATGATTTGGTAAATATTGGGATCGTTTGTTCTTTTTTTAATATTTGTCTCGCTGTTGATTAGGTGCTATATATAATTAAAAACTATAGCGTTGTTGGGCCTTCACTACGTTATGGATACTCAAAAAGACGAAAATAAAAACCTTATTTACAATTTGTAGTAAAATACAATATTTATTTGTCAAAATACTAATTATATAAAGTATTAAAATTAATCAGTAATTAAATTAGAATATATAAACTTTATTCTAATAAAAACTTATAATTTAGATATCCATTAGAAGAATGAATCCGGATCAACTGTACATTAATATATGGATTACTAGTTTTTGTCCGCGGCTTCGCCCGCGTTTAAAAGGAATAATATATCATACATAAAACTGAAAATTCGTACCTTCATTGGAACGACAGTGGCACCATCTGGCGAAAATCGGTCGTACCAACTCTGGAGCCTTCGTGGGCTCATGGTCAACAACTTTGCTAAAGATCATCACTTGATCAAATGCATAGTTTACTATTCAATCCTTACTAATATCGATTAAAATAATCGATGTTTTTGGTCCAAAAGATCGATTCTCCGATTAATAGATCTTAGATGGTCATCCCTAGTTCCCGTGGGATTTCCGGGATAAAAACTATCCTATGTCCGTTCTCGGGTCTCAGACTATCTTTGTACAAAATGTCATTAAAATTGGTTCAGTGGTTTAGGCGTGAAGAAGAGACAACCAGACAGACAGACAGACAGAGTCACTTTCGGATTTATAATATTAAGTAAGGAAGTAAGGATAAAAACAAATCTCAAAAATCAATGCGCTTAAAGTCTATTTTTACCCAACTGTACCCTTACCATGAGTTTTTTCGTTTTGACAAATATGACTGTTTTGGTATTTGTTTACGTATTTGCCCATACAATTTCCAATCAACGCCCCTAGCAGATTGTATCAGAACTATAGTGTCAGTAACGTAACATTAAACGTCTAAGTTGACAAAATGGCGCTTTATGTTTTGTCTCTCTTTTTTGCGAACATGTGAGGCAGACAAAAAGACTTGAGCACTTACTTATTGTTACATTTACTCAGTCTTCTGAAGCAAACGGAACAGAATAATGGATTGAGTAAACGTAACGTAAAATTGTGGGATTTTTTGAAAACTCATGGTAAGAGTACTGTAGACGATATGTTTACCAGCCTATGTATGTCATGTAACTATGTAGGTATACCGTTAATTCTTTGCTATACCATGCAGCCACAATGTGTCGCTGGATTCGTCTGTCGAGTACAATCGACTATATTTTTAAGCAGTCAAGTTTTTCGTTGTATTTCTCTATTTATGAAACATGTTAAATAAGTTTTCAAGTTAGATATTAATAATTATTTATCAATTGATCTAACATCATAGTGAATGAGCACATAATCAACTTACGTTCCTGAAAATACTTCATAAATTGGAAACAAACTTCACAAACAAAGGAATAGAGTTTTTTTTTGCAATATACCTTTTCAATTCACGGACTAAATAGATTCTAAATGTAGATCAATAAAACGTGTTCGCTACGAAGATAAAGAGAGCGCGCTAAATTAGGAATCTGATTACTGCAAATATTTGCGCGTCGGCAACTCTACGTAGAGTTCTACGATTGTTGAGAGAGCTTTTTCGAGTTAGAAGTTAATGAAAATCCTATCGGATTTACTCTCACGTGTATTTTACCTTATTTCTTTAGCTCTGAGAGTTTTAATTACGGATGTCGGATACAATAGCCTTATAGCCAAATACTTAACAGGAGATATCACAATCTGTGTTATTTAATAAATATAAAAAAAGAATAACGGATATATATTAACGGATATGGAAAATGAGTTTGAAGTGATATGTAATGCAGTAGGATTTAATTTTTTCTGCAATATATATAAAAAATGTGTAATGTCGAGAATCGAATCCCGAACCGTTTTCGTTTGTGCCACTGGATGCCTTTACATATGTACATATGTATGCTCATTGTCTACAATTCTAATAATCTTGGAATTGCTATTGCTAAAACAGAAATAATTACTCATCCTAATTAATGGAATCACCGTCATTTCTGTCCGTAAACAAAGAAATTTCCGAAAATATTTACATTATACTTAATCTATCCGTAAAATTCCGGGAAACGAGCATACTTTTTTAAACATCAAACAAATTCTTTGCAGTCGAACGTTGAAAGAATCCTAATCCAATAGAAGTTATAGCCGGCAGCCATTTTAAATTAAATTTATTTCCAAAATGGCCACCACGGTGGTCTGACAGCAAATAACGTATCACCCTGTGTCAAAAGTCACTGTATATCTTTGTTACCAGCTGTAACTTTAAAAAACTTTTGTAACACTATTTCCACTCGCGACCACACCGATTTGCATTTTTACGCGAGAACCCTAAATAATTTAATTAATTTGCCTTATAGAAGTGATTTCAACTACCATAATAAATAATTTTGCCTTATAGAAGTGATTTCAAATATACATTTCAAATTTCAAATACAAATCTCGTTTTAAGGAAAAAAAATATGAAGCGTCAACCTTAGACCTTGTTAAAACTTGTATTTTCTTCGTCTTCTGTTCATTATTAAAAAATAACAACGTGAAATAATGAAATAACAATGGTTTAATTGGTGTTACAGTACTATTTCTTAATAAAATTGTACAATATAAATCCTTTCATTGAAATAATTTAACTGGCTGGCAATTAAAAACAATAAAGAGAGTATTCTGGCGGGAAAGCGGATGACAGCATGGTAAGAAAGTCTTCCACGTATAAAATAACTAGCTGAATTGATGTCATTGAAGATCCACATATCAAAGTTTCATTAAACAGCCATCATCTTACAGTGTATATAGTTCAAAATTTATTGTTCTCGGATCGTATGGTTGGTATCGAGTATCGAGTGATATATTGCAAATGAAGGTTGTTAGTCTCTAGAGACGTGACACGATTCCAGTTACGATATGTCGACGAGGGAATGTCGATGTAACGTGCCAATCGAGTCTTTTCTTCTTTAACATGAATTAGATGCAATTTTTGTAACTGTTGTGCACTTATGACATTTCCACTTTATTTTTCGACCCGCGTGGCGGAGCGGTTACCATACCAGTCTGACGCGTAAAGGGTTCTGGATTCGATCCCCGGCCAGACAGACATTTGAATGAGGAATTTGTATAACTATTCTGGGTCTGGGTGTTTGTGTATTCGTCTTTGTGTGTGTCTATAACACCCACTACACAGGAAATCCATGCGAGAGTAGAAAGGGAAAGCAAAAACACCGGATGGAAAGTGTCACCGCTGCCTATGGACATTTGCCAGAGGAATCGCTAATGCATCGCCGGCTTTGAGAGCTTTTTTCACGACACGACATTACATTCACAGAGCTTGATTTCAGTTTTATTTTTTATACAACCATAAATATTCTAACAACATTTCACGCGAAAATATTTTTTAAAATTTACTACAAAATGGATACAAGCATAAAACCCACATAATGTTACTACTATTAAATAATATAGAGATAAACTCGGCTTAGTATTAAACTCGGTCGGTTCGAGGTTCACATCCCAGGCACGCACGTTTATTTTGTTTATGTTATGCGTGAATTGTAAAACAATCTTATCTTGCTTTATCAGTATTTCATTGGAAAATAATTGTTATTGCGAAAACATCATGAGTAAACTATACATCTATAAGATTTAAAAAAGATTTCAAACGTGTGTGAGGTCCACGAAAACTAAACCACAAAAAACCCTATCCTTATATATGTATATTTGGTATAAGAAACAAAGTAATTAATTAATTATATGTAAGTAATTAAGTAATTTACATTTCTGTTTCTGGGCCTGGGTGTTTGTTCTATGTGTGTGTCCATAGCACCCACGACACAGGGAATCCTAGTGTGGGGCTGTGAGTGTAGAAAGCGTTTATTTATTTATTTAATCATCCAAATTTCCTCTGAAATTAATTACCAACCCTTGCTTTACGCTAGGCAAAAACACTCTCGTTTCTCATACAACGATTTCGCTGGGGAAAACCACAATAGGTATTCATGTTTTCATGTTTCCTATTCAAGTGATGAAAGCGACAGCCTTGATGAAGCGTAAATAGAGCGGCCTTAATCCACCTGCCCTTGGGCTGGCCTATCAGGTCAAGGATATACCGATTTTACCAGCTTTTGCTAGTTTGCATACATTTACGTCTATTTAAATACAATACAGACACTTTCTCTACATTTGCTTTAAAAGTTTTTTTTTAAGTTCAGACGTATTTTTACTGTTTTTATAAGAACGATATTTTTTTACGAAGTACAACTAGATTGGAAGTGAAGGTAAGATAATTATTTTTAGTATTGTGCCTCGTTAACACTATTAAAATTATTTGTAAAACCTAATTCTACTCTGTCAAATATTATCAAACTTATGGCATTATTTAAAGCCTATACCTATAGGAAATTATGAAGTAAGTAATGATGAAATCCAGTCCAATAAATTTTTCTCACATCTCAATATATTCTGTTTTATTTAAGTGCCTCCAAATACAATCAACACAACTCTAAATGACCAAATTAAAAGTATAAACACATGCATCCCAAGTTAATCATATGGTCATACGTTATCAAAAACAGTGACCGGAGTCATTCAGTGAATTAAATAGCGTTGAATGGCTGCGGTTAAAGGTTATCGTATTGAGGACGCTGATAAGCTGAGGTGAGCCATGTCCGATATAACGCTTACATAAGTAATGTGTAACGTAAGCCATTCACGGGAAAGTATTACATTTACATACTAATCCCTAAAATGAATTATTTAAAATAGGTCGTCTCTATAAGATACAGGGATTAAAGTTTTGAAACAGTTTCATATTTTTCCCATGCAAAATAATCATATTAATAAAATATAAGCTTTCTGCTTTCGAACCCCGTATCTACAATTTTGTGTCAGGGGCGGCGTGGACACACATAAAGATGGGGAAAACACACATGCCTAAGACATACATTTAAATTTATCATTGAGATCCTACCAGGGATCGAACACGAAACCCTCGGCATTTCAGGCTAGTATAATGATCATTCCGGTACAAGGTTAGTTGACTTATAGAAAATATCAGTTGTTTTGGAATCAACAAACAAATCTTAGTTTTGTCACAGTTTGTTAAAGATATTTTACTTATATATCTACTAAATTTACTAGAAATTTACACATAGTAGTAAACAAAACATCTCAACACTTAGTACGTACGTTAAGTGATCCAGATTGACCTCATTCGACTATATTTGTGTAAGTAATTGCGTTCAAGCAAACACGTACACAGTTTATGGAGTAATAGAATCTTTTCGAACGTAAATATCAGCGCTCACACGTTTGATGCAATAAGTACAATTTAGCGAAAAAGTTTTAAAGAAGATTTGATAAAAATGTTACACATAATTCACTGCGTTTGTTAGTGAGAGTAGAACCTAGCTAGAACCTAGAAAAAATATTGTTATATAATGAAAGTAGTAAATAGTAAATACACCGTCAAATGGTGAGTAGCCACTGCCGCTCTTGGGCATTTGATACTGACAGGGTAAGATTTACTTGTGATCGATTACCTGTCGACTAAAACGTAACGTCAAATATAAACTGCATGCAACTACTCGTAAACGGTTCCGAACGTTCACAACGTTTGAGATCTGTTTAAAGTGATCAAAGACTACTAATTTCCCTTTGATTATTTTCTTTATCTACACAATTTAATCAGCCAATTTAGAACACGAATATCATATGCCCCGAGGTAATGAAAACCCCTACTAATGTAATTAGAACTCACCGATAACTCAGCGGCGATCGTAGGTTTATCGAGGAAGCCCTCGACATTGGTCGCCGCCGTTTGTCGCCTTCATGCCAACTCGCGTAGCTCCTCGCGTACGTCACCACACCACAACCTTCAGTCTCGTTCAACAAATCGACCGACATGTCCACAGTATCGTTCAGTTCGGTCACAAAACTCTCATTCAAGAGATGAAACTCGTAATCTAACGAGCCATTCACGCTCACACTCATATCGGTCACATTTTCACTGGAATGGTTTGTTAGCTCGTACACGCCGTTGTGTTTCGGACTAGAATACACATAAACTTGATTCAGCTCAGAATCGTTCTCTGTTTTTATTTTTATGCTCTCGTGCGTTCGAGTTTCGTTCGAGGGCCGGTGGTAGTCGTCTGCGGAGGTGTACCAGGCCTCTAATACCGCGATGTGTGTGTCCAACTCTCGACAGGTTAGTCGGAACTCGTAATCGTGGCAGCGCTGCTCTTCCACGATTTCTGTAACAAAAAATAAACGCTCATTACAAGTACATTTATGTTAAGAAACGCCATCAAGAGTTTCTTTGACACATATCTTTCGTAATTATCGATAAAAGCCCCGGACTAAGGCTGTTTGTCCACTGCACCGTCACCGAGCCGATACCGAGAACGAGATTATTTCCGGCCGATTTTAATTATGTCGGTTTATTTTATTCCAGCTGTCACTCGTGTGACGGCTGTGTATGGACAAGTTTCAATGTGTTTTACATTGCCGGCACATCGGCCCGTCAAAAACTCGGTGCCGATTTACTTGGAATATCGGCGGCCGGGATGACGGTGCTCGGGTGACGGACGTTCGGTGGACAAGCTGCTATAGTAAATGTATGTACGCTACTTCGGCGCCGTCATTAATTATCGGTATCGGCTCGGCATCCGTGATTGGTGGACAAACAGCGTAAGAGTAAATCACGTACAAAGTACCTAATGTGGTGTATATATTTTCGATTGTGGAACGTACTGCATAATAAATCGAGAACGAAGTTAATTAAAACTTTAGACAAGTTAGTTAATGGAACATGCTTACGCCAACATTTTTGTCATCAAGCCTTTATTGTCCTAGTTTGCTAGGTACTATAGTACTAGGTATGTATGGGTTTTAGCATGAAAGGTCAGACCATATACTGCTCCAATGCTCATCAGACTTCTCACTTAAGAATCATGATATCAGTCATATCGTGATGTTCGTCATCACTATAGCGGATGTAAATTAATTATGAATTAACACAAAGACCTAAATCATATTTGTCTGACTCTAGACATCGAAGGTAAAATCTCACACTACCAGATTATCACTGCCGAGTAGAATATAAATATAAAAGTTTTAGTATTCAATTGGAACGCTTAATGTGCCAAAGTTGTAGCAATCCAAATTCTTCATACTGATCACTATGTCTAACTATAAATTACAGTAACGGTTCTACTACTCAATAAATGTTTAACGTACTTCATTACGAATCTACACGTTAACAGTAAAAGAATGAAATCATGATTTTTGAAAGATACGCTAAATTGAATTTGAAGCTTCTTGCATTAGAATTGTTTCTCGCTTGGCCATTGCACTCAATCAGTTACCAAAGACAGAATATTTACGAGCATTTGATTTAAGGCCTCGGGTCTTTAACTACTACCAGCGATTAGCAAATGAAGCGACGATATCGACGACTGTGACTACTGAGCGAATCAGCTTTTTATATTGAGTTACAAATGCCACGAAGTACACCACTTTTTTAGCTCTCCTGAATGTTATAAGTATTTTTTTTTTTTTTACAGATGTACATAACGATAAGGCACACGAGTTACCTGGAGAAAATCAGTCACCGTCGCTTATGGATATTTGGAACACCAGAGAAGCCCCAAGTCATGCGAAATTAAGGATTTTTATCCAGGATACATATAATAGCTGTGCTAAGGGCTAGTGTGTTCTGATTTAAAAGGGCGGCAAGTTAAAGATACACCAGGGATATCAAATGGGACCTTAGAGTACTAAATCATTTGTGAGCAAAATAAAATTAACAAAAAACCTGTTTACAAATGACCTCCGCTTACATTTACTAAATACCAATTATTTACATTTATTATTAATCCAAATATAGTTTATCGCTTACTTTATAGCGGTAGAACTTGAATGTTTCATGCAAACATAAACCGTGACAGTTAATTTAAAATTTATTTGTTGGTTTATGGAAAACTTTGCTCATATGAAGGCAGATGTTTTCTTACATTTTAATGGCACTCTATCATATTACGTATAACGTACGTATAACGCACGTATAACGCACGTATAACATATCAACGTACAACACATCGTTCAACAGTTTTTATGTCACTAAAAATCCTATAAAAATTATTTCGAAATAAAAAAAACCTATACGATATCGAATAAAAATGACAAAATTTTGTAATCTTAATATATGTTCTATATTTAATCGCATTTTTACGATTTTAATTATTTCTTTCACATTTTAACTTTTAATATTTTTTTAAATATTCATCATCTTTTGGAATAAACAAGAATTCTTTCGATTAAAACCTAAGTTGGTTACATATTCTGGTGTAAATCAAATTAGATGCCGAATGTCTATATTGACCATAAATTATCGTGGTTTATCGACTACTTTCAAAGTTTAAGTGACCATTAACTTAATTGAGCATTATTTGACACACTGTACACTTGATTTAAAAGGTAAATCAATCTTCCTAAGTGTTTAAGGTTGTTTGAATGGTCTTATTGTTAACTTAACATCATCACACAATGACCATTTTTTAATAAATATTGTCTATGGAATGCTTTTAGGTAAAGCATTTTTGGTCTTTTATTTATACTTAAATTATAATTGACGTTTGTATGTTATTTTGGAGTTTTTCTATTATATGAGATAGTTAATATCGAAAACGGTTAAACCGATTTTAACGGAACTTCTTCTCAACAAAAGACTTGAAATAATCCATCAATATCTATCATTCAATTTCTGTTTTTTTTTATAATATAGGAATAGCAGACATCTGTAATCAAACCCAGATAGGATTAGATTCCCAACTGAGGTCGGCTATTGATGCGCTGCTACGCCTGAGAACTAAGCTGGAACACCTCGGAAAAGTATGTCTCCCTCAACACAGAACTATCTGGTGCTGCAACACACTGTCTGCTTTGCTGTCTGCTTGCTGTCAAATTTCCACCTTTGCTTGACAATATATTAGCTGTATTAATGATGGGCGTATACCGCTATCGTAAATAACAGCTCCACACACTGAAAAATATTTACTGTTTTTTTTTAAATTTTGCTATTCCGATAAGGTTTAAATTATATTGTAACAGTGATTAGCATAATTATGTAATAAATCACCCCGTTTCATGCAAGGTTGACAAAAACAAAAGTGGCCATGTATGAGCCGAAATCGCACACCGGGGGTTCCGTGCCACCAATTTATCATTTATATTTTATTTTTAATGTTTGTTATCGTGGCAGCCATACAAGTAAATGCATTGAACTGCCTACCTATTATGGTTGAATAGATAAAGCTAAAAACTACTGAAAGTAGCGGTTTATTGTATGACGACTCCCATTTATTTTCAAACTTTTTATTTTTAGTATAATTGTTTGTATAATTTCAAGTGTCTATCAGTATATAGTATATTACAGTGTAAAGGATGCCTGTGACAGACATACAGAAGGACAATTGGGTAGACGGGCAGACAGCGGAGGCTTAGTAACAAAGTTTTGTTTTTACACTTTGGGGACAAAACCTCTAAAAATATTTTTTTCTAAAACTTATGACAAATTACTTGTCAACACATTTTATAAAATCAACATAAACTAAGGACGCGGTCAAAGTGGCGATAAAAAATTCAATAAGCGCTCGGAAGCTCAATATGTGGGTAACGCGAGCTTTAAGCGCGTAAAGCTCACAATGTGGCTGGGACCTTTCTTCTGCCGCTGCATAATTCAGCGATCTGGCATTCCCGCACGGCCGTTGCTTTAGGGTTGCCAGTTTTCTTTTTTATATTTTTTATTTTATATTTTTTTATTATGTTCATATGACAGTGAACATTTTAACATTCATCGACAATTAATATTTAAAATTAATTGACTACTACGATTTTTTCTCATTAAATTAAAAAAAATATTACTACACAGATATTCCTTTCAGTGACAAAGCGCTAGAAAATTTCAAATAAGGAGACTTCTTTACAAAAAGCTCTCCTATTTGTAAAATTTTAGGCAATTCAGATTACTTCGAAAGCTCGCTGCGTGCCATTAATATTTGTAGTAAAATAGTTAAAATAAAAATAAATTATTTATTTGGACAAAAATAACATTTGTGACAGTAAATTAAATGTGGATTATTGTGGATATAATAAAATAGGAGTAATATTTTTTAATTACTACATTTTTTAATGAAGGAATTATTTTTCTTTCTTTCTAATTATAAAGCATTTGTGGCAGCCCTACCTCTTTGTATTCATGCATACGGTATTGCGCTGCCTTTTGGGCCTCATTTTCAAAGCAAAAGCCATATTAAAGTCGTAAAGCCAAACAATTCGCGTAGATTAGAGGAATAATTAAATACCACCCCGGCTTACAAATCCTTCATTTTTCAGTCGTTTGACAAAATTGTTTTGTTAATTTTAAATACAAAAAATAATAATATATGACTCGAATCCTTTTATTACTCTACTGGGGACGGGTCTGTTTATTCAACTTGAGACGACCGTATACGACCACGATGCTCCAATTATTAAGATATAATTTTGTTATAAATGATTGAAACTGCCATGGTACGACCACTGCCACTACTATTTTCACGTCTATTCTTGCGTTTTGGCAGAAGGATGTGGATCCAGTCTGACATATCATCATCAACCCATTACTGTCCCACTTCTGGGCACGGGTCTCCTCTCATAATGAGAAGGATTAGGCCATTGTCCACTGCGCTGGCTAAGTGCGTATTGGTAGACTTCACATACCTTTGAGATATTTTTTTTATAAATCTCTCAGGTATGCAGGTTTCCTCACAATGTTTTCCTTCACCGTTTAGCAAGTGATATTTAATTTGAACCTCGGACCCCTCGATCGAGAGGCGGAGTTCTTATCCACTAGGCTATCACTGCCTGACATACATAGGCATCTTATTCCTCAGAAACGGCAAACTCTGTGTGATCGGCTTCAACTTTCCAGTTTAAATCCATAGGTCCAGGCTTTGTCCTGCTCCATATGGATTTGCTGCTCTATTTGTTGGCAGCAATATCAGGGTACGATGAGCAAGAAACATTTACAGAGCTCATTTTTCTGGAATAGAACGTCATCTAGGAATGTGTCTATTGTTAACCTCTTATTGGAGTTTTACAAGGCAACACAAGCTACTTCTTATTTCTACAATGATTCGAGTATAAATACAAATACAAAGCAACCCAACGGAATCAAGCTTTAAAACTAAGCCATAACTAAGTATAAAATAAGAAACATATATCGTAGAAGTCTTATAGAGCTGTATTTAAATCAGTATGAAATTTTGGGTCGCACATAAGTGCGTAGAACTATAAAAAATATTACGACTCTAAAAATAAAGTCCTAAAGCTTAAAAAGTCTAACTGAATGTTCGTCTGACCTACTTTTAAATGATAACTACTGTACGAGTACAGATGCGGAACTTTAGTGCATTTATTTCATATTTATTTGTCTGACCGCGGACGGATATACGACAGGCGATAAAAATCAAGATTGTTTTGATTTTTTTTTATAATATAGGAGTAGCAGATGAGGATGCAGTCCACCTGATGGTAAGTGGCTACTGCCGCCCATGGACATCTGTAATCAACCCCAGATAGGTTTAGATATTCCTACCTGAGGTCGGCCACAGATGCGCTGCTAACCTTGAGGACTAAGCTGGAACGCCTTGGAAAAGTATGTCTCCCCTACCACACCACTGTTATTAGACAGAAATAGGTGTGGCGTTGATGCCGCCGGAGTCTAACCACAAAGGGTTCTACCACCTTCAAACTTGAACTATTACGGCGCGCGGCGCGGGTTGTGATGATGGTAATTCGGAATTGATCTATCCCTGTAGTTCCGGGACCAGAATAGGGCTACGGTATCCCTTGCCTGTCGTAAGAGGCGACTAAAAGGGGGCTTCCGGGGTTGCGGACTGCAAGAGTGGGAGCTCGAACCGCCCGGCCAGCAACCCCGGGATGGACGGCGGTATGTGTGGTCGCATACCGTCGTGAACACCAGATGGTGTGGTGAGTTTCAAGCTCACCTGGGCGGAGCCCGACGGGGCAACGCGCCAAGTGGACTCCGGTTGCGTTCCGTTGGAGATCCCGGAGTCCTCTACGCAGCGCCGAGGACGGCCACCGGGGGGGTTTTAAGTGCGGTAATAATCCCACATAACCCCGTGCCGCTCCTACGGCATAGGGTACCTTTTGAAGGTTTCCCCCTCGTCAACAAAAAAAAAATCGGAATTGATCTACAAAGTTGAGTCAGGCACAGTCAGAAATTGGATGGGTGTGAGTTCCACTGTTCATCTGATAGTTAGAAGTCGCTCCAGCCAATGACATAAATACATGTCCCCAAATTTTCAAAAGTGGTGTGCGTATTACAAATAAAGTATATAATAGACTTTAACGGTGAAGGAAAACATCGTGAGGAAACTGGCTTATCTGAAAGATCCTAAAAAGTTCTGAAAGGTGTGTATTGTTTACCAATTCGTACTTGGTCAGCGCGGTGGACTATGGCCTAATCCTTCTGTTCCGAGAGGAAACCATGTCCAGCAATGGAACAGTATTACTAATGATGATGATGAAATAAAAGAGTTTGAGTAGCTGACGTCCATAAACGACAACCGAAGCGAAGAAACCGGACCAAAGAAGAAAGGGTTAATATTCCAGCAAAACAATGTACACAAAGATATCGTAAAATGGCAAATTCTACTATTCATTCAAACGCGAGACTAATGCAATTTGACGTGAACGGGACTGAATGCGCGGCGCATCACTCGCCCCAGCACGCTATCTCTTTCGCTCATCAGAAAACCCTATACCTTTCCTTTTCCAATTTCACCCCTTCGTATTTGGATCAGACGTCGCCATAGCAACCACCTAAACAATAGTTAATCCCAGCTCATGTCGACCTCTCATACCCTCGCGATTTGCTTATTCTGTATGCAAAATTTACAAATTGCAAAATTATCAGGGGTCTACTAAACGTGGGTCTGGTCTAGGATTAACAAGCCCTATCTATCGAAGGAAATTAAACGTTACACATAAACGAATGGATTGAAGAGCGATTTGCTTTTATTGAGATTTGGGTACGATAGTTTTCCGGGATTGAGTTTCGGGGGCTGATCATTTAGTATTGAGTGGTTCGTGTTCTTGTCGCTTTAAACAAGTGTTTTGGTGATTTTTATACCTGATGAATATGTAAATTTAAAATAATTAAATATCATCCCGAAGTATCGGATGGAATTGTTGAAATGGAAACTTATCAATAAATCTACAGTTCCACACTAATGGAAATAATTTACATATGTGTGATTTAAAAATAACTGCTACTTAAATGGCCTCTGTCGAAATGTAGGTATATACTCGATTTTCTCCGTCCGTAGAAATAAACAAATCACTAAATAGAAAAAGGTCTGTGAGAAAAAGTCAGATACTTAATATGTTTAAAGCTTAATTTTACATCCACCTTTACATTTACTTTACTGTTGCACAGAAAAGCTATCGTTTATAAGCCTCTGTTATCTCTACCGTTTGCCACACAGATTCCCACACAATCCCACACAATTATTTTCCCTACAGTACACTAACACGATTTTATTATTAACAATTGATACCGTCTTTTGCTAAAGTTAAAAAGTAAAAAAGTATTAATATAATTTCTGAAGCATACTTACATACATACATCGGTATATGCCTTGTATGTAATAAATCAAAGCACTTTTTATAATATAGGAGTAGCAGACGAGCATGCAGTCCACCTGATGGTAAGTGGCTACTGCCGCCCATGGACATCTGTAATCAACCCCAGATAGGATTAGATATTCCTACCAGAGGTCGGCTACAGATGCGCCGCTAGCCCTGAGGACTAAGCTGGAACGCCTCGGAAAAGTCTGTCTCCCTTACCACGCCCTTCAAAACGGAACACAGCAGCGCCAAACACTGATGTTATTAGGTAGAAATAGATGTGGCGGTGGTGCCGCCGGAGTCGAACCACAAAGGGTTCTACCACCTTCAAAAATTTTAGGTCTCGGTCTATTATAACCGCATGCAATCCTCCAGACATATAGTCCACTTAGCAAATCACGAAAAATTCATGAGCTAACCCATATGAACCCACTGAAGTATTGAAATATGGGATTTTTCTTTACTTCATCTATTATATACTGTTAATCATTTACTACTAAACATTTAAGGCCCTGTTTATATTACAGACATTGAACGTGCCAAACACGGGCCGTGTCAGGTAAAGCCATTTATACAATACTTTTATATGCACAGTCCGTATTTGCGAAGCTGTAAATACACACACAAAGGACAATACTTTTTTCTGCCGCATCCATAGATTAGTAAAGATAGTTCGCCGCCTTGAAATTGAATGAAGTCACAAACGGCTTATTAATAATTTCTTTTTTTGAATTCTTGGCAAATAAAACATTTTAGAGACCATTTACGAATAAATAACGGATACTGCGTAATTTACATAATAAGTAAGTAATTATTTCAAATATTTAGGGACATTTTAGCTCGGAGACGTGGCAAGACTTTTTACGCAACTATTTCAATTCCCAAAACTGGGTACATTTTCTTGTTAGGAGTGAATAATCTTTACTAATCTATGGCCGCAGCAAGGACCTAAAACGTCCTGTGTCTGTAAATGTAAATCAACCCTAATTGAACTCACCACACCCATCTTCGCTATGAAGCTATTTCTTTACTTGTTTTAGTGTTTCCCTAAATAGCCGCGTGTTTTAGTATTCCCTTCGTTTTAATATTCAAATACCGGCAAATCTCTCATTCTATGAAGGCATTCACAATTTGACGAATCCACTTCACCCACAATAGGTGCAGCACCTTTGTCACATCCAGGGAGGGAATCAATCCCGCGAATTGTAGGGCGCTACCCTAAGCTGAGGGTTTAGGGAAGATGCACTTGTACTGTTTCCATTGTCGGGACCTTGAATATTTGGAATAATTTTTATGTGATGCTACCTGATGTTATAATTGCTGTTTAGGTACATCAGTTACTAACTCTATATAGGTCAATAAAAACAAAACTTGTGTAATAAGTAAAATATAAATTAATAATCATTAATTCCCAAAATTAAATTATTTAAAAAAATGACGAGTCCTTGAAACCACTACAAAACCTTTATTAAAAAAATATTTATTTAATAAATATTAAATTGTTGGCAAAATATAAAAATATCTTGGACAACTAAATAAACACTTTCAACATTCGCAACCCTACACTAGGATTCCCTGTGGTTGCCATGAATACACACAAAAACAAATACACAAACACTCAGACACAAGAAAGATATAACAATACATCATACAGATATCAGTCTAGCCGGAATCGAATCCGGAACACTTTACACGTCATACCAACATAGTGATCGCTCCGCCACACGAGTAGTCAAATATCTAAAAATATTTTAATTGAAAAAAATCCGTATCGATGAACTATTAAGAAGTGACGCAAAATGACTTTGCCGTACCAACAGTGGATACGCTTGAACGTGACCCAGTTGCTTTTGCTTCAACGTGCTACGTAACACAAGCACTTACCGTCGTAACTACGCATTGTCTGAGTACTTTTCGGATTTATTTACAAGAGCACTTTGAAAATATTCCTGAGAAATAAATATAACGGTGAGTGGTGCAAATAGTTGGCAACAATCTGAATCATCAGAAAATAAATATAAATCTATAGGTATTCACATGTTTACTCCGTACTGTTTATTTATTACAATACTTTTATCGTGTAACATAAATAAAGAAAGAATTTAATATGATAATATTTACATACGCTTAAGGCTTGTAGTATTTACGCACTACGTTTCTTTTGAAAGGAAGTCCCATGTTCAAAAAATTCAATAGTTGCCAAATATATAATTATTTTTAATAATTTAATTCTGTGTTTCCAGTTAACTGGTATTTTTAAATTTGGAAAACGACAGAATCCATTATAACGGGGCTTAATACTCATGGTAAAATGTGATAAAGGTTTATCACATTTTACCATGAGTATTAAGGAATAACAATAAAATTCTTGTCTTAGCACAACTCTACTCGTCATTCATGAATATTTCGGCCTATAATAATAACAAAAAATATTTGGCTGAATATACTATGGGTATCTTGGCTTCATAAGTAGCAACAACATTATCTAAATAGCATATTATAGAGTCGCTGGCTACGCGCAAAATGCGCGATGCCACAACGAAGAAAAAAAGTTCCACAAATGATGACGTAACAGTATCCCGCGTAACATGTTTCAACAAATGTTCGCACCAGACACTTTGAGCTCCCTACATGTATATTGCAAAACGTTACTCTGTAAACGGGAAGTAGGTACTTATGCATATTATATTTTTCGAGATTCGACCTTCCGTATTTTTTTACATAGCGAATGCATTAAATGAGTATGATGTTGAGTGGTATGCCTGTGATCTGTAACTGACCACGAAAAAAATGCAAAACAGATCTTTAGTTTTCAAATAACATTTATTACAAAGTTAAGTATTATTAAGAGTAGTACTATTGGAATTATATTACGAGTAGTTACTGGAATTATACGAAAGTACTACGACAATTGGAATTATATTTAGTCTCCTCCAGAGATATTTTTTTAAACATTCTTCCTTTGTGCGAAACTCATTTATATAAGGAAAATCCTGTGCAAAATTAATTCTTTCTCCCACCCGTTTTAAACTGCGCTTCGTCTCTTAGTCAATTTTAAGTTCATGTCATGTTCTAAGTTAATTAAAACACACATGCAATAAGTTTCTCTTAAGATTCTTGTCTAAGAATTGATTATGTAATAAACATGAACTGTAATTAAGTACTCTTAATTAAATTAATATTTAGTATATTTTACTCATACGTTACGATTCGCACACCCTACATCGCACATACCTATGTTTCCTTAATAAGCCACAGAAACAATCGGATAATTACTATGATCCATAGCTCTTTACAGACCATCATAGTAGTGTATAAATTACACACTTTTATAATTTCTTGTTCAACCAACCAAAACGGCCAGTGGCTCTACAAATTCAAGGATCATGTTCAAGGACCAACGTGGCGCAGTATTGCATAACTCGGATATATACGAAGCGCCACAAAGCTTTGAACGTTTCTTTTTTACTTTTTAAAGCCACAGTAACTTAATAGTAAAATGCCATCACTACAAACTGTTAAACTATTCTTCATCTGAATATCGTCATCATCGTTTACTCGTTACTTTCTATTACAATAGATTTCACCGTAGTATTCAGGACATTAAAGTATTATCTACTTTTCCAAAGGTTCCATGCGATGTTTTCCTTCATAGCTTCAACTATAATAATAGTAGTATGAGATACATAGTTGCATACATACATTAGATACATAGAACATATTAGATACTAATAGACATTATCTAATACTCACAAAATTTCGAGAAATCCGCGATTATCTTTTAGGGTTTAAAAAACAGTCATTGAAAGAATAAATTTAATACCAACGAACAATGACTGCTCGTAAGAAAAATATTTTCGAATTTTCAGCATCAAAACAAAATAATCAACAAATAAACAATAAATCTCAACCGCGCGAAGGGAACCGGGAAGTGTTTTCCATTATTAAGGCTCTGATATACTGCAGTAGCTGCTTGTTAATATTTGAAGAGACTCACCCCACCTGAGATCCCGAGGGAGCCGTTTTACAGCGTTTCCGAATCATGGGGTTAATAAAATCGTAAACTACGCTGCTGCTTGAAAGATAAAATTTAGTATATCGTCTATATACAATTTCTATTTAAAATATTTGAAGTCTAATCACGCCCGAAGCTCCTCGTTTGGAATACTTATTGCTAATTTTAATCCCCTTTCTACCCTATTACCCGGTTCGCAATTCGGATGCCACTGTACATTGTCATCAATGTGTAGCACCGTTGCCGCGATTTTTCTTCTGTCTTAAACTAAAATGTTTAATACTAAACGCTGGGTAAATAACGTAACAAAATGTGTAGTACGAGTAATAGGTATTACTATAACAGGTTTTAAATACTAAAAAAGAATCATGTAAATCGTTCCAGTGACTCTCTCATTCTGATAATTATGAGTGATATTAACGCGCAAACAAATTGACAAAATATGTTGCCATAACACGCGAAGATCGTAGATTTTGCGAAATGGTTTGAGATATGAACATCTCATGTATTTTGTATTTTATTTGCTACTGCTGCTAAATGCACGAAATTGGTACAATAGTGATGCGGCCGCACTCGGACAAAGATTTCTACAAAATTTTAAGAGTCTGAAAAGTGTATTTGAGCTTTTGAATCTTCATTCCAGTAGGAGTTATAAAACACATTTTACGTAACTTTTTAATACTTGAAGAGTATCGGCCCAACTGTGCTCTAACGTCGCAAAGGAGACAGATAAAGTGAGGGTTTATATTGTAATAGGGGAAAAAAAATACATAAAAACATATAAATTAAAATGTTAAATTTTGTGTCAATAAATAATATTTATATCTGCGATTTTATTCAAATATCCCAAAAAGAAGGAAGGTTTTTTATAAGGCTGATTTCTTTAATATTTTCTTTAGCCAAATGACTTGATATATTATAATATGTGAGACGTCTTAGGTTTGTCTTTATGATAAAATGCTATTTTATACGCTATTATAGATTTGAAAGAAATTTACTACAAAACTTTAAAACCGGGTATATAAAAAATATTATTATATAATATGTTTCAGTGTTTTTCTAACAATCAGGTTTTTAGTATTTGTAAATGTTTTATACAGAAAATAACACAGAAACAAGCCTGTTAATATTTAACGCTTAGTAGTAAATACATACTTGGATGACGACATTCGCCCTCCTGTCTTCCCGAGGGGACAGTTATGTAGTGAAGTGAATCCGAAACCGTGTCGTTACTTGTATTTTATGTAAGCGGTGTTAAAATAAGCCAACGTGTTAAGATTTTGTATTAAAAGTGTATAGAAATAAACAAGATTACAGTTTATGGTTACGATTTTAAAATAACTATCTAAACATTAAAGATTAGTCACGGATTCAAAACATAAATAAATAATTATTTTTATTTTTATCCGTCAGTTCGTATGAACCAATAAAAACTGCTGAACTTATCTGAAACTGACTTCCATGTAAAGATTTTAGTATGAAAATAACTTTAACTCTCAATATTTATACAACTCGAAAAGGAATGATATAGAAAAGTATTTATGCAAAAATATTTACAATACTTGGTTAAAATGGAATAAATATGCAGAAAAACTTATAGTAACATGCAAGACGTTCTAAACTGTATTCCATAGATAGAAACGTAGCTATAGTTGATGTTTGGATAGGTTAAAACACTTTTCTTTTCATAGTAGTTTGTAGATGACCATAGATGGCAGGGACCATTTCATAACAGACACTATGTAACTCTGTGTCCTTCTATTACACAATTAACTAACAGTTATTATTGTTAACATAGATAATTTTACGCCACTGTATATAAGCTATTCTAGCAAGTAGTAAGCAAAGCTTTCGTAATTAAATAGATGACGCCATTCGTTAATACCGGTCTGAGGTTTACTCGTAACTAAGACCCTAACTAATGACGGGAGAAAGGTGTTAAGCACAATTTATCTTGGTTATGTAGAGTAAGGTTTGTTGGATAGGTCAAAATAAAAGTCAAAATGACTCCTCCCTCAGAAATTAAATACACCACGTATTCTATTCGCTATTAAAACTTCCTTGTATTTTAAATTCAGAAAGGTATTAAATAGTTTTAATAAATTATTTACTGACAATAAGCGGCCAATAATTTTAACCCTTGTTATTCTTAGTTTCAATATACGAAAGACATAATAGTTATGGGGAATGAATTTCAAAGTATGATTTTCAAAGTAGCGCCACCGCCACACCTATTTCTTAATTACACCTACACTACTTTTATATTTTTTATTAAGAAGTTATATTGTTAGGTCATAATATGAGTCCTTCTCAAAGTGGGCGATAGGGTCTTTTTGGGGGCTCTGGTATCTTATGGACAGGGAAGGAGGGGGAAAAAAATAATTAGAGGACATCGGCGTAGATTAATCTGTGTTAACTTTGCGATACTTTTTTCATTTTTAAACCATGTTTCACTCGACTTATTTCAAAAACAGGTAATTGTTAGATGTAAAAATATATTTTTTCCTTAACCTGTTCTCAAAGATCAGAAAAGTGAAGTTAGAAAATAATTGACTATAAAAGAGGGCAGTAAACAAAATAAATTTGAGAACCTCTGGCTTATTTGAATCCTTGCATTGCGTGTAAGTCGACCCCATTACACGTTGTCAAACACCTCTCGTGTTCCACTTAGCGTGATAAATTACTGTATTAAGTCCTTCGCGCCGAAGGTGTGGAAACATCTATTTACCATAATCTAAACTGTCAAACTTTGACATGGAAATGAGGCCCATAGAAATAAACGCAGCACGGTACAATATTGTGTTATATTTTGTGTGAAGGTGCAACATTTTGTTACAAGTACTGTTTATGTATAATATCGTTCAGACTTCCCCGTCTTGTGAGAAGAGACACATGCACAGCAGTGAGAAATGAAAGGGTTGCATCCAGCAGCGGTTTAAGCTGCTGTCTTCTGGTTTAAAATCTGGTAAACTAATATGACTATATTATTCTAAATTTATATAGGTATATGTGTTAAGTGTTGCGGTTTTCTGGTTTGATTGGTATGGCATGAGAGACAGTAACACGAGGCATTCCATCTTTGTCAGCATTTTTGCCGTATCACAAAAAAAACTCCAATCATATTTACAGCTTAATTTTTGATAGATTACATAAGTAATGTAGTTAGAGGGAAGGAATGAAACAGATTCCATACCAAATGTGTCGGTCGTCGTGACAAGATTTCCGTTTCTTTGTTGTCCACATACCATAGTGATTCAATTTAGAAAATTGGCTAGATCAGCGGCCAGTGCATTAGCGTCTATTGTGTTCTATATCTCCTTCGAAGGAAGTTCGTGTCAGCTACTTATGGTGTTGAGAGCACATGAATTTAAATTACATTTTATTTTGTATACATAATCAAAACTTATTTGTGGGAAGTAATAGCTGAGTGGTGTGAAACTGTGCTACTATAGCTGGAAGTTCAGGATTCATTATACGGGAGAGTAGAATTTTCTGCAATCTGACATTTATTTATCACATGCTGAAGCAAAACATCCCCCAAATATTTACATGTCTGGGAGTTCTATAACAAGAGTTCTCAAAGGTGTGTGAAGTCTAGCAGTCTATAAATGCTCACTAGTCATCATTGTGGACAAAAGCCTAAGCTCTTCCCACTCTGAGAACCCCCGCGCCGAGGGATGGGACTAAAATAAGATCCTGATGAATGTCCTAAGCCTTTCCCACTCAAGAGACCCGTGACCAGAGTTGAACAAAAATGAGTTCCCGATAATCTATAAGTGTACAAATCCCTCGACGAAATTAATATTTTTCATCCATGTATTAATATACTACAGTATAATAATATTTCTAATAAGCATAGGTGTATCAATACCTAAATAAAAATTATTGAAATTTATTCGAGTATAGTATTTTTAACATAGCTGATGTTTGCATTGTATTCACGTCAGATTATGTGATGCGTGATCGTGTATTGCTATTGAAAATAACAAATTGCGTTCGCACATCTGCACAAATATTTTTTGTTGCATACAATTTGTATTAGCGTATACCGTTGTGCACTTTTATTAAAATTATGAGCAGAATGCAGATGCCATTTTATTAAGCTTAATTTCCCATTCGGCAGCTTAAAGCTCTTCTGTGGAATACAAATGAAAAAAAACACGAAAACATCGATTAAATATCATTCAAATAACACAATGATGTATTGATACGAGTATTAAATATAGTCTGAAGTAAATGCAACTCAAATTTAATTAAGTTTTGTTAATTAAAAAGTTTGATATAGAGCTTTTTTCCATAAAGAAAATGCTTTGTGAAGAGGGAGTAACTTATTGAAGCTGAAAAAAAAACGATGAAGAAGCGAAGGTAAGAATATTCTTATAATTAAGGCAGCAATAGCTTAGAGCTGAAACTCGACGTGTCAATCGGAAGGTCTGAGGTTCGATGTTTTGGAGGTCACGGTATGCTGTCCCGAATGTCATCATTACATAATATTCTATAAACATCCGACAAGAGTTAAACACTGACCAGCACCTCACTCCAACTCATTTCGACTTATGGTAGACAAATAATGGTTAAGTTTCATTACCATACCTTCTACCCATTACTGTCCCACTGCTACACACGGGTGTCCTCTCAGAATGATAAGAATTAAGCCATACTTCACCGCGCTAACTTAGTGCGTATTGGTAGACTTCACGTACAGGTATGCATGTTTCCTAACGATGTTTTCCTTCACCGTTTAAGCAAGTAATAATTCATTACTAACACGCACTTTAAAAAATCAGAGGTGCGTGCCTAAGATTTGAACCTAGGGCCCCTAACACATCAACCCTTCCAGTTACAGTGAGAGACCCGTGCCCAGCAAAAAGGCATTGCAGCCAACAAAACGTTTCAATGTCCAATCAATTTTATAAAATTACAGCTGCCAAAAAACAAACTAAAATTATCACGTCATTAGTCCGAAAGTGTAAAGAGGGTTCACACTTAATTGATAGTTCGACACGTATCCACGCATCTGCGAGACTATTCAATCAGAACACAATGGGCAACCCTAATGTTAAGCTCGTTATGCACTATCCGCCCCTGCACAATTCACAATGTATGGCTGATTCGAGGATATTGGATATGTTAAATATCCACGTATCGAATAAACGAGACGAGATAATTGATATTTTTTACTGACATTTGTGTGTCAGGCACTGAAAAATCCAGTTTATTTAAATTAACCAAAATATGTTTGCAGAAATGTATAAGCGTCATATGAGAATAAACTCAACACGATTTCTTAAAATGGTCATTGTGTGTGTTAGAGTCGTTGTATTCTACGCACACACATAAACATATGCAAGGGCACACTTCACTATTCCAACATCTTCAATAAAGGGATAGTAAAAGGATGGTGTACATGCCACTTTATGACAAAAGGTCGTCATATGATCGTTATTGTGCATTTAGAAAAAATATTGAGGGATCTCTACGACGGATTAATGGCCGCATGTCATAAAGTTTTACAAAATAATCATCTGCACAAAAGTTCGAAATTAGAACGGGGGAACTGGAAAACAAATTGGGGGATATTTCAATAAAATATTTTGTCTATGAATTCATTTTAAATTTTTGTCTATGATTTTTTGCATCTTTAATATTTGTTGTATCAGGGATTTATTTATCTGTTGTTGTAGAGAACATTTTAAAATATTGCAGAACAAATATTACATTGTCAATATTATCGCAATATTCATATTTTACATTTTAATAATAATAATAAATGTGACGTAGCGTAGTGAAGTATATTATGCCTACTTGGCTACTTGTAATGAAAAAAATAATTGCATTCGTGAAACGTAAAAATCATAAAATTCATTCAAGAAATAGTTGTTTATTATTTTGATTAAATTATACATCGAAGACTGGCATTTATGCGGGCGTTAATACTACTTTTGCACCATAGACATATTTTTTTAAATAATGATTTTTCAAAATTGGAATGATGATAGATTATCATAAAATGGAGGACTGTAGAATTTACTGAATTCTATGTAATAATCTTGTGAAATTGTACACATCAGTGGAGTCAAATAAGAGTGCCTGTGAACAATAAAACTAATGTATAATGTGAAAACGAATCCAAAACTACGTGAAAGAAAGTCGGACATTTTTAAATATTACAGGTGCGTATTGACAAAATTCAAGAACAGTCATAGTTACTGTTCAAGCCATAGATTAGTAAAGTTTTGAGAATTGAAATAGTTGCGTAAAAAAGTTTTGCCACGTCTCCGTGCTAAAATGTCCCTAAAATATTTGAAACAATTATTTATTTATTATGTAATTTACGCAGTATTAGTTATTTATTCGTTAATTTTCTCTGAAAATGTTTTTATTTGACAAGAATTCAAAAAAAGAACTTACTAATAAGCCGTTTTTGACTTCATTCAATTTCAAGGCGGCGAAGTATCTTTACTAATCTATGGTTCAAGCCCTATATTTAGAAGCTAAATCACGCGTGGCTAGATTGCACCATTTTGCAATAAATCAACGCTATCATTCTATTAACTGCGCCAACTAATCATACGATGTGTCTGCAACTAATCACGCCAAGTTCCATGTATCATTCCAGCTCCAGTTCATTGAGACTAATGACAGCTTAATCGTGATAAACGGTACGTAATTAACCAGAAATTCCGACTGAAGTCATCGTCATAACTATTTCTAAACGTAGTTGGATTAAGTTTTGGTTGCAAATAATGCAAAAACAGCACTGCAGCGTAAATAATACGTGTTAAAACTGTTTGTCTTAATACGACCTACGGTTTAAAAAAAAAACACATTAAGTTGCTTTTTCATCTGCAGAATTTGAAATTTTGAACTGTACACTACTTAGAATAATCTATTTTTTTATTATAGCGCTTGACGCTATCAATACTCGTAACACCAAACTATCATTTCCTATGAGCGCCATGGACCCAAGTGAGCTCAAGTACGAGGACCCAAATCTAGAACAAAAATTTAAATTCACCCTTTAGATGTCTACCTTACCTGAGATTGAACCCTATGCATTTCAGACCAGTATTGTGACTGCTCCACTACGCGAGTTGAAATAATCAATTAATAACAGGTGGACTAAACCTATCGCTTTCTTATATCTAGAAAAGCGTTGATTTATAAAGTTTCACCAAATGTCTGTGTGTGTTGATGAAATATTGACACACGCAAATAAGTTACCCTCCTTTCAGGAGTCGAGTTTCCGAAACCACTTCTTAGCGAATGCGGGCGATTATGTCATGGAGTAATGTGATACGACAAAGCTGAGCTTAGCTGGCAATATCACTATCTCACTAGTGCAGTACAAAACATTACCTAATACAAAGATAAATTATTAGTAAAGATTCCCATTATACAAATTATCTTACGTTGGCAAAATATTCCTTACATTTAATGGGTTTATTTTTAAGTAACAAATACAATTTTAAAACCATTAATTAGTATGAAAATGACTACTAAATTATTAATTCGTTTACTATTCTTTATGTTACCCTAAGTATTTACGGCCATTATTAATATTTAATATCTTTTTGCCTACCAATTTGAAATTTTACAAAATATAATACCTATAGATACAGCAAATGTAACATTTCGAAGGCAAAATATTCGATAGATTGGTTATCAATAACGGGCATTAGCGAAGTAAAGTAAAGGATTAAGATATGGGTACATATATGACCCAGGAACTTTCAAGTTACGGTTAGTAAACCACATGAGGTGCATCGAAAGCAAGTTAAACCCTTAGGGATCGAATTTCGTACAATCCGCAATACTTATTATCCTTCTAGTATTGCAATATTGATTCACTCTATGTTCGGTTTATTCGATTTTATTGAAAGTAAATATAGAAGGCTATATTTTATAAAGGTTACTTAAGAATACAAGACAAATTGCACAAAAATAAATGACGACTTGCGTTGCACAGTGGTTAAAATGCTATCGGGAAAATCTCATTTAAAACAGTCAGGAAAAAATAAAAAGTTGACCTTAACGCCCATAGTAGTGGTTCAGTCAAAGTAAAATAAAAATATGTACTAGAAGTAACATCAAGATGATTTTATAAAAAATTCAAGGAATATCTTATAATTACGAAATTCCCAAATTACTAGAAAATATAACGATAACGTAGCATATGTACCGTAAAAGATTCCGTGTCGCGTAGTCGAACCAAGAAGACCCCTACCAATTTATAAACTCTACATGAGACTTTATTTCGGAATTTATAACCAAATTTATGCTCCTGCTTATCTTCAATACTATCCCCTATGTAAGATTGCTACCATACTAATTTTCGTCCCCTGACTTGTCCAATTGTATAGCTTTCAAAATATTCCATATAACGCAATCGTTTATAGATTTCAATTACGCACCACGAATTCATGACAAATTCGTGAATCTACAAAAATACTCCTAAATATTTTATGTAGGATTAGTACCATCCTTAAATGATCCAAGAACCTTAGAGCAGTCGGAATATTCTCTATTACAAACTCGTATAGGCGAATTAGAAATTACACGCACTTACTCTTGCGGCACGCAGTACCGCAAAGTGAAACGGACACCTGACATAATCCAATAACATTGCAATGTCTATGACCTCAGGATCTTGGAGCTACCTACGTAATTGATGGTCATAATATAATACTTTGTATACTTAACTTCATCCATAAATTTCTATATTCAGCGCGAATGACAGTTTTTTGGAAGTTCACAGTATCATTAGGTAGAACTACATGTAAACGAGCACGTTGTTCACCTAATGGTAAAAGCTCTTGGACATCTATACCTAGAGGACACCGTCCCGGGATCCCGAACGTATTCCAGTATATTTCAGGTCTGAAATTGATGAATATCGGGGTAAAAAATAAGATAATATTTTTATAGTTATAAGAAATCCCACCAAAAACAATCTTCGGCCTGATGTATATAATTAAGGTGAAGTTCTACCCACAATTTTATTTTCTAAATAAATTCTATATCAATATAGACCATCTTCATATAGAAGGGGGGTTCCATCTGACGAGCTACTACTTCGTAGGACTAAGATTGTCGCCGCATACCTATGTAAGTCAGTCTGACTGCAACCCATCTTATGTTCCATGTGAACTTAGACAGAACTAAGGAAGGTCCAGTGCATACTCCACCAGGCTTCTTCAATGAAATGTACCTAGCTACTAACGGTCTCGCATCCAACTTCTGACCGCGCTCCACGTTGCATGTGACTTCGTATGAGTTACAAGCGCAGTGTTACAATCTACTAAAACCAAGGGTCATATGCGCTATTAATATTAAAATATGCAAGGTGGCAAGAACCCTTTGTGGTTCGACTCCGGCGGCACCACCGCCACACCTATTTCTACCTAATAACAGCAGTGTTAGGCGCAGCTGTGTTCCGGTTTGAAGGGTGTGGTAAGGGAGACAGACTTTTCCGAGGCGTTCCAGCTTAGTCCTCAGGGGTAGCGGCGCATCTGTGGCCGACCTCAGGTAGGAATATCTAATAATTTTGTATACTTACAAAAATGATACCTATGGGCTTTATTTGTTTGGAAGTGTGTTTTATCAGCATACTGTGACGTAACCACATCCTGCGACAGGTTCACCTCACGTCATAATGCGCGAACACTGACGAAAAAATCCGGTAAGAATATCTACCTAACATTGTAAATGGTGACAATGTATAAATCTACTACTTATTTATACTAAAATAGTCCTCGGGGATGTGATTAAGTTCACGTAGGTTTCGTGTCCTGTTTGTGTTCAGTGGCAAATGTCCGTGGGCTGCAATATCCACTTGATAACAGGTGGCCTATACGCTCGTTTGATCTACTCATACATTCAAATATAGTCTCGAGTTCTATTTTTAATTGATATCATTATTCATAATAATATATTTTTAAATAAAATAGAGACTACATAGTCTTATTATGCAAATATACTAACCTACCTGAAGAATTTTTGTAATGATTTTTATAGGTAGTTATGTATTTATTGTTAAGTTATTGTGGATGATAAAAAAGACACATTTACGTTTTTTAATGAAAATAACAATAATAATTGTCCCATATATCAACATTATGTTTCAATCTTTAAATATTTTAGACAAATTTTCGAAAGCTTTCATTATTTTGCTATCATTTGAAAGCTCTACACAATGTAGACTGTACAATCATTTTATAATATGGTAAGTAAAATTTCGATTGGCAAAATCTGTTCCAACAAATTGTTGAATGTGTCCCTTACCTATAAGTCCATCTGTCCTGCACAGGCACAAAGCCAGACACAGCAATCCTGTGAGCGTGCATCGTATCCGAAACACCCTCACCATTTTTCCAGACTCACATCCTTCGGCGACATTTTCCACCCAAAACCTTAACTCAACACGTAAACTTTTAACCGCATATTAATTATTCACTCGCGGTCACATTATTAACACAAGTCATTGACGTAGTTTACAACAATAATTGGATTTAGAGTTGAATGACAGCGATCGTAAACACGCTCGCGGGGCGTCGGGGCAACAAGCGACACAACCTCTCCCTTCGAAAGCTAGCGCGGTACTGAACGAAATTTTATTAATATTTCGTCGTTGTAAAAAAGCTACACGAAAGATCGTAGCAGCTCGTAGCGTTTGGGAAAGTCCGCGACACATTGATCGAGTTTTCATTGGAACTTGTTCGTTTATGGGAATTTTATTTTTATTAGTCTTCTACGTGTGTAATAAAATTGTGTTGATGGATGTTTGTGTTAAGTGGGATGATAAATTAGGAGTATTAATGATGTAACTATCGAATAACAGCTTAATCATAGAAGAAGATAACTTGAAATATGTAATAGTCATATCTGTTTTGAGATTAGGAAACCAAGTTCCTATGTAAGAAGTTAATAATGGTTATGAATATTATGAATGCATTTTTATAACAGTCCTATTAGTATATCGTGCATAATTTGTATTATTCGTAATAAATGTTTCTCTTGGTGCGTTTTTATGCATATGTAAGGTATCAAGCTGGTTTAATCTCAAGTTTGGTTTAAGTTTAAATAAATAGTCAAATTATTACAGATAGATAAGTTGGGTAATTATTTAAAGTTTATGACAATTACTGATTTACTTAAATATGATATGTACACAGAAATAAAGAGTGACTTAGTGCCTGAAGGATTTTCTACATGTTCAATCTTATGGCAGTCAGATAGGGAAATCCGGGATGATGTCAGAAAAAAGGGATTTTCCAGGATTCTTACAAAATGGACGGATTTGTGCAAAATTGTACATGTGTTCTAAGTATACGGAATTGCTGTTCCCCCAAATATTCAGCTACAGACCCTAAAATACTGATGGATTGTAAAACAAGTTTTATTACGAGTATTACAACCTATTTTATAGATCGATGCTTCCAAATTGAATATGTGTCGGAAATGTAAACGCTGACTTAGCCTTGCAGAGTCATCGCCAATAAATATGGGAATGGAGTTCGAAATATTTGACTGTATTGTATGTGAAAGTAATACATCATCTATTCAAATTCTTCTATCAAGGCGACCGCCGTTCCTATTACAGGACATCGATCTACGTGATCGGACTAAGAAGTCTGTGGCCCTAAGGACGGTGTAGGACGAACACTGGTATTGTGACCATAATTTTTGATATATCAAAATATTTTCTAAAGAATGCTATTTCTACAAAGAGTTACTGGCTACACATTCACAATTTTATTGTAGTAATAATCCAATTATTCTGACATGTCCAAAGTTTATTGAACAATAACGGAAAACAGTCAGAAAAGCAGTCACGAGCACACGGAGTAGGCAGCTGTTACTAACTTCAAACAGGTCAGGAGTTCTACCTGAAACTGATCACAGATGCATTCGTAACCTTGCTGACATATGAGATAATGAAATAGTTGAAGGTACGAATACGATATAGGTACACCTAATTACACCATTTTTATAAAATAAATGTACCTCTCCAAACAGGATGCAGTCCATCTGAATCAAGCCTTTTCGTGGGTTGATTACAGATGATCAATAGCAGCATTTACCTACCCTCGGGTAATCATTATGATCATTTGCTACATTAATATTATAAAAATGCAAAAATAGATGTGTGGAGGTGTGCTCACAGTCGAAATACTGAGATTCTAAAGCAAGAGATGAGTCAATACTGTAGACATAAACAATGGCACCCCCGGGCTTGAACTACTACTTTAGCTGTAAAACGTTTGAAGATTTCCCCCTCATTACAAAAGCTACAAGCACTATGGCAACCCTAGTACCGCGTGTTTATAATATCGGCCCTTTATCCATACTAATGCGGTTAACGCGGCGTGACATTGATTCCGTGCGATACCGAGCTTCATGTCGGCCGACTTTTTATAAAGGATAACCGGACAGTTATAATGGAACACTTTTAAAAATATTGTTACGTAATGAAGTTTTGAACCACGGGCCATTAATTAGAACAGACAGGCGATGATAAAAATCATGCACGTTAGGTCCGCAAGCAGTTAATCTGACTTTAAGTGTTCTTTGCTGTGAGACATAGACAATTAGATAACTGTCACATTTGAAAGGTAGAAACGACTCTTGGTTCGACCGGGTAGGAAACTCGGAGCCACCAACACAACTAAGTATTTCTACCGTGAAGCAATTCTTGCGTTTTTGTGGTAGGATGTAGATTTCGTCTTACATATGAGGGGAACATATTCAGTCTTAATAATGATTGGTAGCACATTTATGTTCGACTTCAGATAGAACTTATGTACTTGTATATGGACATGGTCACGGATATCCATGGGCAACAGTGACCATTTACCTACCATGAAGGAGACTGTACGCTCGTATGCTAGGTATTTTAACTTGCTGGGTTGAACATGTTTGTAACTTTCATTTATTTTTTATCTCGTTACAAATTTTGCTATGTAACGGAAGCTCATAATAAAATATCTACTTATATACAAAATAATTATATAATTCCCTTTAACATCCAAGACAGATTTTTTTAATATTAATTTTATGACTCATTAACACAAAGTTAACGTGTCTGTCACTCTAAAATTACATCGTAATTAAAAATTGAACTTGTTATTTATATAAGTAATCTAAGGGATTAATGATCATGATGAAATTCAAATTATAGAAGCTCAAACAAAGGGATAGGTTGGGATTTTCAATCAAATTATATAAACAAGGCCCCAACCTCCCTCTATATTTGAGCCAATCTATTGCTTTGTACCCACATGAACCCAATTATTTATCAATTAAATGTGTAACCCTATTTTATTTTTATTTCCAAAAATGTATCTAGATATTACATGAAGTCATAAAATACTTCTTATAGCTATTTTAATGTCATGTGTTAAAAGTGTGTGAAAAGTAATTTAACGAACGTGTATTTACGCTTATCTCTGAAGAATAATTCAAAATGTATGGTGAAAAATTAATACATACCTATCACAGGCCACGGCCTAGCACTATAAAATACTGCGCGAAATATTCACGCTGTATAATAAAGTGAATAAAGAATTTTACTTAAATAAAATTAATACATAAATAAGTTATTCCATAATAATTGTGACGTCAAACGGATATCCGTATAACAATTTTATCGGCAGTATTTTTGGCAAAAGCGCACATTCAAAAGAAAGATAAACACGAGCGTAGCGCAAACAGTCGTAAACAATAAAACTCATGTCCAACACAAACAACGCCGCGATCGATGTTTATAGCATCCATTGTTGATGTAGCTCTCACAATGATGGAATCATCAAAACTATAAACCAACTCTGCGACGGAGGTTGAATTGGCCGATTTGGGAATCGATTGGCAAAAAAACGTAAGATTTTTCTATAAGAATGTATAGTGCGCGCCAAACTGTTAGTCCACTCTGAATATAGAAATGAATCTCATCGCCATAGCAAATTGTATGAGTAGTCATGCTCGCAACAACTTCACAGCGGACTAGCAGTTTGGCGTGGACTTACTTGCATTTATAAACTTATGCCACCCCCTAGATAACACCGACAAAGCCTAGGTCGGCAAAATATTTTCCTGTAGAAAATGTAAATTATATAATGCAAAACCTAGATTTTTATTTTCAAGTAGACGAACTAACAACTACAGTAGTACATGGTATGAGTTTGTGGCGAGAATAACGGTATGCACCATGTACCCTAGTTGCATAGATTAGTAAAGATACTTCGCCGCCTTGAAATGGAATGATGCCACAAATGGCTTATTATAGTAAGTTCTTTTTTTGAATTCATGACAAATAAAAACATTTTTAGAGAAAATTTACGAATAAATTACGCAGTATTACTTATACTGCGTAATTTAGGTAATAAATAAATAATTATTTCAAATATTTTAGGGACATTTTAGCACGGAGACGTGGCAAAACTTTTTACGCAACTATTTCAATTCTCAAAACTGGGTACATTTTCTTGTTAGGAGTGAGTAATCTTTACTAATCTATGCCTAGTAGTATAGTATTTGTACCAATGAAAAAAACTTAGTTAATATAAAATATAAAATTATCACGACCCAATGCTTTTCCACAAAAAAGTGTACATAAAAACGCTTCATTCTTTGTTCCTGATATGTAATAAAAAGTGAAATAAAACTCAATATAACACTTAAACATACATTTATTTGTGGCGTTTATATCTAAGCACGTTTATTTTAAATCGGACAATACATGTCTATATTCTTATGATTCTAATAGTTTATTTACTGAAAACAACAGACTTTTAACTTTTTTCTTCATCAAACATTTGTGTATTAGTCTAAAAACAATAATTATAACAATGAAATGATCAAAATGTTGAACCTATATTATGTACTACAATGACAGTAGATTATAAATTCAAAAACTGTCAAATTTGAGGATCTGAATTATTTTATATTTTTCTCGTTTTAAATGTTCCTTAGTAATGCAATAAAATTGTATGCAAGTATATATGTTTATTTATATTGATCTTATATTACAAATTAGAACTAACATTACACGGTATTTGTTATCTACTCGTGGATAATAATACGATTAAATATGGTGTGATATTAATTTATTTTAGTAACCTTTTCGGCGATCAGTTTTAATTTTCATTTATACGACAGCATCCTATATAAAGTTTGGGAATGATGGAGTTTATCTCCAAGCCATTAACGTTTATTTTCACATTAAAATTATACCAAAATCAGTTTAGCTATTTCTAAGAGTAAGTTGCACAAAGCAATCGTACATAAATCATTTTGAAAACTGATTTAACTTTCTTTATCATGCAAATCATCCATTTATAATTCTTATGAAACAAACTTTTTTATTTTTGTATGTAAAGATAATATTATTATCATAGATATACCCAAATTGTTCAAATATGAAAACATCAAAAAACCCAGTACACCTCACTTACGCTAGAGTCACACAAATCACAATAACATCAGTTATTTATTACAAAGTAAACAGTAATACTTAAAACTAAATTTATCAACTATTTAACCACAATAAACTGCATCACACTCAATACATAATTAAGGATTTATACATAAGAGTTTATCATATTACAAAAGTACTTGTTCTGCTCCCAATTTATTTGGGAATATGAATATTCATATCCATATTGCATTTGGATGTAGCAGTATTTTTAGTAAAATACAATATAACAATATCAAACATTGAGACTATGAAAAAAATACTATCTTAGGAAAATGCATAATCTTTTACAGACGGTATTTTAAATTATATTATATTATTATATAGCACAGTCATACATAGAACACAATTCAAACATTTTTTCGTGTTTTAATTATCTGCAAAATTTTATTTGGCGTGCCGTAAGATGATATAAATGTACACCTTTTTGTACTGTGTCAACCTTTTACAAAAAGTAAGGGTAAAATTCCAGTCTTTTTGTTGCCTTTTACTAAGACATACATACATCGAAATCAGGTGCATATACAGGGTGAATTTTTAAAACGGGCCTTCAGGGCCAAATCCTAAACTATAAGGATTAGCGAAAAATGCTGAAAGGAGTTACGAGGCCGATTTTGATAAAAACTAAAACTGCATCATTCGTTTTTTAAAATATTTTTTTCCCTAGCCGGGAATCGAACGAGTTCATTTAAAAAAAAATACACCCTCTATATTATTCCACCATCTGATAGTGTCGCTTATAAGGATCAAAATCTAGGAAGTAATGATAAATGACAAACTAAAGGAAAAGCCTCAATTTTAAGAAAATACATATCTTTTAATATTAATTTGGCAGTTAAGTTCCCGCCATTCATCAATTTAAACATTGCGCGTATTAACAATTTTTTGGCTAAATGTTTCAAATCATTCGAAATGGAGAGAGAGATTCCCGGCTAGGGAAAAAGTTATTTTAAAAAAAGTAATAATGCAGTTTTAGTTTTTATCAAAATCGGCCTCGTAACTCCTCTCAGCATTTTTCGCTAATCCTTATAGTTTCGGATTTGGCCCTGAAGGCCCGTTTTAAAAATTCACCCTGTATAAAAAAGAGCCAGTTTCTCCCAAAGTAAAATATTGCAGACAATAAAACAACCCTCGATAAACAAGAACTTACTCAACGATAGGTGTATTTATTAGTAAAATCTCAATTAATAAAGACATTATTATGACCTCGAATGATACTGAAAATAATACAAATTATACATACCACAATACTCTATCATGAATGGACAATGAAATATTTGATTTAAACTGTAATCCTACGACATTAGTGGATTTTGGTCCTGTACTCAAAATGTCATTACTAAAAGTGCTACAAAACGAAAAAATCCTATAATGGCGCACCAGTTCCTGAATAACTTTATGTATTCACATCAATAACATGATAACTTCCCAATTAAGTATTCGGTTATGTATGATCATGATAATCTATGTATACTACAAGGGTGATTATTAACACAGAAATATAGGAAAAAATGCTTGTGTTGGACATACTTTTCAAAGAATAAGGGATAAGACCATAATCCACCATGCTAGCCACACATGGGTTGAAAGAACTTTTTGTTAACAAACTCAGATATGTAGGCCACATTTTCCTTTCTAATATGCCATCCAAGCAATATTTTCTAATATGGACATAGCTTCGATCAATCAAAGATACGCGCTTTGGACCCAGACTCCACTATGGAAATCCAAAATTGTACTCATTTATGAATATGTACAACAAATTACAGGGTATAAGCACCAATTTATTGATTTTTATGACTCTTCACTACAGAATGTATTGTGACATGCAGGAATATTTTATTAATATAACATGCTTTGTAATCTCCTTATTCTATTTGCTTCAACTAAAATGTCTCCACTATAAAGACGGTCAAAAAAGCGAATCATTCAGTCCAAATATAAAACAGTCAAATGCTTATACCTATTTATAGTTAGTACTGATAGTTAGTTCATACTACAGTAGTTTTCCTACTTGATATAAGTGTCTAAAGTAAAGGGTATTTTACTTTTTTGTATTAAATGTGGTAGAACTTTTTGATAGGACTGCCGTGGCATCAATGTGATAGTATTGATAAGATATACTTATATGAGACATTTATATGTAGTCCTCAGATAAAGGAATGCATTTGAGACCAACCAAAATGAATACATGCATGAATATCTGAGATTGATTACCGATATCCAATGATTACAATGACCACATCATATTAGGTGATATAGGTATACATGTGTTTGGATCACTAACCACAAATATGTAGTAATTACATCAATCATACATTTGCCTGATTCTGACCTCAAAACTAAATCAAAATGGATCATAAATAATTATGTATTACCGCACCGTTCAAATCACATTCTACCACATTATTTTATGTTATGTCACTTTACTATGGAATAACTACTATTATAAAGTCATAATAAATATGTGTGGTTAAGCTTTTACTGTCGATCACTACTTATATAGTGTAGGTTTAACTATATAAAACTCTGAAACTTTTCCTTAAATGTGCTAACAGTACACAACTAACGACAGACAATAATGTATGATTATTGAATATATGGAGGAATATTATCAATTTACCAAATATAAAGTAGCGTTCACAGTAAACAGTGGCTGAATATAGAATGGATGAAATTTGTAGTTGAATCGATCACATCTGCGGTAGGAACTCGATGGGTGTCGCGAATTTGAAGTCTTCAGGGAACAGTTTTGCAGCGAACGGGTACATGAGCTTGTAGGACTGCCTGATGGTAACGTCAGCCACGCCGGCGATGTCGCCGATGTCCTTTTGACTGCGCTTGTCTTCCGACGCCTAGAATTATATAGGATGTTTAAGAACCTACTTATTGAGTAATATGATTAATGCCAGATACTGATAAAAAAACAATGATTCCAATTCCTAGTAAACAAAAAATGTTAAATGTCAATCTTGGGCACGAGACGCATAATCCATGAGTACAATAAAACAAGTGGCACATGCACAATTCTATTAATGAAAACTTTACTCACTTGAGAAGCCATATAAATAGCTGCAGCTGCCACCGAGATGGGACTCCTTCCTGATACAATATCCAATTCCCCTGCCTTTCTGGCTATGTGAGTCGCAGCCCTCTGTACGCTGTTAGGCAGTCCAAGGTTCGAGCAGAACCGAGACATGAAGTCAGCTGTTGTGATCAGATCCACTGATGTCTCCAATGCCTTAAGGATTAGCTTGAAACACCTTCCAATCTCCTTCTTACTGATCTTGCTGACTGCACAGATCTCCTTGAATGTACGCGGCACGCCTTCCTGGCGACACGCGATGTAAAGACATGCAGAGGCGATGGCATCGTTAGCTCTGCCCTTCAAGTTTTTTCCGTCATGCACCTGTAATTACAATGTTATGAATGTACTTGTATGTCAAGACCCACTTGACTTGACTTGACAGAGATGCCAATGATACAAATACGTAAATTAAACGCAAAAACTTCTTAAAAGTAATTAGATCGGCATATTTTGAATTTTGGTGCATATATTGCTCCTTTTTAGTGCATATTTGCATGCTCATGCTCAATGAGATAGTTCATATAATCTGATGTCTAATAATCACCTGTTTGAACAAATTATTAGCTCTGTCAATGATAGTTTTGGGTAGGTTGATGCGGTCAGCCATTGTATTGATTTCTCGGAATGCATTAATAAGAGCTCTGTCAGTACTGCTGATATTCCTCCTGTTTTGGTACTTGGAGACTCCGAAGCTGTCAAAGGAGGCATCTCCTCGCCCTGGTCCAATAATCGTGGATAGATCTCCACCAGAAAGCAATGGGTTCTCGGGACCACCAACACGAGACGGATCCACCCCGGATTTCTCATTGCTGAACGTACGCCACTCTGAACCTACATCAATAACTCTGAAAACAATGTATAAATATTATGAACTCTTTCATGTATGACAAATGGTTATTTAGTTCTTTTTTATCAAATTAAATCTATGCTAACGACAGTTTACTATATCTGTAATGTTATTCATTAGTAAGCATTGGATACTCTTAGATACCAATATGTGTCGAATAACTACTGCTGTTCATGAATGTCTGTAATCCAAATTACCTAGCCACTGTCCATCAATTTCCTCAATCGCAATCTCATCAATAGTCTACATAAATGTAATTATTGATGCTATTAATTATATTCCTTATCAATTACTCTTACTTTATATGCAATTCCACTCTTACACAGTAGTATTGGTCACAGAATAGAAATCGACGAAACGTCAAGTTAAAGTTACAACAAGACAATTGCAAGACGTTCAGCCTTCGACCTGCTTCGCGTGATGTTCAATGTTTCGCAAATTGTAACGAAATAGTTCAAATACCTGTCGCCGACCACGAGCCCGCATTCAGAACATATCATGTCCCCAGCCCTGTAGTCCTCGATAAGCGGCGCGTCGGGGTGAGCATAGCACACCACTTTATTCGCCTCCGATCTAAAACCACAAAGGAAAGTGAATCAAAACTCCCCAGTAGAAATCAATCGGGCCACCGCGAGACCGCGACACTTATAATCACCATGTCACCAACTTACGTAAAACAATATCACTTAATAACATTATTCGGCTGAACAACAAACAAATAACTGCGATATAAACGAAACAGCAATAAAAATAAATCAGAAAAACAGACCTCGACGTGCTCGCCATGATTGTCAAGTCGCATAGATTATAGAGTTATAGACGAATAATAAACAAACGATGTTACTTTTTAAATATAGCTTGCCATGAGAACTTAGATTCTGGCATTAATAGTAGTATTTATAATTGACACAAATAAATTATTAATAAGTAAAATAAACAAAGTATAATTATTTCAAAGAAATTTAAAGGAAAAGTACTTATTGCTTGTTTTTGGAATTATTGTTGAACCATGTCCGTATGCTTCAATATATTTCAAACAGATGGCGCTACATGTCACAAAAATCTAATCTATTTAGCCTTGCTCTGTACTTTCAGACATAGTTTTCAAGTTTCAAGTACTTACATTTAAGGTACGTTGCGCTCTCTAGTGCCTACCACTTAATATCTGTATCACTTTTATCCACAGTTTTTCGGCGTATCTAGATGTCTTTCTCATTCCGCTATGCCCCAGAACTTTAAGCATGACTTATTTAATATAAGATTAAAGAATATCAGTACTGAATCGCTACATTACGTACATATTTTGATTATGTTTAAAACGATAAATGATTATCGATTACGTTATTTTCGCTTTCATACATAGGTATCTAATACTAATCATTAATCTACTTAAATTTCTGTAGGGGAGCTGTTCAATAGTAAATATTAAAATATGAATAAGAATTAATTTATAACAAAATTTTCATTGGATATGGCAAAAAATACTTAAATATTTGTTGTAAATTGATCAAAACGGGTAATTTATCCGCTAACAAACATTCACTAATGACCTAACAAATGCCTAATTATGGCCTAATCCGGCCACTCAGGCAAAGATTGTCGAAGATTTCGTGTTCAGTATCGAGGGCAGTGGGTCATTGGTTACCTACGGCGTTAAAGATTTTAACTTACTAACGCTAGCTTTGTTCGATTTTTACATTCCGCAAATAGCCACCTAAAGAGTTCATTTGACGACGTAGTATAGTGGTCTACTATAAATAGTCTTTCGCGTTCGATCTCTGCACAAGCAAACTTCTTAGTGATTAACTGAATGATTTATGAATATTGATGAATTTATGAATGTTGTTTTGAACTTGTATATATACCAATTATTTAGAAAACTTGGATAGCGTGATTCAGGATACTCGTGGCGCCATCTCTTGATTAGTAGCACGAGGTCACTACATCACCCGGTGCTCAGACCGGAGGTTTAAATCTTCAGTGATCTTCGCCTAGCTTACAAGCGCCCCTGAACGCCCTCTGTCTGCGGTAAGTCGAGATGTGAGGGAGAACCAAGGCCTAGAGGTTGAAGCGAAGAGTGACGGCGAGCTGGGCTACTCGAGCCGTCCGGGCAGTCGCGGAGAGCAGCTAGACCAGTCACAGGAAGTGTCTTGACAATGCACTGCAATCCACCTGATGAGCTGCTTAACGGATGTTGAAGAGGTTGCAGTTCATCCATGGAGAGAGGTTGCCACCATCGATGAGGGTCAGAAGGGACGTGTTCTTTGTCTGGGGTCACCGCTTTGGCAAAGTGAGATCTCCTGCCGGGCTAGGAGCGGCCGTGCTCCGACAGTCTCAGTTAGGAACTTGTATATGTCGGAGGAAGAGTCAAATACAACATAGATGTTATTTAATATAGCTAGACTTACTGTTACTTTAGTATTTTAGTAATGTTATTGATACTTGATCAATCGAAGGGAATATTGTTTTAAATTATAATTAACAGTCATTGTATTGCTATCGTATTACATGTCGAATCAGAGTAGAGACTTTTAAGAGGTCTCTAGCGGAGTCGAGGTATGTGGCCGCGCGGTGGGGAATCATGGATAAGAACTGATGTGAGTGATCGAGGTGGATCATTATTTTGTTGTGCTTTGGAGCGTGTAGTCACTACCTTGAACCCGCTGCTCAAATCCTTTGTTTGTAACGTAATAGTAATATAGTTACTTTGTAAATCCGAAGCTATAAATGTTAAGAAAAATAAATATTGTGATTACTGTGTTTGTGCCTGCATCTACCCTATGACAACGCCCTCAAAACCCATAAATTATATCAATGATGTCGATGAGAGCCGTCCTTCTCCGACATATATATATACCAGATAGTTAGAAAACTTCGATAGCGTGATTCAGAATACTCGTGGCGCCATCTCTTGATGAGTAGCGGGAGGTCGCTACAAAACTATTGTTCTATTTTTGTCTGTATGCTTATAAAACCCATTGTACAAGCAAGCGTGATATGAGTGTATGACTTGTATGAGCACTTATAGACAGCATTATTTGCACCCGACGGCGCAGCCACAAGGGGAAGATAATGTGTTTACCACCCTGTTTTTACCCGAATATGGGAGTGAATACATGTACGAGTATGTACCTATGTCTCGTTTTTTGGCTCGCCTTGCTGCCCAAACGGCTTGATGAACAACATTATGTTAAAAACCTATAAGGTGTAGTTGTAGTGATAGTTCTTCCATCGGTACTTTTTGTTTTGTTTACAAATTGAAATACATACCTACAGATCCTAGGAAAGCGTTTATTCCCTATATCAACAAATATTATCATTCTTTTTGCCCTGATTTCCTCCGAGTATCTTAATCCATTTGATAGCGTCATATGCTTCACACATAAGAAAGATAAACATTTAAATTTATTATCTTGTATATAATGTACAATCCTTTTTTAAAGATATAAATATTAATATACAGTCATATATAATGCGATAAACTTACCGGTTTTTGTTTAATTTTCTTTATAATTTTAATTACCCGACTGCAGAGTACCTTTATAATACTTTTCGAGCATATGAGCTTATGTAGGTATGTCGTGTCTCTGTCGTTTGGCACGCCCTGAAACTAAAATGGCTTGACTAATGAATTGTAACATATTATGATAATATAACATGTGTCGGACTCGTCTATACCTATTTCAGATGCAAAAAGTTTATTCCAAACTCATACCAACCTAAATACTCGAGGCTGTTTTTAAAATAACTTTAAAATGAAAAGCAGCCTGTTCATTACTATAAATATTATTTTAAAATGCCAACGATTTGTAGACGCAGAATATTACCTAACCACAGAAAACATTTTAACAAGTCCATGCCATTTAGATATTGCAAATTAATTAAATAAGGGGAAGCCACATCCGCATACTGTGGACATTAATTAACACCTAAGAAATCACGTTCCCAAGCGACTGAAAACTCGATAAAGCAAACAATTAACAAAGACGATCGATCACGTTTCGTATCACGAACTGTTTACATCAGCAGAAACAAAACGAGTAGTAAACAAACACTCGAGCGTTTCCACTTACCGATCCGATATCGGTCGGTAAACTATCGTCATTGGTGTAACTAGAAGATACTTGTTTCTGAGAATGGCATGCCCGAAAATTTCAAAGTACTCGGAATTTTTGGTTCCGATTTCAGTAGGAGACCGTCGCGGGAATTTATGTAGTTTACGAACATGATTCTCCTCTCAGAGTGAAAAGGGTTTAGGCAACAGTCCACCATGCTGGCCAAGTGTGAATTAGTAGACTCACACACCTTTGAGAACATTTTTATACGACCACATAAGTTGGGACAATTTCAATGGTCGTGTAAGTAGACTTGCTTGTTTTTAGTCATTATTTACGTCCGCTAGATTATGCCTAAGGCCCTGATGGATCTCCCAAAGCTCTCTCCCTCTCCGTTCCCAATTTAGGTACCTGCCAAAGGCAAAGGCATAAGTCCACTACTACCTACGCAAGTGTTACAGCATACCCAGTATCAATAGTAATAAACTACATATCAGCCGCTTCAGCATGACAGGCTAGCAATGTTATCTGCACTACGATCCTAATATTTTGATACGAATGTCGGATAAGATACGGAAAACCTCCATGACGGCAATCGGAAGTAGCGGCCCATTATATAAAAGATTAGTATAGGTACGTTTCTGGGAAAATGTTGCTCATTCGGGTAAAAAATACAATTAGAAATCATATTGTTATGTTGACCTATGGACCATAGGTTAATAACTTTTCTATGCATCAATCCTTAACATAATTACATATATACTTACTTCCCCTACCTGGTCACTACAAACGTACGCTCATAGACACCTGCAATCAACCGCATCAGTCCTATCAAAAACAGGAGTCCTACCTAAGGTATAATACGTTGCTACCCCTGATTAACTTCGAATGCCTTACGTAATGTAAGAGATATCTATCCTTTGCCAAGCCCTTCAAAACAACAGTGCTCCACATTTTTATTATACTGACGACGGAACCATCTGAATCGAAATAGGAAAGGTTGTACCATTTATTTACCGGATAAGTTATTGTGGAAACACTCTAATGCGGCCGTCAGAACCAGGTAACACGTGAGCAAAATTAGCATACAGTTGCTCACGTACGCCGCAGATAAGTGACTCGTAAATTTGCGATTGTCGCTGACATGATAAATAAGTATTTGATATCAAACTGGTTTTGGGGACAATGATCTTGATAATGATAATGCTTATTTGCTACGTGGTAGAGCTGTTTTGGTGCGTGTGTGGCGCCACCTATTTCCTTTCGTTTGTTACGTACTAATTTTAAAAAACTCGCCGCGTCACTCTAGTCGTTCAAATCGCACACGCATCTTAGATTTTTCTAAGTTATGTGTGTATTATAAATAAATGATCACTTCCTTAACAGTAAAGAAAAAAAATTGTGAGGCAACCAGCATACCTGACAGATCTTAAAAAAAGTTTTCTAATGGATGTGATGTCTACTAGTTGTCTACGGACTATGGCCTAATCCTTTCAATCCCTAAAGGAGACTGTGTCCGGGGACGGTGATAACGTGACGTGATGATGATGATGATAAATTTATATAAAATTGGACTAATTAATTTTCCCATTTTGATAAGGCACATTGGTATTATAATAATTTAATCACCACAAAAATGACTAACATTTGTTTATCATTAACGTATTTTCCTCATGAAATGAAAAACCCGGATAATCATGGATTTTCCTCAAGAGAAATTCCAGCAATCCTTCCCGAGATTCCGGAAAAATCCGGATAATTCCTGTCACATAGTAACCGTAGGCGGATTCAATACAAAGTTTCCATTGCCAATACCCAATTAAGCTACGAGTAATAGCACAGTAGAAATATTTGTACCGTGCTAATAGCGTGAAAAATTCACACAGATATATGACTTATAATAATTTATTCCCTTATCATTTAGCGTCAGACTTGCGCGTATGATTCAGTGTTATCACTAATGAACACGTATGCTAATTTCAAAATATTCCCCATGTTTATTCGAACCTGTGTACTTACCGATAAGTTGACGTGGTCAAATATCACGAAGCCGTATGAATCATTTGTATTCACGTGACTCGGTAAATTTCTGAATTTCTATACTGATTAAGATGTTTTTGCACAAAAGAATAAACGATTCAAGCATGATGACTTTCAAATGAGAATAATATTAATTTTATTGCTGTCCTCTTAAAGTTCATGGCACTGCGAACGAAGCATTTACTAAGGGAAGGTTCCACAATTCTGCAAATTCATCAAATTTATGTCTACCACAATTCCAGAAATCGACCCCTGTGGCAGACGGACGAACAGCGTAGGGTTAGCAATAGGTAGGGTATTAGGGTCCAGCTCTTTCCCTTCGGGTAAGTACGGACACCTATCAATTTAAATCCGTATACTTTCTTATAAATAGGTGCATAAATATCTAACTCCCTTATTAAAGTAACAAGTATTCATTCAGCCTGCCTGACGGTAAGTGCCATGCCATTGACATCTATAATTAACCCTATCCCTTTACACCCGAAGATTTTTTTTCGCAATTTCCGATTCAAAACGTTTATTACGGCTTTTTATATAGCTTAAGGGATCCACAAAAAATAGGAAAAAAAATCCAGAGTTTATACTTAATCCAGAAATCGACCCGCACGATCGTGAGTCTCCGGTGGTAACTGTCACACTCACGATCGTGAAAATTGCAAAAAAAAAATAGTTTTTTATCAAAAAATATTACAAAATTAAAACAATTTGGAGATATTTAACATCACTGTCTTTATTTTCATTAGTCTTTATAAAAAATCTGTCTTGGCAATGAAACCTAAACTACGTAATTCTATGAAAATCAACATTCTTCTTTCTTCCGTTATTGCCTCCGTCTTCAATCCAGGTCTCCAAGGCGTAGGTATTCTTGGCTAGGGAATACATCCAATGATAATGCAAATAGAGATAACTTTAGCCATATCTATTGCAATTAAATTACGTTTTCGACCGGTTCTTCTTAGATAATATAAATTTGTGCATCTGGTTACATATCAAGAGCCTCACAATTAAAATATTAATAGAAATATTTCTTTGTAAACTTTACTGGAGATGTTGGTAGGGATGTATAGACCGTTTCAAGACAGAAAACGTATTCTTTTCCAAGCTATTTTTCAATGTGTTGGACGTGAAGATGCTCGGCGGCGAGAAATTTCTAGGGATGATTTTGAAGTAGATGGTTGAGGTTCAGGCTCAAGTTCCAGATCCAATTCTAAGTTAGTTTCTATTTGAGGGTCTGCATGTGCTTCTGGATCTGTTTCAGGGCACAATTCTTCAAATTGAAACTCTTCTAATCTATTTGGTTGAAGTTCTTCACTTTCATGAAGATCTTCAATGTCCGATATATTTCTCCTCACCCCGCACTGGCAAAATCTGATCGTCATTTAAATGTACCCCTAAAATTGAAACAAAAAAATTGTTATTGACGAAACTTACACATAACTGGTAATAGCAATAAAAGCATTTTCATCAAACGTTATTCTGCACCAACACCCGTAGGCACACGATCGTAACAGTTGAGATTTGCAACCTAATTGTATCTAAATTGCAAGTTAATCGAATAAACTACTAAAGTCCACGTATTTAGTGTTCTTTTAGCTTTTAAATTAGCAATAATTAATAATAGATACTTAACATTTAATACCAAAAATAATTATATACCTGTGACAGTGCGCGGGTCGAAAAATCTGCCATCTTTGGACGAGTCCCTAGAACAACTGACCGCCTGCACCCCGCTCACTTAGCCGGTATCACGTGCGATACTCTCCTCACGATCGATCGGCATCGGTTGCGTTTCGAAAAATAAGAAGCTATCACGTGGGAATTTTTTTAAAGTGAAACTCACGCTCATATCATCTCGGGTGTAAAGGGCTATAGGACGGATGTTCTACTTGAAGTCGGTGACATATGCGTTGCTACTCCTAGCTCCTAGGGCCTAGAATTACGAATACCTCGTTAAAGTCTGTCTTATCTTACGGTACAAACCAAAACACAGCAGTGCCCAACGGTGCCATTGCCGACTTGCCGCGCGCCTGCAGGCGAACTACAAGAAATCCTGACGCCTTTAAATCGCAAGATATGATGACTATTGCGTTACATCGGCCATCAATTGTTATTACTCATGAAACTTGTGGATTACTCAGATGTTGCTATCATTGTGGTAATCATACTATGCGGAAGTGTCACCATGTATCATGAGTCAAGTGAGAGGCGCCGGCGGCTTGAAGAAGCCATGAGTAACGCTATCGCCAGTCCGCTGATCACCCCTTATCAGCTTATATCAGCTGTTTGTGTGTTTACGTATAAATTTTAACTATATCTTTAGTGTTTTTTTTTATAATATGGGAGTAGCAAACGAGCATGCAGTCCACCTGATGGTAAGTGGGTACTGCCGCCCATGGACAACTGTAATCAACCCCAGATAGTATTAGATATTCCTATCTGGACTCGGCCACAGGTGCGGCGCTACCTCTGAGGTCTAAGCTGGAACGCCTCGGAAAAGTATGTCTCCCTTACCACACCCTTCAAGCCAAAACACAGCAGCGCTCAACACTGCTGTTATGAGACAGAAATAGGTGTGGCGGTGGTGCCTCCGGAGTCGAACCACAAAGGGTTCTACCACCTTCAAGTACAAGCATGGTTTTGGCTGTAGAACCCAAAAAAAATTAAAAACTGCTTTCCGTCATGATATTACAAAATTATATATTAACTTTATAATAAGGTTAAAGAAAGAAAAAGCTTTTGTTGCTTTGATTAAGCATGCAACAAATATGGGCGAGGAAACCTATAGGTACATTCGTAAGTTCCCAGACTTCGCTGGGTCTACTTATATGTCTGTTTCTTTAATACCCAGAATAAAGGGAAGTTCGTTATCAGTGTAGAAGGCATATATTCTATTTGTACCTAAGTAGCTATAATCTTATCAAGTCTTATTGTAATGTACGTCGCTGTAAGTGCTGTTGTACTAAAACTCACATTGCTCTAATATTTAAGGAAAATGAATTGAAGGTGACTTTCAGAGAAATTTAATTGGATAAAATATAATAAATTATTCTGAAAACAAAAAACCGACTGCATAAAGATAAGTAAGGGAAAAGGGAAAAACAAGTTTGTACCTTCTATAGTAGTACCTACCTACCAACATTGTACTTATATGTATTAGTGTAGATGATTACTTTTTTTATTTTTTTATAATATAGAAGTAGCAGACGAGCACACAGTCCACCTGTTGGTAAGTGGCTACTGCCGCCCATGGACATCTGTAATCAACCCCAGATAGGATTAGGCATTCCTACCTGAGGTCTGCCACAAATGCGCCGCTACCCCTGAGGACTAAGCTGGAACGCCTCGGAAAAGTCTGTCTCCCTTACCACACCCTTCAAACCGGAACATAGCAGCGCCTAATACTGCTGTTATCAGGTAGAAATAGGTGTGGCGGCGGTGCCGCCGGAGTCGAACCACAAAGGGTTCTACCACCTTCACAGGACATGTAACTTCATACAATAATGAAATAGGTATATAAAAATAAACATTAAATATTATAAGGTGCTGCACGCGGTGCCAAACGTGATTTTCAGCGTGGTAGCTGGGAGCCTGAAGAGTGGCTGTGAAGGTTGCAACCTACACGGGGAATGTATTTTACTACATACAATTGTAGGTACATGACAAAAATAAAGTCTGTAGGTAAACTATATTACATAAAATGTCGACGTAGGTACGACGTAGGACGACTTGCAGCGAAAATATACTGTGTATAACTGTGCATTAGCGTTGTAAAACCTACTCTTGGATTGCTTACAACTGGGCCAGATCCCTTTGGAATAGGTGTAAGTGAGCCATGTCCCTGTAGTCCCGGGACTAGAATAGAGCTACGGTATCCCCTGCCTGTCGTAAGAGGCGACTAAAAGGGGACTTCCGGGGTTGCGGGCGGCAAGATTGGGAGGTCGAGCCGTCCGGTAAGCAACTCCGGGAAGGACGGCGGTGTGTGTGGTCGCATACAGTCGTAAACACCAGACGGTGTGGCGAGTCCTGGAGATCACCTGGGTGGAGCCCGAAGGGGCGACGCGTTCAGAGGACTCCGGTTGCGTTCCGTAGGAGATCCCGGAGTCCTCTTGGCAACGTAGAGGAAGGCCACCGGGGGGGTTTTAGTGCGGTAAAAATCCCACATAACCCTGTGTCGCTCCCACGGCACCGGGTACCTTTTGAAGGTTTCCCCCTCGTATACAAAAAAAAAAAAGGTGTACGTGAGCCAAGTGGGTCTTAAAGCGTACGCTACAACTGATGTGGGTGTTCGCTCGTGTGTATGAATGGAAAAATAGTATGAGCAAAGGTTTTAAAGGTGGTAGAACCCTATGTGTTCGACTGCGGCGGCTCCACCGCCAAACCTATTTTTACCTAATAACAGCAGTGGTTAGCGCCACTGTGATCGGGTTTGAAGAATATGGTAAAGGAGACATACTTGTCCGAGGCATTCCAGTTTAGGGGTATCTAGTGACGCGTCTGTGGCCGGCCTCAAGTAGGAATCTAATCTTATCTGGCATTGATAACAGATGTCCATGTGCGGCAGTAGCCACTTACCATCAGGTGGACTGCATGCTCGTCTCCTAGATTATAAAAAAGAGCAGCGCCATATATAAGTTTTTTATACGCGCGACGATCGCACAGCTGTTTCTCCTAATCAAGTAAGCACCGCAAACCGCAGGTTATCGGTACCTGCCGGACACTAACAACGGGTCCTAGACCACGTCCGACGCGAGTTTAATGCGGCCTCCCTTTACGATTTTCTATACAAACACCCTAACGTGTTACCGCGTCATTTGGCATCCTTAGAGACTCCTTAAGCCTTGCAAAGTGCGATATATCATATTTTTCTTAGTAAACAAGGAAACAGGAAAGGTAAGCAAAAACGAGAATACCATTTCAATATAAACGGAGTGTTGTTTACATCGCGCTCCAATATACGCGCTGATTCATCTGCGTTGTACGTTTTCCTTGCGACCTCGTGGATAAATGCCAATGAATAAGGAAGTGAATGTGTGTTGAAAGTTATACTTTACCTGCATCTCATAATAACATATATCAATTGACCACACATTAGTATTGGATGCATCACCCTGCATGCATCACACTGCATGAGTGGGTGGTGATAATATTCAATGTCGTAAGTTATAGTTCAATGGCTTTCCGGTTTCCTTCGTTAGAGGTCCTGTTTACGGATACAATATAACGTATGTTTCCGAAATGACTAGTGCCACTCAACAGTAATTAATAAAAAAATACGAGGAAGGTTACGAGGTTATTAAAAGCTTTAAAAATAGCTTTAGGTAGGAACATTAAAATATCAGGAGGTAACGTAGTCTATTCAGCATAAAGTACCAACATCCTCTAATATTTTTTAATCTTTTTCGTTCCAAGAGAAAGACTGTGACCAGCAGTGGGATCATAATTCTGTACCCATCTTAATAAACATGATGCATTCTTTACGGGAAGAGATAAATTTTACTACTTACGTTATTAGCATTAAAGATTTTTATGGTTAAGTATTAAGGTTATAGTAATAAAGGTAAAACTTAATATGCAGTATATTTTAATGCTAAATAGTTACTGCCCATGACATTCCAGACAGAATTAATTCTACGCAAAACGTTCATGTTGACCATCTTTATAAAGTGCCTGTTGCGTGTTGCCACGAGAAATTACACATACCTAAGTTTTATCAAAATGAGTCATTATTTCTACTAATGTTTTAAGATTAGATGTATGATAAATTTTATTAGATAATTTTTCTATATATGCTGAATTTTTACTCTACTTAGTGCTCATATATATTATATAAGAAGCTCCTGTGTAAAATTTTAAAATTTAAGACGAGTTTATAAATCTATGGTCTGCGCGCCAAATACTCGATGATCTTCTAAGGTTCGTAATAATTTATTTTAAATATATTTGTAACTTTAACATGGATTAATATTTAAAGGACAACACCACTGTGACCCCCTGTTTTTTTTGCCGTTTTTTAAGATTATTTTTTTGTGGGAAAAAAGAGATATTCCAATTTTTTTTTTGTTTTGTTTGTTGTTTATTAAAGATACATAACATTTTTTTTTTAATTTTCACGCCCCATGGTGGCGCTGGAGAAGCTCCCGCGTCAGGTGCTGTTGCTTCTGCAGGAATCCGCGGCACGCAGCAGAACTGTCTTCAAAGTCGATCTGAAAAAAAAATCCGAGTGTTTTCGTTAATAATATGATATTTTGAAGAGAAGTACATAGGAATTTGAAAAAATATTGATTTTTAAAAAAATTGGGACGCTTTTGAAATTTAAGGTCGATTTTCGAGCAAAATTTCTCGTTGAAAAAAGGCTATAATTTTTTTTATTGAGATATCGAAAAAAGCCTAGGTTCTTCTTTAGATAATCTAGTTTTATTGATGCAGTCCAAATTTGAAGTCGATCGGATAAGAATTGCTCGAGTTCTGCTGGCACGCAGCACTCAAAAAAGTGGTTTTGAAAAAACCGCGTTCAAAGTTTGAAGTTCATTTTTATGCGATAAATTGGAAAAAAAGAATTCTTACCTAATCAGCGATTCCGGCACCATATAGCTGGCCTTCAAGAACAAATCAAGGTCCCCAGCAACTTCTCTCGAACTAGTAGAGGCTCTCCTTGCCTCTTTTGCAGCATCCTTGAGCGAGTGCACCGCGAGCGAGCTGCACCGCTCCACGAAATATTCAATATCTCCGAAAATAATTATTTTTTCGACCTGGGACCAACGGCATTCATAAATGTACTCTAGATTTTTCTAGATGGTTTTCAAAAAATCGATATTTTTGAAGCTGTCACAGTGGTGTTGTCCCTTAAGTGAGTAAAGTATATTTTGAAATATTTATAAAATAGAGCACATTAGATACAAAATTACCATAGCATAATTTATTTTAAAATAAAGTCGTGAAAAATCGTGTTATTGAAAAAACAATGCGATATACGAAAGTATGTCAGGGCTTGCGAACCTTACATATTATTATGCAAATACGTTACTATTGAGGTTAAGCAATTATGGGGCCAATTCACAAAATAAAATATTATTATTTTTGTGGCCAATTTACGAATTTACTTATGAAAATATTAACTATAAAGTTTAAATGAAATAATTGGGGCGTATTTTAGAAATAAATGGGGTGACCTATTAACCTTGAAATACGGGTCATATATTTCAGAATAATTTTCATATTGACTTAAAAGTAAAATATGTTGATGACTAATAATGAATTAATGACATTTTGTGCACTCAATGCTTTATTATGATATCTCCATGAAAAAGAAACTACACATAAAGTAGGACATAGTATCCTTACTTACTCTAAGCACGAGACATTGTGCAGCGCTAAAATGATACTGACGATAAAAATAGGTGGCGTTAGTATCGCCATTTAAGTCAAAAGTTAAGAATTTGTTGCAAAAATTATAAAAAAAAGTCAAGAAACTGGTTCATAAATGACCCATTATTTTATTTTATTAATTTTGTCAACAAAAGGCCTCTCATGACTTCACATGTCATTCTAATTACCTTTGAAGTGTTAGGCATTTAAATATCTAGATCGGCATAGATTATGTGGCAATACATCGTTTCAGTAGCGTTTCATAACAGTGAAATTTATAATAAGCGCCCAAATAGCAATGCCAGCTGCAGTCAAGGTTAATTGGTAATCGACGCAGCATTGAGATTGTCTTGCGTGTACAGTGTATTTTCAAAAAAGCCAATTCGTCAACCCATCACTGTCGAACTAGACACGAATTAAGAATTTAAAGATGCTGTATCTAACTCCCATTATTAATATCTATCCAATGTTTTATCTAGCGTAGAAAACAACTTCTGCGTACTACACATGACCAAATTTCGATCTTTGGCAGGTCAAATTTGGATGGATTGAGTATTACTAAAGTTTCAGAACCAATGGTCCGATGACAACGTGTAGGCCGCAACACCATTAGAAATGGCTGACGAAGGTTACAAGTGTACCGCGAAGTTTTAAATGAATTACAACTCGTATTTTTTTACACTAATCTAGAAATCGACAATTTAGGAGCACGTTTTCTTCGTCGACTTTTTCAGAGATTGAACGTTGCCAAAATGGGAGGATCCTTATTTTCACCGACTTCTTTTAAAGATATTCTGTATAAGATGTGTCATAGGAATTTTCTTTGCTTTGCATTAAACAGCAAAATGATTTGCCGATTGTGTTCCATGGAAAGAAAATATATAGATATATACCTATATGTTAATAAGAAGTTTGTAGTCCCTACTGTACACTTAGGTACACATGGCATTCCAAGTTCCAACCTTCTCGGGAATACCTTCTGGAATAGTAATTAAATATTTAAGCATTTTTCACAAGGTTCTCAGATTTTCATGGCGTCATATTAGGTTAGATACTCTTTATACCCATAACATTTCGCGTACCCGCGTATTAATTAAACGATTCGTCATTATTAATATAAAAATACATCTACTATCTTTGATCACCATGAAAAAATGTACGATCACACGTAATACACACGCACATAAAAAAGATATAAAGCAATCGGGATGCACGTCTCACGGTAAAAATGCCGATTTTATTCAAATAACTCCGAAACGAAATCCATTTACACTGCTGTTAATAATATGACATGCCTGATATTTTTATGTCTGTGCACAATTAGCTTACTTAGTGTGTAGTTACCTAAACTTACAAGTATGTATTAAGTAGGAACTAAATAAGGAAATTTTACTATACAATAAAACGTAGTTTATAAGAACATTTTCAGAGATTTACAGTAAAGAATGAATTATAAATTAAGCAATTTGCTTCGCTTGAAATAATGTATGAAGTACATGGGATAAGCATAAAGATATATAGGTGAAGTTAATAAGAGATTCAAGTATTAAATTTTAAAAAATACAGTTGAGTTGAAAGCCTTTTAAAAGACGCACGCACGCACATAGATATATAGAGATAGAGCTCTTACAGCAATACGCAATTTTTTTAAAACACACATCTTGTGAATTGGGCTTTACTTTAACAGAAACTGTCAGAAACTTAAGGATAAGTATATATAAATATATTTGACTAGCTGACCCGGCAAACTTTGTACCGCCTAAATCTATTTATCAAATATATTTCATATAAAATATAGCCTATGTTACTCGTGGATAATGTAGCTTTCGAATGGTGAAAGAATTTTTAAAATCGGTCCAGTTGTTTTTGAGCCTATTCATTACAATCAAACAAACAATCAATGTTTTCCCCTTTATAATATTAGTATAGAGAATGACCATGTTACCTCTTCCAACTTCTCAGTAGAAGTTAGTCAGTACTAATTCGTATAATTTGACATTAACCATTTTGTCTAAAACATTGTGCAATGTTGGAATTTGTACAACAATAACAATTGCGGAAAATGATTAAGCATTATGATAAAATATTCACGTTGTAAATGTGCGCTGCTGAAATTAAATATATAAGGATATAGAATTAAGTTTTTATAAGAACGTTGTACCTATTTGTTTTTGCCATAATAACACCATTAGTTTGGCCATAAGGATATAAAACAAGGTCCGTGCTAACAGGCACGCTAAGTTGAAAAGCCATAAGATCAATTACAATAAATATTAAGTATAGGTACACTTTATTTAGCCTTAGTATACCCTCTCTTAAGATCAATTAAGAAGAAATATCCTTATGCAGCAGATACGAATGTATTAATAGTACTCCACAGTCGTAAACAGAATCTTAACGAATGACATACGCATCTATGTACGTCATAAAAAGGTATCCTTTGAAAAGCTGAGCGACACACTGTGCTTCTTGCGACCCAATTTATATGTAGTATCTTGTCTTTAACGATGTTCTGAGTTTTTTTTATAATTAAGTAGAAAATGAGTATGCAGTCCAACTGATGATAAGTGGTTCTACCGCACATAGACATCTGTAAATTACCACAAAAAAGACAAGTGAGATACCAACGCATCGTTACTGATGCTCTGATACTCTGATATGATGATGATACTCTGAGGTCTAAAGTGGAACGCCTCGGATAAGTACCTTTGTTTCCCTCATAAAACCCTTTAAACCAGCAATCAGCACTGACCACTGCTGCTGCTGACAAAGATGTGGCGATAGTGCCTCCGGAATGGAATCACTAGTGTTTTGTACCTCCCACGGACGTTAATTCTTTCATCTACATACAGCAGTCATCGAAGAGTTGTATAGGTTGTACATATCTTTCAAAGTATCATGTATCTTACAGTAAATAATCAAAAAGTAAATACACCTAACTAGTGCCAAGTGCTAAGCAAACGCGATAAAACATAAACATTGTAACGTTTACCTACAGGCTCCAACTTCCAAATAAATCTAACGAATTCCTCTCTAATTGAAAGCGCGACCAGTTTTCCTTGAGTATTTAGGCCCAACTTATATTGACTCGACCTCCGATGCAATGCCGATGCACTGATCAAGATTTTTGCACGACCTATACGATGCAAGTGGATTGCGCAAGGTTAGTCCTGGGCTGTAAGTACTCGGAGATTAAGTAAAAATAACAGATTTTTATAACCAACTACGTAAAAACTTTGGAGGACTAAATTCAAATAAAGATAGAGTCGCAGGTGAAAAGATATGAAAAGGAAGAAAATATGATATAAAATATAGTTAGATACATCGTTTAAAAAAGTTACTTACTTACTCAAATTCAAAAAGGTCTATAATTACTTAGTATCCTCCCTCAAAAAGAGAAATGTTAAATGTTTGAATTAAGTGTCGTTTTTCCTCGTTTTTCGTTTTCATGTATCGTTTCGTTTCGTTTTCGTGTGTCTTTGTGTATTTATATGTCTATGGCATTTTGCTTTCAAAGAGTTGAACCGATTTAAATGCGTTTCCTTTTTTAAGACCCTAATTATTTTTATTGAAAATCTGTCAGGCGTTTTAGTTGGAACGCTCGGAGAATTTAGCACATTTTATACTGACTTGTAAAATATATTAAATATAAAGAAATTAACAACACATTTACATTTATGTAATACATTAATGACAGTTTGTCGCCTAATTTTGTCACACACTCTTATTGACCTCGACCTCGAATGCACTACACAATGTTGAACAAACTATCGATGCAACTCTAAACTATTGCCTAACATTTCAGCAATTGTAGCGCTAACAAAACATATGCTAGGTTTTAAATTATAAATGCGTTGTAAACCTATTTGATTGCTTAATTACTTGAAACATGCTTGAAACGCTTGTGTTAAATATTTAGGTCATAACGAATTGTCAGACTTTAGCGCGGTTCAAAAGTGTGACACATAGGTTCGCGTACACACAATTCAGTAGCACTACACAGACACAGCACAGTAAGCAACGTCCAGGCCTTTCTAACAAACTTATACCCTTAGAAACTCTTCCACCTTCAGTCTTTTTAATTTTACATTAACGGCGATACCCTGGCTTTGCAATACCTTTTTTTTAGTTTTTTTGTTCACGAGGGGGAAACCTTCAAAAGGTGCACCGGGTACCTTTTGAAGGTTGGAGCGACACAGGGTTATGTGGGACTCTTACCGCACTAAAACCCCCCCGGTAGCCGTCCTCGGCGCTGCGTAGAGGACTCCAGGATCTCCAAAGGATCGCAACCTCTTGCATTACCCCGTCAGACTCCGCTTGGGTGAGCTTGACGTTCGCCAAATCGTCTGGTGCGTACGACGATATGCGACCACACATACCGCCGTCCTTCCATGGGCCGGTAGCAGGATGGTTCGAGCTCCCACTCTTGCCACCCCTGACTTTTACGACAGGCAGGGGATACCGTAGCCCTATTCTTATTCCGGAATTACAGGGATAGGATTTGCAGTACCTAATGGCGTCCGGGGATTGATAAGTAACATAAGGACAATACATTTTTGGCAATAAAGCATTATTAAATAAGCAAGAACTAGTGTTTAGCATGCTACAGAGAATAATGTATCATCGTTTGCTTTGTTTTACCACCTTCCAACATTCATTATGAAAGCCAAAGATAAATTATGAACTTGATGGAATTTACACACCTTTGACAACCTATTATAAAGAACTATTAACTATCAGAATGTTTTCCCTCACCGGTGACGCAAGTATTTGTATTTTTTTTAAACCATTAAAATGACGTTTATATTTCCATAATATTTTGGGTTGTGAAATTTGAACAATTACGCAAAATTACACAATTATGGGCAAATGCGAAATTAATTAGTGAATATGAAACGTCATATTAAATTACACCTTTAGCGGAAATAGCTGTGCTAATGAGATGTCTATTCATAGTTGTGATAAGTATATACATATAAGTATAAGGATAATATATGTGAATATCGTAAAATTTCATTATTTCAAGGGTATTAAAAAAACAAGAAATTCCAATTTAGTCCAAATAAGTCCTCATAACGCGTCTCTGAACGACGTTAGGTAGATAAGTCTTCAACTAAAGGATTACAAATGTATTCGTGCGGCATTAATCACATACCTACAAGCAGACGGTCTACATGCTCCTAGACTAACTAAATACTTCATGAAAAAAACTAAAGTATACCTATCACGTGAAGGATAGACATATTAATAAAACGGATAGATAATTATATTACTTATTGTTTTCAATATCTCAAATTGTAGATCAAAGGCGAAGTGGTTACACTCGTACGTAAGATAAGTTGAGGTCAGTAACATCGTTCATTTAAATTAAACTGTTATCGGAACTTATTTTAAATGAAGACTAAAGAATATTAAGTACCCTATTTAATGTTTATTGTTATAAATGCGAAAGAATACTTTACTTAATTATTTACATACGACAGCACGTTTACCTCGTGTTTCCTGACTCGTCAAAAACCATACACCGTCAACACATTACTGTCCCACTGCTAGGCCTCTCACTCTTAGACCATAGTGGACCGTTCTGACCAAGTACCGATTAGTAGACTGCAGATAACCTCGAGAATATTCCCCTTTTTACATTACCTTCAGCCGTTACCTGTTGCTTAGATAGCAACACCAAACATTCTCATACATAACATAAATATATAAATATATAATAATTGTTATATGTTTTCTACCGTAGAGAAAACCCCAGATATAAACCCCGTAGAACACCAGGATAAAATTAAATCGAAGTAGGATTTACCTGCATGGTAGGATGACTTAATTAAATTAACGGAACAGGTACGCCCGCTCTGACTAATACAGGTATCGCTAACGTCACTCTTGTGGACCAGTTGATAGCAATTAATACCTCATAATCACTCGTAGCAATCACGAATTACGTACGTCATCAGTAACTGAGAAATAGTGATGGTAGCTCAACCGTGCGTTGACGTCATTTCCCTATCCGGGTTTTAATACCGGTTAATGAAAAATGTATACCGTGACGAGTTCACGATAATTTATTAATAATTAAACATTAAGTTGAAGTGTGTATAACCCCGTAACTTGTTTAAATCGTATTCAATCTACCAAGTTAAACAAAGTCAGCGGTCGTAAATTGGATGGGTGACCGCTAGTGCCTAAATTGCCTACGCCCTCCTGTACTTTGGAATGCACGGTATTTAAAGGACTCTAACGAATAGGAACTTAACACTATTGTACAACTCTCTGTTAGAAAGACAGGAAGAATTTCAAAATGTATAATTTATTTAGGGATTTATAAAAATTCTTACGTCCTTTTATATGCCCTTATTTTTATAACTGCAAAAGATGAACGCCCGTTATAATCCATCTATCAAATACTTTCTACCAACGATCGAAATCGAAACTATTTTTAGTACGAAGAATATGTCAAACAAAATATCATTCTGATTATTGATAACAGATAAGAAACATCCATGTGTTAGATTGTGTTTTAGAATGAAACGCTACCAGCCATAGAGTAAGATGAGCGCTTGGACCGCAGGAAACTTCGTTATGAAGGCGTGTCTACACGCCCATACCAGGAACATTTAAAATTGTAACGTGACCACAGTCATATGACTCAAAAATACGAAAACGGTTGTACAATAAACATATTTGGCTGACTCAAACAAAATACAACAAAAGTTTTACTTTGTTGACTCAAGATGTAGCTTGGTGCTGAAAGTCCAGGAAGTGTCTAAGTTTAAAGTTATAATAAACATTATGACTCGAAAGTATAAAGGATAGCAATAAAGTCTTTCTTAACTTGACTCAGAAGGGTTAAGGATTATTCATGGTTCTTCGTATCCTTTCTTTGTTCAAGACCTCTGAAATATTGTGACACATTTTCGAACGAATCGGTGTTACTTGTTTAGCAACGTTGTGACATGTTTACAATAATTAAACATCATTATTGCACAATGCTCGGCTTAAACCACTTACTGATGACACAACATGACCCAACGTTTGCAATTGAGCATGATAGAGGTCCATTTATCAAGGAATTGCTTAGGACAGGACGAATTGAGCACGTTCTATTCACGCTATTTGAGGTTTGTAGGGTTGGAAGTAAGTTGCTCTATTGCCTTTGGTTTTTGAGTTGGTAATGATAGTGGTAACGATTTAGTAAAGGCTGCGTGCCAGTCCATAACGCATCGCGTCTCGACAGTCTATCGACCCCTGACACTGGGAATCAGGCCTCGGCTCCAAGCCAGGACAAATATCATCACTGCCAATCAAAATTATGCGCCTAAAAAATAGAAATAATTAAGAGCTTTAACGATAAATTAACACAAAGTAAAAAAGTTCTCAAAGGTAATCTAATGCTTAATGCTAAAATACTTTTCATTATGAAAGGACACCCATGCCTAGCAGTGGACACAAAGTGTTGATGATGATGATTGGTCCAGTTGACGAATGTAACATGATTCATCGTCAACCAATATTGGAGGTACTTTCTTCATTACTTTGGCCAGCAGAGAGAATTTGCTACTTTTGTGATAACTCGAAATCTTTTTCAAATTTGAAATTTTACAATTTACAATTGTAATATTTTCATACATTAAGGTGACTAAAATGTCATATGTGCCTTTTTAAACCTTCTGTAGAAACCACTAATTAGAATATCAACCCAGCTCTTTTTTAAACCTTTGACCGATACTTTTCAATAAATTAAAGAACCACTAAATATATTTTAGTCAAATGGTAAGTCACTACTAGTACCGAGAATTAAAACATAACTGAATGTTTAGGAATAGCTAACCTCGTTTGAGGTTAACGCACAAAGAATTGATGCATCACCTGGCTTCGAGTAAATGACTCAGCGTACTCTTGAGCAATCCAACAGTTATGCCATCGCCGCTTCCTCGGTACGCAAACCATTAATTAGTAAGCTAATAACAAATACGCATTTATTGAGATGGGTAATGAAACCTCAATAACTGGTTATAAAACTGGAGTTATTTATGGATCGTTTTTGAGTATGTATGTTTGTGTTATGCGCTTGTAGGATATTTTATTACATATAAGTAATCAGATTGTTTTTTATTTGATTTATCTCTCTTTCATAGAAAAAGTTACTGATACAATTTAATAATATGAGAGTAGTTTTTACATACGTATCTCCCAAACAGCGAGGTATTTTAAGAATTCCTTTTGAGATATTCCCAAAAAGGAACTAAGAGAATGTTTCAGAAAGACTCATCGGGTGACTTGGTGACTACTAAATAAGACAGGCTGCCTTTTTTTTTTGTTTACGAGGGGGAAACCTTCAAAAGGTACAGGGTACCTTTTGAAGGTCCTCGGCGCTGCATAGAGGACTCCGGGATATCCAGAGGAACGAAACCGGAGTCCTCTTAGCGCGTTGCCCCATCGGGCTCCGCCCAGGTGAGCGTGACGCTCGCCACACCGTCTGGTGTGCACAACGGTATGCGACCACACATACCGCCATCCTTCCCGGGGTCGCTGTCCGGGCGGGTCGAGCTTCCACTCTTACCACCCGCAACCCCGGAAGCCCCTTTTAGTCGTCTCTTACGACAGGCAGGAGATACCGTAGCCCTATTCTGGTCCCGGAACTACAGGAACCAGGCTGCCTTAACGCTAACTTTCATCAAAAATCACATAACAATGTAATAAAAAGTATATAAGTCCTTTAATAATATAATTATACCTATCCTATTAGTATGTTCTTAGCGTACAAGTTGAATAATATGTACATTCATACAGTTATTCAAGGTTCATGCGAACTGCAAACCGTAAGCTTCGTACCATAGACAACATAATAAATAGATATGGTCAACATTATCAATACACTTATACCTTATCCACAGACAGAGTACGTAGAGCTACTTCATCTACCCTAAAGGCTTGCGATTTGTTTAATCGGAGCTGTAGTTTGTAGAAAAATAATACAATTATTTCTATTATTATGCACTTAGGTAAAGAAGAATATTATTAAATGAATTTAATGCGTTAAACATCCCCCTTATTCTGAGATAATTGTTGATAATGCAGTATTACAGACAATTAATTCTACTAGCCACTTGCAAACTTCATGTCTATTTGTTATTTGCTCTACGCTAAGCGATCCTGTCACTATATAATGACTCAAATCATACGAGACCTGTCGCACGTAGACGGCTGACGAAGTTAATATAAACAAGGTCTTGTTGATGGTCTCATTATAGATATTGTGGATATTACCAATTTTTAACGATTTTCCCAACCTGACGTAATTGTATTTTCCTCCTATCTATATACACATGGCAGACTTCAAAGGTTTATTTTCCAAAAAAACGTACTTTTGATTGCAACCTTTTCTTGACCTACTGAAGACTGATAAGCATCAGTAGGTCATGAAAAGATTGCAATCAAAAGTAAGTAAATCTCGCTACAACTAGGTACAGAAGGTCTGAATTACGTTGTTCTAATAAGATTATTATTCGATACTATTCGATTGAGGTATGTACCTATTATAAGAATATACATTAAAATTGTAGGTACATAGTGTAACTCGGTTTTATGATCACATTCCGGCAGAGCCATGAGTAATTATTCCAGGCCTTCTCATTTTACAAATTATGCGCGTGTAAAAATTAATTACCGCTTACAGAAACCGCTTTTCGTGTAAAATATTAAAGGGTGTGCAAAGTCTACCTATTCGTACTTTCGGTCTGAAAGTTTTACCCTTGAAATATTGTGGACTTAATCAAAACTTATTTTATTTACCTAGTCTTGAATCTCAGGAAAAGTTTTAAACTTCTTTCGTTTTAAGTTGGATTTTCCTGTTAGAAACTGGACTTAGTTGAAAAAAAAATAGTAATAATGTTCCAAGCATTCTAGTTTATTTCGTTAAAAGCTAAAAATACCCAAGTGCGATCACAAAAATACGCTAAAAACTTATATGGTTCAACTTAGTCATGTCAGTCTGTAATGATTGATGTTGCTATTTGCGATAAAATAAACAAACCGAGATAAGAAATTTGCTAATCCGATTCAAACTGGTATGTGGTCCAGATAATTAAGTGAAAATTGTTGAATTATTTTTAAAAATTGTGGTATTTTGTTTTATATAGATACACACTTGCTAGTAGAAAGCATTTACGTTCACTTGATTTTAAATGATCATTACGAGTTGCACGCTACAGTAAATACCTTAACAGGCTCAAAATAAAAAGTCATAAGTGGGTACCTATCTGAAGAGTTAAGCTTCTCATATAGGTAATTTTTGTGTATCCAGAAAATTTAAAGATTTATCGATTTTATTCGCCGCGTATTCGCCACCCATAGAACCTACTTCCTTTTTTCCTGAGAAGATCTTAAAAAGGCGGCTAACGGACTATAATATTCCAAGGTAAGTAGCAGGGTCTTCTCACAATATTATTTGTGTATTGACGTCATCAACACGAAAAACCACATGCGGAGACCATTCCCTGTCCTTCTGACAAAATCCGAAAAAAATATATAAACAACTAGATAATACAAATGAAATTTACCTGAACTTTAATCCGTTTATCATTTAGTATCAGGCTTTAATCAACTTTATCCTTATACATACATACTTAAAGTTGAAAAACATTTACTTATTAGATAGTAGGTACGCTACCAAGCAAAACACATACCAAGTAAAGAAGGTACACAACAATAGGTATTACTTTAGACGTAAAAAAAATTAAAATTTATTTTCCTAAAAGTTACAACTATTTATCATTTTAATACATAGTCAGTTTTAAAACAATAGTAAAATGCTGCTTTAAATCTTTAGCTGCCTAGGTTATGAGTTAAATCACGCGTGATTTCACATTTTTCTAGATCAAAACCTAAGTTGGTGAACAAATTTCCAACTTACAGTGACTCAGTAATGCAAGTTCCTTATATCTTTACTCATCTATACGTCATACTGTCGCTCATCGTCTGTCTGTCCGCATCAAAAAAGTGTAAATGCAATTGCACAATAAAAAAAATATTTACGCAATGTCAAATTATTTTGAACCATATGAAACCGGTTTATCGCTCTTATTCATTTCACCCTTCAACTAGGAAAGGTACCTGACGTATATTTTGTTTTTTAATAGTGCCACGTTTGTCTCCTCGTGCGTCTGTGAAACTTTTATAGTAATTTTTTGGTAAGTGCGTATGTACTAACTGTATTTACTACCTTATGTGACGTATAACGTGACCTTTTTAGATTCTACGTCCCGGTGTCCCTGGGAATCACCTCGAGACGTAACGTTTTCCTAAAATGCAATGGTTATCCTTGATGAATATTAGACAACAGTTATGTCGTAAGTAAATTTTATACCTCGTGAGGAAATTTATAGATTTTTACTCTCTAAAGTGTTTAATCTCTGTTTCACACTGGACGTGTAGGGAAACTCCCTAAATTCTAAAGGAACGTTCCGGGGGCTCCCTTGCTACCCATGAATATATACATAGGTATACATACTCTTATTAGGTGAAGCCACTTCTTCTTACTTCTTCTTGCTTCATTATAAATAACAATTAATGTTCACAACAAATTTTAGCCTTCTGGAAAATACACAACATCCATAAGTTGCATAAATTGTTTTTTAAGAATCCTAATACAACAGATCGTATTAAATTCATATTAAAAAATGAAGTTATCATATCTAAATGTTTTTCCTTGTTTATATTTAGTAGAACTCATTAAAAAAGGGAATCTCGGCCCGCAAATCATAATTGCCATTATTCATTATTTATCTCTTAAGAACAATTTATTAATCTCAATGACCTATATAGGCAATATCTATAAATATGCTGCTATATTTAAGGATTAAAGATACATTATTATTTTCATGATATTATCACATAATAGTACATTACGATACGCGTGGCCAAAGTAGCCTATTTTTGCCGCTCGGGCGCTAAACGCCGTGCAGATAATAGGCTACTTTTGTCACAAGTATCGTATACTATTTTATAGCTCGTGTGACATAAACCCGCTTATACTTGTGAAGAAATATGAAAAAATATGATAATTATTTTGAAACTTATAAATGATTGAAACTAAAAATTATGAACTAAAAAAGCAAGTAACTTTGTAATAACCCTTACAGATCAGCCACATTTTGTGTGACTTGTGCATTTAAATTCCGGAAAGTCGCCAAATCGCAACAAAATAGTTACTATAAAAAACAAAAACCCGATTGCTAAAAATATAACCTATGTTATCGACCAATTTAGACGAATTCAGCGACACATCATGTATCAAAATTAATGAAGTCGTTTGAGTTTGCCAAAGAATGAAAAATACATACGTAACAAACATATAGTAGAAAAACATCACCTTCCTAAATCGGTTTAAATAGCTTTTCTTCATAAACTCAATTATTCAAATTTTCGATAATCCGAATGCCACAAATACGACAACAAATAGGGGGCCGTTCAAGTATTACGTAACGCAATTTTTGAAGGTTTTTGACCCCCCCTCCCCCCGTTGTAACGCACCGTAACGTTTTTCTATACCCCCCCCCCCCTAACGTTACGTAACACTCAAGTGTCAATTTTTACCCTAAACTCGCTAAAAAGTTATGTTATAGTTTTTATCCTTGGGATACTTTTACTTACATATTTACTTTATAATACTAAGAAATAAAACAAGAGATTTTTAATGCGAATAAGAGTAAATACTAATAAAACATCAACTCATGGGCAGGCAAAAATATACTTGTCCTTTTTAACTACACCTAGTCGCTGTCGGATCAAACAGATACTCGATGCGAATTAAGTATGAAATGTCAAATGTGTGAAAATTCGGAATTGTTCAGTCGTGTATCTATTCCGAATCTATACGAATGTCATTTAGGTGGACGCCGCGCCGGCTCACAAAACCTTTAATGATAAATCAAACTACTATTTCGATAAATCTAACGTTGACGTTGACAGTCCTAAGCCTGTATAAAGTATGAAGGAAAGATTACAATTCATTATTACTAGTGAGTGCGCGTGCAAACCTTACCGCCCTTACGTATTGATGCAAGGCATGAACGAACTAGCTTCTTAGTCCAAGAATAAGTACCTAGTCCACACCAAATTGTACTAACTAATGAGACTTTATGGGACTAGGTGGAACAGGTTTCTGGATCACGTATTTTAAATACTAGGAACAGGCATACCTAGTCCTAAATTTACCTAGTACAACCCATCTCTACTTGTCTATAAACACTACGAACGAATACTGACAACGGAAACAACATTAAATGACGTACAATACAATCTAGGGATTCCCCGTGAAATATGAACGAAAAGATTTGCCAACTTGCGAGAACAAATTAAAAATGACAACCAGACTATACAAAGAGCGTGTTCAGCCTAACTAGGTCTGTCAGCCTATCTAGTCAAAGCATACATACTGCTATACTGTACTATACTTAGTCTAACTCAGAATACTCAGGACTTAGTTCGGCTGAACCCACTCATTCAAGGGATTTCCCGTAAAACGTAAATGAAAAGGGTTGCCAATTTAGGAGTCTTAATTCCCTATTTTTTTATTAATAAAATGTTACGTAACGTGTATTACGGAAGACCCCCTCCCGCCCCTGTAACGCATCGTAACGTTTTACAAGACCCCCCCTCCCCCCCAAATTGCGTTACGTAATACTTGAACGACCCCTAGGCCGCTTAGTCGAGATTCTACTGGAGTAGTATTATGGCTAATTTTGATAACGATTCCTAATTTAAATATCTCCTACTATGGTGTGTAGCGAAAATAAAACAAACACAGTCAAAACAAACAATAAAATTCGATAAAGCCCAATAGTTAGTCTTATAGTGATGTTATTGCTTAGTATGTACACAATGGCAAAAACATTTATAAATACGTCCAAAATAAAATATTAAAATAATTATAGCTTTAAACAAAATACTCATTACTCACTTTTAATTTTTAAATGGAATTTAAAAGTATGAAACGTTCATAGCTATGTTTATTTTTTTCAACTGTGAGGGTAGTGTATTAATATTTGTACGGTGTAAAAATCGGCTACTTTGGACACAGAAATGCGTGGCTAAAATGCGGGTTTAGGTCACAGAGTGCTATAAAAGTTCATTTTAAATGTTATCTTTAACAATAACTTTTATTGTTAGTTTGCTTATATACAACGACAATTTATCTGCCTAAACTTAGTGGTATGATATTATGTAGGTGACAGACAATTAGACTTAAACGAGATTAGACCTTGTAGTGCAAGAGCCAAGTCAAAATCAAAGACAATAATGATATTAAAATAAATAATTGGGTACGTACCCGTATGATTTTCTATGCTTATGAATCTCAAATTAATTAAAGTGTTAGTTAATTGCTGGCACAAACGAATCGCAACAACCACTTTTAGTTACGTACGATGTATTTCAGAGAATAACCTATAGTAAAGAACTACATTATTTTTTACCAGAAATTGTTTTTCAATGAAATAATGGAATTTAACTTATAAAATCCCCGGAGTTGGTACCTACGTACTACGTATCTATAACTATTTTGTTAAATATAATATTATTGCGATGTGCTGGTACATTGGTTAACCGCATTATATCACAACTCTGAGGGGATCAATAGATATAATCTCTTCGTTTGCACAACGGAAACAGCTTCTGTTTGATACCTGTTTAATCCTTTCATAGCTATAACAAGGTGAATGCGGGCACCCTTATAAATATTATATATACCTACATATAAAAAGCGTGTTAAAAAATAACGGTGTTGAGATTAAACGTTTACAAATTTAAATTATATACTTAATAATAGTGACGAAGTCGGTTTTCTTCAAAACTTCAGATAATAAAACATAACCGTTATATTTATTTGTAGGCATATCTTATTCAATGATTACTTTATTATATCTATGATCTTAGTCTGTAGTGCATTATTTATTCTGAGCTTCAGTTTACGAAAAAACATAATAGTTTTATTAGAGTTTTCATTATTGGGATACTTATTTTCTTTTCTGTATTTAAGGAACGGTACCATTTAAAAAGAACTTGTCTTCTTGCGTCTTTAAATTACTTGCCAGGCGAGTATCACAGAAACAGGCATTGTACTGCAAATAATAATGTTGTAGTAATTAATTTACTTGTTCGCTGGTTAACCGCAATATAGGTACACGAACGTAGTGCAGAATCAATAGCAGGTAGATAATAATCTCTTCGTTTACACCGAGTGTTTGATCCTTTCAAGTTGTGACAAGGTTAATGCGGGCACCCTCATGCTTATGTATGAGCAGGTAAGATATTGGAAGTGCGCTAAAGTAATGTTTGTACATATTGGGACATCTCCGTAGCATCAAGCCTGTTGCAATTTTATTTTATGAGATGTTACTAATAAGAACATTTCAGCAATCGGGCTCTTTGTAATTTATTTTCTTAATTGCTACTTTATTGTGTAGTATTACTGTAGCAATATTCGCATAATTTCTTTGTATGTACTTTTATCAATATTAATATAAATATGTTTGGAAATCAGCTTAACCCAACATTAAATTTATTGCCGTTATCATATAATATGAATATTAAATTTAATGGCAAATAACCATTATGATATAGGTAAATATTCACTTTGCAAGCAAATTCTAAAATTTTCCTCTTAGTAAACGATAACACTTAGGATAATAATTTACCATTGTTATTAGTCAATAAACTATAACTGTTATCGCCGTTCTAAACCCTTTATTTAAGTGTAAAATGAGCGAATAAACAATGACATTACATTCTACTACTTATCTCACGTTTCATTTGTAAAGCTAGCTCTGGTTCTAGTGTGAAGCTGTATCGAATATCGATCAGTAATCAGTTGACATACTTAGCAATCGACGCAAATAAATATATCCATCATAACTAAATTTCAATAGGTCGTATTAAAGCTTGGTTTAATTATATATAATACATGTTGTATTTATGTAATGTCAAGCATATCATTACCTCCAAGTTGAGGTCTTTATTAATTTGCTGTAATGTTTTACCATGAGTGCGACACAATGGTATAGGATACTAATTTTTTTTTTGTTTGTATAAAGTACCAAGTGTACTAATAGGTACTTTATATTAATTACGATCTAGCCTAATTTATGACTAATGAGTAATTCTACGCAAACTTAAACTGCTAAATAATCATATAATGAAGGTGGCGTCCTCTGACACTGCACTTCTTTGTTTTAACACATAAGGGAGTAGACACATTGTTCTTGTGTTCTATAATGTTCACTTATCACTATTTCACTAACACTACACTGTGTCATGGCACAAGCTCAAAGGGTTTAGTCCGTTTGAGTCTTCTCACTAGGTCCGTTGTATCGAGGAGCTGGATCGCCTCGATATTGACGTGATGATGAAGTCTTTTTTGATTACTTTTTTGACAAGGTCTACTTTAAGGTCCCGATGTAGATCTTCATTTCTTACATACCAAGGTGCATTTGCAATACCCCTAAGTACTTTATTTTATTTTGTTATAGGATACTAAATGATTTAAAAACTATATTATGATGAAATATTATGTTTATATTTCATTATCTTAGTAATAACAATTTTAATGTAGTTACTTATAATTTAATCAAATCTATTTATTCTTATTGGTTTTCAAACTTTGAAATCTTACGCAGCCTGAGCCGTCTATAACGTATCTACAAGAAGTTGCGGAACAAGCCCAGAGACTTTGAAGGACCTCAAAAGCAATTTTGCGGTCCTTTTATTAATGCCAACTACATTGATACTCTTATTTACCTTAAAATTTCAAATGGCTTAGAAATTAAGATGAAGCAGCAGTATCTAAGACGAAAATACGGTATTTATTTAAATATTATTAAGTGTATAACAATAATCAATCTAAAATGTATGTACATTATCATACGTACTACTTCTTCTTCCTGCTATAAACTTAATTATGTGAACTTATTAACATTAGATTATTCCTATTAACTGTCCTTGCTTCTCAATTAATCTTAAGAAAAACTTGTGGAAGAAACAGCAAAGTTTAGGTGATAAATAAAATTAATCATTACCTGATTACTAAAAACAATATTGTGCAATTTTAATAAATCTAACGTTAGACAAAGTCACACTACTACTACTAGTACTAAACAGTACTGAGTATGGTAGTAGTGTGACGCGACGTCTGGTACTCAGGAGGCATTGTGTTAACGTCAGAAAATCGTTGTGTAATATTATGTAAGTAGTGTTTATTGTAGTACGACATGCAACAAGTTTTTAAATAGAAATAAGTGTATTTGCTGTTTTCCTCATTTCTGAGATTTTTTACCACACAACTACTCTAATTGCCTTGTGAAAAATTACATACTCAGGTAAATACCCGGTATTACTTACTTTTCATTAAATGTGTGCCTTATAATTATATATGTCGGGTATAACTATTATATTATTGGTGTTTTAATATAGGTACTTAATCTGTTTCAATGATCCATTTATAGTTTTAATTTACCTATTTAAGTAAGTGCTTATTTTATATAACTTGGCCATTTCAATAAAAAATAAGCCGTTGCCAGATGCCAAATAAAACAATATAGTTATTTAACTTTCTTAACTACTACAATTATAAATGAAAATTTCAAAATACATGTATTACTATCCATTTAATTTTTGAAAGTATACAGATAAGTCTTGATGAGTAATTAATTAAATAAAAGCGTATAGTTTACCGTAATGTTAAGCATAAATCAATTTAATACAATACCTAATTAATTAGGTTCCTAAAAAGGATTTTATTACTGGCCTTCGTCTTAAGCGCTAACTAACAACAAGTATTACAAGTCTATTATAAATTTCAGTGTGAAAGAAGAGTTTTTCGCAATTTCTTACGTTTTTGTAAAGTGTCATTTCTGTTATTAAACTTTGTTGTGAAAAATATTGAAACAGAGTATACGCATTTGACATCATTGGATTGCCAATCGTAAATGAATGGTCACGTTCTTTCCTTTTCTGGAGAGGCGCGTTTTAATAATGTAGAAAGAGACGGATAGCGAGTAACCGCATCGACTACAAAGCACATGGCGTATGCTCGCGTACTACGCAAGCTGACGGTGTGTCGACATTGGACGTTGGATCGGTTGCTGGCCCGAGGCTTCGTCCGAGCGCCCGCGAGCCCGCGACAGCCTCGTCACACTACTCTCAGTCAGTCTCGCAATGGCGTTAGTAGGAGACGGTCGTGTGTTCGTTTAGTTTTACAACATCCCGAGCGGACACCGGCCCAAAATATTGGCCTGTCTATACGTGCTCGAATTACTCGGAACCTCTTCCCGTAATTCTGTACACATAAAGCGAGATTCGCTACCACGGACAGTCAAATTTTGGTACGATATCCACTCAGGGCGAATCATTTCAAGGTTCGTACCATATTCGTAGGTACTTTATAATTTCCCCTTACTAAACAACTGCGTTACTAAATCGTCGATTGTCTCATAGTTTCGTTTCGAATTTTGTAAGACTCGTCGTCGTATGCAATAAATTCGCAAGCGCCGGTGTGTTCGAGTTTCTAATCGGATTGCATTTTCTTTTGCAGATCATGTTCATCTCATCGTAGTTCCTCGTCGTTTTAAGTGTTTGTGTTAAGTGAACGTTAGTGAAATAGTGACGGTGACAGTGTGTGTGTAGTGATGGATCCCGGATCACCCTCGTTGTTGTGGCCGCTGCGCCTGAGCAAGCCGATGGCCGTGCCGTCGAGTGGAGAGAACAGCAAGGCGGAGGAGAGAGCCCAGTCGCCGGCGCTCGCGGAACGTTTGTCCGCGGCGCCTTCACCCTCAAGTCCCGCTCCAAGCAGCCCTGCTCCACCACAACACCAGTTCCAAGCTGCGTTAGTGGCGGAGAAATACCTCTTGCTGGAGCAGGTGGAGGGCTCATCACTCTGCCGGTGTGTGGATGTGCGCACGCAAGAGGAGTATGTCTGTAAAGTGAGTACAATACACTACCTATACTTACGCTTTAGTTGTAAAGTTATAAAACAAAACCAGTTAGAACCGCGCTAGGCCCACACAATAACGAAATTGGTAGCATAAACTGTATCTGGCCGTGCACTCTGTGTCTACCTACGTGTTGGATACGATATTGTTTATTTAGCACTCGTCCAAAGCTCATACTGTACTAATAAAATGTTCTAACAAATGCTCGACTCTCACTTGTTATGTTAATATATTTATTCAGCTAGTATGTACATTATGTTCGTATGTTCCATTATAAACTACAAATTTAAATTTAGAATTTTATATTTTTATTTTTATTTGATACTTCCCACTGTCAATGCTATGAATATGTCATCAGCTGACAGAGAAAACAGCAATTCTTATTCGCTTCATTGTTAAGCGCAGTAGGAAACTCTGAATTCTAAAACGAATTCATTTATAAAAAACTAGTTCTCCTTGCTCCCTTTCGGAGTAGGTGAATCACGCCCGAAACCCTCAGCAGGAAATACCCTAATTAATAGTCCAAACAGCATCAACATTCGTTTACTTTTGCCCGACTTAACACTAGTAGGTACTAATAGACGGCCGTGGACTTTTTAAGTTATGTTTGGTAATCTCATCAGTATTGAGATACCTTTTACTTAAAAGAAGATTATTATTTGACCGAGAATTTTAAAACTTCGTGCACAAATACACTTGTTTACTCACCGGCAATTGCGAATACCTCCCTCCAGACCTCAGGTCATAACAACACTGCCAATTTTGTAGGTTGACCTTATCAAAAAAGGAAAAGTTCCATGCGCGCATGCTATCTGTTGTAAGGAAGACAACAAAAACTAGTTTCGCTAACAGGAAAAACAGTTTGATCAATTTACTGTGTAAATTTCATCAGCCATGATAAATATTTTGCGGCTAAAGGATAAGAATCAAGGTTTACGTTAAGAACAAAAACAAATCATTATTATTTTGGATCACCCTGGGATACGAACGTAACGTCGTGCGTGTCGAAATTGTGCTGGGTTTCAAAAGCCAAGTTGCGTATTGTTTGATTGATACTCTGTGTAATCTCTTGTTTCCGACCTCTGCTCTAGATAGTAAAACTGTTTTCTGAAAAAGAAATACCTACTGTCTTCTTTGGCCTAGTTAGAAAACTTACAGGTAAACTTAAAAAAAGTATGAGCGATATATTAACTAGAGCGTAGGGCTCTAGTCACACACTTTTTTAAAAATGGAGGTACATATTTATTGTCTCTTGTCTGTTCCACGATGCGCTATATAATGTAAAATAACTTGCATAGGTATAATTATAGATTTTATTTTTAATGTATTATGAACTCTTTCTTAGAAAAACTAGATATTGATACTTACCTATATATAATCGAAAATACTAGTATATCATATATACTTATCTTTAAAACGTAAAATTTTCAAATTGTTTTCCCGTATTTAAATGTAAAGACGGGAATGTATGTTTACGCTTTAACAGATATCGAGCTATAAATAGAATTAACGTCAATCGTAAAGATAAAATGTAATGTAAGAAATATCATGTAATTCCCTTTGTTGTTTCATTATCGTATCCACGAGTATTATATTCGTTTGAACACTAGTCGTTTTTCCCACAAAATGGGTTTTCCTCTATTTGTAAGTTCCCACTGTTGCCCCTTCGTATTTAATTAAGGATAATTTAAACAGACGCAATATCTGGCAAATCTGAAAGGGTAGCTAAATCCCACGGGATCGGACCCTATAGTGATAAACAGTACTCAATAATATGCCCACATGTTGTGTCCCTTCTTGCAATTAAGCGATGGAAACTTCAAAGAGTTTTGGCTTCATGTATGGATCTTTGCCTTTTATACATTGCACCGATAACTCTCTATGTAGACAATTCTAAATTTAAAATTAGCTAATAATGAAACCTATTAAATGTTAATTAAAATTCTCGCAATTTTTTTACTAACTCGCGTGCAATGCTCACAGCGTCTCTGTTCAACGTCGATGTCAAACTTTATATGTCATGGCCCCGCGCTGCTCGATCGCACTTGTAGGCCAACGAGCCATCGGCGTTTTTACAATGTCATGTATCTACTTTCGCAACAAAAAGGTAAATAATGATTATTCTTTAACATTATATTACTCATTTAAACAGCAAAACGCGACAGAAAACTAATGTTCCGAGAGTTGCGTCATGCGATCATAAAATGTGGCGCATTAAAAATTACTCACATTTCGTGTAAACGTACCTAATTCGCTTGTTTATATAACTATACGTCGTACAGGTAGACTCGTGCGGCAGCGCAGCCAGAAACCAGTTAGGAAACTCGTTATTTCAAACATCCTTTTCTATATGGTACACAGGCACTAATTTTAGGTAACACAGGATACATAGTTCCAGTGTTAACAAAGGCCCATACAAGTATTGTCAAGGCACAGAATAGGCACTTCCCTCGTGAGAACTTGGCAAGGTTAAATGTGGCAACGTTATCGTTGCTAAACGCAGAGTGTATTTACAACACCGCCTCTTGCCGACACGACTGCCACATTTGTATTACCTACCTTATATACGCTTGTGATGCTGTCCAACTATATTCGTAACCCGTTCGAATTTCTTTATTTAATTTTTAATTCGGAACTTAAATTATACGACCGGAATCGGTCGCGTGCTTAGTGAATTAAAAAACGTAAACGTCACACGTTGTTGCCGCCGTGATGCCGCCGCACCGAAAATAGGCGTGACCTTCTCATTGACATTGTGAAATAGACGAGTTGATAACGCACCGATCGTCGAATGTCACATCGAGGCTAGCGGGCCCCCTCCTATTCCCCCCACTAGTCAACTTGAAGTGCACGTAATGGACCAAATGCCGCATGTTCATTGCTGCTCTAACAAGACTGTTTACGCGCGCGCGCGCAACATAAAGCGAGATGTGTTACAAAGATTATAAGTCTCGATAGCGACGTATCTTGTAACAATAGTTTGATTAATCCACGGACAATCTACCGTTGCTCGGTAAACGAGATTGTGGAATAGCTAACCGTGAGCGGCAAGTTAAATTGTACGTTTAATTAGAAATGTTCTTATTTGTAACCCCACGTCTTATGTAAACTTTGTCTTTGGAATCTTTTAATGAATTCTTGATCCTTCGGCATACTAAGTAAGTTAGCCAACCCAAGTAAGGAGTCAACATGCCCATTCTAATTTAATGCTGTTTGGTTGTTTTTTACAAATATTTTTTGGTGTGTTGTCAGGTGTTATTGGTGTCAACTTGAACTAAATATTATCTGTAAAAAAATGTTTGGATAATGATACAGTCAAGTCAACCAGGATTGGTTGTTTAATTTGGCTGTCACATGGCGCCGCCCAAGTACAAAAGTAGCAACAATTTTGCAATACTTCGCGATGAAATAAATATTGATAAGGATAAGTAGGTTAGCTGCCGTAAACCACTTTTGAATCCGAATATTATCATGCACTACGAGCATTGCTAATTCTTATCGGGCCTTTTTCGCAAACACTTCTATAAATGGGTCACGTTTATTTTTTGCGTGGCGCCCAACGTAAATTTGTATGTTAAACTGCGCGTCAATATGTCTACGGTTCTTACGCTGAAATAACTAGCGGACTTTCTATAAATACGATATGAATCAAAAAAGAAATGTACAGTCAATCCGACGCACACGACGCGATTCGTCATCCCCAGCCGGGAAATCGGATTTGGAATTTGCGTTCACAATGTCGTTGACATTTCGTGCGAGTTCGGAAATAAATGGTGACTGTAGTCGTTAGTCCAAAATAACCGTTCGTTTCTAGTGCTTCTCTTTATAAAACATAATCGCGGTGCACGATCGAATGCCGTCGCCGGCTCGAAATTTAAATTCGTTTATTAGTTTTGTTGCAAAAGTTACGTCTTACGACACGTGTAGGCATTCGTTTGATTACTAAACCCGCTGTCGTCACCCAGGAATTCCGTTTGATGCCAACTGGGCCCGATGCTTATTTGCGAGGGGTCAGCGCAACCCTATTCAGTAAATGTTTCAGCCTCGTTATTCACATTAGACTTAGTCCTTTTGAACCATGGCTTGCTTTGAAACGGAACCCCTTTGAATCTATTTAGCGTAGACTAAAACTCGTATCGACTGCCCCTTTGATTCGGTGTAGACTAGTCGTAGATACAAACGAAGATATACTATTAAATTTGATTCGCTACGCAAACCGGTATTTTTGAGATAAGGACTAAACTGGATTTTGTAATAATAAAACATAGGTTAGCGCAATCTAACTAGGCGCAGGTATAAAGAAAATTGCTCTTGCCGTATCTTGCTGCATTCATCTTTTATGCTGTGTACGAGAGCCCGAGCATTCATAAAGCGCTTAGAAGATGTTTACAGAAAACATCATGTTGACTATTCAAAGTTGGCTCCATGTTTGGAAAGTACTTTTAAAAGTGCAATTTAATTTATTAGTTACGACTTTTCATGTTGAGTTTGCTTCTTTGACTTATTTATTTGTTTGTCTGTAGGTAGTGTCAAGAGACTGCAGCAGTTTATTACAAGCGCACTACCGTCTCGACGGTCACCCGCACGTCAATCCCATCCACGAAGTGCTAGTCGGTGACAAGAGGGTATACCTAATCTTCCCTCGATCACACTCTGATCTCCACTCGTACGTGCGGGCGAGAAAACGACTCAGAGAACACGAAGCTCGAAGGCTGTTCAGGCAAATGGCAGAAACGGTGGCCGCGTGTCACGAACAGGGCATCGTTTTAAGGGACCTCAAGCTAAGAAAGTTCGTCTTCGCCGATCCACAAAGGTGAGTCCCAATAAAATTCAGCTTAAATCGTATACATTTTGAAATATAAGCAGCTAACTAAACACGATGATTACTGGTAAATGTAAATAAGTACAGGTTAACTCTTACTCGCATCCATAATGTCATTGAATCGATTGCGTCGACAGTTGTAGATGGTTTCTTAACTTTATGTGCTGTGTTTTCGCAAGTTGATTTAATATAGAGAAACCTCGGCTAGCATAAGTTGCAATCGTTTGAAATACGACATTATCTCCTGTTAGTGCAGCCAGCCAGTCGGCCGCGGTTCCGATCGGCGTGTGCTAAATTTTACCAATGAAACAGCTGACGCAACGATCCCGTAGAGACGATATCTCCCGGCGTTAGCAACCGAATCGCCTCGGAAATCGAAATTGCTTGTGCAATTTTCAACAGGCAGTCGGCGAAAATAGCTAAAGATATCTCTAATTTTTCCACTAAAACAAGAAAATATAAATAACAATAAACTCATGCTCGGTATAAAATCGTTAAACTGCATATAAAAAAAATACGTTTGAGTATTCCGATCAATCTAATCGATGACTTCCTTCAATTTTTTATCATAAGTACCAGAAGATCGATCGTCGTGAGAAAAGAAAGTTCGAAGACAAAAAATATCTGAAAGGAAGCGGAAACACTGTCTGTATTTTAAGTAGTGCGTCATTTCCTTTGTAGTTCGATAGCGCCACGCATGACGATAAACAGTTATCGAGTAATTCATTATTACCATTTACGCGACAAGAAGATAAAATGTCCATTAGAGACATTGTTTTCCGGTGTCGGTTGCTTGCTTAACGTTTGAAGCTGATTACAAGAAAATTATGCGTTCACGGGTACTCGACAATCTTTACATGTCAAAGCCGAGTTAAATAATTGTTGATAATAAATAGTAAGTAAAACATACTACAATAGGACAATTGTACGCGCGAATGCCACGAAGCGTTGCCCAATGTCTTTATTAATTATGACCACCAGCCGGTAGGAACCGGCGGATTTTCGAACTTTTGAAACGTTATCTGGCCTCCATTGTTGCGAATATCTCCGGCAATGCTAGCGGCTCAAGGCGAACGGTGTCATTGCTGCGTACTCAGATACAATACTCCGCAATCGGGTCAAGGGACCGCGGCCGCACCGACACACGCAATACTACCTACCCCATGCACCAGGGAACCTGTCCAACTTTCCGATCAGGTGCTTCTGGCTACTACACAAAGGGAATATATTATGCACCCTTTATAGACCGCATTCCGAAGGGCTCAATAAAATTCCAACACTCATCTGCCCCGTATTACGACCCCCGTTATTGTTGATTTAACAAGATTTCTTTATTTGAAAGTGAGAAAAAAAAATGGGTAATAGATTTAATCAAACACTTTGAAGTATTTTATTGTGTGAAGTTTTTTATTTGACAAGTCTAAGATATCTGATTAAATTAGTAAAACGCAAATTCGGCAGCCCTCCCACGATCGGGGCAACAACCCATCTCGAGAGTTCTCCTTGACGTCCCCGCTGAGACAATGTTCATTACGCCTCCACAACCCACAGAAAGTGACCGAATGGTTTCTTTGACCTGACGGCGTCGATGTCCCTAGTGACATTAGTCAGACGAACCCGAAAATGCCTTTGACGCGGCCGCTAACCCGATATCAACTACGTGCACCACTGAATAAATGGATATACAGTTACCATCGCAGTCAGTTTGCAAACGAAAGCGCATCTCTGTTTACACAACAGTATTAACTGAGTCCGTTTTACTGGACAGACCGTAGGAAAAGGTAAAATTTAATACCCTTCAGCGAAGCATCATCAAAGCGAACGTTGTCAAAAGCGTCGTTTCGCGTTGCGGCACGAAAGCATCGCGACCGGGCCTCAAATGTAAAAACTTTTGCCCTACCCTTTACGTAATATCAGAGCTGCTACAGACGCGAGCACCTCGGGACTTGAGAAACCTTTTCCAACTTCTACCTCAAAGCAGGAATATTTTACGTTTGGTTATTACACAGTAAGTCTGAAGCATAAACTTAACCGTATTGGCAGACACTATTTTTCAAGCGACTGACTATTTCAACTGAATCTATTTTGTGGTAAAAAGGGCGTTCGATAAAAAATAACTAATGGTAGCCACAAAGTTTGAATTATAGTAGCCATTAATTTAATTAAACAGGATATTGCAGATGTTCCCAATTTTATCACATGTCACTCGAAAAGCGGAAATGTTACTTTTTGTTTCAAAAACGGACCTTCATCTGTAGATCAGGTAGCCAGATGCAAGGACCGTCGTTTGACCCCAAAATCTTAGTCTCGCTGATAGGCGAACATTCAACTTTCCCAGAGAGCATTCGCCGAGACGTCTGATCTTCGGTATGGTCAATCAAAATTTACATATATCGCGGCAGCTGACCTCGTTTAACCCTAATAAATTCTAATGATTATGCACACCTCATGCCGTAGCGGTCAAGTATTTTCTCCAGCTGTTGTTCGCAATCGTGAGAATGGTCGCAAGTCTGATTCTGGAAGGTGCAACACGAGCAAGTGCCCACCCCTATTCCTCGGTTCTCACGTCTTTGATATAAAGCAACCCCCTTATTATAAATTCGAGTCATCCGGTGGGACGCCATGCTGCGATATCCCGCGCTCCGTCCGTCCCGTCTCAAAGGTAAACAAGAGCATTAATATTGATTCCGCGCACTCTTTGCCGCTTTGAAGTGGATTTCCTTAACACTCGACCGTAGTTTTTCCCGTCCTTTGAGACTAAAACAAATTATTTTTCTTTATCAAGGCACGATACTTCAGGCTCGTCGTAATATCGTTTGACATGATAATTACGGTAAAAATAACTTAATGCAAATTGCAGTGTTTTGTTTATCTGAATATTTCAATATGAACTTTATATCGGAATAGATTTAACTTTGTCCTATCGTGAAACGAAATATCTTGGTACTGAACTTATAAAAAAAGCCATTGACCAAGTAAACTAGGTTAAATTTCCGTTCGCAATTTTAATGAAATGTAGATTTTAGAACGATTGCCGTGCTTTACACACTTTCATACATTCATAACGTAGTGTCATATTGTCATGTATATTAAATTGCATGTACATAAGGTATCGTAGTAGAATCTATGAAGAGAAATCTTAAACAGATATATCCGGGCGTAGGCCTTGGGGGAGGAAATCGAGGTCGTTGGGAACCGATAACGCAGGTAGCATTCTCCTCGGCCTCGCAGATCAGACACCTGCGAGCAATGAAAAACCTGATATCTAAGGCCCACTTCCTAAATGGTTTATTTGCGTCAAATCACCAGCAATTTATCGCACGCTTTGCAAAAAAACGGAAAGCCGGATGTTTGTCGTAAACTGCTTAAATTTAAATGCTTTTCGAATTGTCCACTAACAGGAAATACCACGCGGAACTACATTCACGCTACAAAAGTCTATTGTAAACGTCCTCGCTTTAATTTTAATTTGGCAGGATTTTACAGCACAGAAAATTACATAAATCTCATAACGCACCAGACAGAGTGGAGCCCGCTTTGTGCTCTCCGTAGATAGCACGAAGCCTTTGTAAACAATCTCAGGTATAAAATTGTCCTCAGCGCATTGTTCGCCCCATCCCGCCCACTCCACGCCAAAATAATAATACCCGGCGAAACGTTCCAGGTAACAAAACAAAACCCAAGTTTTTTGCGTAACACGGTGTTCAGAAGCCGGATCGGGTGATCGAATGCACCGCAAACAATGAAGCTGCTGCGATATGCCGGCGTTAATTTAAACAACCCGATACTTCTATATGACGTTGTCATGGTAATGTGTAGGTATGATATTAATTCTATCGTATGCACCGGAAGATTAATGTTTCGCGAGGTGGATCTCGTTCGGACTGGCCGGTGTCTAGTCGCGAAAGTATATTCGCACGTCTGCGGCGCTAACGGGATATTTATGGCCGCGGCTGCGCTGGCGCTCAGCGGCGGATGTGCCAAATTGGTCCGCGATAGACCCGGCAGACGCCGCCGCGTCGCATACCGGCCCGGCCACCGGCTGACACTACATTTCCTTCCATGCGAGTCTCTTTTAGAACCGATTTAAATTTGGATTCGACTAACACGCGATCGCTCCTACCTGGAATAATTTCGGTGATGCGTGCAACCGCTCGAGGTGTTTGCCGATCGGCCGCAGATCGGTGGCCGTACCGACGCCTACATCGACTATTTTGAAAACGTTTTGAAACACGGTTGCCAAAGGCTCGTGGTGCAAGACCCCGCCACGTTACAGCGACGCATTTGCATAATACCGGGCGCTCGGTAATCCACCCGTACGTCTCAGTTTCGACAGTTGTATAACTTCGGTGAACCGTGAGAGTCATCGTTGACATTGCATAACGGACCCTCGGCTACACGTCCACCTAGAAGCGGGAACTGCGCAGTTTAGTTTGGCACGCGCACCCGCACCGCGACTGAGTGTGATTGCGCATCGTATCAGAATATACGGTGTGATTCAGGCGTGCCGGAATTCCGCTAGCTATGCTGTTCGTTTTGGGGCGTTTGTTTGCGACCTCGCACTCGCGCGGCTGCTGAGGTCGCGGCAACTGTGCCAATGTCGCGCTGCCGATGCCGACGCGGCGCCGCGGCCGCCTCCTCGCTCGTGCGGAACAACTGGACTCGTTTAAAAACAATGATGCACTTTTCAGTTTGTTACATTACCCTACTTATTATAGTTCTACTTGTAACATTAACATGTTCTGTGATTCCTACGCATCTTCACCGACACGTAAAAACGTAAGACGGACGAGAGCGTATTGGGTATTCGTCACAACTATAAATAAAGCATGTTCGCACCTTTTTTGGTGGTACGAAAACACCGGACGTTGCCACCGGACGTGGATGCTAGTGCATTGCTCTCTTACGAATAATACTTCTACAACATTGTTATTCTGGGAAACGAATTACCGGACATCGCCGCCGTCCATACAAAAGAAATCGGATTGTCACCTGAATCCAAAGTAATGTTTACGTGCAGCTTGACATCTGTGGGATAACAGGTTCCTTGTTAGCTCGGAACAGCGAGGATCCGGTGGCCATTGACTGGCCGAATGTTGCTTCTATTTTGACAAGCTTCCTGTCCCTTAAAACAACAATTTCTCAATGCGTCGTGGATTTAGCTGTCGGGTCCACAGCTGAGAAAACGCACGACTAGCTATTAAATCGATCGAGTTGCGTAAAACAAAGGTCTGCGAAACCTTGTGCAAGCGGCGCGCCCGCGCTGCGCCGACATATCTGCGGATTTGCGTAACCGCGCACTTATCCGCCGATACGACGCCCGTGTGTTGTGACACGCTCCGCTTGCCTTCATCTGTAATACTTGCATTCATTCAAAATGTGCCTAGTGCGAGCTCTAAACGGTTGCCTAATAAATAGCGCAAATGGCGAGCAACACTGAATGATTATTTCCTAACAAATCCCGGCTGTGAACTAGCAATCGACATGATATCACCGTTTCATTATTTTGTGAATAATATAAATCGGAGCATTATTTGCTATTTACTGTGGATTTTACGACACCTTGCGAAAATATTGAGCTTTATTTAAAGTAAATTCAAAGTTACAATTCTCGCAAATGTTAATTAGTCGCGCCCCCCAGCCATGGGCAGCGGTCCGGTGTTGCTGTCACGTCATGATATCACCGAGTGAGTCATCGCGGTCGTGACTGGAGACGGTGAGCGTCGGATGAACTGGCTTAACCTCTCTCCGAGGTCTGCAACATGCTCGTTAGATATACGTACACCTTAATGTATAAATCATAGTGTTATTTACTTACTATTAGGATAGGTTCGAGTTCTGGATTGAACATTTTTTGCTATACCTACGACGAAATTCGCTCTCAAGGAGTTTGTACATTGTACAGTAACTTGATTCCGTAAAACAGTTTAAAGCTCATAGCAACGAAGCTTATGGCTCTGAGAATCGGTCGTCAAACTTTCCACTCGGCGAGCGCACGCGACCTTATCCCAGCAAGGATAAAGCGCATTCAAGACCCTCGCAAAAAACGCGCACGTGCCGCCAATTAGGGGACGAGACGAGACTCCGCGCCCTCGGCTGTCTCACAAGAGCGCTCGCGAGGAACGAAGGTGGAAACGCTGACCGCCAAGACACGCGCCCGCCATTTCTAAGCAGTTTCATTTTACACCGTTCCATGTCGTTCCATACGACTTGTGATAAGATTTTACAGAACATAACTCCACGTTAAGTGACAGATTTTATTGTTCTCTCGTTTTTTTGTTCAAAACCTGCTGCGGCGGTTACGTCGTTTCGATCCAACTGCCCGCTGCATATCCGCGACGCGAAGGTCGCTGACCGCCGAAACTCATCCAGCGTAACCAAAACATAAAGCTTTGTTCTAATGAACAGATAGGGGCGGCCACAATTTTAATGCAGGCAACATTAATTCAAAGGCAATTAACCTCACGATCGATAACTAACTGAAGTTCAGTTCAGTTTGCTCCTATAATAGACAGGTCGCCATGATTGCTGTTAGTAACAACGTGTAATAAGTTTAGTTCGTAATACATTCTCCTGTAATACAAACATGAGTTCTACACCATCGTTATCGCCTTCCACAATGAGTCTATTGAACTCGGCTGCCAGCTCATTTGAAATGAATTATCCAGGAATGTGCTACGGTGTTACGCATAGCTCATTTTTTCCTTCACAAAACCGTTCCACATCAGAAATTCGAGGTCGGTGAGTCCTGTAGCGGGTGTTAAAAAATCTGGGCTGAGACACGATGTGACAATGAAGTCTGATTCATTGTACGACGGGCAATGAATGCCATGATGGATGCCGTGCAGTGCGTCACTGCACTCGATGACGTCATCGAGAGGGAATTAAAAATCGGAGGGCGACAATAGGAGGGTTCGGGATGAATCATTTAAGCTCCTATCCGGTCACTACCCTCGTTTCGTTTGTGTAACGTGGGCTATTTATAACGAGCCCCAAGGTATCGAAAATACTTTCTTTCTATAGAAGCCCTATTCCAAAATAAAGCTCCATTAATAAACTTTGCATTTACGCGTAAATGCTTACAAAAGCTGAGCTATTTTACGTTCTTTGATGTCATATTTTAAATTAGGCGTATCATATAATGAAAAAATGTATGAGTTTAGCTTGGCTTAAAAGTTTAATCTTTATTTTTGATATCAAAAACAATGATACGGACAATACAAATATAAATACAGAAAATATACCGTCCAAACTTCCTATGGCATAGGCCGCAACATATAGCAAAATCACGAACACTTGCATTGATTGCGAACCTTTTTCGATCAACCAACCACTCGTAAACACAATGAACGTACAAAAACCAATGCACAATACAAAAACGAACACTGGCGCACGTCGATTTAATTTATTCGCGGGCAAAAACACCAGCGAATAAAATATACACGGGAGGATTCAAGGGAATGTAAGCCGAGGTTCGTTTTTATGAGAACATAAAACAAAACCTAGACAACAGTTGCGTACTCAAGTTTCGTGTTAAGAGCTTTATGGCACAGGGGAGTGACCTGGCTACCGATCCACATCATAAATCTCCGACCGCCCGCTCCTCCTATCACCTTATTATATGTCTTATCTTGGAATTCAAAAAGTACACTGCAAAAGTTTCCCTAAGCCTGTAATTATTGTGACAGGAACGAGACCTATTTTCGTCTCAAAATAAATGCTCTGTTTTGAAGAGTCGCGTAGGCGACGTTAGTGAAAATCCAACGTACAAATGACGCTAACCGAACAACATTCGTATAACATTACCATTTCGTTCCGTTTAACCACTGACGGAGGCGTTGGCAATTTCGACCGTCCTTATTTTCTTTTGAGTAAATAATTTCAGCCGTATTATCCACCTACGTGAATCGTTTGGTGCGCAAAACATTCTGTTGCGGGGGTGGCGTTCGAATATAATTCTGCTCAGGGTAAGATCTTCAAAAATGCCCGACCTTTGCGAAAATTGACTGCTAACACCCACGCGTTCGTTAGAGTTCAACGAAAGATACCCTTAAAATAACCCGGCTCCGAAAACTCCTAATTTGCTAATTTTACTGCGGATTAAAATAGTGTTTGGGTTTTATTTACAACACCGGATTACGTTATTGACCAAGGTCTAAACGTTTTTTCGCGCGCGGTTTTCGAGTGAAATTTCGAAGTCTGCATCAGGCGGAAGACTAGTCGAGAATACATTACTCGGCCTTGGCCGCGGTAATCAAATTCGCTGGGAGTCGAACCGGCGAGTCAAAATAATTTACAGCTCCGCCAATTTCCCTGTATATCGACCGTTTACCTCGAGCGGGCGACTGCAAAAAAATCACAACCGGTCGGAGAGTGGCCTGAATTACGATTAACCCTCAATCTGCAGTTGCGATGCGTATGTCACTAAAAATACCTGACGTCTGCCGCCGTGCACTGAATGCTTTTTGCGTTTGCAATAGTTTATTTACAACCGGCTACTACATTTTGAATAGGACGCGTTGTGCGCGGCGCACTGCTAAAACTGCCTCGACCAGTTTCTCGCTGCATCAAGTTCTGCCAACAATGAACGCATTATAAGTTAATAGATCCACATTATCGCTTTAGATTTCTAGAAAATCTTCGATTTTCTCATTGCCAACGGTATATCACCGGTAGCCGTCTCACCGATCTCTCGATTAATCTCTCGATAAATCTTTAGTTTTTGCCAACATTTTCCTGTTACCTACAAAAACTAAGTAACGTCTATTAATTTTAAGTCAATTAGAAACACAAATGAGGCTGTCATAGCGAGGGCGTCGCACCACTCGGCTCATGACTATGCGCTCGTTGTAATGAGTTCGCTCGTGGAGTACCTACACCACGTTCGAGGCTCGAACAATGGCCGCCACCACACCGTCATTACGACGCGACTCACGGGCGACTGTCCTATAAACAGTTTCCTGTTTTCTTGCACTCATATAATCGGGTTCTTATACCGATAACCTCGATATTGAAAGCTAGTAGGACACCTCATAGACGTCTTTATGTAATCCGCGTCGCGATTTATATCTGCTGATTTCGAACAATTAACAAAACTATCTTACTTCATAATACCTGAATTTAATTCTGTATTCTGTTATTGTCCGTCCTACACAATGAAAACGTCACTATAATGAAGTATTTATTTTATATTCTATTGCACATCCGCGAGAGTATTAAAAAATAAGTCATTATTTTTCCCTGGAATTACATTTTCCGGGATAATATCCTCCTAACATTAATTACTGTGGATTTTTTCATTAACCTAAAATCCATGTCATGATAGCTGGCTTAGTCACCCAAAGTAATTAGTAAGTTCGTGAATTTAAAGTGTGAATTACGATAAGGAAAGATTAAATAATTTGAAGCGTACTTTTGGGTAGCTATTTACATTTTATCTATTGCTTTAAGAATGTTCCAAGTTTTGTTTTCCTGCTAATTGTAATGTTAAAGATATAACTTTTATGTCGATTTTTTTGTTTTGAGATATACCTATTAAAGCTGTTTACTCAATTTTTATGTGTAACACCGTCTGTGTACAGATTGTTTTCAGCAATTCTGTCCTCATTCTTAAAACTATTATCCGCTATTAAGGTATTTGTGTTAACTGGAAATTACCCAAGAGATAAACTACTACTAATGTTATAATTAGTTCTTATGATGTCATGCTACAAAATCCACGAAACAATTAACATTCAAATTATCCTCATTAGACAAATTTTGTGTCCCCATTTTCTATTTTTGATCTCATAGGATATGTTTTCCGATTACAAGGAAATGTTTGAACATTATTCTTCTATCAACGAATAAACACGGTCTTAATAACTAATATGAAAGTTAAATATGAAGATATTGACTTCTGACTTTACGAATAAAACCAACACAAAGCGCTTTATAGACGATAAGGGAAAACGACGCTTAGAAGAATAGTATAAGGTTTAATTCGTCGTGAGATATTTCTTGCTCTATGATAAATAGAAGCGCTTCCGGCCGATAGGAGTCGTGAATAGGGTTGTCACCTTTTTAAAGAAAAATAGTATTTCTTACGAAAAACATTGCGAAAATATAGTGAGAACTTTAGAAAAATATTTTGCACAGACTCACTTTTTGACGCTCTCTGACATATTTTTGGTTTCGGCGATCTATTAATAATAATTTCGGGAAAGGTTAAGACATCTGAATTATCGATGTAAGTTTCTTTTGTATATAGTATTTGTGTTGCATAAAGTATCTTTCGTAATAAATAGTAAAATTATTTTTTATAAATAAAACTATTAGGTATTTATTGAATTTAGTATAGTACAAAACTGTGGCAATGGTATGGGTGGCAAGTGGCAACCCTAGTCGTGAATGTTTTCTTCGATCGGTGCGGGGAGGGGCGGGTGAGGGGACTGTCCTCTAGCCGATCCGCAGCGTAGGCGCATCCTAATCTCGTTCATCTGACGTAACACAGTTCACGGTCAACAGAAGGAAATGACGCAAACGGCGCGCGCACTGCCAACATTACGACACCGTGTCAAAGTTGCCAAAACAATCCACGTGATCAATGAGCCCTATAATGGAAAGAAAACGTCAGGCCCTGCGGGGTTTCGTTCCGTTTCGCATAGCGTGGCGCAACCGGACTGCGTCATTACTTGTAATTATAGCACTTTATTCTGCCCAATTTGTAAAAAAACTTGACGTAACTCGACTTGATGACTTTGAAACGTACTCAAACATCACCATTAATTAGCGTTGATAAATACAGAATTTTTAGTTTCTTCGCGAAGATTCAAAGCCGAGCATGCATGCAGATCGTGTTCGTAATACTATCGGAAATAATTAGGATCTCTCTGACTATTAATATCCTGTAAACCAGTCTGTGTTTAATTGCAAACCGGCCCTATCCCGACCGGTTCGCTAGTCGCTCGGTTCTTGTAAGGGTCAGTTATATTTTCATTTGTAGAACTCAACTTGAACTCGTAACTCTTCCCCGAAGCGAAACTTTAAATAGAACACGCCCACTGACTAAACAGGAAAAATGTGTTGAGTAATTTCACAACTATTCAACTGCGAAGAAACGTTTATTTGCGGCAAGCACACACTAGACCACAGCAACAAAAAATACAATAAATTAAATAGTCTCTGCCTATATGTATTTATCCATAAAAATGTTAATGTTGGTGCTTAAGACTTCATAAACTTCATACTAATTAGCATTAAGCAACATTCTGATTACGCCTAAACATGTCCATATATGTAGCCGTCTACATAATATCATACACGTGTACTGCATTTTCTTAAACTTTTGTAATTTATGCAGGTATGAGGAAACTGTGGATCAACTGTAAATGTTGAACAGGTGCATAGTTGTTTAGTCACCCATGAATATTTTTAATGAACCTTAAATTGTGCCTTAAGAGTGTTGCTACCTCAGATAATTCAGCTCGAATTCCCTTAAATTGTCTTACAATTTTTGTCGGAGCACAAACGCCACAACGATTAAGCAGAAATAGGAATGGTGGAGTTATAACTGTAGAACCATATAGAGTCCACGATAAGTATATAATACGTACGGTATTAAAACCGCGAGCGGCGATCAGCCCGTGCACAATGACATTGAAATGCGTCGAGTTGCGAAATGTTACTCTTTTCGTGGTTCTGGCCTCGCCGGCCGAGATTGAAGAATACGTATAATAAATATGAGAACGTACGCGACCTCAGTTCGCGGTCGCGTTGCGTAACCGACCGCGACAAACAATACCTGCATACAAACTCGATTATAATATTCATTATAATTATTACACGTAATGTACAAGCAAATTAACTTCAATCGACAATTTAATTATAACGCCAAATAGACCACATTCCTAAACATCACTAATAATCGCTATCAATGTTGCTGAAAAGGTATTCGCAAGGCGGTCAGGTAGGTATGTACGTAAAAATAAGTGCGACGAACAAAGCAAATTGAATTTAATGCAAATTATTTTTTTACATCCCATTTTGGCAATAAACCGAGTAATGTATGCGCGTATAAAAACACCAGCCAGCGAGAGTTTCCAAATGTAAAAATAAAAATCGAAAGTTACTCATTAAAGTAAATGTCAACACGCTATGTGACATTCTGTCTCGGGCGTGATAAGGCGCCGGGGTTCAAATCGCAATCTTATGGCATGAATATTTTAAGCGTATGTTACAGTGCGTATCCGTGATCAGGTCGTGTCATTGCCGGTGTTGATGTTCCCTCGACGATATGAAGTCACCGACGATTATACTACACGGGCCACAATAGATTCGCGTCATTAGTAATTCACCGTACATTCCACTCGTGTTTTTCTCCATTAAACAATCAATCTTGTTTATACAGATTTCACGACAATTTGCGCAGCAGTCGTCCGAATACCGCTCGATTCGCGCGGCTGATGTAATCGACGCTTATAAAAACCGGTTTGCGTCTAGTTGTACAGAGGTACCTTCTCATTAACAAAATTGCGTATTTAAATATTTCCAAGGTACGTAGATTCGGTTACACGTAACTAAGCCGCACAAAGTTTCCAATTTGCGTGGAATTGTTTGTGAGTTGAAAACGTGGCTGCTTATGAAAAACGTTACGTTTCCGACGTATTTTGCGCCCACGCGAATTTTAAGGGTCGCGCCACGTGTTTGTTGACGTCACGGGGGTAGACGTTATGTGTGGGCCCAAGATCGGTGACGTACACAGAGGAGTTATGAACGTCTCCGTATCGATCGTTCGCGAAGTAGCAAATCGCAAAGCGATGACGTCTGCAGTAGGCGGAAGCGGTTACGCGTGGTCGCGTCGCGGCCACTGGGACGGCATCGATAGGCCACCACGGCTGCCGTGGCCAAGGACGGCCGGCACGCGGCACGCGGCAACCGGCACGGCTGCGCTTGCGACACTCGATACCGATGCGATAGCGATGCACTAACACACTTTACATTATTTGGATTTTGGAACTATGCAATTCAAACTTATTATTCTAATTAATGATTTTTACGCGCTTATAAATTCTGTTAATGTGTAATGTGTTCACCTTTGATGTTATTTTAGGTTCATAAATAATTCATGACTTCTATTTTGATATCAGCTTTGATAACATTTTTCCTCTATTTTATTAATACGAACTTAATATAAAATATTAACTTAATATAAAATAGGTACATTGGAGTTTATCGCAATCATTCCGCTATAACGCGTTATGAAAGGACCTTCGCGTAACAACCGCTTGCTCCAATTTATTCGGCATTCATGGATTCAGGTCATAATTCAAAGCTGATTTCAAATTACAAGCGCTAACGGCATACGTTCACGATACCTAAGGCTATATACAAGGATACATAACTTTGTACTTGTGAGTACTTTAGTCCTCAGGAGTGGCATTTATGATCGGCTTCAAGGAGAACCCCTCTTCTGTATAAAGATTATTGCAGTCTATTGTTGTCCATAGGCGGCAGTGACCATTTACCTGCATAGCCATTTGTTAATTCAATCAATTAAAAATGTTCTAGACAATTAATAAACTAATGAACAACTAACATTGCATACCACATACGTAACTTTTCAATGTTACGTCATACTAATGTATACACCAGTAATTATAATTACCTAACAATTAACGCAAAATGAGAAACAATTTGTTTGGTAACGCGCTTGAATTGATTTGTGGTTTAACAGCACGCCCGCCAGTTATTTCATGTTCTTACACAAAATGCTCTTTATATGTCGAAACCATTAACAGGATATGTGAGACTCATAAGTCTAATAATAGATAACTCACCATTCATATAGGTCCCATGGGTACATAGCTCTGAGACAAACTCCTTAAACTCGATACACCTGTGTCTAGGATCAGATAGCAACGATTTTCTTAACAATTACAACAAGATTGTGTATTTGTATGTACATTTATGTGTATTGTATGTATGTTAACATTTTTTGCACGAAGAACCTTCAAATAATTCCTGACACGGCGTTCACCTCCCAACGAAGGTGACAAGATGATGTAATTAGCTTGATCTTTTGCAATACTCACATATGATGGCTATACATAAAATATACTTATAATATTCAGAAAGCGTCATTTTTTATTGAAGACATAGCATAAACGTACATAGATACAGGTGTATTGCATAGATATCGAAAAATATATAGGTACTAGGTAATCTTAAAATTTCAATATTTTCTGTCCAGTTTCATATGTGTATGTATATTTATTTTCGTTTCGTATTAGTTCTCGCTTAATATAGCGTCCCTCATAGTTGAATACCAAGTATGTTATAATGTGTAGAAATTAAATATTTCAAACATTTCAATCACACAAGTTCACATTTCAGTGCCAGTTACTCGTATATGAAATAGTCAGAACATTTCAACTTCGAATACGCAATAATAAATTAAAGTCCGCGTGTAATATTACTTGTTTATGTATGTTGACACAATGCGTTTCAGTCATATATAAAATAGCAAAATTTCCTAACTTAACTGACTCTAAATGTATGTAAAATAAACTATGTAATGAATGAAACGTCATGAAATTAATTTTCGTATATGACGTTCTTAGATATTCGATCTAGGACATTACAGTAAGTAAGTACTGAACAGTCAGCGGTGACGTCAGTACGATATGTAATTTCTCTACTTTCATAGTAAAGAAATAATGAAATGACTAAGTATATTACGTAATATTACAAAAATATTGCGCGCTTTCCCCGTCCCATTTGCGCCTGACGTTGTTTCTACATGGCCTGAGCCATACACGGAAGTTTTTAAGGCACTATTGATGTATGTATTCAACGAAATAGATTATGTTAATCAGTTTGCGTCAAATGGAACACGTTGACATCTTTCAGTGTTTCAGGAAAAACAACGCACTTCGTATCTCCATACTATTGTATCCTTTATTGCAACAACAAAAACAAGAGAATCGCTTGAAATAACTATCAAAATTGTTATTCCCCACGCTTCGTAAATCCCCGTATCAATTGATTTAGTGATGCTAATATCTAGAAGTGGCGATAAAAACGAATGACGCATGGACATAGGAAATAACCTCCTGTCACCATGGCTCTGTAACTTTACCATTGGGGTCATGAAAAATAAATCAAAAAATAAGTCAGTAATTTTGACTTGGCATTCCATATACCTATACAAGTATCTCATTGTTAGCATAATATTCTTAAAAGAAAAAAAATATTCCAATTGAATTTAAATTTGTTGATGATTTTCCAAATTCGAAGAACTAGCAGTTTTCCTTACTGCTCCGATAACGACCGCAAGTTTCCCTATAACTCATATGATAATGTATGCTGACCACAAAATGTGCTTTGCAATAGGCTTTTGTCTTACATCATTCACATGTCGCGTCATTGATAATTTGCATGAGATGTAAAATGGAATGTTCGTTACAATATGGGCTGAAATGACGCATTCATTATGATTTACAGCGAATAATCAAATGACGAAATCGTGACGAATTAGGGTTGTCCAATTTTTGTGACGGTTAAGGAAAATTCTTTATTTATTACTATCAGATACAAAAACGCTTATTTCTATTCATTCGTGTCATTCTGTTTGGTATCAGCATTCGTAAATAAATTTAAATTCTAATCTAAAGTCAGAAAGGAAAAATCAATTCTATATATATATATTCCATTGCTATTCAAAATATACTTGAGGATACGATACAGGCGTTAAATATTATATCTACGTTTTTAAAGCCATATTGCTAGGTGTAGCCATAGCGTCAGCCCTAATGATCGGTCGGGAAACTTCGATTGGAAAACAACATATGTTTTCATTCGCTGAATGATAAACTCCGTAAACTTCCGCGATCAGTGCGCACTTTACATCCTGTTACCGAGAAATTGCTCGTAATCACGAAATATTTCCTTCAAATCTTTAATTTCAACATAGTCATATTTTACGATTCATATTTCTTCTTAGTAGACACTTTTATAAGGTAAATTAGAATCATATTTCTTCTCTGAAGACTTTTGTAAGGTAAATTATGATCTATAAAGATTTCTCTGTCGTAGAATAAACTCTGAATGTATAATTCAGATGTAGGAGCGCGAATCGATCCTAGCAATCTTTGACGTTTTATACGGTAGACGACTTGGTCAGGGATTGAACCTGGACCCCTCAACTTTGTTATTACGTCAAGCATATTTTATAACACTTTCTGTCTTCAGCAATTACCGTATTATACAAAAGTAACTTTAGGCTAAAGTCCTTTAGGGTAGTTTCGACCACTCATCATCAACACAATGCAACGATCACGTTACCTAAAATCGATAAATACATCGATATGAACGTTAATCGTATAGTTAAGACGGCGCGCGGCCTCCACTCGTGCAGTTCAATGTCAGTTGCGCAACGCTTCCGCCTTCGATGCCCCACCAGGAACACCAGACGGTCCAATTCAAATTTAACGCCTCTTATCGTCAACAAATTGTTATGCAAATGTACATATTTAATTATTTGTAAGTAGTTCATTAATAGAATTACTAAATTTAAATTAAATAGGAAATTAATCAAATTCACTGATTAAGACATGCGTATGTGCAATCCATTTTTTTATATCGCAGTATTTTTATACTTATCTATTTGCCTTTTTTATCGAGGGGGAAACAACGTGGGAGCGACGCCGGGTTATGTGGGATTTTTACCGCGGTTCGAGCTCCCACTCTTGCCGCCCGCAACCCCGGAAGCCCCCTTTTAGTCGCCTTTTACGACAGGCAGGGGATACCGTAGCCCTATTCTAGTCCCGGAACTACAGGGACATATCTATTTGCCCTGGTATTTTTGGATTTGATTGTTCAATTTTAATTGCGTTAATAGTTATTATTGATTAACAATTTATCGATGCGCGATTTTATTATTATTAAATAATAGCTAAAGTGGGTACTATAGTTCAAAATCAATGACGTTTATTTAGGTTTATTGTAAGCATTAGCTGATACGTGATCTCGTTCGTATAAAGTCGTGATCTGGATATTTAGTTTAGTATATCAGTGTTTTAATGCAATATCGACGTGATTTCTCGATGATTAATTTGCGAAGTTAGCACGTCTTGTATGAGTGGAAAGCACGAATTGGAAAATGATTGACACATACAATTTCCAATAAATCCGTTATGTCATCGGAATATTTAATTGAACATTATCTATAGGTGCTTATTATAAGTCTCGGATTAACTGTCCCTTGGTAGAGAAACAGTTTCAATGAGCATGTAACATACATGAGGTATCAACCATAGTGGAGACCCACTTCACCTCATCTATTCTATTCGGGTTGGGAAGTCTGAGGTGATAAACTGGCGACCACGTTCAGACAAAAGACCTACTGAGCATCTTCGGAAAAAATGGACTATGGACCAACATTTGGGTTTATCAATAAATACCTAAAACATACATGTAACTCCAAACAATAGATGAGGCCTAGATATAGATCTCCAAAGGCTGGATAGAAATATAGAATTAAATCTATGATCTCCACTGTCACTGCTCGTTCGCAATTTGAATATAAAACAAATTAAGGCTTTATTGACGTGTCGCTTCTATTACAATATATTCAAATTGATAGAATTACAGGTCGTTACTGTCTCGCGTAGGCCGTACGATATTTTAGTGCCATCGTGTTACATTCAACGCTACACTTTATCGGCTATAACTCTAATATTATGTTTGGCTGTTTATTTACAGACGATTGCCAACGTTGCCAGTTCCGTCTTTATTCAACAATGTAGGAAATCCTGGTATAAATATAGTACCTACTGTCTGTAAAACGTAGAATGAGGATATTAGTTTTTGATTCAGTCCTTGTGAGTTTTTATCTCAGCAATGTTAAGCGCGGCTATTCTGGGGTATGGTAGAGTAAGCTTAGCCCTAAGACGTTTGTGGCTGACCTTAGCTAGGACACCAATCATTACTGTCTCATTGACTGATTTGATTGCTTAATTAATTTCCAAATAAAGTAATAAACGATACAAAAATAACCTTTTACGACAGATGGAAATCCAAATAAATCAAGCAATCAAAATCAAGGGTAAAGCCATTATATAATACAGTGAGCATCATCGTAGTCAATCAATTTAAACCAATTACTTTTTACATGTAACATAAATTAAATCAGTGCCAACAGAACCATTTATTTTTATAACGTTATTTTATTTTATTGCTCCGTAAGTCTGTACTAATTAAAGGCGATCTATTCAAGTTAACTAGACACCGTTTCATTTAACACGAGGAAGATAATTACTCATACTTAAGTAGCTCCTTTGTCGCTTAAAGCAATTCTTTTTAGCTAACTGCGGAGGTTTTTCGAGCGTTTGTAAGTATGTAATTGTATGTATGAATGTATGTCTTTCTTTGGCATGCACTACAGTCCAATAGACTTGACAAATTTTAACATATGAGATATAGTTTGATTCGTCTAAATTGTGGAAGTGACAAGCTATATTTTTAAGCAGTTTTTTTAATAATACTGTTGTTTTTTTATTATTCTTCAAAGTTATTCTCTAGTGGTAACATGTTCTTAAAGTAATGTAATGTGAAGTTTATTTGCAATATGTGTAAGGTTGCAAACGCGCGGATTTGTTGCGTCAGATAAGTAGGTTATGTAATTTGTTTTTACTATTGCTGATAATGATCCGCGTGCTCTATGAGTGGGTACAATACTATCAATCATTGGAATATTTCCATACAAACAGTGTAACTACCGAGTTAAAAGAAAGTAAAGTTTCTAAATTTTATAATATCGGAATTTGATGGCTTTTTAGTTTAATATCTTAAATTACAACATAGGGAGTAAGGTTTGAAAATAACAGTACGAAAATCTGGGTACACTTCTACTTATAAATAATGTGCTATGGTACATAAGTTACATAAGAAACCATTTACGTAGTTATGTATGTATGAAACAAAGTAGGAAAAAATAATATTATATTTTGTAGACGTTGTTATTTTATTATATGTTGTGGAGAAAGGGCTCCAAATTTCTCTGTTCCTTTTAGTTACACTATCGGCCATCTGCCATATGAAATTATGAATACAGTCCCATTTGAGTACACTTCCGGTTCCGTCACATCCGGCTCTCGAGAACACTTGAAGATATGAGTGCGCTATGCTCCCCTAGTATTTAACAATACATTTGAGAACCTGGGAACTTTCGTTTCATGTTAAAATTAAACACTAATTATTTAATTCATAATAAAATAAAAATATTATTTACTAAGGAATCAAGGACAGCCAGTACAATCTCAATGGGTGTGGAATTAAGGTAGGTAATTTACAGCCATGTTGCGTACTATCTGAACACGGTCAATGGTCTTCCCTTATCAGTATTGTAGGAGACACCTATACAACACTTAAAGGTCGCACAATCTCCCTTATCGCGGGCAGATAACTGCTAAGGTCGCTGCAACACTACGCGACGCGACGTGCCGGGGGTACAAACGACCGCCGAACGATCTACGCTTTGTCATTCATTCGAATGGAATAATCAAAAAAACGTCAAGGTGTTCTAATTGTATTGTTGGGGCCCGTATCGGGTTAATCTTTCGACAATTACCTGAGCGGCTACAAAGACCACCTTTTTCTATGAACTTGCCAATTTCTAAAGTTCACCTCGCACAGATGTTCGAGTAAACAACGCTCCATTGTGGAGTCTCCTACGCATGATTTATCTTCGGTCTCCGAATCGATGATGGTCCGATTGAAAAGCGTCCATTGTGCAAGCTTCCTATTCATGGCCAAGACAAACACCTTTCTTAGCACAATGAGGTGCACATGCAAGCTCTACCTGCAAAACGCACGTGTTCGACATTCGCATTCCGAGCAGACAGTAAATGAGTGACTATTGTTAAGCCGATCCACCGTCACGAATTAAACCCCACAACGAGCCGCGTAAGATGTATTTTCGAACAGTTCACCACGATCGGAGTCCAGTCAGTAAATCAGCCCCCTCATAACATTTTATGGCGAACAATTTCTTGACTTTATAACGTCGAGTCTATTTTAAGATTCATTACTTAAGTATGAAAGACTCAAGTTTCATTGGCGCCTGCGTTATTTGCATTTTTCATTCGGCAACGACGACTTCAATTTATTTATGCCACAAACAATTTACTTAGAGAGCGCCTCTATATTTTCCAGACCAATTATTCAGCGAGCAGGATGTGAAATTACATGTACAAATATTAATAAGTCTGAAGTTTAAAGTGGAATAACAGCCTTTATGAAACGTATATGTTTGATGCACGGTTAATTTATTTTTATCTGTGGATTGCTCCAAGTTAATCTTTGAGAGGGTTAAACATTTCTGACGAGATCCTTCGAAAGATGAGACTACATTTTTTTTAAAGGGAAAAGATGGGTAGCCAAGTAACGGTGCGAACGGAAGATCGTCTTCAATAATTTATAGTAAAGGAAACAGTGACAAAGAGTGATGTGCAGGCGTCCTTTTGTTTGTACACCTGATGACAACTCTATACGAGTGCATACATTCCGACATTCGATACAACGTAAGGTCAACAAAGTTTCGTTACAATCGAGCAGCGAATGTTTATTCAAATGCACTTTATAACCAGCTCCAAGTTTGACTTTCGACATATGCTGCGAGGTCAATATTTGCCGTTTTTTCGATCGCTCCTTTCTTCGAGCGTACGGCCCTCGGTTGCTCTTTACTATTAGCTCTTTGTACACGGCAAAGGCTAGGCCCGAGCCCTTTGCTCTCGCTGCAAACAAACGCACCGGACAGTTATTATTTCCAGCGCACGGAAAACAAACGAAAACTCAGCTCAATAAATACGCCGGCAGGATATTACGCGATCAGAGTAAATTGCTTTTGCCGTTATTAATTTTGATAACTGGGATTCGATTCGTTTCTCTCTTTTGTAACAAAGGGAAACCATCGTAATTAATTTACTGTAGTTGTGCCGCGAAAACAAAGCGTTTTCGGCGTCGGTGAAATTGGATTTTCGACAGCCGTAGAAATGCCATGAGTTTGTATTAATCTCGCGATGATATATTTTTTGTATGGACATGTGCGCGGCCATCTGTCGGGTCAGATTAGGAGTTTTTTTGGATTTTTACCTAAAACATGTTATCATGTGAAAAAATGACACGTAGCACATGGCGCGGTGCGTCCTCCGGGTCTACCTGCCTTTGTTCGGATCACAATGCTTCGCAAACATCTGCCGGCGCGCCGCCTGCGCACCTCTGAATACCTTTCCTATGCTACAACCCGCCAACGCATAATTAAGGGTGGTAAAACTCTCAAGGATGGTTCAACCATGATGCTATCATCATGAATGATGTAAATACTTTTAGTTATACTTAGACACATATTCCTTTTAGAAGGTTTTCCAAATTTGTCCTCAAAGTTAGTAATCCAACTCTTATTAATTTCTTTTAATGTCAACTGGACCACAAAACAAAAGCGAGTCATCATATCGTAGATTTCATTCACATACCTACACCGACTCACGCCTAACCTAACATAATTCAATTTAGCCAATCAGAGGTCGCTCGATTGAAGGTCCCTACGTTTATTTATTTAAACTCCGTTGCACAACATGTCAATTGCATCAACTGTGTGCTAATATTTAGAACCTCAACACCGTAACAGACACGAATTTATTTGACATGTCCCTCATAAAGGATTCTACATTTTTTATTCACAAAGTCATTTTTTATTCACAAACTCTATGAATCGAGTTTGAGCCGAGAGAGATAAAACATTTCGACGTGCCTTATTTGTCCAACGATACCTAGAATTTAATGAAGTAACACAAAACAGACTATTAAAATTCTATTCATTACATAACACACGCGGGGTCGTAGATTGCATTAACAAAACAAACTCGTTCAGTCATTACATATGCTTTAAAGCGCTCTCAAATGAGCCATTACTAACTACCGCAAATCTTGGCCAACAATGCGATTCAATTTATAATAGCTTCATATTTGCCGAGTACTCTCGAGCCGGTGACAATGGGTGGGTTCGTAAAACAAAAGAATCGAACAGTCGATTCTATGCGATAGGAACAATTAATCGAGTGGTCCGGACGCTGCGATGCGAGTTGTGAAACAATCGGCCGCGTTACCAAACAGTTGTGTGCTGCCGCTTTTGTAATACATCTGGATCGTTTTGAAACTTATTAACCTGTTTGTTTTACGCTCAATTTTGAGTACTCGTAAGTCTCGAGTCACAAAGGACTCCCTCATTGTTCCCGGCTACGAGTTGGGGACAAAGGGACGCCTAACGATTGAGTTACTTTTGTTTGCTGGACACTAATTAAACAAAAGACGTTCAGCTCCTTTTATCTTCGAGTAACTGTCGATGGCAGGTGATCGGTGAATGAGTATACAGCGCTAATATTTATTAAATTACCATTATTTATTACCTTTTACAATCATAGGCAGTTAAGCAAAGTTCGGTCCATTCATCCGCTTGCAGACAGCTCGTCGCCATTTATTGGGGGCGCATGGAAAAACGTTCATATTACAAAAGGTAATGAACAAATGCAGCGGAACCGACCGACGGTGCCTGCAGTTAGCTCATAGTAACCAACGCTCGGTTTGGAGCGGTGTTTTGCCGCAACAAATCCTTGATGGAACCTTAACCCACTTGGATTATTACTCGCCGACACCGGACGCCGCGAGCGCTGCAACCGCTTCTTTCACACAACACTTTGACGCTCATAAGCTATGAGGATACTTAGCAATCATTAATTGAGAGCTAAGAAGGGTCATATATACAGAGACGCGTATACAAATATAGGTTTATGAACTTTTTAATTGTCAGTTGTGACCATCAATTCTGTAGTGACCTGTATTTTCATTTTAACCCTAGTAACAACTTTAGAAGCATATTCATAAATTCTGTCTCGTCAGAAACATTCTATGCAAGTGTCACTGGTTAAGGTCACTCGGCAGGTGGAGAGACCGAATTCCTGAGCCCCTAAGTCTACGGGAGGCATGAATAATGTATAAAATGGTAGTCGGGTGGGTTGCGGGCGCTGCAACGGGCGCTGCAGAGCGAAGGCGCAGGTGCGCCCGCGACCTTGCGTAATGGCACACGTACTACACCCGATATGTGCGCTCAGTATCGTTAACCGCTTGCAAGATACATTATAACGTTTCGACATTCATCCCAAAAATTTAGGCCCCAACTCGGATAACGCAACAGATTTGTAAACTGAATCTCGACTGTGCTCACAGACGGCGACTTAGCCGCGCGTTCGGATACTGTGTCATCAGGCTATGAGAGATAGCGCTGACGCGAGTCTCGATTTATCGAACAATTTCTTGATTGACGTAAAACTGCGCTCGTGCCAACGATGTTTTTTTTACCGTGGCCTACTGATCCAATATGCCAATGCCAAAGCTGTCATAAGCCGTTATTGTTGCAGGTCGCTATAATGAGACAAGCCGTGAAAAATATCACACGCTTATCTATGCACATGCAGCATTGTTAACGGCGATAACATTTTTATTACCGTCTCACCGTAGAACGCGTTCCATAGAAGCTTAGTATTTAAAGCGCGGCTGTCACGTGTATCATCCGGCGTACGCTCGGCGTTGCAGCGGGCGGGCGTGACGGCCCGAATACTGGGTCAAGTACAACGGTGCTTTGCCATTCATTGTCAACGCTCCCCGCGCCCGCGCGCCCCACCCTGCAAACTGCGCCCGCGCATCGGCCTCGCACACGCTGAACTTGACATATCCACTTTTAAACACGTTTTTCGCTTAGTCCTAAGGTCGCGCTAGCATCGATCGGGCTACTTTTAACTCCTCCCATTCGCCGCTTCTTTTCCTCATCGTGCACGCGTTACATCAACGGTGGTGATCACAATGCCTGGGTGTGACAACACTCGTTACTTAATACCTCTTTGCTGCCTCCGACAAAAGCTCGGTGTGAGTCGGAGCCCTACCAGTCCCCTAGTTCAGACAATGCCGTGATTCCGCATCGTAATTTTCCTCGCGGACCGTATTATATCATATCATACGGCCGAGTGCGAAATACACATTGGCTCCCTCCGGCGAGCGAGGTCGTCGCCCGCCGCGCCACTAGAGCCTTTGCCGACCCAAATGATACACGGTTAATGGTCGAGTACGTTCACCGCGTTAGAAAACCTACTTCAGTTCCGCACTTTCTTTATTGCATCACCGAATTGTGCCGTTTCGCCCGCACTCTTTCCGTTGCGAGCGGCCATCGGTTGTGCAAGCGATCGAGCCTCGCGTCGGTTCCGATTCAGAATGCGTCGCTAATTCCAATTTCCAAATCCGACGCTCCGTCTCATCTGGGACCGCACGCCGACGTAACCTGCGTTCTAGAATTTCCGCGCTTTCTTCGTTGCATCACGGCCTTTGTCTCGTCCCCCTCGACTGTGACAGGTGAAGTTTCGCAAGTTCACTGACCTTTCCCCGCCGTGCATCCGTAAGCGAGATGCCCGGGATTGTGATATAATGAGTCGAGTGGCGGTTTGTTGCCTTAGAAATCACTATTTCCGCACTTTCCAAGTTACGACATTACATTTAGAGGAAAATAATTGCGAGGTGAACGACCGGTTCCGGAGTCCGGCTGTCTCTAATCTAGTCGATCATTCGACGCTCGAGGAGAGCGTTGATCCTTCGTGATCTCATCTTAACCGTACGAAACTTGATTGTCAAAAATGTGAAGTGCCTCGTTTGTCGAGGTTCGCGGGTACTATCGTGTACAGAGATGTGGTTATTCAATAAAACTTTCGTCGGCCTAGTATCATTTCGCCGAGCGAACGGTACTCGAGGCGGTTGGGAAAGTACCGCTGTTTCGCGTGCCACATTCTTACAATATTCTTCGACTTGCGACATGATCCCAGCGAGACGTCGCTCGGCGTTAAGCTGAGAATCGCAAAGGGCATTGTCCGTGGCTGACCACTGTTTATTTATCAGCCGCGATCGAATCATATTCGATTCACGTTCGCGATTCACACAACCGTACGGCGTTTAAAATTCTTCGTAGGCCTATGAACTTCAGCTTTGGATTCGGTATAATCCGATCACTGCGTCAAAAGTTACACGCACATCAAAACATCAATGACGATATTATATTTCGGCGTTGAAATACGCGATATGTGAAATTGATTTTTTTTGTGAAATCAATAATACGGAACTCGTTTGGAACTGGTCCCGACGGTATTTTTGTTTACGCATTTTCAGCGAGATAACGGTACAAACTCGTTCTATACTCGCGTTTCTCGTTATTTTTATTAAGGACGATAAGGCATTATTTACAAACTGAGTTTGTTTTGTTGACACAAGCGTTATTAGCGGTGGGGTTGTAAAATTTGCTTGTATTGTTTGCTTCAAGTACACGGTGTGGTAATAAGGGTTTGCGGTAATAATGCTTTGTACTTCTATTTGTTGATGTACATCTTACATTGCTGCTTTGAGTTAACCCGAGTGAATTGGATGTGTAAGGAAAGTGTAAATGAATTTTGATCAGGTCGGTTCATCCGGCAGCACAGAATTATCGCTTACATCATTAGGACGCTTGTATTACTTTAAAACCATTGTCCCTTTTCGAAATTCGAGATAATAATCATACCACATATGGAACGCGCTAATAGCGTTTGCGTAAACAAATTGATTAACTGATTAAGTATTTGAAAGTCACCGTGAGCACAAAAATATAAAAAACAAAATTTATGTAGCGATTATATAGTTGATATAGAACAAGACGTATAAAGGTTGCATCTAGATTCTTGAAAACGGGTTTGCAGCAGGTGCTATACTTGAGCTATAAAAACATATTTGAAAAAATGGATGCACCATTATCAGTTAAATCAACTCGCCTTATGTAGTCGACAGTCCTAGCTAAAAATACACAAGGTGCACTTTTTAGTTCACGACAACGACACGATTTATTACGCCAACACCTTACGACGCTTACGATTTATCGTTACAAAAACTGTTGTATTATTGAAGTATGTTGTACCAATAAGATAAATGATATATTTGCACAAATATAGTATTTTTGTAATAAATAACTTTAGTTTTATTTTAATAACTTAATCGGTAATTTTATTAGTAGTTTAGTCACTAGTAACAAAGGAAAAAGTAGATTAATAGTATTTGTAGTATTACTAATTTAGTATCCTGTTATCATCGTAAAAAATCGAAAGCTAATTTCGCAGTCGTCCATTATGAATGTGTATCATTAATACGCACGTTGACAGGAGTCTAATGGAGTGCGGTCCGATATATTACCATGTCAAAAGCCACAATGGACATACGTAATATGTAACACACAAATATATGTGTAGTTACGATATGTAAAGAGAATTTCGCAACACTGATAAGTAACCCCGGTTGTGTAAACTGTTTCTATGTATCTATAAAAATCAATAACATTTTTGTGTGTTTGTAGTTTCAAAATAACTGCTACTTTTTATTTTTTAATGCTATATTTATTGTATTACTAGAAGATAATCGTATAATTCTTTTGTCAGTCTGTCTTTAAGAGTGGATTGTGGAACTAATTTATTTAAATATCAGCCTTCCACCCTTTAAAGAAGATAGTAGGTAGCATTTTTTTTTTTTTTTTGACCACCTTTTCAAGGGTTTTATGAAGATACCAAACGATATAATATAACATCCGAAGGAGGGCGATGTCGCGCGGCGAAGTTATTACGAATGTTTGGACACGGTATCATGTGGCTAAGCAAATAAACACGTAGTGAAATTTTTCAGAGGTTCAGTCGGTCGATTAGATAAAAGTGAAATGGTGATAAAAATCGCGATAAGTGTTATTTTTATTAATCGAGATCGTTCGGGACTTCGTAACAGGTAGGTGATGTTACGATTTATGAGCTTTTGAAAATAATTCGGTTAGTGATTAAAAGACAACTGACTTTTTCGCGTCTCATATGGCTTCATGGTGCGAAGAGAATACAGAAGATGGATATGCGAATAATATTTTCAAAACTGTGTATTTTAAAACAATTTTAAATTAATGTGATCACTTCCTTAATTAAATGTAATTTGGGCTCTTTAGAATACCAGAATACACAAAATCCTACCTATTTGATCATGGTCAATTATGTCAAAATATTTGATATTAGTAGTAGCATCAATTTAAACTAGAGCAAGCATTCTTCTTTATATCACTCAACTGCACTATCTTCGTACCCACCAACAATTATTTTGACGCAACAATTCAATCTTAACTATGTTGTTTACTAATGGTAGTTTACAAAAGTGTATCATGTTACATATTACACACAACATACATGTCGTAATTAACGTAAGTTACAAACAGATCGGGCCTATTTGTCGTCCCACGTTGCGAGCGTATTTCGCAAGGAGAATCGCAACATCGCTTATTTTGCGTTTTCGAAATGATCTGCGTCATCGCTCCCTCGCTCGTAGCTCGCCTCTCGATAAGTGGGTTTCATGATTATTACAAGTCCGCGCGCGTCACCGCTCGCGTTTGCTATTTTTAGATTTTTACGCGGAAATAGGACGTTTCCTTTCTAATTTCTGTACAGTTACGTAAACTCTTGACAAAGAAGAATTCCTTGAGAACCTTCAGTACCTTCAGAAAGAAGAAAATTACACTAAATTGTCTATTATTTCAATTTTACATAATATATAGAAAGTATATATACTATAATGTACTGGTAACTTGCGAGTATAACACACTCATCAAAACCACAACCATAAATAATCCAGTTTCAGTTAAAAGTGACAGCTAATAGGTTTTCACGCGGGCGTAATGTTGATTTAACAGTGTCCTTCCTTGTAGTAATTTGTAATGATAAACAGTAAACAGTTAATTTGTTTCTAAACGTGTAGCTCATTATACTTGATATACTTATAAGGCTAATAGAAACCTTAGATAAAGCTAAGAGTGCGTCAGTACATAAGCCGGCCTCCGTGTATAAATACGGAAGATATACGCGTATATATCAAAAGTAATCCGACATGATCTTAAGGAAAACCGACGGGCGCACACTCAGATATCGAAAATGAATAATTTCGCAAACCTCTCTAAATAAATTAGATTCCGTTATAATATAGACACGCTATCAGTTTGAGTCAGCGCCAGCGCACCTACACGCAAGAGACAACGCGCAATTGTTTAGTATCTTGTGCAAACACAGTTATGAAATAGAGCGCAAGGAGCAACCGTTTAATACGACAGCGGGCACACGCGGTTTGCAAAGCCGAACTGTTACAAAACTGATGCGGATTACTCAAAATGTCTCCGTGCCTCGCGGACACCTTGGCCCGTCCGCCGTGCACGCATATAAATCAACCGCAACGCAAACATCCATTGTCTTATATTTTATTTTACCATAAATTTACATCGCAACGCAAGACGTCAATACGGTTAACAAACCGCCTGTAATCCGGCCTATTGCTCCGCTGTTCGCAACGGCCACACCGCTCGTTACATATCGCAAGCTCTTGCGTCGCACGCTGCAACCGGACCAGCTCTAATGATTAATTATCGTTCTAATTCCGACGCTCATTTCAGCTCCGTGGAGCTCTCGCTTTGCGGGCCTCGTGTAAACGAGGAAGGAGCATTCATCTCGAACGTTTTGCGTTTCCGATCCTCGATAATGAAGAGGAAGCGATTGCACAGCGAAACAATCATCGATTCCGGCTGCGTATGCGCGGCGACGGAAACCGCGGCAGCTTACGGATGTGGATTTACTCTTTTATTTATCGGCCGATCTGGACCGCATCTGTCCGACGACAAATACGCACAGCTGCCTTTTATGCTGCGCCAGCCTCCGCGACGAGCGAGGACCGCGGCGCTCGCGCACCTGGCGACAGGTGTCGGCAACTCCGAAGGTGTACTTGCAGTTATGAAGTACAAATAATTATTCTTATGCAGTTGCGTGGCATCGTTAGCGTGAAAGTTATCGTCGCAGCTAATCACGGACTGTCACACGAGTATCGCGTTTTTTCTACAGATAACAGTCTTACAGTCTGCCGTAATGACGATGATTACTCGTCCGCGATGTGGGAGCTCCAGCTTTTTACCGGTGCGTTTCCCAACACTTGGAAAAGTCGGTTTAAAACGTAACAGCGTTATGAAAGTCTATACGTGAAGGCAGGTGAGCCGGTTACTTTGAGATTCTTCGTTGTAACATCCCACACGAAAGAATTCCTAGTTGGAGTTACGTGAACAATTGCATCAGGGCCCGTTTGCGATGGGATCTGTTACGGTGTCTCCTCCGCTCGCATGGAGCGTGTCGACTTAATTGCCCTCAAAGATCAAGGGTGAAGATGGCGAGCTGACAGTTTTTACTCGATTCGGCGACCCCACTCATCGGGCACGCATGTGCGTCCGCGAAAGTATGTATGTATTTCGAAAGAGACAACAGCGAAGCACGGTTATATCGGGAAGGAGTCAATGAACGGAAGTGTTTCACGCGCGGCGGTGACATGCGTCCGCGCGTTTATCGCGCCTTGCGTAAGCGTCACTTGCCCAATCCCGACGAGCACTGTTATGCTAAACGTCCCGTGTTGCGGTTGCGCTCGAAGGAGCCTGGAGGGATCTCATTAACGGATCTGTTGCAAGCGTCACCCTGCGGTTTCGCATCGCCCGCTCCCTACACTAGGTCCATGCGGGTACGCTTTCTACCGCTGCTTTTTCTCCGGTGTGCTGGCGCTCGATTGCAAAACGTTGAGGTCGCGCTTTCTTCGTTCGCGACGCGGAGAAATTGTTGCGACACGCCGCCGCGTACACCGACCCCGCGTTAGAAAGTCGACCGCTCACCGGATTTAACACTCGCTGCCACGTAACGGTGTAATTGCAGCGATTCGAGACGGAGATCGATGTGAATTCGGGTACTTTTTGCGGACGACGCGTTTTTGGACGCTTTCTTCGGTTGCGCAATATTCGCGTAATAGAGAGGTCATCGAACGGTTATTTCGTAAACACGATCGGGTGCATAGAGAGACGACGGGTGCGCATTCGGCCGATTGCAGCGGCCGGTGCGCGGTTTGCGCAACGGGCCCTGGAGTGGCGCCCGTTCCGCAGTCCACGAGTTGCAACACGGGATTATTTCGGCGGCGCCTTGGACCGCCGCCCGGACTTGCATCACGCCATATCGCAACGACTCATAATCCATTGTGACACGCGGGCGGTGGCTGCCAAATACGGCGTGCGGTGTCGTTGCGCTACTCGATCTCCTTACCGCTCGCGGCAAATGTCATCCGCCGTGACGCTGCGCCGGCCTATCGATGCATTCGATTTTAAAACTAAAACAATTTTGCAACCGATGCTCACATTAGCGTTTTCGCAAGCGGCCCAGCGCCCGGTTTCAAAACGTACGCCTTGCGTTATCGCGGCTCCGATAAAGCGAACCGCGCGCTTGTGCGGTTTTGAGACCTAAATTCTGGAGCTGATATGTATTTAGTAAATATACAAAGTTGACGGAAAATGTCGAACGATTTTGATACGTAGGTACGTACCAACTATGCGCGAACGGCAGATTGTGACCGACCGGAAATTTCACAAGACTGACACCGCTTGACATTCGAGAGAATCGGGCGGACCGTAACTTAGTAGTTTGGATAAATTCGAGCGTCGGTTCTTTTATCGATCAAATTTCATGGAGCGACCAGGTCATTATTGAGCAATGTGAGCGGCCGTATAATTGAGTGTAGTCGGGATGGTTTCCCAACGTATCCCGGCATCTCCGTTGCGGTGTGGCAACTCGCTTGCGACACACATGTCCCTACAATACGGGTTACGAAAACCCAGTAGCGGTGGCCGTGACGTCGCGGTCTGGAGTCGGGACGAGTGAAGACAACAAATTATGCATCGGTAACAGCTATTAGATCCGACATTTCGCAACATCGCCGGACGCGACACATCGAGACGGTTTTGTGTTTCGTCGCGCACAAAGCGTCGACTACCTCTTGCGCAAGCATTCGTCATAGCGATATAAAGTCGAGCAGGAAGTGCATGCATGTGTGCTTCATCTGTGCCGCGACTGCCATTGTTTGTTACGAAACTGTCAGGGTTGAGTTAAGCAATGGCGGCAGTTGCGAAACGCGCCGGCGCATCCCGCTAATTGTGGGCGATCTCCCACACGCCGCACACGATCTACGCTTCGTATATTAACATATCAATAAAACTACATTCATGCACCGATCCGTCTCACGTCCACGTGAACGCCGTATCTATTAACGACCTCACGACGGCATTAGGCCGAGATTTATTGCACGATAGTCATAATACTCAACTTGACCAAGAAACTTATTCGTGCGCCGACCAATCGGAGAAGAGAGGTGTAACTATCGAAAATTTGTTAGTTAACGTCGTTGCGAAGTAGACGTGAGTCAGTTTGGTAACGCAAATGTTAAATTGCAGTACGTCACGACCGTAATAAGAATGGAGCGAAATAGTTAACAAATTCGCTTTGATGATTTGTCATCGAGGCGGTAACGGATCGGCGGAGCGAGCCGCGGCCGCCGTCCTTTCGCGGTCCCGCGTCCGAGAGACCGAGAATCCTTCGAGGCCACCGCTCGGAACACGCTCGGAAATCCGGCCAACCTTCCGACCGCGTTACAACACCGTATAACTTATTTACGCGTTGCGAAATACGAATCGATTGCAACTGCAGACATCGCACTGTAGCCTTGCCGGTGTAAGGGATTTAATTAGGATCAGTTGCGCAGTCGAGACCTAAAACGGATACGAGGACTCCCGCTCCGCTCACTGATGGATTACAAAAAAGGTCCGGAGTGCGGTTGCTAGTGACGTCACCGCTCGTTTCGACGAACGGTTCCCACAGTACATCTCTAATTCTCTACCCAGCACGTGCTGCGCCACGCTCGACCTACGATGCTCACTGGCGCAATAGCTTACCAACAATAAGTGCGCCAGATCACAACGCACCACGACACATGTTGCAAATTTAACCCGTATTACAATGCTGAACGAGAACTTAAATACCAGCCTACTATGCAACATGATTCGATTTGAAACTTTGATAGTGACAACGATCATGCGTACCGTTTCGCGTGATAGCGAGGGTTGCGCCATCGGTAACGAGAGTAACCTTTAACGGGAGCCAGCCGCTCCATATTGTCACGATCGGCTCGTAAATATGTTAATAATAAATCACTATCTCCTTATCTTGCGTCTCAAATTATCTGTGCGTCAGCGTTGCGTTGATGTTGCGTTACGGAGTGAGGAGCCACGTCAGCCGGCGCACACTATTTGTCAAACGGCTGAGACCGCAACTTGCGGGTTTTGTAACTGCGCTTTGAACAAACAAGATATTTATTACTCCCAGCTTTTAGCTTACGAACGCGTAATCGTATCTTGCGCTCCTCGCAATCGATGTTCCCCGTCAAATATAGACTTAATGGATTTTAAAATAAAACGCAAGAATAGAACCCAGCCCTCTTTTCGAATTCATTTAAGTCGACGTTCCCCCTAGGTAGTATTATTAAACGGGCTTAAAATATCCTATACATTAGTGCACGTCGATTTTACTAACTCGAACCGCCTACCACACACCTGCCTCGCCTTAACCTCTATTTTGCTCAGCGCCTTTTATAACTTTAATTAAAAGTGCACTGCGGCGACTGTACATTGAATGCGGTACGTGCAGGCGACTCGGTATGGAGCAGTCAGCCACACATGTCGAAAGCAAATACTATGGTGTGTCGGTTCAACTGGATAAATACGGCGAAGGTTCAACAACCATTCCCTCGGATCAGAGTTTTCTTGATCGCCCCCCATCCGATCGTGTTGAATCACATATCGCCGTACCGTTTCGAAGTGTGCATTTAATGCATTTCGAAATGATGCGGCGGCTGTGAAATACGAGGTCGCGGTGCGCCCAAAGCCCGTGATGTGATGAAACAAAACCCATTGCGTCATCGAACAGCTTTATGGTTCGCTGTGTAATTATTTACATGACATTATTGTTGCATATGCGGCGAAACGCGAGCCGGACCGACTATCGTTTTGTAACTAGCTCCCTTTAATGTGTGATGCTTTACTAATTAGCAGTGCGCGAATCGTTAATGGCGCCCGACAAAGCTTTGTGCACAAAGGGATCCATCACGCTCGACCGGCGATCGCGATGTGCACATATTTTAATATGAACACGACGCCCGCGATTCATACGGGTCGCCGGTCATAGCGCGTCAAATACATCTGACTCGACAATGTGTCGAGGAAATCGTTTATCTGATAAATTGCTTTTATCGAATTTGATGTAAACTTATTTGTTGTCTCAGTTGCCGCACAGACCGGTCAAAGCTAATACACGATAACTAGTCAAGTTATTCCTGAATACACGCATGTGTCTAAGTGGTTTGATAATAAAGATGTTTGAGGGTCGATACTGCCAAGAACTTTATTATCGAGAAGCTTTTCAAATGTTTTTATCGTTCCTACAAATGCATGGAGTTTGATGCAAATTTTCTTAAAAATTACTATCTACCAAATATATTTTCCATGTCTAATAAATTATGATATTTGTTTGTCACAAAACTTAATCCTACTTTTCCTTGTTTCAGGACGACGTTAAAACTTGAGTCACTAGAAGACGCGGTGGTTCTCGACGACCCCGAGGAGGATTTACTTCAAGACAAGCGGGGGTGTCCTGCGTACGTGTCGCCCGAGATCCTGCGGGCCCATCGGACGTACTCCGGCAGGGCGGCGGACATGTGGTCGCTCGGCGTCATCCTATACACCATGCTCGTTGGAAGGTGCGTTTCTATCTTTGCATTATTTGAAGTAAGGTTACAGAAGTAAATAGTAGTGGTGGTGGTTAGACACACGAGTTGTTTTAACTTACACCATAGGGAAGCAACGCTTATAATGCGTTGTTGGAATAATTGCGTTAAGAAATTCCTCCTTATAAAAGTAATAATGGGTTAAATTCCGTTAAACTTACCCTCACATAATTTATCTACCCTACGCAAGTTGTAATGAAAATTAGGTTAAGCGCAATTAAATGTGCATAAATTTTATGGAAGTCAGTGGGTTGAGTGGGCGTCTTCACCTGCTAGCGTGGGACTTACCGTTTTTAGAGATCGCAGGGGTCGCGGCGACCGTTGGCGACGGGGATGATCACCTGTCGGCCGTTACGCGCCAACGGCTAACAATTATATCACCCACATACACGTCGAATGAAATCTTCGCGCACCTGCCACAGTCATGCGGCGAAGACGTTGCCCGAAACGCCCGCGCCCGCACCTGCCGTTCGCGATCCTTTGTTTTCTTTTTTCGGCCCCTGCACCCGTAATTTAAATTCGAAACTCGGGATTTCGCCGCAATCGCCGCCTTCACCTGTCGCCGGAAGGGTTCCGCCGTATTTACCTGGCTTTTTGTTTCGGCGCATCTGCCCTCGAATGACAATCGGATCGCCGATCATTAGTGCGGGCTGAGCTCGGAAAAAACTGGCCAATCTCAGGAGGATCGACCTAACGTTGATTTTAACGAGCCTGCTTATCTCTTAAAAGTCTAAGGGGAGCTTTTTTTCACTGACATTTTTGTACATATCTCGTTTTTGGATACGAAATTAATACGACACGCTAGTATCACTTATACTTAATTATATTTTATCGATATGTCAGGTGCGTCTTTGCGCTTCGGTCCTAGATCTATTAATTCTATTGAGTAATTATCATTAATACTAGTCGGAGGCTTTTAGAACTATTTAAATGTTTCGATAACAGGATGACCATTAAGCATTTAAGTATCGTAATGAGTGGCCTAACGAAATAAATGAGGTTTCAAGGGCTGATTAGGAAAATGTAGATCGTGCGCCGTTTGACATTAGAGCAACTACTGACGTTTTCCATTAAGTTCAATTAACTAAACGCATGTTCCATTGTTACAGGTATCCCTTCAACGACTCAGAGCACGCGTCGCTGTTCGCGAAGATATCGCGCGGCTACTTCGTAGTGCCGGAGTGTTTGTCGTCGCGCGGCAAGTGCCTGATCCGCTCGCTGCTGCGGCGGGAGGCGAGCGAGCGCCTGCCCGCGCGGGACGTGCCGCGGCACCCGTGGCTCGCGCGCGACCCGCGCAACGAGCTGCCGCCGCGCGCCGCCGCCGCTCATGACCGCCTGGTACCCGACGCGGACATGGAGCTCGATTGCGTTTAACCTCCTCCCGCCTATGAACGCCTGGTACTTGGGTTGCCGAACTATTGCCGATTATTATAGCATTTTTTCGAAATAAGCCTAGAAAAATTAACTACACTCCAAAAATATAATTCTACTATAAAAGATAAATTTCGAGAGGTATTTATTTAATCTTTTTTTCTTCAAAATTAAAAAGTCAAATGTCAGTAATGCTAATGTTGACCTGCAAACTGGCACGCTACTGGTTTATTACAATTACTTTAATTTATTAAATATGGTTGGCAACCCTACCTGGTACGGACCTCGCTTGTGTCTAGCAGTCGTCCGCTGCCTGGTACCTCCATGGTATGGACCTCGCCTGTGTCTAGTTCGCACTTGACTGCCTACCCATGCGCGGTATGGACCTCGCTTGTATTTGGTTGACGCGTGACACGGATTAAGGCCTTGTTGTTTGTTCTCGATGTAAATACTCAGTTAACACCCACGAGCTTGGAACTTGACGCTAATGTAAAGCTCGACCTGTTTACCCGTTGACTTCTATGATCGCCTGGTACCCATGTGATATAGCAACTGTGTTTAACAATGTAATTCTGGCAACGGTCCATTAATGCCATCAAGCAAGACTTACAACACAATACAGATCACATCCTAATTGATGAAAAATATAATTTAAAGTCAGTTGTAATCTTTCTATACCTACATGTACTTAATTTGTTTACATGTGTGTACCGGGCCTAAGTCACGCGTACACAACTTGAAGACTATATATAAAAAGGAAAATGCAGTGTGATATTTATTCAACCATTTCTGATTCAGTAATGCACAATGAATTCTCAGTTATGTAAACAGTTATGTACTTCTTTGTAAAATGAAAATATTGTAAACTTTATTATGAATTTCATATTGAGCATAATTTCCGTTGAGTTGTGTAAGTGAATTATGGCGTCATGACTACCATCCAAGTCCATCCAGCAGGCTATATTAAACTATGATGTGATAAGATAACTTATTATTATTCCTCCAATAGGTAATAAGTATTTATCTTGTCACATCTTGTATAATAAACTCACAAATATATAAGAACATCATGTGACACATGAGAAGACAAATAACTACACTTCTAATAAGTTTTTTTACTATATGGGAGGCATTTATTTCTCCACTGAGCATAGAATTGTCTTGTCACGTGAGCACGGCCTAGGCCTCTCAAGCATCCGTAGTGCCGGGACACGTGTCCTGCGTCAGCTGTTGCACTGGTAGTGTCCGGAGCCAAATAAAAGTCTCAGTCGAGATTTTATTTTAGTGTTTATAGAAAAGGACGGCGGGGGCGGCTGGTCCGCACCCCACCGGCCTACTAATTTATAAAGTGGGCGTCCCGTACGAACTATAGGAGCTGCGTGACTGTTACGTTACTATAATGGAATTTTATTGTTTCACTCGGCTCCTATATTGGTATCCGGGCGCCCACGAGCTGTGGTATAGTCGTATAAAAATCGTAATGACAGAATAAGTGAGACTGATATCGCGTTCTTGTGATCTACCCATGGGAAGATAGACCATCTTTGTTGTGAAAGGACAGCTATGGGCTTTCAGTATTTCCGTTTCGAACGTCGTGCGATCCGTGGATCGAGTTATTTATGAAGCATTCTGTTAACTATTACGTAATTCCTGTTAAGCCTAATGTAATCATATCAATTTCACATCAATATAGATGGGTATATTGCATTGAAGTTGCTGTTGTATTGTTAGGTGGTATGCGTAGGTACGAGTATGTATATTTTGTATTTATATAAAATTAAAGTATATCGTGTAATTGTGATCTCCACCGATGTTATTTAGCGATTACTTGATTGCCATTATGTTGTTACGCAGAGGCGAAAGTACTTTTGTTGCACAACGGTCAGTTGCTTCCATCATAGAGTTATTTTGATTATATTATTTGTATTTGGTTATATAAAATCGTGATTAATCGGCAAATATGCGAGCGAAATTTTTATATTTGTTATTAATGTATATATTTCAATCGGAATTTGTTAAATATATTCGCATCACCATGTACCGAATAAGATCGTAGAATTTGGTTTGTGCCATTTATTTAATTTAAAACTAATTTATTCGTTGTTGTAATCTGTGGTGTGATGGCGGCACTCTTCTTCCTATTGCTAAATTATTGTCCCGTTTGGTACTTGGTGTTGAGTTTTTATATTGATTGTAAATTTGAGATCAACTTTTGTTTAGTTTTTTAATAAATTGTTCCAAAAAAGAAAATCAGCAATGTTACCATTTCAAAATTTTGTTGTTATTTTTGTAACAATACTTGTTTGTTTTTTTTTTCATTTATTCACGCCTTCGGCCTTGGGATTCCTGTAAAATCTTTCATTTATTGAAAGTGTTAGCATTGAAGTAGTCAAGTCTTTCAGTTTTGAAAGCGTGTTGTACAATAGTAGCGTACTGTAAAATATAACTATTACTACTTTAATTTATACAAACTGTAAATAGAACTAAGATATTATAAGTTTATCAAAAAAGGAAGAATGATAGAGGGAATAAATAATTTAGAAAAATATACCTTACTTTTATTTAATTACTCTTTATCCTTAAACCATTTTTAGACTTGCTTACTTTCAAATCTGGATCGATGGGTATATATAAACCCATCGATGCAGATTTGCATATAAATGCACCTTACACACACAACAATATAGTGTTAAAAAACATACAACATACTTAGTGTTAAAAATACTCACGTTACTTTCTTTTTCAATTCTCTACATTATTAAAACACTAAAAATGAATGAATGAAACATGCAAAAGATAACAAAAACCTCCGTTATTAGCCCAACCGCTTGAGGAAAAAGTGCTTAAAACTCAGTTACTAAGATGAATTGCAAGTTTGGTACTTACTTTGAAACATTATCATACTTAACAAGAGGGACTTGTTACAATATTCGAATATTGTAAACGAATATAGCCAGTATCTGATAGGAGAAAGACTTAGTTTTGTATGTACACTTAATTATTAATACGAAAATAAACTACGCTATTAGTCTTATCAATTACATTTGAATCTATCTAAGACTTATGAACAGTCTTCAGAAAGTACCTACATAAAACTAAGTTATAATTATAACGCGGGTTGATAAAAAAATATAATTAGGGCCTACCCGAGTTAACGTTTCTTTTTATATCCTCTCTGGTTTATGACAAGCCTAGTACTTAAAGTTAATTGAGAATCAAAATAATCTTCAGTGCAACAATTAGAAGCTATAAATATATTTCTTTGACGTAACGTTTCTTTTTAAATACCCTCTGGCTTATGATAGCCTAGTACTTCAATAAGTTAATTGAGAATGTTAGTTATTAGTTAATCTTAAGCGCAACCAATAGATATTCTCAAAGAAGTCCTAAGTATTTATAAATTAAAACAATAATATGATGCAGTGAAACTTCTTTTTATACATTACTGTATATAATCCTAATATAAACAGAATCATATACATACATATTTCGTTAGGGATAATAAATTAAAATATACCAATTCATTTGTATGAAAAATTTATTTCATGATTTAACTAACAATCTATTATTACTATTATATTATTTATACTTCAAAAATGAATTATAAATATATAACTTGAACATAATAAGTCATCCTTGATTTCATTTTCTTCACCTTGTCCCTTAGTTCAGATTTATAAACATTATAACATAGTTGCAATTGACGTAAGAGGTGATATTAAGATGCTGGGGATCATAAAACATAGGTCACACACAGCTAAAGAAAACACTAGCTAAGTTGTTTTTACATATTATATTTTATTAAATAATGTAACTGCTATAATGTACACTATGCACTGCCGTAGATATATTATCTATTTACTCTTTTTATAGAAAATGACAAAATCAGATGTAAAATTATTTTAACATTTGATTAAGAGGAATCTGAATTGGAAGTTATATTCGAACCGTTGCTGTGTTTAATAAATTAAACAATCTTTTTACAAAACATACTCGATCTTTAATTATGTTACGATTAACATTTCAACAACAATATATCAATGTCACATTGTAAACTACACGTTTTATTTATAAACAGCACATGATTTTAGTAAAACGTCGGCATAATCTTATATAGTGCACATATCACAAACGAACGCTTCCTAGCGGTTGTGGGCTGGAATATTGCTACAATTCATGCCAAACTTTATGACTATTTCGGTCTATTCTGTAACCATTGTTTCACTTCAGCCAGGTACTTTTTCCTTAACATTTATTATTATTACCACTTGTAAAGTAGTCATTGTTATCTATGGATATTTATGTTACCTATAAATCCACTTCAAACTCAATTTGTGTTTCACTTCATGTTTATTATAAGTACAATGAAGTCTCAATTGGATTGTCTAGTCTAGCCACGATAATCCGACAACGAGCTACCAGCGTATAATAAAATTCCAAGATTAGAGCGAAAGGCATAGATTAGTAAAGATTACTCACCCCTAACAAGAAAAAGTTTTGACAATTGAAATTGTCACTGTCATCTATTTTTGTGTTTGAAAAATATTTAAAAAATGTAGTTTTTAGGTCATTTACGATTGAAACGATATTTCGCCGCACTTTTTCTTCGATTTCGCGTCTTAACTGCGCATATCGGCATCGTTCCGCGTAAATTACACCATGACAGCCATTAAATGGCTGACATGTTTGTAAGCCGTTTAAGCTATTTAATGGTTTCCTTCAATTACTAGGCAGTGAGATATCTATACTTATCTATTCCTGCGTATAATAAAATCCCAAGATTAGAGCGAAAGGTCACAGAGTTTGGCAAGGTCTACATTGTGTAGTTAGTAGAGGCGCTCCGCCTTGCTGGGCCCGTGCGCCGCGGCGTACTCGGCCATGCGGCGCTCCAGCTCGGGCCGGAAGTGGCGGATGAGGCCCTGCACCGGCCACGCTGCTCCATCACCCAGAGCGCAGATCGTGTGACCTGGGGAAAATAATTTTTCACCATTTGATACGATAATCACCATACCTGCCAACTGTAGCCATGCATCTATCTAAATAAAAAATTGAAATATTTCTTTGGATTCAGTGTTATGTACATGCTTCTATCGCCCATCGACCAATCTATTTAATGTTTGCATAGCAATGACAATGTCTGGTTTTATATAAATAAAATATAAAAAATCGGCTTGTGCAAAATAAAACATTGCATAGATTGAATATTAATAACAAGCGTAAGTTTATTGCAACCACAAAATAATGAACATAGGTATGCAGCTCTAGAATGGTTTTTTAAATTATATAACTATATAAAAGCCTTATTTAATTGACACCTCTCATTTTTTATATATAATATAGGGATAGCAGACGAGCATGCATTCCACCTGATGGTAAGTGGTTACTACCGCCCATGGACATATGTAATCAACTACGGATAAGATTAGTTACCTTCCCGAGGTCGATCGGTATCCTCGGAAGTCCGAAAAGACTCTTACCACGCCCTTCCAACCATAACACATCAGCACTTGACAGTACTGTTTACAGGCAGAATACGAGTAGGTACGGCGGTGTTACCGCCGGAGTTGAAACACAAAGGGTTCTACCACTTTTAAATATGTAAGATAACTAAAGTAAATAACCTTCAATTTGTTTTGAAATCTCCCACAGCATGTCTATTTCCTTTGGCGATGCATTGCCGTCTACGAATCTGTAAATAATAAAATAAAAAAGTTTTATTTCACAAACAATGTATTCAACTTTGGAAACTACTGAGCAACTATAAATGAAACTAAATTCAACACTGAATACCTATATTATTAAACTACCTACATTATGTTAAAGATTCATTCATTTTAATAATAAATTAATTTACTCAAACTATTCATAAAACAAATCAACCCCAAATAATCCAAACATATGAGTTCATACAATTATTATAAGACAGAAATAGGTATGATTTGTTATGATAACTTATGAACCACAAATAATTTTACTCAGTTTATTAAAAGTGACGGGATGTCATAGAAATTATCGTGATACCACTACTCTTTCTTAACAAATATAGATTGATCTGATATTGTATCGTAACTTTACGGGTATAATGAGGGTAAAAGTAGAATGCCGACACTTCTGTGAGATACTTTGGATAGAATGTTACTCTGCCCAAATGAACAGTGATATAAAGTTAATAGAATAGTTATATCACCGTCAATAGTGAATAAGAAAATAAAGTCCGCGCCAAACTTCTAGTTCGCTCTGAATATAGAAACAAGTCGAGTCGCAACCGCAAATTGTAGATATTAGCGGGGCGAAGACAGCGCGGGACCCCCCGGCTGCGGCCGGTACATAGCTGCGTTAGTGTGCCCTTACTGTTGCTACGGAGTATATGCTTGTAGGTGTGTTCGACCGCATTGACTCTCTCGAATACACCTGCGCGCAAGAACTTCAGAGTGGACTAGAAATTTGGCGCGGACTATACCAGTATTTTAATGGCCGTGCTAACCGCTTTTGCAATGTAATATACAGTCCACGCAAAAGTGCTAGTCCGATCTGAATATAGAAATGAGTCGCGTGGCCATAGCAAATTGTATGACTACACCAGCTCGCAACAACTTTAGAGCTGACTAGAAATTTGGCGCGGATTATAACAATATACCTGTAAATAATCTTATTCATCCAGCTGACACCCTCGCGGCAGGGGGTGCACTGTCCGCAGGACTCGTGCTTGTAGAACATGATGAGGCGCGCGATGGCCTTCACGATGTCGGTGGAGCGGTCCATCACGATGATGGCGGCGGTGCCCAGGGACGTCTGCGCTGCCACCAGGCCGTCGAAGTCCATCAGCACCGTCTCGCAAACGCTGCGAGGTTTGAATATTCGTGTTAGTAGAGGATTCCAGTATAGGGATATCAAACTATAAATTTTGGAATGTTTATCACTACATTGTTAAATCACATTTAGTTATTGAAATCTATAAATAAAAGAAAAGCAATTCAAAAAATTTTATAAATAAATAAATTTTTTCTCTAGTAGAAAGAACTCTGTTCATCTTTTGTAACCATCTCCCATAGATTAGTAAAGATACTTCGCCGCCTTGAAATTGAATGAAGCCACAAACGGCTTATTAGTAAGTTCTTTTTTTTTATATCTTGACAAATAAAAACATTTTTACAAAATTTACGAATAAATAACTAATACTGCGTAATTTACATAATAAATAAATAATTATTTCAAATATTTTAGGGACATTTCAGCACGGAGACGTGGCAAAACTTTTTTCGCAACTACATATTTCAATTCTTAAAACTGGGTACATTTTCTTGTTAGGAGTGAGTAATCTTTACTAATCTAAGCCATCTCCATTAAACACTGCCACGCAACCTTAACAACACTTACTCCTTAGGAATAAGCGGTGTGGATGATCCACCGGGGATAATAGCGAGCAGGTTATCCCAGCCGCCAGTAACACCGCCAGCGTGGCGTTCAATCAGCTCCTTCAGGGGTATGCTCATTTCCTCCTCCACAGTGCAGGGCGTGTTCACGTGGCCGGAGATGTTGAACAGCTTCGTGCCGGAGTTACGCGGGCGCCCGAACGAAGCGAACCACTTGCCGCCGCGACGGCAGATTGTCTGCAACGTGATTGCAATATTACTTATTGTTAGGATTTCGTAAAGAAGAATAATAATGAAAATTTACAATATTCATACTAACAAATAGATTTCAGGTTCATCCTAATATAGATCCATTTAAAAGAAGAAAGGCAGTGGTAAGCCTAACGTGTGTTATAATAATCAAAAATCAAACATAATCTTCTTTCGTATTATATTAGAGCAAAAGTGGAAAAATAATTATTTCAGTACAGGCAGTCCTCGTACTTACGTAAATCGAAATAATTGACGTATGTTTGAGGAATAGTGTCAAGACATTGTTCGACGTAACTTGGAAAGACGTAAATCGAAGCGACGTAAGTCGAGGACTGCCTGTATGTAATAATTCAAGTATTTCACATTCTTCTTAAAAAAATGTGATAATGTGACAACTTCAGGTAGGTACAAATTGACAAATTTTCATCTTTGGCAAGCAAAAGAATAGCTCAACAAAAATAGATCAATCATTAATAATAAAGAACGTAAATAAACATACAGGCGCAACAGCAATCGTCTCAACATTGTTAACAGTGGTCGGACAGCCAAACAGACCGACATCAGCGGGGAAGGGGGGCTTCAGGCGCGGCTTGCCCTGCTTGCCCTCAATGGACTCTATGAGCGCGGTCTCCTCGCCACAGATATACGCTCCTGCGCCGCGGTGAACAAACACGTCGAAGTCGTACCCTGAACCGCAGGCGTTCTTGCCGATCAGACCTGCTTGGTATGCCTGCAAGATTAAAAATAAATGATAGTAGAATTTGTGGATGGATGGGAACAACAACTTAAAATGGATTCTTTTGTTTTAACATAGATTAGTAGAGATTGCTCACTCCTAAAAAAAAAGTAAGCAGTTTTGACAATTGAAATTGTCACTGTCATCTATTTTCGTGTTTATAAATATATAAAAAAAATTTAATTTTTAGATCGTTTACGAATGAAACGATATTTCTCCGCACTTTTACTTCGATTTCGTATTTTTGCACCACTTAACTACGCATGTCGGCATTGTTCCGCGTAAATTACACCATGACAGCCATCAAATGGCTGACAGAATTGTCAGCCGTTTAAGCTATTTAATGGGTTCCTTCAATTATAAGGAGGTGAGATACCTATACTTATCTATGTCTGCAAGTTAAAGGTTTGAAATAAAAGGTAGAATAATTTATGGATGGACAGGAGCACCAACAACTTAAAACGGCTTCTTTCGTTTTAAGCAAAAAGTGATAACTAGAATAATTTATGATTCAATGAGCATCACCGTAAATTTTATTTCATTACAGCGCTATAAGCTACTATATGTGGTCTGGTTTATAGTGGATTTATATAGTAGAGAGTTTCATCTTATTTGATACTAAATTAAATAACAACCTATAACTGTTCTACCATTGGGCCCTTAGGCACAGGCTTTCAGAATATTTGGTAATGAATACCTGTTTCTATTTCAATTACATTAAACACTGTAATTGCTGACAAGATTCTTCATACACCATCAAAGTAGGACACCAGGCTCGACCTGATAGTACTGATTCAAAAAATAGAGTTTACTTAGTCAACTCATATATTAGGACTGCAATCCATCTAAGTTTTGTAGGATTTGTCTTAGTTCAAAATGTATTTGAAGGAATTCTATAGCAGATTTTATAAAGCATAAGTTTATAACTCCTTTGAATTACATAATAAGCAGTGAATTAAAATAAAATGAACACAATGGAACAAAAAATTCTCAAGTTTTTGCTACGCATCAACAAATAATGCTTACCTTAGTCAAAACCAACATTAATTACATATCACAAATATATACATTAAATAACACCTCTCACCTCAGCAATAGCAACCTGAAGATTGCTGGCCTCATTGTAAAACTCTCCTCTGATGTAGATATAGGCAGCTTGGGCACCCATCGCCTTGCCGGCTATCAGGCACCCCTCAACCAGCTTGTGGGGGTCATGTCGCATGATCTCCCGATCCTTGCAGGTACCAGGTTCACCCTCGTCAGCGTTCACAACTAGGTACTTGGGGCGGCCGTCGGATGGCTTGTTCATGAATGACCACTTCATGCCTGTGGGGAAACCGGCACCCCCTCGCCCACGGAGACCGGATGTCTTCAGTTCATCTGCACATTGATATGTAAATATGATAAGTGATAAACAAATAAATTGAAACAACTTTTTATGATCATAACATTTTTTAGAGTATAATAGACTTGATAAATATATGTAGGTATTTTAGAAGTGTGTGTACATGCTAAAAATATTTAAATCATGTACTGTACTTTAATAAAAGCCATATTATTAACATTAAACTTAACAACAACTAAAACAAAATAAAAATATTATGAAAAAGAAATTTATTAAAACAGTTAGATTTTGAGTATTTCATTTATATTGATTTTGTTATATATAACAATTCTATTTTTAAAATCTTAATGTATTTAGTCAATACCTGGACTTCACACCGATATAAATAATACATTCTACTATGCAAGAGAAACATTTCACAACATGATGCAAATTATACTTTGATAACACAGAAGATAATTCATAATGGTTGTGATGAAAATCATCCTATACACCAAACTTGCCACTTACAAGGACATTACGGATCTAAATTGAATTAAATATTTCACAACAACAATGCACTCGAATTTCTTATTTCTGCTACAAATACTACTAATAAGGAGTATGTAAAAGAAAATATAACAGATATATAACTTACTGACAATCCAATCGGTCCCTTTCAGCATAATTTCCTTCGTTTTGTACCAGTCGCCTCGCCTCAAGGCTCCCTTCAGCCTCCAGTCGTGCCGCCCGTACAGGTTCGTGAACACACGGTCCTGGTCCGCCAGCGGCCCGAACTTGGTCTTCGTGCTCTGCGTCTGCTGGAACCGCACCGACCCATTGTTGATGATGGACAACGGCCCGATGATACCTGGCGACGTCAAAATTATGTAAGATAATTATGAACACTGCGCATTATCCACTTTGTAAATAAAATTATCATAATTTTGAATCCACAGCATAAACAACACACAAGAGAGTCCGAGCACACTTCTTTTATAGCTATAAACCTATAAATGAATTACCCAAGTTTGATTTCACCCCTTGAACAACCCTCACCAACGCACCAGCCATTTTTCTAATTGTCAATGTCAAAATTGTCAATTACTAAGTCTGAGACAGGCCAACAGAATGAACAATGCTGCCATCTAAAAGATAATAGAATACATATACACAATATTTCACAGATAAATAACTAATATTACATAAATTTTATAACATAATATATAACATCATCACATGGCATCATCATTTATAACATCATTACAAGACGTGTTCCTTATTATAAGTATGAGTTTTCATTCGAACACACAATCAATTGAATCGCGCCGATACAGTCGTACGCATTACAATTTTTTATTATAATAACAATCACAGTTACAAAAATAAATGCACTCTTATATCGCAGAAAGAGTTTATATCAAAGAGTATAGTAACTTATATAGGTTTATATCGCAGAGAGCTCACCAGAAAGCCATTCGTGGTAACCTCGAGGTACAGGTCCAGATTGATAAGGTATATGCGGCTTTCTGGTGCTTACGTATGAGCTTCCAATATGTTCCTAATGTTTATCATTTGCAACTACACACCCTTGGATTAAAAGTTTAGTTTATTTCGCAACGATCTACTACTGCTTACAAACTTGCACAAACCAATTAAAACGCTCTATCCACATATGTGGCAGTTTGGCAACGTGCTGACGCGGTATTATTAGACTATCACTAACAATAATTAATTGTTTTCACAGTCACCTTGTGTTTTTTAATAAAATATCAGTTTAAAGCTTACAGAATTTTATTGTTAAAGAGAAATTAAATTTTAATTACGAAACTCAAAAAAGAATGAACCAGAGTTTGTCCCCAAAATCCATTTGTAAAAAAAAATTCGGTGAGTTACTGACAGTTTGGAGTAGTTCGGACTGACTTTCCGGATTTGACATTTTGACATATTTGACGGTCACAATTTATAAGACGAAATTCAAAAATAAACTTTGTTTTAATATAAAGTAATTAAACTGTGGAGATAAATACCTTTTAAACATTACTCTTACATACATATTTTTCACTAATACTATTCATAATAGGTGTACGGTATCTATACATTGCATGTGTCCTTAATTTATTAGATCTGTTCAAGATTTTTGTGCTAGTGTTATCTTTTAACCTTTGATTTCTGCAATAAACTGAGAAATGGCACCGGTAATACCAGCAGTGAGTCGGCTATCGAGCAGAATAATTAGGATTCTTGGTTGTAATCCTGGCCCTATGACTTTGCAAGGAACTAACACATATTTAATAGGAACGGGTAAAAAGTAAGTACCAAGTATTTGAAAACGACAAACAATCATTAATTACTCGCATAATTACAATGTGTGTAGCCATAAAGAATAGCAATAAAGAAATATAATGTCTTTTAATTTGGTTTTAATGGCTTTGTCTGCGATATTTTATACAAATATAGATTTGACTATATGCATTGCTGTGTATTTATGATGTGTTTTAGTTACAATCTCATTTCTCTCTCTCTTTCTGAGGATGCTGATAGAAGCAGTTTCGGGATGCATTCCTGTATTTTTTTACATCAATTCTTATAGGACCTATTCATATGCTGTTGTCAGCAACATTCGCAGCCAATAATAGATACTACAACCATATCTCGGATCCCAGAATCCCTTTCTAGGGAAGAGTGATATCTTATATTGAATATTAAACAGTTTCCAAGCTCTTCCTTGCTCTGTGGTTAGACTGAGGAGTGTTATCTTTAGGAGTTATTTATCTCTCAAGTGTAAAAAAACTTATGGTACTGCTTTTCAAAGATTCTGAAGATACCATAATATTTAATATACATAGGCTACCATAAGATAGAACTTTTATCTGTTGTTCCAGACGAATTCTCCTAGATGCGGGTGACAAAGATGTAAAGGACTATCAAAAGCACTTGTCCGAAGTTGTGCAGTCGGAACAAGTAGATATAGAGCATATTGTGGTCACACATTGGCATCATGACCACATTGGTGGAGTAGAGGACTTATTTGGCACTATTGCAAGTAAGATTTCTCACTAATATCTACAATTATATAAATAAAACTAGTCAGTATGAATTCCTAATGCTATTTTCTCAGCTTATATGCCAACATTTTCATAGATAACTATTAAATATTTTCCTAACTAAGATAATCTTAAAAATGGTTAAACCATTTTTGAAAACTCTTTTGAATGTGAAGATTTAAGAGATAGTCATGAGCTACTTTTTAAGTTTTAGTTACATGATTATTAATATTTAGTAATGTGTAAATTTATTCTATTTAACTTAATAATATAATAATTTATAGAACAACCAAAAGTGTGGAAACATAAACGGTCAGCTGATGATACACAAGATGATTCACCACCGTTCCCCCTTAACTGGTTGTCAGACGGCCAAGAGATCAAAGTGGAGGGTGCTACTGTTAAAATCCATCACACTCCTGGCCACACAACCGACCATGTGGTATTAACATTACTAGAAGAGAACATACTATTTAGTGGTGACTGTATCCTAGGAGAGGGTACTGCGGTGTTCGAAGACCTTTATACATACATGAACAGTCTTCAAAAGATATTGGATATGAAACCAGGTGTCATTTATCCAGGGCATGGTAATGTAGTTGAGGTAAGATTCCAAATTTCATTTTTATTGTTATTTTTCACACTTGTAATATAATAGTTTAATGCCATGATTACAATTACAAAGACACATAATCTCAGAACTGTCATCTAAATTCAGCATTTTGATGTTTAACTGGTTAATCAAATGAGGATCCAAATATGATGACCACTCTGCATCACAGTTTATAACTGCTATTAACTTTTGCAGTAATATAAGATTTCATTTTAACCACAGATTGTAAGATTGTCATTATTTTCAGAATCCCAATCAGAAGATAGCATTCTACATAGCCCACAGAAATCAAAGAGAGGAACAGATACTTGAGGCACTTAAAAGCAATCCAGAGAAGGAACTCTCAGAAATGGACTTAGTCAAGATTATTTACACAGACACACCAGAACATTTGTGGCCAGCTGCTGCATACAATGTTAACCATCATTTGACTAAACTCACCAAGGAGAGTAAAGTAAAATGTGTTGCAGTTGACGGCGAGAACAGATGGCAGTATCTTTCCTCTTCAAAAAGTAATTTGTAAAAGAAAACAGAGTATTTGTGGTTATAATGTAGTTATATGACATTCAATAAGGTTGTATATTTCAGGCAGGGTGTAAATATTAGTTCTTTTTATAAGGAATGTTGGGAAGTTAAAATTTTATGCAAATATATTTTGAAGGTCAATGCACTTATCTTTTGATTTTTTACAATCTTGGATTACTTAGAGAATTATGAAATGTCATGTGTTGAAAGCGGTTTTGGCTTGTAATAGAGTGACTTTACGACTTTCCTTCTTTAGGACACAGTAGTCAACCTTCCCTCAAATGTGGTAGCTCAAGCTCCCATACTTGTTTTATGTAGTTCTGTCTAAATGGTTAAATATAAAGGCTGTTCAGCCATAATTAAATTGTGATATTTTAATGGGAAAATGTTTGATAGAGAACTACATCAGATATACTGTTTTGTTTATACTACAGAAAGTTTTCAGTTGAAGTCCGAGTTTAAGCACTGTAAAAAATATTTCATTTGTACAGTATATTATTTTGTTAATTGTTAAAATATTATATTGTTTATATATTTTATGAAAGTTTTATTATGTGCAATATTCATGTAACTTGTTTCGTAAACTGGACATCATGATCCAAGGTGTCATGCTTAGAACTATAAGCCAGAAATATTGCCATTAATATTCTGCTATACTGTTTCTACACAACACTGTGAAGCTTAGTAAGGTATTATTAGCAAAATTTACAATCTGCGCAGTTTCAGCATATATTCTAATAAGATGTGCGATTTAGGTTTTTTTTAATACAGATGTAGCAAACGAGTATGCAGTTATCTGATAGTCTTGGGCGTAATAGTTCGCAACTGGGATCGCTCAATCTAGTTCGCGGCTCCTAAACGAATTCGTTCGCTCTTTTAGTTCGTCTGCTCCCAACTGTTCGGTAAACAGTGAACTAAAGCACAGATGAACTAAAAAAGCGAAAGATCTGCCATTTTTTAAAATCAATTTGTAGATTTGAATTTTGTAGATTATGTGACAAGGAATGCATGTATTAAAATGTTTGAGCTCTAAAATCAGGATAAATGTATTGATTCATATAATTTATTCATAAAATATGGCGACATTAGTTCGGTTACCGCCATTTTTTCTCTACTTTAGGAGCTAACACACTAGGGAGCGGGAAATCGGGAATCTAGTTCGCGTAGTTTATCTGTGGGAGCGCTCTTCCGAAATAGTTCGTTCGCGAACTACACAAGACTATTATCTAATAGCATGTGGCGATTGCCGTCCATGGACATCTGTAATTAACCTCTAATAAGATTTGAATCCTACCGTCGGCCACCGATCCGTGCTAGCCATGAGGACTAAAAATATCAAAGGGAGTTTTTATTGGTATGTGTATATTATTATTGTAGGGAAAACAAAAATATCTCAATAACATTATTATTAGTGATGTATTCTTACCAATAAAAGAAATATTTCATAATAATAAATCTCATTTAAGTAACAATAGTTACATTATAACTTAGCTGACTTTATTACATACATGTTACAGACATAAAGGAGATTACACACTCGGCTCCTTTATATTGTATTTAATGGCGGGGACGTTTTGGCGGGTTCATGGGCTTGGGTTCTTCATGAAACTGGTCCTGATGGTTCTCGATGTACGATAAGAGGTAATCTTTGTCCACTGGATGCATTATACTGTTGCAAACGGCTGAAAAAAAAAACATTTTGGTTTAAAAAAGACATTCGTGCAATGCACAAAATCTAAAAAGTTGTAACATTACTTGACATCTCTCTTCAACCCCACATAAGATTGAAATCCTCCCTAAGTCGATCATAGATGTATCGCTACTTCTGAGGACTAAGTTGGAAAGCCTTGTGAAAGTCTCACCAAAACACAGAGGCATCTGGTAGTGCTATTGTTATTGAAAAAAATGGGCTGCAACTAAATAAATTAACGACTAGCTGTGCCCCGCGGTTTCACCCGCGTTAAAAAGAAATAACGCGTGTAAAACCGCGGGGCACAGCTAGTTCTAAAATATAAGTAGCCTAAGTTACTCCTGATTACATCAGAGATTAGCCAGTACAAACAGACAGACAGACAAAAATTGTAAAAAACGTTATTTTGGTGTATGTACCGTACATATATTCATATGCATGTAGTAAAAAGCGGTTATTTCAATATTAAATTTTCACTCCAAGTTTATTTATATGTATAGACTAGATGACCCGGTGAACTTCGTACCACCTAATTATGAGTGACTATCTGTACCTCGTGGTTTCACTCGTGTAATTTATGTATTATGTCCATAAACTACTGGTAAATATTAGGAAATGGCCACAGGAGAACAGGAAAATAAAAAATACAATTAAATAAAATTCACTCTACCTCTCTGCACTCTGTTATTTTTTTACCGACTTCAAAAAGGAGGTGGTTATCAATTCGGCCGGTATCTTTTTTTTATGTATGTACACGAATTACTCCGCCGTTAGTGAACCGATTTTAATAATTATTTTTTTATTGTGTTATTTTTTATTGTAGGTTCTAATGAAATTACAAAGTCAGTGCATCATTGACTATTTAAGGGTCTGATAATGTGGCTCGGAGACAAAATATGTAACTCCTCAACCGATGGGGATATTTGAGTTGTGTTTGAAGATATTTGGTGTAAGTTCTAACGAAATTGCAAAGTCAGTTCATCATTGACTATTTAAGGGTCTGATAATGTGGCTCGGAGACAAAATATGTAACTCCTCAACCGATGGGAATAATTGAGTCGTGTTTGAAGATATTTGGTGTAGGAGGTTCTAATGAAATTGCAAATCATTGACTATTTAGTTAGGTTAGGTTGGAACACATAAGACAATATAAAACTAAGCGGGCAGGGCGCGGCAGCGCCCTGCGTGCGGGCGGTTCCAATCAATGTAAATTCAGACCGTACCTTAATTCATGATCACGTTTATACAATTTTATATTGTATTAATATAAATGTTATTATGTCATCACTAAAAAGGGTAAAAAATATTTTAACAAAAAATACAACCGACTTCTATGTCACTACATAGTAAAAAATAATTCAAATAAATGTTGGTTTAGTACATATTTCTGAAGTCGGCGCTCAATATATTTCGTTCGAATTATTTTTTACTTTGTAGTGACATAGAAGTCGGTTGTATTTTTTGTTATTTTTTTTACAAACACGCGAAAAGAAGTACCTATAACTTCAATAACGGTTTTTTTAAAGAAAGTTTATTTACTTATAGTACTCTTATCGGGTTGTTGAATAGCTAAAAATGCTGAAACAGGTGTGTAAATAGAAAGGCGATTTATAACAGTCTTAAGGGTTGATCTAAAAAAACAAACAGTGACTCAGATGCTTCATTATGTCTTATGATAATTTTCTTAGTGCTCCAAATTAACGGATATTAAATTAAAGTTCCATACCCGATTAAATGTCCCTAAAGGTTGATTTTCCAAAAACGGTGAAAAATGTGTTCTATTATTTTGAATCAAAAAGCTAAATTCCAATTTTCATAGACTGCTTCAAAATCTGCCGATTTCTAAACGAAGTGTCTTCTAAAGCCAAATGCAAATTTTTACAGTTTTTGCTTCCAAATTAACGGATTTTAATATAAAATTCCAACCCCTACTTAACCAACCAAAATAAGGGTTGATTTTGCAAATATCGTAAAATAGATATTTAATTACTTTCTATCGAAATCCTATCAAATACCAATTTTCATATAGATTTGCATCAAAACTGGGGGACTTTAATACAAACTTTCAACTCTTATTTATTCACGGAAACGCGGTCGAACAGGATAAAAAGTATCCTATGTCCGTCTCCTGGTTCTAAGCTACCTCTCCACCAATTTTCAATCAAATTGGTTCAGCCGTTGTTGAGTTATAAAATGCTTCACGAAAACGCGGTCGAACGGGATAAAAAGTATCCTATGTCCTTTTCCTGCTTCTAAGCTACCTCTCGATTAATTTTCAGTCAAATTGGTTCAGCCGTTCTTGAGTTATAAAATGACTTCACGGAAACGCGGTCGAACGGGATAAAAAGTATCCTATGTCCGTTTCCTGGTTCTAATCTACCTCTTTACCAATTTTCAGCTAAATCGGTTCAACCGTTCTTGAGTTATAAAATGACTTCAAGGAAACGCGGTCGAACGGGATAAAAAGTATCCTATGTCCGTCTCCTGGTTCTAAGCTACCTCTCCACCAATTTTCAGCCAAATCGGTTCAGCCGTTCTTGAGTTATAAGTGGAGTAACTAACACGACTTTCTTTTATATATATAGATTAGTTAAACTCACCCACAGCTGTCGTGTAGCTGTTAGGATATGACTTGTCCGTTCTTTCCCTCATGAATGCCCACTTGTTGTTCTCAAACTTGCACTCTATTATCTTGTTGTCCATATTCTTGAGTTTGCTGCTAATGAGTATAGTGCCGAACGGGTCCTTCTTCTGTCCAACGTACAGGTGACCCACTCTTGTTGGTAACATGCTGAAAAATTTAATTTAATTTTTTATATATTACGTGTTTGCATATGTTAATGTTTAAACTCAAACCCCTCAAACAATCACAATGAATTTTTTTGAATCATACATTACATAGTGATTGATTGGTTAAGACCTATTTTTAGATTTGTAGCGCTGTTGTTGAATTGATTTTGCTTATTCTTTTGGGAATTTAGCTAGAAATTAATGATTACTATTTACTACACAGTTTAAGTTTAATTTAAAAATTTCAGAATATAATTCTCGAATTTCTAAAATGGTAATTTAGATCATAGTTCAAAAAAACAAGTACTATATGAAATTCACGAGTAAATATTTCTATGAACATACCCAGCTCGGTCTTCCCTGACGATTTTCAGTCTAAAATCTACGCTGTTCAAGCAGGGCGGTTTCCACTTCAACACGTTGTCACATCGGCCCGCTTTGTACGGCTGGAAAATAAAGACGAAGCTTTGAATGCGATCTTGAGCGACAATTTGAGGCTACTAGAACCAGAGTGGCCTAACTGTATTTTAATGATTTTTGACCTTTAAAAATGTTGTATAGTCCGTCCATAAAACTGCTAGTCCGCTCTGAATAAAGAATTGTATGACTACACCTCCTCGCAACAACTTCAGGGCAGACTATACACTTTTACTTTTCTCCATATTGTAAATCGTTCTTTGTAGTTAGGCTACTGTGGTTCTAATAGCCTCATTTATAACGCAGACATAAGGTTTAAGTTGTATTAACAAATTTATATCAACCATAACATGGTCACGGGCTATATCAGTGAAAATATTGTATAGATAATTTCATTGTTGGTAGACATAAACTAAAAACGGTGTATACGTACGTTCTACATAAGACGTGATAGCCAGTGGCGAAGTAAGGTCATCGGAGCCCCGGGGCGGAAAGTTGAATGGAGGCCCCAGTGTAAAATGTTAATTTGATTATATAAAATGACAAATGTGTCATAGAATTATTCGGTGACTTTTTTTCCGAATGATACACATTTCATAGATAGATTGTTTGGTTCTGGCGACCCTTTTTTAGCGACTATGTTTGGAGGCCCCCAAGATCGCACCGCCCGTTCCGCCTTAAGCCGCTAGAGGAAGGGCTACTCACGTCCTTGGAGGGCTGGAAGATGAGTCCGTCGGGCTCGTGCGTGAGCGTGCGCGCGAACTTGTCCTGCAGCAGCGCGCGCGCGCGGCTGGCCGCCCAGAACTGCTTCAGCTGCACGCTGAACGGCTCCTGCTCCTTCTTGATCACGCCGTTCACTATCGCGCGGTTCCTGGGGAAGGATCACTCTTAGAAGCACTCGTTTTGGCTGTTGCATGCACTGTCATATCTATAGTCCCATTCATAATTAAGTGTCCAAAATGTAAACAAAGGTGTTGGTAGACCTATCAAGTAAATGCGTTTCTTATTTTGACGATATTAAATTAATCCTATTGACGATATTAAATTAATAAAATAATAATATAAATAAATTATGATCAATTTGAACATATTTTAATATTTATGTTAACTCAATTTCGTTTCGTACAGTAATAATAATAAAAAACAAAATTTATGGTAGAAAATTAATATGTGATAATGGTACAACACAATCAGGATCGAAAACATTTTTTGCGCCGCCATTTTTAATTTTTCGCAGTTGATGTTATTCATTTCCGTGATCGTGGTCGAACTCGAAAGTTTTCCTCGTTTTCTTAGCGCGTTTGTTAAATTGTGTGTAGTTATTATTTTTTTTATTTTTTATTGAGCTTGTGAAAGTTTTTGTTTCTTGTTACTTTGTTAGGGTTTACAATACCTTTTGACAATGACATTTCTTTGTTTAATTATAATATATTTAATAAATATAAAAAGATACCTAATAATAGTTGAGTAAATGAAAAACTTATAGGCAGCTACGTTGCGGAAGTGTAACATCAAAATAGTTATTTCTTTATGAACTTCTATTAGTCAAATCCTCACCTAGGGTTGATTATCTCCTTCTCTATACATTGTAGACGGACCGGGTAGAAGGATTCCTTGCCAACATTCATATTCTCGAAGCGGATGATGTCGTAAACCAGAAAGCGCGGTCGCCCCTCGCCGTTCTCAGTTCTGTCTATCACCATCTCCTGAAATTGTACTCACATTTGGGAAAATATGCCGAATACTAAATTTGAAAGTTTTTCATGGTTCTACTCCTACATCTATATTCAGTGTCAAGTGCTATTTATTAAACGCTTTCTACGAGTACACTCACAGCCCCACACTAGGATTCAGTGAATTGTGGCTATGGAAACACAGAGCCGGGGATTGAACCCAGTACCCTTTGCGCGGGTCGTCATATTGTGTTCTAGTTTGAAGAATGTGAACAGGGAGGAATAAAAAGGAGGTCGCCAGAATGAAACCATCACTGAAATACGTATTTGTCGGCGAATAAGTCTATGTCACATTCGTAATTTTGTAAAATCAAATCAACTTTTGAGGTTGGAGGTCCATTCATCTTTCCGCCCTGGGCTTCCGACAACCTTAGGCCGTTTGTCCACCGCACCGTCACCGAACCGATACCGAGATTATTTCGGGCCGATTTTAATATCACGTGACGGCGATAGTTTTGTCCACCGCGACCGATATCGGCGGTTTATTTTGTTCTAGCTATCACGCGCGTGACGGCAGTGTATGGACAAGTTCCAACGTGTTTTATATTGCCAGCACATCGTCAAAATCTTGGTGCCGATCCAGCAGTCACGCCGATCTACTCGTGCGATGGACAAGCGGCTATAGTAAATGTATATACGCTACTTCGGGGCCGTCATAATTATCGGTATCGGCTTGGTGACGGTGGCGGTGGACAAACGGCGTTAGTTCCTCACTGAGTTATAGACATTATAATATAAACTGTAGATTAACTAATACAATTGTAAAAAAGATGCAAGACATATCTTGTATTCACAAATCCATCGATCGATGATTGATTTTTCATTTTAAACACAACACATACTTACGCCGTCGAGTAGAGTGTTCTTCAAATGGCGGTGCTCCTTGTTGTGAATGAACTTGAGCCCGTGCACCTTGAACGCGCAGTTGTCTCTGTCCAACATGTACACTTCGTTCTCATCGTCGATGAGCATTAGGTACCTATCGGATAAAGTTAGGAAGGTATAGTCCGCGCCAAATTTCTAGTCCGCTCTGAAGTTATTGCGCGCAGGTGTAGTCGGAGAGCCAATGCGGTTGAAGAAAACTACAAGCATATACTCCGTAGCAACAGTAAGGGCACACTAACTGCACTATGAATGAACCCATGAGCGAGAGCGGGCAGCGGAGGGTGCCGGGAGGTCCCGCGCTGTCTTCGTCCCGCTAATACCTACAATTTGCTGTTGCGACGTTATTCACTTCTATATTCAGAGCGGATTAGAAGTTTGGCGCGGTCAATACGTGCGACAATGAGCTACTAAATACACGAGGGAAAGTTCATGTAAGTGCCCGACGGGCGGCGATTGCCGGCGTTCGTTAGCGAGGTTAGTCGGCGTGGGTCGTCACTTATGTATTAGCTGCCTCATAGAATTATTCGTGGTCAATTTTGCCTTAATACCATGGTCACATATTGTTTTTTACCGATTACACGATTTTTAAGGCGCCATGGGACTCATGTAGACCACTTTTTAGAAAACTAGGCCTCCTTACTTTACCCTGTATGTATATCTTGGAAGTAGCATGCTTTACTAGAGCTAATCAAAATTTATTTGTAAAGGCAAGTGATATATACCCTAGGAACTCTAGAAATCCAGACCGACTAGTACTTCCTAGAAAACCTAGAACAGCTTTCTATCACCGAAATTGTGTCGCTATGCGTGGAAGAATATTCAATGCTGTTCCTACGGACATAAAAGACTTGCCACTAACAAAATTCAACCATAAACTAAGATTGTGGCTAATTGACAAATGTTTTTACAATGTGCAAGAATTTCTTGACATAAAATGATTAAATTATTCAGTATGTAATATTAAGTTTTATTAAATTGAAATTTTATTTTTGTATAAGTGGCTAAAAGTCTTGACATTGTAATTATAATGTATTCTAATTTATTAATCATGATATTTGTGTGTATAATTTTATATTCAAATAATAATAATTGATCCTGTAATTTTATTAATAATTTTGTACGTCAGTGATGACAAAATGTATATGAAGCATTTTACAAAATAAATTTGATTTGATTTGATTTGATTTACCAACGCAACCTTTTATTTGACTTGTACTGTTTAGACTACAAAAAAATATATATTTCGTTCATCATAACATAACCTAGGGCACAATAACAAATTTTGAAAACCCCTTGTTTAATGTACGTACATGTCTACTGATTCCAAAAATTGTATTATTTCTGCAATAAATTCAGTATCAACGAAAATAATCGCATATTTTTACTTATTTTGAATTAAGCTCGAAAACGCTCGCGGATGTCATAGCGTCCGTTGATGACGTCACATTAGAACATCCTATTAGACGACTAAAGTACCCAAAAATGACGCCATTCGCGCCCCGATTAGCGTTTCAGACAAGATGGCCGACTACAGTATGTTATACTTTCATTTTATTGAAAATATAATAAAACTTAGTTTTTTTTTAAACTGGGTCATTTTTGAGAATCTTTTCAATATATTGTTTTTAATTAAATCATTTATTCTTTGATTTTTTAATACTAACATCATGCCGGTTACCACAAACATATCAACCAACCTGACACCATCAGCCTTCCACGACACCCTGTAAGGCTTATCCCGGAGCAGCCTGATGTTATCCCTATCCATGGAGACAGGCTGGGAGCCGGGGAAGCCCGTGCTCTCCCACTTGCAGAAGGCTTGCACCTTCTTCTGCACGTCGCTGAGCCGCGGCTGCTCGTTGAAGGGCTCCACTCCGTTCACCTCGGGCAGGAAGGACTCCTTCTTGTGAGTCGTCTCCTTCTTGCCTTTCTTCTTGTGACTGTGACTACAATTTAATTTACATAGAGTTTATTATTTATTTATTAGGTTAGATGCATTGCTGCTTAAATTATGTTGAGGTAAACCGCGCCAAACTGCTCATCCGTTCCGAATGTAGAAACGAGTCGCGTGGCAATAACAAATTGTAGATATTAGCGGGACGAAGACAGTGCAGGACCCCCGGCACCCTCGCTGCCCGCTCTCCCATGGGTACATAGCTGCGTTAGTGTGCCCTTACGTCACCGAGTATATGCCAACTAAACCTGCACGCAACAACGTCAGAGCGGACTAGAAGTTTGGCGCGGACTATACAAATATATACATACTAAAAGCATACACACTGTACTGGGATGTTCTGGAACAATTATGTATTATGTAATTTAAAAAAATTTAATCATACAGAGAGGTTCTTTTATGGGCCAAGATTAGTTTCAGAAAAACATATTTGCAGTTAGGCGAAGTTGAAAATACAGAGTATTCTGTTGACAGATGCACATTTAGTAGTGTTCTATGTAGTGAAGATCAAACTTTAGTTTTACAGAAATCATAATGACTTCAAATTTCCAATCAAGCTGTTTGTACTCTATAATTTTGTATGTCCCTGTACAACCAACAGAGACAATCTTAGTATATTAGATATGTTGCTTACTTTGAATTTGAATGTTGTGGTGCATTGTCGTAAGATTGATTCTGTGAATAGCCAGCTGTGTCGTCATCATCATACTTATCTTCTTCCTCTGAAACAAAGAAACAGTTGAGATGCAGAGTCTTGATTAAAATGAACAAGTAATTTTGACAACAACAACAACAAATAATTTTGAATAACTTTCAAAACTATGGAGAACTTTCTTTCTAGCTCAACAATTTTTTAACTAATTTCTATAAAATTTCAAGAAGATTTAGCATGGAATTGTTATTACCAATACACCAATCTGGTCTAGGTGGTGCTTCTGGGGTGAAGTCCTGGTCATCATACCGACTGAAGAGTTCTCTCAAATAGTCATCTTTGTATATACCTGGCTCTCTGAAATAGATGTTACAAATGAATCTTTTATCTTTTTTTTGTATTCAACAATTGATGTTCGTACACATATAATTGTTATACCTTAACACTGTTTGATCTATCGCCATATAACTGGACAAATCTACGTCTTTTTAAGAAGGTTTATATATGTTATCCATTTTAATTTCATTTGCAATATGAGTTCAAAATCATTTGCATTATTTTAGGTTCAGTATGAAGGTAATTTGCATCACAAACGTGGATATGTTAGTGATGCAAATTGCCTGTAATGTACATAGAATAATTTAATTCATAATAAAACACCATCATCAAAGCTTTTCTGTTTTACAGTAATTCTGAAAGATTTTTTTTAAGATCATTGACTTTGCATTATTATTTCTATTTTTACTTGACAAAAATAAGATTGGTACCTTTTTTTTGCAAATTCATTGAGGGCGGCTTCTAAGCTCCAGTCCAGTTCTTCAACCATATATGAAGTCAGTAGGAATCCAGTTCTATTAAAACCATGTGTACAATGCACACCAATAATCTCTGTCGGATGTTCATTTATAAATGATGTGACTATTTTTATAAATTCTCTGAAAAATGAAAAATGTAGATACTATTACCACATTGGCTTTGTGTTTGTAATAATTGAATATTCAATACTTGATCCATGAATTCATAAAAACATAGTACAGAATGTAATGTTAATCTTTATAGGTGTTAAAATATCAGTTTACTCAACAACTGTTGCTGGGCGATATATTATGCGGCTAGTCTAAATTAAAATATTATCTACAATTAAACTCAATTTTCATCATCATCATCAACCCATTACTGTCCCGTTGCTGGGCATGGGTCTCCTCTCTGAATGAGAAAGAATAGGCGTCCACCGCGTGGCATAGTGCATATTGGTAGACTCATATACCTTTGAAATTTTTTTATTAGATTTTCAGGTGTGCAGGTTTCCTCACAATGTTTATCTTCAATATTTCAGCAAGTTATTATTAATCAAAAGCCTGGGGGAATCTCGGATCAAGAAGCCGAGTTTCTTAACCACTAGGGTATCACTGCTTTTTTTATTTATTAATAATCAATTTTATGCAGTGTTAACCAGCTAACATTAACAACAATAGATACTTAGAATTAAATATGTTTTAGGTCAATGTAATGTGTAAAATGTTTTTGAAAATAAAAATATATAGGCAGTTCTCCAGTTATATTTTCGTCTATTACCTTGTTTCCAGTTCTTTTTTTAAGCAATTTTATTATGCAACTGATCAGAGGTACATCAACTGGTTTTATTTAAGTCACAAAGGAAATTGTTTGTTATGCGATAACCATCATTTGTACCTCAATTTATGTTGCATGTTTAAAGTACTTAATATCTTGTAGTTCTGAGGATTGCTTGTATTATATTTGTTTCACTTATGTTCAACTTATGTTCTAAATTTCTGTTTGAATTTAATACATAGAAATTATCATTATTAAAGTGAAGGTACATCTTACTTTATTATTATAACTTATATATTATGTAAGTACTAAATATGCAAACGGACTACATAATGGTAAGGGGTATTGCCACCTCTAGATATCCATAAAAATCCTACTGTTTATAGATCTATGGTGGCAATGATCTCAGATTTCTAATACCTCGAGCTACTTAATGTGGATTTAATATACCAACAGCATGTAATGTAATATATAAGTAACCTAATCATTGCCTCAGTTAATATACTTTTGACATATCATTCTGACTCTGTTTTCAAGAAATCAGTGAGTAAAGGTGTAAGTAACTTTACAGTTCTTTAAAGTACTGGAAATCTATACAAAATTGCAAAAGAAACAAATTTGAACCCTTTTAATGACTGAAATTAAGATAGATACCTCGTCTGGTCCATCGAGGGAGTTTCGCCGTGTCCCCGACACTGCAACTTAACATATTTACAGTCCATTTTCTCAACTTCAGATTTGTCGTAGAAGCGAGTAGTATTCGTCAGATCGATCCATAACCCGATCTTCATCTATAAACAAGACTGAATTTAATAACATTCTTATCGATACATCGATAACATCAAAGCAATACTCACTTTCATGCTCTTTATGTTCATAAACAACATAGCCGGTGTAAACCGACTGACATCAGGTACTTTTTCATTGAATTGTGGCCCCAAAGGAGTCTTGAAAGCTAAAAACTTGTCAGCGATCAGCTCTGTTGCTTTCCGTGGACATTTTAGCCACCGATTTGGAATCTGACCAGGATCCCTCCGTGACATATTCACAACCGTATATAACTATTGACGCCTATATCAATATTTACTTAACCTATGTCGTCACACGCTATAAATCTAAATCAATTAATATTAATTTCGACGCCTCGTAGCGTCATCACTTTTTTTCTTTTTCACCAATTCACGACTTCACACGCCACTTTTCTATAAAAAAATATTTTGTCACTGACAGTGATAGCTCCAGTTATTTATTTTGTTCTTAATTCACATGAAAACAAGAGCGGCAAACGATATAAAAGACATAATTCCTATAATAATACCATTTCATATTTATATACGTTTTGATTTAACCCACTTATATATGTGATATGTAAGGTTCAAACTCAGTTATAAATTTTTGTACTGTTTTTTTTAATTTCCTAGTATATGAATACTTTAATGTTCGTTCAGAAACGAATAATAGTTATTAAAAATATAGGAGGAAATGCCATAAGTATATTGCATTTCAAGTTAAAATACAATTTAATAGTCTACTACAATTGTAGACTTATTGAATTACATATTTGAAATTACGTTATTAAAAACATAGCTATCATTCATAAACGATTCATTTATCACCAAACAGCTATTTTTGGCTGTTGATGTTGACAGTAGGAACAACATAAAAGTGAAGTGAAGTCTTATTTCTATTTCATTCTTCAAATATGACATTAACACACATCAGAAAGAGATGCAAGATATTTTTGTTATTATGTTGCCTTCTTGCATAGTTGGTATTTGCCCAGCCAGAGCTGCCTGCCATTTTGTAAGATAAAAGGGAGATAAAAAATAGTTTTATGGTGTTAAAATTCCCAAAAAACTCCGTTGCCATTCATTTTAAGGCCCAAAACAAATGTTTAAATGGACGCATCGTCCATTATAACTCAAGTGTCACGGGATGACGAACAATTAAACAGCTATGGATCCGACAGAGGTAAATCTAACCGAGTTACACCTGTTACCCACTGCCATCAAATTGGAGCGTATAATGTTACCGCCTCGTGATACATAAATATTTGTCGATCGTGACCGATTTCGAATGAGTGGATTGTGAGGCGACATATGGTCGATTCGTGTAAATCGTGCAAGTGCGGAGCGAGGTAAACAATTGGAACGTGCGGCGCGATAACATTCCCTGGAGCAACCTTGAGAGTGGAGTTGTCTTTGGGCCAATCCCACACAGATTGTCGGGGCGAGCTTGTGCGTGTGGTCGTGGCCGGAGGTGTTGTTGTGGCGCTGACGTGCGATGGTTGTTTTAGGATCGTCCCCTGGCGGGCAGCACAACGATGGAGACGGTGTGGCGGTGGCGGGGTCCACGCCGTTGGGCGGGAAGAAGACGAGCAACGGAGGTGGTTTCCTGCGGTCGCTGCTGTGCTGTTGGCGCGGCGGCCGCGGCAAGGGGCCGCCCGGCGGGAATGGCGCGAACAGCATCGACGGTCGGGCTTCGCCCCCGCTCCTGGTTATGTCAGACCATGCACCCCGACCGCTGCTGCCGCCAGTGAGACACCAGGATATGCATAAAAAGTGTATGGTCATTGACCTCGACGAAACATTAGTACACAGCTCCTTTAAGGTAAGTCTGTTTTACTTTAGTCTATTTTATTTGCAGACATATTTAAAAAAAATACACTAAATTCATTTAAAATCTCCCTATTGAGAAGTTGGTTAAAGATGAAACATTATTGTCAATTCAATGCCATTATCACAGTGGTCCAAATATTTTTATCTTTCTACTTATAATTTGCCGTTTATAACATTTTATATGTTTATTTAAACACTACGATAATTTGTTGCCCTGAAATTACTAAATAATAAGCAATGAAGACTGTGAAATTTTCAATTTGAAAGTTGTATCAATACCAAATTAGGAAAACATAGTTTGTTCTTGCAGTAGTTTCATATAATTAGGAAACAATTATATCCACTTACAATACAAAACATCTATTAAAAGTAACAACCTGTAAAACGGAATTGTTATTCCATCTCCATTATAATCGTGACACAGTTGCTGAAGATAATTATAAGATTCTATTGTAGGAAACGAGCAATTTCATTTGAAAATAATCCCATGCTAACTACTTATAAAGTAATATAAACTTTTGCTCCATTATTGAAGATATTTTAGAATTACTTTTTCTGCAATTTCTAATGTAGGATAAGACATGCTATGGTACATGGTGGTGACCAATGATTTCGGTGATTCTTCAACACTATTTTACGGGAATATTTATAATGTACAATTTTATATGAACATCCTATGTACTTGATAACATGGTTGTCATTTGTTGAGTAGTTGCTCATTTATTAGCTTTTATAATTGACTACTGGACATATCCCTCCCTTAATTTCCACTACTCTTACTGGTCCTGAGCCGATTAAATACAAAATTGAAGGTGGTAGAACCCTTTGTGGTTTGACTCTGGTGGCACCACTGCCACACACTTATTTCTGCCTCATAACAGCAGTGTTAAGCGCTGCTGTGTTCTGGTTTGAAGGGTGTGGTAAGGGAGACATAGTTTTCAGAGGCGTTGCAAATTAGTCCTCAGGGGTAGAGGCGAGTCTGTGGCCGACCTCAGGTAGGAATATCAAATCCTATCTGGGGTTGATTACGGATGTTCATGGGCGGCAGTAGCCACTTACCATCAGGTGGATTCATGCTCGTCTGCTACTCCTAAATTATAAAAAAAAACAACAGCCTTTGCAGCCTACTGTACTTCTTTTTCCTAGCTTTACAAGTACAGACTTCTCTTTAACGGTACCTTCTCTTTGATACTCTAGATTGTATTTCATTTCCACCATCAATGTTTCAATAAAATTCAGTAAAGAACTATTTGTAACATTGGGTATTTCAAACCATTCATTACACCATAGGTGATAACGTGTGGGATTGTGTTTCATCTTCAAACACATTCAAACATTCTTGAATGTGGTCTGTTTTAAATTGTTTACACTTTTAAAAGTGCATTGAACACTTGATTGCTACTTCCTCTGACCAGGTTTACAGATACATATATCAGAATAAATGTATTTATTCTGCAAATAATGTTTGAGATCACTTTATTTTGTGTTTTAAGCACTTGATTTAAAGTTAACATAGCAACTCAAATTGTATGTTAATACTATTTTAGGACTCAAAAAGTAAAAAAACTATAAATTGGCTTCTTAAATATGAATCTGTAAAAAATAGGTTTGTACTTATTGTTAAGGAAGTAGGTGATGATAATGGTTAGAAACTTAATCTCATTTGGGGGATTTAAGTTTGAATCCCAGCTCTGGTTTCGAAAGTTATGTGTATATTCGAAGAAACTAATTATCACTTTATCTAATGGCTTAAATCTACTACCTTTAAGACTAATTGTAAAAAAACAAACATGCCAAATATCTAAAAAAGTATCTTATTTTTTCTTGGAATCCTTAGTGATTAGTCAGTTCCTTGGAATTTGTTCCGTTTTTTTTATCAAATAGGTCAGCATCTGTCTATCCTGACTACTTATGACAATTAAACAATTTATATGTACAATTTGGTTGCTATTCATCATCTCACCTCCATAATGTTTTTATGAACCATGACTCATGATTTGCTGGTTTTACAATAATTACCTGAGTATCTGTTGCTTACTTATGCTATTGTAATTATGTTCAACTTTGTAATTTTTAACCCTTTAGTGTTGTTCTTAATTTTTTTCCTTAAGTAGCATCATAGTAAATTATCATATCAGATGATAATTCACTATATTCTCAACTTTCTATACTTAAGTTATAATAATGGTTGACGCGTTGCTAATTAGTACACATGGTTTTTACATACATATGTGTGTGTATAAAGATAAAGATCCAATGATATGCATAGAATATATTTTTTATTTTTCTATATATTATTACTTCAAACTATAGCACCTGCAAACTTATTTATGTTTCGTATTCTTCCATTTGATGTTTATAAGGGTAGTTGATCATCTACATATCTCTATTCCAAACTTATGTAATAGTGTTAATGTTTTCTAAGCATGTGTATGTCTTATTCTTTGACACATCCTACGGCCCAAAATGCTTGAAGGATTTTACATATGAGGTGTCGTTAAATTCATCTAAATTGTGGGAGTGACAAAGGCTGTATACGCAAGCTGTCTGGGTTTTTGTTCTTGAATGATAGAATACTTTTAGACCCGGTAGTTTGTTGAGGTGAAAAAACATTGTTTTTGTATGTTAGTGCCTTCCTCTTATTAGTCATCGCTATTTTATTGTCATTTCATTGATAACTGATAACAGACAATGCCAAGCATTAGTACTGCAAATATGCATTCTACTCTACGATATCTACAATAGATATGTTTTATTGTCTGTTATGGTATGTATTATAATCATGTATCAGATAATGTAATAATGTTTGAAAAGTACCATTCATTTTGCTACTGTAGCTATTGTGATAAAATGTGGAGATGTTTTTATTAAAGTTACATAGAGATTTCAGGTTCGAATCTCGATGTGACAATGCATAGACAGATTTTTACTTGCAGTTTTTTTGTGTCCACATAGAAGTAATCTTAGCTTGTATTTGAACTACGATAGTTATATATTTTATTTTAGATATCCTATTATTACCTGTCACCCAAACCCATAATAATTATGTACCTAAATATATTATTATGATGTCTGTTTAGTTGGAAGTTAAACACATAACTCTTTGTGCGCATTTTTTACTTTGTTGCTCTTTTTACTTTGATAGCTAAAATTATGTGTAATTGCGATTATATAATAGGTTGAACGAAGCCCAATCGCGGGTACGATTTTCAAAAAATGCGAATGTTTATCTTTCATTATCTCGAATTGACGTTAATAACTGGAATCTTGAGTAGTTCGCGTGCAGGGAACGGCCTGAAAGTGTTCAGGATGAACTTGATTGTGCCAAATTTTATTTTAAACCAAGTTTAAAAGACGATTATTATGTAGTACTGCGTTACAGCTGCAATCCTAGGTATTCTAGCACTGTCTGTAGGTCTATACTGAACATCCGTCAACGAAGTTTCGTCGTACTATAAATTCGTCATTTACCGTCGAGATTCTAATAGGATCTGAAATAACTGTCAGATTAAATTTGTCGGACGGGATTAAAATCGTGTAGAGAGTTTAGCTGTCCAATTATTTGTTAGTCATGTATGCCTAGTAAAAAATCACGAAACGGAGTAAACTATGGACCTCGCGCGTACAGAATAGATTTGCACCTGGGTAGCGCGGTGGACTGTGACATAAACCCCGAGACCTAACACCCTGAGAGTACACCCGTGCCCAGCAGTGGGGCAGTAATGGGTTGATGACAACCACGTTAAAATTATAAGTTTTCTTAATGGTTGAGGTTTGTTGCTTGCTCTTTTTGATGTACAACTTTAAAACATTCTGAATTTGCGGAAGTTGCCATTTTTCATCAGGTGGACTGCGTGCTCGTTTTCGACCTTATTTTTACTGAAAGTTTTGCGTAGACTACATATCATGCAAAAGGCGTCACTGACCAGGGAGTCAGTTCACTTTCATTCAATAGTTACGACCTTCTAGTCACTTCATCAGGTTGACTTTATATTTTGTAATATTAATTCAAAAAGATAAAAATAGATCGATATATCCAAAAGAGGCTTGATTGGGTCACTTTTTTCCACAATCCACGCAGTGTTTCGTCATTGCGGTATTTCGGATTTGCACGCTCCGCTCGTATAATTGATGAATATATTATCGCTAATTGGTTATATTTATATAAAAGTATTATTTGCATGCTGCTAATTATTTATTCTAATGTTCATTCATTCGCGTTTGCCGTGTTGTGGTTCCTTGAGATTATTATGTGCATATTTAGCCTTTGGTGACATTGTATGAGCTTATTTACGTTTGCAATTACTTTTTATTATAAGAAATAAACTTGAGAATTTTCTTTTATGAACTTGAAGTAGCTTTGAAAGGTGGTAGAGCCTTATAGTTCGGCCAAGGACGTATGCTGCTTCACCAACTTTTATGGTGAAATAGTTTTTGCGTTTCCATAGAAAGGTTAGACCTAGAATGATGGCTATCCTTGAAGTCGGGCACGGATGCCTAGGTATTCCAAGTTGCTATTCCTAAGGATTAGGTTGAAAAGCATCTCGTAAATCACACCCTTCAGATTATCACAGCAGCCTCATACATACAGGTGTAGCGGTAGTGCCGCCGCTATCGAATTATAAAGGGTACTAACAATGGGTGGTGTGAAAGGGTCACCATATAACAAATATTATAAGCATTGAATAGTTCGCAACGCGTTTACATATTGACGGTGACAATTAAATTACAACGACGTAATTAAGACGTTGGTATTTTTTGTGCTTAATTACTTACGAGTTACGACGCCATTACGTTCAAGCGATTAACTAGTAAATAGTCACGTGTATGTATAATTAATACAACCGACGAATGTAATTTAGGATACATATTCAAGATTAGTTATCCGTTTCACTTTAATTTGTTCAGTTCAAAACATCAAAAATTGTGCGATCCACCAAATTGCGATATAACCATCGAGCAAGCAAGTTGCTAGATTCGTTTCATGTAAGAAATGTGGATCACTGTTAGCTGCTCAATTGTTAAAGTTTCTGCACGCGCAGAAATGGCGTGCCGGGGTCACATGGTGCGTTTTGCCCCGGGTGGCACGGTTTGGGGGCGGCAAAATGTATATTGGCGGACCATTTTTGTATCAATTCATTCTTTTAGGGGATATAATCAGAACCTAAAATGTGGGCTTGTTAAAAACAAGTTACCTTTTTACTCCTTGCAGTCAAAACCTATTCAGCCGTTTTTTAAATAAGTCTCTACAAATACTGACGTAAAAAAGTTTCTTATTTTCGGTTTATGTTTTGTCAAAGTATTTCAATTTATTTTCATTTTTTTAATACAGTGTAAATTTATTGATGTCATTCATCGAATAAGTCTATAAGTACTCTTAGTTTCCTTGGTAGTCTAGATTCATTATTGTTCTAAGAGACAAAAGATACAAATATCAAAATAGATAATCAGTTCTTTTGTTACGCAAAAGTGCAGCCAACAACCGGTTTATCAAAATATACTGAGATAACACGACTTCTTATCACAATACTCGTATCATTCAAGGGTGCAGTCAGCCGATCTTATTGTTTTGATTTTTTATAGCACACACGTAAAAGAGATAGCTAATAACGCATAAATAGTTATTATTGATTTTATAAGTACTGTATTATTTTAAAGAAGCCAATGTAATTTGACTTATGATGATAGGGTTCTGAGGTGCGAAATCCGGCCATGATAGCACTTCCGATTTATCGCAGTTATGAGCGTTGGCTATTGTAATCTTATTTACGTCCCCGCTGGGGATACCGTGTTCTGTCCATAACTGAGGGGGTGTTTAATGCGGTTGGCTGTTAAAATCAATTATACTGTCCTCTAACGATGAAATAAAATATGGTTTTGAAAGTGATAAAACCCTGTGGTTCCAGAGACTCCCCTGCCACACCTTTTCTTATTATTAAATGTTCAGTGCTGCATTGTACAGATTTGAAGAGGGGGAAGCAAGAAGAACATACTTATCCAAGGCGTAGCAAAGTATCTACCCGAGTCGTTTGTTACTTCAATGAAGGAAAAAAAAACAGATTTCAAATGTGACCAAACGTACGTTAAGTGTTCTCTCCTGCACTTGTCTAGCGTGCTGGACTCTGGGTTCAATCCGCATTATGATAGAAATCCATCTCTGGCAAAGCGACTGTAATGTGCCAATGATGATGTATAAATAAATCCCACATAAGCCACTGTCAATAGGTTCTTTTGTTCGTGCCTGTTTTAATTGATGCCAATGGTGCCCGTTGGGAATCGCTCGTTGTGAAAGCCGAGCTCCACTTACTTATTTATATGTGTAGGGCCTCATTCGCGTTACATATATTAACGTTGGCCTATTGTTCTTACTCTGTAGATTCTTTTATAAAATTGTTAGATTTTTCCTCCTGCTTTAGTTAGGTTAGTTCGTTCGTCTGTTATAGCATCGTCATCATCAACATCATGGTCATGTTGTGGTCACGTCTATACTCATTGTATCTTGTATTATATTATATTGGCAATGTTTGCGCTGCTGGGTCATGTTTGGAGAAATTACTATTAAAGTAGCTGTATATGCTATTGCAGTTTTTTTACTGAGAAAATAAGGTATCTGCATAAGCTTCCCATAGAATTCCTGTTTAGACTAGGTAATAGTTATCTATAAACCTACAGTGTTAACATGACGCAAAATAAAATCATTAGTAGAAGTAAAACACTTGGAGGTCTAGTCTCTGAATGTTATCTATTTATGATCGCTCTATATGTTTTAATTAAATAACTTATCTAATTCTTTTAATTATGTAAGCTTGCTTCTAATTATAGCAAGATTCTATCAATTATGATTTTACATTTTGCCTGCGGCTTCGCCCGCGTTTAAAAGAAAATAATATGACATACTAACATACATAAAAATGAAATTCGTACCTTCATTGGAAAGAAAGTGGCGCCATCTGGCGAAAATTGGTCGTACCAACTCTAAAACCATAATATAATATCGATTAAAATAATCGACTTTTTGGTCCAAAAGATCGATTCTCCGATTAATCGACCTTAGATCGCCATCCCTAGTTCCCGTGCGATTTCCGGGATAAAAACTATCCTACGTCCTTTCTCGGGTCTCAGACTATTTTTGTACAAAATTTCATTAAAATCGGTTCAGTGGTTTAGGCGTAAAGAAGAGACAAACAGGCAGACAAAGTTAATTTCGGATTTGTAAAATTTATGTAAGGATTTTACATTGTATTTAAAGTGTATAAAAATAATGCTATACGAGCTTACGTAATGTTAAAAATTGGAGCTGCAACATACAAGACATTATTTTATACGAAGTTATTTGCTTGAGAAATTTTATTTTAGTCTTATAATACGACCTCTTTGTTTAGTTTACTTTTTGTGCGACTTTTATGAATTTTTCTTCATCTTAGTATCAAATTTCAATGCAGTTTCTCGTTTTTTATTCTCGTTTTATACTAATGAATAGAATTAAATTTAAAATAAGGCACAATGAGATCTAGAGAATCATGCATAAATGGACTCATTTCTTTTGATGTACCTATTCCTCGCAAGAAATATTCTTCAAGAAATGATCTTGTTTTGTAGATTTTTTTTTTATCTTTTATAGCCAGTGCGGTAGATATAATTAGATTAGATTAAATTACTGACCTATGCAGAATTTTGTCTACATTTGTCAGTAATATTAAGTATGTTTATACAAGATTAAATTGTTTTGGAAATAAGCGTCCTGATTGTGCATATTTTGTAGTCACGTCAACGTAATTTTGAATGTAATATGACATGTCACTTTTATTTCAAGTTTTTACTAAGTGCTGGTTTACTTAGTTCAAAATAATTGCAGATTCGTGTCAACTACACAAGAAAATGTATCTTTTTTAAACTCTTCGTGAATATGATTTTTTACTTTTACATAAACGCTATTCTCTGCTCTATTGTTCTTCAAAATAATTACACGTTCAATGAGAACTCCCATTTCTTGAAATCTTTTTCCTCAAGGCCTTACTTAACAAGGATTTTGCCATGTCGTAGTTCAGGTTATTATTTAAATCAGAAATAACTAAGCACTTTGTAAGGAAACGTTTTTAACAATATAATTATGCAGGAATTTCCACGAGGCTGTGTTTATTTTGATTTAGATTGGCAATTATATGGCTATTACAAGCATAATATGGCCGTAGATTATTATGGCGGCCATGAAATTAATCGTGCCACCATAAAAACCCGAAACGGTCGCGAAATGTACGATTCGACTACATTCTATTACTAGCTACATTCGGTGATTTGAGGTCGCGTGACATCTTATCGTAAAATATCGAATAAAGTTGTAATAACATACATAAGATATGTATGTTCTAGTTTTAAAAGTAATAGTAACAGTAAGATCGAAACTTTCGAAAATGAATTGTGTAATTGCATCACGTTTGTATCGTATTCGTAAGTACTAAAGTAAGTTGTATCGAAGAAATAGTTGATCCGAAATTGAGGATTGTAAGGGAGGCAGATAAAAATGTAAAAAAATAGAAATAGGTTTTGGTATTTAACAAATAATCTGATAAAAATTCTTAGTAATTAGTAAAGTGGTGCTTTAAACCTGAGCCTTCCCGTCTCATAACATGCTTTTTCCAATTACTATGTTCGTATAGTACAGCCCTATCTCCTGTAATGTGTAATTCTTTTAGATATAATTGATATTTACGTGCTCGTACTCGTGTGGTTCCAAGTTGTCCTAAAAATTAATAAGGCATCTGTCGTCGATCTCGGATAGGAAACCTATCCTCTTTAGGTTTGATTGCATATGTTCACAGGCGGCACTAATTACTTACGATCAGGTGGATTCCGTGCTCGTTAGCTTCTTCAATTTCATAAGAAAATAAAAAGGAATACCAAGACGAGGAGTCAGCGACCACAAGAATCGTGTTTCTTCGGTACGTTTCAGTTTGGGAACTAGAGCGTGCAGAGTTCAGACGGAGATCTGCTTAAGGGCCCGCAAAAACGGAACGGGTAATACGAGATTCATAATGTGTATTATACGCGCCGTTGTTGCTGCCTAAACATGGATGGAACCTGTTTCGGCGGCGACGCTTGATGTATCCTGCTTTGACCGTCTGAAAGAAATAACGCGCTACCATTTATTTTCACATTTTATGAACAGTAGTGGTGTGAATTGTGGCTCCAATACTGGGTATATCTTACGTACCTCTGAGTTCGGAATCTATACGTATATATAACGTGTATATTAAAGTCCGCACTTTGCCAGAATAGTGGCCGTTTTCATTCTGGTAGGAAAATTTTGCTTAGCAGTAGGACGATAATTGGTTGATGATAAAAACTTATTATTGGTCTTTAACTTTGCATGATTATTCTCTTAACTCACTCCACAGTAAGATTTGCTTTGTAGACCTCATTTCCCTATATGGCAAGTCAGTTTCCCGTATAATATAATAAAGTGCCATAAATATAATCGATTTTCGAAAGATGGATATAAAACAGTATTATTAAATTAAGTAATAATCAAAGCAACCAATAAAATCAATGTTCAAAACGTTAAAACTGAATGCGGTGAGCTTTGCAACAGTATAAAGTAATTATGTACGTTATGTGCTATTATTTCATGTCTTAATTTCTTACGTATCCCGAGTACCGTTAGTGCGGTTGAAACATAAAGACAAAAACCAATTTCCCAACCCTTTAGCAGCGAAGCCTTACAAAGGCGAGCCGGCGCCGTTAAAACTATAATATTCCTTTCAGACATAACTTCACAAAGTTGCTTTACGATCGGTCGAAACTGTGCATTTTTGCATGCAACTTAGTTATTAAACAATGCTGTACCTGTGACCTCGTCTTATGTCTTCTATTTCTTTTTAAAGATGCTTTAAGTGGCAAACGTACATGCAGTTGCAGTCCACCTGATGGTAATCTTTGCTCGACCGTTAATTAATAAATATGGTTGTTTCGGTTATTTTTGAAAACGGTTACGTTGCCGATATTTGGTTTTAATGTCGATATGGACAACTGTTTTATATCTATAATCAAAAGCAGCTTGCGTGCATTTTCATGCGCATTTTCAATTTTAGCGAGCGTTAAAGCCTCAAAAGAGTTGTAATGAACATGAGATTGAAAACGGTGTAAGTTTTACTTTTGGTAATTTAGTTTTGTATATCGGAACTATATATCCAGTGTAGCAATATAGCAGTGTATATGTATATTTACATGAAAAACAACTGTTTTAGGCTCAATACGGTATATCGGAATTAGGCTTAACTTATTCCATGAATAGTTAAACGGTTTTTTAACAAAATCTCAATCGTACCGGCGGTTTTGCACCGTGCCGTACGCATATTACAATGTCCTTGTCGCCACTTGTTATGACATTACGTCTTGTTAAATATTATCACCAGTGCGATCTTTATAATAATAATTTGCACCGTTTCTTTGTTGCTGTGTTGATGAAAATAAATATATGCGGACACGATTATTAAATTATTACGGCGTCTACCGGTTTCTCGTTAGTGGCTTATTAATACTGTTTTTGTTTAACTTTATTAGTAATATGTTTATTACTTTTGCGTTGTTATTCGTTGTTTTTCCGTTTTATTATTTATATTCCAAAATTATAAGTATTTAAAAAGGAGGTTCGTGGTTCGATTTCGGCGGCACCACCGCTAGACCTATTTCTACCTCATAACCATAAGAGCAGTGTTAAGCGCTGCCTTGTTCTGGTTTGAAGGGTGTCGTATGGGAAATATACTTATCCGAGGCGTTTCAGCTTAGTCCTTATAGGTGCCGGCGCATCTGTAGCCGAACTCAGGTAGGAATATCTAATCCTATGTGGGGTTGATTAAGGATGTCTATGGGCGGTTGTAGCTACTTGCCATCGGGTAGACTGCATGCTGCTCTGCTACTCAAATATTATAAAAAAGGAGGATTTCTTAATTTTCCCACGGACTTGAGAAATCTGTCCTTCTATCTCCGCTGAACGCAAACATATCCCGCTTACACATTTATTGATCAATCAAATAGCTGATCCGGATTCCTATTTAACTTTTCAATCTGAAATTGGCTTTTATTGGCTTTGCTGACGAATATTAAATATTTGCCTAGAAGCCAAGCCCTGGATTATGGAGTATCTAAAGGATCTTCTGATAAAGGACCAATGTTTTCTATCAGTATTTGCAAGCGTCCTGTTCTGATGAGCTATATAAGTGGCCAAATTAAACATACTTCTTCACGCTGGTCCAATGGCAATTGATTGATACCTAATCGAACACAATGATGGTCAGCGATTGTTGTATGTAATATGTTTTTTATCAATATTTATATTTAGTCTTATAATGTTAGATGCCAGTAAAACACGTGATCGATCAAAGGGGCCCGTTGACCTGAAACGATAATAATAGTAAGGGGTAGGAAAGGTTGCCATGTTATGAAAATTTATTTTGTAATAATAACATCATGTCTTCTCGTATCTCTAGATAGAAGAGATCTGAGTTTTATTGTCTATTAAAATATTTTATAGTAAATTGATGAAAGTGGAAAGAAGAGCCATTTGGCATAAGACATATCGATAAGGTATCGATATGCCAAATGGCTCAAGCAAATAACTGAAAATATATTTATTTAATTCGTGTTTTTGGCTATATGTATAGTCGTGAAGACGACCACAGATTGTGAAAAAAACTTCCGAAATCAGTCAATATAAAAAGAAATATCAAAGATAAAATAGACTTGCGGGTGAAAGTAAAGATTTTTGTGAAGGGAGTAAAGGTAACACACCTGTTACTTTTTAATTGGATGGAGGTGGATCAAGTATTAAGTATACGCCAGAGAATAGAGGCGAGAGGGGTCGGTTGTACATTCCTAACATTATTTTTTATATGATTGAAATAGTAAAAGAATATGCAGTCCACCTGATGGTAAGTGATCATTACCACTCATGTACATCTGTAACCAACTCCATATAGAACTCTCCAATCTGAAGTCGATAATAGATGCATTGCCACTTCAGAAGACTAAAAAAAAGTAATCTCATAAAGTCCAAAATATTTTGTGTTTTGAACAAAAGTGGTGGTTGCTATTTTCAGATTTTAATTTATTTTTTATGACTAACTGTTGAATATAGGTCTTTTCGGATCTGTGTATGTAGAGTTATTCATACATAACAAGGACGAGATCCGTCCTTTTATTTTTACTCGTTTTTATAACTGCCCGCGGTAACCTCGGCTGGTATATTGCTTCCGCTCCCGTCAGAGGTGCAGTAACAAAGGCTATTTGTATCGCTCGAGGGGTGTGCGCTGACCTCCGACACCCACATATAAAAACAATGCAAACATATAAAATTAAAAGAACCCTGCATACGTCCTGCCTTTGTATAAGTACTTGTATACTTGTATAACATATGTGTGGACTAGGTTGAAAAGCCTCGATATGTATATCTCCCTTAACGGACCCTTCAAACCAGAATATAGCAACGCTATACTGTTGCTATTTGTGTGTGGTAATGGTGCATCCAGAGTAGAACCATAAAAGGAGTAGGAATCCGTCTTTGAAGAATTGAGGTCATCTAGGGGCAAATTATAGAAAGTGGATAACTTTAAAAGCTTTTCCATGAAAATACTTATATGCGTAGGTGGCACGTTAAGTATTCTCATGATTGATCGATAAACCTTTGTCGGATCCTTTATTCGAATAATATTAATGATATAATTTTATTACCACTGTATTTTATAGAAGCGCTCTTTCGTTATCATGAAATTTTAACAAAGTCATAAAAATTAGTATTACAGTTTCTGCGTAAGGCACGAAAAATAGACAAAAAATATATCTATAAACAATTTTAACTTGTATTCGACGTCCAAAATAACTTTCGTTTCAAAATGTTCTGCGAGAAATAAAGAAACAGTGCACGGGAAACGGGCGATATCGCGTTATGTAAAAGACATTCTATAATAATATATTTAGATAACGTAATGAGGCTGATACGTAACTTTACAGGGGCAAGTTTCATTCATTCGAAAGGATAATAACCTCGGTGCTATGAGGAAAAACACACCCTATCTTGGTTTAATGAACCGCGTATGTTTTAATGGAAACGCTGTTATTATTCTTCATTCATAAATGTATTTTATAAATTTAATACATCTGCTTTGTCCTGGGTTTTGCTTTAAAAAGAATTGTGACTTTTATCCTTTTACCCTTCATTATCAACCCATTGCTTTTCCACTGATGTGCACGGGTCTCCTCTCAGAATGAGAAGGATTAGACCGTAGTCCACCGCGCTGGCCAAGTGCGAATTAGTACACCTCACATACCTTAGATAACTTTTCAGGTATGCAGGTTTCCTCACGATCTTTTCTTTCACCGTTTAAGCAAGTTATAATTAACTTCTAATACGCACATAACTTTGAAAAGATCAAAGGTGCCTGGGATTTGAACCTCGGGCAAGAGGCCAAGTTTCTTAACCACCAGGCTATCACTGATATTACCCTTGTTACTTGAATATATTATACAGATATGTGATTGTGATGCTATTGAGTTCGACACAGAATCTCCCGAGTTCATTATTAGTGCGATTAAAACGTATTTTTGGCTCTGTTGCATGTTATCAATTATGTTTAATTGTTTTATGTACTCTTTTTGCTTGATTGCGATGGGTAATGTGTTTCGGGCGGTTTTTTTTGTTTTTATAATAATTACTGATACTGTATTGAACTCGCCGAGAATGCTTTAAATTAAATGTATCTTTATAACTATACTAGTAGTGCCCGCGGCTTCGCCCGCGTTTTAAAGAAATAATATGATATACATAAAACGGAAAATTTGTACCTGCATTGGAATGACAGTGGTGCTATCTGTCGAAAATTGGTCTTACCAACTCCCAAACCCTCGTGGGCTCTTGGACAACAACTTTACTAAAGATCATCACTTGATCAAATGCATAGTTTCCGAATCTATAACTACTGACGAATTAAAAATTAATTAAAAAATACCTTTTCCCACGGACCAAATTGTGAATCTAAACCATTCTCAAGTCCCCTTGAACACACACAACAAATTTCATCAAAATCAGTCCAGTCGTTTAGAAGGAGTTCAGTGACATACACACGCACATAAGAAATATATATATAAAGAATAGATAATCGAATATATGAGTATTATACGATTTTTGTAAAAGAGAATCTTAAAGTCTGGATCGAAGATTTTTAATTAAAATGTTCAGATCGTGCAAAAACGACTGAGAAAACAAGTGTCACTTTCTTAATCTCAAATTAATGAACTCTACTCGATTAAAAACTGGAACTCGATAAGCTACTTTTTGGGTTTTATCTACCTTTCAATTATTTTAGATATATAAAATTTAAAGCACAAATGGAATTTGTGCTTTAATTTAATAAAAGACATTATATTTAACCCGACTGCCAAGGAAGGGTTATTTAATGTCGTGGAAATAGAAGTTATTTTGAAATTAAATACATTAAAATTAAAGTTTACCACTTTAATTACCCATAACATATGATAAAGATGAAGAACTAGAATAGTATTACTATGGTTCCCGTAAATGTTTTCGGACCACTAAGGGACCCAATCCTGGAGAAGTTACTACAGTCTACTGAAATTACCAATAGCTACGATCAGCCAAGTGCGATCACTGTGTGAAAATAATTTATAAACGTTTATTTTTCGTTGGGGGAAATACTATAAAGTATCTAAATATTTGAGATTCTTACTCACTAAAATCCCCGGGGTGGCCGCATTGCACACATAGGGAAACCCCGTAATCTTCACTGGAACGTACCGATGCTTCCCTTGCATGGTACCTTGTGGGTTCTTCCCTAAGTAGTTCCTTTCCCCCTTCTAATATTTTGCCACGGCCCACCCGCACGGAAATTTGTGACCACTAGTTTAAACGGAGACTTATATGCAGCATAAGCACTGATAGCTTAGTGTTTAAGATCTCGGCTTCTTGATTGAGGGGTCCGAGGTTCAAAACCCTGGCACGCACCTGTGATTTTTCAAAGTTATGTCCGTATTAGAAATTAATTATCATTTGCTTAAATCTCAAACCTGCATACCTGACAAACCTTTAATAAAAGTTTTCAAAGGTATGTGAAGTCTACCAATACGCACTTGGCCAGCGCGGTGGACTATGGCCTATTCCTTCTCATTCTGAGAGGAGACCCGTGCCCAGCAATGGGACAGTAATGGGTTGATGATGATAATGATACGTAACTTTACAGGATTTTCATATCTTTTATATCCAGCGGTCTTTTACGGCCTGTTATTACATTATTGATGATTTTTAACAGTTGTCAAAGATAATATGTCGGTCGTTCACACAGTGCACATTTTCCTGTCATTGTGATCTGGCTGTATTTAATCCAGCGTCATTGAGCACTATATTGTATCTGTAATTCGTTTACCTAATACAACCATGCTATTGTTAGTGTCGGACATGTGTCTATTTACTATTGTCTACGTAGGGCTGCCACTCGACGCTTATTTTTTATATCACAAAGTATAAAAGTGAAATACGTAAAGTGTATATAGATTTATTTTATTTTATTCACAAGTTGCCCAAGTTTGAGTATTACTCTGTTTAACTATTAAGGGAATAGATCTTTGAAAGCAAGCGCCCTTTCATTGGTTCACTTCCATATGCGTTTTCATAAGATTTCCGTGGAGATGTTTTATTTCTAATATATAATATTAAATTTTCTATAAGAAAGTAACGTATTCACATTTTATAAAATATCTATTAATTACTTTAAATTTAGTTATTTAGATGGAATTATAGCAACCCTAAGTTAATTTATTGTATCTACGAGCAGCATATGTTTGTCCCTATTGTGGTCGTGATTTCGGTTCGCTCGTCGCATGTGAAGGTTGGGACCTTGGTCCAATATTTGGCCATATCGGGATCCAATATTTCGGCACTTGACTCTACATAGCCCATCGACTGTTTCAAAATATAGCCAATGTTATATCACCTCACCTCATATGTTAAATGCGTCAAGCAATTAGGGCTAAAAGACTTGCCAAAGAATGAGACCTAAATATAGGTATAATATATAGGACATATACGTCCAAAAAACATTACCTTCCACTGTCGGAAAAATCCTAATTTAGAACATTTACAAACTGTCTTACTACGTAAAGCCTAAGGCTAAATGATAAACTAATCTTTACACCAAACGCCTTGGTACAATTTCGGTCGTTTTATTCGACTTCATATACTCGTACCTATTGACTAAGTTGGAAGTTACCACGCATATCAGTGCTGGTCGGTGCCTCTTGCAAATAGCTACGGACTATATAGGGAAGCCCTGTGAATGTGAATCGGTAAACCGCGTGACGCAATGTATTGTACCGATGAGTGGAATTGATTCCCAATCGTCTCATTGACGTCGGAATTAATCAGACGACACCAGAATGCCTTTGACTTTGAAGTTTCCACTGGGAAAATTGAACGTGTGATTAAATATGTATTCATGTATTTAATTAAGTATTCGGTGGCAGTGGCAATTGATGAAAATGTTATTTTAGTTTATAAATACATAGTTAACACCCCAAAAATTTCAATTCTATTACGGCTCAAGAGATAGCCCTGCGACAGAGGGAAAGACAGTGGAGGCTTAATAATAGGTTCCGTTTTTACCCTTTGGTTACGGAACCTCAAAAAAATTACATGACTGCGGCAGGCCACAGTATTAAGACGAGGTACAGTAGTCATTTTGAGTTTTGTTTTTTATATGCGGGAGTAGCAGACGAGCATGCAGTCCACCCGATGGTAAGTGGCCACTGCCGCCCATGGAAATCTGTAATCAAGCACAGATAGGATTAGACATTCCTATCTGAAGTCGGCCACAGGTGCGCCGCTACCCCTGAGGACTGAGCTGGAACGTCTCAGAAAAGTACGTCTCCCTTACCACACCCTTCAAACCAGAACACAGCAGTATTTAACACTGCTGTTATGTGGCAGAAATAGGTATGGCGGTGGTGCCGCTGGAATCGAACCACAAAAACTTCTACCACCTTCAAAGAGGTCTACCGAGTAATTGAATATGTCTGCTTATTTTGTCTAAATAACCCTATCTTATCTTTTTTCATTCAAAGTTAAGTATTTCGATATTAAAATTCCAACCTTGATTGATATTGAACACAATCAATTTTGTTGCTTGCAATGTAAATAATAAGAGATTAATCAATATAATGGAAAATAACAGTTTATAACAATATTTAATAGTGGCGGCCACGAGCTATGGATATGTAAATTTAAGGGCACGGCAGTGCACGCGCCATGGTCATGGCGAATTGTATGGGAATGATTTGTTTTTAAAAATAATTCAAGTCACAGCTATGAACATAAATATTTTCATTATTTATGTATTCAAATTAAGCAAAATAAGGCTGAAATTATTTTTTATGTCTAAAATAGAAATTGTAACCAATTGCAAAAGCTGTTGCACTGATTTAAAATAATTTTAAGTAATTATTTATTCGGTTGAATCTAGCGAACAGTTATGACCCGTACATAATTCGTGACGTGTGTATGTTTCCCTAAAAGCATAACTTCTAGTAACATAGGTGAAGTTCAGGTTTTTGGATTATATCAATGTAATTATCCTGTTTGTCGAAAGTACTCAGGGATTTTCCAACTATAAGTTGTTGTTGTTGAGAATTTGCAATGTCGCCAATTATGATTAAATGTTTTTTCCTCCTTCCAGACGTGTCGAAAACGCGCAAAATACCTTAGCATAAGCAATAATAACGCTCGAGGGGTATTTACAGCAGTTAAGATGGTCATAGGCACTTATTTAAAAAAATCAGCCACACGGTGATGATATAGGCGCATAGATTGTTTCCTAAATGAGTTTTTAATGACCAAACATGACGCGACATCATGTCTGCCCGTGAAGCGAATGGCTGTAATCAAAACTAAAATAATACACAGTGGACAAAATTATAACGATTCTTGTAAGCAAAACTGATTGTGTTTTCGATAAAGCGAGGATTATTATTAGTGTCGTTATTGATTTGCGTCTTACATTTAAATGACAATGTACGAGTACGTTCTATCTAACAATGTAAGAAGTAGAAATAAGCTTGTTTGCTAACTCCGGTGAACTAAATGTGGCGCGGAACCGTCTTGTGTGAAAATGGTACGTTAGTAAACAGCCGGTTCGCGCCACAATTAGAAAAAAGCTTTGTTTACGGCTATCTCTGTAAACAAAACCCCGCCCACGTGACGTCACCTTTGACGTCAAATACAGCATGTGTTTAATAGCACGTCTGTGTTAAATAACCTGTAGCGTGTCTTGAAGGAAAATAGATTAAGGAAAATTATCACTCAGGTAAAGAATAGTCACACCACACATTCCAACATACAACAGTGATAATTAGGTCATGTGTTAGAAAATAAGTTGCAGTCGAAACAATGAAATCCACTGCGTCAATTGGGTCACGTATCAAATCCTCTTACGCGCAAATAGAATAGTAATGGGCTGTTACTTTATAATAATAACCTGGTGTTGACATTCTAGTTTACAAATCGTGAGTAACCCACTTTTTAAGTATTTTGAATAAAATGCGTAGATTTTAGTCACGTAATGTGAACAAAAATATTAACATGTAGAGTTCACTCATGGCCGTTGACACAAGTTTTAGTAGTTATGATTTGTTTTTGATGTACGATGAGTGATACTTGGAACGACCTCAATTTATAATTCTTATTAGTTTCATGAGCATGTCTGTAATTTGTCTTAGTCCTCATCGTTAGCGGTGAACGTCAGCACATTTTTGCAACTACATAAGACGATCTACCTGATTGAATTACACACTCACAGCAATTATATCCATCTATTCTTCTTCTTGGAAACTCCTTATTACAGCAATACATCGCAACGATATCTAGATCCATTAATTTAATTATAACCACGAATATTCTACGATGGTGATAAGAAAAGCGGTCTGAGATCATGGATGTAACTATGAGATTTAATTTTGCATTGGATGGGCAGAAGTGTCTTGCTGCAGCTATTTATCTATTGCAGTTATGATTATGACGCGAGCAAACTCAATACATCATATCAAAAGCTTTCTTTACCAACTTAGCAACTTTATATCCAACAGTCAATTTCTAAGGGCAGTTAAGCTACCACTATAATTATTTTCCGTTACCATCCCCTAGTTTCTAAAGAAGACCTATTTTCTATAAGTTGATTTTATAATGATTGATGTATACCTTACAAGTTAATACTATTTTCTTCGTCTTATTTGCATAGGCGTATTTGGCATATAAATATGTATCTCTAATTGCAGCCTATCAACAACGCGGACTTCGTGGTGCCGGTGGAGATAGACGGCGCCGTCCACCAGGTGTACGTGCTGAAGCGGCCGCACGTCGACGAGTTCCTGCGGCGGTGCGGCGAGCTGTACGAGTGCGTGCTGTTCACCGCATCGCTCGCTAAGTACGCGGATCCCGTCGCTGATCTACTTGACAGGTGGGTTTTGGGCACATGGAAGTGGGGTTCGCTTAATTCTTTTACGAAAGTAGAAATGGAAATGGCCTATGAATAAGTGGGGTTCACTAGATTCTTGTACGAAACAGAAATGGCCTATGAAAACGTGGGTTGGAGACTCAAGTTCTCAGTGAAACTACTGCGTCATAGCCTGTGTTATCTTTAATGCACCACTTGTCTAAGTTGATGTTTCATTCACATTACGGCGGAACTTTACGCATTGTTCGTGGATATACTATCTTTTGCAAATGCTTACAGTTTAGGCAAAAATAGATGTAGTTATGCTGACAGCATCTATTTTCTCTTTAAGATTTCGGATTTTTAAACAAAAATCAAAATCATTGCCGTTGTAAAATGTTAAAAACGCATACACAGTAACAAAACAATGTCTAATGTGACTTAAATATCAAGTGGAAGTGGTAATATTGTTTTAAAATTTCTCTTTACATTAATTTTCCTATTTTATGATACACTATACGTTATGATAAACAATACAATTTGCAGACTGTTAAATCTAGTCACTGTTTTAATTAAAACCCCAAAATTCAATTTTACTCTCCAATACAAAATATAAATATCAAACGACCTTACTAGCTTTTCGGGTATGCATATTGCATAAGTCGGGGCTTGTCGAAATGTCAATATTGATTTGGAGTATAAAGGCCTACTTGACCTCGCCTAGTCAAGTGCAGCTTTTTATTCATTCGTCGTACAGTATTGGCAACTTGCTACTGCACGGGCGTTGTATAATTTTGATCGGTATTGTTAAAATTTGTTATTGAAATCAAGCTATAATGACGTTTATGAGTATGTAAATACCTTTTTTACATATTTGTTTCAGTACTCGTATATACATAATTTCTAAACTTGGCTGAAGCACTACCGTGTGTTCAGATTTGCTATAAAATGTAATGTCATAGCTGGACGCTTGTGCTTCTTTCAATGAAAGACTGGTATTCTTTTTTGGTTTGGACATTCGTAATTAAGTTAGCTCGACCATTAGAACATTTTTCTATTGCGATGACTCAGCCTAAAGACAAAGACGCGGTCCAAAGTCCAAAAACAATTGATTGAATTGATTCCTACCAAACTCTTTCTGAATGTCGATGAATTAGTAGCATCTAATATTTTTTACGGGTGCGATGTAACGTATTATGTATAAAATAAATTATACGATAAAAACGTGCAGTCTGAAATAACTCTAACACACTTGCTCCATTGGCGTGTTAATTTGTAATTTATATTTCTTGGAAATTACGTATGACGTGGAGTTTCTTTTCTATAAATGAAACGCCTTGCATGGCTGTCACTTATTGCCCTTTCGAAAAAAATGCTATAAAGAATCAAATTTGATCTTTTTTTTTCATTTTTTAACTAAAAACAAATATTTTGTATAAATCATAAAAAAACGTACATTCATATGGACTATTGTGGCTGTCCATAAGCAAAGTTCTCAAACAAGTATTTACTATTTTGAAAAAAAAAACTAACAACTTTTAAAACACATTCTGAAGTGTCCTAACATTTGTACCGAAACCCAAGGGTTAGTGTGAACGTACTTGAAGGGCGCAGTCCTTTTGCCCGCCTGAGAGGACGATGGGGTATGCAACAACCGTTAACGATGACACTTGTGCCGAGTGCGAGGGTCGTTCGGACATTTTGAATGTAGAGGCAGGTGGGGAAGTGTGGCTGAGTGAGTGTGATTGCCGAATTGCGTCGAGAAATGGTAGTGTTTTTCACTTAAGTATCATGTACTAGGGTATAAGCAGAAGGTTATTTCAATCATTTGTATTTTTATTTCTCGTCACATTAAACAATTATTATTGAGGCTACCATTGGCTCTTAGACCTGTCTGCTTAGATTGCAAAGACAAGCAACATTAATCTTGTTTCGAAATTTTGATTTGATTTGAGTTGTTCATATTTTAAAGGAATTTTAATTGTTTCTTATTAATTTCTTTTTGATCTACTATGATTTACTTGTGGTTGCAGTGGCAGAATAAAATAATAATATAACAAATCTCTATTCATCCGTCCTCACTAATTCTAGAATTTATAATATTATTAAGAGCTAACGTCCTCACTAATTCTCGAATTTATAATATTATTAAGAGCTAACATATTCAAATCCTGTAAATTCGACGGTTTCTTTTTTAAGAGTTGAAAGGAAAAACTGTCGCAACCAATTATCTTTTAATTTGGCAACTTCAATGAAAATCGCATTTTGATTCTGAACCTTCGTCCTGAATTATATGTTTATTAACCTGAATATTATAATACTTAAAGTTATTTAAAATATTAATTGCAATAAATATATAGGTACATAAGTCATGAAATAGTTGAAAACAATGTAGATAATGATGTTTGTTTGTTTTGTGGTGAAATTATGCGGTTATTGTGTCGCATCAACGAGGTCAACTGTTATTATTACTAAATAATTAATTTAAATACTAGTTTGGTCACTGGGTTTTTCGAAGGCTTAAGTATGGTTAAGGTATTTACATTTTTAAATATGTTTATTGTTACTGCGACCAATAACTGTATTTTATTTTTTACCTTATAATTGCAGAGTTAAGCGTTTAGGCTTCTTCTGTCACAATATTTGTGAACGTTTCAATAATGTTTTGAGGTCAAATTAATTAAAAAGAGCGCACGGAGATGAACACCTTGGAGATGCTTTTTTCCGTTTATTGGAAGAAATTGTTATTTTATATCGTTTTCTTTGTGAGTTCTACAAAAACGCACGCGTCATATCGTCATGTCGCATTAGTTATACCCATTAATTTCTTTATACTATACATGAATAATAATGTCATGTATATTTGCTTATTAGGCCTACACGAAACTAGATATGTTTCATCATCTCTTACTTACAAGGAATACATTGAAACTTGTCGTACGAGTAGAACCTAGCAAACTTTTGTCTTTTACCACTTTAAAATAATGTCATTTCTTCCTCGACCGTTTAAATGAATTCAAAGCGAGAAGTCGCAGCTCGTTGAAGGCTGAGCGACCATTGAGTGCCCTTTGTTTATGCTCTATCGCGACCATGCGGGCCTCTTGAGCCCATAAGGGTCACCCTATTTGTATAGATTGATTTGTTTGTTGAGTTGTGGAACGTGGGAAATTAGTTTGCGGTAAATGCGCAAAAAATAATTATGTTTTTTGTATTGCAGTAGCGTACAATCCTCATTTTTACAGAACTTTTAGAAAAAGACACATAATAGACTCTCGGACATGTAGTTTTTCAGAAAAATATTTTGATGTTTTAAAAGTTTTTGTTTTATAACTTGGCTCACTCGTTATCGTTTGCCTAGATTTATTATATATGCAGATGGTTTCAGTAACTTTGAACACAAAGCGGGCTCGAGCAACGCACACAAACACCGTTCACCGACACGTTATCTCGGTGGGACTCGGGCGAATACGTGCGCGATTGTACGCGTATGTTCACCGTTGTACCACTGGTATATAGCATACACGTGCTAGACATAGTGTCGTATTCGAACCACAAGCAAGCATATGCTGTAACGAATGTCAGTAGCGCTTAACGTCCACTCGACAAGCGGCGCGATAAATTGGACGAATTGGAGTTAGGGAGCGTGTGATAATTGAATAATACTTGAGATCACACTGTGTCTAGGGCACTAGAGTAGAGTGTAGTTAAATAATCCCGTAGTACTACGAGCCTGGAATGCGGCCTATAAAAATGACACCTTGAGAACTATAAAACTTGGTAGTACCATGCCATTGCGATGCATCACAAGCAACGTCGAATTAAATCTTAATTGTGCAATCTACCTCGCTACACATCGAACGCGGTGCAATATTTGCACTTTAACACTCCATCTAGCCTATGTGCTGAACTACGTTGCGAGATGTAGACAGTAACTCTACTACTATATAGGAAGTCTGTCACAATCATATGCTACAAGCTAGAAATTACCTCAAAACGAGCACATTTACGGGCCTCAAAAACCTAAAAGGCATGCATATATAAGCGGATTAGATCTAAAGTGTCGAATACGACAACTTTAACTTTACTTAAGATTGTTTAACAATATTGCAGCCTCCTAGTTCTCTTTCACTCATTCTTTATAACGCACGAGCGAATAACATAATACAAAAGCTGTCATTTCTATTACATCCTTTATAGATACAAGTTAGATTCAAATTAGCGGTATGGAGGGGGCGTGTGATAATTGAATAATATTTGAGATCACACGCGTGTCTGCTAGGGTACTAGAGTGGAGTGCACTAAATTGGTTAGGTCATATTACAGCAATGACACTTAATGCGTTATAGCACGAGATCCGACCGCGTGATTTATGTGTGCACTGTGCGTCTGTTTTTAAACAAAATTGTTTTTTGTTTTTTAATAAATTATTATATATGGGATAAGTCCTGCCATTTAGCCTTTCAGTATGCGGCTGCAAGTTTAGTTTTTTAACTACTAATCGTTAATTGAAATACGCGGGGAAATAATATATAATTTATTATAATCCATCTGAACCTATTATTTTCATAATTTCATTTAAATTTCAGACCTGTTTGATTTGTTTAAATGTGCCACTTCTATTTTAGATAAGACTTAACGAATCGTTATTATTAATATGACTACTTTAACGGCCCGTTAACGATCCGTTAATCATTAATATGAATATCTAATAGTCCGCGTAAAAGTGCTAGTCCGCTCTGATTATAGAAATGAATCGCGTCGCCGTAGCAAATTGTATTACTACACCTGCTCGCAACAACTTCAAAGCGGACTAGCAGTTTGGCGGGAACTATAACAGGCCGTTAACGAACCGTTAATCATCATTCATCAGTATAAATATTTTAACACACCATTAACGAAACGTTAATCATTAATTGGAATATATGTTTAACGGTTGGTTAATTCGTTGTGTTTCCAGATGGGGCGTGTTCCGCGCCCGGTTGTTCCGCGACAGCTGCGTGTTCCACCGCGGCAACTACGTGAAGGACCTCAACAGCCTCGGCCGGGACCTCCGCCGCGTGGTCATCGTCGACAACTCACCCGCCTCATACATATTCCATCCGGACAATGCTGTGAGCACAATTTAATGTATTTTTCAGTACATTTAATTTAATGTTAGCTTAAAGTAATGTATTCAGGAATTTACGTTTCAATGGTTATCTGATCTGCGTATAAAAATGAGTTTAAATTCCACTGATATAGGTACTTCTTAAATGTCAGAACCAAACGTGCAATAAAACGAATACGTGTTTTGAAACGAATTATTGCTAGATGTGTTAAGTGTTATTTGCCCAATGTTGGCATTGGGCTCTATAACAGGCATTGACTCAATACGAATCTATGAAATCGATATCTATGAAAAACTACAAAACCAAAAATGCTACAAAATTAACACAAACCAAACGTCAGGTTTGCCTTGTTTAAATTAACTAAACATTACATTGAAGGAGTGAAAAAAATATTTCTGGTGTTGTGTATTTTAACGAGTGGTTGATTTATTATTGATGATAATAACAGTGCATAAAGTGTTTTTTTTTTAATTTTCTTATGTGAAATCTTACGCTAAAAGTATTATAGAATCATTGTTTCATCTAATTGTTATTAAAACTATTAATAACATTTATTGCATGTTAAAGCATACAAGGCAATGAATAACATGACATTCGCTTCTGTATTCAGGTACCTGTCGCGTCATGGTTCGACGACATGACAGATTCAGAGCTGCTCGACCTGATCCCGTTCTTCGAGAAGCTGAGCAAGGTGGACAGCGTGTACACGGTGTTGCGCAACTCCAACCACCCGTACAACCCCGCCGCCGGCAGCCCGCCGCCCGCATAGCCCCCGCTGCTCCGTCGCGGGCTCCACTTCGTCTTAAGTGCCAATTTTGCCTTCTGGATAGTGAGGACCTTGTTTGTACCTATTTTACAGTTTAGGTATTACTTAGTGCGTAAGTGGTCCGAATGATTGTGATCCCCCCCATCCCCCCCCCAGACTCCCAAACGTGCAGTGTTCGATTCGACCGATATTAACATACGGATTTCAAACTTTTTATATCGTGCTTGGGATCAAATAACGATTTTATTGTAAGTTAGGATACGTGCGTCGCCGGCCCGCCTTCGCTCATCCGTTTGTTTATTATTATCTCTATAGACTTGTAACTTACGAATTTTACGATTCGACTGGTATTTTACAGTAATTAGCCGGCTTAGTGGAGAGTGTAAATATAATTGTACCACGGCCGGGACACTCGCGTCCCCGATCATGTGTAAGCGTACCGCGTACAGTACGATTGACTACAGTGTACATAATCTATATCTATAGTATTATATAATGAATAATGTAAGAGATCGATAGTGGCGGAACTATAGCACTTAAGGTGTACAGTGTCGCACCGTTTTACGCCGATATCGCACTACCGAGATGAGTTTTAATTAAATTTTATCGTAGCGACTAGTCCAGATAGAATGGAGAAAATTTAAATCATGAATTTAATCGAGGATTTTATTATATAAGATTCATCATTTTTCTATAATTAATACATACAAACTACATTTTGTTGTTTTTGTAAATAGAATTCTTAATAAATTCCGAAGTAGTGTGATATCGGACGATTGAATAAGGTCTGTGCACATTTTATTGTATAATACGGTCACATGCTTACGTAATATTATGTAAGTGATTAACGAAGTGTGTACATACCTTACACCGAATACACACGTATTTTCATAATCTTTTTTTTGTATTGGTGACAATAAATTGTCAGAAGCGATCAGTGTCATATGTTTTAATTAATTAATAATTATAATTATATATACATATGAATAATTGTAACTGAATGTAATATCGATTAAATAAACACGGGTGAATGTGTTGTAACGGTGAAAGTTGATATCTAATGTATCGTTTGAGATTTGATCTTCATAAAGAAAATGTTTTTAAATTTATTTGTTCTATAACAATTGTATTTTTAATTTTTATTGTGTTCTTAATGCGCACAAATTATTTTTTAAAACTTATTTTCACTTTATATTCATTGCATATTTTAATTTCAATTATATCATATTTGTTAATGGATTTTAATTTTATATCATTGTGTACTTTATTTTTGAAATATCTTTTCTTTATGAAGATGCAAATCTCTGAAGCTGCGCATAAAGTGTAATCGTCTCAGTATTAACTAGATTTGTAGAGTTCGATGCCATTTTACACGAAATTATTTTACTAAAACAATATTACAACAAAAAATATTTCTACATTTCCAACTGCACTAAGAGGCGAATGTTTTTTATGTTTTAAATATATTTATAATTTAGAACTTTAAATGTGATAAACCATACCCTAATGTCCCTAATATATTTTAAATTTTAATCACTATTATTAATTAAAAAAGGTTTTACAAATTAACATTCATTTTTATTCTTATTTTTTAATTCGCCTTGACTGTGTAGTTGTATTAAACATTTTTATAAAAAAAATCAAAATTCAAAATTGTATAGGACTTAACTAAGATTTGATTAATTAGGTAATTATATAAAATGGTGCTTTCAGTATTAGTTGTTAAGCAACTTGAAAATGTTTACTGTGGACAAGCGATATTGGCACTCGTTCCTAACATTTGGCTTAAAATTGGCATAATAACAAAATAACGCGGTAGCGCTCAACATCATTTTCAATTTTCAACATTTATCTACGAACTTAATGTACTCCGGGTTTGCAAATGTCCGATATAAAAGTAATACAATACCTAAAAAAGGCTACAACGTTAAATCAGTTGTTATTCGTCCGAGCAACGGACCACACGTCAATAATGGTAGTGCATTGCATGTGATGAACTTGCAAAACAAAATCAACAATGTAAAGTAAAACATTTAATTTTTAATATATCATTTTAACATATCATAATGCACTAAATATCGTTTATTACTCCATGACACATTCGATGGAGACGCAAGTGGTTTAATTGCCAAAAAAACTTTTATTGTACCACAACAGTATGTTTTCTATGGATACAAGTAGACTCGGCGTCCATATATTTCTAGGTCGATGTATTACAGTAAAAACAACTACGTAACTTCACTGCGGCGTTTCGCGCCATCTATTTATTGTTTAATCTTAATTGCTTAGCAAAAACGTTTTATTGATTTTATTATTATTATTTTATATTATATTCTTTTTTAATACATAATCAATCTATAATTGTTTTGGAAGTGGAAGTGTATATAAGATTTTTATTAACTTAAAAAAAACGAAGCAAGAATTGTGTAAACTCGATTTTAGTGTTTTGGTTTAGGACATAACAATTATTAAATTAATTATTTTCGTAATGTACATGTTAGTTTGTTATTTAGTGACTACGTCGGTGTATGTGTATACCCCTTTATGTTTTTCAGACACTATTTAAAGTTAACGCGTAATTGCAAGCTTAAGTACGCATCAAATATGTGATTTCAAATCTGTAATCACTCGAGCCACGAAAATACTTAAGTCCTCTTATAAATGTAACATAAAAATACGTAAATTAGTTAAAAACAGGATTTAATTACATTAAAAGAAGACATTTGACTGTGCAAATATCACAAAACATTTGGTAATAATTATGTTTAAACAAATATGTTATGTTTATACATTAAACTATAAGAGTATTTTAAACGAGCTTGCAGTTACGTGTTGCTGATCTGTTTTTAAACGGTTTGAACGTCCCTTGAAGTTCTATACAATTCAATTTTACTTCATTATTAAACATTTTTGATGTACTTTTATTTTATAAAATAAAAATGACATAGTTGATTCAGTAAAAAATAACTGAAAAGTATTGTTTTAGGGCGTAAATCAGACTTTGTTAAGTCCTTCGCCCATGTTCAGTAGTAGAACAGTATTAGCAGTTACTATATCTAATGAAGATGTAAACATAGAAACAGGACATTATAAAATTTGCAAGAAATACTTTGATAAGTAAAATAGATGAATTTTACTCATCTAAGATGATATATAAGAAATATTCCAATTTGAATGAATTGTATAGAATTGTTAAAGGGACTAATTCCTTTGAGTTTCTTGACCTGTAATCCACTAACAAGCAAGACGCGGCCCTCCATTACGTCGAGCCATTGACCTTGAAACGTTATCATATCCCCCTGTGGTCTTATCGCGTCGTATTGTCTCAGTTTTCGACGAGCACGTGACAAAGATAGCAATACACATGGTTGTTATCAACATAAGGAATGATATTGAACTTAATAACGTTATAGGTATTTATTAACGTCCGTTATTAATATTCAATCCATTCAGCGTTTGCTATCATAGATATAAATTTGACGATCTTTGATAGGCAAAATATTCGATAATATTAGATAGTTTATAAATAATGGACGTTACACGGCATGTGTTTACAAAACCTCGCAGTTTTAGTTTGCCTTTCAAAATTCACGTCGTGGTAAAATTAATTGTTTAGCGTGACGTTTCAACGAATACGAAAGGATCGATAACTTAATCTCAGGGCTCTTATTAATAATCAATTTATCCTTATTTCGCCTACCAAAAATCTAAATTTGGCAATCTCTAGCACGAAGAACACGCTATGCTAGCACGCTATATTGTAGTCAAAACATTGGAAGTGATTATTAATGCAGGGCATAAACAAACAAGGATATTTCGTTAATAATAAAAAATTTTAATATTAAAAATTCAATGCAATTTTTTATCAATAGGCCGTTTGAAAAATTATTGCGACGTGGATTACAAGGTGCCATAATGCGGTAACCACACAAGCGTTCAGATTTGATCTAGACTTTACGCGGTATTTCTCGCGTAAAATAAAAGTACTAAAAAAATTGTATGTGGGAAATTTTAATGTGAATTTAAAAATATCTTAAATAAAAAGGAGGCTATACATCCGATTTACTTTTTGAGATGTGTTACAAAGCGTTTTAAATTAAAAAAAATAAAGAACGTAATTTGAACGTACAATTGGAGTGTAAAAAATGAGGGAATGTCTATTTTGTGATATAAAATATATACGTATTACTCTACCAATAAAAAAAAACAATAAATGAAATTCTTATGAGAGAGTTTTAAGAAAAAAATACATTTCCTTGTCAAAATCAAGGTCAAAACGAATGCTTGTGTGGTCATCGTGCCACGATCATCCATAGACCGCGTTAGAGCATTTATTTGTAAGCATTAACACTTAGTCGTAGGATGTTATAGTAATATATACGTTGATTTCTCTAGTTTTAAGTTCTGTTGTTGATATGAAGCGGCCAAACGCAGCTGCCGTTGACGCAGGATTACTTATCCCTCCCTGTGAACCGTAATCTATTATTGTCGTTTATTTTTGTAGTCTGTGCTGTGAGATCGAGTTAAATTAAATAATTACACGACAAACTTATTTTGCGGTTTCTGTCGTGCATTATACTTGATATAAACTGCAAAGTTAAGTTTGTAAATATCCCATAAATAACCCAGATATGTATTTATATTTAATAGGTACATTGTTGTAATATTTTGGTTACTTTTTGTAATGTAGTGTAACGAAATTATTGAATCCGAATCAGTCCCTGTATAATTTCCATTTTATGATTTTGAGCCTAAACAAAATCATACGAATTATTTTTAAAATCAGTATTGTTTCTTATCTTTTTCTATGATATTCAACCCTTATATTAATTTTTTTTTAAAGTTTATATTAGACATAACTGAAAAAGATATTTTATTTTACTTTAACTCTAAGCACAGACTATGGTTTTATCATAATGCATTGACACTGAATATCGTCCAAGTATGTTATATAGAAACTTAATATTGTTAATTTGATATGAAAATTTAATGCATGCAATAAAATACGATTGATATTTCGATATTAATGTCTAATTATTATTGTGTAAATTGAAGATTTTTTAATTATTTTACGTTTTAACATTGTGTAGAGAGATTGGGGTGTTCGTTGTTGTAAAATTAATTTTGCAGAATACGTTTTTTATATTATTATTATTGTAATTTAATATCGGTGTGTAAGATTATAGATATCGAGATGGTGATTTCACGCAATAATGTTTGTAAATGTTTTCTACTTGAGCTTACTTCTTGCAATAATGAAGGACTCGTTTATTTATCGAGGTGCTTTTAAAAATTATGTGTCGGAACAAGTCGGTGGCCATATTTATAGATTTTTTACCCGAAATAGATTTTTTTAATAATAAATCCGCCATCAAATGATGTTGTTGATTTTCCTTGGATTAATACCCGTTACGTTGGTAAGAAAATAGTGGATTCATGGTTAGACAAGGATTGAAATAACGATTTGTTAATTTTCATTGTACGATGTATTTCTTCTATTTAGTATGAGGCACTTTTAAAGGGATAATCCGATTTAATTTTATGTAATGTGTTGTTAGTTTTCATTATTGAAGATGCATGCAACAATGACATTTATAAAATGAGTGTTAATATATTACTACCTATATTATTTCAATCTTTGTCTAAATATAAGTTCTGGATTTAAATAATACATGCGTCTTTAAGACACTTTGTCACATCGAACAATATAAATAGGTGAATGCTGTCTTACGTCTGTTTCAATAGTCATATTATTTTTCATGCATTAGGGATTTTTCATTAATTTTTAAATAAAATTACGCTAGATAAGTGTGATAAATTACGTTTAAATTGGATATTATTTTGCTCACGAATTATGAATTATCACTTAAATTAAACAAATAAGATTTTTATTATTTGAACTCAGTTATTTCACTATATACATTTCAAACATCTAAGGGCATGTGTGATTTAAATCTATGACACAATATGAAGTTCGCTATAGTTCTGATTTTGTACAGTTGTTTTCATCCGTGTAACTTGTTTTATTAGAGTTAAGCATAGGCTGCTATTCCTTCCATGTTTTAGATTAAAATGTTTTCTCGACTCCCAACAACAATTTCTGTAGTGAAGAAGGTTCTTTTGCTTGTAAACAAAGTACAAATCAATAGCACGCCAGTGGATATAACGAACAAAATGTGAAACGGTGTAGTCGATTATTTTATGTAAATGTAAACTTATTATATAAGGTTGTGCTTTGCTGTACCACATATCTCTCATGGCTCATCAGATTTGATCGGTTTTAACGTCCGCGGAATTAAATTCTTGCCTTAGGAGGATACATACGGGGTGTATCTTTTTGTACGTGTCGTGTTTGTAGCCTTTGTGACCGCTTTGAGGGTATTTTGCACGTGGCGGCGTGTCGATGCGAATATAAGAATACGTGATAGCAGACTATCTTATGAGTGGAAATAGTTTATTTTTTAACTTTATTATATTTAGTTTTCAGAACCCTAATGGTCGTTAGGCAGCTTACTTACAAGGGGTTTACACGACGCTATATTCGCATTTATGCGTCCTACAGTGTGTGAATTCTTTAAGCATACATATTCGCTTGGAGGTGATTATCGTGATATAATTATTATGCTTACTATCGAGTAATATTATTTTAAAATAAATAATTTGGAATCGTGTAAATAAAACATATCCTGCTTACAATTCATTTTAAATATATAGACACTATTTTTAATGTACTATTTATATAACGTGAACATGCATTTCATTCAATTTCATAAATTTCATCCTTTCGTAAAAGTAATGTAGTGATGGAAGAGGGAAATCGGCATAGATCTTCGACAAAATGACTTAAAATGTCCCGACGATCGTCTCCAATGAATACATAATGAAGGTCACAATAGGATTATTGGTAGTGACTGGATGTGTGACGTAGTGTACGACTCTCCCATTTCCTAGAAATAGCGTATGATTGGTGAATATTCAATATTTTTAAAACAATAATTACTTATAAATAACAGATTTAAAAAGTGTAATGTGCTACTGTAAATAATACTTATTCGATTTGATACAAACAATATCCAGTTACTACAAATCATACTATGGTGTTACAACTGTAAGTAGTTATTATCTGTAGATTTTCTAAATATTTTAGATATCATAATGCAAATAATGTCGTTTGCGCGGATTGAAGTATTTTAAACTCAAGCATTTGTTGATGTTCAATTTTACTTACAATGAATTGTAACAATAATTAGGTGATGGCATATTCTAGATATATTGTACAGCATTGTGGTGTGCTCTGACTCGGGGTATTTATTTGTAATGTAACTATTTATTGATCATTGTAATGGTACGCCTAAAGTGAAGGAATATTCGCTTTCATAATAGAAGAGCTGCGATTACTAGTTGTTACATTACACCCTTGATCAGTACATACCTTTACGGGCAGGTATTGTGAACGTTCTGTACCTATCAGAGATTAGCAAGTGAGAGGACTATAATTATTATATTTATGAAGTGTAATAACCAGGAGGTAACAGAAGGTAACGAGTAGCTAGGTAACATTTACCTGACACGAAATTTATATTATGGTGTACATTTTTGATATGATGTTGTACAAAAGAGACATTTGGTATGTTATTTTATAGGAATGAAATAAATAGCCTTAATAAACAACTTTTGTGTATCATTTTGTGGCCCTGGATTTCATTTTTTTTTTCAAATTACAAATGCGAAGGAACATATTATTGTGTCAGGTTAAGACTTTACTAATGAAAGAATGTTAATGTATATGTGTGTCATTATGGGGTCACGGATTTCATTTTTACAATTACAAATGCGAAACAACATTTGATTATGTTAAGTTTCGAAGACTACTAATGAAAATATGTTAATGTATACTTACAAGGTTTTTTTAACGAATAAAGTACGTTAACTGTAGTCTGGAAAACTTAGGTCATGTTCTTTGCTCATGAGTTCTTTTTGTAATGGAAAATTATTTTATGATAGAAAGATTAGAAGCGGGCGGGTCGTCATATAAAATTGTTGCAAGAAATGAAAATACACTCAAATCTTTTTCTGGCAATTTTATTAAATGTTAAATATATTCTTCTTTTAAATACTCCAACACACATGAGATACATTATAATTACAAGAGATATAAATGTCTTTCGATCCTTCCTACATGATATGGTAAGTTGACTTTGTATTTTTTTTATTTCTTAATCTTTAGACAAGATACGCAGGTAAGGACAATTTTGAAATTAAAAAATATATTTATTAACTTCACATGACATTCATATTATAAAATTTCGCTCTATTTTGTAGCCTGGAAGCAGCGTTTCGCTTTACGCCAAATAAAAAAAGAACATTTTTTTTTATTTAAAATAAAAAAAAAAAAACAACATTTTAGATATCACTATAATAACTTTGGCGATGCTATCTTGAGCTAAGTAGCAAAAAATATCAACAAATATTTTTTATCTCTGTATATACGTCATTTTTCTAATTTATTACAACACTTGTTCTGATTCAAATATTTGTACTACTGAACTTTGGATTATTTCATTTATTGCTATGTTATATTTATACGCTGTGTATAAACATTATTAAAATAACAACAACAGAAATATAAAGAGGACTCATTAACATAAAGTAATTATAACGTAACTTAAAAATAATTAAAGCCTCCAGAATGAAAACGGCACCAAATGTTTGTAAAACAAACCATTTTATAGCTATTGATCTAGAAATAATATTATGTACATAAAAAAACAAGTATTCTGAAAACTAAGCGTGATATAAGGTTTACTAACTAGGTTTTGACGAGTCTTTTAGTATAATATAAAACATACGTCTCTTATTTTAAAATGTACGAAATAAATCATAAAAATTAAAATAAACCATAACTCGGGTGGGATGTGACTATATTAATGTTTGTTAAGTTTAACAAATAATTATATTTATTATCCGTTTCTAACATTCAATATAGTCAGAATAATAATTTGTTAAACTTGTATATAATTATCTGAAATATATTAAATACAATATAATAAATTGAACAACATTTACTTAAATTATTGCTACATTATTGAACATTATTATTGCTCTTTATTCATTTATGACAGACAAGGGAAGAGTACATTACTATAATATAATAATATATCTATAATTGTATACCATTAGATATAATAAGAAGAGGGCTACTTAGTAATTTTAACAATTTTTGGCACAAATAAAATTTATATTTAAAGCAATAATTAAATAAAATGGAAACACGACATAGCGTTTTCAGTGATCAACGAGTTGCGCGATTATTTTAAATATAACATACAATTGACTTATATTAAAAATCGACCAGAATAGCATATTTTCTATAACTCATAGAGTAACTACTTCAAATAAACTGATCTGAACTGAACTAAAATATTATTAACATAATCGAGACATACAATATCAAAGAAAAGATATACACAGATGAAAACTTGCAAAACAATAGAAAAAATAATACATTAGGATAAAATAATATAATCTAAGTAATTTGAGTTTTTTATCAGAACTTTGAGACATAATACCTTCTTAATAAAAATAAATGAAAACTTTAAAAATAAAAATGTTTTCACCGTATATGAGGCATTGCGTTTTTTTGATATTTTTACTTAAGGCATTCAAAAAAATATAGAATAACAAATAGAAAAGGACAGAAAGAGACAAAAACAGAAGGAAAAATAAGACACTTTATTCCAACAGAAAATAAATTAGGACGACCTGAAAATATTACCTATGTACAAAACACAAATAAAATTATATAATTAATAAATAATTATTTACAATTCTTTCAGAGTTACAAATTCAAATTATTATAACGGAAATACAGGCATAATTCAGATTATTTAAAGGAAAATCTTTAGATAGAACGGACATTACTAAAATAAGTATTTTTAATGACGCTATCCATTGTATTTAAAAACCATATCAAAAACCTTTACATTTCATACTAGACATAATTTTAAATTTGTATGCCGTTCTATCTTCCTTTTTCCTTCAATCAGTATAGAGTGAATAATACATACATGATACAAGTGACTTTGTTCAAATATCAATCCTCTACGAAATATTAAAACGAAGTTACTTTAGTTATATACTGTATCAAATCTAGACTTAGACCTATCAATGTACTGAGAACAACAGATGAACATGCAGCAACAAGTTCCAGTTCGAAATGGCGTTAGAATAATCGATATAAAACAGTTATAGTTAACAGCGAGAGTAGCTATTCTAAAAGTTTCAACAAGAGAACAGCATCTAATTTTAATGAAAATATATTACTTCTAGACTGGACAAACAGCACTACTAACGCCATCTAGCGTGACCAGGGCCGGATTAAGAGGCGTGGAGGCCCTGGGGCAAAGAGCGAGCCCTTATTATTTTCCGAATTAAAAGGATTTTTTTCCGTCAAGTCTTTCAAATACTTGCCACCCAACAAATAAGACTACATCAACACTGTTTGGGAAAACAAAGACTTAATACTGTTTGAAAAAAGTCAGTTGCTTATTTTGACGGGTCAACGTAAAAAAATAGATATATATTTTTTTGCTTTGTCTTGTGAAGGCCTCGCGTAGTAGCCCCTAAATCCGGCCCTGAGCGTTACGTAACCTCGAAAATACTTTACGACTACCCTACACGTAAAACAACACGACGCACCATGTATATTGCGAGATCATTAACTTTCACTATGAAATATGAACTATAATATAACTTAATTTATCGACATCTTCTCTTGCAGGATTTGGAAGTAACACGCCTAGAAGAGAAACGAGAATAGTAAAATCACACTGCGTTATTTTTGTGATTTTAAAATAGCTATATGATTTTTTTAACTTGATGCGGTTGATTTTATATTATTCTATCTGGATTGAGTTACGAGCAGTAATACCACTGTGAAATCCATATAAACTGAACTTAATCATATATGCGTAGTATGTTGGTGTGCATGTATAATGAGGACAAAAATGGTCGCTTTATGTGAAAGTCAGTTGTAATTAATATTTTGTCACCAAAACTCATTCATAACGTTAGAAATAGGTATGACGGTGGTACCTGGAGCTTTTGTATTCTGGTGATTCGTCTTGTGCTAATTTGTAGCTGAAACACGGTCTTTCGGTTGAAGAGCGTGGGTTCAAATTCTAGGCACTATTTTTTAAACATATTTGCAATCATCAACCCATTACTATCCCACTGCAGTGCGGTAAAAGTCCTACATAATCCGGCGTCGCTCGCATGGCATCGGGTAGGGTCCGCGCCAAATTTTTAGTCCGCTCTGAAGTTGTAACATAACGTAAGGGCACACTAACTGCGCTATATCCCCGCTAGCCAGAGTCGCCAGCGGAATGTCGCGCTGTCTTCGACCCGCTAATATCTATAATTTGCTATTGCGACGCGATTCGTTTCTATATACGTAGCGGACTAGAAGGTTGGCGCGGACTCTACCTTTTGAAGGTTTCCTTCTTGTGAACAAATAAAGGGGGGGGGGGAGATCTAGTATGGAGTGGAACTGACCTTGAGCGTGGTGAACATGAGGCCGAGCTCGCCTCGCTGAGCGGAGGGCTCGAGGAAGTCCTCCACGAAGTGTATCTCGGAGCCGAGCTGCAGGATCCGCGCGCGGACCACCACGAAGTGGAACACCGGGAACAGCTCGTCCATGCTCCACAGGTATTGCTGACCTGGTATGACAAGTTTTTTTTTTAAACGTTTCTACACTCACAGCCCCACACGAGGATTCCCTATATCGTGGGTGCCATGGACACACACACAGACAAATACACAAACACCCAGACCCCGAAACAGAAATCTAAATTCATCATTTAGGTTTCTGTCTGGCCGGAGATCGAATCCTGGACCCTCTGCGCGTCAGACCGGTATGGTGACCGATCCGCGACGCGGGTCGTCAAATTCAAATCTCATTTATTCAAAATTGATTTATATAGAACACTTTTTGAAAGTCAACAGACTACCACGGCTTCAGAAAATATTTCACTACGGAGAAGCCGCGAAATGAACTCCATACATGTGCAAATTTAAAAAAGTCCAGGCTAAAGTGCCGGACACCATTTTCAGAAAAAATATCAGACTAGATTTAGTTAACTTAGTTTTTGTTCAATTATTAATTTTGAGATATTTTATAATGCTAAAACGAAATTTCCTCAATATCTACTAACCATTTTTTTATAATACAGCCAATACAGGAGTAGCAAGGAAGCACGTAGTCAACAGTTAGTAACAGGTGATTTACTATTTAACGCTGACTTTGCTAAAAATGCTATAATTGCACCTTGGAAGTAGTTAAAATCTTAAAGGAGTACAGAGGCTTTATATGGCGTCATTATATACATCTAGACAAATGAAATGGATTGAAAAAACTAAATAGTTTCACAAAATATGAGATTCGTTATAAAAACGTTACGTTAAATAACGTTTGAACTCGCAATGCTGTGTCCACCTAGTAGATAATATAATAACTAGCTTTGTGTTATGTAGTGTCTCTTTTTAATGTTATGTTTGCTATTTAAAAAAAAAGCTCACCCAATTCCTTCTGCACAGCGGTGGTCATCATCTGGAAGGTGCTGCGGATGACGAGCAGCTTCTCGATGGGCGAGAACGTGGTCTTGAGCTGCTGGAGCGTCTCCACCGCCTCCTGGAACAGCTGCTCCCTCAGCGGCGAGTACGGCGGCGACTGGGCGTTGTGGACTGGACCCACCCAGAACTTTCTGGAAACATATAATGTTTATATGTAACTGATATGATAAAATACACATACACTTAACAATTGGTATTTTTTATATTTTTATGAGCATATTAATTAAATTGTCACTGAAAAAATACTAAAACGGAAATTAGCCCCGATAGACTTTAAGGCTTTCCAATGACGATACAATGTATAACATTCATCCATATGTTTTGTAGATATTCATTAACATACAACGCAAATAACAGTGATAAGTGATATGAGTAACAAAGTCATGATTAAAATTAATAATAAATGACAGCACGTTTACTAGCACGCATACACAATATACATGCAAACTAACATGACACGCGCGCATGTATACATCAAATATCAAATGAAAAAAAAAAGAATCAATACTAATGGGAACTTGTAGGTACTTTCATTTACTGGTCGATTCCAAAAAACATATAACAGAGATATAAAAAAGTAATGATTAAGAATAAAACCAAATGACCACACGCACGCAAACACACGTGCATTCAAACAAGCATACACACACGCGTACATGTAAACATCAAATATCAAAATGAAAATGTAATGAATACAACAATACTTAATGAAAAAGAGATACAGTCCGCGCTAAACCTCTACTTCGATCTGAATATAGAAACGAGTCGCATCGCAGCAGCAACTTGTATTAGTGGGACGAAGATAGCGCGGGACGGGTACATAGCTGCGTTAGTGTGCCCTTACGTTTTAACGGTGTATATGCATGTATTTGTGTTCGACCACATTGGCTCTGTGACTACTCCTACATGCAACTACTTCAGAGCGGTCTAGCAGATTGGCACGGACTATACTTTAACTTACTGGTCGATTCCTAAGAACGCCATAAGGGTGTGGTCTGGCTGTCGGTTCCACTTGAGCAGCCGTCGCCAGTACAGATCGTCTTCTCTTTTGTTATGTAGAGCGTAAAGCACGAACAGGGCTGGGTGCACCCGGCTCAGCAATGCTGCCTGAACCACCCATGATCCGGATAATATGTCTCTGGAAGAATGGCTGGGAATTAATATGTGATGCAAGCTTGGCCTGAAAAAATTATCAGATGAATCTCACTGATTCTGGGACTTGTGACCTGCAATAGGGTTGATAATGCAGGAACTCGAACATAGAAATATTTTTTGTAATATGTAGTTAGTAGTAAGGAAAAGATATTTTTCAGAAAAGATATTTTACTTAGGGGTGTGCGAATAATTCGAACTTACGAATTATTCGTTCCGAATCGAATATTAATATTCGATTCGAAACTCGAATCGAATAATTCGAAAATTCGAATTATTCGAAAGTTCCCGAATAATTCGAAAAATTTCGAATAATTCGAAAATTTTCGAATAATTCGAAAATTTTCGAATAATTCGAAAATTTTCGAATAATCCGAAATTTTTTTAATAATTCGAATTTTTTCAGGGTTTCTTATTTTCAATTTTCGAATAAAAATTTAACAGTCAATATACATTTTATTTAAACTATATAGTTACACAAATAGAACAATTAATATAGTTTTTTTTTTAAATAATGAAATAATAAAAATTGAAATTTGGGGATGATCCTATTCTTGTAATGTTAATAAATAACTTATAAAAAAATGGATGGTAAAAATATTGATTGCCTTTTTTTACGGCACTTCAAAAAATTACCTGAAATTCATGCTTCTAGACTAGAATACCCCCTTAATTCGCGAATTATTCGAAAACTTTCGAATTATTCGAAATTTTTACGAATTATTCGAAATTTTTCGAATTATTCGAAATTTTTCGAATTATTCGAAATTTTTCGAATTATTCGAAGAATTTCGAATAATTCGAAAATTCGAATTATTCGATTCGAATTTCGAATCGAATATTGATATTCGATTCGATTCGATTCGAACGATATTCGCACACCCCTAATTACTGTTTAAAATTATGTTGACAATTTTTATTTCCGTTTTATATTACATTTAATTATTCATCATCATAAATCATTAGAATCCCAGTCACGCACCTCTGATTTTTCAAATTTATATGCGGTTTAAAAAAATATTATTACTTGCTTAAACGGTGAAACCTGCATAACTGAGAAATCTTAAAAAAGTTTTCAAAGGTATATGAAGTCTACCAACCGCACTTGGCCAGCACAGTGGACTATGGCCTAATCCTTCTCATTCTGAGAGAAGACACGTGCCCAGCAGTGAGACAGTAATGGGTTGATGATAAAATACGAAAAATAATCAAAATATAAATATTTCACCTCATTTACTTGTGATATGTGATTCCATGTAGATTGTTTATTTATATTTACTTTTACATTTACGCACAAAAAGGCATTTTGAGGCTTAGAAGACCAAAATAATAACGTTTAACGTGTACAGTGACATACGTGTCAATTACTACGCCGCGCGAGAGCGACTGGAGCGACGTACACCAATTGGTGCATGTTGTATGTTTCAAGTTTTTCCCACTAGTAACCTATCTTTAGTAATATCAATACTAGCTGACCCGGCAAACATTGTGTCGCCATATAAATAAAATGTTAAGGGTGAACAACCCTTATCACTTAGGGGTATGAAAAATAGATAGTAACCCATTCTCAGTCCTACTGAATATGCATATAAAATTTGGTGAAAATCGGTAAAGCCGTTCGGAGTATAACGGTAACTAACATTATAATACAAGAATTTTATATATAAGATAAAATGACACATACCCCTCTAAAGAGGTATCGTCCTCAGCGTCATCCCTCGGCAGCACAGCATCAGAGCCCTCCACCGGCAGCGCGGGGAACAGCAGCCGCACCAGCTGGTACAACCGGCTGGTGACGCTCTTCAGCTCGCGGACCGCGTGGCTCAGCAGCAGCGGGTGTACTCGGACACCCCCGTACGTCGTGTTGAACGCGTTGGTCAGACTCAATACTAGCTGACCGAGCGGGTGGTGCGTTGACTCGCATGCCTGAGAATTGTTCAGTCACAATCTTACTTTTTTTTTTGTTTGTATAAAATACCAAGTAAGTAATTGGTACTTTATATTAATTACGATCTAGCCTAATTTAAGGCTAATGAGTAATTCTACGCTAACTTAAACTGCTAAATAATCATATAATGAAGGTTGCGTCCTCTGACACTGCACTTCTTTGTTTTATCACATAAGGGATGTTACTAAAGAATTATTATAACAGAATATTAGATTACTTAAAATTGTTATTTGTTACTCACGATACTAGAGAATTATTATGATAAAAATATCGACTGCTAAAAATATATGTATAGCCTGTTACTCTTACAAAAAAGTAATGACCTCACATGTTAAAACTTAAAATCTGTTATGCCGTTTTGGCTGGCGGGCATGTCAAAGAATGAGATATACATGATTATGTATATATATCTAATATACATATTATTACATACAATATATATACATAAATTATTACCTTCTACAGTCTTGTAAAAATATAGTCTGATCTATTTTACCAAATACTACGCACGCAACGTAAACACAATAACTGAAAGTAAATACTAAATCAATAAATTATGTGTTACATTGGTGTGCACAACTTGGTCCTAATAATAATGTTAGTTAACGTATAGTAAACTATTTAATACCTTTTTCCTGCTGAAAGAAGAACAATAAATCCAATGAAAAGTAAAACACAATAATATTTACAAATATATACAATAATTCATCTTTTTGTTAATACTTTTTTATATTTTTTGCTAACTGAATTTTACATATACTGATACTTACATTATGTAAATACTGCTTCAACTCCTTAAAATCCGTCAAATTGAGATCTTTCTGACCAAACTGGGGAATAACTTCTAAACTGTCCATAGACTTCTCCAAATCTGACCCATGGTTTATCTTCTGTAGTTTATGGTGCTTTTCTTTATGAGAACACGAGATCGCCACTGCTACGTTCTGCCATATTTTGACATTGTCTATGGTCGGTCCAGTTGGACCGTTTGCAAAGTGGTTCCCGGTTGGAGTAAGAATAGTTTCAGAGACGCCTAAGCATTGATAACATTGCCGGAATAGCGCGTTCCATTTTTGGTTGGGAGTAACGCTTAATTTTCCAAAAGAGCTGAAAAAGATATTAATAAATTAGGTTAGTTAATTCTAGCTAAAGGCTTTATTAGCTCTTGCAATTAATTGCAACAGATTTCTGGTAATATTTGGAAGTTTTCTCCTTTTTTAGCATTATAAAAACATACATTTTAATATGAGCTTATTATTCAGTCACATAATTTGAAATTAAAGAAAAACGTGTCTATTTTAATTTTTTGCACATAAAATAACCTATATATAAATACATATATACATAGTTACAAAAAAAAACAACTCACTTCGGTTTCGAGTTAGGGGGTAGTACAGGGTTAGAAACATTGAGATGCATGACCCCATTAGATATCTTCACGCCCTCTGTCCAGGCGCCGCTGAGCGACCCCTCCACTTTGTCCCCGCTGGAGAACGTCAACACCCCCTTACCGGAGAACACTCCAGCAGCTCTAAACTCCCCTTCGTAGTGAGTCCCATCTTCGAACACCATCACGCCATGACCCTTTAAAATACAGAATAAGTGACGTTATAGTATCGTATGTGATTGTTTTTATAAAAAAGAATAGTAGGTATACAGTAGTTGTTCCTTTAGTCTCGGGAATAGAATAGGGCTACGGTATCCCCTGCCTGTCGTAAGAGACGACTAAAAGGGGGGCTTCCGGGGTTGCGGGCGGCAAGAGGCAAAAAAATAAAATAAAGGTATACAGTAGTAGCATAATATTTAACTTGATGTTAAATATAGTTAAAGATAGCTATTTATTTTATAGCTATAAAAACATAACACAGGAGCTTTACCTACATTTTATAATAGATACATAAAGGACTAGTTCAGATAATGTTTGTTTTGATATAGTAGAAGTAGCAAACGATCATGCAGGCCACTAGATGTTGAGTGGTCGCTGTCCCCTAATTTCAGATAAATCAGAGCTCTACCTGATGTCAATCATACATTAACATGTCAACTATTCCTGAGTACCGGGGAAGAACACCTCGAAAATATTATCTTACTACGCATTTCACATTTAAACATATAGTTGGACTGCTGGTATAGGGCAGACATAGGTTGTCTCTGTAGTTCCGGGATCAGAATAGGGCTACGGTATCCCCTGCCTGTCGTAAGAGGCGAATAAAGGGGGGCTTCCGGGGTTGCGGACGGCAAGAGAGGGAGCTCGAACCGCCCGGACAGCAACCCCGGGATGGACGGCGGTATGTGTGGCCGCATACCGTCGTGAACACCAGATGGTGTGGTGAGGTTCAAGCTCACCTGGGCGGAGCCCGACGGGGCAACGCGCCAAGTGGACTTCGGTTGCGTTCCATTGGAGATCCCGGAGTCCTCTACGCAGCGCCGAGGACGGCCACCGGGGGGGTTTTGGGGGTTTAGTGCGGTACGAATCGCACATAACCCCATGCCGCTCCCACGGCATAGGGTACCTTTTGAAGGTTTCCCCCTCGTTAAGAAACGACCTTAGTCAGTCATAAATGCATAATACTAGCATTATTTTCAATCTGTTTTATCTATTTAATATGATGTCTCAAAACGAATGCATAATTTAAGTCCTTTGTGTACCTAGTTGTTGTCATTACTTTGTGATACATACATAATATTGACTCAAATTTAACTGCATTAAATATTTTTTCTATTTACGTAAAAAATAAACTACACGAAATCTTAATCTCTCATTGTGATAACGACCTGAGCATACTACCCAATACTTTACTTTCGCAAACAGTACGCAACAGATGTTAGTGATAATTTACGAAAACATGAACTCACCGTAAGAATATCTTGCGTAAACAGGCCTTCGTAGTAAATTCCGTCGAGGGTGACGATGAGGCCACAGCCGTGTTTTTTATTGTCGCTCCAATTGCCAAGATACTTTTCGCCTTTGCCTATATCGTCCATTACTCCATACCCTTGTCGGACGCCACAATTCCACTCCCCCGTGTATATAGTGGCTGAAGAAGATGTAAAATCCCCCTGCTTTTTGATCCCGTGGCCATGAGGCAGGCCATCTTTAAAGTAACCCTCATAGACGTCTCCTGTCGTATACTTCATGATGCCGTACCCATTCTGCAAGTTGTCTTTCCACTGGCCATCGTATGTCCCTGAAAATTTACACACTTTGCTCGTTTTAATTTTAATTGCACTGAGAATACTGGCGAACACAAATGTATATTTAGAATTATCTGTTGAAAATGGAATTTAATTATATAAATCACGCGATAGTCGCCTGCGTTACCAATAATTGTCAGTTTTTAGTTGCAGTAGTGCGATATTCACTGCAGCTCATGCATATTAATAGTTACTCTAAAAGTAAATAGGATTGGTGTTCTGTATAAAATCGACCATAAATGTTATAAGTCAAAATGGCTCAAGTAATGTAACTATGAAAATGGTGAGAGGTGTAGCGGTCATATAATATCATAATTGAACCATGGAAATGCAAAGGCAAAAATGAGTAGATATTTGGTACATACCTACTCCAGGGATCTCCATTTTTCCGTGGCCGCACAAAGCATTCATCTGGAACTGGCCTGCGTATAGCTTGCCATCAGGCCATTCCACTTTCCCACTGCCATGAATCTTGCCGTCCAACCACCTCCCAATGTACTTCGCATCCTTATAGAACTGAACGTTCTTACTCGTGAACGTATAACTCGCTGTCCTTACAGATGGTGGTTTGAACGCTGACTCCTTGTTTAAAGCTGTCCGAATCGACGTATTTAGGCAATGAATCCATTCTGTCTTCTCCTGTTCCGTGCTCGTCGACACTGAAAGCACTTCTTCTGGTGTCGTTAACTGGATAACGTTCAGCGTCGAGTCTGTGTTCGACACGGGCTCCACCCATAACGTCTCCAATGGATGCACGATCGGTGTGCTCCCATTCACGTGTACAAATAAATCATTGAATAAGACGAACCAATGCGTGCTGAAGCGGCCTGGATTCACGAGATTTAGCTGCCGCGACTTCGATTCTCGTATCAATCGTCGTTCGGGTGTCCTGTACTGCTCTAAGCTTTTTCCTATCGTCTCCCAAAAGAGCTTCGTTAAGTCCGCTTCTTTTCTTTTCTTCTCCTGTTCATCGATCAATGTTTCGAAGGCTGATATAACTTTACCTAATTTATCTTCTATATTTGATTTGGCGTCAACCTTTTTTCGCTTACTTTTGTGACGCAAGAGAGATTGAGCAATACATTTATACGAACTTAATCGCGTTAGAGGCTGCACGAAAGCGAGGGCTACTACGGCTTCCAAAGTTTTCTTATTATTCTTCTGTTTATTTGTTGGTAATTGATCGCTAAACAAATTGTAAATACTTGTAGAGACGTCAACCACACTGTTGATTTGCGCGAAACCACCGATAACGATTAAATTGCTTACAGCTACATAATACTTTTTATATAAATAAATATATTCTTCTAAATTCTTTATCAAAGAAATATCACATTCGTTTATATGCTTCTCAGCATATTGCCATGTTGACAGCACGTTCAGTGCCGTAATATTTAATATGTCACCAAATATATCACAAACAGTTTCATAAATATTGGAATGTGAAGTAATAGCTTTGCTTTTCTTAAGAAAAGGTTTAACAAGAGAATGATATATTAACAACATTTCTTCCAGATACCGTTGAGCAATTGACAAGTTTTGAAATTCTGGGCATCTGGCAGATTCTTCTACAGAACAGTAGCTAAGATTGCCTGAAGACAATATTCTCCAATGGTAACACATATTTTGGGGTTTATTTGAAAAATTTAGGGGCTCATTTATTTTCACAGCCACATTTTTGATATCTTCAGTAGTCACTTCCTCATCTCTTTTACTATTCAAATTGACTATTGATTCTGTAAAACCATCTGTATGTTTTCCCATGAAAAAAATATTCTCATTATGTGTGTATGCCAAGGTGTGGTGTTCCGTTGCAATCATGTCTCTAACTCTGTCACTGTCTGAATTTTCTGTAAATTGCTTGGGTCCACTTTTATCTTCTCTGCAGTCAAAACTTACTTGGTTGAAATGATTATATCCCCATATAAATAAACGGCCATCCAAAGTGAGAGCTGCACAATGCCATTTACCACATGAGACCTTCTGTAACCCAAACCCAGATAGGCTCATTACTACCATTGGCTTCACTCGTTTTACAGTATCCCCAATGCCCAGCTGTCCATATGATATGTCTCCCCATGTCCACAATTCTGTGGCAAGTATATTCTTGCCAAGTTTAGACATGTTTTTAAGATTCTCAGTTTTTCTAGCTACCTCAAAGTCCTTCTCACTACTTATTGTGCTTGTAGAAAATTGGAGATCTTCAAAGTTTCCATTAGACACACAACTGTACATGAGAGAATTGACTTCTTCATTGAGATGTCGATTTTGTAGTTCTACAGCCTCATTATTATCACTGCTTCCACTTACATGTCTGGACAATGTGGCTACCTTATCCCCCACAGTTTTGACTCCTTCATACACAAAGTTAGTTAGATTTGATACATTCTCTTTAATAATTCTAGTGGGTTTTTCTGTGTACTCCATCAAATAGTCCTCACCTGCAGATACCCAAGATAGCTGCCTACTCAAAAACTGCTTAGCTGCATCTGTGTTAACAAATATGTTGTTGAGTTTCTCTGTGCAATCCTGTGGAGTCTCACTATCCCTTTCTGTGTTATCATCCTCCTCATTAGACTTACCACCTTGTGACTTTGGCTCCTGTTCCGCAATGCTTTCAACAAATTGAGCAATGTTTCTTGCAACTTTAGACTCTTCGGAGGATGGACTAGAATCTTCTGTAAAGCTTTGAGCGTCAATATGGACGTCAGTTTGTGGAGCTGTGGTGCTGCTGGAATCTTCACTTGACTTACTGATATGAACACCTAATGGACAAGTTTCCGAGAGGGATGGCACAGAGGCTGGTGACGCCAGCCCTATAATAGTCTGGCATTGAGAGCAATTGGACGCAAATACCTCTTCATCATCATTATCACTATCAGTGTCACAGTTACCTGATTGGCGCACATTTTTCCTAGCAATAACAGCTGCGAAATTTTGCCCCACAGATGCACTGTACACTGTCCGGCCTTCAAAGAACGGAACTTTCTTAATGCTACCAGTATCTAAACCAATTTGGGGCATAACACCTGACCCCCAGAGTTGTCCATCACTACTAATAAACAGCTGACCAAAATCACTTGTGACAACATTTCTGAACTTAACCTTAGAGCTGGTACTTTTGAATCCATGCGGGCAACACTTGGAATCCTCTTTCACGACAATTTCTTCTTTATTTTTAAAATTGGAACTGGTCTTGTATAACCGGCCGTGAACGTCTATGATATAGAGGATATCGTCATGATACGATATGTCGATGGCTGAGACTCCACTGATTCTCCTAAAACTTATGGTATCGTCTTCAATATCGCAGAAATAGAGGCCATGGTCGTTCCCCAACACAATGTATTCGGCGCCCAAACAACATAGTTTCACAATTTTCTCAGGTACGTGATTCGAAGAAGTTACGTTTAAAGGCGTTATCCCTTTCCAGAACTTATGCTGACTCATTTTAAATACACTTTCTTCTTCATTGGCGGACTAGAATTGTGTGTTTCATACTGATTAATTGATTACGAACACAGTTCATTGTACTGCACTCTTCGGTAGTGACGCAGCAGCTTGACTCCGAAAGAAGAAACATTTAAACGTCTATTTTACACATGAACACAAAAGTTTTATTTAGGAGAGATTCTTGTAATCATCTGGTTTGGGTTTGGTGTATTGAATTGATTTGACAGTTTCTTGACTGATAGGAAGTGACACTGACAATGATTTACGAGTTTTGTTTTTTAATTAATTTTGAGCAAAATAAAAATACAGAACGTAACGTATCGATTTTTAAAATATAAAATTATTTTTATGTATTACAATAAGAAGCTTTTCCTTTAGTTGTAAAGTTAAGTGAGAAGCATAAAAAACACCGGGTTTAACAATTTTATTAATCCTTTATTGGTCACATGCTCCTTTATCTTAGTTATGAGTAGAAATAAAATTTTATTCTTAAAAAAATACTTTGTTAAATAACATACTGATATCATAAAATGTTGTTGCTGATCAGTTTTTGTATAACATCGTTCAGTATTCATATATTTTGGCTGGGTAATTATATTCTCTTTGTCTAATAACTTAACAATCATTGTGTTAAAAATATAACTGTCACGCTCGTGCTCGAATCGAGTCGAGCTTGCCGTTTTCTTTTCCAATAAAAATGGCGAGTCGTGGTGGAACATCCAGGCGCGTTCCTGAAACTGAAGCTGCGATTACATATGTGCAGTGCGATGGATTGGTAAATTGTGTTTTCAATTTTACCAAGTGTTGATTAAACAGTAAAATGTCTTAGTGAAATCCCTGTGTCCTGACACGTCATGTTAGTTTAGTTTTCCAAGTTTATGATTAACTTTCGCCAGTTTTAAAAGACAATTATCGCTTTGAACTAATCGTGTTGTAATTTTATTAGTTATTAGAAGCAATATATGGTGTTTAACAAGAGTATTTAGATCGACAATACCATTCGATAGAGGTTATGATTGGCCCAAAAAAATCGTTTATTTACCTGAAGCACAGTTATAAGGGTGACTCATACACTGTTTGGGACGATCACCTCACTTGCCAAATTGTGAATGACGCCAACACTTAACAATTTCACTTTCAGTAATGACTTTCTTAGGATAATTTTTGTATCACATGAAGAAGTTTAAGAGGACATAAGTTAAATTAAAGTACTTTTTCTGTATATTTTATTTTGCATTGTTCCATGTCTTTAAACTCCACTATCTCATTAAATTGAAATAATTGTGAATATTAAAATTATCTACTTAGGATTTACATCAACATTTTTAAGCAATAAGCAAATATTTTTAAGCAATATTGTATGCACTATGATAGATAAATAAGGTTGAAATAATTTATTCTCCCATAAACAGTGCAGGAATTTACATGACAATCATATTTAGTATAACTAAATTAATTGTTCAATATGGACATCCCTCCTGTAGGTAGTAATCATTCAAAGTATTTTTAGGTTTTTCATTGTACTATAAGAAAATAAAAGTTATTTTATTGCTCATACAGGACTGAATGTACACTGTAATATGCTAAATTAATTACTTTTTTTATTCTAGGCGGTAATGAAAATAGTGAAGCACTGCCATGAGGAATCATGCAGCAACATGGAGGTGGCGCAGGGAGCCCTCCTCGGGCTGGTGGTGGAGAACCGCCTGGAGATCACCAACTGCTTCCCGTTCCCCAAGCACGACGACACCATGGACGAGGAGGAATACCAGCTGGACATGATGAGACGGCTGCGTCGCGTCAATGTTGATCATTTCCATGTTGGATGGTGGGTAATCTGGTCTAATAGTACTCAGTTTATATTTGTAAAAATGAAACAAACTAATAAACTTAAAATTAAGAATTAAAATTGCATCTGAATCGAAATGAAATATTGTCATTAGTTAGCTTTTGAGGACTTAATTGGAAGTAGAAGGTATTTACAATGATTTGGCCTATCACAACAGAAATCTAGGTTCATGTGTAGTACAAGATATGCTAACTATAAAATTATTGAAACCTGCCGATTTTCTATTGTAGTACAAGATGTGTAAAGTACCTTGATATAGTGTTAATCTTGGTTTTACCAAATTTTATTCCGACAGGAGTACTATGCAAGCTATTAGGCCAATCATAATAACCAATCTAAAACTAACGTGTTTATTTTTTTATGTGTAGTATAATTTTCCTCATAAATATATATTTCAGGTACCAGAGTGCAGATGTGGGCAACTTTCTGAGCCAGTCGTTATTGGAGTCTCAGTACCACTACCAAACCTCGATAGAAGAGAGTGTTGTGGTCATATATGACACAAAGAAGTCTGCCAGGGGATTCCTTACCCTTAAGGCATACCGCTTGACTCCTCAGGTATGTTACATATTAAAATTTTTGTTTGTTTATTTTCATAAAGATTTTTTATATATAAACACTCAGATTCAGAAATATCTGCATAACTGGGAACATAACATAAAAATTTCACATTTTGTTCTATTATAATGGCAATTCCTTATATAAATATATAACCTGGTACATTGACAAAATTATTTGAACATTTTGATAATGTGGGATAATTAGTAATTAGTAAATATTAAGCATGGGAAGTATATCTTGGAAAGTTGTTTCAAATATATTTGTGTCATAATGCTAAAAGCATATGAGTAATGTGTATTTTATTTATAGGCTATTGCTATGTACAAAGACGGTGATTATACACCAGAGGCTCTCCGTAATCTGAAGATTGGCTATGAGAGCCTGTTCATTGAGGTGCCCATTGTGATCAGGAATTCTCCGCTTACAAATATCATGATGTCGGAGCTCGCTGAGATGATTCCTGAGGAGGAGGGCTCCAAATTCCTAGATTTAGGCACTGCCTCAGTGCTTGAAGGTAATAAGATTTTTTATCTTAAAAATTATTTAAAGTAACTTGCTACCAGAATTTTTTTATTCTTCTATTAAAGTGTGTGCATTTTTGTAAAATAATGATCTTTTTTCAGGTCAATTACGCAGTTTGATGGAACGCGTCGATGAACTGAACCAAGAAGCAATCAAGTTCAACCGTTATCAACAGATGGTGGTACGTCAACAACAAGACAAGCACAGGTGGTTGCTTAAACGTGGCCAAGAGAATGCTGCCAGAGCGGCCAAGGACGAACCTCCTCTACCTGAAGAAGACATCAACAAGCTCTTCAAACCATTACCCGTACCGCCGAGACTGAACCCTATGATTGTAGCTGGTCAAATCAACACATACAGCCAGCATATAAGCTCTTTCTGCTCGCAAAGTTTGGCTAAGCTTTACTTGGCCCAAGCACTTCAAAACGCGAAGGATAGCAAGCAAAACTAGCATTTGTATCACTAACAGGGAATACAGTTGTGGGATTGTGTGGGATAAATCATTATATGATTGTTACGTCCCAAAATTGTATGCTCTGTCTGTTGAACTGATAATAAAAGTGAATGTCACATATTCTTTTTCGTTTTTACTGAACTGAACACTGAACTTTGATTTTTTATGTATTAAAAACCAACCATAAAGATATATATTCAAAAATAAACAATTCTGTTTCCTGGACACTTCGTTTATTATTACCATTCTAGTTTATTTTATTTATTTCTTATTCTCCTTTTTATTGAATTGAATCGCAATTTTGTAAAATTGCGTAATTTAGTCTAATCATTGATTCTTATGCTATATTTTTACATTCCTATAGACTTAAAATAAAGAAAATCGTAGCCAAAACTTAAAGTACTGCACTAGAGGTGTAGACAAAAACTCAATTTTCGCAAAAATGTTCCCTCCAATTACTTTTAGCTACTAATCAACTTATTAGACGTATGCATAATTAACATAATATATAATAAGAATCCTCCGTTCAAGTTCTGCATGCAATTTAAAAAGCGCCTGACACATTTCTAACATTCTTGTTGCTTTCCGGCAGCTGTGTACGTTTGCGTAATAACTTAATTATTCTAATTCATTCTGATTGCTCAGTAATGGAGCTTCCAGGTTTTTTACAACACCGTAAAGTTAGATTAACGCCGACAAAGGTAATAGGGATAACTGGTGCGATTGTGTCTTGATTGTCACAAATTGCTTCATCCTGGGTGCAATCCGCCCCTGGATAATTGGGCCAATCTGTCCCGGTACTAAATTACGGTGCTTCCCTAATGTCCGTTAAACACGAGGAATCTTTCAAAACTCATTACGCTACTCATTTTTTCATGTAACTGTGAATAGGTATAACCCTATTCACAGGAATTCCCTTCTACGAAATTCGTATTCATATATATAAAATAAAATAATATAAATATAGAAATTCGTATCTACTACTTAGTAGCAAACTGTGCCAAGGAGATCTCCATAGAATTTTGTTTACTTATGTCATAATTTTACTTTTACAATTACTTTATGAACCTGAATTTTTCTTAAATATTCGTTTTGTTTTTTTTTTATTTATTTGATACATAGATGTAAGGATTTTGAGCGAATATATAAGAAATAGGTAAGGTACCTACTCATTTTTTTAAAACAAGGATATTTTGTAAATGACAAGGTCTATTAGGCATAGGTAACCAGGAAAATATTTACTTTTAACTAACATGAACTTAATTGCATCTCTCGAATAGTAAACTACACAACATTGCGTGCGAAGGCCGACATATTAAAAGGGTTTAACATCAAAATGACGAATTTCTTTTAATAAAGCCATCTCGAGACGGAAATGAGATGTTGTACACGAAGAGACATTCGTGACCAATTTTGACCATAATTAGATTGTTACGAATCGAATTAGTGATCGAGGGATCAACCGCAATCCGTCTCATTATTTTTGGGTGGCATTAGTTACCTTATATTTTTTGTTTTATGGCTCTGCATGAACATGTGCATACAAAAAATACCCAATTTACTATTGTGAATACATTTAAAGCAATTTGTTTGAATCATAAACTTAGGGATGTAGGAGACTGCAGATTACTGGATTTTTGGACTAGACTTAGCTGCCCTAAAACAGTAGCACTTGCTTAAGTGGGACCTGAAAAAGTCAGAAATCTCCATAACTGGAACTCATGCTGAGGTCCAACATTTTGGAACGACGAAGCAAATCTCTATGTCTGGGATTCGTTCTTTCTATTTCATCATATTCGTTACCTCCTTAACTGAAACAGCGAGTGAATTTTATATGTGTTAACTGTAAACTCTGTAACTGAGATAACATATTTTTGTTTGTTTACTTACATATTCTACCCGCAAATTCCATGTTTAACCAATTTTGAGCCTCAATCACCTTCAGTTCTAGTTTTGCTTTACTATCATGGTATGATACCCTGTAAAAATCTTGAAATGAAGCCTCAAATCGTTATCAGTACCTCTGTGAAAAACTGAAGTCAATATCCGTTTATGAAAGTGGGAAGACACGCGATGAAGTCTGTGTGAAATTTAATTCGGCACGTTAAATTCGACACAGACTACTTTTATAGAATAATTCAGAATAAATAGTAAATTCAGTACAATTTTTTAAGGATATTATTTTGCCTTGTCAAAATAATATCCTGAACTTGACCAGTGTTTGGAATGGAACCCTCTGTAAATGAGACAGACATTTATTTATACCTGAATATGTAAGGTTTTCCACATACCCAGTGTATGTGCAAAACCTCTAAAAGTAAGACAAATTTGCAGGTCCCTTCGAGTCCCACTTAACATATTTAATAGTTACGTAGGTTAAATGAGCTTCGTTACACATTGGAGATCCGCGGCCATTAGATACTGAAGGTTAAGGGGTAACGTTACAAATCTTTACCTTTACTTGTCTCGCATGGTACTTTTAGAGGATTCCATCGTGTAAATCTGAAATCAAAATTATGTAACTTCATTTTATTTCTGGAACCGGGAATTTGTGTTTGTCTTTGCATAAAGTGAGAGTGGTCTTATGATTTATATTGGCTTAGATCTACAAAATCCAGTGTTGTAACAGCATGGTTTAACTACGTCCAAATACTTAAAATGTGCGGTTAAAATGGTACCTACATATTATATTACCGAGATAAGTAATAACACTAGCCTTTCAATAGGCGTAAACTGCACAGTATGACAGATATAAGCTGAAAAACAAGGTGATAATGTTGCCATTCACACGCTACTAAATGCTTAGCAAGTTGCCTAGTACTAACGGAGTCATTTTCCTTTCTGTTACGAAACGGTTGTAAATGACCACTTTGCGAAGCTTAAATTAAGTTCTAGCATTCATAAGCAAATGGAACTAAGTGGCTTTGGCACTAAACGGTGTAATAACATCGAGTTAGCGGGATATGTTTTGCATATTTTCCAAATTACTTCACGCGACCATCTTGCGTTTTGAAATAAATGGGAGGGGCGTAGACACGTTTGTGCCTACTATAGGTGCTTGTTCCACTGCATTACTTACTACTGTTAAATGTAAGTAAAGATAAAGATAATTTAAAGTAAAAGATGATAAACTATATTGGTATATATGTATAATGCAGTAAGTATAATACTTATTGTAGTAAAATTATCTAGAAAAAGCCTAAACTAAAAGTAATTAGTTATATGTACTCATAAAAATAATGAAATAAACAATTTCTTAGTCTATAAGTTTGTTTTATATGGTTTTATATAACAATGGAATTGTCACGGAATTTTGTGTTTATGCGGTTATTATATAAAATACCTAATATTTTATAGTAGTTGTATTTATTTCAGAAAGTGAGTATTTTCTAGTAGTTATTTATGTACCTGATTTGCCAGTGTTCAGACACTAGTTACTAGAGGCTTGTAATGTATGAACTAAATAAAAAAAAAACACTTAGTACCTATGCAAAATACTTCCAACTCAAGTTTTCTGGATGATTTCAAACTTATAACGGCTCTTACCAATATAAAGTAGGTACCTACTCACAACAAAAACAACAAAAAATACATATATGTAGTAGTCTTGTAATTATGAATATTTCTTAGCCTATGCCTAAAGCTCATCTCATAGATTTATATTTCTTATGCGTAACTTAAGCACCACTTATCTTCGCTTGTATATGAGCGGTCGGGTCTGAAGGATGTTCGATTTATTATCAACCTCAAATCGCTTCTGCTTTTAATACCATAAACGATCGAAACGATGCTTCGGCGCTCATACTTTTTGCAATCTCGCGATGATACTGTCGGCCACTGGTAATTTTATTATGCAAATGCGGCATAAAGTGTTGCCAGACATAATCGCTCAAATTACTATTACCCAGAGACAAGTGCGCGGGAAATGGCGCCGCTAAAAAATGGCGGGAACGTAATGCGCTGTAAGTACTGCAATCAGCTGATATTGACGGGCTTATTAAATAAGTGTTTTTAAGGCGGCGGAAATTAGTTTCGAAACTGGCCCTCGCTAATTTTGTAATAAGGTAATAATATAAATATGGGCAGGACAGCTCTCTTAATTAACTTCTAGGCGAGTTTTTGTCTGCATTATGGATATAACCTTTGTTAATTATGGACAATTAACGTTTTATAGCTACATCAGACAAGAAAGGGCGTATTTTGAACTTTTACGTAGGTTTAAATAGTCTGCACCCAATTTAAAAATAGTGGGTATTTATACCTACCTGACTGTGGAACAAGATATTTTATATAATCTCAGATAAAATTTACATAAAAATAGGCGAGATTAGACGGAAAATTCGTTACGAGAACATAGAATGGGAGGTTCCGTGGTGTTGTCGGCGTAAACAGCTGATGATACGAAATGTCGCGTACGCTCCATCGATAACACCTTGATAACGTTTAAGTATTGGTTTTGGGGGACTTAATCAAAACCGCGCATATTACAGTCATTATACGGGCCGGGTTAATTTCAAAATATACGATAAAGGAGGCAAGAATAATATTTAAAGGAATTAGGCTGCCGGTGTGGAGGCGCAATTTGGAAGATTGCGAGCCGCCGAAGCTCGTTTTCTGTGAATTTTTTAATTAAATTACGAGCCAGATGCTGTGAAGAGACGGAACGTTTACTGGCGACCTCACGTGACCTTCGCGTACCGCTCCCTCGTAACTTTATTGGCCTAGATTTTAATGCCTGCTTGTGATTTATAGAGACGATGGAACAATAAGAGATACATTGGTATTTGTTGAATTGAAAAGTAACTTAAATATTGTTTTAACTATTAATTTAATAAATCCTCCCAAACTTATGTTGTGGGTAGGTATTACGAGTATATGAATTGTACCTACCTAATGAGTAGGTACCTACTTATATAAGATTACATGTTAGTGAATTAATACTAAGTTATGAATGAATCAAATTAAGTTAATAAGTAAAACAATCCACCAATAACCTACCTAAGTAGACTTAGCTGCAATTTACTTTATTATGTGATATTTGTTATTGTCGTATTTTTTCCAGTCACCTATCATTATACTTTAGTTATCTAAAATTATGGTTGTTGACAAATACCAAGTACTTTCAATAATTATTATGAGTTACAGTCGATAAAGGCTTTATTAATTCATAAATTCGATGCAGACAGACATTTATCAATCTCATGTTAATTCAAAATTTCATCAGCTGGTAATTGGCGCCGTGCAAACGAGAAAACCGGCCCACGTATTGTCAAAGTGTTATTGTCTCGAACCCTTGAAGTTCAAACCTACTGTACAATAGCAATTGTTATAGGTCCCATAGTTAAGCGATGGATGAATTTAAATTGTCTTGAGATTTAAATTGTAAAAATTATCTGTTGTGCTTGTTTTTTTTTTGTAGAAATACCGAAATAATGTTAAAATAACATTGATATAATGTTGTTAATATTCAGGATGGTTCTGTGTATTTTTTTTAATCTGGTCAAACAAGTTATCCCCTGATATAAGTCAAGGATTCGCGTTTATCCGATTGTTTTTGTCGTCAAACTTAAAACAGAGGGTACCTACTGCTACGATTATTATACCTTATAGTTATCTATAGGAGACACTGCGCAAAAATGATTAAAACAAAGACCATAGACAACTTTTTCGTCTCCGAGAACCAACGGCCTGTAGATGCAAAAGTACGAAACTGCTCATACATAAATCCGTCAAGCTAACACGATAACTGGCGAAATGATAAACCGAGCAGAGCTGCATATTTCACGCGGAGTGCACATTCATCGACTCGGATACAATTATGTTGCCTAGTTATCTACATTAATAATTTTTAGTGTAGCAACTTTGCATTTGTTCAAAACGTAGTTGGTTTTGTGAACGTACACTTACTCAAGCTCTTTGTACCAGAAAATGGACCTAAGTGAACATTTTATGGGGGCCTAATCCTTGTCATTATGAGCGGAGACCCGTGCCCAGCAATGGGACAGTAATGGGTCGTTGATGATGGTGATCATGATAGGTACTTATGTATGTATATCAAATAAAAGTTATTGCAATATACGTGGGAACAACATTTTACATAATTGACGATGAGATGTACCTACCTACATATCATATGGACAATTAGCAAAGATAATTATTTTCCTATTTGTGGCAATATTAAAGATGGTCGAACAATTTGTTTCTGTCTGACAGTCGGAATTGGGTCCCAGGTTTCTCCGAATGTTCTCCGTTCTTCGTAAAATATTTATAAATTGGTCTGATAATCGGCTGTAATTATTGCATACCTGTTCGATTCTTACGAATGAGACCTGTCCATGAGGTCGTATTGCGCACTCTTTAATTATCATTCAATTATCTTTTATTTATTTAATGAATGTAATTACATGCTTTTAATAAGTACATACTGTAGGCAAATTGGCCAACCGCACTGGTAGAGCTTGGTTGAATGAAGTATTTCTTTGACCGTGTACCCTTAAGGGGATGAATTATAAATATTCTGTTGGTATTCTTATAAATGTAATATGCATAGTTCATTTTGTACACAATATTTAATAATTTTTAATTTAAACGTATTTTTTCATTGAAACATAACTAACCTAATATTGATGATGAGAATAATACCACCTGGAGTTGATTTCAAATGTACCAACCTATATTGGAGGCAGTGATCATACATCTTAATTGTAAGCTTGCAATGTAAGGAGGCCAACGAGCTTTAAAATATTTTATTATTTATTTATATTAAGAATAAGATTACCACGATATGAATAATATGAGAGCGGCTGGTTCTAATTCCAATTAGCCGTTTTCTCGAAGCCCCATAGTTTTGACTTAAGTGATCATAAAGCATCGGTGGTACAGTAGCAGATAACTTACCTTTCGTCATTAAGTATTTGTCTGTATGTCAGCGGTAAAAGTGAATAAAGCATTTCTAAGACGATGAGACGGGGAAGGAAGCAAGGTACTCTATCTATGTATGTTCAATTTTGTATTGTATGTATTTATTGACACAAAAAATATTATTCAAATCAAAGTTTATTTTTGTTGTCCCAATGCTGGGCACGAGGAGTCTTAGTGAGAGTGTGGTTAAGGTCATAGGACACCGCCTTAGCCAAATGCGAATGGTAGAGTATGGTGAAGAGACATTGTTCCTAAAATAACATAAAGTCCCACTAAGTGTTTCAAATTTGTTTGTTGGGGGCAATAAATGCGCAGTCCGATAAAGCATCGTGCAGTCCTCTTCCTCAACATGTCGAGGCGATAATAGTTTTTACACTATAACCTTTTTTATTTCCTACGTATTAAGAGGTTATTTATTATATTTTTCATCTCTATATCAGTAAATTTGGTAGCGTGTGTTAGGGATATATTGATCTCGTTTTCGTTATCTAAGATTTACTGTTAATGAAAGCCAAATACCTCGTAACGTATTAAAGAAAGGAACATTTATGTATTTACAACATAACATGTATTTCATTTACAGGTTTAACCTTAAACCTTATATGTACTTAAGAATATTTTACATACATTTATATATCTTGCAAGGAATACTATACCACATTTGACGAGTGCAGAGGGATTATCAATTTTGTTATTAAGTAGTTTGACATCAATCCAAAAATATTTAAGTACTTACTTTTTCTTTTCATCTCTATATATACCTACCGAGCATATCGCCAATGTTACAACAAGTGTCTTAATATCATAAGCTTATGAAGGATAATGGAAGTACCTTCCATAAGGTTTTATGGGCTCAAGTAATTTTGTTACTATGTTGGTTAAGAGAGCCAATCCTTTGATGAGCTCGTTCCATGGCGGTTGTATTAAGTATCATGTTATGACAGTGCAAAAAATGTTTTATGTAGATACTTTTCTAAGCATTTTACTAAGTGAAAATAAAATAATATAATATATTTATATAATATAAAAATAAAATATATTATAGTATAAAAGTATGTATTTAATTAGCTTAATGCTTGCTAATTTAATAGAACGGATTTTTACACTAATGTTTCATCTATATTTGCACAGACAAAATAACAGACTAATACAATATTTTTACGAATTACGGATTACGAATTGGTATAAAAAGATGGGAAGATGTGTGTGTTTTTAAAGTAGAAAGGACAGAACAAGTAAATTATTATGAGTACCTACTGCAATTAATTTTTAAATCAATTGTGAACTGCTACGTACGGTAAACTCAATTTTTGAATGAAGGTGAAACAACTGACACTAACCATCAATAATTTTAAGAAACGTACGATTCACGCTTCATCCTATTACTAAGGTATAAGGCTTAGGTTGTTCTAGAACGGAGATGCAAGTTCATTGCATTTTTTATTTCGTTTTTGCATTTACATGACTCAAACTCTTGGAACTGCGAGAAACGGTCGATTAATGCGGAGATATCAATTTGTTCGCAGTGGGATTTAGCGATTCGTTGCACGCGTTTCGCACTAGTGTAATGTCATAATGAAAGGTTAAACGCACGTTTGTAACCATAGAGTGGGTGGTGGGTAGAAATATCTGGAGGTAATTAGATAGATTTCGTAGGAAAGTTAACAATGGTAGTGGAATTTACACGCAATGTAATATTTTGGATTTTATTACTGTAATTACTAATTTAGTATAGACTTAACTTCAATTTCAGCAGATTTAGAAGTCAATAATTAGGTATATGAAGTTAGTAATTTGTGTTACAAACGTTTATAAGTATTGTACACAATTCAGACACAGTACTTATCAATTATCATGTAGTTATTAAAAGTAGTGTTGCAACGGATAGCAGTTTGGCCGGATACCGGATATCCGGCCAGCTTTGTGGCCGGATAGCCGGATATCAATTAGATTCCATGGTGAAGAATAGGTGCCACTATCTGGTATTCTACCGGATAGGTCCTACTATCCGTTTGGATAGTGTTTAGGTCGCCCGATAGGGCGGATACCGGATAGTTGCCGGATATCCAGTGCATCTCTAATTATAAGTATTATAAACTATTACAAATGCCTACTATAATTGTCTTATTACATAATGTAATATATTTACAGGTGTGCACATTGTAATGTTTATCTTCTCATAACAAATGTTTGTATCCGACATGTTACATTACAAGCGTGTATTTTGCGTGTAATTCCGTGATCTTGCGTCATAAAGTCACAAAAGGCCACTATGCAAGGTGGGTCTCCTCGTAAAGTGGTCGAAGTTTCATTGATTTGTGAACTAGAGTTATTAATTTTTCTCTAACTTTAAAACACTTCAACGTCGTTTCGTGATACCATATTCAGAGTCTAAATTATTACTTCTTCTATGGTTTCATACTATGCGAAATGTTAATCAATGTTCGCACGTCGTAAATACTGACCATAGGAACTCATCACGATTTCTTCCTTCTTGAAACAGTAGGTGCCTAATAACCACTAACAAGTGAATTGTAGAAACGTTTTTCTTACAATGTTATGACTCATACGTGTTGCTCACATACAATGTTTGGGCTTTACCTTACTTGGGGCAAATTCGAAATCGTGGGATGGTTTTAAAGATCTTCATATGGAGCTGAAGCAGCATATGAGCACGCAGTTCATCCGATGTTAGCGGTAAATACCGCCAAAAATTGAAATTCCACTGAGGTAGATGCGCTGCAACCTCTTAAAATTAAATTGAAATTTCCTTCCATACCACACACTTTAAACCAGAACACAAATTAAACACTGTTATTATAAGATAAGACAGAAATAGTTGTGGCGGAAATGCCATTGGGGTTGAACTACGGAAGATTTAATCACCGTTGGTGATATTATTGATGTTGTAAAACTTTATCAATTAGCCGTTATGCACACTATACGTTTACTAATGTAAACTTGACCAGCGTGGTAGGCTATTTCTAATCTTTTTTCACTTAGATTGGACTCAGTTAGGGTATAGAAATAGGTTGATGTTGTGATCTGTCATCGTTATTTTGCGTATATTATGTACGAGTGTATGCAATATGCATACATATGTGTACATCGCTTCTTGACGCCCCAGGCTCAAGTAGTAACATATTATGACTCCAAGCTTTAATTCACAGGTAATGGTTATACATCCAATTAGCATGGAAACGAGAGCAAAATAACGATTTGAAATGTTAATTACTTATCGCATAGTGATAAGGTTTGATTAAGCGCTGATGTGTCGCTTATCGATCACTGAATAATTTGCGGTTCTAGGTGTCATGCTGACAAGTTGTTGATGGCAACACCTTTCATGGGGTAAAGATAAAACGCATCATAATTATTTTATATTCAGTATTAGCATGTAGGACCTTATTTGTAATTTTTAAACGGATCGGGGTATAGTCTTGTTACATAAAAATATAATCGTTTCTGTTGAAACTGGACTCTGCATTTATCTAATTATAAAGCACATTATGGAAGTTTTTGTCATCCTTTGTCCTTGTACACCATTGAAAATTATAAATATTAATACAGGCCTCCCGCAACCTACGTTAAAAGCCTCCTCTACTACCATCTCTAAAAACAATATTATTTAATTGATACATTGAAATTTCGTACCACAACCTTGTTAAAATAAGATTATTTTCACAATATTACAATAAGCAGTTTTGTATGACGTCCTTAAAAATTATTCATTTTTTGGCAGGAAATTATTTTTTTAAGCAAAATATGTCAATTTCAGTTGGTTTTATACAGCGGACAAGCGAAAAATGAATAAGGATTTAAGTTTGTTCAACTGCGTATGACGGAAAATGTCTCGTTTCATTTTGGATGAGCAATATACAAATTATCTACTCATTATTTTACATCACTGGGCAGGAATAATACAAAACCGTCTTAAGGTCGTGGTAGGAAACAAAATAATGTTGATGAAATATTGAAATAAAACTTTCCTGAACAATCATGGTTTTTAAAAGATGGTGGTAGGCCCCCTGAATCCGAGTAGTTTATACCGAAAACAGCTAATTAGGTCAAAGATTTCACGTAGAATACTAAGTCTAGGAAATACATGTAATTACATGTATTTCCTAGACTTAGTATTATAATTAAATTTAATTCGGACATCTATTCGTGTCGTTAACTGTTTATGTCAATAACATAGAAGTTTATTATTACCGTATAATTATTTAATATAGTAAGTAAGTGTAGGGTGGGTATGTAAATGTAGGTACACATTCTTGGTCTGTTGGGTTGAAAAATAAAAAAAAATGTAATGCGTAAACACACGCATTTAATTATAGGTATTATAGTAGTAAAATACCCGATGCGGAGACAAAGAGTACCATTCACGACTTAGGTATTATCAATTGGTAATAACTGGTATGGTATGTATGATAAGCAGTGATGGCCTAGTGGTTAAGAAACTCGGCCTCTCGATCGAGGGGTCCGAGGTTCAAATCCCAGGCACGCACGCACCTCTGATTTTTCGAAATTATGTGCGTTTCAGAAATTAATTACCACTTGCTACAACGGTGAAGGAAAACATCGTGAGAAAACCTGCATACCTAAGAGATTAAAAAAAATATCTCAAAAGGTATGTGAAGTCTATCAATACGCACTTGGCCAGCGCGGTAGACTATGGCCTAATCCTTCTCATTCAGAGAGGAGACCCGTGCCCAGCAATGGGACAATAATGGGTTGATGTTGATGATGATGATGGTATGTATGCATACGGTATTAAATATACGGAAAAATAAAATATTATTTTACTCTTCATTATTCCTTCTCTTAATTTTTTATTTTGTCAAAACCTTCAACTCGAAGAGGTCAACTTCGATACCTTTTTATAATTTAGAACTAAATCCCATCCTCAAAGTGACGTAAATCAATCACCAATCCCGGATAGTCCGGGACGGAGAGTTACTACACCGTGGCCCGCGGCCGCCATTACGCTGCCGTCATTAAACAATTTGGCACAATTAACTACCGGATTGTGTGCTGTCCGCCATAATTGCGTCATAACATGTTTCTACCTGTCATTAGCTCGGAGATCGCTCCCGCTAATGTTTGGGAGACGCTTGTAATTGATGCTAAACTTGCGGAGATTTTGTTAGTTGTGTTGCTACAGTAATCGCTTTTGTTAATTTTTTATTAGGTGGCAAACCTGTGTGAAGTTGTTGCTGACTGCGAAGAGGTTTATTGTGCTCGTCTATAAAAGTTCATAATGTTTACAAATATCTATGTGGTCTATGGCCTGAGCTTTATAATTTTTAGAGAAGACCTATGAAAACCAGGAACGAAATTATTCATTTTCATTTATTGAGTCCTATTTCGTCTGTTATCGTAATGGCTTTTCTTAAATTAAGGGAGTGTCCCATTAATGATACTATACTATATGATTAAGCAATTTCTGAAATTTGTTACATACATGAGAAATGTACATATCCATGCCAAAACACAATAGAATCTAGGTACTATATATTATAAGGCAGAAATAAATGTGATGTTTGTAGTTATTACCGCCGGAAACAAACACACCTTTTCATAATATAACTAATTTTATTTCAACATAACTCGTTACCGTATTTCTTCTACTAATAGATACTTCAAACAATTTTTTGCTACGACATACTCAATACAAATACATCCACGAACTAATTAAGACTAATGTGTAATTAGAGAAGAATTTACACAAGTAACTGGAGGTGAGTTGTGAGTCCCGTCAGGGCGGGATAGCGGGCACGTCCCTACTCCATATCGGGATAGCATCTGATCATAAATGGTAAGTTAATCAATCCACTCAGGATACGCCTGTTTAATTAAGTATTTCTTATTAAAGTTTTTTAACAATCGCTAAGTAGACAAGTTGTTATTATATAGGGTTTGATGTCATTTTATTTTTGAAGGAAATTTTGCATTAATAATATTTTGGTGGTACTGATTAAGTACTAATTATAAGTAGTTGGATGTTCTCATTTTTAAGCTGACATATTCAGTATACAGAATACAGTAGATGCACATAATGTTGCAAATTAGAATCGCTTGCATTGTTGCCCACAATTGTACACAGCAAACATCTTCGCAATGTGAAGTCTACCAATACGCACTTGGTCAGCGCGGTGGACTATGGCCTAATCCTTCTCATTCTGAGAGGAGACCTGTACCCAGCAATGGGACAATAATGGGTTGATGATGAAACATCTTCGCGCACGTGGCATTTCAACTAAGTCTTTTGGATCAACATTTTTATGCTACCTAATAATTTTACACTACCTGAAGCAATCCTTTAATTTAGCATAGCATAGGTACATGGTTGTTATATTTTTTAAGTTTGATATTGAAGTACCAGATGCCCAAGTAGGTGAAATTATTAATGTTCTCAAGATTGTGTTAAATTTCATTATACGAATAATAATTGGCAAGCGTGGTTGGTGTCATACAAAATGGCGTAAAGCATAAACACTTAGAAAATGGCATCTATTTTGAAATATACAGATTTTTTTGCAAAATAAGAGATTGTAAAATAAGAGGTACATCCCTAGTTCCATATTAGGCAGCTAGGCATAAATTGCGACTTAATCAATCGTCACAGGATACGCCTGGTTAATTACCTCTTCTTATGACAGTTTTTAGTTGTTGTCAAGAAGAGAACTTGATTGAATAGTTGATGAAGCTAATTAAGAGCCATTATATTTTATCTATTTTAATGAAACAAGAAAATACCAAAAGCACAAGACTCTACCATGAGGTTGTTAGTTGCGTAAAAGCTCGATATCTTTTTCAATTGCGTTCCTATCTAGTTTTGAGGACTAAGTTGAAACGCCTTGTATAAGTGGTCCTTATCTTAATTATTTATGATAAAGATTTATAATGTTGACGATTAATAATAAGTTTCAACTTTTGACTGACTGACACTAAATATCTTAAACTAGATCTAGGAGCACGAGCCCATCCACAGGAGTACATTCCATATCGAATGTGAGTACCGAAGAAGGATTTTTGACGATTTATCCTTAAATAGGATGAAAATTTACATTTTTACTTTAATTTTTTTATTGTTTCACCAAGATTGTGATGATGATATCTAAATCGGGTTGCTTAGATCTTTATAGAACTGCGAATGAATTCGCTCGAAAGCATATTTAGAGATACAAGAATAAAAGCAAAATTCTGATATTCCTGCTCCATCCGCTCGTGAAAAATTAAGAACACAAGCCAACATCTCACTGGGTCATCTAACTATTGAGGTTGAATAAGGTATGAAAGTTTATATAAATCGGATTAATAAGTATAGACGTTAGAACAAGCAAAGCCGCATAAACAGAGCCAGCGTAGAGTAATGGACGTAACATTAAGTAAACCGCCATTATCTGCCCCCATTGGGAGCGAATTATTTAAATGTCAGCTAAATTGCTTTAACAGTTCGGAGCGGTAATAAGGTGTCCATGCATTCATAGCCTGTAATTTGCCCCCGCATTCAATCATTCAGGTTCACTCGAGGCGCGGATCGCCACAGATTATAACGAATAAGGTTAGGCAGAAGCGTCGCACGGCGGCCTACTATGCGGCTATCTTATGGTTAATCTTAGGTAATAAAGTTAACTCCAGTCGGCGTCGGCAGTTGCGATGGTGACTGTTCGTAGCAGTTCGAGGGTAAATATGCGTTTCGGCGATATTGAATATAGTCGTTAAACTTTGTCGAATGAGTTTTTTTTGTTGACGAGGTTAAATCTTTCAAAAGGCATCCGACGCTGCGGGAGCAACGCAATAAAACACCTCGATGGCTGCCCTTGGAGCTGCGTAGAGGACTGCAGGATCTCCAAAGGAACGCAATCAACGCTTCATGCCTGCCTATGTTGTTAAAAGGAACCTATGCCCCTATGCGTATTTGATTTCGCGCTTTAAATCGAAACAGCAGCAGCCAAAATAGGCAAGACGGTGTGCATTCGATATCAAACTATGGAGTGTTCTATCTTTAAATACATTGACCGTCGTTTAAAATTTCAAATCCGCTTCTGTTTCGTCGCTTATTCTTTGCATACAATTGGTACTGTGCTTGGACCCTCGCCTCAGTGCAGTGATAACGTGTATAGTACCAACGCAATCATCATCGGTTGTTAACGAGCCCTCTTCCGATATATCATTTGATATTAGCAGTGTTATGAAGTGGCTGTGGTCAGCTGTGAAATTATGATTTAATATTGTTCGTGATTTTGTCGAGATCCGTAATAAAGGACTTACTGACGCCTATAAAAAATGTTTGACAATTTCTGCCTACTAGAAATTGACATACTTCCGACTTTGATAGACAAAAATAGGAAACAATGATTACTTAATAAAAGGTGATTAAGGCACTCTGTGTAACGAATTATTGGTTAGTATAATTTGGTTCATTAAAAATTGTCTTCTAATATGGTACCTACCATTTTTATATAAGTCCCGTTCTAAAATGTGAGTGGGATACATATACAAAGTTCGCTACTATGGATTACGCTACTTCGCTGGATATGTCATTAATCATTTAAAGCTTTGCCAACTCCCGACATCCGCAAGAAAAATTCTAATTGAAATGTAATTTATTCAAAAGTTATTAATATAGCACTCTTGTTGAGCGTCAACTACCTATCTACCACCGCTTCGGAAGGTATTTTGCAGTTTTGCTAACACAAAACACTACATCTCAATATTCTTTAGGAGGTTTGCATTCTCCATTAAAACTAGTCATAATGCTTATTTCAAAGCTTAAATGCTATACATTAAGTTCAATAATATGACTATAAACCGATTTGTTGTTCTATTTAAAATTCCCAAACTCAAGGTTTCTTTATACCTAAATAATAAAAAATATGTAACAGGAACAGTAAAAAGAAATTAAATGGTTATATAGGAATAGATTAAGTACTTAATATGGGTGAAGATAAAATTTAATTAACAATTGACAACCCTATTTCATCCGAAGCTTTGTCACGGTCGCGCAATCTCCACCTGCTGCGCTTCGCCACAGATATCTTAGTTACTGCGTTATTCATACCTTCCAAGCATAGAGTAAGCCCATATTAGACCAGCTTATAAAAATACTTTGTGCAAAACCATGGAATGAGTATCGACTTACTACCATCGGATATCACCACTTCTATGGAATCACTAGTTAGGCACTTATTTCTTTTAGTATTTTAATAAATACCTAGTAGTGATGTGCTACTGTAATTTGGATGAGTGGATTTAAAGTCAAATACACTAAGAATAAGAATAAATAGCCGTCAAAGGTATTAAGGCGTGTATAACTTTAGGGACGACTCCATTTAGGGTTGATTACAGTTCACTTACTATAAGATGGAGTGTATGGTTGTTAGCTATTTGTATACTATAAAAACTGCACTTATATCATTTTAGTTTCATTAATTTTATACCTTACTTATATTTTGTATTTATTGATTGGTTTACGAATCTATAGTGTATCTTTTATTTAATATATTACCTACTTATTAGACTTATTGAACAAAATCATTGCTAGGCCTAAAATTTAGACAGTAAGGATACCTGTATATCTATTTTTTTTACTTTCTCCGACTCTCACATCGCAGTTTATGCCTCTATAGTCTATGGTATGTCGACAACTAGCCTTTGCTATTATGATTGGTAATTGAAATCGTCATAAAAACCAGTCAAATGTTCAAATGAGTTACAACTCTATTAGCAGTGTTGCCCGTTAGATTAGTCGCCCCACGAGCTCTTTGTGGTGGCAAATAAATCGAATAAAAAACATTGTAATGGACGAAATGGACGAAAGTCATGAGTGTCATGATCAAATTTAATGGCTTCTAATACAGATGTCTCGGCACAATTACGTTTTTTGGAGCGAACGCTACGTTTTGTCGTGATTGCTTATTTATTTACGGTAAGGATGGGTATACTTCGAGTTGTTAAAACAGGACAGTCTTGATACTACTTTGTTATAAAAAATACGCTTTTTACACTCATTGCCCCCCACACTAAGATTCCCTGTGTGCGCCGTGTGTATTCCGTGGGTGCCGTGACACCTACAAATATGAATAATCAAACATCACCATCCAGAAGGGAAATTTAAATTCTTCATTCACAAATCTGTCTGACCGGAGATCAAACCCCGAACCCTTTGCGCGTCAGACTGGTAATGTGACCGTCACGCGAGTCGTCAAAAGGAAGAAAAGGGATGGAATGATAACGTTAGTAGATATTATCATATATTATGGTATGATTCGTAATTCGTGAAGTGCGCATGGCCCCGCGGCTTGATTAGCTTATAACTGATCTACTAAGTTAATCAATGTCGGGTGTGGTCGAGACTTAGATTGGTGACCGCTAGTGGCTAAATATCATGTAGGTAAGTTTAACCGCTTCGCAAAAAATGCTACACTTTAGTTCGGTTGGTCCTGGATATCATTGGACAGCAGTTATAGTTTGTCAGAGGTCTTGCGGTTTATTTATTGTCCAAGATTCCAAAGCGGGGCAAACGCAATGAAACAACAATTTCAACTGAGCACTGATATTTATTATTTATATATGCCCAGTAAAAAAGCTCGTCACCGTGTTCTAATTTTGGTACAGAGACATCTATTTGTGACAGCAGAAATTAATAAAGAACATCAAACATTTATAATCTGCAATCCATATCCATAAGTCTGCCAATCTACTATTTTTCAATACGTTGGACTATGGCCAAAACCTCTTACTTTGAGATAAGACGTGCTCAGCAGTGGAAGAGTAACAGGTTGACGACGATCACTATATCGTTAAGCAATTTCAATTAGATTAGGATATTGAAATGTGCTTCAACTCTCTCCCCAGTTGTAGGAAGAATAGCAAGCTGAAAGTCATAAAATAATTCCAGCTTTAGTAGTAGGTGTAAAGAAAAACTTAATGGAAACAATTTCTTAAATACATAAATAACGTATAAACTAATTTCAGTAAATGATCATCGGTAGGTGTTCAATCATTGTCGGCTTGTAGGTGGGTAGATGTAAAATTTCACCGAATAATGACGCGTCTTGCGTTCAGTCATCATCGTGCGCTTGGCGAGTTCATATCGGCTAAAGGTGCCCTTTCGCTTCAGTTTTCCATGTGGACTAGCATTACTATTGTGTGTGCCTTGTGAAGTGTATAAAGACTACTCCTCAGGAAGATCAGGTCGTGCCTTATTTGTTGCGCCCTATGACACGATTCGAGTCTACAGATAGTATTGGAAGGCAAGGTTGGTGATTTTATCAACTTATCTAATTTGATAAGGATTATGTCATACCTCTTACAATGCTATACCTCTTACAATTAATAAACTTCACTATATGGTTAAGCAGGCGTGCGAGGCCTGTGTGTATCGCACAGTAGGACTCCTCTTCCATTTGGATATGTTCAATAAATTCCATCAATGCCTCATCAACCTAACAATTAGGTGTTGTTTTCTATGATTTTAATAATAGGGCTTAAGAAAATAAGTTGATAAAACACCTGTCGGACTACAAGTCACTTCGACTGGTTTTGGTATTGCGATTTACTTCTGTGTTTCATTACTATATTATACTTATCGTTTTTATATTAATTTAAAATGATATAATTCGATGTTTTCATCTCTAATTCATTATGAAACGCTGTATTTTATTATGTTTAGCTGAGTGAATTGGTCACCAATCATGTCAACCGAGCTCGTGGACATTCGGCGATGGTGGTCATCGAGGCTGTACGTGACCAAGGTAAGTACTGTGCATGTGCTTTAACCTGTTGTTGTCTATCTTGTGTAAGAATATCGTTTTAGAGGTTTGAGGAGTGGGATTTAAAGTCATCTTCCGTTCGGGTGGATGCGCATTCTATATCCTGTATAGTTTATCTTGTCTCTGAAAACAACCATTAATGCATTTTATCACAAGATTATCTATCGATACTGTAGGACGTGTTGATATTTAAATTATTTCTTTTAATTATTATTAACTATTGAAGAAATATAAAATGTAATGTAGATATTGAAGAAATATAATGAAGATATATAAAACTTTGTTGCAATAAAGTGTCCAAATAATTAGAAATAGGTTTATCCTGTACAATTCAATATTTATGGTGTTTACATTGATCGGACACGTATCTTAATTTGTTTAACAGTACTTTACAGTATTTGAGAACATTAAAAAAGCATCTGAACATTCGCTGAAAGTTTTTATCGAAAATACGTGATCCGGTATTTTGACAGAATATCAAAAAAGCTTTTGTATTGGCGCGCAAAAATTTCGCATGTTTTTGCACATTATGCTTCAAAAGTAGACTTAAAAAGTAAACCTAGGCTGGAAAAAATAAATAGTCTACCTACGTTCTTAGAAGCATGACTTTCCGCAAATCTAGTACGTGATAGTAAAAATCGATTAATTTGATTGTAACATGTTGAGTTTTAATATCTGTAAATTATATTATTCTTATTGCACTGATATTTGAAAATCCGTTCCGTAAATCGAAATAATTTAATGATGTTTTATGTAGCAATGGAAGAAATAAATAGGTAATTAGGTATAGTTAGGCTAAAAAAAAATGTAAAAACATGTAAAATAATGAAACCTATTTTACTGCTTTCATTTGAGTTTAAAAAAAATAAAACAAAATTATTATGATATATAGCTATTATCAAATCAAGATACGAAACAACACTTAAGTTTCATTTTATTTGCAAAAACCGTACCCACTACACTCAACGGCCATTTGTACCTATAAGTTAATGAAAATCAATCATTTATTGTTACTTAATACATCCACTTGCTATTAAGTTCGCTACTAGAATTAACTAAAATAACATTAAGATTTTTACCGAATCCATTAGCTTACATAAAAACCACTTAATTAACTAGCACTTGATTAATGTTCAGACGATTAGCTCACATACAAGCAGTGCCGTAAGGTCATAACAATTATCTGCATAGCAATAACCGTGACATTTCTAATTAAAGTTTAGGCCATAAGGTTTCGCGGTACGAAAACGTTCTTCACTCAATCACAGCAAAGCTACGCTGAAAGGCCTATTAAACCAAAGACACGCTATTGCTTTAGTAATTGCAGAAAACAACATTTGAACCGCGGGTCGACCTACCTTTTCGAAAGCCAGTGTAACTTGAACTCCGCCGATGCCTACAAATCGAACGAACTAGTGAAGAGAACGACCAATTTTGTTGCTTGACGGGCCACATCAAAACGGTTTCGTTAATATTTACGAACCAAGTTGGGAGGTCCGACGGTCACCTCGCTAATTGAATGTGTCAATCATTTTAACAACGCAAATGAATAGGCTTTACAGATTACGAGACCAGTTAACAGAGGAACGTGGAAATTTGTCGAAAGTTCTACCGAATGTAGTCGTAAAGGACCTTTGTACGCTGGTCGTTAGAAATGACAGATGCCTGGGGCGTCTCATCGCTCACCGGTATATTAATGTCCATTTATACCGGACAGCACTAATTGTATGGTATAATTTTCCGGTAAACTCATTACCGGCAACTCTGGCAAGTAACGCTTTGGGCACGTGAACAGATCTCTAACAAATTAGTTTCACTGACGTTTCTTAATAAGTGGGCGGACTCTACCCTGATTTTAAAAACTGGAAGATCTCTTGTCGCCGATTGTATAACATACACGTTTTCACTTAATTAATAGCCTATGTCTTATTCCTCCCGTTATTGTCTCAATATAATATTATTATTTCGAATTAATAGATAGTTTTTGAAATAAGTAAAAATGTTTTTTTAAAGGTATTTTAATATTTTACAAATATAGATATTATTAAGTTAATTCTTACTCGTAATTTAAACTAAGCATAATTAAGTGAATTTGTCTTGTATTTTAATTAATTAATCTACGCCTATACCACGAAAAATAAGAAACAACAAGAAACATTTTCGACTAGAGATTAATGTCTGTTATTTAAAGGTTATTTACCACAACAAAAACTCCGAAGTGTGTAGCAACAAAAATTAAAAAAACAAAAACAAACGTGTAATGTTAGAAGTAACAAAAAATCGATTAAATTGATTCTATGACGTTCATCTTCCGGTATCTCGAACATCACTATTATTAAATCAGAACTCGGACACTTTATTTACATTTACAGATTTGAGCGGCGGAAAAAAGAAGATAATTTGTTATAATAAATCATCGGTCAGTCATATTTCATGTCATCCATATATTTCGTGCGGGTATGAGGCTCATTACAATGTTAAATGAAATAGATGTGCCTCTGTGCAGATGATAAGATCTTTAAATAGATGCCTGGAGCTCTTGAAAATAAGTTTCGTTATATCTACGAATAACTTCGACATTTAGGGTTCCAAATATTGGTCGGTATCAATATTGTAGATATATATTGAAACGACTGCTTAATACGTATCACCGGTATATGAGTAGGTAATTGATTATAGTATATATAGTATTATTTATTCGTTTTAGTATTGTATTAGTAGCGCATATTGATTTGTTAGAGTTTATCGGACGAGTAGAAACTATGATATACGGTAGCTAAAGAAAAGCTTAAACATACTTTGATTGGGAGGAACAAATTTTCTATCGTTATATTCAATAATGAAGCCGAATTAGTAAATTTAAATATATTTAGTACCCAATAGTTTCTAAATAACCGACACATTAAATCTGAAAACAGGGTAATTAGGTGCATTATTATATTATTTAAAACATGTACCTACTTGAATATTATTATTTGTTGTTGCGTTGGTATTTATTGTAACATCAAAGATTTAGTGAACGGGCCGCAAAACGTACGACGTTAATAACCTCATTTACGAAACAGAAACGTTACACGTACGTTTTTAATCAGAATAGGCGCGCAACGATCTAATATATTGAATAAGGCCGTTTGTCCACCGCGACCGTCACCGAGCCGTCACCGAGAACGAGATGACGGCGCCGAAGTAGCGGTACATACATTTACTATAGCTGCTTTTCCATCGCACATCCGTCACCCAAGCACCGTCATCCCGGCAGCCGATATTTCGGGTAGATTGGTGTGACCGCTAGGTCGGCACCCAGAGTTTGACGGGCCGGCAATATAAAATACGTTTGACCTTGTCCATACACTGCCCTCACAAGCGTGACAGCTGGAACAAACTAAACCAGCGAAATCGGACGCGGTGGACAAACTATCGCCGTCACGTCATATTAAAATCGTCTCGAAAAAATCTCGTTCTCGGTATCGGTTCGGTGACGGTGGCGGTGGACAAACGGTCTAACGGTAGGGGTGCGCACGCGCAGCATGGCGTCACTCCACATCTCGCGAAGAAATGCTCACTAGGAAATCGATTATGATTCGCAGGTGCAAAATAACTATTTTAATCCACAAAAAATACAACTCATCTTTTAGTTTTTGTTCGTCGGCTGTTATTATTAAAATTAATCATGGCATGATAATGAAATTATTTGAAGCTATTAAAAACGACACCGTCATAGCTTTTGGCCGCCGAATATTTTTTATTAGATCGTTCTAATCGCGGACTAGTAATTAGGTGATTAAATTTTTAATCAATTTTGTGTATTTGTAGCCAATATTTGTTTTGTGTTCTGTATTTTTCTTAATCGATTAGAGAAATGGGACATGATTCTGTTCATCATAATAATATGCAAAAAGAAAATAATTTTAATTTTAATTTTTGCAGCTTTAAGCATAGTACATAAGAAAGCCTAGATTTTTTTATTAGATTGATGTAGTAAAAGAATTTGCAGTACACGTCATGATAATTGGTCACAGCTGACCATGGCTACATATGTCCGAGTCCACGTAGAACTGTAGAATTGCGCTGGCACTCCTAATCGCCTCCTACGTTAGTCAGTCGGAACCAGGCGACACCACACCGTTCCACCAAATGTAGAAACCCTTCACTCTAGAAATAGGTACTCGTATGGCGGTGGTGTCTACTCTTCCGAACCATAACTATTGGATCTACCGCCTTTCATGATGAAAGTGTAACAAGAAATTATAGATGCACTGCTGATTACAGATATAATAGAAGCGATCCATTATGTGAATAATATCTATGAAGGATACCAGGCTACTCAAACTTCTGTAGAGACCAAACTAGACCCAATAACTTACGGCAAATCAATGAATAATTCATATCAACCGAAACAAAGCAACTGACCTGTAATAAGCTATTAATCAAGTACCTATGGGGTATAATAAGCGCGATACATCATCAAAATGAACGTGCAATCGCTACCATCGACTGTTGTGCCCATTCCGTTACTGACTGATTGAATTAATGCATATATCATCGAACGATCGACGTTCTATGTTTGTTTGTGGCTATGTATGTTTATTTTCTCTTTGTTAAGTACCGAATTCGATTTAAAGTTGCATTTTACTATTGAGACATCTATTTTTTATAATATGAAACCTAAAGGAAGATCATAGCCTAGTGGTTAAAACGCAGTCGTTCCGTTGATGTCCTAAGCATCTCTGACCCTATTGTTTACCAGTGTGACAATTATGGGCTGAGGTCTATGAGATAGCAAGGTATTGAAAAAAGTTAGGGTAGTCTTATTTTATCGGATATTATCTATGATTCTTGTGCTCATGGGCTTCGGTTTGTTTGAGGGTTCTATTTACAGATGCTTACAGACATCATTATGCCTAACACGTGACTAGCACGTCCTGTTTTTAAATAGTATTCGTGTAATTATTACAAAAAATACACATTTGTACAATGTTTGTGTTTAAATTATTGATTAACGTTTTTATCGCTACGATTCTGATTATTTACGATCAAACCAACAAACATTTGTGTATACAACACCGTGTATATTCCCGATAAACCCTACTTAACAAAGATGATCTCAAAACAATAACATGTCGGGGCCCGTCGATAAATTAAAGCGGTAATTATATCGTGATCGCGGCGGCTCAAAGCGCGGCCGAGGCTCGAGTGTTGATTTTCAGTTTATTTCATTAGATCGCCGCAGCGGGGTGCGCAGGCGCAGACGCCATGAGGTGGCCATGGTATATACTTCCTATGCTAATGTCCTGTGTTTCGCGGTTTTTATATATTGCGGATTTTTGCATATACGTCGCGGATTATTTATTAGATTTTACGGATCGCATGAACGGATGTGGCTATATAAATTTGTATCTTAATTAAAGATGATTTTAATGATGATTATTAAGTGATAATTTTAGGAATATAAATCAGAAATTATTAGTAAAATAAATCATTAAATGTGCTCAGACGCTATGCTTATCTTTCTCGTGGGCTAAGAGCCAAAAGTGGAAAAAATCTATATCCGTAATTTAGATATGTGCCTGCCCGGTTTCCGAATCTGAAACTTTCTGGTAGATTGGTATTACCAAGCGGGGCTGCAGAATTAGACATAGTATATTTTTTTTATAAAAACTCTTAACAAAAATGTTGAACCTTGTGTATCTAAATACAAAAACCGGAGACACCCTACAACCCGCCATAAAGTTCACCTGTCTGCTTAAAAATCGTAAAATATGGCATTTTTAATGAAGCGCCCTTTTCAATTTTCGGTTTTATGGCCTTTATCGGCGTGACATCGGGCTTAATCAAGCTCGCTTGTTTTTGGCTTTTTTATATTTTTTCTAATATAATTTCATGACAGATGATTAGGTTGCCGTATTAATTTTTAAAATAGTTCACGGGACATGTAATTGAATGTATAGGATGGTTTTTGATGGTTTCGTCTTGTGTGTCGCGTGGTAATAGAAGAATTTGTGGGCTCCTAAATGAGTGTTTGTATAAAAAGTGCTGTTATCATAGAGTCAATGTCGCTATAAAAATAATAATTGCATTTTTTGGTTACGAGTGAATTTTTGTGCAGTGATGGTCTGTGCTGTTTTAGAGAAGATATCGCTTCATGTCATATAGCAATCCACTTTGATCATATTGAAAGAAACCTAAAGACTTTTCTTTTCTAATCACCAATTTTCTTAAACATAAGTTCAGTTTAATTTAGTAGGAGAACTTCTTTTATTTTTTTCGAATAATACTAGGTTAAAACCATTGAATTAAAAAATTTATTTATTGAATTTTTAAGGATTATCTATTAAATATTAGAGATTAATTATTTTTTAAGAAACTGCTGAATCAAACGAGCATTTAGTTCACTTCAGTATGGCTTCAATCCAATATAAAGTTAATTTTAGATCTCCATGAGCAGTTAACATAAGATAGCTAAACGCACTTTACTATGATACCACTATTTTACAAAATTATAGGTCAGAAGTGTACCAGTAAAACGAATAGATATTCACTTCACAATTATATTTTCCAATCACACACTTGTAACAACACACACTATTTTCTCCTTTTTTGACAAGTTGACAACTCCAAAAATATCCTCTTACAATTAAGATGGCCGACCGAGTTATATTTCAAAAATAATGTACCGAAGTCAAGTTGCCAACATAACATGTTTTAAATAATTGCTGTATATAAAATATACTATTTAATCTGTTTAAATTAGAATATTATTTTGATTAAATAAATCTTTAAATTTAAATTGATAAAATAATAAAAGCTTACAGTCGGCCATTCTGAAATTACAGAGTCCTCTCGTTAAGTTGTTTCTGCTTATTTACTTTGTGAATTAAAAGTCTATCTATTCATGATTAGAAGGTGAATCTAAGATTAATAGTATTATAGAGAATTTACTGTCGATCATGAATTACCTTAACATAATAATAATAATATGATTATTACTACATACAATATCCTACATTTAATTCTTATACCTACTTACTCAATTTTTACCTAGTTATTATTGTTCGGCCATCTTAATTAATAATTGTTCCATCAATTGTAAATGTACATGAGAATTAAGTTATGGACAAATACCTAACTAAAAAAAAAAAAAGTGTATTACATATGTTTCTTATTAAATTTATACACTTGCAAATTACTGTATATAAAAGGAATAATGCAAATACATACCTGTACAATAATAATTATAAAAAAAACATAAATCCAAAATTAATAACTAAGAAAACGCTCCAATCCTTGGCTTATAGCCTCCATGCGCAAGACTTAATATTATAATCCACATAATCTAACACACTCATAATTGTCAAGACTCCCTTGTGTGCAGATTAATCATATTCATTTACAATTCCGATATCAAAATAATCAAATCATTTCCTTTCTAAACATAATCTTATATATATTATAAAATCTAACACACTCATAATTGTTAAAAGGCTCCCTTGTATGTAGATTAACAACATCCATTAAAAAAAAACATAAATCCAAAATTAATAACTAAGAAAACGCTCCAATCCTTGGCTTATAGCCTCCATGCGCAAGACTTAATATTATAATCCACATAATCTAACACACTCATAATTGTCAAGACTCCCTTGTGTGCAGATTAATCATATTCATTTACAATTCCAATATCAAAATAATCAAATCATTTCCTTTCTAAACATAATCTTATATATTATAAAATCTAACACACTCATAATTGTTAAAAGGCTCCCTTGTATGTAGATTAACAACATCCATTTCCAATTCCAATATCAAAATAATCAAATCATTTCACATTTAAACATAATTAAAATATATAATCCTTAAAAATTATATATATAATACTAAAACAATCTTATATATATTATATAAGATTTAACACACTCATATTTGTCAAAAGACTCCATTGTGTGTAAACTTTACATACCCATTTCTCAATCAAAATCATTATTTTTATGCAAATATTATTTAAATTATCCATATACGTCTATTATATATTATATCAGCTATTCATTTATTTAATTATAATTCTAACACACTCTAAGTCATTGTCAATTTTATAAAGAAAACTTTAAAGTATAGTTCCAATACAAATCCTTTTAAAAATAAAAATCAATTTATTATCTTTTCATTGTGAACAAAAGCCACAATACTTGTATTCATTATGATTTTAACACATTCCCAAGTTCATAATTATTAATTTAACTATCGCTCGATGTGCCAATACTTTCTGCATCTATATCTCTCAACATAGTGGTCGATTCTATTTCCATATCATTAATATTATCGTCAATAGATTCGTGTACGTCTACATCCTCTGCTGAGCTTTCGCCATTTGAATCAGTCAGGCTTTCTCGAGTGTAGGTCAACCAAGGATGCATTTTATCTACTGCAATCACCGCCTCGTATTTTCTATTGTTTTTTCGAGTTAAGGGTGTATCTTGGACCACATATCTATCTTTATCTAAAACCTTAACAATCTTATAGGGACCTTGTAATTTAGCTAGTAACTTTTTAGACTGTCCGTTATTACTACTTATTTCTCTTTCTATTCTTACCAAATCGCCTACCTGATATTTCCTACCAATTTTCCTATTCTTGTCAAATTTTTCTTTCTGTTTTATCTGATTATTGGTAATATTAGCATTGACTTCTTCCCTAATGTCTTCTAAACTTTCTTGTGAATATGTCGATACTTCTTGATCTAACAATGACGTGACTATTCCATCACTCTTGGCCCTCAATCTAATCCCGAATAATACCTCAGCAGGTGTTTTACCCGTACTTTTATTGAGCGTAGAATTGAGAGCTAGCTGAATTTCTTCTAAATGAGTATCCCACTCGTTTTCCCGACAGTTATGATTTTTGACCGCGAGCGAAGCCAATATGGTACGGTTATAGCGTTCCACTTGACCATTCGCTCGCGGTGTCGCAACTGCGTTTAAAACATGTTTAATTCCTAGTCTGTTAACAAAGTCTTTAAAAGCCTTACTTGTAAAAGAAGTTCCCCGATCACTGATTACTCTACTTGGTATACCGAACAAACTAAAATAATAATTTAATACTTTTACGGTCGACTTAGTCTTTGTATTTTTGACCGCAAATAAAGTGATATATTTTGTGTATGCTTCAATAATTACCAACAAGTAAGTATTCTTAGCTTTACTGCGAACAAATGGACCTAAGTGGTCCATGTGTATAGTGTGGAATGGTTTATCGATTTTCGGAATAGGGTGGAGCATGCCCTGTCTTTTTCCTGATGGTATTTTGTGATAATTACATTCGAGACATGATTGGACATACTTTTTGGCAAACTTATTCATCTTTGGGAACCAGTACAGTGATTTTAATTTATCTAAAGTTTTATCTAACCCAAAATGACCAAGTTCGTCATGGCACTTCTTGAGCAACTGCCACCTAAATCCTTTAGGGACTAACCACTTTAATTGACTATCTACTACCCTGTAGACTTTCCCTGCTTTTAAACGGTAATTCTGAAAAGTTTCATGAATTTTAGGCGTCTCAGGGTCTTCTAAGATACTCTTGATCCTCTGTACCTCCTCGTCACCTCCTTGAATGGTCGCCAACCAATCTTCTGTGTGCACAACCAAAGTATCGAACACAGGTTCGGGTTCATCCAATGCAGGGATAGCATTTCTGCTAAGCGCATCCACATGAGCCATACGGCTACCCGGTCTATACTCGATACTGCAATCGTACTCCTGAAGTTGTAGCCACCATCTGCTTATACGAGGTATCATATCTTTTTTTGATAAAGTAGTGCGTAATGCGCTACAATCCGTTACGATCGTAAATTTAATACCTAATACGTATACCCTAAATCGTTGCAAAGAAGTTATCACTGCTAGGGTTTCTAACTCAAACGAGTGGTATTTTTGTTCTTCGAGGGTAGTTTGCCTACTGTAATATGCTACCGCTCGCCATCTACCTAATTCATCTTCTTGCAGTAATATACCAGCTACCCCCGATTTGCACGCATCTGTATGAATTTGAGTTTTTGCGTTTACGTTGTATAACGCTAAAATTGGTCTTTTTACTAGTTCAGCCTTTAAGTAACAAAATGACTTTTCTTGTTCAGGGCCCCATATCCATTTACTATCCTTTTTCAATAATTTAGTTAGTGGGTTAGCAATAATAGCGAAGTCTTTCACAAAACGTCTAAAAAAACTGGCTAACCCAACAAACTGACGTATTTCGTGTTGGTTAGTGGGGCGCTTAAAATTTTCTACAGCTTCAGTTTTTTTTGAACCGGGTCTAACCCCCTGTTTACTTATTGCAAAGCCTAAATAATCAATTTCTTTAGAGAAAAATACGCATTTGGATAATTTTAACGTTAGACCTGCTTCCCTAATGAGTCTGAGTACAGTCTCTAACCTCTCCATTCCTTGAGAAATACTACTGGATGGAATAATTATGTCGTCCATAAATGCTAGGGCTTGGCCTTTTACATCCTTCAAGATGGTATTTATTGTTTTCTGAAACACAGACGGTGCATTGGCCAAACCGAAGGGCATGCGGGTGAACTGATACTGACCGTCCGGTGTTACGAACGCAGTTTTGTCTTGCGAAGTAGAGGCTATTGGTATTTGATAGTAGCCTGAAGCCAAATCAAGCGTTATAAAATACTCATATCCACCTAACTGATCTATTTGATCCTCTATGCGAGGTAAAGGATAATGTTCTTTTACAGTTTTTGAATTTAAGGCTCGATAATCGACGCAGAGCCGTTGATCACCCGTCTTTTTTTTCACTAATATAATAGGACTGGCATAAGACGATGTTGACTCAGTAATTATACCTGCGTCCAACATATCTTGAACCATATCCTTGACTTTATTTCGCTCCGAAAATGCCAATCTGTACGGCCTATACACAACAGGTGTCGTATCTTTCAATGTGATGGACATCTCGGTCAAATTAGTCAAACCTAAATCAGATAAACTAAACGAAAAACAGTCCCTATACTCTCTAAGCAAATTCTCTAAACTTTTCCTATTTTCGGTGCTAAGTTCATTACCCGTTTTAAGATCATTTGTTATGGAATCACAATTTGTGTTTTCTAACATTCTTACGTTATTAATATCACCCTCATTTAGTGAGTAAGCTCTAGTTATTAATTGTCCCTCTTGAAGTTTGATTTCTGTACTATTTAAATTTAGAACTAAAATATGACCCTTTTTTTTAGCTATTGTATATAATCCAGGCATAATAAAATAACAATCATTACCTATTCTCCTCAACGATTCCCTAACATAAATTTGTATAGTATCATTTGTATCTACATTTACTGGTATCATATTAATGGAATTAATACTAACCTCTGAGTCAACAAATAAGTTAACTTTTTTACAATTTTCTACTTTAGAACTACTTAAAAATTCAGGCTTCTTTTGGAATACTAAATGTTCATCCGTTTTAATTATAGTTATTCCGGCTTGCTCGGTGAAAGTATGTCCCAGTAGAATCGCATGCTTGAGTAATTCATCTGGTACTACCAGTACTTCGACAAATGTTGAGACAGATTGAACTTGAATCTGTACCTTCGCTTTACTAATAGGTTGTATAATTGAATTACCAAAACCTCTTAGTGTTGGTAGATTATCATTATTGTAAGGAGCATTCAAACTTTTGAAGTCACTAAAGCGAATCAATGTGCTTTGGCTACCAAGATCCACATAACATGACATTGTCTTACCATTAACTTGAACCGGAAGGACATACTTATCATCTAGCTCACCAGTTAACTTAACCTCAGACACCGCTTTATTGCCCTCACTACGTTCACCACCTTCATTACCGTTTTTAGGGAGACGCCTACAATTAATACTCTGATGCCCAAGTTTCTTACAAATACTGCAAGTCAGCAAGGGTTTGCTACATTTAAAGGAGGGGTGACCTACCCCATTACAATTGAAACATTTTATACTAGTACTACTACCTTTAAAATTTTCATTATTACTGTCAGGGCGTCTTCTCAAAAACGGCTGACGTAACACTCTATCTCTTACATCCTCTAACTTAATAGATTTAAAATAAGATAATAACTCTTCAGGTTCAGAGTAGCTTGCAGCCTGAGCTCCTAGTCGCATACCCTTGTCTTCTAACCCATATATTAGACAATCTACGGCCCGCTTACCAATTATCTCGCAACGATTGAGCAAATTAATTTTGTGATAAAAGTATGTTTCTAGAGATTCATTATGTCTAACCTTTCTATCTAGCATTTCATGTAAAAGTTGAGCATAATTCTGAACTGTGGGAAATGTCTTTGTCAGTTTATCCTTCCACTCTAACCAATTATGACTTAGTGAAGGTAATCCTTGGTACCATACTTTAGCTATTCCTGACAACTTAGGTAACGCGTAGTGAAGAAGTTGGGTTTCAGACCATTGATATAAGGTTGCACATTCTTCAACCTTCGTGATCCATAAATCAATAGTTTGCTCCTTATTGGAGGGATCAAATTCAGGTACTGCATTTGTCGACATATTGAAATGATTTTGATTCTGAGATGACGACGATGGTAGTGATTTAATTAATTCTAAGACATCATGGATACTAAGACTTTGATTATCTACAGCTTTACTTTTAGGTATGTTAATTACATTACTCGCGTTAGCATTACGATCATTATCTGAACTACTAGTATATGATATGTCTCTCACAGTTTCACGCCTTCGACTCGTCCTGCTGTTAGGAGACTTCCGCGCCGCAACACTGCGTCTGCGGTGGCGTCGCCGTTTTGTCCTCCGAAAGTGCGCAGATCGAGAACGTGAGCGCGACCGCAGAGACTTCGAGTGTCGCGATCTGCTGCGACGCCGCTTACCACGTTCAATGCTCTTATCAGAGCCAGCACGCCTACGCAGCAACCTGCCCGCTGTCCCAGCGTGGCCCGAAGAACTTGAGCTGCTTCGTGTACGACGCGAACGCTGCGTATGCGAACGGCTTCTCTCGCAATGCCTGCGTTGTCGCTGCACGCGGCTACGGCTTCGCCTGCGTGGTGGTGTATTCCCATTTAGATAAGGAGCTTTGCATGCTCTCACTTCCTCCCTAGACCTTAGCATGCTACTTGGGTCTGGTGTATGCCTCTTATTATACCTGACTTATCCTTGCAAATGGCCTTATTGGACGTGATTAGAATATTAAGTAATATTCTTGCTGCCATCCCAATTCTGAACTTTACAAAATTATAGGTCAGAAGTGTACCAGTAAAACGAATAGATATTCACTTCACAATTATATTTTCCAATCACACACTTGTAACAACACACACTATTTTCTCCTTTTTTGACAAGTTGACAACTCCAAAAATATCCTCTTACAATTAAGATGGCCGACCGAGTTATATTTCAAAAATAATGTACCGAAGTCAAGTTGCCAACATAACATGTTTTAAATAATTGCTGTATATAAAATATACTATTTAATCTGTTTAAATTAGAATATTATTTTGATTAAATAAATCTTTAAATTTAAATTGATAAAATAATAAAAGCTTACACTATTAAATAAAAAAGGAGATCCACCACCTCTAAGTAACAACTTATTATGTAAATGAATCCATGAGAAATCTATCCATGATTGTAATTTATATGCCATTGACGTTAAGATCGTGGTGGCACCGTAATATCGTTTTAATTATGATTTCTTTCGCTGATGGTTTCTGTGATTCTTACACCGTAATACATATTATTATCTCTTTTTCCTTTCCCTCAAATTGAGGATGATGCAAATTGATTCAGTAATTTTATATTTGTTTAACTTCATCGCAGTCGTGTCAATGTTCCCACGATTTCTCTGATTGAATTGATGTGTGTTAAACGTACATTTCTCAGAAATGTTGTAGATTTATTTGCGGTTCCTTAAGTGCTTCTTTAGATGTGTTAGATGTGTGGGTTCTGTCGTGATTTAGATTGAAAAGTGTATAATAATTATATGCCCTTTCAACTTTTTCTTTCAACGTAGCATTTATTTTTAGGATAAAAGGACCTGTGACATTGAAAAGTCCATTGTTTGATGTCTAGCAGTGACCCATGAGGGTCAATCCTTGAAATAGACATTTTTCCGTAGGTACCGTGCAGTAGTGTTAAAAGCACATGGCACAGTCTATGTTATTTCCGTAAAAAAAAGGTTAGCAATTTTTTTATAATATAGGAGTAGCAGACGAGCATGCAGTCCAGATAGTAAGTGGCTACTGCCGCCCATGGACATCTGTAATCAACCCCAGATAGGATTAGATGTACCTACCTAGGTAGACCTACCTGAGGTCGGCCACAGATGCGCTGCTACCCCTGAGGACTAAGCTGGAATGCCTCGGAAAAGTATGTCTCCCTTACCACACCCTTCAAAACGGAACACAGCAGCGCTTAACACTGATGTTATAAGCAGAAATAGGTGTGGCGGTGGTGCCGCCGGAGTCGAACCACAAGGGGTTCTACCACCTTTACACGATTACCGAACTTTACCGAATTATTCTAAAATATCGCTATGTTTTCGTACCGTATTAACAATAATTGGTAAATTTAGAAAATATCATTTTGAATCCGTGAACAGTTAGGTTCTATTTCATTATTTTTTATAGACACACTATAACAAACACTGTGTTTAATACTACTGCATTTGTGTTTGTCCGTCGATATGTAATAACATACAATTGTAATAAAATGCAGAGATTGCAAGCGATTTGCCGTTCAGCAAACTATTTCCTACCTTCCATTACAGAATACAACCGTATTAATTCAAGTCCGCCCGAGATTAGCAAAAAATGTATATTAAAACTGGAGCGCATCTACATTCTTATATTACACGTACACAATCGAATGCATTGACAATTATATGAGTCGTTAGTATGACGACTTCATCGGCTGGACATAATAATATCAGAATAATAACACGTGTCGGTAACTGCCTTTTTGCTGTGGTCGTAATAACTTTCTTTTCTACTCCTAATGTGTAATATATCGTAATTTATTACGGGCGGGATCTGAGATCGTGCAAATCTCACGTTTTTACACACCTTCTAATGTCATACACGGTGCGTGTGCCATTATCATGGGATTATGTAATGCGGATGTTCTTTCCAATTTCGCATGTGATTCCAGATTTGCATTTTTATTTCTTGGATAGTTTATATGACCAGACGTTGCTTAGAGAAATCCTTTGTATAATACTACTATCAATCGATATACTTTTTAAACCACAGGTACTATGATAAATTGTATGGTGAAGAAATGAAATATTTATTATAATATTGTTAACATTAAGTACTTTAATGAAAGATTCAACAGATATAACATTTATTTATTACGAACAGGATTTATTACGAAAATACGAATAGAGTTATTTATTTTAGTAATCTTAAATGGTAATAAACGAAATAATTTCCATTATTTTTTAACAATAGCAAAAAGTTTTGATTTGAACAAAATTAATTATAAATATAATTATTATGTACCTACCTCATATGACACACAAAAGACAAAATCATTTAAATTTTATTTGATTGTAAATATTATAAATATAATATTAAGTCTTTTATCGCAACATCATAACTTTTATTGATTCCTCACCCAACTTAATTGTCCAATAGTCCTGTAATTATGGGGTAATTAGCGATTTCTCGAGCTATTAAATTGTGGTACAAACATAAATCGCATACACCTCATTAGTGGTGGGTATTAAAGCATTATGTTTCTTTACCAACGTTTTATAGCTTATGAAAATGGCGTATGCATGAGATTTTTGTCTAACTGCTCCTCTGGATATGACATAGAGTTGGCGTAAGTCAGAAATGTCAGTCAAGTGAATAACGTGATTACATAAAAATAACATTTGTTTGTATGCAAGTAGGTACTGTAAGCCAAACCTATTGCTAAACATGCATAAAATAGTGTTTATATTTTTCATTTTGTATAAATAAAATATCCTAGTACCGACATATAAAAAAAATCTAATATAGGGTCGAATTATCGGCAATAAAAACGCATATCGTAAGTACCCGTTACATGATGAAATGTCTCAATTCCGCGATAATTTTAGTCTAAAATCATATAATATAGAGTACCTAAATTAGACTTGGAAAACATTGGAAAAAGTCTTTAATTATTCCTTATTATCACCCTCCCTCAATTAGGTATTTAGAAGTCAAGTTAGAAGCGTATTTATAATGCCAAGTTAAATTTAGAGAAATTATGTAACACATAAACACAAATTGTAATACATATTTTGATTTCAATTACTAAAATTTTTAATTATCGAAGACATTTCTACCTATTATTGACTTTACCTGTGAGTAGGTAGATACAATGTTGAGCAATATTATTACTGGCCGTTAGAGGATATTATATTAATACATAATTAACATTTTACTATTCGGCTTTAGCTGTATAAGCTTTTTGATAGGCATTTAAACCGTTTCATAATTTGCAAACTCCTTATTTTGTCGATAAATCATAGTAGGTACCGTATTGAGTAGACTAACGCTGCAGTAAGCGATGAATGCCACCCATGGATGGGTAAGATAAGACTGGTGACCTACGTTGGATAGACGCTCCTCTTGAGGACTAAAGGAGGTAATACAAATGACAGTAACACTGCTGTGTTCTTGTAAGGCAAAAATGGCGGCTATGTCGGATCAAGGAAAATCTATCTCATTTGCATTAAAAGTTCACACAACTTTTACAATGTTTAAAACTTTTAGGCATAAGTACTTATATACAGCTATATACCTACATCCCTTTTCCGTACGATATTTCCCTTCACACATATTTATGCAACTTATATATAAATATGCTTAAATATAAATTGCATAAAAATGCTTTAAAAATATATATTTAAAAATTCAGACGTTTTAAAAGCCGAACGTAGTCACCATTACAACACTTCTTTATGTATCAAAATTCCTAGTTTCCCTAAAAAGTGAAGCCGACAGGCATCCCACTGGGAGGAAATCATTAATTAGTAAGTTACCCCTGCACCCCTGCACTAAACGAGACAGTTCGACCTTCATAATTGGACCATATTCCAACAAATATGGCGTTATTAACCAATTGCTTAATTCTCAGCGAGCAGCTGGCAGCCAAGGGAGTATAGAATTGTATTTACTTCCGTAATGTAATTAAGATACCATCTCAAACTATTTAAATGTAATAAAATCGATTTCAGACGTAAACTTGTCATTTTAGTTATATTAGTCGTTATTCAATCGTCAGTTTCTAAAACACATACCTATCTATCTGAGGTTTCCTTTTAAGTAAAAGTAAGTAATTTTAAAATGGCATCAATCGTTGATGGTTTCAATGTGAATAGGGATAAAAGTTTTTGTATAAATTCTTTCTTCAATGTCTGCTGTACAGCTTATTTTTGATAATTTGAACTTACACTTACATAATATTATCAATCCTAACAGTATTAAAATTAATTTAAATTTTGTTCCCAATTTATATAAATTCGGCTCTAGCATTAATGCGAAAATGACATTAATATTCCGTAACGAACTTTCCACAAACAGTGCGACAAGTCTCTAATAGGAATATTCCATCAAAAATATTGCGTTATTAAAACAAGAATGGACTCTTCAATTTCTCTATGGCTCATTTGTTCCTGTTTGTCTATTGCTTTTGTTTTTTCTGTATATCGTTCCCTTTTCGATGCCCTCGAGTTTGAAAAATGATATCCAATTTATTATTCCAATTTACGGCTCTTAGAGAATTAATATTTGAATAGTTACTGTGATTTATCAAAGCGCTGGTGGTATATTAGATTATGTTTTTGTTTGTAATCAATTTTTTGTGATAACAATTTCATGCGTAAGTCCGAATTATAAAAAATGAAGAAAATAATTTATAGCAGTTCTATGAAAAAAGCGTTGCATTTGGTTAAAGCGTTTTATTAAAACTAAGTATATTCTAATGTAGATGTAATTATTGTTTGATTTTTCAAGTAGCTACGAAAAAAAAAACTACATTTTGGGATCGAAAATTGTAAAAAAGCCTTATAAATTAATTGGACATTTAGAAGTATTTTACATATATTTTTAATAATATCACTTACATACTTTTAATATTCTCTATACATTTTATAAATTACATGCGCCGATACGCCTGAGGACTAAGCTGGAAAGCCTCGCAAAAGTGTGCTTCCCTTACCAGGCCCTTCAAACCAGAACACAGCAGCGCATAGCATTACTGTTATCAGGCATAAATAGGTATAGCGGTAGTGCCGCCGGAATCAAACCACAGAGGATTCTACCACTTTCAAAACTGTCAATAAACCATAGACAACTAAAACCAACCCAAAAAGGATTGGCGTCCTCCCTGAAGTCGTAACAGATGCTACCTACCCACGAGCTCTACCACTTTCCAACTTTAGTCTTATAATTACACATCTTTAATCAAATGAATTATGTTTCAAAAAAAACAGTTACAAAAAGTTATTAAAACTTTTACCTCTCAAAGAATGTTCTCAATTAAAAAAAACTTAAAACGTGATCCTACTTGGGTGCGGTTACAGGCGGTCGGCGAGATAAATCATTGTAGCGCTTCTTGATGCTCATTGGATGCTGCGTTGATTGATTGGATCTCATCTTCGGGCTTGGCTCTGTTTATCGACTGTTTACGGGTTAAGTATGTGCGTAACACGGTATAGGCTTCGCATACTTGAAAGACATTACGTTTGTGAGAAAATGATCTTATGTAGGAAAATATTTGCAAGCTTTAATAATGGGTTGGAACAGTTGAATCTGTACTACGAAAGTATTGAAGATAAGCCCTTTAAGTATTCAGTATTATTATTATTTTTTAATATAGGAGTAGCAGACGAGCATACAGTCCACCTGATGGTAAGTGGCTACTGTCGCCCCAGGGGTAGCGGTGCATCTGCGGCCGACCTTTAGGTAGGAATATCTAATCCTATCTGGGGTTGATTACAGTTGTCCATGGGCGGCAGTAACCACTTACCATCAGGTGGACTCCATGCTCGTCTGCTACTCCTATAATATAAAAAAACAGTTTAATGGAATTATAAAATCGAGGGTTAACTAGGAAAACTACTAATAAGATACTCATCATTAGGGCGCTTTTCCTGTCGTACGTTTCTATGCACGCACGCGCGTGCGACACGCACACATGAATAAACTCGCCACAGTGCCTTCGCCCGTATGCTTGTGTGTATGACACAATTGGAAGCAAGTGGCATGCATGCGGGCGTAAACACGTGCGACAGGAAAAGAGCCTTTAATCTATTACTATTACTGTCTGGCACGGGTCTCCTTATAGAATCAGACTGGTCTAAACCAAAGTTTGCCACCTTGGTCGTGTACATATTGGTCACACGCCTTGTAGATCAAAATATCGAGAATTTTCAGACCATTAAACCAAATGATCATTAATTTCTAGAAATCCATACAACCGTTTAATTTAATTGCTTAATCAACCACCGACGTCTGAATGGGGAAGAGTGCCTACTTTTTAGCAATTATCTTTATTAACTGAAGACTCGAACGATCTGTGCAAAATTTTATTGAATCCGCAATTTATCAATTGTGAACGCTACTCTGACACAATAATTAAACAAAGGCCTCATTGAAATTAATTTTAACGATTCGGATTGCCAATTATTCCGTTGGCGATCCGACACGAAACTTGTGAAATTAGCAACGATTCATTTGCATCGCAATATTCGCAATACTTGCTCGTCCGGATTAAGTTGTAATTGCTATTGAATTTTTCGAAACATCTTTTTCATGTATTGCTTAGGTGTTGCTTGCGTTAAGAAAGATGAAAGAAAGAAAGATAATTTAGGATATTGGGTATTAATATTGTTTTAAAATACGGACATGTTTTAATAAAACCTAGGCTGTTTTTGTAGCGTCGATACAGTGTGGAAAGTTTTCTATTTTTTTAAACACTTTTTATGTTTGGAATCAAAAGAATACAATCATTTTACTGATTTTATGTCCTAATTAAGATCGTTGGGCATCTTTTTTAACTAAATAAATGTCAATCACAGAGAACACTAACTAAAAGCTCTACTAAAAGTAACAACTCTACAGAAGTTGAAATAATATGGTCGTCTTATCGCACTCTTCAGACTAGAGAACAGCGCGAAATTAGGAAGCTATAACTAATAATAAAGAAATAGATATGTAGTGTTCGTAACTACCACAGCCACACTATATTCTAGTTAGAATGATAATAAAAGGAATCTTATGTACCTATGAAGAAATGTGATGAAGATTCGTATAGATACTCTGTTTATATTAAGATTTACTTACTTGTTCATTATATTTATCAATTGGAGTGTACGTCTATTTCTTTTTAAAAATCTATCCATCAAAATAAATATAATAATTTGCTTTCATTTGCTACTAGCAAAATAAAATTCTAAATTTAAAATGGTCAGTTTAAAAAGAAATTCGCCTCGTCATCCAAGCGCGGTACCGACGATTTTCCGATTATTAATCTATTGTCGGGCGACCGTTAAACGTAATCGATATTTCGTCTGCACCGTACGGCCGGTATCGATTAATTACGAGAATTGATTAGAGGGGGCGGCGCTTCACTAACGAGTCTGGGCCGTGTTTGTTTAATTACTTTTAAATCCGCCTTCCAAGAGGCTCTCTCTTTCGCTTCTGGTCTTCAATTGTTTGAGGCAAATATATTGTGCGGTTCCGGCGTGAGTTTTCGTTTTTATGCTGGAAGCCAGAATGTTTTAACATTAATATACTTAAAAGACATATACCTACTTATACACAGGTGGATAGACTGATAGAAAATTTGGTTCTTATGTTAAAGTGTAATAGGAGGAAGAAATGCTATTGTACAAACATATTTCATAAATGCTTGCTAATACGATATCTAAAAGCGATAGCTTAGCAAAGGAAAATTATGTAGACTTTTCAGACATGGTCAATTTTTATTGTTTTAATAAATAGCCACTTCGTATAGAGGGCACGAGTGCGAAGGATTCTAAGTACGATTACCTAGGCCGATATTTTAAAAAGTTTTTTATTGGACAAAACAAATCAAAAGTAAAACTCTGAATTTTAATCTGAAGACTCATTCAAAATACACCAACACTGATATTTTTTAATTATTTTACATAAAAGTCCTAGTAAATTACTTTAAATTTTATTTTTTATATTCAAATTAGTTAAAACGCTGCCGGTAGATGCTCTAAGCTTAGCATGTAAACCCATAGATGAGTAAAGATACTTCGCCGCCTTGAAATTGAATGAAGCCACAAAAAGCTTATTATAGTAAATTCTTTTTTTAAATTCTTGACAAATAAAAACATTTTTAGAGAATATTTACGAATAAATAACGAATACTGCGTAATTTACATAATAAATAAATAATTATTTCAAATATTTTAGGGACATTTTGGCACGGAGACGTGGCAATACTTTTTTACGCAAGTATTTCAATTCTCAAAACTGGGTACATTTTCTTGTTAGGAGTGAGTAATCTTTACTAATCTATGTGTAAACCATAAATTATAGACCTTGGCGGGAATTAAAAAAATAAAATTATAAATTAGCTGTCACAGAAAAGGGCGCGCCGTTTCACACGGTGCTAGCTCACCATAAAACATACAAAAATGCTGTTTTCGCTCGGCTTTTTTAACAACTCATAATTAGATTTGGCGAAGGTCCGTCCCACCGAATAACCGAATGTATGGCACAAGTTATAATCTGTGAAACCTTTTCTTTATTTATGTCAATTTTAAACTTTATTTAACTTTACTTAAGTAAAATGTATACTTAAAGTAATAGTCATATTTTTACGTTAGGTCTCATTGTAGATTAAAATTAGTGAAGAGTAGTAAGTCACGGATACCGTCGAAAAATCCACTATAATTTTAATTGTCATAAAATTATCGAAAATCAATAAAATATCTCCTTATTCAGATTATACAATCTCCGATTTCCGTATGGTAAGATGTATTGCATCACCTAATGCACCAGTCTCGAGTACATTTCTTTATGAGAAATCTAAAAAGTATTATTATTAAAATTAGTAGAAATTGATAGATAATATTTATCAGACTCGACCTCAGAGGAAGATTGCAACTAGATTTTTTTGGATGTCATATTCTTAAATAAAATAAATGCATTGTACATATGTATCATATACATTTCCGCTATCTCTTATGACTTAGTCCTAATCATAATGAGAGTCAGTTAGGGGGCGGGTCGGTGTAGATGAGCTCGCTCGGATAAAAATTCGATTACAAATAATTTAACTGCGTTCCTATTTGTTTTTCATTAATATTCTGTATCTGATTACGTTTTTCAAATTAAAAAAATATCTATAGATACCAACAGTAGTGATGGACGGTATTTTCTATTAGAGGCTAGTGATGTTACTGTAAGACTAATTAATGAAAAGTTATGAGTGTCAATTTATTTCATAGTCACCGTCTAAGGAAAGCTTAAATAAAATATTTAGTGAACATTATTCTTATACTTAGATGTTTCCTGAAGTTTGGAGTAGGTATTTTATTTTATGTATTTTAATGTATTGAATTGTTTAAGTTTTCTTCATGTTGAACACAGAAATGTCTATAGGTAGGTAGGTAGGTATATTTACAATAGAAGTCATTTTGGAAAGACAGTATTGTATTGTATATTATAGACATAGATTAGTAAAGATTACTCACTCCTAACAAGAAAATTTACCCAGTTTTGAGAATTGAAATAGTTGCGTAAAAAAGTTTTGCCACGTCTCCGTGCTAAAAATTTGAAAATATTTGAAATAATTATTTATTTATTACGTAAATTACGTAATTATTAGGTAAATTAGTTATTTATTCGTAAATTTTCTTTAACAATGTTTTTATTTGTCAAGGATTCAAAAAAAGAGATTACTAAAATAAGCCGTTTGTGGCTTCATTCAATTTCAAGGCGGCATAAAAAGTGCATCGTATTTTAATATAAAATTATTATATCTAGAAATTTAAACTTAAAAGCTTGTTACTTATTATAGGATAGTATGAAGTATCTATAAACACTTTCTACACTCACAGCTCCGTACTAGGATTCCCTGTATCCTGGGTGCTATGGGTACATTGGTATAGAATAGCCGTGATAGCCTAGTGGTGAAGAAACTCGGCCTCTTGATCGAGGGGACCGAGGTTCAAATCCCAGGCACACATCAAAATTATGTGCGCATTAGAAATTAATTATCACTTGCTAAACGGAGAAGGAAAATATCGTGAGGAAACCTGCATACCTGAGAGATTTATAAAAAAAATTCAAAGGTATGTGAAGTCTACCAATATGCACTTGGCCAGCGCGGTGGCCTATGGCCTAATCCTTCTCATTCTAAGAGGAGATGATGATGGTTATCTTTTTTATCTATTATATTTTTCGTCTGACTATTTGTTCAAGTTCTTTGGTTAAACTCAATCAATATTTAATCCAGGTTGTAGATGCAATGATAACGAAATTAACAAGGAGCGGTAAAAAATGCACAAAAATCTATAGATTTTTAAGGATGGTAACACAGACTTTTGCAAAGAGATATGAACCCGCGCTCGTATAAAATAATTATAATAATGTTCAGTTACGATCGTATTATATGGATGTCAGGAATTCGCGTCCAAGTCGTTCATAACAGAGTTGCATAAACCTTCGTCGATCGACACGCCTCCCACCAACTAAACGGATTTTAACGAGTTTTTAATCCTGTAAAGCTACTTATTTCATTTTGTAGAACACCAACGATGATTAAAGACTTAAAACTGCATTATTTTAATCTTTTATAGTGAATATTGTAAATCATTTCGCGAACATCTTTGGCTTTGAAAACTTTTATCTCAAAGTTTGGCAAGGGTCTCACCCCATGACTGGGAGAAGCTTGGTGCGAAATCTACGTGTAACTCCAATGCTAATAGGTGGGGTATCTAATTCTAAGTGTTTAATCCAAAGGAAAAATATTTTGAATAGGTACTGATCATGTAGTGTCTAGAAAAGAACCAGTAATTTTTTTCGCGGATGTCATTATCAGTAAGGAATAAAATCCGGGAGATGAGCAGCACTGACTTCCTGAAAAGTAATTCATCTTCACCAATACGAACAATTGAGTGGTGTATAGTGCAAATCCTATTTTGATAATGAACCTTTGAGTATAAAGGTGGTTAAAAAATACCTGACTCTAAAAAGCAAGTTATATGTTTCTTATTTAAAACTAGAGATAGGGCACGGGTCACCTAATCGAAATGAGCCATAGTCGACGGGATATTTGCAACATCAGACGAGTTGTTAAAGCATCGCTGCATCTTATTCCAACTTCGTTTGAAGGCATGACATGATTGAATCTGTAGAATTTTGAAGTTTGGTTTGTGATAGGTGTTGGTTAGTGAGTTTTTAACATTTCAAATGGATTGGCTGCCCGCTTACTATCTAGGGTTTTTAACCTTTGATCCCCATATAGAAGCCAAATTGCAACCACTGCTTTCAAGATCTTCGGCAAAATAAAAGTTAATCTCCATTGACATCAAGCGCAGAACAATAGAGCACGAGAGTACCATCGATACACGTCAGCGGCCCAGCAATCGTTACTTGAAGCAACATTATAATTGAATTTCAGATTAATAGCTCTTTTGAAACCAATCGGGCCTACGCTCTTCCCACGTTGCCTCCATAATTGAATTTCCCATTGGTATAACACTTTAATTAGACGATAATGTTATTAATGAGTGTCGTTGCAGTATTGTTTCGTGAATGATGGATGAGGGCTGGAGACGGCTCCCAACAGTTAGCTGTCATATTTTTCAAAACGGCCGTGATGAATGGTTTCTCCCGTTGAAAGTTGAATTGGATTAGTTCGTTTTGGTTCCTTTGCTTGCGTCGGAATTGAATAAGCTCGTGCTAATTTTGTTTTAACTGCGTTCATTAATTAGTTTGTGTACGTTTCTCATTATTTTTAGAGTTTCAGCGATATTAATCGACGTATTGCAGCGGTTATCATACAGGTCCACAAGAGGATTCTGGGTTTGCTGCCAGGCAATGAAATCAAAATGTTTTTGTATTTGTCTTTTTGTGTGTATATCTACATTATCTAGCATAATGGGTATCTATTAACTAATTACTTAATAATTAATATGGTATAATAAAAATGTACCTAAAGATTATTGTTATTGTTTTTAACAAAGCACTTAGCAACTTTACTTTACTTTGTTAGGGTGACATAGTCCAAGTCCTAACAAAGACGCGGATGGCTATACTGATAAATTTTGTCGATCACTGTCTTATGGCAATTCCCTATAGGTAGTATAGGTTGGCGACTAAGTTTTCGTTATTAGGTATAACTTATTCATAATAGGTAATTTAGGATAAGGGTGTCATACTATGAGGTCATTTTAGGGAGATACATTCGTCTGTAGTTTTGGTACTGAAAAGAAATATTTGAAAGAAACTATCTTTGTAATATACTCGTAATTATATAGGTAAATGGTGCGTGTAGAAAAATAAAAGCATGAAAAGGTTTTATACATTTTATTATACATGATCCTTTACGAATTCAATTTAAATTAACGAGTTGTACAAGCAAAGAACGATGATTTATGTTGTTTTTGTAATTATTTCTTTGGTACAACCATGTAAAAAGCTTTTTATAACAAAAGTAAATCATAAATAATAATTTGAAGCCATTAAACTATAAAAAGTAAGCAAGCCGATTATTTTTCTTCCAAAAAACAATTAAGTTCGGTTTTTACACTTACAAAATTTTAAAACATCATTAATCAATTAATTAATTTAACGACGGGTAGAACGATGTTTTTAAATACATAAAATAAATTACGTGCGGTACAGTCAACACGTAAATTGCACAAAAAACATTTTTTTTACAATATTTTCATATAAATTAGATATTACTAAACACATATCATACAATACTATTGTCAACCATAGATAAGTCTATGTTAATCTATGTTGTCAATATTAACTATTTATATTTTGCCCGCAAATTGTAAAAATTATAAAAAAATTTACATTTGTCAAAAGTATTATTTGTCAATGTAATGTCAATTACGTTATTCACTTGTTAACAATTCCACCAGCACCAAAGATACTCGTATCTACAGTCCACTGCATTATGTATGAGGTTTTAGACTATTAAACAATCTGACAAGTGACTTATGTAGCTGTCGAATAAAATGTTATTAGTCACGAACATTGGCCACTTTCATGCCACTGATAAAATCCATTCATTGTAATAATATTAAAAGTTCGAGAGCAAATTATTGACATTATCTATTTTAAGTGCTGTCCAATTATATGTCAGTATTTTAGTTATGTATAAAATATTTTAAATTGTTATAAACACAGATAAGGCACACAAGATTATCATGAGATGCTTGCACCGTAACATATAACATATAGTTTTTTTAGAATGTTGACATATAATTTGACTGTAATTATAATTGTACTGAATACAGACATGCAAATTACTATAGCATAATATCGAGTACGAGCCAATCATTATTTTTTTTATAAATAAGGCCACAAAAAATCCTTGTCAAGATTTGTTAGAATAATAATATAATTTATCTATACAATTTAACAAAAAATATTTTATTGTCAGCAAAGTTATAGGACGTCGTTATCATTATTATTATTACATGTCTTTAAATAAATATTACTGTGGTTAGGTAAGGCACGTAACCTTGTATTTGTCAAAATACAATGTATAATTGTATAATCATGTCTTAGATTCAAAACGAATATACATAATATTCCTTAAGGCTATATAATAAATAACAATAAGGCCTACTACGGACGGATAGCATCGACCTAACTACACAATACTAAACTACTATACTTTAATAATCTAATTACATATATTTTATATAGTTATCTTACAAGGCAACATTTGCCAACAAATCTTTGTTTAAATGTAATTAAGATAAAGGTTCGAAATATAAAATACTGATAATTTTACTTTAAAATAACGTCTTTAAAGTACAAAAGGAAATTAACTTAATGCGATAACACTTTTGTAGCCGAGTTTACATTTAGTTGTAAACGATTATATTATAAGTCGTAACAATAATTCATTTTTTAAATATACTATATTGTGTTTTAAGACATATTGCTTTTAGAAAATTGAGTCTAATTGTTAGATTTCTTTTTTATTTTTTATTTTATGCAGTATTAGCAACTGTATAATAATGTACATGAGTTATCGTAATACACAGAAGATAACAATAAAATTTTAAACAACGAATATTTCTTTGACGAAACATTAAATACTTCAGTAATACCAATTTCCTACTACCGTACAATTGAATAAACCACTCATTTTTCTAGAGTATCAACTACGAAGCTCAACTGATAAGGTCGGTGTGGTGTCTTTGTCTTAGCATCTCTAGTCTCAGCTCGTGTTCTCTTGCGGCCATTCTTAGCGCTGCTATGCTGGAGCTTCGTCGTTCCACTTCTGGTCCCTGGGGGTTGGGGGGAGACTCGCTCCCCGGGGAGATCGGGGGCGACACTGGTGGGGGGTCGGGGGACTGCCGCGGGGGCGCCGCGAGCCCCGCGAGCAGCGTGTGGAATGGGGGCGCGGTTGAGTACATTGGGGGGTTGAATAATGGCGGCCGGGATAGCGGCGCTCCGAGATACTGCGCCCCCAACGGGCTACCGCCATACCTGTTGAAGGAATGACATTGTTAGAATTTAAAGGCACATTTGATTTTCCATTTATACTGTTCTATTGCTATTTCGGCCAAGCCTGTTATGTAATGAGACCAGTAATATGACTGTGGGTTTACTAAATAATGTATGCATATGTTTAATTTATGTTGTTTCCAGTGGAGCAACACGGTGGTCAGTGTTTTAGTACTCGGCTCAGGATAGTAATCAAATTATATTACAAAAAAATATAAATTATATAGATATCTTTTGTCATCTATGTATCTTCTATTGTATTAAACATTCTAAAACTCCAATTAAAGTGAATTAGAAATATATAGATATATGGTGTTCGGTGTAATTTCAACAACATTTTGCAACTCACCTAAATGAAGCCAGCGCATTGGTATCAAAGGGTTTTCTGAATCCGAAGCCCAGTTGTGAGAAAGGGTTGGGCATGGATGCGACTACGGACGGCGGGGGAGCTCCCCCAGCCGCCCCCAGGTAGGGGTTGTAGGGGTGTGCTTGGGGTCCCACCTTCTCCTGCTTCCGCCATTTCGCGCGACGGTTTTGGAACCAGACCTGCAAAAAATATTATTAAGTTAGGATCTATTTTAAGGGTAAATTGTTGTCTTAAAACCTTTGGCTGAAAGTGCTGTGCCAGAATATTTTACATAAAGTGTTGTCATATCATAGACCAATAGGCTTTAAAAAATTAAAAAGATGATGCGAAAAGAGGCCTTATTTATATTTACAATAGGTACTTTCTAAGATTATAGGACACGACGATCTACTATACAAAAAACAGGCAAATAAGTATTGCAATTTTATTTTTAAGTATTAAAACACGTTTTTATATCGAAACTAGAAGTGGTCGGCGGTGTTACCATATACGTAAATAAGTATTAAACCTAAATGACGTCATGATGGGTAAAGTTTAAAGTAAGTATTAAGTAAAACCATAAACGATGATATGATATTCTTAAGACTGGGTTAAAAAGATAAAAATACATTACTTAACTTTGTAATTCAATTTCATACATTCTGCACAATAAATTATAATAAGTTAGAATAGCAGAAACAGATAAACAAAAGTTGCCTTTTTAGTTCGTCCATTACCATGAAACATAGTGTCAAGTCCTAAAGATTTTAAAAACACATCAATTATGCATGTTTTGCGATTTCGTTATTGGCACGGTGCCACAAAAACGGCACATTTCAATATTTTATGGCAGGAAACCCCCCGGCGATTGATTGGTTCCTTAATGCATATTTATGTTTTACTTTTAAATAGCCTTTGTGGCCTAACTTTCGTGGTTTTTGTAAGAGGATTATAACAAAATAGTCCTAATAAATGAATTTAGAAAAAGAGCTTTCTATACGAGTTCTCATATCGTCGTGTTTTCACTGTATTGGTGGCCATAAACGCATAGGAGAGATAAATATAAACCCAGAATTCTAATGTCTGTAAAATATAAGTATCCCTGCATCATACGAGACAATGCTAATGCAAAGAATTACATGGTGTTTCTTTAATCTATAAAATAAAATCCTATTTTATTGTCGATAAAGTAATTCAACCCGATTACGGAACCTACGTATGTACGTATACCATGACACACTTAGCCTCTTATATAAAATGAAATTAATACCTAAGCGTTATTTATTACAGATAGAAATGATATTTTTCTCATAAAAAAGCATAATGGCGTAACAATGGACTTTTCAAAATTACTTGTATATACTTATCTACTTGTCTATACTCATAAATAATACCCAAATAGGATTTAATACTGAACAAAAGAATGGATTTATATTTGAATCGCAGACGCGTGTGTAAATTATTTTTTGACACGCATTACGAAACAGACGCGAGGTAGCCTCACAAAACCAACCTTGAGGTCGCAGGAAAATTATATTGATTGATTTATAAGCTATATTCGCCCAACATTAATAAACTTACATATTTATGACTAATAAAAAACTATACGAAACTGCTATCATTATGTAAACTGATATTTTTATGGTAATTTAAATTAATTCACTTATGATAAATGCAACCGTGTAAAAAAATTTCAACCACGTTTCTGTAAATGTCGATGCAGTTTAACTGATGCTGTGGGACCATTTAACTGGTGATATTATTGGGTCATTTTGAACTTAGGTCTGTGGTTATAAAGTTTAAAATCGTGGCTGCGTGCCCGATGTATTAAGTTTACAATTCGTATTAAAAATATGACTTCATACGGTGCGGCTCTCGAATTTATAAATGTTGTAATTGGAGGCAAACACGTCGGCGGAATGGCAAGTATGGCGGCAAAAAGACGGTCGATCTGGTGCGGGGTAATAGCGACAGAGTAGCGCATTAAGGTAATGACGTCTTGGGAAGGGCACCTAAAATGTCGCTCGATAACGATTTCTGTTGTCGATTTATGGGATTTATCCTCAAAAAAGTATAATTTGTGTATTGTCTGAAGATGTTTTAAGAAAAATCATAAAGTATGTAAGGAGGTTTATTTTAAGGAGATTTTAAGAGAAATGGTAATGTATAAAATAATAAAAAATCTACATTGCATTTATACAAAACTTTATACTATTAGTATACAATTTTAATTTATTGAAAAAAAAAACTAATTAAGTAAAACAATTTGTTGTCATCAACCGTATAATTATTTCCTTACATTTATAAGAAATAGGATGCTTAAGAATAAATTATAATTAAAAGAAGCTATAAAATATCTGTGGCTGGAAATTATGTGCGTTTGATTGACATTGGCAGTTTTATTTAAAAACCGAACATGGATTTATGGATGCATGACGTCATAGCGCATAGCTAAACATTTGTTAGGCTATAAAATTTTAATAGCGGTTTTAAATTACATTATATTAATTATGCTTAAAAATTAAGATTTCTTTAATTTATAATTCATTTATTTTATTACGGACAATATAATTTAGGCGCACATAATCTGGTCTCCATGAAAGATGTAATCGAAGATGGCGGCGCTTCCATCCGCCGCAGATTCGTTTCAACTCAAAACAGATCAGATTTTATTTTGGTTTGGGACGAAATTTCGCGCGCTTATGTAACCAAATTCGTCATTTGCCCATTTGCTTTGTTAGCACAAATAAAAAATATATAATTAACTCCATAGATTAGTAAAGATGACTCACTCCTAACAAGAAAACGTAACCAGTTTTGACAATTGAAATAGTTGCGTAAAAAAGTTTTGCCACGTCTCCGTGCTAAAATGTCCCTAAAATTTAAATATTTATTTATTTATTTATTTGAAATAATTATTTATTTATTATATAAATTACGCAGTATTAGTTATTTATTCGTAATTTTTCTCTAAAAATGTTTTTATTTGTCAAGAATTCAAAAAAAGAACTTACAAATAAGCCGTTTGTGACTTCATTCAATTTCAAGGCGGCGAAGTATCTTTACTAATCTATGATTAACTCCATAACTTATAAATTACAAATGAAGTTTAACTTCTTAGGTAAGAAGTTATACTTCTAGTATAGGCATTTAAGTATGTCAGTAGGTACCCTTTTTGCGTTTATTTGGCGGCATCTGTCCATACGTAAATGTATGACTGATGTAAAATGCAAATTCCTATCGTCGCATAAATGGAAGTTCTTAACTAATAACTAATAATTTCATTTTCCGTTTTAGTCCTTGCGAATAGAATAAATTAATTAGTTGCAATAACCCGCTAATTGATTCAATTTACAACGCATGCGAAAACGAATGGTCATACATATTTAGTGAGGCATAAGTATCAATGTTACGAAATATGAAAAATTCAGTTTAATGTTGATTATATACAGACTTGTCTTACTGCGCGCGATACTGCGATATCCCATTAAACTTGTTTCACTAAAGATTGTATTTAAAATAGTGGTATTAAACGTATACGAAAGCCACCTTTCTTGTTTCCGTGTTTGGATTTCAAAATAATTAGAAAAAACTTTGTTATTATATTATAGGGCGAAAAGAGCAAGCAATGCATCTAATGGGAAGTGGTCACTGCTCAGAGACTATATATGTAAATTAACTGTAAATATGATTGACTTGCTACCTCAGAGGATTACTTCGGTAGAGTACCTACCTACTTTGCTTTTTTACTACACCCTTTAAACTAATATCTAAGCCATTAACAGTTCTATCAAATCATACTATGGAACGTTAAAATTCATTATTTCTTCGCGCACTTATCGACAGTGAAACCTCGTCTTTATCTTTACAAAGTCGATACATAAAGTAACAAATGCTAATATGGGTAATAAACTAAAGTGTTGTTCGCATGTCCCACAATGGTGTTGCATTCTAGCAAATTGTTGTTTAACTTTATCTTCGAGCTATTAAACTTTCAATTACACTGTCCTTTGAAGACTTATAACTTAAGCTTAGGAGTCGGTAATAACTATGGTTTATAGCACTGAGACAAAGTGGCAAAATAAGGGGTAAAAATACTTATCTTTTTGAATAATTCGAAATGTTTCTTTTGTAAATAATAAAACATGTTTTATACTACGACTTATTTCAATTATGTACATAGATATATAACTATGAGGTTTATTCGCAATTTCCTTCCTACAAATTATTGATTAATAAAATTATTTCTTCATTTCCTGTATTGTGGCGAATAGTGGAGAACATTTATTGCAAATTATCCTTAACATTTATGAAGATGTAAATGCCAACGATTGGTTTAAATAGTTTAGATTATCTGTAATAAGTTTTTAAAGAATAGTTCAGCCGTATAGTGAAACCGTTTAGAAATTTAGTATAATTATATATTAAATTTCAGAATTTCAGGAATTCAGTATAATTACGAGTGCATACTGACTGATACCTATTACAAGTTAAAAAACTATACTTTTACTATTTGTCGCAATTTTTTTATTAAATTAGTATTACTATAGGTATTATACTAACAAATGAGAAAAGTGACATAAAATTAAAAGGGGTCCCAATATTAATGGCCAATGGATTACACTTAGTTTTCCTCTAAACTTATTACGCAGAAATTCCAAATGTTTAACGATGTATTTATTGGTTTTCTCCAACTAGCAAATATGTATTTTACCCGTTTCATTTTATTTTCCAATTAACGGTTTAAAAGGAAAATGAAGTGGGTTTTGTGTGACAGCGATTATAATATTAATCATATATCCTACGAGTAATTTGCATAATTGACTTCTTTTTTCCTTATTCTATACTAGCTGACCCGGCAAACTTTGTACCGCCTCAAAATCTATTTATCAAATATATTTCATATAAAATATAGACTATGTTACTCGTGGATAATGTAGATTTCGAATGGTGAAAGAATTTTTAAAATCGGTCTAATAGTTTTTGAGCCTATTCATTACAATCAAACAAACAAACAAAGTTTTCCTCTTTATAATATTAGTATAGATTTAAAATATTTAAAAAAGATTAAATGGATGCACTTATACAAAATTCTGATGTGCGTGTGTTCGTAATAATTTTGCTCCTAAGCGGTTTGATTGAACTTATGATTTTTTTGTGCCTATGGAGCCGCTAGTTCTTATCTATAGTCGCACCCAGTAGGTGGCGCTGATGTGGATGCCTATACAAACCATATTTTTAATAATTTTATTTCAAAGTCCGACCTTATATTTTTTAGTTTTGTACCACCATACAGACCATATATTTTTAGTATAAATAGTATATATCTCGCTCGTGATCCGACCCATGCCTTAAGATAAAACATTGTATTGTAATTCACAATAATGTATGTGTATTGAATTATAGCGTTTGTTGTTCCTTTGACCATAAATTTTCTAACTTCCTCTTTTAACAATACAACAATTATCGATTCGATCTACAACAGACCAGTAGGTTTTATTAAAATGTATCCACAACACCTGCATAGCGCAATTCGTAGAAACCTGAAGTTTAATGCCAAGAATAGATGAGTTTAGGGCTGTCACATTTTGTATTATGTCTCTGCAATGGGATAGGACCGCAGAATAATTTAGTTTCAAATAAATTCTGGTCTTAAGGTCGTCGTAAACTAAATATACTTTTATGTACTTAGAAGAAGCAAACCGTTCAGTTCACTGTTAACTGGTCACTCCTTCCCATCGCCCTTACATGCATTAATCAAACCCAAATTAGTTAAATCTGCCTGAGGTTGGCTTATGCGTTGCAACTTATGTGCCTAAGATGGAACCGTTCGAAAAGATAAATCTTCAGAATTTTCAAACCAGGGGGGTTACTACCATCTCTTAAAACAATATTATTTTAATCATACATTGAAATTTCGTACCACAACCTGTTTTAAGGAGGTCGTGGTACGAAACAAAATGATGTTGATGAAATATTGAAATAAAACTTTCCTGCACTATGATGGTTTTTAAAAGATGGTGGTAGGCCCCAGAACACAGTCAACACTAAACTGCTGACAGCTATTTTTTTAACGACCGTTAGGTACATTATATTTTAGTAGTTACTGACGACAAAATCTTACATTTTTATGTATAATCTTAAGTATAGTATACATCGTAATTTTAGTATAATCGTATAGCATACATTTTACTACTACTATACTATACATTTTAAATACTCGCTAAAATATAATAATATTTTTATAATTTGACGCAACCCTAGCCTAAGTGCGGGTTATTGCTTTATCGTACGACTAATTTGTATTCGTGTAATTGCATCGATTGTGCACAATAAGTGTGGCAACAAATGACCGAGTGCGGGTTCCATTCCGTGTTATTAAAAGATCGGTTGTCGTGAAGCGCTGAATGTTACTGTGCACTTGGAGAAGGTAACTCAAGTTGTGTCCCACTGCTGGGCACGGGTTTCCACTCAGAGAGACGTATAGGTTAAAATTCACCACAATTGTCCCAAACCATTGGCCCACGAGAGATTTCAAACGAGAATTTGGGAAAATTTCTATTATTTTATTATTTATGTATTTTTTATTTGACGTGTTTTTAATTAAGTTAATTAATTTATATTACGTGCTGGGCTGGGAATCGAAGCTAGGACGTTCCATTTGAGAAGCCGTATGAGAAACCACTAGGCTATCATTTCTTAGGCATACAATGTATTCGAATTCAGGTGGCATTGAGTCCAAATTAAATTTAATTTATTCCAAAAACTACCACTTAGACAAGTAGCTACGTGTACATAATTTGCAAAAGGAATTATGGTATAATTAATTATTTATTTCTCAGCTGGAGTTACGTCACATTACGTATTTATCGTTGTAGTCATCTACATTGTTCCTAGCTCTGTGGTAGACTATCAATGATATCCCGCCTACCATTAGTATTAAAGGAGGTAGAATCATTTGTAAATTTAATCTAATTTCAATGATTGTCTAGTGAGGATGTACGCATAATGGTTTATGTTTGGACGGCAAAAGAAAATATGGTCATGACAATTATACAATTAACAGACCAATATATACCTACCTTCTATTTGTTATCGAGGGGGAAACCTTCAAAAGGTACCCGGTGCCGTGGGAGCGACACAGGGTTATGTGGGATTTTTACCGCACTAAAACCTCCCCGGTGGCCGTCCTCGGCGCTGCTAAGCGGACTCTGGGATCTCCAACATACCGCAAACGGAGTCCTCTGAACGCGTTGTCCCTTCGAGCTTCGCTCAGGTGAGTTTAGGGCTCACCACACCGTCTGGTGTTCACGACGCTATGCGACCACACATACCGCCGTCCTTCCCGGGGTCGCTTGCTAAACGGTTCGATCTCCCACTCTCGCCGCCCGCAACCCCGGAGCCCCCATTTAGTCGCCTCTGACGACAGGCTGGGGATACCGTAGCCCTATTCTAGTCCCGGAACTACAGGGACAAGTCCAATATGTACCTACACTAAAGTTTGTGAAGTCTACCAATAGGATGCATATTAGCGTGTTAGAATTAAATCCCTTAATTTGAGAAACTTGTGCTGTAGAAAGAAGAGTTTTGTTTCTAATGTGGTGATAATGGCTATAATTAAAGTATTTTTACCTAAATTAAAAAGTATATCTAACCGATTAAAATTTAAGCTCTTGTATTAAAACACACTCAATAATAAATCATTCGTTCATTTAAGTGTGATCTGGTTTATTTTTTTTATAATATAAGAGTAGCAGACGAGCATGCAGTCCACCTGATGGTAAGTGGCTACTGCCGCCCATGGACATATGCAATCAACCCCAGATAGGAATAGATATTCCTACCTGAGGTCGGCCACAGATGATACCCCTGAGGACTAAGCTGTAACGCCTAGGAAAAGTTTGTCTCCCGTACCACACCCTTCAAACCAAAACTGCAGCTATGAGGCAGAAATAGGTGTGGCGGTGGTGCCGCCGGAGTCGAACATCAAAAATTCCTAATATTTTATTACTCCACAAACTCCTAATATTTTATTAGAAAGACTGTTTCGTTAAATTGTTCATTGGTCAGTAAATGTTCTACAATATTTTATTGTCACTTTAGAATTTTTTATAGTTATTCTCCAAGATCTCATTAGAAAGTCGTAGTATTTCTTTCAAATCATTTTTATTGGAAATTTTCTTCAATATCTCTTTAATCCACGCATTTTTCACATGCGATTAAGTTCTACCAATATCAATTGTGAATAAATTTTATATGGTTACGCAAAAAATCCTCATTACGTAGTTTGTTCACGCGAATCGGATTTGGTTTCCGACAAAACAATTTTAATATAGGAAGTTTCCTCATTTGACTAATTAATAAGGGAAATAGTAATAATGGGTGTGTTACAGTGAAAAAAAATAATGGCTTATTGGATAATGGCTAAATTAATGATGAATGAAAAAAGTCAACGGTATTCATAAATTAATAAAATACCATATTTCAGGAATCATAAATCAATACTTTCTCTAAATTAATGTGTATGCTGAACATGATGACTTAGCCGACTACGTCGTGTAATTTTGGCTTAATTCTTTGGCACCTTGTTTTGATATTTAAAATTTTCATATTAATATGTGTGGAAATTAAATTGGGTTTAAACAAATTTATAGAACTAAACAAAATTATAATATTAGGCTGTAATTTAACTGTATTTTCGCTTTATAAGGTAATGTTTTTGAATTGTTATTTGTTGTTTTTGACTTTATTTTAGAGATTATCTTGATTAAGTTTCCAACGTAAATAGAATCCTCCATAAATTACTCTCCATTCATTCAGAATTACTATCAAAGATTGGCCTGTACCTACCTTGATCTACTTATTAAAAAAAAATAAACACATAAAATAATTTTGCAATCACACAATGCATTCGTTGTTTTTTTTATTTTTTTTTTTAATTTGAGCCTAGCGATAAATCAGACTGGCTACCTGATGGAAAGTAATCAACGTCGCCTATGACGGTCGACGTCGACATCGACGCATTTGCAACACCAGTGGAGTCGCCAATGCATCGCCGGCTTTGAAGGAGAGCTCTTTTTGCACCTTTTTTGAAGAGCCCCATGTCATAGCGCTCTGGAAATACCTCAGGAGGAGTTCATTCCACACCACCGTGGAGGACCGCCACTGGTCCAGTTGGTGTGGATGGAACTTCATCCTTCGGCAAGTGGTTACTTAGTGATGCCCAAATTGCAATAAATCGATAACTTATCAAAAAAAATCCAGTGTGATTTTCATTTATCCTTATAAAACGAATTATCAAAAATGTATAATTCGTCTTAACACATATTTTCAGGCTCAATTTCTTAATCCTATTTAAAATAATTAATTTAATGACGCGTCATTAATGTAATCTTATTTTCAAATTAATACCTTGGTATCTTTAAATATATAGATAATTAGCCTTTTGATAAGTAATTCTATTTTAAGACGATTACTTTCCACAATCCCCGCGAAAGACGCGTAATTAGGTAATCTAAAAACGTCACTATTTATAGATTTGTCTATAAAATGTGTCATTGTTTCCTGTGCATAATGTTATTGTTATAAAATACGGCACATATTAAAAGTAGAGAAGTCGAGTAGGAAATAATATGAAGATCAATGAAATATTGAATGAATAAAATGAAGATAATGTGCCATGGGTTCATTTCCTAAGCTCGGATATGTCAATCACATTATACAATTAATAACAATCAAAATAAAGTTTTTCAAATAAATATAATCCAATGACACCTCACAAGTTATATTTTGTCTGTAGGGCGTGCCCATTACTATTGCCAACTCCGAATCGATCAACTATATTCCTTGTATAAAACGTGTCATTTCGCTCGGTGTGAACTGATTAAAGGTTGCCAGTTTTATCGTCGAGTATTGTACGAAACAGGCACTTGTGGCGCAGGGCGTATTACTGGTAATTTGGTTGTCTTTAAAGGTGTTGTGAATGTGTTTCGACCTTTATATGTGGTAATTAGGTTGTAAAAAGTTGGACTGATAGTAGATAGAGCTACAATACTACAGGATGATGGCTGGCTCTAGACCAAGTGGATAGGTCTGAATTATTTTTCATGTTTTATTTTACATACACGTCATGAAAGGTGTTCTCTTGATACCCCACACATAGGTCTTTGTATGTAAGGTATCCACCATAAACTGCCATTTAAGAACTGGACAAAAGGTAAAAACGTCACATAGTTATTAGGTATATGAAAAAGAAACATTGTATTTTTTGAGAATGTACGAGTATGTGTAACTTTACGATCGATTTTTGTAACTCTACTTTGTGCTCGGGGTTAATATTGACACTTTAAATACCTGGACGTCACTAGGACGACCTTTGAATAAGGAAAAAGTCGCTGATATAAAAATTCAAAATTACAGCTATCTGAACCTAAGCACAAAGTTTCGTTCTAACCAGAGAGCTTCGTTGGAATAAGTCATGTATATACGACTAACCGTAACTCAAGTTTTTACCAGTTTTCAAACAAGTACACACCATTATAATAATATTCCTAAACACAATTTGAAAATTGCACAATCATATTATTGTTCATTAAATAATTCAGCCTAGTCATATTTTTTGCATATTAATAGGGATTATAGTTTTATTATGAAGTGCGTACAGTTTACTGTATAATTTATAAGTGAACTGTATCCATAAATCTTGACACTGTATAATCAGTAATTGAAGAGAATTGCACATAACTACGATGGTTTCGTTTTATTTTTCCTTTTATAAACACTTTATAGTAATTGATGCATGTTATTATTGGTGTTAGACCCTTTAAAATTATGTAGCAAAAAGGCGGTGGCTTTGAATTTATTAGTTATTAGGTACCTAGTTAGGTGCTTATGGACATTTCCACTTTATGTTTTCATGACAAACTCCTATGCAGATGGAACGTCAAGACTCCATTTTTTTTTAATATTATAGAAGTTTCTAGAAGCGCACAGTTCACCTGATTGTAAGCTGGATGGTTACAGGTGCAATATAAATCATAACTAATAAAATATAGAAATAATTACCTGTATCCTTGCTTCTGTTAAGCCAATTTTCATCGCAAGCTCTTCCCTGAAACAAAGAATTGGATTTGCGTTATTTCACCATATCGAAGTAACACGCAGATAGGTTCCATAATTAAACAGATACTGTTAATGTGTTCATATTTAAAGGCAAATTCAAATGAGATCCAGAATTTTGTGTAACTTTATACAAAATAACATTTCGTTTTAATTACTCGGTTCATAGATTTATTTATTTATTTTATTTTATTTATTTATTTATGCACACAAAAATACAATACAAAAGAGAGCTTATATATAAAATTAAGCGCAAAGGCACTAATTTATTTGTAAGAGAGAAATTTATGTATTTTCTCTCTTACAATTGAAACTGTTTCATCTAAAAACTGTTGCATATTATGTAAAAAGTCATTATTTCTTATTATAAAATATATTAATAAATAATCCAAGTGTTTTATAGTGTGTTTAATTCGGCATTGAGCAGATTTATTTACCCCGATCATATGGACAGGGGTCATTGAACTTTAGATCAGTTTAGTTTCGCTTTACTTCAACTGGTATGTTTATTTATATTATGTACTCGTTTATATAACCACCACTGTGTATAAAAGTGGCTTTATTGGAGGTGTGCCATAAAGTTTATCTAACGTTAACGACAGTCATAAATCAATATTATAATAATCTTTATATATATTTATAAAATCATTGAACGTAGGTATTCTAGGTACTAATTGAGTCTATAGAATGGCAGGTATGAATTGAGTTGAACCGTGAGCGAAACGCATATGTATTAAGTAATCTAATAAGTATATCTCGGTTAAAGCAGTTATATTTGATTCCAAAATTTAGTTTTGGAAGTAATATACATAAATAATATTGCACAAAGCACTATACATAACGTTGCAACTTTAGAAATCTAAATTAATCGCTCAAATCACGTTTACGTCATACGTCGATATCAGTTATCTGAAAAATTTGAAATATTTCCGTCGGTTTCCTTTCGACAATGCTATAAACATGTATAACATTATCACTGTAATTAATGTAACTATAATATCTACACTAATATTATAAAGAGGAAAACTTTGTTTGTTTGGTTGTAATGAATAGGCTCCAAAACTACTGGTCCGATTTTAAAAATTCTTTCATCATTCGAAAGCTACATTATACACGAGTAACATAGCCTATACTTTATATGAAATATATGTGATAAATAGATTTTGAGGCGGTACAAAGTTTGCTGGGTCAGCTAGTTACAACATAAAGGTAAAATTTATTTGTTACTTTTTGATATATTTGGGCTCCTATCGGCTTAAGCCGGAAATTGGACGTTATCAAACTAATCCTATTATTTTATACTAAAATAGAAATTATCGAAATACTACATAATCATATTTATCGATTATCTGGCATGTATACCTAAGTGTTACTGATAGAACGTTTCGAATTCATTCAAATGCTTGATAAGAATTTGTCAATGGAGTTTGAATGATACTAATCTGTTATATTACGTTTCTTACTAACTATTTGAACTATCCTATCTATAAAAAAACTGTATTATCATTTGATTATTACTTTTTATAGTAATTGACATAAAATGATTAATTTATTCAGTATGTAATATTAAAGTTTTATTAAATAGAAATTTTACTTTTGTATAAATGACGAAAAATTCTTGACATTATAATTATAATCTATTCTAATTTATTAATTATGATGTTTGTGTGTATTATTTTTTATTTATGTATATGAAGCATTTTAAAAAATAAATTTGATTTGATTTGTAAAAGGTTACTTCAAATATTTTTAAAAATAGTCAGACTATTTTTGGACCAGCCTTTTCAGAAATTTTCTCAAAGGTCGAACTCTCTACCAAACCTTACTTGATAAGTTGGAATATGGCTCTAAACATTTTCATTTGCAGTTTACACTGGTACCTAGTAGTGGACTGTAATGTAGATTGCAACACTTGAATATAATAGCAATGAAGAGCCATATGACTAAAAGCAATATTGATTGCAGTGTAAGGTGTTAATTATTACTTGAAATGGAGTGGTTAAATATATTTATCCATAAATATACTTATTACAATTATACTTAATATGTACTTATATATTAAGTACCAACATGGTATTGTGGATTTCCGAAACCGTGGCTTAGAAAAGGCTTTACTAAAAGGTTATTATTGTTACGTAGGTACTTGTTACAACAATTAGTTTAATAAAACAACGCGGTTAAAGCTTTCTGAACTATCCGTATTTTTCCGTCATTGTCTTTGTGTGTTTTTTCCCAATAATTATTTTAATTATGTACAATTTAATTAAATGTAATTTTAGTGTGGTTAATTTAATTATTTTAATGAGTAATAGATCAAACAATTAATTTAATTAATACATAAAACAATTTATGTTATTTATAAATGAACTCACCGAGTAAAAACATCAGGATAATGCGTCCTGGAGAAGGCCTTCTCCAGTTCTTCAAGTTGGAAGCTGGTGAAAGTGGTCCGATATCTCCTCTGCTTCCTCTTGGGCGCGAACTCATCGGCGTCGTCGCTGTCCGCGGAGCCCGGTAAGGGCCGCTCCGACGGCGACTGGTCCGTGTGCAGCTCAGGGGTGGTGCGGGGTGAGTCGTCCTTCGGCGGCTCCGACACACCCATGCCTGTGTACTTCTGGTAGTCTTGGTTGTAGTAATCTGAGAAGAAAAAAGAGAGGAAACTTTTATTTCTATTGATAGTATTGTTTTGTGTACGACTGTAATTATCGTTAAGTACATGATCCTATGAGAAGATAAGAAAGTTATTGAGGATTTTCGTCATTTCGTTTCTTTGCATTTGTGCAAATTGTAGGCACAAGTAAATAACCGTTACACGCAACGGAACATTAATACTATTTAAGTACTAAGTAATAAATAAATCGATAAAGTCTAAATTATGTTTTAATTAACATTTCAAAATTACAGACAGACAATTCAGATTATTTATTTGTACAGAACTAAGTATTATACATATTGTATTTATTTATACATATGCCTAGCGTTGACAACATTCGTATATGCTGATGGAAAGCAATGAAGCGGTAAGATGAGACGAATAACTTATCGCGGTACGCTCATCGCATCGATTAGCAACTAAATTAGTCTGTTTATACTTTCATACGAGTATATGCAGTAAATGAGGCAATTTATTTAAATATTGACGTATGATTCGTTTATTTTATATCTACTTATGCAAACACCGGAAGTCTTGTGCTTCTATTGCAGTAAAAAAACTCGCGTTACTGTCTAGATAGACAGTCTGCATTTAGATTGCAACTGCAAGAATGCAGTTTCTGTAGTTGACATAACTGCATCGCTTACGATAGCGCAGTTCGTTATTCATTTGTTGCATAATTGTTAGCGGATATCATAGAGCGTTCGATTCGGTTTGGTAGCAGTTTCAATGCAATTTCAATAACAGCATAAATTCGCGTTACTTTCTAGATAGACAGTCTGCATTTAGATTGCAACTGCAATAATGCAGTTTGTGTAGTTGACATAACTGCATCGAAACAACCTATGATAGCGCAGTTAGTTATTCGTTTGTTGCGTAACTGCTAGCGGATATCATAACGCGTTCGGTTCGGTTTGGTAGCAGTTTCAATGCAATTTCAATAATGGCATAAATACACATCTAAGCTGAAATTTAGCAGTTCGACTGTGGTGATCCTGTGTAGTGTTAGCGATATTGTTATTGATTTTAAATGTGACTCCACTATTTTGATTTCCTTCTATATATCCATAGTCCGTGGACGCAGGTACATTTTCTACACTAATATTATAAAGATGAAAACTTTGTTTGTTTGTTTGGTTGTAATGAATAGGCTCAAAAACTACTGGACCGATTTTAAATTTTTTCACCATTCGAAAGCTACATTATCCACGAGTAACATAGACTATATTTTATATGAAATATATTTGACAAATAGATTTTGAGGCGGTACAAAGTTAGCCATGTAACTAACATATAAACCTAAAAATACAATATAATTAACAACCTCTTTATTTGGAAGAGGATTAAAAATAAAGATTTTTATCTTTTGTTCACACAACCCAGTTAAAAACTCGTATAATTTAGAGCACACATTAAATAAAATGGCAAAAATATGTTCGAATAAAAACTGTAATTAAACGATGCAAAATAATTAATTTAATTAGCAGTTCAGACGCAACGTGCGTGTTCGTACTGTGCAAGTGTGCATTCGGTTTAAAATTGTACTCAACGCTAGCAGGTTTTATTTCTAAATATTAAATTATTACTAGTTATTAAATTAACTGTAAATAAAATATTTAAGGATTAATCATTTTTAATTTTGCAATTCGCAAGTTTTGAACATTGCTGGAAATTAAATAATTTTCATTATGTTATTGTTCTTTTTTATAAGAATGTTAATTATTGCTTATGTTTTAAAAAAAACGTATTAGGATGAATTCAGGGGAAAAAACAGTTTTGAAATTGGAAAATGATGTATGACAGAAAATAAATTATGAGGTTTAAAGTAGTATCTGTGATTGTAAAGGTTGGTAAAGAGCGAAAGCACCATTCAAATCGGTATAGCCGTATCGAAACTCAGTATGTAGAGACAAACAAAAATATTAAAAATGGTCTTTTTGCAGTTAATAATAAATTCACAATTTTATGCGAAATCAAAGCTGACTCTGGATTATTACTTTTATCTGTACATTTTAATTTCGAAAAAATAAGTCCGATAAACCTTCTAAGAAAGTAGATAAACACAAACGTCAGTTGATATCTCGATTAGTTGTTGATGAGAGACGACATGCGGTGATAATTGACGACAATCGCTGACGACAATCGACGACGTTTATTAACATGAGCTGTCGATCATGTACTAATTCACTAATCATACTAAGTTGCGTTCAAATTAATTTCCAACCTATAAAAATAATTACAGTTTAAAAACTAAAAACCACCCTAAAATCGCATAAGTAAAATCGTTAAGTCTGACGATTCTGAAAAGGAACGGGACAAAACTATTAAAATCGTGTATTGTCATCGGTTTTTGATAATTTTGCAAAGTTTTAAATTAATCGGACCGTTCAAAGTGGGTAAAAATCGAGTTCTAACATTCCGTTACATATATACAGGTCAAGTTAATAAAAGCGTGGTAAAAAGGTAAAATTTATTGTTTTATATTTTTACCGTCTCACTTGATTAGTTCATGAGAACTCGCAATAAGAGCTCGCATCTAAGTTAATTTTAAACCGCTTGTAATTTAAACGGGCAAAAAAATAACTTAAACATGTTTCGGCTGCTATCGGTACCTGTATCAATGTCGTGATTTAAAACTATTAGCTTTGATCCCGCAATGCTAATGCCGACCTTACGTTCTTGTAAATCAATCGACGTCATGCCATCGTCTAATTGTCGACGAGAAGCGACTAGCTATTTGCAAAAAGTATCGCGTGACAGTAATGATCTGTATTTTTGGTAATCAGTTACTAAAAAATAGGTCGTCAAAAGCAAACAATTTGTGAAATGTATATAATTCAGCGAAAAAAATGGTCACCGGAATGCGCCACTGGAATAGTCTTATTTAAGTCTTTTTATTGTACTTTTTTAGGAGTTCCATATCATAGGGCTCTGAAAATATCTCGGAAGGAAGTTTGTTCCACGTCTTGTAAGCTCGTGTCTAAATTGAACGTGAAGGATGAAGGAATATTCGTAATATAAGTATTTTTTTATCATGTACCTCATATGTTCATAATGTATTTTATTTATCGTTCTCTTACCAAATATATCTTTAAACGCTTACTGTGGTCAGACACGTGCCCGAAGTTAATGGCATTAAGTTAATTACGTCTTGATTATGGCGTTGGCTTTAATCGGTCGGCCATTACATGTCCGGTTTTTGAATAAGACATAAGAATTACGCGGTTCATCTGCAATGTGATACGTATTAAATATCATATTGCTACTACATAAATACAATATTTAGGTAGAATCCATTGCGGTTCGACTCCGACGGCACCACCGCTTCACCTATTTCTGCCTAATAACAGCAGTCTTAAGCTGCTGTGTTCCGATTGGAAGGATGTAATAAGGGAGACATCCGAGGCTTTCCGACTTAGTCTCCACGGGAAGCAAAGCATTTGTATTTAACCTTAGGTAGGAATCTACTCTTATCTGGGGTTGATTACAGATGTCCATGCGGCAGTAGCCACTTACAATCATGTGGACTGCATGCTCGTTTACCTACTACTTTAATGTTATAAAAAAGATAATCTATGAGCAATAGAGTATTATGTATGGAATGTTTTAATAGTTAACATTGTAATGTAATAAATGTTATAGTACATATTGAATGGTAATGAAAATAAATGTATTTTATTTATGACATCAAAGAGCAATGTAAGCTAGCTCTGAAAAGTTATTTAAAATGGTAATTACAATTCTAAAATTACTCTTCACAGGTAAATTTTAAGTTGTTCTATTATTTTCAGTTCAGTTAGTATTACAAAATTACAGCTCTTTTAATATTTAATTTATTATTAATTTACGTCATTGCCAGGATGCAAGTATTGTTATATTTAGTTTTTACAATTTACTTTTATTAACTGCATTAGTTTCAATTGCAAACGTTTGAATTATTTGAATTTTCCGTTAATTTTATCTGTATTCGATTTAACATTATAATCCATCAATTATCCATAAATTTCGGAAAATTCGTTAATATACAAAATAGTCGTTTTTAAAATGGTACAAACATAGTAGAGTAATGATGACGTAGGTATCAAATGAAAAGTCACGTGATGACCAATTAAAATAGTTCTGTTCGAATAATACGAAAACCGACAAAGTGCTCGTCGCATTTTGTTGTTCGTCGGTTTTTGAGACTTCTAACAAACGTGACACAGATGTAAAATTCACAGACTTCAAACGTAAAGTTGTTGACATATTTAGACGCTCGCACGAGAGGGCGTATCAACGATTTAACTCTGTGTTTATTTTACTAATATGATAAGATAGGAGAATTGACAATAATGGTGCTCCCATGACGCATAGGCATTGCAGTATGATTAAGTCATATCATGTGGTTCTATTTCTGTGACGTCATGTGAGATTTAACCGGAAATTTTGAGATTTCTTTGCTTTTGATTTCGCGTATACATAAGGATAAGCTTAAAATAACGCGCATTTACACTACGAGCATAGATTAGTAAAGATACTTCGCCGCCTTGAAATTGAATGAAGCCACAAACGGCTTATTATAGTAAGTTCTTTGTTTGAATTCTTGACAAATAAAAACATTTTTAGAGAAAATTTACGAATAAATAACTAATACTGCGTAATTTTCATAATAAATAAATAATTTATAATAATAATTTCAAATATTTTAGGGACATTCTAGCACGGAGACGTGGCAAAACTTTTTTACGCAACTATATCAATTCGCAAAACTGGGCACATTTTCTTGTTAGGAGTGAGTAATTTTTACTAATCTATGACTACGAGTAAAAGAATCATAAACTCCTGTCATCTTAACACGTCATTTAGATATCTATTGGTCGGAAATAGAAACGAGTATAATACTATTATCCATTTTATTTTTAGCGCATATCTATTTTATTAAAAGTCGCTGGATATAGATGAGAGTGAAAAGTACCGAATATACCCGAGTAGGTTGTTTACATATTCGTGGTCGCGTCTATTTATCTTTACTCGGCACATGTTCAATATCAAAACATTGCATAAAATGCGTTTTAACATGACTTATTAACTTTCGCACATGTGAACAACACCGCAAATTCCGGAATTTGAACGCATTTTAACAAAATTGCAACAATTAGGCGTTATGTTAAAACTAAAGGTGTTTCGTTCAACGTTTAAACTGTTTTCCATAATTGCATTATGATAATTATTATGGGGCGGAAGTGCAAAAAATCAGGCCCAAACCCCATGAGCGATCGCGTGCGATATACATCTACTAATTACGAATATAATGCGCAAATTGCCATTTTGACACGCATTGGTAATAACATGCAAGTAATGCTTGCGGTTTGAAGTCGGTTTTTGTGGTAGAAACATTGACCCAGTGAATGGATGGGGGTAAGTAAATGGCCAAGAACCCACATTGAGGATTCCGTACCACCATTTTTCATTTTTGTATTTTGTAGTTACTATCTACATGCATGTTTGTAGTAAAATACCTGCGTTTTGTACGTGGACCCTTATCTATATGAATTTGTGATAGTACCTAAAACACGTTACCTACCAATAACTTTAAATCATAAAAGGTTTTCACCAATTTCCACTCAATATAAATAAATGAAGAAATTTACGGACATTTGAGTTACCTACATTCATTAGATTTGTGGTGTTTTCGAACTATTAATGAAATATTAAAACGTGCAAGTAATTAGTCTATTGTTTAAATTGAAGTACCCCTATTTACGAAACGGAGAAATGAATAAGTACCTAATAAAACTATAATACCTACTTTTATGAAATGAAACACAATTTAGGTAGATTACATACATTTAACCCATTCTGACCAAATACCGAAAGTTAAATTATTTGACTAAAAATCATCATAATCATCTAAATATTTATTGGCGTGAATAAATATTAACGACTATACCAAGTAGAACATCGTTGGGCTTGGTCGGAACTTGGCTGGTTGGCCGCTAAAGGCTACATTTTATGTATGCTACAGTCTCCAGAGCCGAAGACTTAAAAGTCTTCTGTCCTTGTTATCAGTCGTTAAAACCTTAAAGGCCTTAAAGGGTTGAAACTATTCGAATTGAATTCGGCACTAATATTTATTTTTTATCAATCTGTGCAGTGTGAGGAAGTACAGGCCACCACTAGATAAGGGAAGTAGATTCAATAAAAGGGGGGTTAAATCCAAATAATCTATAAAGGACAGATAAAAACTTTATAATAGGTTTTTCAAAAAAGTTTAAATAGAGTTCTTCTTTAAAGCCCTCAAAGCATTGGCAATTCCTCTGGTGTTGCAAGTCATGGTCTGTTGTATTCATGGACATGCAACACCGGAGGTGACTATTTTAAATATAAATAGGCATAAAAACTCACCTAAAATTCCCATCCCTTTAAATATCGGTACCAGATGAGGATGTATCGATACAACTAACTAGAACGGAGTCTCGCGCACGAGTGACATAATCGAAACATTCATAATTATAGCGAAATGAATGTGATAACGTTGATAACGTAACTTCCCGTCGTTCCAATATCTTTGTGTTCATCAATAGAAATGTTTGAGTTAACAGTGATAATGATAAGTGTAAGTGGCAAGTGCACGTAACGCTCTGGGGGTTCTAAGTCTAACGCTAACGCTTTGTCTACTGACATTAGTTCGCTTGTATGGTGGTTTTCGTATGATGTTTCGATTGGTCAAATACTTAAAAAGTACATTACACATTACATTATATGAAAATATTACACCGATAAAATTTTTGTTATCCCAAACCACGTGAATTTTGACGAATCCCAAGGCGAATATATTACATTTTGCCACGACTGTTCAATTTTGAGAACGAGCATTTGTTACACATTTATCTTTTCATCTTATATCGTAAAAGTTATGAACTATAAATAATTCAAAATTCACATTAATTTAAATAAATCTAATTAGATATACATTTTGATCGATTATGTTAGAAAACAATATCTTTCGATATCGGTCGAGATAGGACTCCGTTTAAATCTTTTGTTGGTGGTAGAATCGGGTAGACATTAGCAGAAACACGAAAGTTTATAGCACTTTAAAAAAATTGTATGAATAGTCATGTATCAAAAATAAAATTGTATATTCCCTGAAATAAATAAAAGAATGGACTAATCTACGAAAGGTTACTAATCAAATTTTCATACTTAAGATTATGAAACCGTGTTAAGAATTTGAGTGCTAAACAAGCTAATCAAATAGAAACATTTTTCTGATTACTTTATCTTTCATCACCTATTAATATCCGATTATACAATTAGATTTATTTAATTAAAAATATATCTTTCTGATAGTTAATGATTGATAATTTCCATAGTCAAACCTAATCTACCTATTCAAATAAATAAGGTTGTGGTGTCTATCTGTAAATTACAGATAAGTATAGATATCTCACCGCCTTGTAATTGAAGGAAGCCATTAAATGGCATAAATGGCTGACAAGTTATTTAATGCCTGTCATGGTGTATTATACGCGGAATAATGCCGACATGCGCAGTTAAGTGGTGCAAAAACATGAAATCGAAGAAAAATGCGGAGAAATATCATTTTATTCGTAAATTATCTAAAAACTACATTTTTTTAATATTTATCAAACACGAAAATGTATGACAGTGACAATTTCAATTGTCAAAACTGGTTACGGTTAGAGTTCCCACATATTTGGAAACACTACAGATATCTCTTAGGGACGTTGATTTCCATTTTGTCAGTCTTGACCACTCAAGGGTGTTGGTGTTCTAACTATGTTATCGTTTAGGGTTACATTAAAATACGAAACTTTTCAATGTAACTACGTGGTGCGACACGTGTTCCACCGCTCCTTTAAATACCCTTTGTCCTGCGTGTGAGACACGCACGCGGACACAAGCCTGCGTGACAGGAAAAAAGGTCCTAAGTATCGCTCTATTTATTTGCTTAGTGTGCTTAACTACGGCTGATGGTAAGACTAAAAAATGAAGGTATAAATGCTAGATTATAAAATCCAATTACCTATCGACCAATCTTGTTTAAAGTTGATAGCGATAAAGACCCTTTCTGACTTGATTAATTCATTGACATTATTATATTTATGAATAAGATTGTATAGGTATATGTTTATCAATGAACGTGCTATCGCTAAAGAAAATTATCGAAGCAAAATCGTACGATAGAAACAGTGAGATTATATTTATTACATCGTATATATAAGAAAATATAATAATAATTTTATATGGACCGGTGAGTATGGTTAGGACAGGTGACCTCTAAGGGACTAAAGATGTGCCACGCGGTCCGGTTTGTCATCTTTTGGTAGTGCAAACCACGTTGGAGGCCTTAGAGATTTTTTCTGTCAACGCACGTCCTACTCGCATGTCAGCACGCGTCAATTCGCTATTGTGTCTTGGCGACCCGCGCGCGTGACATGACAGGAAAAGTTTCTATGAAACGATAGGATGTGGACTAGATTCGCTCGCTTATCTTAGCTCCATTATGGGTTCAAAATATCACGAGTTGGCAACTAACCTGAATCTTCTTCCACAATAAGTTAAAATGTTCTTCAAAAACATTGGCAGACAACGATGCAACCCCCGACCGCGCTTTACTGTCAAATCCGATTTACACGAGCCGCGTGGCGGTAGCATCAATCGTTTTTATTTATGAGTTTATAATCATAGCATATGTATAGATAGATCAACTATCATATACATAGTATCAGTTTCAATATTACTTATCAGCACACGATACATAGTCTACTTCCTTTGTATTATCTAAGACATGATGTTTTGCGAAAGCCCTAAACGTGATAAATCATTTTTTCTGAAAAGTGAATTTCCTTAAAATTTTACAATCATTACGTTGTGTTTCTAATTAAATTAATCAACCCATTATGAAAGTACTAGACCAGTACTTGAGTCAATAGATAATTTATTTTCCTGGAATTCTGTTTATTGTTTATATTACACATACATAATCCTTTTTCCAGTAGGTTTTGTTTCTTGCATCCTATCCAAGCGCTTCACAGATACTTTTACGGGCGCTTTTCCTGTCCCGCGTGTTAACGCTCGACCGCCACGATTTGTTTTTTAAAAATACCGTTAATCAAAAATTAACGGCAGTGGCAGTGATAGCCTAGTGGTTAAGAAATTCGGACTCTCGATCGAGGGGTCCGAGGTTCAAATCCCTCTGATTTTTCAAAGTTATGTGCGTATTAGAAATTAATTATCACTTGCTAGACAGTCAAGGAAAACATCGTGATGAAACCTGCATACTTGAAAGATTTATAAAGAAAAATCTCAAAGGTATCAAAGTCTAGCAATACGCACTTGGCCAGCGCGGTGGACTATGGCCTAATCGTTCTCATTATGAGAGGTGACCCGTGCCCAGCAGTGGGATAGTAAAGGGTTGATGATGATGATGATGAAAAATTACCAATTAATGCAACAATGTTGACATAGATAAATGTTATGACGAGTAAAACCAGGTTATAAAACTGAATTCGCAATTGTTTGTCACAAGTTAATTCAGTTAATTGGCAGTTCGTACGAACAGACCGTTATTTACTTTGTATACGCGTAATGCAATATAATTTATTCCTTTATTGCTTGTAATTATAGCTTGATTTCATTCAATTTGATTAGTTACAGACTCACCACTACTATTGGTTAAGAGAAAATCGTGTAGTTTTTACCAGATTGCACGACAGAGTTATGTTTTTGCACTTATTTCTGTAATTTTCTTTATTTAATTGGATTTTATAATTCATCTGGATAGCTCAAGAGTTTTTAGATAGGTGACGTCAATACAATTAAAATGGCAGGTGTAAGAACTTTTTAAATTACTCTTTAATTATTAAATCGCTTGATATTATTATTTGCTTACGCAAAAAACATGAAAGATTAATTTGTTTATCTTATCTTAAATAAATGTTGTTAGCCGACATGTGACGTTAAAAGTAAGTACATTCTATGTCACGGTATCATCATGATTTTTATAATAATGTTTGTATGTAATGTTACCGTGCACGTACAAAACTTACACAAGAATTTGACCGATAATAGACCTAAATTGTATGAGTAAGTTTTTTTATCAGTAAATTTCGATTCAATAATTTCACTTTAAATAACTCTGATATAGTATCAATTGAGGCTGTTAGAATCAGAGTTGCATAACTACAAAAAACATGATTTACAATATGGAGAAAAATGTGCATCATCTTTTTAATTACGAAAATACAGATAGGTCAAAAGTCTTTAAAATGCAGTTAGGTTAGGTTAGGTTAGGTTCACTCTGGTTCTAGCCTCAGTTATTAAAAGCATCCTAAGCTTTACACAGCAGTTTATTTAAACTTTTGGGAGATAACATAGAATAGATACCAAACGGTTCAAACATTGTTTTAGAAGTTGAAAGTATATTCTTACACGAATGTTACTATTTATTTCTTATTTTTAATAATTTAAGTTTGCCATCGAGTGCGAGTATTTTGTGAGTTTTCACGGTAGGGGTGTCCCTAGTGTGGGATGCGCGTAGGAATGATTGCTTATAATTATTTAATCGCGGGTCGTGACACTACGAACATTCGCGACCCTACTTTGTCTATGGGTTTTTACTCCTATGTTCTCTGTAATAGTTAGCGATGGTGGTTTGAATAATGATGTTAGACGACCAATTACATGATTCCTTTGATTATAGTCAGCAGATATGTATAAAATTAAATAAATTTGAAGTGTCTGTCTGTAAGTTTAAAATGATAGTATGTTTTGAATTCACGTAGGTATTAGGGATTAATTATAAAACTAAGTAGGTAATTTTATGTTATAACAAAATGACATTAAAAATAGCCAATGTTACTCCCACAATTTAGACGTACCCAACGACATAAGTTTAAAAATCGGCAAGCCGTTTGGGCCTTAAGGTATGGCAAAGAATGAGACCTACATACACTTGGAAATCATTACCCTCCGCAGTCGGGTAAAAATAAAATGAATGTTTTGATTTCAACGAAATATTAAAAAAATAGGATTTTACAGAGTCATTTTATAGAGTCATTTTACTAGAAAACATGCAGGGTTCCTGTCAAAAATTTAAATAAATCCGCGTTCATGCAATTTAAACCGCGGGAGAAAGTTCGTATCAATATAGAATTTATTGTGATTAGTGTATAGAAACATTCATTCTCTTCAGAATTAATATAGATTGTTCGATAAGATTACTGATTATTGTAACTACATATATGTTTTAGTACTTTTATTAATATAGAGTGGCTACACTCCTGTATTTATACATATAAAGAAGATATTGCATTATGGTTGTGTCTGTTATAATATTAAATATAAAATTTGTTTATTTTTTATTTTATCAATAATTTTAAAACGACAGTTTTGTTGCTTTATGCTGCGTTAAATATATCTAGAATGACCTACCTACGCACCTGACCTGACCGTATCACACGTAGTATCCATACTTATGTGCCTATTAATTACGAATTATTTCTTACAATTTTCATTAAAGTCTTACATAAGAGTCTTTAAAAATAATACGTTAAAAAACTTTCGTTTCCAACCTGTAATTTCCAACACTAATTCTAACACGACAAATATGAGTGAAATGGGAACCAGACTAATGAGCCGTCGCCGCTATAACCCTACCGAGTATAAAATTAACAAATCGCCATAATTTACATCGTAAATTATGCCTTAATAACATAGCCGCTTATCTCCAACTAAGACATCTACTACTGGAAAACGTCCAACGACAGAGGAATTATAAAATGTACCTTAAATACACGGCCAATAGGTACAGTTCCCTCTAAGAATGGTTCGCCAGAAGTAAATGTAAAGTTGGTACAAGTTCGTAATAAAACAAAGGGAATGATACGTGCGAGTTAATTACGGTCAGAAATGTAATTAGGTCTAATCAAATAACGTAATCTTTTTGTTTATTTTTTCTGGCCGGCAAAACAATTTTGTAGTTCATTTTTTACAGCCTTTTGCAATTGGCTATGGCGTTTCGGAATCGATTTTACAAAATGTTGTTTTAATAACCAAATGAAATTGGAGGGTCTGTCTGTGTATTATTTTATTTTATTAGTTAATAATAAGTAATTTGCGTACAAGAAAAACTTGAAAATACGTTGTATATTCTTTGTGTGCTTATACTTGAATTTAGTTGCAGCATTTTTTTTCTAAGGTAGATATTTCATTAGTAGGTCTACTTTTTAAATCGAAACTATAGCTTCAGGATTCTGCATACAATTAAAAAACCGTCATAGTTGGCGGTGCGTAGGGAACTCGTTTATAATGCTTAAGATTTAAATATTTATTTATCTATATTGAATACTTACTCGTATTTACTCATCAATTAATGTGAGAAACGATATTTAAGTGCAATAAAAATATTTTCATTTTTGTTTAAATTAAACCTAATATATTATACTACCTGCTAGAAGATTTTATAATTCATTTGATTGGTGTATAAAAATGGTTTACAAGTATTAATGTTTTAATATTATTCCGGTCTTGGGTAAAACTAGTTCCGCTGATTTGCATTGCTCGCTAAATATAGTAAATTTAATTGGATAATTTTAATCGAACACAGGATATTCTGTAAGAATCGTTTACCATAATTGTCAACATAATATTTGTACCTAATTGTTCATTATAAGGAGGTTATACGTATGTTTTAATAGCAGTATTTCTTGAGTATTTCATTATGTGTTAGAAACATATTTGATACTAGCTGACCCAGCAAACCTTGAACCGCCTCAAAATCTATTTATCAAATATATTTCATATAAAATAAAGCCTGTGTTACTCATAGATAATGTAGATTTCAAATGGTGAAAGATTTTTAAAATCGGTCCAGTAGTTTTTGAGCCTATTCATTACAACCAAACAAACAAAGTTTTCCTCTTTATAATATTAGTGTAGATTAACAGAATTATCAGGGTTTTGGCTAGTTTTGTTTATATTACTTCTAGCGTAAAGCAGTTTTTGTAGATGCTAGCTGACTTACATATGAGGCGGTCATATTAGTCCTTAGGGCCGACAACATCTCTATGATAGGCTTTAGGACCAGGGGGCCTACCACCATCTTTTAAAAACCATCATAGTTCAGTAAAGTTTTATTTCCTCCTTAAAACAGTAAAATATTCCGTCATACACAGTTGAACAAACTTAAACCCTTATTAGTTTTTCGCTTATCCATTGTATAAAACCAACTGAAATTGTCATACTTTGCTTAGAAAGTTAAATTTCCTGCCAAAAAAGTTAAAGTACTCGTATGATTAAAATAATATTGTGTTAAGAGATGGTAGTAACCCCCCTGTTCTGTAAGGAGTTTTTTACAGAAGTCCACATTTTCAGTGACAACTTGATCATCAGATGGACTGCATGCACGTCCGACTCCAATTAAAAAAATATATAAATTATTTTATTTCAAGATACGTAATAAAGATAACGATAGAAAAAGAAAAGTAAGAAAACCGATAAAGTTCATTATCGCTAAAACGCACGGCAGTGTTCCTTCAAATATTTTCGGAACTAAATTTTGTTATGGTTAAGTACTTAAACCTATGAGTTATTATTCAAATTAAATTGTTTTCTTTGAAATATTTTTTATTAAGACTGTGAATATTTCGCCTAGTCCCATGAAAAACTGAAGAGTTATTAGATAAGTTAGCTACGATTTTGACATTACGTACAATATTATTATGAATTAGGTACTTAATTCATTACAGAAAAATATATTTTCCTGTCATAGCACGTGTCTGATACGACCAATGTCTGTAGATAAACGGGGCTATCAGCGGTGCGTTGTCGTTCATTAATTGATTAAATGGATGATATGTTAATGATATGCGATTCGTCTAATCGAGATCTGTTATAAAAGATGTGTTTCTATCCCTTAAGTACCGTTCTCTATGTCACCCTTATAACTTTAAACCAGAATATAATGCAGAATAACTAACGCTACTTTGAACACCGCAAAGGGAATCACTTTTTAATTCCCATTTTTCCCGCTTACATTTTCAATTTCCCATTAATTAAAACAAAATCCACTATTGACACAACCACACCTTATTTTACCACACATCCGTCCATATCTACGTAGGTATAATTAGCAACAGATATGAAATTACAACCTAAATGCCCCACATATGCATAGATTGCACACAATCGTATCGCGTTCTATAATTGTGTGCACTGTAGCAATTATGTTACGTCAGTATGAAAATAAAAAGATCTTATCAAATAATTAGTTACTACATTACACGCCTTGCCGCGAACAAACAAATATATTAACATATACCGTGCTATGATGCAAATGTTATATCAACTGTTATGACATGCTTCTAATATTTTTTCAGTAGCAAACGTGCATGCAACACTTAATGGTAAATGGTTTTCACGTTGGTTATTGTAATTTTATCACTATTTTATGAGTGTGTTCAATCTAATTGCAATTTTTGAATGTCAACAATGTAGCACCGCTTCGGAGATGTTTGGCTATGGAGAAGAAGCGGTGAAAGAGACTCCATACGCGTGCAAATTTTCATCTTTAAAGAAGTAAGTTCTAATGTACTGATATTTATTGTTAAGTCTGAAAGATAAAGCGTTATGTAGTTCGACTTCGGTGGTATCACCGTCATTGCTAGTTCTACCCTATAAGTAGATATTAATAAAACGAGTATGACCGTTGTATTCTTAGTTGTGGTGAAGGAATTATTTACAAAGGTGTTTTGTATATAGTACTTAATTGTATGCTACTTATTTACGAGCGCGCGTGACAAGTTCGAGCGTGAATACCGCGGAACCGGAGCGTGAACGCTGCTGATACGTAGCGTTTTCGCAGCAAACCTTCTTGCGGCGGGTTCGCTATGGATATGGTTAACACATTAACGCGATTAACCAGTACCATACAGTCCCCATAGCATGGTTTGTCTTATTTTGTTTTTGTACTCTGAGCGTGATAATAACCAATTGTATTGTTTTATAAAGAAAATAGCACTAATATATTACAGGATGCACTTTCTTATACTATAAACATTACACAGATTAATCGGTAGGTACTATAAAGCTCTTATCGCAAGGAAAGTTCACTAATTTAGCTTTTGTACGCCAAGCGTGATAAAAACCAATTGTATTGTTTTATAAGGACAATAGCACTTATATATAACAAAATGCACTTTCTAATAATATGAAATGACAAAAACATTTCATTGCAAAACGAAACGAAACAGACAAAGGCTGCAAAAACGCTTCAAAATAAAATGATGGCGCTTTCTGCGTCGTTCCGATAAATACTTGTGGCAATAATTAATTTGTCTCACGCACAACAAACGTACTTATTTTATATATGTGTTTGGTAGGGTTGCCAATCCTAGTACAAATTATTGTACCTAGTACTCTACTTGTACCTTGTATTGTTCCTGCTATATTTTGGGCTCATTAAGGTACCATATCAACCTATAGGTATTGTTGAAAAATAGATAATCCAGTTTGAAAAATATAATTTAGTTAATAAGAAATAATTTTGACCAATTTTTTTTTCTTAATAATGCAAGGACGTAGCATGCCAGTTTCGACAGCGTGATTTAAAAAAAATATTTGCGGAATAAGTTTAGCTTAGTAATAATTGGTGCTTACTTTTAGCAGGTTATTTAATATTACATTACTTTATTTCGTTATTCGTTATGAAGTAATTAGTAAGTATTTTTTTAAGGCTTAGCTTAGCTTTTTTAGTTGACATTTCTTAGGAAGATCCTTTTTAAAATACTTTTTTTTTGTTTTTTTTTTAAATACTGACAACCTTACAACTTGGTGCAAAAACGCGGGAAAGACTCACTTTCACCGTGCAATTATAGATGGCACCACGATAAGGTAATGCGTGGGCATGCGACTGTTCGTAACGACGCCCTAACCCTCAAATTATAGGGGCGAGTTGACACGTCGTTTTTTTGCGAACGTTAATATACATGGTGTTTTCAAATTGGTCTTAGAATTAGCTTAAGTAGATTTAATAGATAGAGTATGCTTGGCGCCTTGACACCATGAGTCTAGGTGGGATACTTAAAAAAAATAAAACTTTATTATGATGTGATCGATCAATTCATTAGCCATTGATAGTCCCTCACTGCATCTTCATGTGATTACCATTATAAAATAATAATATTATGTTAATTGGTAGAAATTAAAATTAGAGTGTGTAACTGAATCATACTCGATTTTACCTAAGATATTACTGTAACTTATTTTATAATTCATATACACGCTAAGGTTCCATGACTCGTGGGTGCCATTAACAAGTATAGTACGCGCCAAAGTGCTAGTCCGCTCTGAAGTTGTTGCGATCAGGTGTAGTCATACAATTTGCTATGGCAACGCAATTCATTTCTATACTTACAGTGGACTAACAGTTTTACGCGGACTATACAAAGACACCCAGACCTAGAACAACTGTTAGATCGGATCGAACCCGGAACCCTCCGCATGTCTAACCATTATAATTATAGAATACTTGTCAGAATATAATTTTACTATCACAAATGGTTATGTTATTTTTCAAACAACACCATGTATAGCTTATAAATACAAATTCCCACCTTGACTGATGTTGGTAGCGTTGAATGGAAATCAGTCAATTAAGTCGTTTGCTCGATATTGGTTGCATAAACCAAGTTCACTGCAGTTAAGCTGTCAGAGTGGTGAGTAATCGTGTTTATAGTGCACAAGTAAAGGCGGAAACATACTATTGAAACGCCACATTGCCCGATATAGCGTGACGCCTGTTGATTCAAATCCAATATTGTCTATGACCAGAAACTGGTCTTGTGAAGGTGGTAGAACCCTTTGTGGTTCGACTCCGGCGGCACCGCCGCCACACCTATTTCTACCTAATAACAGTAGTGTTAGGCGCTGCTGTGTTCCGGTTTGAAGGGTGTCGTAAGGGAGACAGACTTTTCCGAGGCATTCCAGCTTAGTTTGCCGTCGTTGGCCTATACAAATGGCTACGCATGGACACATGAAATCAATCCCAAATAAGATTAGATATCTGAGGTCGGCTACAGATGCACCTCTAAAACTCAAAACTAACCTGGAATGCGTCGCAAATGTATGTCTCCCTTACCACATCCTTTAAACCAGAACACAACCGGGCTTAACCTTTTGTTAGTAAGCTGTAGATAAGTGTGGCGGTGATGATGGCGGGCGGCAAGAGTGGGAGCTCTAACCGCCTGGCTAGCGATCCCGGGAAGAACGATGGTATGTGTGACCTCATACCGTCGTACGCTCCACACGGTGGCGAGCTTCTTAATAATCTGGGCGGAGCCAGACGGGGCCACGTGCCAAGAGGACTCCGGTTCCTCTGGAGATCCCGGAGTCCTCTACGCAGCGCTGAGGACGGTCACCGGGGGTGTTTTAGTGCGGTAAAAACCCACATGACCCGTCGTCGCTCCCACGCCGTCGGGTACCTTTTGAAGGTTTCCCCCTCGTCAAAAAAAAGGTGTGGCGGTGATGCTGGCGGTGTCTGAACACGCTTCAATGGACTGAATGCGTTTCTGCCATAAATGACTGTTTACCTGCTAAGTGGTCACTGCGACAGATATATATATTTGTCATCAACCCCAAAACTTTACATAGTAAGAATAAATATTTTTAACAAAATCTGTAGTTGTACACAAGCATGCAGTCCACCCAACGATTTTTTTGGACTTTTGAATAAATAATTCAATTGTAATTACTATACATTTCAATTTTTCACTATATATGTCCCCACTTCTATATCTGCTATTATAACAGATAGTCAAAAAAAAAAAAGTGAAAATTTGGCTATACGGAACCCTCCGTCTGCGAGTTTCTCTCGCACTTAGCTGATTTTATTTATGCATCTGCCTGGTACTGAGCTTTGTGTGTCCATGGTACTGACATACAAGAACTCCAGGATGCCATTGCGTGCAGACAGCGATGTAGATTCTCTACATAGGCTATAGTAACTGACATTAGATCGACCGCATTCGATTGTATTTTTGTAATAAAATACCTATATTACTCAAAGGGTTTGCGTGTAGAAAGCGAAAGCATTGTAGATGGTCTACACGGACTGCACTGACATCAGATGGACTGCATTCAATTGTACTTCAACAAAAACGTATATGATACTGATATTACTGATAACTTATACGGAGTTTATAAAATTTAATGCCCTATATGCATCGAAACGGTTGAATGGAGATATTATCTGACCCTAATATGTTTTCGATATGATTGTAAAGTTGTCAATTTTTATTAGTCTCATACTTCAGGTATATTACAAAGAACTCATGTTACTTAAACATATTCTAAGAATGTTTGTTTTGAACATAGCTTAATAAAGTTTTAATTTAGAAGTGTTATTTTTGTAAAAAAATAACCTATATAAAGGTAGAATAACTCTTATTGTTGTGAACTGTGGTCACCCACCATCACAGCTTTATTACCCTCCACTAAACAGCGGGGTTGGTATAATTTTAATGTTGTCTCATTATATTATGATATTACTAATAATATTATATTATTATGAAAGAATATTAAAAAAATCTGGGGGGTATTCACCCCCTTGAGAATTTGCCCGGGCAAAGTGGGTACCCTCGAGACCCGAATAATGCCTACCCACCCCTCATATTGCAAACGCATACGCGGCATATGAGAGACCGGTGGGTATGAAGTCCCATCTTGCACAGCTTTATAAAAGCGCTGTTAAGTTATTACAGGTTCGAAGGATGTAATAAGTTAGACAGAATAAGATAGATATGTTTATTAAGTTTTGCTAATTATTTTTTTGAAATAGCAATGCATCTGTCGTCGGCCTAAGGATAATTGACCTAATTTTTGTCGGTTTTAGACGTCAATGGATGATAGTTACCACTCTATATGGAGGACTGTATGTTTTTTGGCTACTTCCCTTAGGACAACAACACTCAAATTTAGTTTCAATTTTGCAGTTTTTATAACAAAAATCACCCTGTATTTTCTAATAAAATTAGCTCAACCTATTACTTAAATATGTAGCTACTACTATATTGCTACTATAAAGCCCCTGTAACTATTCATGTTATTGTTTTAAAATTCAAAGTAATCTTTCTTATACATGGTTTATGCAATTTCTGGATAATGTGTAAGTATTATGTTAACAGAACGTTTTGTTAAGTTGTTTCTGTTAACATTTTACTAAATTTATTTTGACATGAAAATATACATTTGATCAGTTATTTTGGACACCACACGCAATTCCATCACCTGGTGTGTCACACGTTTAAGGTAAATACACATGTTTTTGCAAACCGTTATTTACAGCATTTGTATCGCTATCTTACAATAGCGATATTTGCGATACACGAAACGATAAATTCCTTTAACAAAGAAACCTAACACTCAACTGCATTCTAATTCGAAAAGAAAATTAATTTCACCGCACTACAGTTGTCGTTTTAAATTAAAAACCGACACGTAATTGCAAGGCGGCGGTCGCAGGGTTGATCTTATCACGCGTTGATCGATAGTTCACTGAATTCGTCGTTAAATCGCAATCAGACAATTGTTTTGAAATGCGGAAACGAGTTGTTATACTGCAAAATATAAGCGATATACGAGTTTTTTGCTCATGTATGTCATGTTAGTACTTACGAATATCACAGACTGATTTTTTTTTATTTTATACAAATGGTATTCATAAATTACTGCACATCCCTTTAACTCGTTTGCAATATTATGTATTTACATTTAGGTACATAATAAAATAATATTTTAAAGTAGCCTATATTCCAAGAGAAACTCTTTAAAATATATAACATTTTTTTACAAAAATAAATAATGGGCCAATGTTAAATGTTTTCTTAACAACATTTTTAATTCATGTACATCTGCGAGCGACACTTGCCTGTTATATGTTTTGCTGTTTCAAACGATTCGCGTCTCGCTACTCGCGAGTAGTCAAACACATACCCAACACTGTTCGTCCAATTTGTCATTCGTGTTGAAACATTCCATTATTTCAATGAAATACTGAAAAACTAAATAAGTCACAATTCCGCGTAATTGAGTATTGAAACAGTACATGAGATTATATTTTAACGACATAATAATTCTCGGTTTACGTTATTACGTTACAAATTTCCTTTGCGATTCAATTTGTGTTTTCCATGAGTTTGTTTATATTATCGTTTTTATGATTAAGCAAAAAATCCAGACAAGTAGTTAACTTGTATCTTTACGCTCTGAACTTTGTACTATATGCGATTAACATAAAGGAATCATCATAGTGATGTGATTCTACTCTTATAAAGTGTTCTATTGGAATCATTAAATAAATTCAATTGAAATTGACGTTGTAATAACGACTACGGTATCAACCACGAGTTCTTGTCAACCATTATTGTCATAATATAAAAGGAGCTTGTTAATAATAAGGACATCATCAATATGGTATACGTAAGTGCTACTGCCGCCGTCAACAACCGTGATCAACCTACAGAGAATGACCATAGTATAGCTACCCTCGAGGACTAAATTGGGACGCCTCGGTTTATAAGCTTTTTCGAGATTTATGAGCCTTGAAAAGTAAATCTTTCATCAATACAATATCAACAACAATGCTGTTATAAACCGGATATATGTGCAATTGTACTTCACTGCATAGTCTCTTCAATGATAATGTTGACATGTAGTACACCGCCAGTCGTCAGCCTTGTGTCACGTATATTCAGAGCTAAAAACCTCGAATTCAAATAATTTAAAACAATATCCAACCTACTTATAGCTCCCCCTACCGGTAAATGTCATTATCGTTTTTCGTGCAGCCTGTGTACATTTATGATTTTTCAAAATAAGAAATAAAATAAGTAATTTATCGTAAAAATTGTTAATTTATAACAAATATTTCAATTAATAATTTATAAAAGACGTAGGTGTGATATATTGTGCAGAAAAGTTACAATGGAAAATAAAGAATTTTGACGAAATTATTCTGAAGACTTGTACTAGGCGGCCATTACGAATGCAGTCGCAAATTGAAAATGTATTATTTTCATTTATTAAAGATAAGATGATAATCTTATATATTAATGAGGAATGACAAGGTAAATTTTTACATATATATTTTTCCAAGCAAAGGATTTTTAGATTACCATATTGTTCTGTAGCAAGGAATTTGACGTCTTATGTTCATTAACTAAGCTTGTCACCTATTTAGGTGATCTCGCTTATTTAAATCCTTATATAAATCTCGCTTATATAAAGCTATGAACATAGAAATAGGGTGCTATTTAGCCCCGTGCATGGGTACTAACCCGTTTATACTGAGTATTTACTCACATAAAAGAATCTACTATTGAGTAGAATATACCTAATAGGTATTCACCCGTTCAAATAAGGTTATGACCCTTACATATTGGATATTTACCTACATTCCAAGAAATAGGGTGCTATTTAGCCCCGTTCATGGGTACTAACCTGTTTATATTGAGTATTTACTCACATAAAATAATCTACTATTGAGTAGAATATACCTAATGGATATTCATCCGTTCAAATAAGGGACCCTTAAATATTGGATATTTACCTATATAACAACTATAATAAGATACTACTATTAAGTAGACGGATACAATGGATATTCACCCATTCTAATAGGGTATGATGTCCTTCACATGGGGTAAATAACCCATATAACAAAATACTAATAATCAGTAGATAGACACAACTATTACCATCGATTGGGTGTAATGATTTTAATCAATGAACATTTTATTGAAGAATCATTCAGATTAATAATGTACATGATACAGGATATAGAGATGACAATTTATATCCTTTTGTAATACTCTAGAACAACCTAAAATTGGTTTAACCATTCATAAGAATTTGGTATCTAGGTAGATCAGCATATTAAAGAGTAATTTACTAAAGGAACTATCTATCTATCTAGATGGTGATAGATAGACTAAAGGAAAAAATAGTTTAAAGGAAGAACTGGACCTCTAGGAACCTCTAGGAAACTGTGGGACGGATAACACATGATTAGACTTTAAAAGTTGCACAAGTCGCAGTTACTATTGTAGCTGTAAAGAGTCAAAAGCCATGCCACATCAGGCGAATGCTTACTGCTCTCGAGCATTTGACATGATTGTTTCTTAATAATTTTAAATTATTTGCCTTTATAAAGATAATTTGCTATCAATTATCTTATTACTGGTGCTGGTCATTTATTATGTATAATAAATAATAAGAAGAAATTTCATAGTACAAGTACTGGAACAAATGATCGGCAAAATGGTTTAAGAAACAATGATTGTTCAATTCATATATATATAGTACAATATTTTATAATAACAAATATAACGAAGATATTTACACTTCATCCTATGATAAACTTCATCCAAGAGTTTGAGATACTCATACCAAATAGGGTCATTATCTGACTTACAACAAGCCTCATGCACAAATACCTGTATCACAGAAAGGCTTGATCGAAGTTTCCTTTGGAATAAATCTTCAATCACAACAGATTTTTAGGTGAGTGGTTAATAATGTGGTCGATTATAATTATAATTTTAAAGACCAGTTGTAACAAATAACTATTGACCCAAGCTTTGCAAGTGGTTAGCTTTAAGAGTCTATTTGTATAAACACTTAAACTCATTATTCTCAAGGAATGAAGATTTTTTCAAAATATACTCGGCATGTGTGTAGAAAGACTTCTCACATCAGTGGTAACATATTGTTTACTCTTAACCAATTTTTTACAATATTTTTACTTTACCAACACCTGATGATGGTGATGTTGGTTTATATTGAATATCTTGGTCTTAATCTTGAGCTTTAAATAAAGCCTGGCATTCCACTCACTACTTACTATTGTTTTCAAGAATGCATATTTGGATACTAATTCATGATTACCTTAAACAGTGTTTACATGTCTATGGTTAAATGGAAATTCTATGCATTTCAAGTTCTTTCCTTTGGTTTGAGCAGAACACTATATTTATGTTTTTACTAACCTTTTAACACTAGAAAGACGGGAGCAGTCATTTGACCGGATTTTCAATTTTAAAGTTTGTTTATTCCAAAACTTTTTGACTAAGTTTACTGATAATTTGTGACTTTTATTATTATGAAAAGAATCCTAAAAAATCATGACCAAAAGATTCTCAGGGTCTTTATTTACCTTTTAAAGTGCTGATATACCGACAAAGACGGCGACAGTCATTTGACTGCTGTAACTTAAGTATTGATTATAATTGTAATATGAGGGTGTTTTGTAAACATGTGAATGGTTATGTTTTATTAGTCAGTCGCTAGAGTAACTGCCTTCATATAGTACGTATTATTTAGAATATTGTGAATAAATTAGTGTAAAAATGTCTCGAAGACTAGATAATAACGAAATACTTCATTTATTGCAAAACCTACCAAACGATCAATCGGAATGTGAATCTGAAATTGCAGTACTTGACAGCGATGATGACATTGTGTTACCTGCTGTTAGTTCGAACTCTGATAGTGCAGACTCTGACCCAGAAGATCAGGTACCCCTTTCGAATTTACGTTACGTTAATAACAATAAACGTGTTCGTGGCAGGGGTAGGGGTCACCGTTTGCTTGCCTGTACTGCTCACGAGCAGGATTGCCATTACACTGCTACAGACGGGACCACATGGGCAGTTCAGACGGTATCAACTCCAACTGGTCGTCGGGCTCGACAGAATATTATTACTGAGCAAGCAGGACCTACATCATTTGCAAGAAGGAATTTCAAATAAAATGTAGCCGATGCATGGAGGGCTGTACAACATTTTTTTAACATTTTAGATCTAGTAGGAATCAATTCTTACATTATACATAAGAAATTTACAGGAATAAAAATAAAACGGAGAAAATTTATTTTGGATTTGGCGAGTGCACTTAGTGGAAATAATGAAATTGAAACAGTACTTTCCGGTTCTGATCCTTTATATGTAGAACCTATGCCTTCAACTTCTCAATCTTCGTTACCGATTATCCAAGAGAACCGAAAAGGGCGAGAATGTTATATTAGTAAATGTAAAAATAAAACTAATAAAGTATGTTATTCTTGTAAAAAGCCACTTTGTGGTTCTTGTAATGAAATTAAAACTTTTTAATGTAAAAATTGCAATTAGATATGTTAAATAGTATAAATTATGAGCATTATATTACAATCATTAAAGTTCATAGTAGCATTTTTTATACAAATAAAGCATTTTCTGAATTTGAGTACTTGCAGTCATTTGACCGCCCGCCGTCTTAGTAGGTAGTTAAATTTTGCCGTCTTTCTAGTGTTAAAAGATACAAGACCATACATAACTGATTAAGATCTAGGGACAGTGTGTCAGTTATATATTTATATAACATAGTTCCTATTTGAAATGTCATAATAATGGACAAGGAACAATAACGACACTTAGTAATTTAGGATCATAGACATAATAAGCTATATCATTCTTTAGGATTTATTGGTTACTTAAAAGATAGTTTGATAATTGGAAATAATACAACTGTTAAGGTTGTTCATTGTATTATACAAGCAATAAATAAATAAAAAATCAAATTGCTTTACCATTAGATAAAAGATTAAAAATCAACACAAGGGTGAAATAAAAAGAAAAAAATAAAAAAATATATATAATAATAATATTAAAAAATAAAAATTATAATAAATGCAAAGATAGGTATATATATATATAACAATTTTAATAATGTTTATCAAAATACTATCCCTCTTACAGATAGATATAATTACAGGTGGTAGTTGTCATATTATTTTTATTATCGGGACACAATCAGTTATGTAACATATGGTCATTATTCTCGGTATTTTTGTTATTTGATTTAAATAACAAATCCGATCAACTATTTAAAGTTAAATGCAACGTTACTTGTGCTTAAAGATATTTTTTCAATAATCATCTTCAACACGGTGAGACCCTAATACGTGTAGGCAACTCCACAGTTATTTCATATAGAAACAGCATGGTGTTTAATACCCACATTTAACCGTAATATCAAGGCACATATTGGATTTATTGAATACCCAAAAAATGTTTTTATTTCCCTAATACATTCAATAATTTCAGAATGAATTTGCTGTCACTAAATCAAGATTATACATTGCGAATTAACACTTTGAAGGTTTTTTAAATAGATTTATTTACTAGGAAACCTACAAGAAGTATGACTTACATGTCATGACTAAGGTTATACTATTTAAATGGAAATATTCATTTTATTTCTAATAAAATAATTGTTGTTAAAGATTATCTCTGAACGGTTGGGGAGTTTGTGGTAGTATCTGGTAGTAGGTCCAGACAGTCCTAAAAAATAGTATTAAAAAAATAAATAAATAAATAAATAAATAAACCTTTCATTTTGGAAGGGTTGCATTTTGGGTCTCATATGAATTTAAAAAAAAAAAAAAAAAAAAAAAAGATCTAGATCCATTTGTTTTTCGTCAACGCTTTACCCTGTATGTTAGTCGCTTCCTCGAGGAGCGTTTCGTTTCTATACACGAATCTCAAGATTTTGTTGCTCTACAAGCAATGTTAGACGCAATAATGAAAACGTGATGCTGTGCTTATAATATTTTGGCCTAAACAGTGTAAATAACTAGATCTATCTGTAGACTGGTTACAATATTCTTTTCATTTTGATATATATATATCTAGAATTATTTTTGTTCTTAAAATGCATATTTAGGTTTTCTATCCTCCATATCCCAAGTATGCTATTACTTGGGATAGTTACATCTGATGTATAAATATTTTTAGCGAGTTAAGTGTAAAATATTATATATTATTTAGTGGAGATGAAGAATAAATACTATTTACTTTTTTGGTTATTGTAATTACTCATATAGTAAAAAGGAAAAAAAAAAAAAAAAAAAAAAACTAATAATATATGAGTAATATATATATATATATATATATATAAGTAATATATAAAAACAATAGATATCGTATATATTATGACGTTCACTTGGTGTAAGCCCGTGAATGCCATTATTACTACCGATTCGCCTACATCTGAGTCGAGACTTCTAAGAAGTATACATAAACATAATAATAACATTATTGTATATTAACCAAATTGCTTGGCGGAAGATATTGTATATTAAATTGCCACATGAATTTAAACCTTACTATAACCAGTGTTCAAACAATCTAGTATTACCATTATTTCATAGTAATCATAGTATTTGTCCAGCACATCCTTAATAAAATTACCTAGATAGGCCTAGTAACACTTGAGAGTTACAAGAATAAGTTTATTTCTTTTATGTAATCTTATAATACAGTGACCTCCCAGACGACAGTTTTTAGATTTTACCAACCACGGAGGATGATGACCATTAGAGAGCACGCTTTACCACGCTGCTACGCTGACGTCTAAACATATGAGTGTCAGTTAAGACCCTCTTAGAAGGATAGCTGAATGGATCAGATCTAAGTTCAATTTTGTAGTAGAGACGTTACATCAAACGTATACTTGATAACTGTAATTAATATTTAAATAGATATATTAAATTAGGAATTTTAAAAATAATAGGATTTAAATGTTTTTGTATCTTGTTTAATAGGCTCGTTATTTTACAAATCTCTAAACATCTACATGTCAACATTATCATTGAAGAGACTATGCAGTGAAGTACAATTAGAAATTAAACGAACTTACCTAAGTGAAGTTCCAATTTCAATTGTACGAACTGCATAGTCTCGAAATGATATTATAACCCACCCACCCATACTTATATACGATAAGTATTACCCATAATATCATCTATGTTGTAAAATAATCGAGCTAATGAACTTACATCTTGACCCCAGGATCTCTAAACTTAATGACATTTACCGGTAGGGGGAGCTATAAGTAGGTTGGATATTGTTTTAAATTATTTGAATTCGAGGTTTTTAGCTCTGAATATACGTGACACAAGGCTGACGACTGGCGGTGTACTACATGTCAACATTATCATTTCGAGACTATGCAGTTCGTACAATTGAAATTGGAACTTCACTTAGGTAAGTTCGTTTAATTTCTAATAATTGTGCTTTCACGAATTATAAAATTTTAGAAAATAAATAAGTAAATTTAAAAAAAAATTGGAGGACGGAAAAATTACATAATGAGTACATAACTTTAGCACCGACGCTCCTAATAACACGAACGAACAAAATAGATATTTGCATGCCCGGATTCACAATTCGTAATCCCGACAAATACATACCTATTTTCCGTTTCGTGCTAATGAACAATTAAACAAGCTATTATTTATATTGGCTACACACGCCGGCAGATCGCTCTGGCAACATTTGCAATTTCAAGCAGCCATTAAATGCACTCTCTCACGGATGTCTGCGCAACTACCTAGCCGCTAATTGTTAACAATGACAAGAAAAATAGTTGCTTTCGACTTAACGGCTATGTTTTATTGATAAAAAACGGTTTAGACGCCTCAATCACTGCCGGCGACGAGAGAGTGGCGAGGAAGAAAATTATTAAATTATTCAAATAAATAAAGGATTATTTATATAACATAAAAATTCAAGGGGGAGAGATTCTTTTAAAACGTTTCCAGGTAAGTTAATAATTAAGAAATCAACAGGAAATTCGGAAGGTGAAATATGTAAGTAATTGCCTATGTATTGGTGATATATGAAATATTGTCCGTAGAAAAACAAACAGATATGTTATATGCATTTTGTAAAGTAACGCGTAATCTGTGACTTCTGTGATAGATTTGACGTTATGATGAATTTATACAAAACTACCTGACCCGGCAAACGTTGTGTTGCCATATAAATAAAAAAATGTTAAGGGTGAACAACCCTTATCACTTCTCAGGCCTACTGAATATGCATATAAAATTTGGTGAAAATCGGTAAAGCCGTTTCGGAGGAGTACGATAACTAACATTGTGACACGAGAATTTTATATATAAGATAAAATAGTTACCTACAATTTTTAATACGTTCGCCATTGATAAGACAAATGTCTTATACAAACACTACCCAACAATCGCCTTTGTTTTTTATTTTTAAATTTCTCTCTCGCAAGCCGCAATAATTTCAAATTAAAAAGTCATTCGCTAATGGTAGAAATTTAAAGCGATGTCATTACGATTTATGAAGTGTTGTAACGGCAATAAATAATATCCGAATCGAGATATTTTGCCGCCAAGAGTGACGTTAAATTAATTAGTAAAAGGGTATTTTTAAAGATTTTTTGCGGCGAAACTCACGGAGCTATGCAACAAAGTAATGTGTGGCAAATTGGAATTAACCTTTTTATTACCGACTTTTAAAGGAGGAGGTAGTATGTTCGGTTGTATGTTTTTTTTAGAATTTAATTGGTAATGTGGTTTTCATATTGTTGCTTTATGTATTTTTATTTAAGGTTAATATTTGAAGCTTTTAACGGATGGAAGTGTACTAAAAGTTCTAAAAGTGAAATTTAATTTTAACTTTCTTTTTTACTGTTCAAACTATTCTTGGATAGAAAAATTCTATTACTGTATTAATAATATCCAATACTAATAAGAATTAAGTACAGAATTATAATAAAATAAAATTGAACATTTATTTAAAATGGTATAAAAGAATTTCAACTGCCCAGTATCACTTAAGGTTGACTTCCGAGAAATGCAGCTTGCAGATTAATCTGCGTCAAAATAAATGTCAAGCTAATACTTATCGTAATGCATTGACAAGGTTTTATACATTTTACTTACAGTCTTACACGAATATTTATTTAAGAGCCCGTATACAACATTACATTAACAACAATAGACGTTTACGTCCAGAAGTCCACCATAAAATTATCGGTGCCTAAACTTAGCAATTTAACCCTAGAACGCGCACGGAAATGTCAGTCGGCGAACAGCTGTGGGCGCTCCCGACCTCACTTTCGTCTGCAACCATGAATTACCCGACAGCCTTCCCGCGGGTTAATTGCAAACAAATATCGCCCTTACGCCTCGCGTAACCGGTAATTATGCGATCGCTCGTAAGTGCAAGGAAGTGTAAGTAACGTTAGCTTCTACATTGAAATGTACTAACCGTTTGGTCACTGGGGTCAAGCTAATGGGTTAAACTTTAATGAAAAAATAACGCTGTTTACACTCATAGTTAACTTGTTTTGGAGACACAAAGGCGAAATAAAAAAATAGGTTCAGAACGGAAATCTATGTCTTTAAAATTTTCATCTGACTGGGAATTGAACCCAGGGTGGCGTGTTAAGTATTATATGCCAGTTATGTTCGCGGTTTTCAATATTTTGGCCATTTAATACAACAGAATATATTCTTTTACAGTAATTCCTCTGATTTTTTTAATTTTTTCAAACACTTACTATGTGCTAAAAAATGTGTAAACCGTTGAAAACTGCAAGTATGTTTTTTTATTTAAAAAATCTCATTAAATACTATTCTACAATCAAAGAACCAAGGGTTTAAAAATTCGAACTAGGACATTACACCAACAAAATATGCATTGTTGCATACCTACATATTACATACTTAATAATGTATGTATTACGTTTGATTAAGTTTTCCTTTACCGTTAAATCGGAGTATCATTAAACAATCACTGTTAATATACTTCCATTTTAATTTGCAAACGCCTTTTAAGAATTATTTAAACTTAAAATAACCAATCTTTATTCAAGGTCGGTTTGTGGCCGCTAATGCTGTAATTTGACGTAACTGACTAAATCAGTCTCAATCAATTTATTAATGGATTAATAACAGTTTTCCTAGCAAACAAAATGTAGGTTAAATATTCTGCAAACCTTAATTGCTGGCTACAAATGTATAATGGATAAGTAGGGTTGGCAACATTTTTCAGATGTTAATAGTATTTTTTTAATATCTCTACAATACCATTTCAGGTGTAACATAAGATTAATAATTTTAAAAATACCTGACTGCTTAAAAATTGGCTTGACTAAAAAGGGATCTAGTAGGGATGTAGCCAATGTCACTCCTTTGGGCTGTAAAACTTATCAGATTTTTTTCTTGGAATTTTGCTGTTGAAAAAAGTGTGTAATTGACTAAAATATAATATTTTTTTCAGTGTTATAACGTAGTAAGTACCTACGTTAACCAAAAATATAAAAACGCTTTCTACACTTACAGCCCCACACTAAGGGAATCTTGTCATGGATGCAATGGACACATCTATAGACGAATGGACAAACTCCCAGACCCAGAACAGATATCTAAATTCATCATTCAGATATCTGTCTGGCCGGGGATCGAATCCGGTACCCTCTGTGCGTCAGACCGGTTCGGACCGCTCCGCCAATTAGATCGTCAAATAAATAGAATACTTTTTTACGAGTTACAACCCTATATGAGTGAGTCAGTCACGCTTCTGTTCACGGTTCGACTTTGTGATGTGATATGTCAATTGAACGCAGACACACGCAATCGCGTTACTTTTTTCACATACGCACAAAAACAAGTAGGCTTGTATGTACGCACCCACGTAAGCACACGCTTAAATAAATACTTAGTTTTATTTACACAAAAAGTCTTGTCTGTATGTAGTTTAGTAGTTTTTACAAAAAGAAAAAAAAGTTTGCCTTTCACACGCAAAAGTCGAGTAGCCATTGAAATTGTAAAACCTTTTTTAATTTTTTTAGATTCTTGGAGAACTAGGGATTAATTTGAATTCAATTAGAGATACTTTAGATTAATTCATTTATATACAAACATAATATAAATTTTGGTTAAATTTAAATATATCCATGTCCACCATCATTTTTTTACATTTAACTGGCAGATCACAGTTAGCCTAACTTGAATTTTCATACGCTCAGTAAATGGATTATAGTTTTTCTAAATTCTTTTAAAACATATTTTATTTTTAGATATACAGATTCTTTAATTAGTTCAATAAGTCTAACTACCTTTTTCATTAGTTATAACTAAGCATATGCAGCTTATGTAGTTTTTTAGTTATTATGGATTTCTAACGGCCAGTCATACATGTGAAAGGTAGTCTCAGAAATGGGGACTAAGTTGGAATGCCGTGAGTATTAGTAGATAATCGCAATTACAACGAACTCCATACTTGAGTCAGAAAAAACTGACGGAATAGGTGCTTATTAAAGTCCAAACGAAAAAATGTTACCAACAGACAGACAGTCATGAAAACTCTGGTACTAGTGTGTATTTACCTAAGTGTGTCGTTGTCCATACTGGGCGTTTATAAATATTAATTTGTTTGTTAATAAGTTGGACGCAAGTGTCCTCCTTATGTCAGTTTAGATCTCAGGTACAGATACGATTAATTACTAAATTGCTTCATTTAAAATTACACTAGAGCACTTGACACTTCAGCATTATTACGGATCGGACATGATAATTTTGTTATAAATTGCGAGTGATACCTGTGTTGTGTGGCGTGGCCAGGCTGTGAAGGATTTCAGGATTGTCCCGATATCTCTCTCCTTACAATTATGTCTACAAAATCTATGCAGTATGGAGGTTTGGTGCTTCTTTTCCTTTTTTCAGTAACGAAATACATTAAGAAGATGTGGTGTATAGGGGATATTGACGTTTAAAAATAATTCTGTCTACTTTAAAAATATGTTGATTGAATTTTGAAACAAATGCAATATAGTGTACCGTAAATAAATATGGTGGTAGAGGCTCTTGTATTTTATTGATATTCAAGATGAATCCAGTGAATATTGCAGCTTTAAGTCAGTTGCTGTTTTTTTTTTTGTAAAACATTAAATTTCATAAATAAACGTGAAAGTATTCAAAATATTATTACATAGTTTTTTTTTTTGTAAAACATTAAAATTCATAAATAAACTTTAAAGTATTCAAAAAGTTGTCTGAAGGATGGTTTCCTTTAATAGTTAAAATTAAACTATGTAATCTTATAATAAGTATATTACGTAAACTTGTCATTATTTCCATATTTAGTTGCAAAATCCCGACACTATAATTTCATTTGGTAACCCTAATCTCATAGCCTTAAGAAATGACATGTTGATACCCGTATAAGTAGAGAAGTAGTAATTTATAAAATTGTTTTATGTACAGATAGAAAATATTAATGGCACAGATAATAAATGTAGCGGCTATCATAAAGAATAAGGAATTAAATATTGCAATGCGAAATCTAGCTCTTTGCTTGTCAGTTTGATTTTACATATACTTTGCTTTTTATTGTACTTGTATCCCATGAAAAACGTGTTATGCAAAAAAAGTCCAAGTAAGGGCGCTCACACACCATTTGATTGTCGATCAACGTCATCGATGAATTGTAATCAAATCAAATCATTTTTTTAGAATCGATTGTTCAATAATCGTCAGTAGTTATAATCCGCGTAAAACGAGATACATTTCTATATTCAGAGCGGACTTGCTAGTCCGCCAATCGATGAATCTCGTCGCCATAGCAAATTGTATGACTACACCTGCTCGCAACAACTTCAGAGCGGGCTAGCTGTTTGGCGCGGGCTATACCATACTAGTCAATCGACGTGACCAATCAACGGTAGATTCTCAATCCCAATCTTTAAAAAACTACATTTTAAAAGATATATAACTATCGTCTATCGTTCAATCAACATTCGATCGTCGATCGTGGTTTTATCGTTGAAGAGTCAAAGCTAGACCATTGATCGACGTTGATCAAGACCATCGACGGACGATCGATCGGTGTGTGTATAACCTAAGACTTTCGTTCTTAAGTTTTTTTTTGGCTTTAGACTTCTTATTGTCTCTACGCTTGTACAGTTAAAAAGCTTAGGGCGATGTTGTAGAAGTACATGTTTTATTTATGTATTTATTTATAACCTTACGATAGTGAATGCGGGATAGCCTTTTTATTATGAATCATACTTTAATTTTCTGGTGTCTCGAGTTTTTACGGTATAATTTAACAAGTTTGCGATCGATAAAAGTTTATTGCTATTTAAACGTCGATTTAAGTGACATCAAGTTAAGGAACAAAATACTTTGATGTGGGTTGATTTACCGAGTTACCCCAGCTTAGTCCTCAGGGTTAGCGAGGCATCGGTGGCCAACCTCATATAGGAATCTAATCTTATCTTGGGTTGATTAAAAATTATCATAGGTAGCGGTAGCCTATTATCATCAGATGGAGACTGCATGCTAGTCTGCAGTAACAGTAGGAGTAGATGCCAATACTAAAAAAATGTTGTATTTTACTTTAATTTGTCAGGTAAAGGTCTTCTCCCGTCTGTTTTATGGTTGATTAAGGATGTCATTGCGTCGTCTTACTTAACATTAAGTGGATTATAGCCGTTATTATAAAAAATAAAAACATCAGATCTCATACAATTAACCACATTAGCAGATACGTTGATGAATTATACGAGGAACGAGATTCTAAAACCACATTCTACTATCCTGCTTATAAGCAAAGGTAATTTTTACAACGCTGTAGCAACATTCTGTTTATGGCAATAACAGGCGATTAACGCGAACCTAGTATCGATATTTATGGAATACGCTTTACGCAAATCGATAAAGCGATTAACAATCAGTTGACAGGCGTATCTTTAAATCTGGATTGTGTACGGGCGGCCTAATGGTGTCCGACTTGAGCTCTGTTATTACGACAATAAGGTGGGAATTGTGAAGAGATGAATGTTATTCGCGGACGGGATTTGTCAGTCAGTGAATTATTAACGCGAGATGGAGGGTTTCTGTTTTGACCGTTCGCAATTAATGCTTTTATGGTCAGATAAGCCGATTATGAAGCGAAGCGGTGGTATTTTTTTAAATCATCGACTCGTATGCAATTCTGAAGTGAGACGTGGCCGTGAAAATACGGTGTTTTGCGGAGTTGAGAAAAACATTGACGGATTATGACGTCGTGTGATAAATAGTTAATTTTGCTAGTAGCTATATTTGTGCCTTTCAAAAGCCATTTTAAGCTCTACCGTCTTATGTTTTAAAAGGTTTGATAAAGCAGAGGAAAGAGGCGATCTTTATTAGTCCTCAAGGTTTGACCTTGGATACGATTCTGATTCTGTTAAGGATGGATTATAGATATCCGTTAACGGTAATAAGTACCGTTAGATAGAATATTTCAATTGCTGACAACTTCAGTGTTACAATACAACTATACAAAAATGTACAAATGATAATAAGTTTATGAATAATAATAATAAATAATTAATTTAAGGAATAATAAACTTTAATGTTGGTTTTTAAAGTAGAGCATACGATCAGATTGTTTATTTTATTTTGTCTTTGGTGTGCAATAAAGAATTTTTGTATTGTATTGTATTGTATCAGACCTATATATTTTAATATTAAAGTATTTGAATCATGCGATTAATAAGTAGATTGTTTTGCACCTGGTAGAAGAATTTAAAAATGTTTAATCTAAAGTACCCATTATTTAAATTAGTTTCCACGTTACGCATTAAGATGTTATTAATAGTTAAAAGGATAGTTCGTGACTATGCCTGTGAACCGGTAAAGAAATATTGGATTACACTGAATAAAGCCCATCAAATTATAACAGCTAATGTCAGACATGGTTTATACGCGAAAGGCGTCATTCTGCGGTATTATATAGTGTAATCTAAAAAGTTAAGCAACTTCAGGCGCGGTTGGTTGTTGGATGGGTGAGCGCTAGTAACTTCTTGTGTGTTTCTATGCGCTTAACACTGGTGTTATGATGTAGAAACATATGGCGGGAGCGTCTTCGGAATCGAACCCCAAAGGGTTCTACCAACTCCCAAAACTATTTTTGATTGTATCAGAAATACACAGACCAGGTCCGGATTCAGACTCAGAGGTGAAGAAGCCCTGGGCAACAAAGGAACGAATGCCCCTAACTTGCAAGTTTCCGAATAAAAGGATCATTTTTTCTGTCAACTTTTTCAATAATTTACTGTTAAGAAATAAATTAATTCGTAATAAGTTAAGTAATAAGTTGTTCAGTAATAGGTAAGTGTAGTAGTTAAGTGCAAATATTGTCGGTAAAATGCTAAGAAATCATGTTCGTAAAAATAACTATTGTACTCCCACTCATATGGAGGCCCCAGGGGGCTGCCCCAGGGCAGCCCGGCTTGCCTTTCCCAAATCCGGTCCTGACACTAAACCTCAACTTTGTAAACGATAATTTTGTTGTGTGAAGATGTTACTTTTTATCGCTTCACACGAATAGTCGTGGAATCCACCGGCAATGCAGCGCAAAGGCGAAGGCCAGCAAATTGCGAGCAGCTATCAATTAGTTCGAATTAAAAAGTAATTTAATCAACCACTCCATTGAACATTGGTATGAAAGAATTTCTTTTTTAAACAATGCGCTATTTGAAGTTTGTAATTGTTATTGTTTTGGAGAAATACAATTATAGATGGATTGATAAAAAAGCTTGTAAAAGTAGACTAGATCGCTTGTTGAAATTTCTCCATGTAAAAATAGACTAGACAGCTTGTTAAAATTTGTTCAGCTCAATAGATCATTGTTATAATTTTGCAGGACTATAAAGGCGCTTCTGAAAACTAATATGAAATAGGTTATGTAAGAAATAAGTAGTATAAAGTTATGTATAAGTATGTTTGTAGTAATAATATGTCTGTGTAAATGTATGGCAATAAAAATGTGACCGCTTAAAATATAAAATTGAGGTAACAACTACTTAACGCCTTAACTCTAAATATAATTGGAATTTTAGCAAAGGTCGACTACAGGATTCTTACTGTCCTTAACGTAACTAAAACTAACTTTTTTAATTACTTCCCATGTAAAACGTTTTTGTGTTAACCCTCCTTTAATCTAGGTGTCTATGATATTTTAAAAAGATTTTAGGGTTGACACTATCATGACGGTAACCTTTGATATTTAGACTTTAACTCAAGTATTTTAATAACATGCTAAGAATGGTCCTAGGCAGTGGAACGGGTTCCGGGGAAGTAATCACATTCAATACGTAATAGGGCCGCGACGAACTCGCCTTCGCGAAAGAATCCGCTCGCAATTACGCCAATCAATTATAATGGAGGAGGAAATTACTTGTTTCCGCGGCCGCTCCGACTGAAGACCGAGTTTGGGGGACGGCGCAAGTTATAGGATGTAACGGGAGCGGGAGCGATATTGAGCAAATATGAGCCTAATTCATAAATTTGATTTGTTATTCTATTATGTGATAATTATAATTGTTACTTTATGAGCTTTTTTATATAATATGAAGTCTTTATTTTCCAGAGCAGAGTAATAACTTCGGTCTCTCTTATTATTATAAGTATTTACGCTTTTACTTTTAAATGTATGTAACTAGGAACGTACTTTTTTCAGTTCAGTATAAACTTATTTTTGCTTTACATGACACTAGCCCTGATCTTAACATTATACCTAATGTTATATATACACATATAAAATAATTTAGTTAAGTAACACAAGGAAGATTCAAAAGAAAGTTATTTCTTTGTATATCCAGAAATTCTGTGAGTATTTATCATATCTGTATATTTTGGGAATTCATTAACATTCCTCTCGCTTCAGTCTAATTTTTGGACCACACCCTCCCAGTCCTCGGCTAGCACGCGACTAGCAACATTCTATTGAATTATTATATTGTGTTCATCGACACACAAAGTAGAGTTGCAAGCGATATATCTAACGTACGTTTTATTATAACATCAATCGTTATTTATATCGGTCTCGAATTGCATTGCAGATTGAATGCATGTCAACATAATACGAGAATGTGGACTAGAAACCCACTGGAATTACTTCTATATTATATGCGCGCGGCTTTGTGTATGTGTTTTATTTTATACACGGAACTTTTTTTTTAAATTAAAAGGATTTTAGTAAAATATTTTGTCAATGGATGCATTTATTCTGAGTTTTTTTTTTATAATATAGGAATAGCCGATGATCATGCAGTCCACCTGATGGTAAGTGGCTACTGCCGCCCATGAACATCTGTAATCAACCCCAGATAGGATTAGATATTCCCACCTGAGGTCGGCCACAGATGCGCCGCTACCCCTGAGGACTAAGCTGGAACGCCTCGGAAAAGTCTGTCTCCCTTACCACAGCCTTCAAACCGGAACACAGCAGCGCCTAACACTGCTGTTATTAGGTAGAAATAGGTGTGGCGGTGGTGCCGCCGGAGTCGGACCACAAAGGGTTCTACCACCTTCAAAAAACTTCTTTTAGACTAGGCATGAATTCCAATTCAGTTAAACATTTTTCATAAAATATTTTTATTACTTGTCCCCATATTTTAGTTGCAATTAGGAATAACAAGATTGACAGATTATAAATATCATAATCATTAATTTATGCTTTTCCACATCAAATATGTTGCTTTCTTACTGTTTTAACGATGCTCAAAGTAACTTATTTTGGTTGTAATGTTAGTAAATGTTAATTGGTATTGATTAAATTTTTTTAACATGATGTCAACGAAAATAGAGCATTTATTGAGTTTTAACCTTAAGTTTCGTTTATGAAGTTAAAAATACAATTATGAGTTGTACACGACAACGAACAGACAGACATATCCTTCTTAATTGTTATACACATAGGTACACGCACTCACATGTAATCCAGTATTTATTTATAAGTACAGTGGGACACATAAATTATACGTTAAAGTAAATTTGTTTAATGATACCGAGTACCGTGCGGCTACTTTCTGCATACTTCTCGTAGCGGCTATTACAGCTATGCCTAGTGGGCAGAGGCCTTTTAGTCTATATTAACTAGGGTGTAAGGGAATAGCCACATTTGATGGATCGCTAAAGGTAAAGTGGCCACCGAAAAAATATAAATTTAATTTATGAAGCGATGATATTAAATCCATTTCATTTAATTTGATTTATTTAAATAAATTTAATTTATTTAATACCATCGCTTAGAATTATGCATCTCTACCACTTTCCTAGAGCATATTAAATGAAACGAATTGAGGTAAAATAACGTAACAGGATGGAATAATACTGAATGGGGTTGGATAGAACTGGACGAGAGGAGTTGAAATAATTGAAATAAAATTATTTATTGTTCAATTATATTAATTACAAGTCTAAATTAAGGACTTCTTATTTATACATATTTTACGGTGTAGAGCAGCAATATCGATTTAAGGTGCTACGGAGAGCGTTTTAATTAAGTATTTAATGCCTTAGAGTCTTAAGGTTACCTTACAACTGCCACCGTTACAAGGCTTTATCTATTACGAACGAACACCAGCAGCCATCTTGTAACAACTAAGCCGAATGTGGCCACGCCCTCGCTTACCGAGAAGCGGTTTATTTAATTAAGCAGAGCCGGCAATCAGCGAGCCTCGGCCCGATACAACGTGTACAAGGAACTTGGCTTTTTACATCCAATGTTCTAAGTATTTATAAAATATACGCACAGTGTACACGCTGGTCAGAAATGCAACCAACTTTAGGCCTGACTCAGTACCCTTAGTATGAGTTTTTGCGTATTACAAAAATGACTGTTTTTGTATTTGTTTACGTATTTGCCCATACATCTCTTATCAGCGGCCCAGCGGACTGTATCTGAACTGATTGGAAATGTATGGGAAATCACATATTTCCCATACATTTCCAATGTGTTTTGTAATTAAGGGTTAGTAAGACCTACATTAATAAGGCGTTTCAATTCAGTTCCTACAGGTATCAGTAGTTGACGTCAGGAAGAACGTCCATTTATTAGGAGTTGTTTATAAATGTCCACAATAATCATCAAGTCGTTATTTCAATTTCATAAAAAGAGTGAATAATACTTCTACGAGTACTAAAAATGCCTGATCCATTTCAACCTTATGTTCAACTCATTATTATGTGAAGAACTTCTTTGGAATTCACATTGCATAAATAAGTTTTACAATTTGCCAATAGCAAAGACAAACAGAAGACCCTTCTTATTCTGAGTGGAACACTTAAATTCCGTTTATTTAAATTAAATCTTCCATTACCTAAATAATTCATGTACTACAACAGTAACCCATAAAAGTTTATTGCACAAAAATTCAAACTTTCGAGTGGGGCTTACAGACCACCTCGTCAAATCTAATCGAATCTAAATCAAGATACCATTAGTATAATCGAGACCCGTCCTTTGTTTGTGGGGCAAAATGCCCGAGATATTGAGCTAATGAAGACACAACGGGTAATCATGGGGCAAAAAGGGCGAGCAAGGAAAACTCGGTGGCTCGTTGAGTTGCCGGTGGTGACAAAAATGCAATTTAAGTTATGCCATAAAAACTCAATTCTACATCGAACGAGGGTGCATGCATGCTATTGGTCGCCGACGGACAAAAACCGACCTTCGATCATCCCAACGCATAATTAGTCGCACGCTGCGATGCAACTATAAGCTGTTAGGCTGTTCGACCACTGAAGAAGCGGAGCGATGAATCGTGTTGCTAGTAAACGTAATTATCATAAAAATAAACTCGACTGCACGGAACTATACGATTTACTCCTACAATTTAAACGAATCCAATGCCATCTCATAATATGTTAAAATTCAAGCCGTTTAGGGTTGTCAAAGACAGACGTACCTTCGTAAAATGAAGTATTTGTCCAATACATGAGCCTCCTCAGTCGCTTCGCTTTTGTTCGTTTTATATTTCTACGATAAAATTATGTCTTTTTTTAATTACTGAGGATTCTGTTATATTAATCTGCTATTTGAAATGTTCTACGTCTTCGAATCACAAATTGCGGTAAAACCAAGCGTCCATTACTTGTCTTATTACGGAACTTAAGTATATCATCGCCTCGCCGTCGCTTCGCGGTAAGCCCGCAGAAGCCTTAAAGCACTATGATCTTACAAAGCCTCGTCGAAAGCTTTTTCCCCGCCTCTATCTCTTAAGCCAATGTCATTCATTGGTCTGTCTATCTTGATTTCACTTTTTATCAACTCTATTTGTTTTTGCGACGCGCAATGATCATTAACTGACTTCATTACGATGGTTGCCTCGTTCTAGCAATTTGAGGGGTAATCGAAGGGTAATGGAAAAAATTAATGGTAATTTATTATGGAGAATATAATTATCCGTTGTGTAGTTATGAAGAAGTTATTAGCTCTTGTAGCGTATGTCGGAATTCCATCGTGTCTTCGCAAGCGGTGACATATACCTCGTTTAATGTGAAACGGACGTTTTATATAATAGATACATGTCAACCCCTGACGTAAAAGGGTGTTTATAGTCATCATACCTTCTAAAGGGGTGAATACCATTTTTGGTTTTGAATGCTAAATTGCTATTGCAATATTACCTCGAAGCATAAAAGGGTTGTTTAAATCTAAAGAAATTGAATGTGTCAGACTCGGCGGTAGCAAACAAATATTATATTGTTATGCAATGTTTGGATAAACATGGCCGTGATACGTGGCTACGGTAGAAAAATAATTAATAATTAATTATTATTAATAATGATATTTTTAACAATTAATTATAAATAACTGACATCATTAAAACTTAAATACGAGTTTCTTTCTCTCTGTCACGGCGTGTCTTAAGTAAATGTATGAACCTAAATTGTTTAAAACTACATTTCTCCCTATTCGAATTCCAACGAAACTCGAATCTCGATACTATTGTAATTGTCTAAACTGACACACAGACGGTAAATCGACTCAAAAGCGGTCTATGTATATAAAAATGATTGTTTATCTGTATATCCTTTATAGAGTAGTAAACTATGCATTTGATCATGTGATGATTTGTAGCAAAGTTGTTGTGCGTGAGCCCACGATGGGTTCTGAGTTGGTACGACTTTTTTGACAGATAACGCCACTGTCATTCCAATGAAGGTACAAATCTTCAGTTATATTTCATGTTAATATTTACAAAAAAACGCGGGCCCAACCAGTATTAATTAAGTTTTCAGATGACATCCATTAGGAGGAAAACCACAAAATCAGAGGTCTCAGCGTATATTGTGAGCCAAATGTAGTTTCATTTATTTAAAAGGATTAATCATTTCATATTTAATTTTATCCGACGACTACACATAAATAGCATGTCGGTTTTCCTTCTGATAAACCACTTTAGTTTTTTCATGATGGAGGAAACATGCTTAATAATATGAGGTAGGAGGTTAATGTTATATTTGTCATTTATTTGTAATAACGCGAAATATTAAAAGTATAATGCTTTGCAGTGTCTTTATAAAAGAAGTATTGTCACGCCTTTTTCTGTATTATAGTAGAATATGTATGTAGGTCTAAATGCGCCCATTCGTAATCTTAATAATTAAATAATTTACCATTAGTTAATGAAATCATAAATCAATTAATAAATCATTTTCGTGCTAGGTTATAAAAACTCCTTTTTTGTTGTAAAGAACTCCTTTTTTTGGAAATTTTGAATGTGAATTTTGAAATTGGATTACCTATTACATAACCATTAAATGTTAAATGTTTATTGACACGATCGGGACGGTGCCTATTATCATGAATGTCATTCGAATCAAAATAAGACCATAGTTATATCTGCGGATTACAAATGCATTTCTATCCTTTGAGTGTACGTTATAATACCTAGTTGAATTACCATACTCTTCAAACCAGAACACAGCAACTTAACCCCACTGTTATATGCAGAAATAGATTTAACGATGGTGCCACAACATCCAATCACGAAAATTTCTATCAGATTTAAATAAAGCTAAATTACTTACTAAATTAAATTGCTTAGAGTAACCTATGTTACTCAGATTACTTGAACAGATATACTGGTCATTACCAGGCTAATAAGATTAAATCAAGATTTGCATAAGAAACGCCAATAATGCGTGTAAAACCTCGAGAAGTAATTGACTTGACAAAAAGATAATTGTACTTTCACATGGTTGATTAGATTTATTATAATTATAAATGTTATTATCTGCATTTTATGTCATAAGGTAGATATTATTAAAATTTGAGTTTGCCAAGAGGTCAAAATTCAACTATAAGCATATATTTTCAATTATTTGTTACGTGACCAAACAAAAAGATAATTATTTGCTAAACAAAAGAGAAAAAGGTACTGAACTGAAAATAACACAGAAGTCTTTTCCAATTGAGGTGTATTACCTACCTACCTATCTATAAATAATTCTTACAACTTATAGTGCAGCATTTAGTTTTTAAATTTTGTATCCAAATTAACGTTAAGGAATTATCACTTCCACCTCAGGATCCCACATAGATCAGGGATAGCTATTGCCTAAAATCGGTGCCATTAGTATCTATATATAATCATATATTAGTATATTAATCTATTTTAGAATTAGTGAAAATTTACACAAATAATCAATTTGATACATCATTAATTCATCACATCGCACACTACCGGGAGATTGAATGAAGTGATTTCGACTATACATCAATATATACGGGCTACACCAAACGAGGATCGGACACGCGGCATTCTTCGCCGAATCGGTAACCTCTGACTGCTTTTTGCCACTCAAACAATCCTGCTTCGTACTGACCAACATTAATAACCACGAAAGGTCGTAACTGCAATATTATTATCGATCTCCCCTTAATATTTCATTCGCAACAGCCCTTTCAATATTGAAGACCCTCATCCCGAGCAGGGTGGCAAGTTGCTCCTTTTTCCATGTCCTGGACTCGATGCAGGAATTTATATCAAGGCGAAATGTGCCCCAATAAAAACTGAATTCCATTTAATTATGGGCGATTTTTAAAATCTGTGAACAATGCGAACGATCCTTTGTGGTCGCCAGCCGGTTTTTATTTACGATGAAACTAATTTGATAATTTCTTATTGTAATGCGGCCTGGCCTTCTTTGAAATGATAACATTGTGTGATGAATTGCTAAGCTAAAAGAAGCTCTTAAGAAATAATTCTAACCGGATATAAGACAAATTAAAAATTCCTCCTCAGGAATAAGTGATGGCTACAACAAATAAACAGTCGGGTAAATAAAAGATGTGACATAACTTACCTTATTGAAAAACAATAAAATAAAATTGAAATAATTCAATAGAATAGATAGAACAAATAATTATTTAAAATAACTAAAAAAGAAAAAACAGTTGTTTTATTTGGCTGAATTGACCAATAAAATTATTTACATAATATTTAATTCATGTGTAAAATTATCGTCCGTGTGTACTAAAAATAAAAATTGAATTGATTTTTATATTTACGCGAGCATAAAGAATGTAGGAGTACTTTTTTTAACGAAAATATTTAGGATTCACATACAGATTGAGTCACGCTAGAAACTCATTAAAATAAACAACTGGATTGAAATTTGTTTGAGGATAATAACAGAGAATATTACTGAGAAGGGTTTTAATTTTCATTGACAACAACTTTCTTTTGAATGCGCGAACAGGTGTACCGTTTTTGTCGCATATCGTGACCTATTTTTTCGAATAACTGAAGGCAGAGTGGAATGGAGAGAGAGTAGGGTTTTCAGCTGAGTAAACAACACGTTTTTACTGTCCATCTACCGGCCCTTAGCAGCCTTTGGTAGAAATCATTGTTGGATGTAATAATTAAGACGAATAGTTCGCTAGCAATAAATTTGATTTCGACCATAATCATAAATTTATTTTTTCTTCATTGAACATTCAACACTTCTTTGAAGCTTCATTGAAGCTCTATAGTAAGCTACGAATATTTGACAGAGAAAAAAATAAGAAGGAAGTTGAAAGCAAAGGTTAATAGAGAGAATGGAGAAAGTACTGGTAACTATTTTTGGTAACCTATTTGTGATAGAAACTAGGATTTACAAAATATTTACTACATTGTTTTGTATAATAATATACCAATTAACTTCTCTAATACAGCGTGAAAAAATAAGAAAACAAGGAAGCCCACAAGCTGCTTTACAATCCAATAAGTATTTTACATTCTCACTATAAAAACTAAATATTTTCACATAGTAAACGATGGAAGGACGAAGTTTTAACCGTTTCGAGAAGGGCCGAGTCCCGGTGGTCGCGTGGCCACTAATTACATGAACTAATCGCGCGGCGACTCAAACCTTTTAGCGTGTGACGACGCTAATAAATCTCCGAATATCTCCAAATATCTATCCCCGACGCCAGGCACGCCGGCGATGTGTCTCCAATATTAATTGCGAATACATCACTCGATATTGAAAATAAAAATACAAAAATGGAACACATGTATTTTAAAAAGATTAGATATTTTTTAATAAAAAAATATTCCAGTAAAAAAAATCTCCTTAAATATTTTTATTGAAAGGTATTTAAAATTGCATTGTTGTGTTTAAAAACAAAACACTTTGTTTTGAAATATTGTGTTAAGCATGTTATTTCTTCCGTGAAAAAAATAAAAGTAATATCTATATAATTACGCAATTTATTATGTAAGATCTTTAAAAAAATATGAATACCGAGATAGAAATTAATAAAGTTGATTAATTAATTATATTAATATTATAATTTACAGTCAAGTAATTCGAATTGATTTGTAACGCATAACCAGTTTGACTATATAAACATGTATAAATTATAATTAATATATTAATAAATAATTAATCGATAACTAAAAGTTATCGTATTTAAGCATAAATCTTATTTTCGTAAGTAAGATTTGTTCAATAATATTCGTCAATTTAATTAAATTATTTCAATTAAAAATTTCTTACTAGTACTTAACTTGTTATAAAACATATTTATTTTCATGTTTTCATGGAACATGGAAATGAATAAAATTGTAATTGTAATTTTAAAGTACCTAAACACATCAATTATGTTATGCACGTTATTTTTAAATACAAATAAAATAAAATAAATATTTGAATGATATTTAATGAGAAAAATATGTATTATTTTGTAAAATGTTGAGGACACTATATAAAATATAAAAAAAAAAAATATCTATATTATTGTAATATTTTAAAGGGTTTGTAAGTTCAAAATAACCAACAGTGTCCACGCTAACGCTTATTTAAATTTTTTGTTGAGTTTTAGTCTTGCTTTAATGACTAATCTTCGATACTGGTCTACCGGTAATAATATTGTATGCTCATAAATAAATATACGTTAAACTCTGTCCATTAATTTATTTTCTTTCTCGACAGGTTGATTTAGTGATTTCCAAATTACTTCATAGATACTTATTACCGATTCGTATCTAATACCTATAAAATTCTTGCGTAATTTGAATTCGTTTTAAGAAAATTGATTTATTGTAAATATTATTACTTTCGAAAAACAGAGCAGCATGCGTTTAGAAATGAGACAAAAACATACCGTTCGTTCGTTCTTTCGTCTCATTTTCGAAGTTGGTTAATGATACTGTGATATACTCTTGAAGGTCAGGTGCTTAGGCATATACGAATTCTTTCTACTCATAGTGATGGGTAAGGTAGTTATTAAGGGTAGGCCCGGCCCGGAAGAAAGTCGACGCTGACGCAAATTTGGAAAAAGACGGGGATTAAGAGTGTCGCCAAACACCTTTCGATGAACAAAAAGAAATATGCAGAGCTATTGACAACCTTCACTTGTTGCCTCTCCAACTGAAGAACAAAAAGTAGAGTCTTAGAACATTTTTTATCGTTTTAATTCAAACGTGATGGAATTTCGACTAAGCTGTTACAAGTAGAAATGGATAATACTTTTCATGACAACATCTTAAAATTGACAATAAATGACTAATATTAACTAGTATCTAATAACTGGTGGCAATAGTAAACAGATCATGCTCAGTATTGTTTTACAATTGAAGCAAGCATTAATGATGTGTGTTTTTGTGTTCGGAGAGAACAGTGCATTTTAGGAAGATTGAATTTTGATTGATGGTCGAAGCGGCAAGGTCAACTACTCCTGTTTTTTGGACCTCTAGGGTTGTCAATTACTATATTGGATTTAGGGATAATAAAAAGTGTAATTAAATAAGTCGTATATGGATAAATCTTATTAGATACACAAGATTCTAAATATTCGAAACTAATATAGATCTACAATAAATGGAGAATTTAATTTAACATTAAATTTTTTAGCGAATACTTTCTTATATTATATACGTATTTTAATAACATAATAATTTAATTATTAAGACAATAAGAAATATTAGAAATCACTAAAACAAATAGGCCTACACAAATAAAAATTACATTTTTTATTAAGTTATCTAATGCTGTTTAAATTTATTATTATATTCAAGTTTACAAAATCAATAAAAATGATCAATAAAAATAAAAATGATCGTTTGTTAAATCAATAAAAATAAATTTTATAAATCATTTTCAATTGTTAATCCATTTTACGCTTCGTTTTTGTAAAGCTTTACAATTTGATAGATTAATCATTGTTTATTAGTGTTACAATTTGACAATTTAAAAGTTGATTAAATTAAATTAGGTAGGTATAAATGAATTTGCCAAACGAGAACTAATCGAATGGAACTAAATAAATTTATAGGTGGTGGGAATATTATTGGTTGGACGTCGGTATAACAACGGTAGTACCTATTTCTTTGTTAACTTTGGCGTATTATTTTAAATGTCTTTTATCTATCCAGCAATGACGTTTTCGATCTCAGAATAATTAACTAGCATGTTATTCTGAGTTTTGGATCCATCAGAAAATTATTAGATATTTTACCGGGTTTAATTTGACATCCGATAAATAACTGTTTCAACAGCATTATGCATTTAATGCACACATTAAAGAAACGAAGTAGAGTATTTTTCAGGCCTTATTCAGTGGTGGACAAATACCCAAGCTCAACAATGGGACTTAAAAATGATGCAACTGTACTTTAACTGCAAATTAAGATGCAATGCTTATTATCTTCCTTGCTCAGCACTCTACTTAACATTTAATTATTGATTTATTTGCATATGAGATAAAATAGAAATAAGCATAACATAAACTGGAAAAGTAGCGATAGAATTACAATAAAAGAAAGAGATATGTGAGCAATTAAGGGTTAGTGCAAAAAAAAGTATACAATACATATTTGATGCTAGTTTGTGAAATGAAATAAAATAGAAATGAATATAACATAAATTGTAAACTACCTGTAGGGTTAACAGTAAACGAAGGTAGGTAAATAGACATTTTAGGGTTAACGTAAAATGAAATAATACCAATTTCCCCTTGTTCACATATTTGTCAACCATTCCCGCTACAACCCCATTACGTATGCACCCTTCGCGTGCGGTTTTGTACGATCGCACTTCGTTTGTCACCAACAGCCGTTTTTAGAAACGTTTTATTAAAAACCAATAAACAATTTCTGCTGTTTCGCAAAAAATAAGTATTTGTCAGCTGTTCAGACGATTGACGGGAGATATCTAATATCTATGACATAAGTTGAAAGGTGGTAGAATACTTCGTGTTTTAAATGCGATGACACTGCCGCCACATCTACATATTACACGGCTGATTTACATATGAAGCGACTAGCTTAGTCCTGTACCTTTAGTATGAGTTTTTCCGTTTTTACAAAAATGACTGTTTTGGTATTTACGTATTTGCCCATACATTTCTAATCAGCGCCCCATGCGGATTGTATCAGAACTGATTGGAAATATGTGGGAAATACGTGAACAAAACAAAAACAGTCATTTTTGTCAAAACGTAAAAACTCATACTGAGGGTACTGAGGAATGGCAATATTTGTGATCGCCTTCAGATAGACCCTATTATGTATGGAGTTGGTCAGTTGTTCATGGACGGTGGTGACTTATTACATAATAGGTGGTCTGTAAGCTCGTTTGCTACTCTGAGCTTATAAAAATGCCTTATATCAGCAGTGTGAAGTATGCTGTTCCGGTTTGAATGATGAGGCGATTCATCTTTATCCTCCGTGATAATTCTCCGTGAGGACATTCCTCAGATCAAATTATGGTTCCATTTGGAGTTAAATACTCAAACAGACTGCTGCGTTTGCCACTTCTATTGCGGTAAAACAAATTACTATTATTAAAAAAAAAAGAAACAAATCGGGAATAGATCGTATGTATCGCAAAAGTAACTAGAAGTGAACTACGAACTTAAAAACAAGCTGTACAACGTATCGTAACTACTGGGCTTATAGAGTTGAAAATCCGTCGGAATCCGTTTCGGCTGTGGTTAGCCTGCTCGCGTGTTAACCCGCAACGTTCGGCAACCTGGCATTCCACAGACATACCCGGGGCCCCCGCGACCAAATAGCCGCCTTTATCTTAGGCGCCTTCGACAAATTACGTCGGGCCCAAAAAGTCAACGAGCTTATCACAAAACGTTAGAGCCTGTGTTAGTTGCTTGTTCGTCGTTTCTTTTAATTTTGCCCGTACGCTTTTTGTTACGTCCTCATTTTAGGGTTATCTTGCTTGGTATGGCTGCGTGCCTCTGTCACATATTTTTCTCCGTGGTCCTTTTTGTCCCACTTTAACCCTGTTCGGTTGTAAGTGCTCGCCACAGATTACAACATAGTAACTTTATATTTGTTATTTATGGCCGTGTACGTATAAGGCGTAATTTTATTGGGCTTCCATTGTTATTTTTGGTTTTAAACGCGTCCAGGTTTATGGCGGCTTACATTTACAAGAGAAAATACTTAATTGGAATGTAAGGACTTTGGTAATTGCTATTGAATTATCTTAGTTCCACCGTTGGACATCTTTAAAGGATGTTATGAAAAATTGTCATGTAGGGTTCGGTGACACGATTCCATCAAACTCCAACTTCGAACCTGGATCTTACCAAAAGACATGCTTACGACTGAGCTGTCACTATTTAATTTATTTACCCATCAACTAAAACTTCTAAGGTGCTCTGAGCTCTCTTATGAGTTCAAAATTTGTATAGAGATGGTACATGCATTTACTAAATGCCCATGTATACCTAGATAAATAAATAAATTATGTAAGTACCTACATACCCAAGTAAGTACAACGTGCAAATGCATGAATAACATTCAGTTTTATAATATTTTTAATGCGGTTTAAATTAGGACCAAGAAACATGATATTACCCAAGTCATAATTTATCTTTCAAAGAAAAACTCAATTATCATGCACTTTAGCAAAATACTTAAGTATGAATTAATCATAATTTCAACTACTTATATCTTTAGCTAAAGTTCTGAGTTAAACGTGAAATCGGTAGCCGCAATGACTCAATTAGTGTCAAAACAGGCATAAATTACATTAAAATAGTGTGTTGAAAAATGTTTTTAATGAATTTAAGCTCTTAAATATATTCTCCATAGTCAGAACATCATAAGATTGTGCTGTTAATGTGATGGAAATTGAACGTTTTAGCAAATAAAAGCCTAATAATAACAACATGCTAGTTACTAGATATGTGCTATAGGGGTGATGGATGATGTTGATGATGATGATGGATAGTTTTTACCCGACTGTGAAGGGTAATGTTTGTCAAGCGTATAAATTTACCTATGTCTCGATCTTTGGCACGCCCTAAAGCTCTAACTCTTGAAGATTTTTACATATGTGGTGTCGTTAGATTTGTCTAAATTTTGGGAGTGACATAGACTATTGTTAAGCAGTCAGGAATTTGTTTTTATGATATTTTTTTAGCTAGGTAAATAAATAAAAACCTCACATTTATAACCCCATAAAACTGCGTTTTCATATGATAGAATTTTCAAAAATAAAAATTACAAACTTATATTATATATATACCATTACTTTGGATGATACATGTGTAAGACACATGTGAAGACTTGTCTTAGACAAAGAGGTGGAAGAACTTGTTTGACCGCGGTGGCATTGTTTCTGCCTCATTGGAGCGATGTTAAAAAGCTGTGTTTTCGTTTAATTGATGTGTTACAGAAGATACTAATCTGAGATGTTCCAACTTAGTTTCCATCAGCAATGTACCTATCTGTGGTAGGATTCAGGTAAGAATCCAATCGTATTGGGGTTCATTAAACTTGCGTATGAGTGGCAATGGTCGCTTGACATCGGGTTGACTGCTTCTTCTGTTTAATAAAAGTACAGGCACCTCCTAGCACAATATAATACAAAATGTGGTAGAGAAGCGAATCCAGGATCTTATACAATGGTATCGATTACAAAAAATGTGCTGTGACGTCATATGGGTCAATATACTGTGTCATCTCGAAGGTAAAGTTATTCAACAACCAAAAGGTATTTTTACTAGTGTCCAAATTACATAAGGTGTTATAAAACAAATTTTATGAAAACAAAAGACTTACAACTTTACTGTGGAGCTTGATCGTATCACTTGATAGTTGTTAAACAGTTCAAACAACCATATTTTAAAACGTCCTTTACCAGTAATTGGTTGTGCAAGCCAATTGCCATTTAAGTCAGTAGAAATTTTTACATGACTTATTATAGTAATCATTAACTGGTATTGCTCGATTATTATTAAATACTTCGTTTTTTTGCCGCGAATAAATTACCCCGTACGTTTTTGTCGGAGCGAAATACTAGGATTGTAATTATTAATAGAATGTTAATAAATAATTGAGACATAAAAGTACGGTATTGCCATTCAATAAATACTTGACAGGTGCATAAGTAACAAAATACCTGCATGGCTTTAAGTACGCAATTAACTGTAATGCACATTTCATCAGGCAATTTAAGAGTGACTATGATTTCATTATAATTTTAAACTCAATTTAAAATGTACACGTATAATTACAAACGGCACACTGTTCAAACGCTAGAATATAAATTAACTTTTTGTCATACTTAACTCTCTAATAGAAACTGTAATTACAACCGGTTAGTAAGTCATAATAAAGTTCACACTTACCTTCACTCGTGCAGGAACAGACGAGGAAGTATCCTGCGTCCAATAATGTTTCAAGCACTCAATTTTAGATCCGGCCGGCTAATTACAAAACGAGCTAATAAATGAATACATCAATTAATTAGAAGGGGAGAGGCGAGCGGGCGCGAGACTGTGGCGCTCGCAACTGGTTTGAAGAAGCGATTGCGGCATGCTTCATCCATAATTCAAATAAAACATGGGGGCCAGACCCCGCCCCTGTGGCACGCCGGCCAATAGCCTCCACAACGAGCCTGCACACCAACTCCGCCTGCTATAAACTTACTTCCCCTCCTTTCCTTTAAAATTAACCCTATTAGATCTTATCAATAGATAAATATGTGCCGATGTAATCATCCCGCTCCGGTCCCCGTCCGAAGCGGAGATGTAATTGCTCGTGGGTGCCGATTGATTATTTGCAATATCCAATTAATTGGCATCGTGGTTTCGATGATCACGATTAAGCTGGCCATGCTTTAGTAATTTGTTGATCGGCAGCCTGAAAAATTGAACGAATAACCCACGGAACGGGTCTCCTTGCTCTTTAAAGTGATTTATTAGTCGCTACTGATAAACCGCCGATAGTAGTAATGGATTTGCCCTCTTATTTTTCTATTATCGTACCAGCAATGCTTAAATCGAAATTAGCAAAGTAAGAGCGACGTCTAACAGGAAATTCCTAAAGTGTCGTCGCGTTATCAGCGTCAATATTTCAGAATGTGAGTTGACGTTAAGATAAACTGGGTTGGTGGTCAGCCCGGAGTTCAATGCCGAGACAGTCACGAGCCCGGCCACTTTGCTTATAAACAACTGATTTATTTTCGGACACTTTGCTTGATGAGTGACGTTTGCTTTGCTCCTTATTGATAGCTACTTAATGTTGAAATGGGGCATACGGTTCGCTAGTTCGGAGATATTGTTCGTAATAATAATTTGCTTCTGTGTTACGATTTATCCTTGTTTGATATGGACGGCGTCATTAAAATTAATATAACCACCTAAAATGCTAGTTACATGAATTAGCTTAATATTAATTAACCTAACTATGATAATTTAAGGATATTAGAATATGGGGAACATTTCAACATGACTTCCTTCCTCGTTTCGTGACAAAAGTAATTGCTAAATTAAAGATCCAATGCAGAATACCGACTATAACACTTTATTATTTGGTTAAACTACCTTTTTGACTGGTAGCCAGACAATTTAACAAATAAGTCATAACAGAAAATCATTGTACATATTTACACAAAAACCCTGCCACTGCTTATTCAGCACATGACAATAGTAAGCCTACTGGGCTTAAGTTACCTAAATAATTACTTTGCCAAGCAAATTCTTTGTTTGCACTGAATCACTTCAACGGAATATTTTTTGCCTTTTACTATTGTTTGTTGGCACAATTTGTCAGTTTGTTGTCCTTTTGAGGTCCGACCGCTAGACTGCGCAAAAAATCCGCCTTTTCGGAAGTTGCTAATGACAAGGCGCCATCGGTAGCTTTGTGTTTTTTTCTCCGGCGTGAATTGTGGACGGTAACGAAATTACGCTGTCTGACCAATTCGGAGGAAATTTGAAGTTTGGAGACAAATTTACACGATTTACGGCTAGCTAATGTGTTGTTTTTGGGGATTTGCGGTTTTGGCAATGACACGTGGCCCAGATCCGGTTTGATGGGTAAATACAGAGCGGTGTCCTCCGGAAGTCAATATTAGATGTTTTCCTTTTATGATGATTGGTCACAAATTATAAAGGTCGGAAATTTCGTGGTCGTTGCAGGCATCACCGGTACAACTAATTAGGTTTTCTGTATAACAATGATGACTTGATTTAAAGGCTTTGGTAAGGTAGTCAATTACATAGAGGAAAGAGGGTTACAGTGTCACATACTCACTACTGTTATAAACCGATAGTAGGTATTGCCATAGTGTAATTACGAAGAGTCCTGCTACCTTTAATTTTCCTGCTTTTATATTCTACAAAATTAGTTCGATGTGCTGATGTTTCGGTTATGACAATAGATGGCGTTGTGCGTATTGCTTGCTTATTATGTTATGTATCGGTGCAGTTATATATTTCTAAAAAGCGGCTCGCAAATATAGTATAAGTAAAAAACAAATAAATTTGCTTGTTTAAATTTTTGATTGGTCATATCGGTTTCTTTAATAAAAAGTACGCACTTGAATTACACTTTGAAAAAAGAACAAAAGATTCCAAAGAATATGATAGATATATTGGATAACGGCGACGTAAAATGGCAAATGTAATCAAATTTCCGAGTGAGATGAAAAAAAGTTCATCGGGAACTTTTTGCCCTGCGTTTCTGACGCTTCCATTAAATTGCCACACTGTACCCAAATGGGACCAGATTGGAGGACCGTTAAACCGACAACGAGGTGTTCAACCTTACCTAAAAAGACGATGAAAAACAAACTTACCTAGTTATTCATTTAAAGCGTCTCTAAACGTACTCCAATAACGCTTGTATACTCCAGTAATGCGGTCCGAAGCAGGCGTGACGCTGCGTTTGCGCACGCTTTTTGTCCCTCCCCCGCTGCCCCGCTAGGGATGTCAGGCGACCGGATTTTACCGGATATATTTGGAATTTGTCATCTCTACTCTAATGTTTAATGGCCTAAGGATTTTGTTAGGCTATTCGTTAAATAAAATATGATGCTGGTCAAAAATATCTTGCTGTTTTAAAAGCTCTTGCTGTTCAAAAAATTTAGTCCAGATTTTGAGACTTACGGCCTGACAAAATAAGCTGGTGAATAAAAATACCTTATTTTTAAAATCTGGTATGTTGCTTTTAGAGATAATTTAATTCGTCCTTCATGGCAAAGTTTGTGATTAGTAATAAATGTAATCTATTATATAAAAATAAGTCGGGTTTTCCTTCATGACGATATAACTCCAGAACGCTCGAACCGATTTCCACGGTTTTGCATTCGTTCGAAAGGTCTTGGGCTCCGTGAGAGTTAGTAATAAATGTATGCTTTGTCCGGATTTCCTACTAAGAGACCTGGCAACCCTACTCCCGCTACCGTTCCGCTAAACAAACGTCACGCAACAACACCAAATCGATTCGAGCCGATCGCATCTCGATCACCGGCCTAATAATAGGAAATCACTTTTTACAATCATCCCAATATTGTTATCGAACTATGAAATTATAGCTGGCCTCTACATTGTTTCCCCAATCCCGAATTTTGGCGATGAATCGAGAATCTGTTAACTCATAAATCCATTATCCCCGAATTGGTTCTGCATTGTTTCATTCGAACATCTTTGTCTGAATGGCTTGATCCAATCGTTTCGTGTAACGGTAACGTTACATGGTGATTCGGTGAAAAATTAAGTTTTGGATTCAATGTAAGGTGAGGCGAAACGAACCGATATGGATTCTTGTGTGGCGAACGTGATGATGCGTTTTTCGCCAAGTTATCGACGGAATAGTACCGGCAGGCGATTAGATATTGAATCCATTTGTTTGAGTTTGTTGAACTGCGAGTTTAATCAAACTGAAAGAACGGAAAACGAGCTAAAAAACAAAGATGGCGGTCGGCGGGCAATTATGGCGGACATGTTTAGTGCTAGGAATTTAGGTAATTTAATTTTCTTATATTTATCTATAAGTATTTTTAACTGTAAAGGGCTCAAATTTGTCCAACGCACTTCCGTGAGTTTAGATAAACTGTGCGTAGGACCTCGAAGGAAGTATATTATATTAACCTTTTTATAAATCTCATTATAAATTGCTTTGTGTATTTCTTATAAACTGCTACCATAATAGAACAAATATGGAAATATTAAATATTATCTATAATAAGTATTAGGAAAAATAAGAAAAATACCCGAGATACGCTTCAAACGTTAATTGAGGTGTAAATAGCGCATTGTATTAATTCCACGTCGCCTTGTAGAGTCGTTAATTTTTTTCTCAAAAAGTGGAAACGTTAACGCAATTTACACATAAGTGGGAGACGAATTAACACACGTTATCTGAATAATGTATTTATGTTAGTATGACATACATATCTTGAGAATATAATTTAATGATTTGTCGAAAGCTCTTGTCTAAAAAATGTTATGGCTAAACTAGAGTCGTCGCGGAATTCAATTTAAATTTGTGATTCACGATAAAATGTTGCCGACGACTGGTTGCAGGGCAATGATGGGATAGAAATACAAATACGTTTGATATTATCTCGACAAATAGCACTCGGTGAAGAAATGATTCCCATTTGAGGTTTCCGTGGCGTCGCCATTTTCACGGTTTTTGTGCGCGTGCGCCGGATGTGGGCAGATCATTCGATGGTAGCGCGTAACAGAATGGTAACTTTAATGTCAATATAATATCAAATTAATTGGTCTACGTTATATCTTTATAATACCTAACGTGTCACTATACTTATGTATTCTTGACTTTGCTTACGTTTGATTTAATAATAACTTTACGGAATTAAATGAGAATCTTTGTGAGTAGGAATGAATTTCTGCTGAAATCAAGTATGCATTGGGTACTTTGTATAATTTTTAGTCTTATTTATTACTTGAAAGGGAAGATCCCTTTCAAGTAATAAATAAGATCCTTTTACATTTTAGGCTAAGAACTCTCGTAGCGTTTTCTTGCACCTCCCTTGCCGACATGAAATAGTTGATTTGTTTCAACGCTCACTTACCTACATTTTCATAACTCTACGTGTGTTGCGGTTCTGGAACCGCGCGCGGATGCGGAAGAAAATAGAAAAAGAAAACTTAGTTTCAAAATCTATTTACCTATAGTACCTACCTTCTGAGCTATTACGTTATTTTAGTTCGACCAAAGAACTTAAAAACTCATAAATTAGAGACATTTATCTACTCGTAAAATTAAAATAAGCATACTTCATACAATTCTATACTTTTCAAGAAGCACTCTGTTTGGAGATAGAAACAAATTGCTTCAGATAGAGTCCACAAGACTACTGACGATCATGCATAAATAGGTTTTTTACGAGATGATATAAAAATAAAGTCATTACCACGCTTTTATTAGCTTGACCTGCGTGTATGTATGTAACGAAATCTTTGAACTTGATTTTTATCCACTTTGAACGGTCCGATTAATTAAAAATTTTAAACTACACAAATACGCAATTTAAATAATTTTATCCCATTCAAATCATCAGGATCGTCAGGAATCAGGATTAATGATCTTCCTTCTGTGATTTTAGCGTGGTATTTAGTTTTTAAACTATAATTATTTTATATGTAGAGTTAGTTAAACGTGTCCATGGGTGACAGTATTACATGCACTCATGTTTGCTTTCTACTTGCAATCTATGGTGGTATGGTGGTATGGGTTTGAAGGTGGCAACAGACCCTTTGTGGTTCGACGCCGGCGGCACCACCGCCACACCTATTTTTACCTAATAAGAGCAGTGTTAGGCGCTGCTGTTTTCCGGTTTGAAGGGTGTGGTAAGGGATACAAACTTTTCCGAGGCGTTTAAGCTTAGTTCTCTGGGGTAGCGGCGCATCTGTGGCCGACCTCAGGTAGGAATATCTAATCCTATCTGGGGTTGATTACAGATGTCCATGGGCGGCAGTAGCCACTTACCATCAGGTGGACTGCATGCTCGTCTGCTACTCCTATATTATAAAAAAAAAATGTAGATGGTACTTCTACGGTCGAATTTTACTGTTGAACCTTTAAGGTACGAAGTAACGAACACCTTGCATCCACTATTTCCCTTATTCTACGACAAAACCCAGTTTAACATATATGGATTGTGGCCACAAAAACAACTAGCAGGAACGAAGGTGCCATTTATAAGTACAGTGCTAATGACTAACTAATGCAGTGTTGCCATCAATCGTATTAGGATAATGGGAAAGCTGTAATGACTTAGCGGATATGGCTAATGCAATAAGGTTTTGCCATAGGTTTTACCTCTGTTTACTGTGATTACATTCAAGCTCCGTTACAAGGAATTTCCAAGGAACATTTTAATACGTAGTAACCATTATTACTAATTATGTATGTAACTCATAATGACTGTTAATTTGTTGGATCAAATTATTTTGCACTTACATGACGTTTAAACATTGTAAAACCAGTGTCGTTCGACTCGGGAGGTACTACTGCTACAGCTATTTTCAGGGTTAAGAAGTTCAGCGTTTTAGTACAAGGGTATGGATGTCTGCTGACTTATATATTGGTATTAGGCAGTGATAGCCTAGTGGTTAAGAAACTCGGCCTCTCGATCGAGGGGTCCGAGTTTCAAATCCCAGGCACGCACCTCTGATTTTTCGAAGTTATGTGCGTATTAGAAATTAATTATCACTCGCTAAAACGGTGAAGGAAAACATCGTGAGAAACCTGCATACCTGAGATATTTATAAAAAAAAATCTCAAAGTTAGTAGACTTCACATACCTAGATTTTTTTTTATGCACTTGGCCAGCGCGGTGGACTATGGCCTAATCATTCTCATTATGAGAGGAGACCCGTGCCCAGCAGTGGGACAGTAATGGGTTGCTGATGATGATGAGGCGAACAACTTAGTTCTCAGGAAAGGCAACGCATCTGTGATCGGCTTCTTGACTGACGACCCGCATGGCGGAGTGGTCACCATATCGGTCTGACGCACAGGGTCCCGGGTTCGATCCCCGGCCAGACAGATATCTAAATGATGAATTTAGATTTCTGTTTCTGGATCTAGGTATTTGTGTATTTGACTATGTGTGTGTCCAGGGCACCCACAACACAGGGAATCCTAGTGCGGGGCTGTGAGTGTAGAAATCGTTTTTTTTGTTTTTTTTCAGGATGTTTATATGGAAAGGTTCTAGATGTCTACACATATGACTATTTACCAACAGGAATGCTCGTTCCTGCATACATTTCATATAAAAACCACGCATAATAACTTTATAAACTCTCCGAAACAGACAAAACCGTGAGCCTTACATTTATCCTGTCCCATTACAACTTGTAACTAGTTAGAAACTACTCAATCACAACCAGTTAATACAACTACAACGACAAATAACATTTCGACAGTAATCATTACGTTACCGTACATTAGTGGGTGATTTCGGGCGGCCATTAATCCAATAACGTCAGCCAATCCGCGCCTATTATTTGTTGTAACGACATCATTACTGTTAGAGCGGTTTCATACGATTTGGTCCGATATCGGATCACGTTAGAATAGACAACATGCAAGGTTAAATGTGAAATTCGATGTTGAGTATGTTCTGAGCTGCACAGTTTTAAGAAGGAATATTTACAGGTGTTGCGCATGTCACTATAATTTTCACATACGTAGTTCAACGATTCATGAAAGAATAGTAGTTAATTCCATAAAGCACTTTTTTAATATTTAAAAATAGGTAAAACCTTCATTTTGATTGACACATGTTTAGAAGATAATTGTGAGAATTTTTGAAAACTACATAAGCAATACGTATCAGGAATATGAAATTATATACAAACAAAAGTAATACTTTTTTATCTAGCGATGTTTGTGTAATACCAGATACCATAGCTCAGTATTATCAGGTATAGTCTAACAGCAATACGATATCGGATTGGACGGTATGAAAGCGCTCTTACATCAGTATTTGTGGTCGATCAGTGTCTATGAAGTCATGTCAAGTGAAATTGGATTGCTTTTTTCATTGTTTATTTAAACAACTATATAAATGAAGACGTTTTGTGGTGTAATAGCAAAATTGTACTGTATATTTATTGGTTTTCAAGCGGCCATCATTTTGATGGGATTAGTATCGAAAATTATATTAGGTACTGGTATAACATATAGGGATTATTATCGGAAATGATATTACTGTTATTATAAGTTGGACAATATATTGCGATCCATTATTTTGACCCCCACGGCGTAGTAATCATGATATCTACTACCGGTCTATACAGAGGGACTCTGGTTTGATTCTGATTGAAAATACGTTTGAATGAACAGACGAACAGACAATATTGGTACCTATATAATAATAAAAGTAATAAAAACCGTTTGTTTCAGAATTAGATTCCATATTTTAAAATTAAAAAGAATTACAAATGTCAACATATAGTAAAATTAAATGAAATTAAATAAATAAATATAGTGGTAGTAACATTTTCTCTTAACATTATGTTAAAATCATTTTCATGATTATGTGTTGTGTATAGTGTATAGTGTTGTGTGTAGTGTTGAAATATAATTGCACATAAAAATGATGGATTTAACAATATTTTTATGTGAAAATATTTTTTGTGCAATTATTTGAATTTGGAAGCAATAAATAATTTAACATATTTGTAACAGTATTATTTTAATGATATGTAAAGGAAGATGTTTTAAGGCTTTTAACAAATACCTACTCCCGATATGTCTGGGCTCTCAGAATCCTGACGAAATTGGAGGATAATTAAAATTCTGCGCCAACAAAGTCCTGGAAATGATTAACTAAAAAGGTTTACTCGAAAATACCGGGGCTAACTTTCAAATTTACTTATTTGCTACTTATTGTTTGAAAAATATTACTTATTAATACGAAGATAATATAGACAGATACAAATATAATATAGGTAGTATTTACCTTTCTTATTTCGTTTCAATTTTTTTGATCTTTCGTATAAATATATTATCTTATATTTCAGTTACGTGTATTATATTTATGATGATACTTATTAGGTACACTTAGAACTTTGAAATTGCTGCGTAAACTTTTTCCTAACTAATTTTTTAATAAATTTATATCAAACTTTCTTTCTTACAATCCAATCTATAATCATGCTATATCACACTTACTAATCATTACTGTAACGCGTACTACCTCACACTGTCTAAATCGTAACAACCGTACACTTAACGTAACTGAATCGTAATAGCATTCTGATCACCCAAGTCTAGCGACTAATCGTGGCAGTTTCCCCCAATTTGCCGCACACACCTAATGTGGTTTTAATACGGAATAGTTCCCCGCAGTTCGGCAGGTTGGAGCAAAAACACCCATTTGCCCACCGTGTGTGGCTTCACGATAAACTAATTTGTTGTGTTTTTAGAAGGAAGGGCTTAGAAAAAATGCGAGGTCGCTGACCGACTCCGCTGGGAGTCTGGGAGGTAGTTCGAAATTAGGTTCCGAGGTAATTTTGGTAATGTTTGCCTAAAAAATCCAGGTCTTCGAACGTCGATAGGGTGTAAAAAGTTCTGTCGTGAGAGATGAGTTTTAAAATTAAATGAATATTAAAAAACTTTGTTACCTACCTAGTATATTTTCCATACTTGAAGCAGCATATAGCCGAGATATACACAGGTATACGAAAGCGATTAAAAATAAACTTTTTTAAGCTCATGGTCATTGCGAACTTTAAAACTATGTTTTGGAATGTCTCAAAAACATTTCTCTGTATTAGACTCTTCAAGCCAAAACTTAAAACCAAAGAGATGAACTTCTTTAAGACTGAAATGGATGTGGTAGTGCTGCCACATGAAGTCCAGTGAGGCTAAGAGTTCAGAATGTGTAATTAAAAAGACACATATTACAGTTGGGTCATACATGTATCATTGTCATTCTGGGAGGGACCCAAATATCCAAAATATCCAAATATCCATATACCTATTTACATACATAGGTATAGTCGGCGCCAAACTGCTAGTCCGCTCTAAAGTTGTTGCGAGTAGGTGTAGTCAAACAATTTGCTATGGCGACGCGATTCATTATATTCAGAGCGGACTAGCAGTTTTACGCGGACTATACGTACCTACATAGTGATGAGTTGATGATTATGAATGTACTCCTATATAATTTATTCATGACCATCAAAATAACGATTTTTCTGTCAATAACAGCCCTAACCTAACACCCAATTATGTAAAGGGTGAATTCAGTGTGACGCGTTTAGTCAGATCACAAATTGAATTTTATTATACGTTAGATGTTCCGGAAGGGTTGCTAATGATGTCCAAAGGACCCCTAATTACACTGTACTGGCAATTTGTTACACCTCTCGAGTGAAACTATTGTTATAATGTTACAAGTAGTTAGGGGTGTCCTCCTGTTTAAGTAGAATTTAATAGAGGGAAAATTGTTTTTATTTTGTACGAATGCTTAATAGTATACAAGAAAATATAAATAGATAACAGCACAACTGTATTTAATCTAGAAGGCTGTTGGATATGGATAAATGGACTGGACTGAAACTTTAGTTCTATTTCAAGTAGACTACAGGTTTCTGTAATAAACAATTTTTTTCTTGAACATGCTTACGACATTTTTTAAAACCTTCAAATTCAAGCATTAAACTAGGCGACTCTGAAACACGGAAAAATATTACAAATTACGGTAATTCTGTGATAAATTAAAAACAAATTATAACACACAATGTCACACATTTATTATGATTGTTATTTGTAGAATTATACGCGAACAATAACAACGTAAACAATTCTAGAACACAAGCAAATTAAGCAGAATAATTGTTGCTTGTGCAAGCCATAGGGTGCGTGGAAATCTGCATTTTTTATCTATAATAGCCGAGTTAATTTCCCAGTAGATAAACATTAATTACGAAAAGCGATTAGCGGGAACACTTGACACTAAATATAACATAAGTTTCCTAGAAAATGAAACAGCAATCATGTGATAGGGATCGCAGTAAAGTGACAATAACAGAAGACGTATGTTGTGTTGCTTGCGCTTTGTGCCAAATCGTATTTTAATTAGTTAGATAAGACTAGTCATTAGCTAGCAAATTACCCGAGGAGTTGTTTGTTTTATTTCATTTTTCCTTATCTACTAATGTTGTATCTTGTCCGTCAAATTACCGGAACACAAGGCGCGGTGCCGGTGTGAGCGGAACAACAAGCGGAGAGTTAGGATGTTGCTTGTTTGAATATCGATACAGTAGGAAAGAAGTGTTAAAAAAGGAGATATTAATCAACTCCAGAAAAGAAGAAGTTATATTTTTGCTTTGTATATGCGTTCTGAATTTATGAATGTTAAAACAGACAATAAAAATATCATAATAATTTTACTCTTACCCGGAATATGTATATCATAATTTAAAATAAGAACAAAATTTTTAAATAAGTAATATTTCATTGTAGAAAAATAATTTTACCGTATCGTTATATTTTTTTTATTTGTCCAAATTAGCGTAATAAAAAAAAAAAACAAATAATACATGAATTAGACGTTAACAGCGACAAACAATATTCCGTTTCCGCTCCGCTCTCCGCTACAACTGAGCACCCGCAAAAAGATGTTGATTTGAAGTCATCAAGAGTACTCATTTTATGTGTTTTTATATGTATGCCTTTATGTTTGTTTGAGCGTTTTTGCGCGCTGTAATTGTTTGAATCCCGTTGATGTCGTTAGAATTGCGACAGATTAATGACAAGCGGAATTGTTCGCTCGTGTTTTGGTTACTAAGCGCTTATGGCTCTGCGGCACTTGTGGATTGAAAATGATATGGTTAAAGGGATATTAAATTTTACGTAGTATAGAATTCTAATGCGTTTGATAACTGAATTATTTATAATAAATTTTATTCAATATTTATGTAGGTATATTGTATAGCCTTAAAATTTCTATTATTTATCTAGCAAGTTTAGCAAATTTAAGTACATAACTAACTTAAGTTAGAGCTAAGTACAAATATAGTAATTTCTAGGCCTAGTTAATTGAAAACCATACACCCAGTTAAGCAGCAGTAGTTATAGGTAGCATTTGGTGGTAGCAGTAGCATTTTATGATGAACGCATCTGTGTTTTCGGACACGCAATGCAATCGTTATGTCAAAAATAGTCAAAAAAGTGGGAGCCTTCAGAATACTGACGTTTTGGGGATGGTCTGAGTGCTTGTAACAGTGTATTGCACAATTTTATGCTTGTGCATGTTGCAAACCCATAAAATATTGTATGTACCTTGTACTTTTGAAATCGACTACAAAGAGCTCGTAAGATACTACTTTACCTGAATTAAAAATTTTAATTTTTTTTTTTTTTATAATATAAGAGTAGCAGACGAGCTTGCAGTCCACCTGATGGTAAGTGGCTACTGCCGCCCATTGGCATCTGTAATCAACCCCAGATAGGATTAGATATTCCTACCTGAGGTCGGCCACAGATGCGCCGCTACCCCTGAGGACTAAGCTGGAACGCCTCGGAAAAGTCTGTCTCCCTTACCACACCCTTCAAACCGGAACACAGCAGCGCCTAGCACTGCTGTTATTAGGTAGAAATAGGTGTGGCGGTGGTGCCGCCGGAGTCGAACCATAAAGGGTTCTACCACCTTCAAATTAAACTAAACCCATAAATTACCTACTCATTACCTACATTACACAATTTTCACGATATAAAAGCTTTATCTATACAGATTACAAATTATATTTTGCGACAATGCATTCTCTATTTGAGACCTATGATGAACTATGTGGTGAAGTTGTCACTGTACCGATCTCACATGCAATAAGTTCGTGGTTCAATCCCGAGCTCGAGTTTTAATTTCTGATCTGGGTCCAGATGTTAGTGAATTCGTCATATTTATTGCGTTACCAGTGAAGAAAAATATTGTGAGTCAATCTTTAGTCTTGAGAATTCTAAAAAAAAATCTCAAGGATGTGTGAAGTCTACCAATTCGCACTTGGCCAACGCGATGGACTATGGCCTTATTCACTGTCCTGGTCCTGTGTTCAGAGGACCTAGCAGTGGGACAGTAATGAGTTGACGAGACACAGTTTACAGTAAATTACCGTATATCAATAGTATTAACATAGATTAGTAAAGATACTTCACCGCCTTGAAATTGAATGAAGCCACAAACAGCTTATTAGTAAGTTCTTTTTTTGAATTCTTGACAAATAAAAACATTTTTAGAGAAAATTTACGAATAAATAACTAATACTGCGTAATTTACATAATAATTAAATAATTATTTCAAATATTTTAGGGACATTTTAACACGGAGACGTGGCAAAACTGTTTTACGCAACTATTTCAATTCTCAAAACTGGGTACATTTTCTTGTTAGGAGTGAGTAATCTTTACTAATCTATGAGTATTAAGTGCCTAAGTAGTGTGAGTATTACAACTCAAATACCCCACCTCCCAAGGTGTTATGCTCAATCCTAATCAACGTCACAGAGTAAAGTGTTTTATTGTATATTAACATTTGAAAGTGTTTCATGGTAGCCACTTCCATACTATCTAAATGTTCTGGAAGAATGTTAAGTATTCCAAAAACCGTGGAATTCCAACATTCCAAACGTTATCGAGGGGCAAGACGGGAGTCGGAATACGGACGCGCCGACATTATTTTTACGACAGACTTTGACAGACTATAGCCAGCGTGTCTCAAAGTGATAACTACCCCTACCTATTTTGAAGCAGAAAAAAATCGGCGTTTTATATGGTTTAACCGGTGCTAGCGAATTTTATTTTTCTAATATCTTAAACTAAACATTACCTTACATTACCTATTTGGTTACCTTACACTACGTATTGCTGCCTTGAATATTTAAATAATCAGATGGCTATAATTTTTGAATGATTATGATTTGATGTAAAATGATGAGGAGGTATTAGGTACATACTTAAAATTAATTTTCAAAGTGAGCGGTAAATGAAATAAGTTTGAGAACCACTGGTCTATACTAAATGAGTACATTTTTAGGGGTCCATTAAAATTTACTTAAACGATATAAGTAACTACTCATTTTAACAATTTCGTTGTTAACGTACTTAACAAAATGTTGAAAATTGATTTTAGGATCGGACAACAATGTAATGACATAGTGATGACTGAATTAATGAAAATTAGGATAGAAAAAATGAATATAAAAAGAGAGAACCTTTCAAGGTTCGAGTCTGGAGACATCACCACTTCACTTATTTCTGTTTAGTAAACAATAATAGCGGTAAGCGTTGGTATGTTCTGGCTGGAAGGATATGGCAGAGAAACGTCATTTTTATAAGAAGCATACCAATTTACTCCTTAATGGACAGTACTACACTTGTCGCCTGTCTATGGTAGGACTACAATGATTCTGGGGTTCATTATAGATGAGCAGCAGCGGCTACTTAATATCAGATGAACTTCAAGTTCTTTTACTACTAATATATAATAAAAAATATAAGGAACCTTTAAAATATCAAGAGGTTGTACACGACCTGCGTTTATTTCTCTTATTTTTTAGTCTGTGGGGCCGCGCGTGCGCCCTAATGGGTCCCCGTGATAACTCTCACTTTCAAATCCTTTTATTTCCATGTCACCCTGAAACTTATGACACGATCATGCAACTCTCACCCTTACTTAACAATCATAAAGGGTATTTTTGTGTCCTACGATCGTCGGCTCAAATTCCAAAAACATAAGTCATTTGTAGACTTATCAGCACTTTATTTAGAAGCAAGATTTGAATACATCAGGATTGTTTGGATGGTTTGTATTTTTTATGTTAACGCATGTTTTGGATGTTTAGGATTTTTGGGCGATTTAATGAGGCGTGTGTGTTGTTAATAGTAATTAGTTATTTATAACTTGTATAAATTATTTTGGAGTAACGTTGTACTAATCGTTACTTTTTGGAAACTGTGATCTAATCTTAATATGAGTACTCAATGAACGAAGAAGTACATTTTTTACTACTTCTTACTAAGTACTAGCTTTTTAATTGAATTACTTGCAACTGTCAAATCAAATATTCGAAGTAAATATTTTTAAAAATCTATTTTGCAATAAAACATAATATGTACCTATTAATATGTAGTAGGCTTTAATCCTATGAAATTGAAAAACGATTAAAAGGTAACAACAGGTCAAAACCTGACCTTAATATAAAAGGGTTTTCATTAACCCCTAAATGCCAGAGATGAATATTATAAGCCAAATAATTACATTTAATATTAAAGCATTTCTAAAAGGCGTATCAAATAATATTATTATTTATAGACCTTTGCCTTTATTATGAACTAAACACTATTTCTTATGAAATTATAAAATTATAGCAATTTGGAATTAATGTGGCCCTTATTACTTATTACACGCAGCTATTATGCTAACATGTGCATATTATCCCTTACGCATACCTTAATGCAGAAAATTAATAATTATCAACTTATCCTTAATTATATTTAAATATAGGACCTGCTAGGGGTTCTCCTCCGTCAAATACATATTAGAGGTCCGGGATTCGACTCCCAGGTTAAGCGTAGCTCCATAGTACGATTGATTCGTGTGTACTATAAATACACAGTGACACCTAAACACACCCATAATAAGAACGAAAATCTAAATTTAAAATTTATAACTCAAATACATACTTTGCCGGAGATCGAATGGTAGACTGATATAGCGATTGCACCACTCAGCTTGTGAGCTAAGTTTAGATATAAAAAATTAATAGTGAATCGAAGAATATTTTTATAAATTTTTATCATCACAATTATCAAAACAAAAAGGTGTGAGGCGCGTAAATTAATTTGAAAAAAACCTAACAAAAGTTATTACAAATTCCTAAGAGTGTATTTACGCATAGTTAATTCTTTACTTCTCATTATTATCGGAATTAATATGGAAGACGTGTACGCATTATGATCGTGTAGGGATGCGATGGTGAAATTGTCGATATAAATATCGAAATTTATATCGAAAGCGTAAATTATAGACATACCGTTGAATGATGACAATTTTAACGCGATGTTATCGATAATTCCAAATACTTGAAGTAGAAGTAAGTTCCTTTCTTTCGCCGACATATTTCAAAGATTATCCATTTTGCTGAATTGTTATTACCTAAAACATGTATTTTAAATTTCGTATTTCGATATATTTTTTCTATGTAACGTTAACCTATCAGCTTTGGTTTCCACATCGAAACAAATATCGATATTTTGGCTTGTACTATCCATCGCATCCCTAATCATAAGCGACTTTTTATCGGAGTTTCGTAATTATAACGCGTTCACATCAAATGCGTTGCTAATAACTTAATAGACACATAGAATGTGTCGGCAAGCTAATAAGAGTGGTGAAGTTAACGGAATAAGTTCGAGTAATAGGAAAAGCTCGGAGAATACCAAAGTAATTTTCACATTGTTGAGCTTTTAATTATGTAATAATTCATTCGACTGCTTCCTGTTATCGTGCCGCGATTATTGTGTGTGCCTTTTTAGGGATCCGTGGTAATTTTGTTAAGCTGAAGTGCCTAGTACATTCGATGGTGAGTGGTCAATTGCCTTGTAGTGAGTAGTGTCTGTACTGGTAATGGTGCCATATACATTGTTTTATAATATTTGAGTTTTTGAGTTTTGAGCAAACAAACATGCATTTCATCTATTGGTAAGTGGTTACTGTTGCCCTTTGACATTTGTAATCAACCACAGAAAAGAGACAACATGTGATTGGCTACTCATGCGTTCCTACCCCTGAGAACTAAGTTGGAAGGTCTCGGATAAGTATGCCTCTCTGAAATAAGTGTTGCGACACACAAAGTCTTACTACTCCTTTAATAAAACAGGAATGGGTTTCAAAGTGGTGCTTTTTGAGTCGAACTATAAAAGATATCTTACCTTTACGGTTCCAACACCTTATAAAGCCGTCCAGTTTATACGAGGGCACTATAATCCGCTCAATATATTACTTTCTATGTGACATTTACGTGCCTATCAATTTCTGTATTTCATGGCTGCAAATTCTATGAAACATTGTCATACTTTATGACAAATATTAATTTAATTATAAGTTTATATTTAATCGATAAAACGTGTAATAAATATATCGAAATAACATGTATTATGGTCGGTTTTTGTTTTTAGAATGTAAATTTAATGGTTTTTAAATAGTCTAAATTTTAATAAGAATACATACAACCAGGAATTTAGTTGTCTTTCGTGCACTTGGCCAATTACCACGTGTGGAAAAAGTTAATAATAACTTCAATTTTACAATAAAACGTTAATTGTTCTTTCAACGAGGAAGAACAATTACTGTAAACTTTTAAAAATTCCGTAATATTTTTTTACAATTCAATAAAGTTATAATTCCCATTTAGAATTATTAAATAGATTATAAAACACATTTCGAATTATAAAACGGATTATTATTGTTTAAATGTGTAAACGGATTATTAAAAAGCAATTTAATTTATTTAATAAGTTCAAATAACAGTTTTATGTTTTTATAAATATCTAAGTAATAATTTTATGATAAAATAACTGAAATTAGTTTGAAATTGTTTTTCAATCGGAATTTAAAATTATATATTTAGTCCACTGCTAGGATATTTTCGTCGTCGATAATTTTTACGTTTATTACAAAAAAACCCTGTATATAAAAATATATGGCTGCAAAACCTGTAATAAAGTAATACTGCATTTTCGACGATTTACATCACCTTCTCTACAATTACACGCAATCTATAAACCTTAAGTACTACACATGTACCTAAACGTCGATAGTTTGGGCGTGTATCGATATTAATTCCCTTTTTTCCACGCAATTAAAAGCAGCTGTTCTATGGAAGCTATTGGTAAGCAGAGCAACGTTGTATTAATTAGTTACGATGCTATGCGAGCCGCGCATAAATATTTGTGATGCAAAACGTATTATGATACGGGTTAGGCTCCTTCTGTCAGAAATGATTACGTTGAAGTTTTGTTACGCTTGGTTAATATTGTTAAACGTCAACCATTTTAGGTAAATAACGCTTTTTACATAGCTATACGGTTCCCTGTTGTTTTCTGTTGAATATATAAATTAATCAATTATAATCTCAGTGGACACAAACCTTTAATTAATACACTGTATGTTTGAAACTAACTCTTATTATATTGTATTAAAAAAAAAAGATAACAATTGAATATATTTTAAGAACATTATTTTCAATATTAGGTAGCGGAAATTCATATATTTTCACTAAATACTTCGGTTGCCTGGAAGAGATCCCTATTTAGCGATAAGGCCGCCAGTTGCACCTTTAATTAATGTTTATTGTGTATTTTTGTTTGTTACTATAAATCTGGTGTACAATAAAGAGTATTGTATTGTATTGTAACTTTATTGTATTTTTCCATATTTTGTTGATATTGTAATTAATATACTATTTTTTTTTTTAATATTATGTATTTATTTATTGATTCCTTTATGCTATGGGCATACAATTGTAACTGTAAAAAATATATTTATCCATCATCAGTTTTCGTAAATTATATTTCTGGTGTAACTTTAACATTAAGCTTTCAACGTAAAGACATTTAACGTAACTAACCGAAGCCGAATGCGATAATACGATGGGTTAGGGGAAGAAAATTGTAGGTTCTCTATCCTTCCCTACACATGGACTAGAGTGATGGATTACTGCTTGTAACTATTTTGTAGACACCTATAAATTGTGAGGATAAAGGTTACCTATGCGTAGGGTAACTTTTTCAACAACTATTACATGATTATATAGGTGAGATCGGTACTTTGGCATATACGATAAACACATAGTAGATATTCCTACTTTCTTTGACGGACGGTTTTTAATATGAGCAAAAAATAGGAACTCGGTATGTTTTTTTTTACCGTCATACTTATTTATAAAATAAGTGAAAATTCAATAAATCGTATTAGGACTATCGTAATGCCACAAATTAACAAAAATATAGTAAAATATGATTTTCGTGTAACATAAGCATCCTTTCATTTGAACCAGTATAGGTGGAGCCTTAATTTCAAGTAAATTCATATTGAATGAGGGAAAAAAGTTTTGGCACGTCTCCGTGCTAAAATGTCCCTAAAATATTTGAAATAATTATTTATTTATTATGTAAATTACGCAGTATTAGTTATAATAAGTCTTTTGCGGCTTCATTCAATTTCAAGGCGGCGAAGTATCTTTACTAATCTATGGGCAACACTAAAATTACGAAGATAATATTGCATAGGTAATTTGTACTGTAATTCAGGTATTTTTTACCTACAATAGGCACCAGTCTCTCACTACGTAAGGTTTAAAATATTCATATGTTGTAATCATGCCATTTAACATAAGACCTTTTTGTGAGAGAAATAAACTATTTTCATTTTCATTTCATAGGTACTATACACTTAAAAACTACATCATATTGAATATTGTTTCAACATACTTATTATTTATTTGTTTGTTGGTAAGTAAAGTCCATTTGACATTTATTACAGTCTAAGCCGAAGTAACGTTTGGTTTCTATTCTATTTATACCCCACAGCTGGGTACCACCCTGTCTGCAACTGAAGAAGCCTTGTTCTCCCATGATATCCAATGATAATAAAATAAAAATGTCTATTAAATTATTATAATGTCAGCTACATTAGTACAAATATTTACATGCAAATATTTTAAATATGCGTAGATGGTAATAATTAATGATAATACCACAATAAGCTAGCGAATATTAAATACGTAAAGTTTATTACGAAGTATTAATGAGGTACGGAGTATTAAATAATATTCGCATTTTCAACGCGTATTTTTTAAGGTAATATAAAACTCAATAATGTACATTCTAATGTTAATGTTACATTAATATGCAAGGCACCTTTGCCTATCATAATGGATACATGAACAAACGATTAATTGAAATGGCAACACCATTAATATATTGTCTATGGCTGTTGTGAAGTGAATTGTGGCGCGAAAAAATGTTAAGAATTTAATCAAAGTATGTTTAAAGGTGTGCTTTTTCGCCGAATCTTTTTATCTTTTCATTATTTTTAATTATGTACGAGCCTTCATGCGTGAGTTCTGCAATTTATACGGATTATAAATATTTTATTTAAAGGTAATGTTTTCTTGTCTACTTAATTATGTCAGTTTCCATAAAGTTTTTGTACGAAAATTCCGTCCCTTCTATGTCCAAGTCTTTTTCAAGGTTAAAAAATACAAAAAGTTAAAAAAATATGTTTATATTAAATTAAGCTAGAAATTTAAAATATGGCAATTATTTTAAATACTAGTCAGAATTAACTTTGTTTATTAAAACAATATTAAAAAATAAGAAGGTGAAAATAATGTTTAAGTAAATAAAAAAGACAAAATAAGTCGAGTAAGTAATTTGGGGAAATTGTCTTTTCTGGTACCTATTTTACTGGAATAAATTGCTTTGTCACCTTTTGTCACGTAAGCTCATTGTAAGCCTGAACAATGCGGTTGTAAACTTAACCATTCGATATTCATACTATAAGTTCTCGATTTTAATAAATAGCATGTATTATAATATTCTTTTCCACTTTCGTTTTAAAATTATAATTAATAGTTAAGCTATGGTAATAATGAAAACATCTGTAAAGTACCTGTTATGAATGTCTGTTTTAATGATAAGTTTTAATTACACTTTTTAATACGTATGCATAAGTAACGCTAGGAGTTTACCGCTTTCACAACATCCAAGTAAACTTATTTGAAAATCTTTAATGGATTGTTTGACACAAAATCCTTACATTACTTACAATTTACTTCTATTTGTCAAATCAATTGATGTCTTTACTTGTAAAATTTGAAGCAGGCTCTTAGTAAAACGCATGTTGTCTATAAAGTAGCTCTCAGGGATAGCTCAAATGCCACATAGGTACACAATTAAAAAAAAACCTCTTCACATATTCAATAAAAAAAACTCCTAATTAACTTACGAGAGATGTCAACAAACCCATACGTCTTTATACTCGTAGAACATTTTCTTTCACGGAGCAATCGAGGTACAACTCGATAATTCAAATTGAATCGAGTTCTCAAGGTAGGGGCTGTAATTAATAGCTTTAATTTTCCGCACCAAGGGAGCTAGCTATGTTTTGCAAGTCAATTCGAGCTACGAGTAGCGGCCGTATAGATCGCAGATAGGGACGGGAGCCCCATGCGTTGTATAGCTTTTTTATCTATTGTTAACTATATATACATAATATTGTATTGTTGTCTGTAGCTTAATTTTTTTGTTATGCGTACACAAACTTATTATAAGAACTCATTTTATTATTTTTGTCTGTTTAGGTATTTGTGTGTTTATTTGTGTGAGTTGGTTTTAGAAATTAGAAATTACTGAAACGCTTTCTACACTCACAGCCCCACACTAGGATCCCCTGTGTCGCGGGTGCCATGGACACTCACATAGACAAGTACACAAACCAGATTCAGAAACAGAAATCTAAATTCATCATTTATATATCTGTCTGGCCGGGGATCGAACTCGGGACCCCTTGCGCATCAGACCGGTATGGTGACCGCTCTGCCATGCGGAATGGATATAAAATGCTTGTTGATACGAAACATTTTTGTTTTTTTGTATTAAATAAGTTTTTAGGCGGATGTTTTGTGGAAAATATTAATACCCTTTTTAAAATCCACATCTTTCTTGCATTGTGGGTGCCACAATCACGCAAACACCCAGAACCGGAACAAGCATTTTTTTAATATAGTCCGCGCCAAACTGGTAGTCCGCTCTAAATATATGTAGAAATGAGTCGCGTCGCCATATCAAATTGTGGGACTACACCTGCTCGCAACAACTTCAGATCGGACTAGCAGTTTGGCGCGGATATACCTGCCTACATTTAAAAGCCAAGCACCTTTGACTTTTCACATTGAATAGAGTCCTCAGTGATGAGCAGTAATCATATCTACTTATAATATCCCCCTGTTGGATACAGGTCTCGTCTCAGAATGAGTGGTGGTGGAAGGGTGTGTATGCCGGCTGACTTACATAAGAAGCGACCACCCTAGCCCCTAGGATTAGTAACCCATCTATGAATAATCTGTGATCGGTTTCAAGTAGAACCTGATTTATAATACTACATAGGTTTGTTACTGATGTCCATGGGCGGCAGTTTTCCTGTTTCGCCTCCTAGTTTCCTACATCAATGTTCTAAAAATAAGTTAAATCAAGTACCTACTATATTTTAATGAGAAAATTACTTCAAACTTTCAAATTAACGTTATCAGTATCCGGTGGGTAACATAATAGTAATTTTGACTATAAATTAATTATTTTTCCTTATACAGCCAATTTAATTTAGAAGTAAATGGGGTAATAGGATAGGAAAATTAAACGAATATAAATTAAACGGATGAGAAATGTAATTTATATCAATTTGCAATTACATTTCCAATTACTTTTGTATCGTCAATAGTATTTAATTAATCCATGTAAAATTGCACATAGATACACTTCATCATCATCATCATCAACCCATTACTGTCCTACTGTTCGGGCGGGTCTCCTCTCAGAATGAGAAGGATTAGGCCATAGTCCACCGCGCTGGCTAAGTACGTTTTGGTCTTGCTTTTCTTTTCTATAGTTTTGGTGAACTTTACATACCTCTGAGATTTTTTATTTATTTTTATATATCTCTCAGGTAGGCAGGTTTCCTCACGATGTTTTCCTTCACCGTTTAAGCAAGTGATAATTAATTTCTAATACGCACATAATTTTGTAAAATCAGAGGTGCGTGCCTGGGGATTTGAACCTCGGATCCCTCGATCGAGAGGCCGAGTTTCTTAACCACCAGGCTATCGCTGCTTAGATACACTTACCTAATTTCAAATAAACGAGGTATTCCAACTTAGACCTCAGGGGTAGTAATGGGGTACCCTCGGGTAGATGAATGTTATTAGTATACCCGTGATCCTGACAAAGGGCGTCCATAGGAACAACGTGGGGTTATAGCCGGTAGGCGTCCGGCATATCGTCTCCTCTGACCCCGCGGCTAAGAGGAACCCATGCAGAGTTTTCCCACATAAAAAGAACTAGTACTTAATACAACTGTGTCTCAGAACCCTAAACCTATCAGAGATAACGATCTGACATTGAGAGAGTTTCGGGTTCAATTCCTGACAGGCAGAGGTCAAAATAATTTTATATTTCTGCTCTGTCTGTTTGTTTGTGTTCCTATCATTCCATAACAATTCATAACCATAATATGACGAAATTACTTTAAAAATTCCTCAGAATCTTCATTTTATTTATAAATTTTCCCTTAATATTATATTTTTAAGTAAGTTCGTTAAAAAGTGTTTTTAATACAAGAGCTTACCTTAATGGTACATAATTGTTATTACCTAATAACTACTGATATATTAGTAGTTTTAAGTAGTTAGAATACCTTAAGAAGCGCACAGTTAGCGTGTAGTTCGTCTGCACCTGTCTCTAAACAGCCCTCGTATTGAATTTACCGCTGCAATCGGTTAGCGCAGTTCAATTTAATTCCGGAAGCGTCTAGTTAGGGGTGAGTGACGTCACGGGGCTGGCACGGAGGGGTTGAAACTTGCGGCATAGAGAACTATGATACGAAATAATAAATGAAAAGAAGTGATTTATTGTGATATTTGAGGTAAATTTTTGATAAAAATGAATTTTACTAATTATTTTATTTCAAGTATGTGTGCTCACGAAAATTAAAAAGTTAAAATACCTATTTATTTTTAAAAGTTTCACGAGTAATAGTTTTAGTAGTACGAGTAGTAGTTGTGGCTTTTGGGCTTCAAGGCTTGCTCAAGAAAAGCCATCCATACGTATATACGGCCCAGTACCCTTAGTATGAGTATTTACGTTTACAAAAATGACTGTTTTTGTATTTGTTTACGTATTTGCCCATATATTTCTAATGAACGCCCCTAGCGGACTGTATCGCAACTGATTGGAAATGTATGGGCATATATAACTCATACTAAGGGTACAAGTATTGAATACGTTTCTAGATTTGCAAGAAAAACAAACATACTATCAAAACCATGACTATCAAGTATCGTTTATACGGATCAATAGGACCAACATTTTCTACGTATAAGGTTTTTTTTGTTATTCTCCTGAGAAATATTTTTTGGACACGATGATTTATCGTTTTAATAATCTTTACTAAAACCTTACCTTAATTATAATAAATAGGTAGTACGTACAATATACAAGTCTAACAACATTTCAGGTCATATATAGAGTACGTAGGAAATCGATTCATACATACTGCCTGGCGCACACTAATTACTATGATTACTCTTATAAATTATAAGTAATTACTAATGTAATTTGTTGTCATCATTAAAAGATAAAACAATTTTATCGCCCATACTAGGTGTCACGGAAATGCAATAAAGCAAATTATTTTAATCACCGTCTACATTGTTCTTATACTTGTTCTTATGCGAGTTTAATTATATTATGCTATTGGAATTATTCTACTAGTGTATTCTGTTTTTAGTAGAATTGTTCTGTTAAGTAAAGGTATGTACTACTGCAGTACCCTTACCCTTATCATGAGTTTTTAAGTTTTGACAAATATGACTGTTTTGGTATTTGTTTACGTATTTGCCCATACACATTCCAATCAGCGCCCCTAGCGGATTGTATCAGAACTATAGTGTCAGTAACGTAACATTAAATGTCTAAATTGACAAAATGGCGCTTTATGTTTTGTTTCTCTTTTTTGCGAACATATGAGGCAGACAAAAAGACTTGAGCACTTACTTATTGTTACGTTTACTCAGTGTACTGAAGCAAACGGAACAGAATAATGGATTGAGTAAACGTAATGTAAAATTGTGGGATATTTTGCAAACTCATGGTAAGGGTACAGGTATAGTACCTACTATGCCCAATTAAGTGTTTTGTCTTTGTTGAGAATTAAAAATATTTATAATTATTTCTAGTCCAAAGTTATTTTAAATTTAATTTATTTTGTTAAAGAAAAAAAACGTTGTAAAAATATTGCTTATGTTTGAAAAAAAAATGTATGTTGAAGCTTTCGTAACCTACTCATCTTCAGAAATTTCCAATTAAAAAACTTGCAACTAGTAGATATTAGATACGATAATAAATTGAAATAATAAATAAATAAGTACATAATAATAAGAACTTATTATATATACATTCATTGTTAGAAATCTTTATTATATAAGTGGACTTTTAAAATTCTAGCTCTACCTATATGTGTTATGATGTTTTATCAGTTTCAGCTAAACTAAATATGCACCCAAATGAATATTGTTACTATAACCTACCTCGTTCAAAATTATTAACAAAACTTAACTTTGAAAATGATTACATGATATACATTAAATCACATATAAGGAAAATATTCCAATTAATTGTAATTGCACTTAATTTCAATTACAATAATATAATATTAATACCAGACACAATAATATAATTTCGAACATTCATATAGGCTTACTAAGTGATTTATTTATAGATTTGTTATCACATAAACCATAATTTTATTCATTTTGCTTAAACACAATTCTGTATAGAACTTGTAAGTGCATTGTTACTATAGGTAGGGCATATTTAGCATGTATTCTACGCTGTGACTACATCAAAAATTCGCTCTAGTGAAGAATTTTGAATGTATGTAACCTAGATTTTGGCAAGTCTATCCCGAATCTTGAAATAGTATTTATTTGAAAGTAGATAAAAAATAATAACACCTTTAATAAGCAATAGATACCTAACTACTTAGCTCGTTTTATCACCCTTATCTTTTGTAGTAAACTCAAGCTAATGTTTAAAGAGTGGATGCTACATATTGCTATTATCTCATGAACAAAATAATCTTCATCAACATCAGCCCATTATTGTCCCACTGCTGGGCACAGGTCTCCCCTCAGAATTAGAAGGATTAGGTCATCGTCCTCTGTGCTGGCCTAGTGCGTATTGGTAGACTTCACATACCTTTGAAACTTTTTTTTTTAGATTTCCCAGGTATGTTGGTTTCCTCACGATGCTTTACTTCAGCGTTAATCAAGTGATACTTAATTTTCAATACGCACATAACTTTGAAAATACAGAGGTGCCTGGGATTCGAACCTCGGACCCTTCGATCAAGAGGATGAGTTTAATAACCACAAGGCTATCACTGCATGCAACTTAAGGCAAGTTGGTCACATATACGGTGACTAGTTACCACAAATCATAATTCTATATTATTTATTTATGTCTATTGACTTACAATTAAAGTGAAATAATCTCATCTCATTTTACCTATTAACAGTTACAGGTCATAGGTACTTGGAAATGTAATATGTTATTGGCCCTGATGGCCAAATAATTAATAAATTTAATTAAAATATTTGCCTATAACCAAATAATATACTTACAGCGTATATAATAAATAATGAATTTACATTGAAATTGACCGCAGATAAAACAAATTTAGTTATAGTTACTAGTAATAATGACTAGTTAAATAAATAGGCAAAAGGTAAAAACAAAAACACCGCAAATTAACCGCTTTATTAACATTGAATGTTTTGTTTATGTAATAAATTCCATACAATTATATAGACGTTATACATATACGTTAAATATATATGATAGATATATTTCGCGCCAAACTGCTAGTCCGCTCTGAAGTTGCTATGGCAATGCGATTCATTTCTATATTCAGAGCAAACTAGCAGTTTTACCCGGACTGTACCTATCTATAAAGCTTTCAGAATAATATATTAATGGTAAGTTCCTACCACCCATGTAAATGTATCTAATTGACTGCGAGTTAGAGTTGTGTCTAGTGAGTCACAAGCGTGTGCTTCTTTTGAGGACTAAGCTGGAACGCCTGATGTACGATCCTTGCCTTATCAAACTTTTCATGTCCGATGGGAATTGCTTGACACTTAATAATGTTAACAGAATAAGAATTAATATTACAAATTTGCGGAAGTCATTGTATATATGTATATAGAAGTACTTATATAGGTACACTTTGATACATTTAGATAATTCGATTTGGTGTAGGTACTAAATGGTATATTTGTAAAAGATAATGCATTTCTAACAATTCCCAATTATTTATTTGTTACTTCTAAAAAATTAACAAAACAAATAACATACTCAAATAGTAATTTAAGCCGTGTTGGCTTACATTGGCTTATTTAAAAATGAAATAAAAAAAACAACAAATAATATTAATATTTTTATGTATGTAATAAAATCTTTCAAATGCCATGCAAACCACCAGACTAATTGAGGTTGACCATAGAGATATTGCTACCTCAGATGAGTAAGTTATAATCTTAACTTAGAATAAATCTTATAGGTATATAAAATTCTTGTGTCAATGTTAGTTACCGTACTCCTCCGAAACGGCTGTACCGATTTTCACTAAATTTTATATGCATATTCGGTAGGTCTGAGAATCGGCTACTATTTATTTTTCATACCCCTAGGTGATAAGGGTTGTTCACCCTTAACATTTTTTTATTTATATGGCAACACAACGTTTGCCGGGTCAGCTAGTAATTTATAATATCCTACTCTTCAAACGAGAACACAACAGCGTATACCATTGATATAAGACAGAAATACAAATGGCAGTGTTACCACAGTTCGATCTGCGAAAATATCAACCATAATCAAAATAATTTTTGGAAAAGCATGTTGGTAATCACTAAATATTTACAAAAGATATGCGTGCCTACAGAAGCACACTTTGGAACTTAGGTTAGGCTTGTACAAATATTGGCTAAGTATATGAAAAAGAGTACCTACAGTAATAAGTTAAATAACTCATATTACAAATAATTTAATAGATCCCAATAGCATTTATGAATACAGCCTATAGGTTTGCTGCTAATAAATCGAAAAAATAAATCGACTCTACATTTTTTGTAGACTTATTATAACAGAAAAATGAACAAAATAGCCTTGAGGTAAATTTGTTACGAACTCCAAATAAAAAGAGTCCACCTGAAAACCTTTTCAAACTGGAATTTATAAGCCACACACATAAAGATGTGTGTTTTTGAAATGCCTTATACTGCATGGCCTATACGCCAACTAAAATCCATTTTATTTGTAATTTAATTAATTTCATTGTTTTCTTTAATATTTACATTTATTTGGTGAGCAAGGGACAGAAGGCATAATGGGCATTAAACTTAAATAGGCAAAACTGATAATAAGCGTCCATTACAAATTGAGTAAGGTAAATAAATTGTAAATTAAACTTACCATCACTAGTATTAGCGTTGCCGTCGGGAGTGCGTTCGTCCTCACCACCAACAAGGTTCCGTATACTGAAGGCGCTGGTCTTCTTCGTCACCTCAGCGGTCACGGTCACCTCCTGGCCCTCCTCCCTAACCCCTGGCAGACCCTCGACCTCACGGCGAGTCGTCAAGTCCATCTTTAAAGTCACTCGCGCTATCCGCTTCCCGTTTCGCAGTCCGTTTCACTGTCATTTTCACATCGCGCCGGCCATTTTCGAACGTTCCGAATTCAAAATTTGTTGCCACAGATTATTTATGATTTGTTTTTGTTGTAGTTTTTTCAGTCTTTTCACTGTTGAGTCGACAATCCAAGCACACAGTGTAGTGCACACAAGAGTACGGTAGAGTATAAAATATTGTAACGGTGTACAGTTAGTATAAAAAGTGGAGTTAAGCACGTGACAATTTCGCCGGCGGTTCGCAATATTCGCGAAGCCACAACGCGCGTTAACACCGCGGTAGCGAGCGCGACTGGTCCTCTGTCCTCCTCCGAGCTCGGAGCGCGCGTCCCTCCCTACGCCTACCGAAGCCCCGCCCACTCGACACGACTCGATTTACGATACGACTTTTAGTCGTCAATTACGACGATTTTTTCACACGATCTATTTGCTTTAATGAGCTGTAATTGCGTTTATCGATACGCGATTACGGTAACCGTTTACGTTTTTCCGACTAAATAGAGTCGGTGATTTTCTTACAAAACTACCTATGCAGCTGTTGTGGCCTACAAAAAGAAATTACCTACAATTTACTTACATATTCTGCAATATTTATTTCTAGTATTTTCACAAAGCTTTTTAATTACTAAGGGTAGATTTAAGGGGAACTTTTTCATAATTGTGTTTTAAGCAAGAGATCTCTTATTCAATGTATACTTATGCATAATTTATTTTAAAAAAATTTATTCTCTACTTTTATAGACATAGCCTTTTATTCTTATACCTACACAGGTACATACGATATGTACGTACCTTTTAATTTTATTTTTATATTCGATCAATTTTAAATATCAAAATTCTTAAAAAGTACCTACCTAGTAAAAAAAACTTGAATTTATTCTTATGTAAACGAGTTAACACAAAAATGAAAAAAGTAGTTATTTTTTAATTTGCAGTAAGAGCCAATACGTTTATTACAATTAAGTCACATAAATAGAGATAGCGTCGGAGGCGTTTCTGCAATTGGATTTGAATATCTGGTAACTAACTCTAGGGTCGCTGTTTGTTGATTTATTATTAAATTTCAATTGTACCTATTACAAGTAGGTACCAAACTTAGTATATTATAGGTACCTAGGTACATAAGAAATACTCTTCGTTGTTTTTACAACTTATTTTCTATGTAGAGACAATATGTAGAGATAACATGGCAATAATTAAAATATTGCTTATTTTTCTAAGTTAGCAAAAATAGACGCTTATTATATTAGTACCAGAATCTATATTTGGTCCCGTAATCTGGGGATCCGAGATTGAAATTTAGGCAAGAGCGTTGGTTTTTCGAAGCTGTATCATTAAAGGCCGATTTCTTAAAGAAACCACGTAGGTACCTGAGAGTTATTATAATAATCTAAATATTTAAGATAATTTAAGATGAATTTCTCTCAGTCTTGGAGGAGACTCGTAACTTAGCAGTGAACCAGTTGTGGTTTGAAAACAACGCCCAATCCTTTAAACAATCAGTAACGTGGAATTCCTATCCATACCAAACAAAAAAATGCCGTCCTCCCATTTTAATTATTAATTACTAAAATTTAATAAGCAGTGACAACCCTAAACAAAATAGTTGCAGTTTCTAGATACGTAAGCCGTGTCCTTAGGTCGTAAATTCTAGTTAGGGTTCAATCTTTGCTCGCTCGGGGCTGAGATAAATTTATTGAGTAGTTGCATTAGTCAGAATAACGTTTATTTAAGGAAATCACTATCTAGTTAAATCACTTAAATATTACGCTTAAAATATATATGTATATGTTTTTAGCTCACTGGGGTGGATGCCGTTTTTGGAGCATATGCTACATACATACATCCATACTTCTAATTCTATGGCACACCCTTTGAACGGCTTAACGGATTTAAACATACCTATGAGATGTCGTTGGATTCATCTGAACTGTAAGCGTTTTTATAATAGTAGGTAGGTTACTCTAATTTTCCGTCCAGTAAGCGATCCCGGGAAGGACGGCGGTATGTGTCGCATAGCGTCGTGTACACCAAATGGTGCGGGAGGAGCGAAAACTGCTCCCCCTAGGGCAGAGCCCGATCGGGGCATCGCGCTTGGAGGACTCCGGTTGCGTTCCGTCGGAGATCCCGGAGTTCTCCAACAAGCGTTGAGGACGGCCACCGGGGGGTTTTGGTGCGGTAAGAATCCCACATAACCCGACGTCGCTCCCACGTCGTCGGGTACCTTTTGAAGGTTTCCCCCTCATTAAGAAAAAAAAAAAAAAAAAAAAAAAAAAGGTTACTCTAATTTATCTTTAGGTACATTAAAGACATGTCTGCGAAGGAAGACGCCGAACGAGCTAGGGAGCGCGCTGAACCCGCTCGGAGGAGGAGTCGCCGCGGCCGTAGATAAGGGCCCCCGGCGCGGTGTCCCTGTAGTTCCGGGACCAGAATAGGGCTACGGTATCCCCTGCCTGTCGTAAGAGGCGACTAAAAGGGGCTTCCGGGGTTGCGGGCGGCAAGAGTGGGAGCTCAAACCGTCCGGCCAGCAACCCCGGGAAGGACGGCGGTATGTGTGGTCGCATACCGTCGTGTACAACAGACGGTGCGGCGAGCGGCATGCTCACCTGGACGGAGCCCGACGGGGCAACGCGCTAAGAGGACTCCGGTTGCGTTCCTATGGAGATCCCGGAGTCCTTTACGCAGCGCCGAGGACGGCCACCGGGGGGGTTTTAGTGCGGTAAGAATCCCACATAACTCTGTGTCGCTCCCACGGCACCGAGTACCTTTCGAAGGTTTCCCCCCCGAAAACAAAAAAAAAAAAAAAAAAAAAAAAAAAAAGGTACATTAAAGAACATATGTACCTAGTCGTATGTAGGTACTTACAAAGAACAACTACAACTACTACTATTTGTAACAAGTACATACAAAATTTCAATAAAATAAGATATATTATTAAGTAAATAAAAAAAAAGAATTTTATTGTACAGCTTTTTATAGGTAATGGGTTTTGTAAGCTAGTCGTAAAAATCGGAAAAGATATAATTTACATGTAAATAAACAATCTAATTCAATCCTTCTCATTCTGAGAGGAGACCAGTGCCCAGCAGTGGAAATGGGTTGATGACGAAACAATCTAAGATTCTAAGACTATCTATTAAACTCTATCATGATGAAAAAACTTTGGCTATAAGTAATGGAACTAAAACTAAAAACATTTAGATGCCCATAGAAGCAAAACTCATCTAGCAGTTAAAATAGTACATTCAAAACCTAAGGAACGGGAAAAGTGCCTAAATCAGTAATATATAAAAATATAATTTTGCAACTAAAATTAGGTACCTTACTCGTACGTTTAAGAACTTCATGCAATTCCAGGACGTTATAACCTTGTAAGGGATCTCGGAATTTATATTATAGGCCTAGTGCATATGCACTTATAAATTCTCGTTAATTTTTTTTTACACCAGTTCATAATTATTCAGAACGTGTCCTCAACCAAGAAGATCCAAAAAGAAAATAAACCGATTTCTGTTTTTTTTTTCTATAATTCCAATGCCATATTTCGTCATCAACCCATTACTGTCCCACTGCTGAGCACGGTCCCTCAAAGTAATGATTTAGACCATACCTCACCGCGCTGGCTATGTGTGAATTGTTGGCATAGTCCGCGCCAAACTGCTAGTCCGTCCTGAAGTTGTTGCGAGCAGGTGTAGTCATACAATTTGCTATGGCGACGCGATTCATTTCTATATTCAGAGCGGACTTTTACGCGGACTATACATACGAGTATACTTATTACACTTTGAGCACTTTTTTAAAAATAAATGTCATGCTTGTATACACCTAGATATAGTATGTGATCATTTCTAATCAAGTATCATCAATCAAGTATATTTTTTCATATATAATACTAAAATAAATACTTAATAATATATACTTCTTCGGTATTCCACCTTAATCCTCAGGGGTAGAGGCGCATCTGTGGTCGACTTCATGTAAAAATCTAACCTACCTGGGGTTCATTGCAGATGTCCATGGGCGACAGTAGCCACTTACGATCAGGTGGACAAATGCTCGTCTGCTAATCTTATTAAACAAAATCAAAAGTAAGCCCTAGTTCAACAACAAAACCCTAAATACTGATGAAAATGAATCAGCCCAGACAAAACGTACTACATATAAGGGCTTAGCAATCAATTCTCATTTCTTACTTCATTCTTAACTGTACAAAAAACGTAATTTATAGCCGATCCATCTGTTCGTCGGCCATCTGTTTTATTTTAATGACAGGTGACTTATATCAAAGTGACTTATATCAGGTGACTTATAAAAACTATGTAACCGCGGGAGAGCATTGCAGAAAAGGGTATCTCCATAGTCCTTGAAACTTGAAATATTTTCATTATTCATACCAATAAAATTAAATGGTATGTGACAATGTTCGAGCTTTGTTTTTTAATTTTATCGGTTATCCATTGTTTTTAACCGTTTTTTGTATTACATGGGTAGGTTCTCTTCCTTACTAGGGTAGGCCTGAAATATATGCATGTAGGTCATAGATTAGAAAACATTACTCACTCCTAACAATAAAATGCAACCAGTTTTGAGAATTTAAATAGTTTTGCCACGTCTCCGTGCTAAAATGTCCCTAAAATATTTGAAAAACTTATTTATTTTATTATGTAAATTGCGCAGTATTAGTTATTTATTCGTAAATTTTCTCTAAAAATGTTTTTTTATTTGTCAAGAATTCAAAAAAATAACTGACAAATCAGCCTTTTTTGTGACTTCATTCAATTTTAAGGCGGCAAAGTATCTTTAGGTATCTACTAATTTATGATGTAGTTAGGTACTTTATCCAGTTTCGATTAGGCTTGTGATAAAATTAACAGTTATCCAGTAATGCCGAACTGCCTTTCAGCCTGCAATAAATAGAATTTTTAGAAAGTAAGTAATTAGCAATTTTTATAAAGTAGTTGTCTACACAGTTACGATTTTATGAATTTCTCACATCTTATGAGATAGAAAAACTTTCGAAGCTTTCCAAATTAACCTACTTATTGCATAATTAACAATTGAAATGATCTCAGTATGTACAAAAATTAGGAATGCCTATGTGACTTGTAAACAATTAAAAAAGTGTTAGATGCAAAATAAATAACTGTGTGGTAATTAATTAATTATTACTGAAAGATTTCTAAAACATGGAAAACATCGGCTACGCTTTGCAAATTTCTTTACGAATTTCGTGCGGTCATGCTGGCTTTTTCCGATATTGCGCAAAAACCTCCTTCCATTTCAGTTTCCTTAAAGGAACCCTGTATAGCCTTTTTGCGTGAAAAAGAAAGTTGTGCCGCACCAAAAATACATACCCAATAAGTACCTACGTGCACAGTATACATAGAGCATGTAATATGTATACCTACTTGGTGTATATATAAGAACAAGTATGATAATGGAAAATTGAAGTTATGCAAATAAGTATTATAATATAAACAATTTTATTTATTTATACATAATTAATTCACGCGTAGACTGATCAGCTAAAGCTTCTTGCCTATTGTTATAAATTTGCAAAGGTCGGTATGTAAGAAATTGCTGACATATTTATAAACATGTGTAGTTATTTATAAAAATACAATAGGTCGGTAATAAAAAGTGCAAACCTAAACTACAATAGGCAATAAACAATAATTTAAGACGACTTAAGGGTATGCGATACGAGGATTAACTCTACATTACGAACAATAAACCTTTGATCATTACCAATCATTACCACCGCAACGTCTCTATCTCATTACCACCCCTTGCGCCTCACTATTCGCAACATTCCCTACCGGTAATTAACGAATCAATACACGTTTTCATATCAACCAATATTTGTGGAGCGATTGGTCGAGCGATACATCGTCGGTGCACCGGCGTGCTCAAAGAACTCTTAGCTGCGGGGAGCCGAGCTCAATTATACCGGAGACCCAAACTGATTCTATTTGTATGGTAATTTACTCATTACCACAAACAAAAAGGGTGGAGGGTTAAATCCTTCCAATTTATGGTTCGCTCCGAAAAAGTGAGCTGGGAAAGGGTTAATGAAATTCGATTGGCCGCAGTTTTAAGGCTCATTAGTTCTTAGAGGCTTATTATAAGCAATGAGGCATCGGTTCCAATATTTATTTATTGGAGCGCTATCGTGTCATCACGCGTTTTATAAGTTTGGTATGTGGTGTTAGGTTTTGGAACGTATATGATTTGTAGTTTGATTAGTGAGTTATTTTAAAAGCAAACGACATGGCTGACAATTTTGTAAGATTAAATTTTTTTAAAAGTATTTGTCTAATATTGTAGGTATCATACGTTTACTGTCACACTTGGTCAGCCAGGTGCACTCTGATAAAACAGCGGTATAGGACAGAAATAAAAAAAAATTATAGATTAGATTAAGTTTAGATTCTACTACTTGCGCGTAAGACTATTTTTGTGAAAACGGTTCTTAATATAATTTACAATTAACTTTTTCTTTTCCCTAAAAAATAGTTAGGTACTCAACTTTTTCTTTTATTTACTTTTTCATACCGTAACAAGATTTCCTAGACAATACAAATTCGGAAGCGGCACTTTTTATCATTACCGTAAATTAAATATGAGGGCGGCACTAGTGATCCGGAGTACCGGACACCGCGTTCGAATAACTAGGCGTACACAAAAATCGTGTTTAGTACAATACACAACTCATCATTTACATTTAGTTAGTTACGGGTTATGTAGGGTTGGCTGTTTTAAGAAATTTTCGCGGATGCTCAAGCAATGAGAGATATCGCGGAATATGTGTAGATAGTCGTAATATTTGCGCAGTGGTCAAAATTCGACCATTATTAAAAAAATCTATTTTTAATGGATGAAATACATCTATTGATAAACAGAAGAGAAAATATTAACTGAACTGTTTATTTTTTCTATTTGTACGCTGAGTTTAGTTTGAATTTAGTAAAAATCATAGAATTTAGTCAAAATGTAATTTTCAATGTACCTACTCGTATTAATTAACAATAAAAATGTACTAAAAGAAATAATGAAGATCATTACTAAGTAGGCACTCACGCAACGTAAATAATAAACAAATTTCGGTAACGGAATCACTATGCTTTATAAATAGTTCGCTAACATTTCTATGATATTTAGATTATGTAGCGTCCTTTTAGCACTATTTAAAATACATTTTCAAAATATATATAGAACTTGTGGCAACCATAACAACGAGAACAAAGGGGCCGTTCCATCCTACCGTTGTTTGATCAGACGCGAGCTGTTGAATCAATAAATAGATTAGTAGCCTTCTTACTTTGAAACCGATACGCCGGTACAGAGGATTTGGAGATACGTAAACGAATCATAAATAAAAGTTAGGCACTCTACACTTCGTATTTATATTCATCATCAACCCATTACTGTCCCACTGCTGGGCACGGGTCTCCTCTCAGAATGGGAAGGATTTGGCCATAGTCTACCGCGCTGGCCAAGTGCGTATTGGTAGACTTCACATACCTTTAAGATTTTTATCTCTCAGGTATGCAGGTTTCCTCACGATGTTTTCCTTCACCGTTTATATTTATATTATCATAAACAAATTCTACATTCATAACTCACATTAGAATTAGTACCTAAGAAAGTAGTTAAAGTTATGTAGAGTCCTTTATGGTTCTATTACAGTGGTACCACCGCTACACCTATTTCTGCCTTACAAAAGTTATTCGTATGTGTATTTAATCCCGTCTATAAAAAAGTCCATACTGGAAATTGCCCAATATAGAGTCAATCAGATCCAAAATACGTACCTACTTGTATGCGCACATAGGATACACACTACTATAGATATAAGTCAATAAAATGTAAATCTGTGCTCGCCACTAATTCAGGAATCCTGTAACTAAACATAAATGTTAAAAGTGTTTTGTTTACGATTACGAACATGGTGATACAAGTCCCTGTATTACCAAATAGTATCCATAGTACGTACTTAAACAAAAAAATATATATTAAAAACGGTAGTAGGCTCAACCTTCTACCGGCATACGGAACCACCACCCCTCTGTCCCCAATTTCACGGTGTTACCACAAGTGCAAGTCACCCGCTCCCAATCAGATCTTTGTTTCAGACGCCGCCGCCGGCGCCGAACCCGGTACATGGCCAATATATAAACCTACTAGAGAAACCAGGCAGGCGTCGTTCTTACAAAAAATAGATCTCAAACAGCGCTATCTGTCGGGTTCAAAAGTATCTATCTTTCAAGCTGAGACCATACATACTTTCAAAATTTCATTGAAATTTCTTGTCTTTTTTTCTGCGACTGTATGAACACAGAGACACAGGTTTTTATACATATATTGAGATGTGTTTGAGTATTTCAAATTGAGGCTGAACTACCTAGATAGAATTACTGTTGATTGAAGATATACCATTGGGTCTTTTATTATTTGTACTAGGCACAAGATTATGTACCTAGATCTTAGGTGATTGTAAATTGAAGCTACATGAATCTCATATTAATTGAACATTAATATCAAGAACTTGAGTTAATTACAGATGCCCGACCACTGAGATAGGTAAATACATAATATGTAGGTACGTATTATGTAAATCCTATATTATATCCTTCTGTTAATGGCTAACATAACAGTGAAATGGTCAACAAGTATTAACGATCGTTGTTCTATGATAACAATCGAGGAGTACAGCTTAAAATGTCCGTCTGAGTATGGAAGCACGCATGCAAGTGAGAGGATTATTCCTGTAGCGCGGGTTGATGCTCGCATGCATGACACTTACATCCTATCAATTGTGTGTATACACACTTACACGCGTTGCGAAGAGAAATCAACGACTTAATTCATGTGTGCATATGGAACATGCATGCGAGTATATATGCGCGACAGGAAAAGCGCTCTTGTCACTAGCCTTCACCCATCCTAATCTCGACCACGGTTGACATTGCTTCATTTAGTAAATCGTTTATAATCTCAATAAGCCACAGAGCTTTTCACATCCAAAATATTGACGGTGATAATTTTATCGCAGCCACAAATAACTAAGAGCAAATTGTAATAAAATACGTTTTCGCCAAACAGGTGGCTGGGCGGCGACTCAACTTAATGTAGACATTTCTGTGATTTGCATAATGAGCTGATAATGAGACATTATTTATATTAAATACATAAACATTACTATTAAGAGCATTATAATATATAAACTTTATTAAATTTATAGATACGCATTTGATTTTCTATATTTCATGTTATTCGAAGCGTGAATTAGGTAGAAAGAAAATTATCTAAATTATAAATAGATACTTTGTACAAAATCTGAACATTTTCTTTGTCTCTGAAAAATTGTATGAATCAAAATAATAAAATATAAATATTTTATAATATGTGTTATATGAATTTGAAAGTTTATTTTCGTAAAGTGGTATAATCAATATTAATAATTCGATCGAAAATATATCACAATAATATTATTCATATAAATATATATTCAGAATTACGATTTAAAATTATGTTTAGGTATATTTTCGAATACGTAGCTATATAACTAAAATAATTTAAATAATCAGCCCATTTACACCTCCATGTCGAGATACACGTCACAATATTTCAGCTTATGGGTACCTGTTCTAATTAATTAAACTACAGATAACTGAAGTGATTAATTAGAATTTCCGTGATTTCATTTTTCGTGACGGGCTCGTTGGCATGACAAAAGTATTGTTATTAATAAATTAATAATTATAAACGGTACAGTCGCGCAATGTACGCACAGTCACCCCGGCGCGTGTACACGCCCACTAATTCAATTTACATCGCCGTGTATACCTGTACTGTCGTGTACATAAGTAGTATATAATAAATACGTGATTTTCTTTATAAATAATTTTAGGGACTTTTGTCTGACCGCGGTTGGCAATGGTTTTCTAGCTCATTTATGTGTCATTATAACACGCCTTTTTTTGTTAACAAGGGGGAAACCTTCAAAAGGTACCCGACGACGTGGGAGCGACGCCGGGTTATATGGGATTTTTACCGCACTGAACTTCTTCTTTTTTCTATAATAATTACAAGCTTATACATAGAGCTAATTAAGAAGAGTCTACACGTAATCAATAAGAAATACACGTATATAATATAGATCGATTCCTTAACTTACGTATGAGTCGAAGCATATTTTACACATGTACCGTCACATTGGTAGAACCTATGTACTTCTCTTATATATTAATAGTATGAATTTATAATTATTTAATGAAGATATAATAATAATAATTGTGGCAAGTATGCACCCTTTAAACCACCTTCTGAGTTAGCTCAATCCACTTCAAATATTACCTACCGTACCGACAAGATCTCAAGAATTTGCAACTAATATAAGAGTAATAAATAATAAAATTTCATTTATTACTCTTATTTAGTGTTATTTATATCAAACTATTTTGAGCTCACCGGTACTTTGTCGGAATTAATGAGCGGCGATGATTTGCGAAACAAGGCGGCTGAGTAGGCATATTAAGTTCAGTAATTATGCTGCACCTGGGACCGCCCTGCAAAACATATCCATTTTCCGCCCTCATCAGCTCCTGGTAGCTACCATGGGAATTTATGGGGGAATATAGATAGGTAATAGCTTTTATATAATCTTGACCAACTGGAAAAGCGTTGTAGAGTGCTTTTCCCTGATTAGGAAACCCTCATGGTAGCATGGTAGTATGCTACACAGTATTTTAAGTAGAAGTCGATGTTAAGTTTTAGAACGCCACGACTGTTTACATAGGAACTTTATTAATCGAGATATTCTAACACTGTCTTTAAGGGTAGCAGAGACATTTTATTGATCTCCGGCGCAATATTTTCCTTATTCGGGTAATTCACTACAAAGTATGAATAAGTTTCATAGTTGACGCCGAATTTGTTCACACATCAGTCTTAAACCAATAAAACATTTAATTACTTCATATACATAAGTCAACAGACTTGAAAGTGTCAAGTAGGCATACAGATAACAATCATCTTAACACAACCATTTTGGAACCAAAATTAAAAGTCAACAGCGTAAAAAACTGATTCCAAATTGAGTTATCTTAGTCGATCTTCATTAGTTTTTTGCTCAAGGGGTTGTTGCAGCGTCATCGGGTCACTCAGACACGGTTCAATGACTCTAGTGACCTCAAAATCATATTAAATCAAGATCACGACCACAGTCTTTTTGTGCATTTCACGCGTCCGCGTCAATTTTGAAAATGGAAACGGATATTTATGAGGGTTTTATCAGTTGTTTTTGATATTTCAAACCGTATTTTTTTTTCAAATATTTCGTATTAAATTTTTTTTTAATGTGGAAAGTTAATATATCGTAGATACAGTTGGTCGTCCTTTTATAATAAATCAAACAACAATTATATTACGAATTTCATTTTGTAAAAGTCGTTTTGGTTTAAATACCTAGCTTTAGAAACTCTCTCGTTAAAACTTGCATAGTATTTACGTATATACAATTTATTTTGCATATTATAAATCAGGGTATGTTCAGAGTAAGGTGAGATAAGATGTTTGGTAATAATTTGTTCAGCCGTTTCTAAACTGTTAGCTCTATGAAAGACGTATACATAAATTAGCAGGTCCGAAAATATACCTAAAGTACCTAGTATTAATTCCCAGTGGAGGTTCAAATCCCAGATCTTCAAAATGACACTCCATTACCATAGTTTATAGTCACAATACATCAATTGATAAAATCAAAAAACAAAAAGTATCATACACTTCCGTCTGTTCGAAGATACAATATTTAGTACCATTACCCGATATAGAGACCACTATTATCACATGTCAATTTACAAAAAAACTTTCTTTAGTGACCACTATTATCATGTCAATGTAGAAAAAAACCTTCTTACCAAAACGGACAGCACTCGAAGTTACTTCAGATCAGATCAAATTTGTCACTACGCAAGTCCTCCACCACCGAGGTCTGGTAATGACTATCATTAAGCATAGTTCAAGCAATTGTAACCGCGGGCTAATCGCTCCAAAACCGCTACACCAATTTGGAAGTACGAAAACCACAAAGTACACTGTTAGACATTTAGCTCATTAGTCGGAACAAAATACGTAATCAGGTCGAAATAATCTTAGAATAATTAGCAATTGAAATAGCTTCGTAATGAGATTGACAGAGATTTGTTTTAAAACTATATTTACTATTTTCAAAAATATTAAAATATATCCTACAGCTTACAAATTGTATTCTCATAAACTGTATTTTAATTAGTGGCCTATACATCCATAGACCATACATCATAGAGTAGGTACAAGTAATATGTAGTTTATTAATTCTTTACGTACTATATATACGTAAAACATGAATAGCTTCAACAATTCAAATCTAAAATAATATTTAGTTTATCAAGAAGTCAGCAAACACACCAAAAGAATAAGCGAAAAGTTAAAATTAAAATACAAGAAAAGCGCCAAAGGAATAATTCAAATTCAAAATTCCAAAAAAAATCGTCAAGTCAAAACTAAAAGAAAAGTTCAGAACAAACAAGGAAAGCGCCACAAGAATAAGCGTCAATTCAAACAGACCATCTACACGTAGGCTCTTGCGTTAGTAGGTATCACGAGCAACCGCAAACAATTGCGGACTAAACAAACACTTAGACCGATTTGTGATGATTGCGTGAAAGTCGCGTGCTATCGCGTAATCGCCATAACGAGCCATTGACTGACCTTTGAGAGGGAATTGTATCGACTGACTAAAGTTATCTTAAATTCATCGATATCTATCTACGTCAAAAAATAATTTAGTATTTCTTTTTAGACACGGAGGAACCTTTAAAATTGGTGGGTGTAGAATGTTACCCACTCAAATCCCTCCGTAGCTCTCAGCACTATGCAGCAATTGCGAGATCTCTGATGGAAGTGGTCCTGTTGACTTTTCTCGGGGAGAACTGGCGCTTATAACAGACCCTCATTCACGACGGTATGCACATAATGGTATGCAGCTACGCATACCGTTGTCCTTCCCGTGGTCCCAACCTGCCGCCCGCGGCCTCACAATACCCCCTTTTAGTCGTCTCTTATGACAAGGAGGGGATACCGTAGCTCTATCGTAGTTCCGTAATCGAATCCGTCGCTGTTATTTTTTAAAGATTCCTAAAAGTAAAAGATATTTCAAGAAGACATAAATTAACGCTAATGGCGAAAAATAACTTATTACTCCTAATAAACATTAAAATCAACACCTTAAGCTAACCACAAAGTGTTAATAAATTCACTAATGATTCAGACTACGCTTACCTGTTCAGCTCTAATAATATTTCCAATACCCTTATATTCAATAGCTTTATTGACGAAACATTTCGTTACTCTATTCAAGACATACTCGTGGACAGCGATCAGCGTAAAACCGCAATCGGATTCTATTTGTGTATTCATCCGAGACATCGAAGCCGGGATTATTATTAGAAAGGTTCTTAGCACCACATTAAGCATTAGAATAGATTTGTTACCTCGTTACGTTAGATAACCAGCGCAAAAAGGTATTCGAAAGACCAATCAGCTTATGTAATTGTCTTCCTCGACTTCCTAGCAGGGATCCGCAACCTTTGGTGCGATTCAAGGACATGACATGTGTTTTTTAAACGGATTTACTAGTGAAAACACAATACGATCATCCTTTATTGCTATTATTATCACCTTAAATGTATATTTTATAAGCAACCTCCGCTTAAGCCTTGTGAGAATTTAAAATTCATTTTATGTCATAGCATAAAATCGGATTAACTTATTAATAAATGTTATGAGTGTTTGTGAGGAACCTTAATAACGACAGTGAGAGTGAAAAATCTTAGAAGGTGCTAGTTTAACTATAGTATCAATCTAAATATATATAACTCAAAGGTGACTGACTGACGTAGTGATCTATCAACGCACAGCCCAAACCACTGGACCGACCCGTCCAGTCCAGTCGTCCGCTGAAATTTGACATGCAGGTAGATGTTATGACGTAGGCATCCGCTAAGAAAGGATTTCGGTCAATTCTACCCCCAAGGGGATAAAATAGGGGATGAAAATATTACTTCGTAACGCGAGCGAAAGCCGCGGGCAATAGCTCATTAAAAACAAAATCCAGAGTTCGCAATATATATTTTTGTTTATATCGTTATTTTATTTAGGTATGTGTGTACCATATGTACTAAAGAAATTAGGCATACGTTCGGCTAACGATTATATCTAAATATTTATCTTAATAAAGAATTGAAAAAGATATGTTAAATGTAACATATCTTTTTCAATTCTTTAGACGCATTCGTCTAACATCTTTGCAACCATTTAAAAATAGGTATTTGGCAACCCGCGTGGCAGAGCAGTCACAATACCGGTCTGACGCAAAGGATCCCGGGTTCGATCTCCGGCCAGACAGATATCTAAATGATGAATTTAGATTTCTGTTTCTGGGTCTGGGTGTTTGTGTATTTGTCTATGTGTGTGTCCATGGCACCTACGACACAGGGAATCCTAGTGTGCGGCTGTAAGTGTAGAAAGCGTTTATATTAGGTTTTATATTTTATATTATTTAGACCCGAAATAAAAAAGAAGAAAAAATATTTTAATAAAAAGATTCTAAATGTCTACATTACTATTTCCCAGTCCTTGTAATCGCACGTTTTTATGAAAGGTTATCAAACCTTGAAAGGTAATTGATTATAGAACTTCGAAAAAACGTTACGTCACAATTAAGTAAAGCTTTTTTGGTAACGTGATCATAACGATCGGGTTTAACAAGAATTTGTTTTGTAAAGAAAATGAAAAAAATTCAAATAAAAATAAATACCTATTTCGGTTCCAAGAGCTCATTTGTGTACGCTTAAGTTTTTGCTTAATCCATTAAATTTAAAATGGTGCTTATCTTAATTCTGCTACGAATAGATAGCTAAATTTAAACGTAACTTATTTAAGGTTTAATAATAAAGTTGTATTTGTATTTGAAGTTGTAGTTGTATTTGTACTTGAAGGTGGTAGAACCCATTGTGGTTCGACTCCGGCGGCACCACCGCCACACCTATTTCTACCTAATAACAGCAGTGTTAAGCGCTGCTGTGTTCCGGTTTGAAGGGTGTGGTAAGGGAGACAGACTTTTCCGAGGCGTTCCAGCTCAGTCCTCAGGGGTAGCGGCGCATCTGTGGCCGACTTCAGGTAGGAATATCTAATCCTATCTGGGGTTGATTACAGATGTCCATGGGCGGCAGTAGCCACTTACCATCAGGTGGACTGCATGCTCGTCTGCTACTCTTATATTATATTAAAAAAAAAAAAAAAAATTGTCTATGCTACAGCTGACTTCAGCAAGATCTTAAGTGCGTACGCAAAATTATAATATCCGTTTCTAAGTGTAATGTATATCGGTATAACTGATTTAGTCAAGACTTTTAGGTACCCATATGAATTAATATTACGTAAGGGATCCTTGACGAAAACGATTGAGCTGGATGAAAGGTAGATCCAGGTGGAACTATAAAAGAGTCGTAGGTATATAACCTTATGTACCTGTAGTACCGGGACTAGACTAGGGCTACGATATACCCTGTCTGTAGTAAGAGGCGACTAAAAGGAGGGCTTCTGGGGTTGCGGTAAAAAACCTACATAACCCGGCGTCACTCCCATGTCGTAGGGGAACCTTTTGAAAGTTTCCCCCTCATAAACATACAAAATAGGTACATAACCCTAAAACGTAAAGATACTTGAACATAAAAGCACATTTTACACTGTAAAAATTATGAAAAGACGTGTCTTTGAAGCTCCAAAGTTATGATGGACCAACGGTATGATGGACTTTAGATAAAACCTGCGTTTTAATAGGACTTAAGTCTAGTCTATCTAAATCCCTAGACGTACATAAAGGGCGTAGATATCTTCGTGGATCGACTGTGCCGGTGGTATCGCTATTCCATTTGTCCAATAGGGCAAAGCAGTAATTTTTACGGGGTACACCAGTTTAGTCTTCAGAAATCGGATTTATAGCTTTAGGTAAGACTTTAATATTATATGGTCGGTTGCAGATGTCCATTGGCGATAGTTACCATTTGGTTGTATTGGTTTGATACGATTTCAAACACACAGACAAACAAAAAGACAAAAGATGATAGAAATTCCTGTTATTACTTATTCTCAGTTTTCGTAATTACTTTTTGGCAAATATATTCGATGTGCAAACAAGCGAAGCTTTTATTCTTGTTATATGTATAGATTGTCATTTGGAAACGTGACTCGATTAATCACTTATACACGAAGTGTAAATTTACGGTGAATCACGTTACCTACCACATAACATTAAATTATTCATATCCTCGCTATTTATAGCTTAAAATATGGTACCTATTTAATTTTGTGAATTTTCCGCGAAATATATTCCCAATCCATTAATTTCGCGTCCAGCGCTGGATAAACTGTGATAATAATAATTTAACTTAATGGTAAGTATCGGATACCCTCGCGTTATCAACTGAAGTCTAGACGCCATTTATATTGTCCGCCGAGACGTTCCAATTTCAAACAAATCAAATCGTGTTCCTTTTAAATGTCATTTGTTTGTCGACTTCGGCGCGTGCCCGCTAATGGAAAGCCTCAGCGAACGATTCCTTCTCAAAAAATTGTTGACTGGCACGAACTGCGCATCGCAACACAGTTTCGACTCAACACGCAACGAATAAGGTATGCTTTATGTTATAGACACACGAAGAATACGTCCTTACAAAACATATTCGCGTTAACGTTATCAGCCCGCGTTATTTGCTCGGAGTTTCGATGTTTCTTTTAACCTTTTATCGTTTTCAGAGTGTTTCGAATTAAAACATTAGTTGCATGTTCCGATCGAGTTTAAAGTGTTCCCAATTAATGACAATGCTGGCCGTAGATATTTCATGTGTACCGGTGGAATGGCGTGTTGATAGTTTTCTATTATGAATTCAATCAGCATAAATTAGTTTTAATTTGACCGGCGGAATCTCGCCACGAATACGTTGACCGTAAACGATGATTCGTTCTTGTGATTTGGTATTGAGTTGATTATGAGTAATCTTTTTTGTCTATATTTAATTTAGTATTGGACGGAGTTGAATTGAAAATGTAGGTGGATATTACGTTGTGTAAATGTGCAGGTGCAGGTTTGATCGGCGGCGTGTAGCTAAAAGCGAGATTATTATTGTAAGGATTTTTGGAAATTATGTAGATCATGTAAGAGAGGGACAGATGTCCACATATTAAATAAAACCGTTACTCCTCCAACGCTTAAATTAGTATCATTAGGCCTCGTTTAATTGGACTTTTGCTTTACTCACATGGTTGCTGCTACGGCAGACGTTATAGAATTACAGCCAAGATGTTTATTTTTAACATCAATATCTTAACCATGCAATACATCCTAAGTAGGGCTTGAAATCTAGAATCTGTAACCATAATTTAGATGTTTCTGATATACCTAAATTGGAAGCTCCTATGTATGCATTTATGCGGCATCTATTAACAAAAAAAATATTTTGATAAATATTATTTTACACAAAAACACCTACACGTATTATTATAATCAAATTATCCGTACATAAATCAGAAAAATAAAAAAGTAAATAAGTAAATGTAAAGTTATCTTAAGGACAAATACCTACATATCGCGTATAGCTTCATTATTCACGGTGAGACAGGTTCTTACACAGTGATTTACACCGATGGTATGTTTCTTATTTGAAGTTATTTGTATGGTTAGTTCGTTTAACTTTATGAGTTACGGTCCGCGTTAGTTTAAAACGCGTTAATTATGTTTTATAGTGGTTAATTATACGAGAAAATGATGTTGAGACATCGCCGAGACATAAATTTTTTACTATGTTTATTTAGATTAAAGCATTTTAACTAGAAAGTGGACGACATACCCTTAAGACTTTGGCTAAGGAAATATCGGCCATGTTAGAGTATAATTAGCGCGAGGAGAATCCTCCTGAACTATGAAACTATATTTAAAGCCCTGTGATAGACAAGCAAATTCGAAGCCCTTAGCCTTAATGTGCAAAATTGCAATTCATAGTGTATAGAACAGATTTATTGTTATTTTCAAAATGATGAAAATTCAAAAAAAACAAAATAGGCGTCTTTCGGTATACACTTCGAACCTTACACTTTTTGTTACTAAGTATACTTATTTTAGTTAAATCAGAGAATAATATGTTACCTAATATTATAATGTATTTAAAAAATAGGAAGTATGAAAACTATACGATACGAAAGTATCTGAGATACATAGATACAGTTAGTATTTTTATAATATAGAGTAGTAGACGAGCATACAGTCCACCTGATGGTAAGTGGGTGCCGCCGCCTATAGACATCTGTAATCAACGTCAGATGGGATTAGATATTCCAACCTGAGGTCGGCCTCAGATGCGCCGCTACCCCTGAGGACTAAGCTGGAACGCCTCGGAAATGTATGTCTCCCTTACCACACGAAATATAATTTGACGTCATGTTTAAAATGCTACGAGGACGCTGTATTTAAACATAGTTTAACAACCTGGCAGATTTCTCTAATAATAATACGGGACAAAAAAACTAAAAGCTCCAGCTTATTAATGAAAAAACTTAATGAACTTGGAACAAAAGCTAAACTCACAATCAAATCGATACTAAAAGAGAACTCGTACAATTAATTACAAATCATGATCAAATTAATTTGCTTATAGTTAGTGGGGAAATTTTATTACGGCAGCCTTAAAACAAACCAAAACTAGCTCAGATCATCTTTCATTAAAAACACGCAATAATATGTCTTAATACCATATCATAAGCCCTATTTTCGTGTTAAACAAAATCTTGGATCAATATTAAACTTCATCACACAATGCCATTGAAAAAAGAACTTTTCTTAATGTACTTAAGCTCTATTTTTAAGTAAAGCTTTTAAATAAAGTTCAGGTATAAGCTCTATCAAAGGAACCGCCTTATTAAGAGGTAGATAGCAATTTGTTATTATAAGATTATACTTGTAAGTGATGAAATATTTTATGTATGAATCTGTTGTATGAAAGGGGTATTAATTACAATTGCTATGTAATTAAACGGAAGAAAATTGTTTTGGTTACTTGCATCGCTTCGCTGGCTGTGTATGAAAACTAAATTGATAACTTTATTACTGGTAAGGCATCGTAATCCTATTCTCAGAGGTCCAGGTCAATTGTAAGGTACGCACGAAGATGAAGTAACTAAACATACGTTAAAGAAACGATTCCTATTTCGTACTTTTTATGTATTGGAGCAGCTAACGAAAGTATTTCGCCTGATAGCATAGAGATCATTGCGCCGATAGACTTACATATCAATGCCCAGTAGTGGGACAGTAATGGGTTGATATATCATCTAAAATCGTACTGTCCCACTGCTGGGCACGGGTCTCCTCTCAGAATGAGAAGGATAAGGCCATAGTCCACCGCGCTGGACAAGTGCGTATTGGTATACTTCACATACATGTTTCCTCACGATGTTTTCCTTCACCGTTTTAGCAAGTGATAAGTAATTTCTAATCCATGTATAACATGGATTCTATCTGAAGCAAATCTCAGATGCGTAGCCGCTACTCAGGATTAGGACTCTCACCTCTTTTGCAAATTGTACCTCTCCTACCAGACCATATGAGCGTATTAGTTCCTTATCATTTTAGCTTTCTAAACGCAATAAGCTATTATATTCTAGGAGTAGCAAGGAAAATAACATTAGCTTTTCAGAACTTTATATTAGGTTTCCCCGTAATAAATCCATCTCTTACCTCTGCTTGGATTCAATTCGGAAGCGTTACAAGTGTTTTTTTTTTCTATGAAAAAATATTAAAAATATAATTGAATAAATAAATCGAACATACCTTATAGGAACAATTATTTAAAGCGTATATACAAGTCAGGAAGATATACAAATATGGTATAAATGTGTTACAGCATAAAAGTTTTCCCTTGTTTGATTAACGTAACACATATTTGTTATTTACAACAAACAATTATATTAATTAAAGATCATTTAGACTGGCGTCATAAAGGAATTATTTATTAAGCCGTAAAGTTCAAAATATGACAAATCATCTTAATGGCGAGGTAACGAGAGACGCCACTCTACCGTCTCTATATCACCAAACAGAAATTAATTAAAAATAAACAGGAAATTTCGAGTTAATCGATACAATTTCCCATACACAATCCATATGTTACCGTTCACGATAACGAGACGTTTATGACTCGATTCGTTGAATACCTCGATATGGGGTGCGGTTCTCAAACTTGGTGAAGTATCCTTGATATATGTGATGAATGCAATTTTTATTTAGGCTATCTTCAAATAATATAATGCATATTATAGTCATGACTAAGCTATGCAGGCAGAATAATACTGAAATAAGCTAAGTTCGTAACTAATTTCGCGACTTTGTGTGATGACATGAATTTACATTTTCGCAGGCTATGAAGCAATGTAACAATGTAACATTTTTATGGAATCATCAACAATCGAATCAAATTGAAGTAAAATAACAAGCATGTGATGAGGATGATGATTATGAGTAGGTATCCAAAAGTAATATCTCTTAATATAAATTTACCTGGTAAGGTATAAACTAATAATGGTCCTATAAACTAAAATACAACAGTGCTACAGTTATCAAAAAATTCAGAATTAGATATAAACCTAGTGTAGCCACAAGCGTACGTCGAAGTAACTACAAAATAGACAACAATAACAGCAACAATAGAGAACCGCTGTATGTAAGGATATTCTGTTCACAGCAAGATTGAGAACCGCTGCGCCCCGATAGTTATAATAGGGAATCGATTAATTTCTATAAATGTTAATTCGCTCGTCGGCGCGCTCGTTTCACTAATCAATGTATAGCGCCATAAACATCCATGTTTATGTCGTAAACGTCGAAACGCTAAATTGGCAAAGGGTATTATGATTAATGTTATTAGTTTTATTTTTAATTGGGGCTATAACCTCTTCGTTATTAACTTGTCGCTAACAATTTAATTAAGGATTTTACTGTTTTTTGCAAATATTTGAGTTGGTGCTGAAATGTAGTTTGGATTGAAAGGTGAGGCCCTATTGATAAGCAATCAATTAGTATAGTGGTTCGAAAATATTTCCTACTTTAAGTAATTGTCATTTGATCTTAAAGGTTAGAATGAATTTGCTATATTACAGTTTCTAGTGCGAATGTTTCTCCTCAATAGAATCAAAGTTAAGCAACATTGTCCGTTATTGGGAATTGGATGGGTGGCTATCAGTGGCTAAATTTCCCGCGTGTTTTTTTCGTGCTTTTAAGGGGTACGACAAGCGGTTGGTTCCGTAGTCATTATTGGCTGTCCCGAGTGTTTTTACGGATATTTTAAAAAACAAACGACTTGGGTTATGATGGTGGTACAATCCTTCGTGGTTTGACTCTGGAGGCGCCACTGCCACAAGTATTTCTGCCAAATAACAGCAGTATTGAGCACTGCTGTGTTCTGGTTTGAAGAGTGTGGTAAGGGCGACATAGTTTAAAACATTCCATCTTAGTCTTAGTTAGCGAAGCGTTAGTCACCAACCTCAAGTAGGAATCTAACCCTATCTAAGGTTGATTACTGATGTTCGTAGGCAGCAGTACCCTTGCCATCAGATAGACTGCATACTCTGTTACTACTTCTAAGTACCTATATTATAAAAATGCCACTAACCCGTACATACCACTAAGCTTCACAAAATATAGGTAGAAACATAAAAATGGTTGCAGCCCTACAATTCAATTTATATACGTTTAACAGATCAATGGAATTACTGGTCGTTTATATGTTTTATGAACAACAAATAATAGGGCTGTCGCTGTAAAATAACCATGGGATTACAATCCCGGGCATTGCAAATTGATTCAATACCAAACCTATTACACACACTGACACATAAAACCGCCTCGTATTAAATAATTTAAATGAAAACGTCTGGTTGTCGTGCGCACAAAACGTCTTTATTCCCGTACGTTATTTACGAGCGGTAATAAACTCGCGTACCTAAAGATCAGTGAATAAAAGTTAGGCGGAATACGCCTGCGCTGTATTTGCGCGTGCTAAAAACTTAAACGCATGTAGTGATGTCCTATGTTTAGTATAAAAGTTTGTTGATACGGTTTTTTGTCATACTTTTAGGATTATTTAATTATATACGTAGAAAATATAATCTCTTCTGTCAAAATTAGAGGAGTATAGGACGTAGTCCAGCGAAATGGCTAAGTGCAGATTGGCTGACTTGAGACGCCCTTGAGAACTTTTTATTTTTGTCAAAACTCTCAGGCATACAGGTTTCTTCACGATCATTTCTAATACTCACATATTTTTTGAAAAATCAGAAGTGTGTGCTTTGGATTGGAACCACAAACCCCCCGATGGATAGTCTCTAACCACTAGGTTACCAATGCGAGGAATAGAATTTTAATATTAATCAAATGTCATCAACTTTCCTATCAGGTAAGTAATCGTCAGATACAGGCAATAACACTAAAATATCGAATACCAAAATCGAAAACCATATCAAAATTTCAATATGCTTCTAATCAAATGGCCGTCGCTCGTCATTACGGCTTTATGGGCAAATATTATGTTTCTAATTAAGCCGACATAAGCGTCGATAATCGATATCGTTATATATCGATATGCCGACAGGTCATCACTAGCACGGCGATCGTAAAATCTCCCGATAAGCGCCATTATCATCACAAAGGACGCATGTAATTGTTTGTCAAATAAATTCTAATAAAAAATTGATGTTTATTAAATATAATTTCGAAAATAACTCCAGTTCGGATTCATGTATTTTTGACAGCAATAATGTAAGAATAAAGAAAAATGAAATGCTTTAACTTTTAGTACTTTTTTATGATCCCCTAATATGAAATGCGATTCGAACTTTTGTGTATGCTAAAGAAAATTTTATTTAATGGCTTATAAATTATTGAGTTATGTCGAATTGAATGTATTGAAAGTAATTGAAGTCGAATATGTGATTATTATCACATTGTTACAAGCATCGTTGAGATTATACCTTTAATTAAATACAACATAGAGCCTAAAAAATTGATATTAGATGCATAATTATATTTTCTACACAATTTGATAGACCATGTAAAGCTGTCATCTATATAATCATACGAACTACACATTAGAATACGTAACGAAGAAACAGAATAAGGTTTCAATATATACTTAAGAGAAACTATTATCTAAATTACAATAACTATAAAGCAGTTACGTGTTTTTAAAAAACGTGTATAGAAAAATGTTACAAGTTTTAATGAACTAACAGGGGATTTACGTAAATTACGGTGACGAGTATTACGTGGCGACCGCATCTGTAAGGTCCAGGGGATCGACGTAATTACGCTCGAAATTAGCGCATCCCTTCACTGACCTCCGACGAGGAGCCATGACGAATTCCAATGTCTTATCCGATATAAATGATACCTACAAGACCTACAAGAAATGATACTTTTATTTAGATACGTTTTTATTTAACGTCAAACAAGTTTGGGTATCGTGGTTTCTAAATTTAAATATTGCAATTGTATTTAAGATACCTACATCGAAAAACTTAATCATTTAATGTTGAAGTCCTTTATATGGAATGATTTTAAGTTTTTTAAGCTAGGTTAAATTTAAAATACTCTAAAAAATTATACACCGGTATGTAAAGCTAAGTAAAAAAGAAACACAATTTTTTCATCAAATCAAATAAAAACCAAAAAGCTATTTTACTACGTGTTACTATTTTATAAAAAACCTAAGTCTTATCTGTGCTATTAATGCCTTATAACTGATTTTATAGGCCAAATTATAGCGCAAGGGAATTCGCACAAATTACGGCAGACGGGTATTACGTGGCGACCGCATCTGTAAGGTCACGGGATCGACGTAATTACGCACGTAGCATCCCTTCACCGGCCTCCGACGAAATAGCGATGACGGAGTTAAATGACTCATCTGACATAATTGCCGAAATGAAATGCTACTTTTATTTAGATTTTGTTAACGTTTAACAGGTTTGGGTAATTTACATTCTAGATTTAAATAATGCAGTGGTTGTATTTAAAATGTTTTAAAAAAATCTGTGAAATGTATTGTTTCCTGATTAAGTATCTTTATTTCATATCAAATGGCTTACTTTACTGATTGTTTAAATGGGTAACTTGGTTAAATTGAATATTTAAAATATTTTAAAACAACTTCTACAGGTGCAAATCTAAAAAATAACAAGGATTATATAATTTCAAATTAAATCAAACACTTTACTATATATAATATAGTAAGATAAGTCTCATCTGTGCTATTTATACCTTATAACAGATTGTATAAGCCAAATTATAGCGCAAGGGAATTCGCACAAATTACGGCAGACGGGTATTACGTGGCGACCGCATCTGTAAGGTCACGGGATCGACGTAATTACGCACGTAGCATCCCTTCACCGGCCTCCGACGAAATAGCGATGACGGAGTTAAATGACTCATCTTTCATAATTGCCGAAATGAAATGCTACTTTTATTTAGATTTTGTTAACGTTTAACAGGTTTGGGTAATTTACATTCTAGATTTAAATAATGCAGTGGTTGTATTTAAAATGTTTTAAAAAAATCTGTGAAATGTATTGTTTCCTGATTAAGTATCTTTATTTCATATCAAATGGTTTTACTTTACTGATTGTTTAAATGGGTAACTTGGTTAAATTGAATATTTAAAATATTTTAAAACAACTTCTACAGGTGCAAATCTAAAAAATAACAAGGATTATATAATTTCAAATTAAATCAAACACTTTACTATATATAATATAGTAAGATAAGTCTCATCTGTGCTATTTATACCTTATAACAGATTGTATAAGCCAAATTATAGCGCAAGGGAATTCGCACAAATTACGGCAGACGGGTATTACGTGGCGACCGCATCTGTAAGGTCACGGGATCGACGTAATTACGCACGTAGCATCCCTTCACCGGCCTCCGACGAAATAGCGATGACGGAGTTAAATGACTCATCTGACATAATTGCCGAAATGAAATGCTACTTTTATTTAGATTTTGTTAACGTTTAACAGGTTTGGGTAATTTACATTCTAGATTTAAATAATGCAGTGGTTGTATTTAAAATGTTTTAAAAAAATCTGTGAAATGTATTGTTCCATGATTAAGTATCTTTATTTCATATCAAATGTCTTACTTTACTGATTGTTTAAATGGGTAACTTGGTTAAATTGAATATTTAAAATATTTTAAAACCACTTCTACAGGTGCAAATCTAAAAAAGAGTATAAGGATTATATAATTTCAAATTAAATCAAAAACTTTACTATATATAATATAGTAAGATAAGTCTCATCTGTGCTATTTATACCTTATAACAGATTTTATAAGCCAAATTATAGTACAAGGGAATTCGCACAAATTACGGCAGACGGGTATTACGTGGCGACCGCATCTGTAAGGTCACGGGATCGACGTAATTACGCACGTAGCATCCCTTCACCGGCCTCCGACGAAATAGCGATGATTGTGACGGCACTGACTCATTCGGAACTTGAGACACGTCTACAAAACAAATAGTTGTGGAATCCGTTGATTTCATTTATTAAACAATAATTGTGTAAAATAAATTTAGTTTTGTTCTTACTCATATATTTTAATTCTTGTTCGTAAGTATTATAATCTATTACTAAGCTCTCAATTCACAAAGCACATCATATTCGATTCCCAGTTGGAGATCTAAATGAACGATTTAGTTTTCTATTTTGAGTCAAGGTATTTGGGTACTAGTCTTATACGTGCCCATTACACTCGCAATATCGTTGTATATGTAAAATCCTAGAGTGAGGTTATGAATGTAGAAATAACCATTTTGTCAGTATATCTTGTGTTTTTACTGTTACAAGATTCTCTATCCGGTGTAGCAATACTGGCAACTACTTTATTTCAAAGCTATTTTTTTAAGCATAGAAAATCGTCATTGTTTCTAAGTCATGGTTATATAAGGGATGACACGCAAATGGAACAATGACATACCCACATGCTATTTTCATGACATAAATACGCTTAATGATTTAAAAATACGAACAAATCAATTGTACACTTTAGTAATAATTACGTAATTAACGCAGTTATTTCATACGTTTCACACGCATGTAAGTATGTAACATGTTCCAATAATCATAATGGAATTAAAAATGACGGCATTTCGATTTACCTCTCACTCATTTTCTACAATTAGTGAGCGAGACACAAACAAAAGACGTCATTTTAGCTTACAACTTTTAATGAGATAGATTACACCTAATTATTTGTTATAACTGCGTATTGGAAACTATTAATCAATTTTTCTGCGTGGGAAGGCATTGAGTTCTGTTAAACAAGCACTTTTACCTGTACTTACGTAATCTAACATTTTTGTAATTTCAATACCTATTTTTCCGCGTTTTCACGGAATTTTACCCAAGAATGTTAACGAATTATATAAGAATAGTTTTTGTTTAGAGTAGCGGCAAATTTTCTCTCTATAATTATGTTTGCTATTAAGTTTTTATAATGAGAGGTACTTTTGAAGTATTGTGTAAAATCAGTAATATTTTTCGCATTATGTTGCGATTATTTTGTAGGTATTGTGTGCATGTATTGCGTGTAATACCAGGTTCGATTCCCTAGTGGGCAGATTTAAATAATAAAAAATACAAATATTCAGACGCCAATATCTAGCATATGAATGTTTGTATTTAAATTGAACACAGGTTGAAATAAAAACAAAGACCTTATAGAAAATAAATTTATTAATACACAATTTATTTAAGTACATTAACTGATTTTTAAAATAAAAATATATAAATACGTTATTTACAAACTTATTAGTTAATTATTTATATTGTAGCAGTTATTTTTTAACGATTCTTAAGTAATTTGCTCCAGCTGTAGTTGACAGTATTTTGTTTAAATGATTATGAGTGAAGCTGCATGATTGTACCAAATCCATTGCAAAGTATGTACCTTAATGATTATTATTGTTGATGGTATAAAATGCAATGGAGTTATTACAGAATGTCTATACTCGAGAAGTTTAATCTAGCAAATAATAGCTAATATTGTGATAGCAAAAATTAAATATTTATAATGTCAGTGCATAAATTAAATGTACAATTATTTTACACGAATCAATCTGACATCACACTTTGAGTTCAGCTGTTTGCGAATTAAAAATATTTTACACATTTTTTTAAAATACATCTAACTATCAACCTACACAATATTTACAGCAATACAAAATCAAAACAATTAACATTTAATTATTACCTATTATAAAATTAGTACCTAAATATTTTGTAGCGTACATTAAACTAAATATCTAATAGAATTTCCATTTTGCTGAAATACATATACACTGGAATTGTTCAAGGCAAGAATGAGGCATCTTCTAATCAAGCTTACTAGGTAGTCTGCTTCTCGCTTACCGTTCACTGAGATTGCGATCAAACCTAACCAACTAAGTTAGTCGTTAAGTCATTGCCTACAGGCATATAAAATTCAAATTTACCATTATTTCTCATATGGGAAGGTCAATCATAATCAACAAATCAGATCAGCTCTTTGCCGCAACAACTCCAATCTCAACTCATGTTCCCTGGCCGCTAGCCTCAACGCCGCAATACTTGAAGTTCTAACATCCTCTGGCTGCGGGATACTTTCACTGCCAGGCGATATCGGCGGCGAGATAGATGGCGCTGGCGATCGGGTGACTTCGGGCGACAGTCGGGGATGCTCGGGTGACAGCCGAGGCGGTTCGGGTACGGTTAAGTTAGCGAAGATAGACTGGAAGTGAGCGGGCGAGGTAGCGTATAGCGGGGCGCCGAAGAGCGGCGGACGGGACAGCGGCGGCAGGTACTGCGCTCCGAATAAAGGCGTGTTTGCGTACCTGTTAAAGAAAGACATTTTATTATAAACTTAAATTATATTTCACAAGGCTATAGTTATAAAAAAGACGCAAAAATAGTTTATTTTATAGTTTGTAAATTTTACGCCGTACTTATTATAATTTGTTTTTCAAACTGTATAGTTATATAGTTTGAAAAAATAAACAAAATCTATACGTAATTATGTATAAATTTCGTTGTTGCCCGTGTTTCTTATAAAACAAATAAAATAGGTATGGATTGGCATATTATTATAATAACTTTTCCAATTAAGCTATTTTGAAAAGGTCAAAGTAATTATAAAATACTATAGAAAAACGCATTATATCACCTATTTTAAAATGGATATAATATTACTCAATTCAAAATTCCTATATATATTAAGTATAGTAGGTATGTGTGTATTTACCTAAATGATGCCAGTGCGCTATCAAAAGGCTTCCGTAGCCCGAAGCCGAGTTGCGACAAGGGGTGTGGCGGCACTGACAGCGACGCGGGCGTGGGTAGCGGTTGCCCAGCGCTGAGGTACCCGCTGTACGGATGAGCGTGTGGCCCCACTTTCTCTTGCTTCCGCCACTTTGCACGCCTGTTTTGGAACCAGACCTGTTTGACAAAGAAACAACATTTTGAATTTCTAAACTAATAGAAAATACAGCATAAATGTAATAAATAATATTAAGATGGCTTCTAGTCGCTTCCACGTTTGGATAAAAGGGATGGGGCTACGTGATTTCAAACAGTAATAAACAAAGATATATTAATTATATTAAACTTATAACTTTATCATGTCGCTAACGTAAGCTCATCGAATTTGAATTGAAAGATCATATATTAATTTGAAAATTAAGAAAATTATTATGTATTTTTCTAAACTAAATGTATACAATTACAGTAATTTATTATCATAATATTTAAAGTAAATACGTGTGCGAAATAACCTTTGATAGATCAATTACCCACTTCTATCTCAATACATACGATTTCATTCACAGTTTTTTAGCCCTTCAGATTTCTAAAGGCAATGCTAAATTAATTTGCACGCCAAATATAGTTTAACAAGCTTATGCTGACACCTTTCAATCGAAACATCAATACTTGACAGTTAAATAGAAAATAGTAATTAAGTCCTTAAGAGACTATCCACTGTCCGTTCCGATTCTATAAAAGACTAATACAATTCAGATAGGGTATGCCGGTACTGTTATTTGTCATACTCCGTATGGAAACGAGTAGTATTCGATTCTATTTCAATATGTCGGGAGAAAGATTTGTATGGGTGCGTATAAATAAATATTTGCCATTATAAAGGTAGCCAGTATATTTGTCAAAATCGGAGCAATATCGACGTAATAAGACTCACAATCTCTGCCTAGACTAGATTAAGTAGTCTTTCTATTTAATTTAAATTAATCCGCATGCTTTTGCACTACATCGTAAAGAAAGTTACGTATTTAAACTTTCTATTTTCGAAAATTACGAGTACTTTGTTTACACAAACTGTAGTATTGCACTAATGCAATAAAGTGACATTTTTGACAATTGTGACCTTTTGGGTAGAGTCCTTGTTCCATAATACATTATTAGACATAAGGACGTCCGATCCAAACCGTTATCGGGTCGGATAGCGCGAAAGAGCTTGAATAGCGTACATTTAACCAGTATTAGTTGCAAAAACTGCACTCAATCACGTTAAGACGTTGATATATCACCCAATTACCAGCGAAGTTGACTGTTGGCTAACCTTTGCAAGACAGACAAGAAATTAGTATGCATTTATAAGGATTTACGCCTAATTATAATGCAAATACCAGGAGTTCTATTCAATTTATTAATGGTGTGGGTCTTTGTCAGAAATAATCCCTTTCACGCGGTTTAAATAGAAAATAAGGGTGAAGCCCACCTTGTGTTAAGTAATTGTGTGTAAAGTTAAATTACGCATCGTTCGAGCTTAGCCACATAGACATGACACTACATTAATTTTTTTGAAAGCTTACCACCTAAGGCAAATTGAAACTATATTTTATAATATAGAACTAGTAAATGAGCAAGCAGTTCACCTGAAGGGAAGTAACGTCCTACCGTCCATGGATATCTAATTAATCGCAGATAAGAATAGCGTCCAATCTGAGGTCGGCCACACAGCAGTGCTACTGATGAACTACGTTGGAACGCCTCCGATTACATCTTTAAACCAGAGTACAGCCGAGTTTTCTGTAATAAACTTTAATCACTACTCGATCCTGTTTCAAATAAGTAATTTGCGGTTTTAATAAGTATGTTAACGCGCACCAACGATTTGTTATTTGATTTAAAAACATCTAAATGTCCTAAGACAATCCAAAAACAGAAATATGTTTATCTCGTATCTAAGTTACATCGTTTTAATATTTAATGAAGAAAATAAAAGTTACATAAAACAAAATACCTATTCCGCGTGGGTGTGATATTATGTCTGTGTAGATAAAATTGAAATAAATTGCCAGTATTAATTTGGCAACTCTTTTAATTGTACCGCAGCGGCATGATAGAGGCGCCTACGACCTCCAATGTAGAGTCTAGTTATTTATTATGACAATGGCTATAACTATTAGCTATATAATGGTTATATTTATGAATATTCATAAGGTTTTATATATGACTGTTATGAGCCTAAAATAACATTACTCTACCTCTTCGTGGATGTTGCAGGAATGAAGAATTAAATCTAGGAGTTATCAATATGCATATTAAATCGCAAGGATTGCGGCAAAACATGTTTTTTAGAGGTTTGTGATCATGAGTATACATAAAAGAGTTGATTATGGCTTGGATTGGAAAACCGTGGCTTATTTTTTAAATATATTATCATAGAATAAATGAAATCTAGGAGCCTGATTACATAGGGTATAATTGTAAAATAAGGGCCATTTTAAATATGTGTTTGTATATCTGCATAAAATATAAAAATTATTTGCATTAGGTACTTAAAAAAGAGGCATTTTAATTTACTTACAATACAGGCTATTTTTTTATATACTTACATAACTATCGTGTGTTGTATTGTTCCAATGTTTTATTCATTCATAAAACTTTAAAAATAATATACCATATTCAACACGACTTTAAAATGTTCCTTTAATTAAAAGTGCTTGTATTTCTTATTGCACCGTTACACCTGCATTAAATCTCACAGAGGATGCAGGTGTGTTACCACTCTCAAGGTTCAAGTGTGGAATGTCCGTTATTGGATAATTATACTATAACCGACAGTAATTACTTTCGCCACAAGTATATATGAAAATTAGGTCAACGTAATACTATTATAATTAATATTCGAAATATAAGTAGTTAACTCTTTTTACCCACAATGTAATTCTGTAATTGGCTACTACTCATGGATATCTGTAATCAACCTCAGATAAGATTAGCTATTTCCACCTGAGGTCGGCCATAGATACGGCGCCACACCTGAGGACTGAGATGGAATGACTCGAAAAAGTATCTCTCTTAACACACATATATATTACTAATAATTATTTATCTTTCTGTTGTCTCCTATATAAATATATCTATTATTATATTACATACCTACTTTACAAGTATTCAGAATTATTTAACAAAATATATTTTTAGGTATTTTTGTAGTACCTATTTACTTACAACAACCTATATACTAATACTAATATTGCTATTGCACAACTCATGATGCGAAGCATCAGAGAGTGCTTTACGATCGAAAAAATTTTTTCGCTTCATTTTGGCGGCTATTTTTATTATTATAGCCTTGATAGTTCACGGAATCAAGATATTTTGCATACTATTGTAGAGATAATTTAATGGAGATTAATTCCATACTTTTTAAAAATTGATGTACTGCAATAGAATTGGAAAAAAACACCAAAATAGGTCAAAAAAATTTCCTGTCCGTCATGTGTGAAACCTGAAAACACTGTAACTTGTGAAAAAATCCATCATTTGAGTTAAATTTTTTGTTAAAAAATTCTAATCGACGATTGTAGGTCACTGAATGCGAATGATTAATTAATTCAGTGTCGTTTAATTGCAATTAATAAAAAACGAAAACTACAAGACTGTATATCTATAGATATTATGTACATTTATTCCACCAGGGGCGCTTGTGCAGTACCTTCTTCCTACTACAGCTGTTTTTTCGGCAATTAATTTTGAACGACTCAAGTTTTTTTTTTTTTTTTATATATTTCATAATTAAATGAGCATTATGAGTCGTGCACTTTTGGATTTTCCAAACTTTATTTAGTTATTTCAAAATATTTTTAGCAGACACTTAGAATTATCATGTCCAGTCATTACGAAAAAAAAATATGTGTCATAAATTTTTGGTTCTCGGAATTGAATCCGGAACTCCTAACGCATTAGGTGACAAATCAATACCTACAGGTTAATGGAAGGAAATTATTTGTCATATTAGCAGTGTATTAATGTTGGCCTCTCATGGTGAGGGTCCCAGGTTTTAACCCCAGATGTGATTATTCGAAGTTAGTCATATTACGCGCGCATTAAAAATATCATCCTTACTATACTAACATGTTATTATGTTATATACTTTAATAGTGAAGGAAAATATCAAAAAAGGATTTTAGGCATACAGTCTGATTTGTTATCTATGTACACTAATATTATAAAGAGGAAAACTTTGTTTTTTTGTTTGATTGTAATGAATATGCCCAATAACTACTGGACCGATTTTAAAAATTCTTTAACCATTCGAATCGAACATAGGCTATATTTTATATGAAATATATTTGATAAATAAACTTTGAGGCTGTACGAAGTTTGCCGGGTCAACTAGTAAAGAATAAACAGGTTTAAAAGTACAGTAAAATTTAATCCATACTTGATCAGCATCGTAAACTATGCCCTAAACCTTTCTCATTTTAAGACCTGTGCCCAGCAGGACTACAATGGCTTGATAATTTGTTGTTTTAACTACTAATAATACTATCATCATATCATTCTTAACTGTTTTGACTTCTATACTTTTTTGTACTATTTTTTATTTCAATATATAATTTTACAAACACTTCCTTAAATAGTATAATTATACAAATCGACGTGGCATAGATAAGTGTAGTGTTATTATGTAGTAATTAGACAAATATGGTATAGTGAAGTTTTGATTTCTGCAATCCATATTCAGAAACTCGATTTGTGTGCAAGAAGGTGACTATCATTTGAGGTATTTAAGATACAAACTCATATGTTTAATTAACTTATAGCAAAAAAAAAACTAATTAAAATATCTTTTAATTATACTTGTAAACAAATAAAATTGAAGCGTCTGCTTGTAATGTGAAAAATAAATATAGTACTAATAACATACAAACAATTATTAAAATATTGTCTGTCTGTCCGTCTGTGTGTTTGTCTATCTGTTCTGCCTAATCTCTGAAACGGCTAAACCGATTTTGAAGGGACTTTCTGACGGCCAGATATTATAAGGAGTAACTTAGGCAACTCTTGTATTAGAACAACTATTAGATTTTCGCGAAAAAAATGTCCATGAAATTTTATAGAGACAAATTCGGTTAAAACCGCGGGGCACAGCTCGTGAATAACTAGCAGTCATTAATATTGTATTATATTTGAAATAATCATTACAGGAGCTGTCAACGATTAATTAATATAATACAAACACTCAAAGGTAATGAGTTACAAGTAATAATTACGCTTTTTATAACTGTTTAATCTAATACCGCGGTAATTGTGGTGCCAATTAAAACTTGTTGATAATTAGTAAGATGAATTATTGATTACCTACTGTCAGAAAATACATTTAATATTCACACATAAATTACCTATAGTATATTATAATTATTTGTTAGATGTAACACAAAAAGTTCTTAATTATTAAATCTATGAATATTTATTATTTTTTAAATACACATAAAAGTATGTAAGCATCCAGACCTTAATTAAAAATACAGATGCCAAAATCACATATTTTGATAGCATGACAATTAAAGATTGGAGTAGTGGTCGATTATATTCCCTTAAAAATAACTAACATTCGAATTTGGCTTTGAAGGGATCAACGTATTTTAACCTCTGATTATTTTCGCAAAAACATGTATTCAATTATCCTGTACACAAATGTAATTACATTTTTGATGTCCGTTAATATTTTACAAACAGAAAGTCTCCTTCGTGATATTTAATGGAAATGTCCCGTTAATCGATGTTATTATGGCGACATGATTATGCGTATAAGGGTTATAAGACACTTTGCATATCTCTAGCGAGATAAAGTCTCTAGCGAGTAAGATATTTTTGGCTACAGCTAAAACACGGTTTGATTAATGTTCTCCTGAACTACATTATACTTCAGATTTTGTACCAATTTGTGCAATATACTTTTAAATGTAGTTAAAAAATTTTTAACGGACTCAAACCAATTTTATCTTGATAAGTATAAAATTAGTTGAGTAAATATAAAACCCATAAATAGTATACTAAATTAGTAATTATAACATTTTTTTTTTATAATATAAGAGTAGCAGACGAGCATGCAGTCCACCTGATGGTAAGTGGCTACTACCGCCCATGGACATCTGTAATCAAGCCCAGATAGGATTAGATATTCCTCCCCGAGGTCGGCCACAGATGCGCCGCTACCCCTGAGGACTAAGCTGGAACGCCTTGAAAAAGTCTGTCTCCCTTACCACACCCTTCAAACCGGAACACAGCAGCGCTTAACACTGCTGTTATTAGGTAGAAATAGGTGTGGCGGTGGTACCGCCGGAGTCGAACCACAAAGGGTTCTACCACCTTTAAAACATAGCTCAGAGGTTGCAGTTCGAATGAATTAACACCTATTGATGATTTATGTTTTGTATCCCGAAAAAAATATGGAAACGCCCTTACTACTCCTTTCATAGCTACTGTATAAATAAAAGTTTGTAAAACACTTCCTGTATTACGTAGTAAAAGGGAGGATTAAAGCGCTATCAGTATGACTGCCGAAAAGCGATGGATGACGTTACCTTCGAAATATCTTTCTTTTTCAATTAGCTAATCGTTTCTCGTCAGCGATGAAACATATGTGTTGTGGACGTGAGAAAAATATTAATGTTTATGTCTGAATAGTTTCCAACGTGGTTGGTTTTTATTTATCTGTAATTGATCGTTATTGGGTTTCTATATTTATGGTCATGTAGCAATAGCCACCCATTGTACCGTCAGTCGGTCCTTAGTGTGTAAATCGTTTAAATACTTGTACGTTTTTGGTAACTTGCAAATATATGTATTTAGGTTGTAGTAATTATGTTATTACAAGTTATACAGATGCTTTTACCGCGGCTTTGCATGTATAACTACGTGAAACTCAATTATTTCTATTATTGTAACTATCTATTAAAAAAATGAAAGTCGTCGTCAACCCATTGCAATTCCACTGTTGGTATTCGGCTAGAGTAAGAAGGGTTTTAGGGCAAAGTCCACTGCGCTGGCCAACTTTTTACCACGCTTTTATTAGCTTGACCCGTATGTATGTATGTAACGGAATCTTTGATTTTTACCCACTTTGAACGGTCCGATTATTATAAAATTTTAAACAATTATCAAGAACCGATGACAATACACAATTTTAATAATTCTATCCCATTGTCCTCATCAGGATCAGATTTTAGCGTGGTATAGTTTTTGAACTATATTTTTTTAAATAACTCTCAGACGTGTAGATTTCATGTTGATTGAGAGGCCAAGTTCACTCAAAGTGTTTACACTAATTTAAGGGTTTTAACAAACGTTCAGATTTATACCAGAGAATTTTTGTAAAATACGTTTTCACTCCTTCCCAGCTTCGAGTCTGTCGTTATCTAAACGCTACAAGGATCTGATTTAATCTTCTCGAAACTTTGATCGTAAAAGTTAATTAATATTTACCTAATAGCTAATATATCAAGTATCAGTTTTGGACATACAACATTTAGGTCAATACGAAATTAGTTCATATAAGAAGTATCGTAACTAATTATTTTATTATAATTTCAATGTGTTCATGACTAAATTTTCATTTAACCAACAAGTCAGTGACAATTTTTTTGTACGTTTAACTTTAATAAGTATGTGTTAATTATACATAGCAGCTAACTATCATTTTGAATGAGTGAAAAAATATAAATATACCTATCTATACACAGCTACTTTCTATTGTGCTTGTGTGTTTCTTGTTGCTTAATGTTTACAAGTGTCGTGTTTTCTTGGACGATATCCATTAAATCCCACAGATCGTCATTCCTCGGATACCCGTCCCGATATTACTGCTTACGACCAACAGTGTAACCAAAGAGGACCGTGTCCGGATACCTCTGAATGGGCTAATACAATTTGCTTTTTGCGCCCTCCCTTATGAGACATAATTGAGCTGATTAAGACCCTTTAACGCCCGCGAATATCGTCACGTAGCTCATTCGCGTTATGTCGGATTTCTTCGTCATTGTAACTTTTTACGTCATTATCATCTATGGCTTTATTTCCAAGCTCAAACGATGTGCCGGTCGCGTTCTGTCCGTAACACATCGCTGAATACTTTTTGTCGTCATTACCCGCGCTTTCATTTCAAAGATGGTAATGACGCTGATTTTGTATAAAGAATGTCGTATATTTTCGGCACACGACTCTCGTCAGTGTTTTGTTGCGCAATATTCAGTCGCGTCGTTTATTTTTACTGGTTTATTGAATATATTTTTTGTACGTGCAAGTAATGCACTGGACGTTTAATTCAGTGAAAATGCTTCATATATGCTTATATTGAAGTGATTAAAATTGCTTACCTGTATTCTAGCTTCAGTAAGGCCTATTTTCATTGCCAACTCCTCCCTAGAACAAACAAAATAAATGAATATCTAAAATAAAAAGTAAAAAAAAACTACATTTGTAAAATTCAAACTTTAATATATGTATAGTGTAATTTTAACGAACCCGAATATTCATGAAGGCTTTATAATATTTTCATGCAAGTCGGGCCAACATTGGTTTAAATGTTTTCAAGAGTAGCCTATATAGATAGAAAAAAGTATTTAGAGGGTAAATACGGATAGGAGGTTATAAAATCGCAGTTATTTTGAAATCCATGGATAAATTACAATTATTTTAACCTACCTCGTAAAAACATCAGGATAATGCGTCCTTCCAAATGCCTTCTCCAGCTCATCAAGTTGGTAGCTGGTGAAGGTGGTTCTGTAGCGTCTTTGCTTCCGCCGGGGGATGTCCTCGTCGTCCAGCCCACTGCCGGACCCTGGCCGCTCAGGGTCGTGGTGGGGAAGGTCAGGAGTGGTGGAGGAACCGGGTTCAGATACTCCCATTTTGTATATTGTGATATTAATAATCTGTAACAAAGGGAAAATCGTTTAATTTGTGACGTTTATATGAAGAATTCGAACGTGATAACTCTTAATTAATAACATATTCCACTGATTCCACAACATTTTCTTTTACTTAGAAAAAAAATATAGGAAGTAGCAATAATAAGTAGAATTTTCCTCTTATTAATAAAACCGTTATAAATTGGATTCATAATTTACTTCTAATATTTCTACAACAGGAAGATAAATGTACCTATAACTCTGCTAATTTCTGTATGGTTTGCGCCTATGCCCGGCTTCAATCACGATAAAAATATCCTAATTATTTTACACGAACAATAAATACAATCAAAATACAATATAATCGCACTTTTCGAACCACATATTAACATACATCAAACAAACGTGTCATTACATACATTGTACAAATGTAAATAAAAAAGAAAGTAAATCAGGACGCGGTCATTTGTGGTATTAATAAAAATAACTCGGGCGGCCTGAAAGTGAGGCAATCAAATGTCAGGCACAATTAAACATTGTATCGCATTTCCCCATCTAAATTGCAATATGCACGTCCGCTTTAGTTCTACCACCATACCATGTGGTGCAAGTGATGAGCGAATAAACTATTTGAAGGAAACCCTTTGTAGTTCGACTCCGATAGAACCGCTGTTACACGTATTTCTACCTTTATTAGGTACTGCCACGTTCTGCTTAGAATAGTGTGGTAATGGAGGCATATTTATCCAAGGCGTTCCTCCCAGTCCTCAGGGGTAGAGGTCATGCTTGTTTGTTACTTTTATATTATAAAAAAGCGAATAGTAGTTGGCCTATGTCGAATCTTTTCAAGTGTCTTCTAAAGCCTGCCAAAATTATAACTTACTTAATAAAACTCTTACTTTTACTTTTACTTAATAAAATAGTGACAGACGGACAAGCCTAAGTGGAGTCAGGTGGTCTATTATACTCATAGAACAAAGATATTCAACCATAATTACCATCGTACATTACATTTAATTTTATAGGTCAAGAAATATATTTGCATAGGAATTTATTGCAATGCAAAAAATATTTTTGGCAACTTCATAAAAATATAATAAAATTAGCCTTTACTGTACATACTGCAGTTGACTGCAGGGGAATGAGTAATTTGTGACAATAATAATATCATGTCTTTTGTCACCACATCATAATTGTCAAAATGTGACGTAGAGTCATTTCCTGTTAACTTTAAGTGCAGTGACAAAAACAGTATTTTAAAAACCTCTAAAATGGTTAAAATAATTAATATGTTCGTCTGCCTATCTGTCCGTCATTCACTCCATCCACCAATATTAACGATTTACCAATATTAAAATGTTCCATAGACTTGGAATTTTTCCGTTACGTACAATGGTTATGGCAAAATCTATGTCAATTTCTCGTAGGTAATGATGAAAATTTATGGGACGTGACATATATTACTTTTTGGATTTCAATATGTATTTTTGCCAAGTAAGTTTATAAAAAAATAATTTACACTGAAATGACGATTTCATATTAATTTGCTTTTTAAATAGCAATACTTAAACCATTATTTAAATTAAGAGTACAAAGTTTATTATAGACCTAAACAAGTGTCTTTTTAAGGCTGACAAAAAATTACTATTAGATTAGAATTGCTTTTTATTAAATTAAGACTTTAAAACGAGTTAGTCACACCTAAAAATAGAGTTATCTTGAAATAAAATGAAATACCTTTTTATAGGTGGTAGAACCCTTTGTGGTTCGACTCCGGCGGCACCACCGCCACACCTATTTCAACCTAATAACAGCAGTGTTAAGCGCTGCTGTGTTCCGGTTTGAAGGGTGTGGTAAGGGAGACAGACTTTTCCGAGGCGTTCCAGCTTAGTCCTCAGGGGTAGCGGCGCATCTGTGGCCGACCTCAGGTAGGAATATCTAATCCTATCTGGGGTTGATTACAGATGTCCATGGGCGGCAGTAGCCACTTACCATCAGGTGGACTGCATGCTCGTCTGCTACTCTTATATTATAAAAAAAAAAAAAAAAAAAACCTAAATTTATTTGTATAGGCGTAGGCGTAGGTGATTGCAAATTATTACAATAATATTTTTTATTAAAATACTACCGGTTTGAAACGAAAATAGAATGGAAAACGGACGTTCTATTAAAGAAGAAAAATTAAATGTTTTAAGTTCTTATCCTAAATATATTTGGTATGAAAATTCACCTATGATGTAGTTTGTATCGCCATCTGTCTTAAAATTGAATTAATAAACACACCGACCATTTTCAATAGCCTAAACAGAAAAATAAATTGACAGACCAACACACACAAAACACTCCTTTTATGTTTTTTTTTTTCTTCAAACAAATAGACATGCGTTTAAAAAACACAGAAAGACTCATTATTATGATTTATTTGTTTGTAAAAATATTAAATTGGAAGGCGGTTAAGTATAATGAAAATTTCGCATGAACGGGTTGTATGCTTGGTTGCGTTTAATGCGTCTATGGTTCACGCAGATACTTTTTCTGCACCATAAAGTATAGAAAAAAGTAAAATGCGCAATGTCGGTATACTTCTGTAGTTACGCGTATTTGCGTCGATAATCTTGTTATAAATTTTCTAGTAATTATTGCATCTACATTTACGTGAATACGCGTTAAATGCATTACTGTGAAGCACTTACTCGTATATTTATAGTTACGTAAAAGTGCGTCGGCAAATATCGTCATAACCTTTGACTTTTACGTCTTTCGTTACGCAAATTTACGTCGACATTACCTTCCATTTAGATAGCCACGTCGTATGTGTTCGAAATAATTATTTTCTTAACATTTTTATAAAAAAAATAATGAATTAATAATTATTTGCGGCCATTTCTATTTTGTTTTGAAGATGATAGATAATTTTTTCGACTGTTATAAGGTAAGGCAGTCAACTTAAATACCTACATATTTAACTACATGCTAATGTGGTAAGGTAAATATTATTATACTTACTAGGCATTTTAAATTACTAGCGGGAACGCATCTGTAATCGACCTTAAACTTCTCCTATCCTATTTGTCGGTAAAATACGTAAATGAGCGGCAATGGCCACTAAATACCAGGTGGACTGCATTCCCCTTTGCTATTTCAATGGCATAAAAAAAGGATTTCAATATTTATTTACGCAAACCATAGCATTCCTAAGCAACGAGGAACTAAAAAGCGTACTAAAGAAATTCTTCTCTAATTAAACAACTGTTAATTAGAGTACATTTGGTTCAAAGACAGTTAGCGCTAATTACTGAACTGAGACAGAGAACCAATTAACCGACAGTTAATTGCATTGAAGTGCTAATTTAACGGTGAATTTATTCGATTAGTGAGCAACGATCTACAATCCGAGAAATGAAGTTATTGCGTGTGGTCGGGTCAGTAGGAATAAGATTTCGTTTAAAATAAATAAAGTAAAAAAAGCGGAATTAAATAAAAGCGTCTTTATATCTTGCATAATTATATAGGCACACGCATTATTTATGTGATTATCTATTTATTGTTTTTATTTTTTATTTGATATAAGATTTAAATAAATAATTCTATTCAAATAAATGTAATTGTAAGCTATGGTATACATTTGTATTGTAAGTGTATTTTTGCGCGGGACGGAGTTGCGCGCGCCGATGTAAAATATAATTTATTTGTACTATTATCTTTCGTATATTCGTCGTTTCCTCAGTTAAAATTTGTTTGAATCCATAAAAATATTTTTATATTACGCCAAGGAAGTATAACTTCCTAGATGTATACTAAAACGTATGTAGGTAGACGTTTTTTGATTTTAATTTATATATTTAAGTGTTATAGTATGAGGATACTATGTATAATTTATCCCTTTATCTTGTTAAGGAAAATGAGTGACATATATCGCTTAGTGACTAGTACTGACTTTAATTCGCATTATTAGGTATGATTAATGTTTATTATCGATGATGTCATTGTATACTCAAATGAAGTATATCTTATGCAATAATGTGAAACAAGTATCCAATTAAGGAATTGTGATTCCCCATTGGAAGGCAATTTTTTTTATAATATAGGAGTAGCAGACGAGTGTGCAGTCCATCTGATGGTAAGTGGCTATTGCCACCTGTGTATCTGTAAGTAACCCCAGATAGGATTAGATATTCCTATCTGAGGTCGGCCACAGATGCGCCACTACCCCTGAGCGCTAAGCTGTAACGCCTCGGAAAAGTATATCTCCCTTACCACACCCTTCAAACCAGAACACAGCATCGTTTAACACTGCTGTCATGAGGCAGTAATTACTATTTATTGATGAGGCTAACACATAAAGATTCGTTTATATATACGTAATTATATACCTACTTACACATTTATCGTGCTATACATGTGCTGTGGTAGACAAGATAATATTTCTCTATTTATATAAGAGATCATGGATAATTCTTAACTTTTAATGAGAGGCCAATGTCCAGTGAACTTTTTAGTGATAAATAAAACACTTTTAAGACTTTACTTAAAATATTCCTAGTTAAAAATACTAAAGGTTTTATTCCAATTGTCTTTTACATAAAACATAGTAAAAGTCCGATCTTTTTATTTATAATTTCAGACTATTTTTTGTCATTTTAAATTTAGTTTCAACTAAAAGCAGGTAACGAATTATATTTAGTTACAGTTAGATAACACGTCGTAAGTCACTTACAAAGCGGGGAATTGTTCGAATAAAATTACAGAATCGAGTGGAATCGCGCAAAAAAGGATTTCTTTATTATATTTTAGAATTTTGTAAGCGCAAATCTAAAGAGAGAGTATCCAATCATGTTTTTTGGCTGTAAACTTAATTTTCCTGCAAAACGAAAGTCTGTTTACCTAACGCTTCGGTAATGGCAACACAGGCAAACGAACTTTGAGTAGTAACAGTTAACTCAATTGTAAAAAATCGGTCAAGTGCGAGTCGAACGCGCAAACGGAGGGGTCTGTACCTAATTTTCGCCTATTTTTACTATTTGTTACCATATAAAATGAAATCATTTTTTTTTATTCAAAATAAGTAGGTTCTTTATAGAGCAATTTTTGAATGCCAGTAAAACTACCACCACTTTACAAGGTGTTTTGTTATGGAGAAGAAGCGGCGAAAGAAACTCCATAACACACATCTTAGAAAAAAAATGTTTTTTACAATGTTAAACTTAACCTAATGGTACATGTGGAGCTGGAACTACTTCAGACCACACCGTTTTGTCAGTCAAATAATCACTTAGTTCATAGTACGCTTTTTTACATAGAGTTTGTTTTACGACATATTTGAACTTTTTTTCCTATTTGTATAGCATAGCAGGCATATAAGTGAATGCATTGCGAAAATTTCAGCTGTCTACCTATATGGTTAGTTACTTACATATTTGGTTATAGATATAGATGAAGCGATAAACGTAACAATAATGGCTTCCCATATGTCAACCTGCATTAATTTTCAAACTTTTTTTATTTTTAATATCTGTTGTTATACCAACCACCATTACACATACCTACCCTGTAATTTCAAAAGTCTATCTTCAAAAGTTCAAGAGATAGAGCCTAGTTATAGTCGGAAGCTTAGTACGTAATAGGATTCCATTGTTATCCTTTGGGTAGGGAACCCTAAAACCTGCCAATGTGGCGATTACGCGCTCTGCAAACTCGATCAATGGTTAATATTATATTGAAGTGTCCGTTGGACCGTGAAAAGCGACTCGTTGATTGCTTTATTTAATTTAATCAATTTTTTTCTTAACATCGGCGACGCCGACGAATTTGTTTTTTTGCAGCTATTTCACTGTACGAAAAATAGCGATTTTAGGGTTCTTTGAAATTAATAGAACGGTTAAAGGGTCAATTTGATTATACCTATCTCAATACTGTATCAATTATAAAGGTTTAAAGAAATTAATAAGAGTTTATATTACAGAGGTTACTTTCTCACTAAATAATTTATTTACTTAGATACTAAAACCTAAATAAAAGGGCTTTATATTGGCATCACTGCCTTACTACAGCCTTAAAATTAAATTCCAGTAGTTTGAAACAAACCTGGCCCTAATGCGGTTAGCATTGATAAACTAAGAAATCTAAAAAATTGTTATTCCCTCCCAATACAAGAAACCGGCATTTTCAGATTTTAAATTTACATAATGCAGTTAGCTGCTATGACAACTTATAAAAATTCTAATACACAATAAAAAAAATAAAGATTATTTGTTGGTATGTACAGAACCATCCATCGGTGAGTTAGCTTCGCACTTGGCGGATTTTTTGTCGTTAAACAAATGAAAATTAGAATTTGCCCATGACAATTTGGCAAAGGCACACGTCTGCCTGGTCAGGCGTGAACTGACAATAACTACCCTGGTGTGAAAACTCGTTTATTTATTTCAAAACGTTTATAATTATGTACTTTAATGTTTGTATTATTAAAGTTGACATTTAATAAAAAAACGTTAAGAAATTTCAAGTTACGAAAGTTATGGTTATTTATAATGCTACTTTGATAGGTCAAAACTTATAGGTAGAGACTGTACCTAGACTTTTTAGACACTTCAACACAGCTAGTGGCTACCCTAGGGCCAAAATTCAGAAGCGGGAAATGAGTATTATTATCTAAAGTCTACTAAATGTTAGGGAGAGACAAAGAGGCAGGCAGAAAGAGGGATGAGTTTTTTATTTAAGTACTAATTTTACATCTATAAGGCGAAATAAATATGCTTATGTGGGAGTTAGTGGCGCTATAATATACTATCGATCTATATAGATCATGTTATGGATTAGATACACACAATGAATTGCCTACTATTCCTTTTAAGAAAGTTGTGTGACTATCTGAACGTTATAGTATTTATTTTGAAGTTAACTATCCAACATCCTATAATATTACTATTATTACTATATTACTTATAGTCGCCGATCCTCAGATCTACTGAATATGCATATAAAATTTGGTGAAAATCGCTAAAGCCGTTTCGGAGGAGCACGGTAAGTAACATTGTGACACGAGAATTTTATATATAAGATTTAATTATGCATACATATCTATATCTCTGACTATTATATTATACCTAGTTCTTATAGCTAACCTATTAGTCACAATGAGGAGTTTCAACATCCTCATAAGAATGCATATGTAGCTTCTAGAATTCCTATCACATTAGGAATTAAATACATCTATTATTGTCTAGGCTGTCCGTATCAAGTGTTTTTCTCTTCTATTACAACAAAAAGCGTAAAAATGTTTTACCTACAACGAATTGAATAAATTTGCATGAATACTGGGGGTCTAACACCATCTTTTAGAAACCATCATAGTTCAAAAAAGTTTTATTTCAATATTGCATCAACATTATTTTGTTTCGTACCATGGCCTCCTTAAAACAGTATTGTTTTATTCCGGCCGAGTGATATAAAATAATGAGTAAATTGTTATTTCCTTTACAAGAGGAAACGAGACATCCCTTATTCATTTTTCGCTTATCCATTGCATGTATAAAACCAACTGAAATTGTCATGATTTGCTTAAAAAGTTAAATTTCCTGCAAAAAATAATGAATAATTTCGACCGACATACAAAACTGCTTATTGTAATATTATAATAATCTTACTTTAAGGAGGTCGTGGTACGAAGTTTCAACGATTAAAATAATATTATTTTAAGAGATGGTAGTAGGCCCCGTGTACTTAGTTCCATCGTACAGCGATTCGATTGAGCAGATGCGCGGCGCAGGTGGCCGTTCCGGCTAACTTGCTGTTTATCGTTAACCAATGCAGTTACCATTTAACCAAGATTTGTATTAACTTTAATGGACTGTTTTTTTAACCTTAAGGTAAATTAGAAGTTTGACTTGTCTTTTTAATGTAATTGTTTTTCGATTGTGGCAGCTATGATGATTCTAACATTGACGATAGGCTATAAAGATGTCTGCTCTATATATGTGAGGTGTTGATAGTGGTTTGATTGTTGAATTTTGATTTTTGATTGTTTGAATCATTACTCTCAAACTTATACAAGTAAATAAACGGTGCTGTGGTCTGATACAGCCCGCTTTGGGCGCTGATTGGAAATGTATGGGCAAATACGTAAACAAATACAAAAACAGTCATATTTGTAAAAACGTAAAAACTCCGTACTAAGGGTACTGATTTGAAGTGTGTGAAGGGTAGAGGCGTTCCAATTTAGTCCACTTCGATAGCATATTGACCAGTTCTGATTTCATCTTGTGTTTACTACAGATGCACATTGCAGCTGGGGTAAAAGTTACTGACGTAATTTTAGATATCTGTTTATTTCCACATAATGGAATGAAAATGTAATTAAACTAAATATGTTTATTGAAATTAACTATTTATTATTAATGTACGCTCAGGCGGGGATGACTCCGACGTTATTTCAATTTCGGTCGCATGCCTACATTTTATTGCGTCATAATTTTGTAAAGCCTGCACAAAAACATGTTGTGAAGTCTAGAATACTCTATTATTTATTTAAATAAATTCAAAATAAAGCGCTTATCGGTCGTTTTAAAATAATTGTCATTTTGTAAAAAGCTATGAATGTTTTGACCACATAAACATATAACAATTTGTTATAATATACACCTGTTTTCTGCAGATATAGGTAGTTTAGGACTAAACTAAACGACCGATTTTGATGATTTCACGTAAAAATCTGTATGAAAACTGAGTAAAATAGAGTTCTTTTAAGGCCAAAAATATTTAGCGTCAGTTCCTAAGTAGGTATTTAGATAAAAACCGAACAAATGTACGAGTTTTAAAAACATTTGTTTCAACACGAACTGGTCAAAAGGTTTATCACATAGGATCTATGGTAAAGGTTATAAAAATTGGGGCTTATGCAGTTGCAATACTAACTGCCACACCGATTGCTGCTTCCGATAATAGAACCTAGGTACATGGTTGTAAAAATCGTAGCACGTGAAGTTGAAGTACTGTCACACATATTGCTGCTTCTAAAAACATAACGTCAATTGTTTTTTAAATTTTTACATAGGCATACCTTCTAAGTAAGAAGCTTAGACTAAGCTATATAGATTTTAGCCTTGATTTTTGTTTAATGTAAAATTAAATGAAATGCATGGTTATTTTCTTCCAAATAGTACTACAAAAATACGCTTACGTATAACCAACCGCTAACGACGAAGATCAGCCTAAAATCTTATTTAATTAAAAATATAGATAACATGCAACAGCTTCCAAATAATCCTCTCAATGATAAGGGCTCGAATGAGCATAATAATAGGATTTACGATAACACGGCGCCTGCCAGGATTACGTCCGTTTTAGTGACCCATTAGACACAACTCTTATGGCTTGGGTATTTCTGACACTCGAGAAGTAATATTTTTCACTCGAGAAATTATAGTATTGTTTGTGTTCAATTCTTGTATCTTGAATTTATCTTACTTTGGAAATACTGTGATTTACTTGCTAATGAAATATTAGTGCAGGTACCTAAGCTGTATTCATTTTTTATCTTGAATATCTTTAAGTAAAAAATAAATCACTTGAGAAATCAATTTGTGTCTTGATGAATTTGACCCGACCCGCGTAGCGGAGCGGTCACCATACCGGTCTGACGCGCACAGGGTCCCGGGTTCGATCCCCGGTCAGACAGATATGATAAATTTAGATGTTTGTTTCTGAGTCTGGGTGTTTGTTGTCTATGTCATACACATACGTGGTACCCAAAACAGAAGGAATCCTATTGTTAAAGGAATTCATTGTTTGTATTTTACAATATACATACACACAGTGAAATTAACGCAAAAAATTAATCCTATACTCTAATAAAACTAAATGATCTTCGTTACAGCCTTATTTTTAGATTTTAAATAAAATAAATATATTCCCTATTCTTAGGTTACCTAAATTGGTTTTCTAAATAAATGTATTGTATTATTACACATTATTTTAATACTCATTGTTCTATAGCACTCGCGGTTAATTTATTTTCCCTCTTTACCCTGACATTTGAATAATTACATCCACTTTCATTTGCAATATCCTCTTTTGTTCAATACTTAAGTGCTTTTAAAAAGGAAATTCTGACAATTGCTTTTTGCAAGGTGTTATGTTAAAATACTTTATTTTTATTACCACTGGCAGAGCTATTTTTGAGAAATAGAAATTGTACCTATAAATGTCAAGTGATAAACATAATCTTACATATAAAATTCTCGTGTCACAGTGTTAGTTACCGTACACCTCCGAAACGGCTTTGCCGATTTTCAAAAAAAATTATATGCATATTCAGTAGGTCTGAGAATCGGCTACTATCTGTTTTTCATCCTATATAAGGGTTGTTCACCCTTAACATTTTTTTATTTATATGGCAACACAACGTTTGCCGGATTAGCTAATATTTATATATACAAAAGCAAAAAATGAACGGATTAAAATCTTGAAGGTTTTATTCTCATGTCGATTATATCTTTTATTTTGTAAAATTGTAGTAATTCGAATAGATTCTCTATTCTATTTTGTAGTTCAACTGAAGATATGAGTACTCTTGGAGTTCTGAGTCTGTGGCGTCGGCCAAAACGCATTACTACCCTGAGGAGTTAGGTACGCTTAACATTACTTTATAAGTTAGAAATAGATGTGCCCGGGGTATTTCCACATTGAAATTTTCGCCAAATTTCCTTTATTAATCTATTTTATGAGTAGGTATAAAAATAGAGGAGGAAGTACGAATAGGTCATATGTACGCAAGTGATTAATATTTGTGTTATAATTTGCGTACATGAATTTTGCGTCATATTTCTGATTGGGCTAACTTAGTATTAGATTATAGTTAAATTATTGAAATTATAAACACAATAACGTAATTGGACCGCAGTTGGCACCAAATAATTTCTACAACATTACCTACATTGATAATGTTATCATATACCAACTTAATTAAAGTATTGCGGTTTCAATCGACAGCCACGTCCAAATAACATTCATTGGATTTAATTAGTATTACTATCACGAAAATGAAATTTAATAAGCTTACTAAATAGCCTGAATCATTATTTAATTAAAATTATAGGGAAAACAGGTACCTACCTATTTATTAAAATAACATTTATCCTTGATCAACATAAAGTATATTTAGATATATCAGCGTTGGCGAAAATAAGAATTAATGTAGCCTAAAACAAATGTGCCTATATAAATATACGTTATAAGCTTACACGAGCTTATGAAGGTGGTAGAACCCTTTGTGTTTCGACTCCGGCGTCACCACCGCCACACCTATTTCTGCTTCATAACAGCAGTGTTAAACGCTGCTGTGTTCTGGTTTGAGGGGTTGCTAAGGGAGACATATTTTACCGAGATATTCCAGCTTAGTCCTCAGGAGTAGCGGCGCATCTGTGGCCGATCTCAGGGAGTATCTAATCCTATCTGGGGTTGATTACAAATTTTCATGGGCAGCAGAAGCCTCTTACCATTTGGTGGACTGCATGCTTGTCTGCTACTATATTATAAAAAAAAAAAAAAACGCGCAACAGAGACTTTATCAAACATTTCTGTAAACACCTTCCGTAAACTGGGACGTATCCTTCGCCTAGTTTATCAGCACGTCCAAGAAGCAAGGATTAGGCGTTTTTGTCCATTAGGTGCGGGCTTAAGTGTTAATGGCGCTCTGGATTATATCGCTGAGCGCAAGATAACGTCCTGACTCATTGTCCCTTGACGGATGTCTACTAAATAGCCTTGACCTTCTCTGGAAGACAGAAGGTCTAAAATGTTTCAACGGTTCTACACATTCTTGATTTACATAGCGGGTGCATAGTTTAGGAATGAGTAGGACATTCGTTTATGAGGCTCTTTCATTTCCTGAATTATGTGCAGTATAGTAATGGAAATGTTATGCCTCTTTTCCTTATTTATGGGTTTCTTAGTGTACAGTAAACATACTTATTTGTTTCGTGTGTACTCTTAAATGATAAATTAAACTTAAGGAAGGAACTATAATAAGGAATGAGTAACGAATGCACCAAAAGCCACGTGGCCGAGTACCTACTCGAGTCGAACATGTTGTATATATGAGGTACTGGCAGCAACTCTTTGGCAAGTGTCAGACGTCAGTTATGATTTGAATATATAAAATTGTTTGAAAAATATAAAACGCGTTTTTCTCAGTATAGATATTGTATTAATTAATTACAAGTCTAAGATATAACAGAACATACCTATGTTCCAGGTCTTTCGGAGTAGTGGAAAAGACAAAGACATAAGGAGAGTTGGACTTAGGAAAAATATAGTACACAATCTAGGATCCACCCGTGTGGACCTAAGTAAAAAAATCCTTAGAAGTTATCAAGTTACTGCGAGTAGTAGATGACGTCAATCTCTGTATAAATCACTATCTGAACCGAAATGATTCAGTAGCTACTTAGGTACTTAAAAAAATAGGCTTATATTTCTTCCAATGCAAATAAACATAAGATATTGCAAATTATTTGCCAAACTTTATTTGTAAGTATAGATTACGTGTATGACTAAGTTTCTCAGAAAAGTATAATCATAACGGAATAAATAAAGGCGATTATGCTAAAGGTGTTTACCTCAGAATTGCATTATACTAATTACAAGTGAATACTGCGATTATTTTTATTAAAAATTAAAATGGATTGAAGTAATCTGTCTTGAAGAAATGATAGGTAATAGTGTCAGCGTGGGAACACAATTTCCTCCATCTGAATAATTAATAGAATCGCATTCTGAAAAATATGCTAACGACATTATAATGTACTAGGTAAATATCACACAACAAAAAAACTTTAAAGGTATTAAATGAGACGTCGAAGACCCTTCATGGGAATACTAATACTCAATTAAAATATGTTTCTCAATTTCCATAAGCCATTTCAGAAAATAATCACCGGCGGGCCAATAAAAAATGTATCAGTATTATAGGTCATTACATCTAATCACGGAGTAGTATCAATCTTCACAAAATCTAGCCTAATTTCATCACTTATAATGAAACAAAAAATATCAGATCACAATTAAAAACACAAGGAGATATAAATCGCGTAGTATAAGCCGACTTTCCTATTACATACGCCGCTGGTAGCTCCGAGTAGCGTGTAATGAGAAATCAGAATGTTAATTAAGATCTAATTAAGTCTAATACAATCAACAATGCTGCTCGCGTTCCGGAGGCATCAGCAAGTCATCGCGAGGGGTTTATCGCGGCCATTATATATAGATCTCTGACCTTCGGAATTTGATTCGCCGTGGAAGCAATCTCATCAATCCGGGGGCAAGACGGGAGGTCTATGAGGCTGGTAATGTTAATCGAATTGAGATCGGCCAACCCTTTAGTAAAAAATTGGTTAGAATCACTCATTCCAGGGCCTATTGTGATGTGAGAACTCAATTTAGTGAACAGTAAGGCGATACGTGAGACCGCATCAAAGGGCAATAGAGATATCTAGGTGGGTAATTATCATTTCTGAATTATAAGCGATACAATGCGTTGAAATTGTGTTGATCATTGAAAGATATGCTTTGCTTTTATGAAGTATGTACGTTTGTAATAACATTTGTATTATTTATGAACTGTACAGTTACAGTAGGTTATCTACTTGATGAGTTTATGTTACAGTTTGTTATTTTTAAGTTATTAACAAGTTTGGTGCCTATGATTTTTCTCGCGTGTACGTAGGTAGGTGATAGATAGTAGTATCTAGGCAACATTTAAATTTTTATGAGTAAATATTCATAACATAGGCTTAGAAACTAGCATTTATTTCGGAATTAATCATTTCACTGTATTAATTTTATAAACATACTTAAATCAATTGCACGTGAATAAGTATATCTAGTACAAATGTATAGTGTCGGTCATAAAATTACTTTTGCCTTAAATTTGCATGGGTTACAAATTTCTTCCTAAATACCTACGAGTATTTAAAGTTAATCTTATCTTTGGTATACTCATACTTCATCGTTTTCGTTTAAGCTTGAATTTATGGTTCAACCTAAATGTGGGCACATAAAAAACTGTTGCAATGTTTATATTTAATAACCAAGTGCCGTCGGTAGTTACGAGTATATCAATAAAATAAATTTGAGTCATAATCATTGTTCCGTAATAAAATTCATTATCCATGTTTCCATGAACTCCACGTGTGTAATCATTAATTTTCCAAAATGTTATGTCTTCCGATGCACCAACACACTACACCAACATCTTTTTAAGAGATTTATAAATAGATGAATTAATGGCGTCTTGAATAGTCAAGATGTGTTATAAAAGTCATATAAAAATAAGATCAAGCACAAAAGTTCTATTGTTGTCGGTCCACACAATATCTAAAAACTTTTATAGAGCTTGAGATATGGGAATAACATTCAAAAGTGACCATAATACAAGCTATAAACAAAATTAACAACACAAGGACCCCCGCTGGTTTCAATTTTGGGCCTGACATCGGCCCTAATTCAATAAAGCAATAAAATTCACCTAATTATGCAAATGCCTTTAAAATATCAAACATTATGCCTTTTTTGACTTCAAAAAATGATGGGCGCCGTCCAGTGAGCTGGTTGTAAGCAAAGATTAATGGAACTCAGTTCTTATGCTATCAAAATAATGACATTATTCTAATAGTAATTGTTATGTATAATTAGTGAGACGGCAGGAGGGCGTGAAATGGAATTGTAACAAAATTTGTTATATTACTTAACATATTAATGTCTTTCTCACAAGATCTAAGACTCATGTCTAAATGACTTAACATGCCGGTAAATTTTATGTCATTAAAAACCCAGCCGTACATTTAGTTAAAACGATTAATACATAGTTACACGTTTTTTATGTTGAAATAAAACCCTTGTATAGTAAATTACATTAGGAACATGTATAATGGTGAAAATTATCAAAATAATTTATGTTACGTATTTAATTTTTTATGAGAATAATTCACTAGCCGTATCACTAAAACGCCAATTGCGTATCGGAGTAGATAATAGAAAACGTATAAATATTTTTAATTACGTGCAAATAATCATACTGTAATTGACAAGCACTTACCTCACTCAATTAGCACTAACGAACTCCGAGAAACGAACGATAAAGTCCTTAGTAGGCACGAAGTAGAGATAGCGAACACGAACGAATTGCCGTCAATAAACGCCACAATTTACATGATAGCCCGTGACGTCTCGAACACAACAAAGTAATAAACTATGACACACCGACGCCTTCAATCGACTGGTTGAGAATAAAGCGGAGTGTCTGCGATCGCCTACGCATGGTCGGAAAAAAATGTGATAAAAAAGTAGCGGTCCGAGACCACTCCCCTGCGGGACGTCGGACCAATGGCGGCGCGGTGATACGGCGACAGGCGCGAGGGTGGGCCCGAATCATTTGATACGGGTCCCTACTTCGATACCGCTAATTGACTTTATCAACAAACTGACTTTACTGGCCGGAGTCACGATATATGCGTTTGTCTGCCGCGTCAAAAGCCTAACTGCGGCCCACTGGCGTTGCAATTAAGTGTTCTGCGGGCTAATGGGTGATTTGAACTCATCCTCTATTTGAACGTCTCTTGCAATGATTAATTCTTTTCGATTTGTAAGCTTTCGTTTTGGAATAAATTATGTTAATTTGTGATTTAAACAATTAGGTTTTGCTTGATTATCTTTATTTATAAGCATAATTATTTTTCTATGTATATATTATTTAAATATATAGAAATAAGTCGTACCTACCTACTATTAGATAATTATATTTAATTAATAGCAGTTTTTTTATTTCTATAAAATATTCGAAGATTGATATTAGAAACTAGATATTTTAGCGGTATTTACTATATTATTTTAGAAAACTACATTATTCAAGATCTCCAAAAATATTTACTAGGTATATTTTGGTACCTGCACCGTTATTATTTATAACTAACGTGTTTATTTATAATTTTAAGTGGAAAATAACAAATAATATATGTGTCATATACCTTTGTACTTACGCTTGAGAATTGGCTCAAATTCAATCCGTTTTATCAGATTTAGAGTTTTAGAAATTACATAACGTTGCTTAGACAATTAAACTTCGTTTACCACCTAACGTGCCGATCAAATAACATCAATTAGGTACAAGTCTAGCCCATTGAACAGACTATAGCAAAGTTCAAGTTATAAAAAATAATCCTCGTACGGTGCAGCGAGCTTAACTATCGCGGTCCGTTAAGGTCTTCCATTGAGCGAAGCCTTTTTAGGTATCCAATTAGGTGCTATGAAATCTTTATTATATGTTGCGTCGACGTAATTTCTATTTATTTGTGAACGTCGGCATCTTTACTCTAATTACACGTGGGGCTATAAAATCCCTCGCTGGTGTTGCGCCATGCAACATTGTGGTTGACCCAACGGCTTCGAATGAGGAAAGGGGCATGGCTTTGTTCATATTCATTCAGATTTATTTGTGTATTTGATTTGTCTTTGGTTTGTGTGTGAGATTTTACGTCTGTTATGGATCTAAGATTATATCCTTGTAGTGTTTCATCATCATAGTTATTAACCTCTTATTATTGTTGCCCTAATCTCTCTACCTCCTATTGCTAAGGATGGGTTTCCTCTCAGAATGAAGAAGGGTTTAGGCTATTGTCTATCGCGCTGGTCATTTGCAGATTCAAAGTCTTCATTAAACTTTAAGAACTTAATTAAAACTCTCAGTAATGTTAGTTTCCTCACAATTTTTTATTTTACTCTTTTAGATTGTCATAGGTAAAATTTTGATAACTCAGAGATGAGCTTAAGATTGAGATATATCCAGATCTCATAGTAAGGGTCTAAAAATCATATTAAGGGTAATGTAGAGCATGTGCTATATTCTGAAAGACAGCTATAACTTGGTACTTTAGCAAGGTTGGTACTATAATTTACTACTATTTTAGTTTATTGACATGCTCACAGATTTCATCCGTAGTTCATTAAAAGGTCAGATAGGTCGATAAACCGTTCTATTAACTATTAAAAAAATTCATTACTTCATTTAAGCTCAAGTCGTTTCTTGAGAGAAAAATTCAATTGAAAAGCAATAATTGTACGTTTGATAACCATTTCAATATGAAAGTCATCTTTATTTTCAATTGCACTAAGATTATTTCCTACATCTCCATTTTAGCAATACAATATCTATAGGTTCATATACAAATGGAGTGTCTGTCTGCTTCGATATTGCTATAATTTATAAGCGCATATATTTTATTTTCAAAATGATAAACATATCTTGTGTAACTGAAAACAGGAGAAAATTTTAGTGTGCCCTTGGGTTAGGAAGGTACAAATACAAACAAATACTTTTTTGAAATTAAACAGGGCTCGTAAGGTACAAGTACAAACAAATACTTATGAAATCACGGAACAGGGCTTTAACTCAACAATAAATGATTTTCAGGGAGTTACATGCTTTATGGCGGTAGCCGACATGCGATTTTGTGGATTGGCGATTCGTTTTCTGGCAATTGTATTGATGCTGCATCACATTTGAAATATACTTCTGACATCGGGTTCTTCCCGTTCAATTTCAGAAACTGGCTTCAAAAAAGCAGCTAAATCGTCCATCGTCGATGTTAAGCAGCATTTGCCAGGGCTCTTACTCAAAAATTAATACCTGACGTTACTGTGCAAAATATGCAAATTTACATAGGGTAAATGCAGGTAAAACCGCGCGCATCACAACTCTTATGTAATTTCAATCTAAGAGCCTCTGTATAGTGGGTACCGTGAGTACTAAATCTGTAACCGTTTCTTGTAATATGCAATCATCTGCGCAATTAGCCCCCAACTACGCGCCGTAATTAAAACTATTAAAATGACATTTGACGTAAATTGAGATGCTTACAGTTCCTCGTGAACGTGGAAATATAGATACCGTTAAGCGTAATGTGTCGCCATTTTTCGCACTGGCTCGACGATTTTGGATCATAAAATTTAATAATTGCGTTAATAAACATTTTAAATAAAGTTATTAGCTACCTGTCTACCTATATTCGGGTCCAGTAGTAGTTTAAGAAAAAATATTGTAACTGACAACTAGTAAGTGCCACCGTATGCCTATACAAAATAAATATATTTCATTTCATTTCATAGGTTCCTTTTAAATGTACTCATCACTCTTGGTTTAGATTTTAGTATACGTTTTATTTACTCAATTTTACTTTAGTAGTCTTTTACAATCTGTTAGTCTCTTCTTTTGGATTTTCGTTCTGAGAGCAAAGCAAATGGACAACTTGACATGATCGCTTCTTGTAAAGACAAGTGGTGGTAGATTATTGAAGTCTAAATAGAATCGTGTAAAGGATCTACTATCGACCTACATCCTAAAATATTTTTATGTTAGGGATATTCGTATATTGAGTACAATAACTTTGTTTAAAACTGGTAGGTACGGTACATACCAACATATTGCAAGAATTGGCATGATGACAGTATTAAAAAATCAAAGAATAAATGATTTAAGAAAACACAATATATTGAAAGAATTCTCAAAAATGACTCAGTTTAAAAAAACACTTTAAGATTTATTATATTTTCAATTAAATAAAAGTATAAAATACTGCAGTCGGCCATCTTGTCTGTCATTTTTGGGTATGTCACTGACATAGATATATTATACTGATAGGATAATATATCTATGGTCACTGAATTGCATTTTGTATGGGATGTTCTAACGTGACGTCACCAACGGACGCCATTGCACTCGCGAGCGTTTTCGCGCTTAATGTCAAATGGCTATAAACAAATGCTATTATTTTCGTTTGTACTGAATTTATTACCGAAATAATACGATTTTTGGAATCGGTAGACATGTTATTGAAGGGGATTTCAAAATTTGTCATCATGCATATTGCTTATTCTACCTACAACCACTTAAAATAATATTTTAAAGTTAATAATCTTGTAAGACGTAAGCTATTTAAACCATTACTAAATTCGAGGCTAATCTTAGTTTACGTGTGTATTTACATAATTCCATGAGTCGAATACATTGTTCGGTTATTAAAAATGACTCAATGTAATGTAAATATAATTCGCATGTAATTTACGACGAATTACCGTGCACTGAAAAATTGTCCTTGTTTGAATAAATGTTTTATAATGAAACACAATAGCCGGTACGGCAGAAGATAGAATTAGACGCGGTTAGGGCTAACAATGACATTTATTTATGATTTATGGTATTGTACAATTAATGGTTAAAATGAAGGTGACTCGCAACAACCATATGAAATATCTGTAAATGTAAAATTAGTTAAGTTTCTCTTTACATTTGGTTGGTTAATGTTGGCTATGATCTCGTTCTATCATTCGTATCTATACACTCACTTTCAATCACTCACGAACGTTTGTTCGTAGCTTAATCTTATTCTAAGAAAATAATCAACTCAGTATTAAAATAGTTGCGCACGATGATCTTAAGTTATTTAGGCTATTTTAGATATTTGAAAGGCTGAAATAGTCCTAACGACTTAATACAATTTTCTTCACGTTAAAGTGTTACCCCTAAAAATATAATAGATTACGAAATAACAAGGATTTCCTCCCACGCACCATAAAACATAATAACACAAACAGATTACACAACTATAAAAAATAACTCGCATGATTTTTATATCTTGTCACTCAAATTACAGTAAGCAACGATATAATTGCCGCGGGCTCAAATTAGCCCATATTTAATTTTGGGAAAATGTAAAAATAAACGTTTTTATTTGTGTAAATAACACAATAAAACCGGCGGAGCGATTACGCACGAAAGTACTCGTATGCGCACCAAATTACGGGCACCAAATTACGCTCACCAAATTACGCAGATAGGATCTGTGTCGCAATAATTGTTATTTTACGTCGTTAGTGCCTCGCGTAAATTCAGTTAGGGGAGAACGAGGTTCTATTCAATACGAACGGGCTTTGGAGTTCCTTTAACATACATACAAATAAAAATATTGTAGATTTATGAAATATCATTTGATATTAAATTATTGCTTCAATAACAACATTGCAAAGTGACATACAGTTAGAAGGTGGAAAACCCTGATGTGGTTCAACTCAGCCACCACCTCAACCTCATCTACATACGAGTATGTACCTATCTCTGCCTCATAATCGCAGTGTTAAGCGATGCTGTATTCTGATTTGAAGGGTGTGGTAAAGGAGATATGTATTTCCGAGGCATTCCAGCTTAGACCTCAGCTACGAATCTAATGCCCCCAGGTTTAATAGGAAATATAAGAATAGGTACCTGGTGGGTAGGCGCTTGAATTTCTGTTGAACTAATTAATATTTTTGTCTACCTAATACACTTATACCTGACACGTAAACAGGCCTAGGTAACTAACTACAGGTAATTTCATTAATAAACAGTAAAAAGATATAGTGGCAAATTACCCATAAAACAAACATTCAATTCAATACAAGTAGATAATTGAAATAGTAAAAAAGTGGCAATTACTCATATAAAAAAAGTGTCAACCAATCACACGACGGAACCCGCATGGTGTTGCCGCATTTTACCACCGGAAGCGGACGCGTCGGGAAAAATTACGCACTTCCGCCCCTTGCAGCTTTTGCAAACTGTAATTAGCGGGAACCACAAAGGAACTATTAATGTAATGATATTAGCTATTTGAAAATATTCTAACAGCTTTTTTGTTTATGGATTTGCTTGCATCGTTTCTTTCTTAGTGATGCTGGACATACCTTCAACCACTGTTTAAACTAAGTTGATAAACGTGAAAGATAATTTAGGAGATAGAGTGGTAGTAGTGGACTTTTGTAATCAACCCCAGATAAGATTTCTACGTGTGGTCAGCCATAGGTGAGCCACTACTACTGAAGACTTAGCTGGAACCCCTCGGAAAGTATGTCTCCCTTACCACACCCATCAAACCAGAACCCAGCATCGCATAACACTGCTGTTATTGAGCAGAAACAGGAGTAACGGTGGTACGTTTGCAGTCAATTCGATTTCGACAAAGGCTTCTTATACCTTCGAGATAGCTAGCTTGTCTGTTAGGGCTATATACTTTATAGTAGAGAGAGTATAATATAACGCCTGTATCCAAGTTTATTAACCTCATGTAGAATATTAGTGAATGACAGCCGACAAAAACATTGTCATTGGTCAAGGATATGTAACTCTATAGGGAACCTGTTTTAAAATCCAATAAGTGTCGAAGTGATGCATAATGGTCCATTTGTGGTTAGCAGAATAAATCTCTGTTATTATGTGCCTTTCAACGTAGCGACAGAATCCGGATGTGATGACCACAGAGTGGATGTGTCATAGAATTGCCCGTCAAATATTTATGGAAATAAATCCTTTATCCATAGATAAGTAAGTAAAAACTGTAATATGATGCGCTCTTTTTTGAGATAAGCATTTTAATTTTTGGATAAGCCTTTTAGTTTTTGGACCACTTTCATAGAGCTCCTTTTTGTTGACGCTCCGTGTTTTAATGAGGTCAAGTTGGATCTCTAGTTTTAAATCACTGATCTAGTGATAAAGGTTTAAAAAGGAATCACAAATCAGTCAGTTACCTATAAGATTAGATTTAGGCTTGAATATTTTTAGACCGGAAATTAAAATCTGGTAAATGTACAAATCATAGAGACGCCAAGGTTTTGTATTTTTTTGCAAATATTTCTAATTTATACATACTCTGTGGGAAATTCATTCTTTCTTAATTCAAAATAAATTGTCGAGGAAATTCACTTGCGTTTCTTTACACGCAATAATTTGTTTGATCTGAATGTGTTTATGATTTTGTCCACCTGATGACAACGGTACAGTGGTTAAGATACCGGGTTGCAAGGTTCGATTTCCAGTCAGTTATCAATGATTCATAGATAAATTCTGACTAAGTGTTTTGGTCCTACCAATAGTGTTTGTTGCATAACAATCCATGAAACCTTAATAGACCTTAGAAGTCCTACTGTGGAGTTCTAGGAGTTCTAGCGTAAATACAATTACATAATCTCTTTTTTTAATGCATGCCTAATAAATACCTATTTCGCCCATTTTCCACCCAAAGCCCTTGGTCCATTGGTGGACATAGATCTCTTCTAAAAAGTAGCTATTTGCCATAGTCATCACGTTTGTAACGTAAGATTAAAAACTTCAGGATTGTCACCAAAGAGATTTTCTTTATTGAATCATGTGTCTAATATAGATATGATTTTTATTTATACTGATATCTAATCTGTATCTAAATTCAGTTCTACAAAACGATATCAAAATCTCTCGTTTGATGGAACCCTAGAACACATAAAAAACAGATGCCGCTTTCAACGGCTAACCACGATCGCCCCACATCCGAGACGAACCGTACTTCAATATTTGTTTTAATGACATCAGTAATTGATCCTCCACGCCCAACTCGTGTACCTGTTACAGCTCAGTCGGAAATTTTGACATATCCAGAAATACCCACTTTTTCTTAAAATAGTGGAATTAGCAATAGATTAGACTTTTCTCAATAATTATGTTATTTGATCCAATTTCAATACTGGCTTTACTGATTGTCCACGTTGTAGTATTTTAGTCCACATATTCACACATCTTAACGCAGCAATATTAATTATCATTGATATCAATAAAGTAGGTACTTTACCTATCACTTAGTATTTTATATGTTTCGGGGTAAGGAAACAGCGGTATTTCAATAAATTATTTTTAACGGTAGTAATTCATGTAACATAAACATATTCTTTATCGATTCATACGATGTTTCATTTGTAAAATAATTTGCATTGTAATGAAAAATTCGTAATTTTATTTAATTCTTCATTAATGTTAACTAATAAGTATAAGCACAGTTCTTATATTATTAAGAAGAACTTATACCGTAAATTTCTGGACATTTCGAGTATCGTCCAATTCGTCGCTCGCACGACAACATTAACCCTTCCTCCGCCGTCACGATATTCTCAGCATCAGAAACATCGCTAACAAAATTTACTCGGCTTTGTGTCCGCGGTACAAAAAGCAAATCGAGTTACAGGCCAAAACAGAGAAAATCAACAAACAAATACCATTACCACGGCCATTTTCGACTGGTGTCCGCTCGTGATGACGGCGTTTTTCAGATCCGCTGACACGTTAACCCAAAAAATAATCAATCGCTTAAATCAACATCCATTACCACTTTCCTTCGCGGCAACTTCCAACTGGCCACTTTAAAACAGCAATGGACAGCTAAGTACTTTTTAACCCGTAACTGCGTATAGATCGGGAGTGAAAGAAGTAAAGATTCGTTCACGATTCATCTTTTTGGACAGATTCGGTCGGGTTAAACAAACTGCGTCGTTGGCCTCCGAATCGATTGGTCTCGGAGTCTAAGAGACGCGGCGGTCTGGGTAGCGCGGGTGGGAAGTAATTTGATCTAGATAGTTTTTTTTACCATAATAACATTCCAATTGGAGTAGTTATTACTTGGTATTAATAAATGTTGTCATATACATAGTAGTTGTCTACACTCATAGGATTAAATTGAGACTGCCTATTTTGTGACTGCTATAGACACGTACAAGACGGTTACACCAAAACTCAGGTCTAGATTAAGATCTGAATATTTTTTTCAGATTTTTACCTGGTCAGGAATCGGCCACATTCAAACATTACCTACATACCACGCTTATATGTAATTACTATCCGTATTAAATTAGGCTGCCATAGTTTAGAAACAGAATGTAGTATTATGACATCCTTCACTTTGTTTTATTGAATAACTTCGACAATAGTTAAACAAAACTGAACTTGGTGGTCCATTCTTCTCGCTTTAATCAGGTTTAGTCAAGAGCTATAGATTATCCACTCTTCTATCTCATTTCAACTACTTCACCTAAACCTTAGTTTTATCTGATATTTTTACTAAATTTATCCGATAAGACCAGGCACTCGAAGGGTTAACTTATCTTCTATCCTTATTATTGTTACGTAAACAGATGAGATGGCGAAATACGGCTTAAAATAATGTGTCATTTTAAATACAATAATAGGTGTTGCAGATAACTAATCTGTAATCTTCAGCTTCCTGACCACTTCTGTGAACCCGAGACTAATGCGCCCCGTAATATTATTGACAAACACCCAGAAATACAAATATAATCTACTCATATGTATTATCTGTACTTCTTCGTAGTGGCACTATGGTAAGACGTTAAAAACACTTAGTTATTAAAAATTAGTGTAAGTGTTTAAATTTAGAAAAAAATATTGTTTATTTTGCCTGACTGTTTTGACCAAATTATTCTTGACGGACAAGAGGTGTGTAGAGGAGTGTGACAATAATTATATAAAATAAGTAAATAATGTCTATGATAATAAATGTATCTATATAGGTACATAGATAACGTGATGTTTTAACGGAGTCTTGATTTTTTTTACATTTTACAAAAAAAATAATTTGGGAATTCTTTTAACAAACAATTACGTGTACTTAATACATGAACGTTAAGTAAAATATAATGTATTGTTTACTTCTGGAAATTTGATAACGTCATGACAATAAAATAATTATATAATAATAATTACTATGCTTCACTTATTTAACAGATAACGTATAGGTACCCACTTACCTACATAAAACCACAAAACCGCGGTCAATATCCACCTCATGAAATGCCAGTTTAACATTACATAAAAGATATAACATTTTATAACTACATTACGTCCAATAAGTGAGTTTAATTAAGCTGTAGTCACTCTAAGTGTGACTTCAAGTCGTTAACCTATATTAATTAATGCTTTTATGTGTATGTACACATACACAAGACATACATCAAAGGTCACTGTCGCCCATGAACATTAATGAACAGTAACATCATCAGTGATAGCCTAGTGGTTAAGAAACTCGTCCTCTCGATCGAGGGGTCTGAGGTTCAAATCCCAGGCACGCACCTCTGATTTTTAAGTTATGTGCGTATTAGAAATTAATTATCACTTGCTAAACGGTGAAGGAAAACATCGCAAGGAAACCTGCATACCTGAGAGATTTATAAAAAAAAATCTCAAAGTTATGTGAAGTCTACCAATACGCACTTGGCCAGCGCGGTGGACTATGGTCTAATCCTTCTCATTATGAGAGGAGACCCGTGCCCAGCAGTGGGATGTTAATGGGTTGATGATGATGAACATCATCTGTATTCCACACCAGGGAGAACGGAAGTTTCCTTTAAGGTCGACGATCTGAGTTGCTACCCCTGAAGAATTTTGAGCGTCTCATTACTCATTATATCCCCCATTAAATGATAACAAAGCAGATCTAAAAATGCAATTGTAAAGAAATACGTGTGCCTTTGGAGTCAAATCGCGGTATTTTATAAGATAGATGAAGCAAGCAATAGAAGATTTCTTTTGTAATTTTTTTTTTTGGTATTGTGTTCTATTATGTATTTTACCGAATAAATTATTTTTCTTTCTTTCTTTCAATCGAGCATGCAGTCCATGATCATCAATAACGAAGTCCATATAGAAAAAAAGTTCTACCTAACAGATGCATTGCTGGTCCTCAGGACTACGGTATTCTTCGTTATGTCAGCCGTCTCCATACCTTCATTCGGAACGCCAGAGTTGTATCACTAGAAACTGGTATGGCAATGTTACCTCCCCCGTTGAACCATACACGTTGTACCACCTAGATAGCTGTCCGCAATTCCCCACCACAATACTATAAAAGCTTTATATGAGAGTATTCAAGAGTACTCAATGACGCGAATGTATAATTTTAAACAGTTTAATACAAAGTAAGTTAATACAAGTGCTGAATAAAGTTACAGCGCGGTGCCGTAAACCCGCAGTAAAAATCATGCTACGAAATGTAGGTTGTCTGCATGTTCTGTACCCTTACCAGGAGTTTTTACGTTTCGACAAATATGACTGTTTTGGTATATGTTTACGTATTGGCCCATACGATTTCTTAGTTCTGACACAATCCGCTAGGGGCGCTGATTGGAATTTGTATGGGCAACTGGTCTCTCAGTGGTTTAAATAGAAGTCGGCCTTACAACTGTTTTATCTAACTTTGGTTCTAATCGAGGGCTTTCATAAGCCAGATTTACATTCACTCCAATAACAGGTATATTTCGAAGGGAGTAAAGGTTGGAAAATACTGGAGAAGGGTGGCACCGAATCTTGGTTTAAGCGAAGATTTCGAACCAGGACCATTGGTATCTGCGTCCAAGGTTCATGTTACACCATGGTAACCCTACCCAAATGTCGGTAACACGTCGCTTGAAAGAGGAATAAAATTTCATTGCTTCATTACTGCCAATAAGTAAAGGATTCAGTTACTTGCCGACCGAGTGGACGTAGGAATTCCGTAATTATCTTGCGAAAGGGTATAATGAGTGTTAATTTCTCGTGTATAAATTGTATTTAAGTTGTGTTCATTTGCGAAACTGTGTCTCAGTGAGGTATATACGAGACAGGATTAGTTCAATCGTGTAATTATATGTTGTGGTTAAAGACCACTGATTATATAATACGTATGTTGTTATTGTATATGAATTAAAAATATTTCAAGTATATATAAAAAAGTTTATTTCTAATATGAAGAAAAGCCAAAGGATTAAAGTGGACATAAACTAAAATTTTAAATTGAAATATAAATAATAACAAAATTAAACTTGTAAAAAGTTATACTATCGTTTTCAGGTTGAACTATTTTTATTCCCTACAGACCCTTGTACCTATGTATCTACAGTGTACACGGGATTTATAGCATTGTAGGTTTTCGAACAAAATAAATTTGCGTCCTCTGATTATTTTCACTCAAATGTAACATATCCATGGAATAAAAGTAATATCTAAGGGTTAACTCAACTGAAAACAGCTGACTGTATTCAAATTCTGAAAAAGATATTTGTGAACAACATCAAATAGAATTGATTCTATAGATTCTGAAGCTGATCACAGATGAGATGGTAAGCCTGAAAACTTGATGGTCACCTCGTATATCATGCACCACATCTGAATTGCAGAACTGCTTTACACTAGAAATAGATATGGACGCAGTTCCTCCCCAGTCGAACCATCTACTGACTCTATCACCTTTCAACTTTGTTACAACGTTATCATGACGCTAATCTATGCGCCTTTTCCCCTTATTTAAAATAAATATAGTTCAAAAATTAAAAAATACGCTTTTATGATAAAATCAACTAAAAAGTAGAAAGTAATTTTCAATCTAGGAATCAATTAAGGAACAGTAAATAAGTAGTATAATTGTGAAAGCGTGGGGTGCTTCATTTATCAGTTTTCGAAAAGCACCCCACACTTTTTCCACAATTATACTATTTATTACCTTGGGTTGTATGTATGTATGTATGTATATACATAAATACAATCCAAAGCGTACTACATAAATACAACCCATAATAAAAGCGTGTTAAAAAGAACACCAAATAACATTTTAATACATATTATGGAAAACCAGCTAAAACCCTGGTCGCAAATCCAAATATTAATCTTCGTTGGACTACACCGTAAATAATATCTGTGAACTCGTTGATGGCCGAGCGTCCACAGATTAACTAATAGCCGTATTGTCTTGTGAAATTACGTTTATTAGCTGTCCGCTGCAGCATCCGGCGGGTAGCCGAGCGGAAAGATCTCAGCGAGATGAGACGAAGTTGCATGCGTTGGCTACTGTGGTTTAGACAAACAGGTTGTATCTATTTTTCATTTGGGGATTATAACAAGATGGATATTTTAATATATTAACAACGTTTTTTTTTTATTTAAGACATTGGTACTAGTTAAGGCTACGTGTATTTTTTTCTATTGGAGGATCTGAGATCTGAATTTCAGGCACCTCTGATCCACCTTCTTCAAAGTAATGTGTCAATTAGAAATTAATTATGTATTGATATTACGACGAATACGACTATAATGACGTCAAGAAATTCGTGACGAAACTTTCACGTCTGAACCTTTTTGTTTGTGTCCAAGTCTTCTTTAAAAACATCTCAAAAATATGCGTGGTGGACTATGGCATGAACCCCTCTAACTGAATTCATGCCCAACAGTCGGAAAGTAATTGGTTGACGAGGCTAAGCAGCCACTGCTGACTATAACCAACATGATGTGATCAACCCCAGATATGATTGAGTCCTACCCGAGGCCAGACACAGATACCTATGCTGCTACTCCTGAGGACTAAGTTATAACACCTCGTATCTTCCTCTAGGGCATGTCTTCAAACCAGTTATACCAGAAATAGGCACAGCCGTGATTCCTACGAAGTCCAATTCTAAAAAGTTCCTACAACGTTCACAAAAGTGTGACTATATTTCAAAACAATGATAGTGATCATTTACCGTCAGATGGACTGTGTTCATAAGCATCATCAAAGCAATAACTTCATAAAATACAGCCAGTCAGGAGTGTTTGTATTATATTTATTTGTATAAATATTGCGTCAGTTAAGGGTAATTGCCCGCGTGAGTGATCGAGGGGTTGTTCTTCATAATGGACGATTCATCAGTATAAATGTAATCGTTGATGTCATTACGGACGAACATATTTATTTTGTAGCTAATTTTAATGATTTTTACACACATGTAAAACCTTCCACAGATAAAAAAGTAATTATAAAAACGTTATATGTTTACGGTTATAAAAAAGTTTATAAAAACTTAAATAAACTCACATGTCCGAATACCTATTATTCACATTTTATTAATTTTCGTTTAACAATTTGAAATTGTTTAAGGAATTGTTATTGACGCTAATTTTACTGCGGAGGGTAATGTTTTTCGTGGGAAATTTGTTTCGTAATAATTGTCTAGTTCCATATATACTAGTATCCGTATACTATCGTCCGTCTTTATTTAAATCTAGCATACCTGGCTTCTACCTAGGTAAACATCAATTTTCATACTCAAAACTTTAAATTAAAAGTCTTAAATATATTATTAGATTGAATGACAAACTTTAATCACTTTATCCCCATTAGGAGCTGAATTTTGTAAAATTCTAACTTAGTATACAATTATGTTAAGAAGATACTGTGTCTTTTCAAGTTTTATGTTATTTATCATTGTAGAATTATGAAGTAAAAACTCAAAAATTAACAAAATTTCTGAGACGTTTTTAGGAGCTAGTCATTAACTCTATATTTCACTCACCCTCATCAAACCATCAGTTAGTAGTTAATTACGCTGCCGTCATAAAACCATTAATCAAGTATAAAGGGATTCGCGGCTGTGTCACTGTTAACTTAATGCAGGATTAACAGTTAGAAAGCGGACTAAATCGACTTTTAATTAGTTAGATAAGGGGCTCATTACACTAACATTAGTTGTGGCAAGCGACGTTATTCATAAAATAATTTTAGGGTACCGTAAGCGCGGAGTAACCCTCGTGAAAAGATATTTAAGGTCTAGTTTGTGTTTCATTTTTGGTTGAAATGTTTACTGGAACTGAAGTAATTAATACCTTATTATTGGTTACATTCATTGTTAAAGTTATCTGCAAAAATATAATACTATATTATATATACCTATGTAATGTAAACCTATAATCAATAATAAATAACGTATCTGTATTTGTTATTTATTAGTCCGTACTTTTATGAACACGTGCAAAATATAGTTATTGAGAAAATACTAATGGAAAATATTTCATTACCAGTAGTTCCTTGTACAACAAAATTGCTTTATACCCGTTTGTGAAACCTAAGATTCAGTTCGTTATCTGGTCAAACGAATATAGTATAATCAAGATAATTTTTTAGCAGTGATAGCCTAGTAGTTAAAAAACTCGGCCTCTCGATCGAGGGGTTAGAGGTTAAAATCCCAGGCACGCGCCTGATTTTTCAAAGTTATGTGCGTATTAGAAATTAATTGTTACTTGCTAAACGGTGAAGGAAAACATCGTGAGGAAATTTGCATACCTGAGAGGTTTATAAAAAAATATCTCAAAGGTATGTGAAGTCTACCAATACGCACTTGGCCAGCGCAGTGGACTATGGTCTAATCCTTCTTATTATGAGAGGAGACCCATGCCCAGCAGTGGGACGGTAAAGGGTTGGTGATGTGACGATAAATTAAAATATATTTCTACGTCTGAGTGGGAATGTTCAACATGTGTATGCTGTACACGGGAATGTGATCTACATATTACAGGATATTACTACATACACACATAAAAAACTCACATACACTCACACAGTAACAACATATGTACAAATTTTCTATTTACAAAAGTAAAACTAAGCACGAAGCAGCCCTATAAACGCCACAATTACGGTGAAAATGGAGTCGACTTCATAATATTAGTGTTTCGGTGAGCGTAATGTCATTTTAACAGATGTTAATGTTATTCTTCCTTGTTCACCACCGCTAAGGCTGCGTTTATATCGGAATAAAAAAACTCCGTTTTCGATACTCTTACAGCCCATTCCTCCATATTTTTACCTCGTAAATCAGCTGCTAGATTTAGAAAGAGAACCAATAAAGCAATTTAAAAATAAAGGTTATTATTTTAGTGATGGTAATGTGTTTAATTTTTGTTTGTGCAAAAATTTGACTTTATACAATGGTTACAAAACACGTTATGTAATGTCCTATAAGAATGTCCTGTGCTTTAAATACCTATGGTATATGTAGGTATTTAACTAAAACAGAATTTCCTTGTTTAAATGGAAAACGACGTACAAAGTGCACACGCTTGAACAATCAAAAGAAAGCTATAAGTGGAATTAAATTACAATATTCAGTTTCAGAAAGAGATATTCTTACGATCTCAATACGTATCTACAAACTGGTTTTATACTTCACTTGACCGTACCTAAATGTCGTACAAGATAGGTAGGTATATCTTCAATGTCTAGCTACATACTCGAAGATTTGTAATATAATAACATTTCAAACATATTTTACACCTATCGATTTTCAATATCGATATTGCTCGACATTCGCACGAACGATTCCCACAAAATGTCTTCAAATAAATACGTTCACGTATCGCTTCACACCTCGTAAAAACGTATTTACGTCACTCTGCGGTTACATGTGCAATACAGCAAACACTAACGCGATTCGTGTCGAAAAAAGACACAACAAGAATCAATAAGATGTAACGCTAATTCAAAGATTACAAGCCATTACGTGCACTTAGGCATCGAGAGAATCGGTCCAAATGATACGTTCCCGCCGTCCCACGGACAGCAATCTTGCCAACACATTACGGCAACATTTTCACGGCTAGCTATAATTTAATATGATCCAAAGAAATAGCTGCACTTGTCCGATCCGCTCCGTTGAGATTCGATCCAAATCACCAACGATCCACGTTTAAATTACGAAGGAATAGAGACGAAATTCGAAAAGCGTTCTAAAAACAAATCTTTTAGTGTTGTACCTATACACTATGTTATATACGTTGTGTTGTGCGCAAATAATCGGGAATATCGTGATTTCGATACTCGGATGGTACGTTATCGATCACGACGCTAAAGATTCGATTAGTTTCGATTGTGGACGGTTGTTTTGATTTCCAATTTGCGCTCGCGCCGTTTGGGTGCTAAATAGCCGCACGTACTCGACTCTCATTTCGAACTGCAATTTTGGTTTCGATTCGAACACGATTCGAGTTGTTAAACTTTTTGTCCCATGGCACTACTTTTTACATTTTTCAGACATGAATGTATTCAATTGGTGATGTGATAGGCATACCTTCCTTTAGCCATACAAGTACTTCTTGTGTTACAATTTCTTCTACTTTAATACGATTCATACCTTAGTGACAATATAATAGAAATCCTAAAACATTGTCTATAATAAAAAATGCTGACTTACACGGCCGTATAAGTCAGCATTTTCAGCCGTATCAGATGGATTTATATTTTTAGCTTCGCAATACGTTGAAATATGTATGCTTTCTCAGTAAATTGACCAACTAACTTCCTGAAGCTATATAAATCTTTTGATTCAAATTGTGATATTTATATTTAGAACACGATTTATGTTAACAAAAATATATGACAATAAACGAATTCTAAAATAATGATGAAAACGTGCCATCCGCGTCACAATGACTACCAAAGCAATTTAATATGATTTAACCCGCAATTATTTCGAGTCAAACACACATTACTGGAATGAGGTAAACGAATCAAACAGACCAGTTGATTATTAGTTATTACAATGGCATTATGTGTATCAAAGGCACCTCACGATTATTTATCGGTGAAATAGGGTTACGCGATTATATTTCCTATGTCACGCAGCTGAAGGGTTAGTTTTGTAACAATGGCTTTGTGCTAGCAATTGTGAATGTCAGGGCTTCTCGAAGTTGGTAAAGCATTTAGGGGGGTACACTAGATGGTCGTTAAGAGTACGCGACAAAATTTACGTAGTGACTAGTTAGGTAACTCTCAATCTGCAATCTTTTGGTTTCAAAATCTACTCAATTTAGGATAAAAAACCAGCTTCACCATCACATTAATTAATGACAATTAAATTGCTCTTAATGACTGCATTTATTTAAAGATGTAGCCAGTTTCGTTCAAGAGTTCGCCATTATGTTGGAAATCTAATAGGGGTACGGGGAGACAACCTTTGACAAGCCCTGGTGTATATTTTTGTAAATGTTTTTCGTTCCGTTGGCCCAGGTGGCCTCATGTCGATAACAGGTTAAGTAAATGACACAAAATGGCCGCTAAAGGCAATAAAAAATAATTCGGGACGGACGTCTCTTATTACTTTCTGAAAATTCAATTTCATTTCAACTCTCGATTCCCTTATTATTTTTTTGTAATTTATATACATTTTTATTGTTTTTGCCAACAATCGATAAGACGCAGTTGTGACTAATCGAAATTTAATAGTGAGAGCAAACTTTATTTTAATTGAGTTTTTAATTTTTATTTTAGATCTACTTACACTGTTCTACCCAAAGACTTATAATTTTTTCGCTACGGTATCTACTCTATCTCTGCCCTTCAACGGTATTAAAAACTTGCCACGATTTTAAAGATTTTTAGAAATAATAATCGTAAGCAATTTTGATGGTAGGTAGGAAGTTTCAACCAAGCGCAAGAGGCGTTTCAAAATCGGGTAAACTGTTGCTAAAATAAGCTCATATACTCAGGCGGATTGTAAAACATTTAATAAGTTTTTTTTAGGCTTAGTCATGGAGGTTTAGTTATAACTTATAACTGTAATAAGTCATGATATCCCTGATATTACGCTTATACCATAATTCGTGCATCTCTTTGCCTTCCTGTTAAAGAAGATAATCTTATAAACAATCAAGGACCTGGTTGAAATCATTAAAAAGTATGGCATAATACGATAGCCTTCAGAAAAAAAGAAATAAGTTATAATATTGTGGGTATAATAAAATTGTTGTTTGGTTTATTGAAATGTGTTTTTTTTTTGTTGCAGGATAATAATGCAAGTAATGTAATTTATTTGGTAAGTAGCTAGTTCAACCATTTTTTCCAATTTCAAACCAAAAAACATTTAATTGTTAAAAATGTATTTTTGTTAAACTATAACAAATAAATGTTAATAACAATTATACATAAACAAACAACTGTCACATGAATTCAGGAAGTCTTTTGAATGTCACAAAATCTGGGGAGAGAGGTGTGAAATGGTCACACGAAGCGATCACAGCGGAAGCATGCTCGCTTGGGCCCCAATTACCCCGCGTTACTCAAACCTCATAACAAATTGATTTTTTTACACAAAACACTGGGTGTCGAGCCTTGATTTTAGACTACACCCCGTCAAACATAATGTTGTATGTAACACACAAAAGTATATACCAAATTGTCGGTTAACTTATAAGGAATAGAGACCAAAATTCCGTGCAATTTAGCCGTGTTGCTTGTGAATACATTAGGAATATTGTACCGTATACAGCTTGCAACGTAGTTGATAATCAACTTTAAAACCTACACGCGAATTTGGTCCTTAATTCCTATTAAAGCCGTACATCACAAGACCTATTTTCCGTTAATGATTCGTGTCCAAACTTTTATGTTCGTTGTACAATATTTATTGACGGTTGAGTGACATCTATTGTGTTATGAGTTGAGTAATTTGTACCAACATTCCCGTCAGGTGATTCAGTTTTGTGTTTATTTTTAATTTATCAGCCTTTCTGCTTTGACCTGCTGTTAATATCGAGTTTTCAAAATTATTTATTGGTTTTAGAGAAATTCAAAATCGATTAAGGATGTTCTGTTCTGCGGTATCATTTTTGGAGCGAAATATTTATAACATTCTATTAAAGTCCAAGATTTGTACATTTAAGGATTTTAAGCAAATTAAATAATTATAACTGTGGTTCAAAATATGTTTTCGTATTATTTAAAGTCACCATTTAATTACAGTTAAATATTTTGTTTAGTTTTACCACTTACATTATTTACTGGATTATACTGAATTTATTATTTTTTATAAAAAAAATAACATTTATAATATTGTCTAATTAGACAAATAGATAATCGTAATAAATTACATTTGTAACGTTAATTAAATACATAACCAAATCTGCTGGAGACATTCTGAAGTTTTTTTTATAAAAATGTCTTCATTTGTGATTTAATGCTAAGGTCAGTATTAATGAACCCATTGTTCTCAATACTTATTTACTAAACCCCATACATTTACAAATTAATAAGACATAAATTATATTGAGTAGTGTAAGTATTATCCTGAGTTATAGTTCAACGCATCAATATTCCACGTAAAAACTAAACCAGGTAGCATGTACTCAACAATAGACAAGTGACATCACAACGATAACATTTCAAAACAAGATAAAAACCATGACAAACAGTCATATCATAAGAACACAAACTCATTAAATATATCTAGAGGGACTGTGAAATATCTATTAATTGCATTTTATCGACATATCGACAGTGAGCATATATTAACGTCCCTACCTATATAGGTATATGTTGCATGTTTTTATCCGTGGCTTTTTAAACAATTACCGCCCTGATGATACTAAGCAAACGAAACGTAAGTGTTAATTAGGTTAATGCAATTATGACATCAGTTGTGTGGATGGTAACGTACTTAAGCTAACAAAGTTAACCGTACATCCCTAAACTGTTTTGTAGCGGCTAATACAGCTACAAAAGGTTTAATATACACAATTCGAGTTTTATAACAACAAACGTAACGTAGCCTGTCTTCTTCGCTCAAGCACACACGTCGACCTTTTCAAAGGGGAGAAAAAACGTTGTTCAACAACTCCGCGTATGTAGCTTCGTGAAATGCCAGCCGCCAACTCGTATGTCCGACTTAATAACCCCTTTATGACAGTCAGTTAAACTGAGGGATCAATCAAGGCGAGATAATTGTTGTCCTTGCCAAATTGACCGCGGTCAATTGAGTTGAAGTAAGAAAATAAACGAGTGATAAAGAATTATGTGTATTTTTGCCGAAATATGATTTAGGCTGTTTCCACATGGTGCAAATAACCGTCATTTCGTGTCATACAAAGATATAAAAAGTAGCCAATGTTTCAATGTAAATGCAATTGAACTTTTTTCTTTGTTGAATAAAAAGCGCGGTTATCAATTGTAAAATCAATTGTAAAACGCGCAAGCTTTTTTATCTTATGAAAGCTATAAGAGAACATGACCCTTTATAAGCACATCTCATAAGTGGCCCCTATAAATGGATATCTTCTGTAATCGAACATAAATAGGGCCGAAGTCCCATCTAAGGTCGGTCGGCCGCACCCTTCAAACCGTAACACAGTAGTTTAGCATGGCTGTAAAGTAGAAATATGTATATCGGTCGGAACAATTACGTTGGCTTCATGTATTTGTCTGAAATATATAAATTATGACTAACAAGCTTGTAAGGCAGAAATAGGTGCAAAAGCACCACTGCCGAAGCCCGCACCTATTCCCCCTTACAACCGCAGTACTGTGCAGTGTGCACTGCATATTCTGCTTGCAAGGGAATGGCAAAACAGAGACATACTCGTAGGAGGTGTTCTTAGATCTCAGGGGGATAACGCATCCATGGCTGAATTCAGTTAGGTTAAAATTTGAAAGTGATACAACCCTTTGTGGTTCGACTCCGGAGCCACCACCGCCACAACTATTTCTGCCTCATAACAGCAGTGTTAAACGCTGCTGTGTTCCCGTTTGAAGTGAGGGAGACGTACTTTTCCAAGGCGTTCCAGCTTAGTCCTTAGGAGTAGCAGCGCATCTGTGACCTCAGGTAGGAATATCTAATCCTATGTGGGGTTGATTACAGATGTCCATAGGGGGCAGTATCCACTTACCATCAGGTGAACTGTATGCTCGTCTGCTACTCCTATATAAAAATTAGGATTGATTTAAATAAAGGTCGACTAGATACTCTTTTGTTACTAAATTCTATAAAAAATGCCCTTAAAGGTACACGCAGAAAACAGGTTCGATAATTACTCTTAGTATTTTAGAGCAGTATTTATAAAAGCATATATTTTTTTAATTTACTTAACGTTTTAATGTATTTCCGTTATCAACGCAAACTGTCTCAAGGACCTTATTTTACGTAAATTGCGAGTTCCAACCTCCAAGTAATTTGTTCAACTCTATTATTAAAAGTTCACTTATTTAATTAATGCTTAATTTAATCATAACATATACTTACGCGTGGACAAACAATTATCACGTCTCTATATTGATGAGTAGACACTATAATTAAAAATGAATTGTTGGTTTTAGTTTTTAGGTAGCAACGTGTATTGTATTCATATTTTTTATAAAGGTATATGGTTGTAGGTAAGTTTGTTTGTTTTTCTGTATGTAGATTGATATTATTTTAATTACAAGTTGTTATAAGAAGAGAGTAATTTAACTTAAAAAGATGAACATAGGCGCAATAACAATTATTTTATTGCAACAAGAAAAAATATTAAAATAGGTACCTGCACACTTTTCTACGTAGGTTTGCTTCTATAGGTATGTATTCTAATTTTATAATTTCGGTTTTTCGAATTCGGTGAAATAAAACAATGTGAGGTATATCTAAGTTCTCGCTCATAGATATTCTCCAAGGTTTGGGAAGAATATCTGTAGGTTGACAGAGGTGTGAAAACTAAGTTAGAATTCCTAGCGCGTACCTGACTTGGGTATGTACCAAACCAAAAGTATAAATGTAGTAGGGAGATACCTGAGCACCGAGGTACCTAGCAGGTACACCAAGTGGAAGGTTCTACCATCCTTGATTAAAACTAGAAAGACCGGCGCCGTCAATTTGACGGTTTTATAAAATTAATCGTACATAACTTTTTACTAGTGTTTTCAATCTTTCTGATATTTCATGAATTTAAAATTACAAACAGACGGCAGTGGCCCTTATAGGTAGTGCAAAATGTCCCGGCCTTCTAGTGTTAATTCGATCCATATCATAAGCAAAGGCACGGGCGTAACCCAGTATTGAGTATTGCATAAAAACACCTCATACATTATTTATTTATTAACTGTTCATGTTGTCTTACGTTGGCCTTCAGAAAATGTTACATGCAGTTTTTTATTGATAAAACTTTTTGTAACGATTATAAAAATATTAATAAGTAGTAGTTAATACAGAATGATTACGCATAACGAAAGTGCTTCTGAGTTTAAGTAAATATTTTTGAAAACTAGGGAATTTCTTCCATTATGATGAATCGCACAATAAAGTGGTCATCATAATTATTTTAGAACTAGAAGCTTTGTCACGAAGCGGCTACCATAACGATTTTGGTATCCGGAAGGTTCTGGGTTCAATTATCGTCCGACCAGGTATATTAACAATATATTAAAAAAATAAATTAATAATATATTAAATTAAAATGTTTAATTATTTGAGCATCCTAGCGTTGGGATATAATTGAAAGAAGTCATTCTTATAGTAGTTATAGGTTAGCATAAATAAAAAAGTTTTCAATACTTAGTCTTGTTTTTCTCATTTTTTGGTATTGGTTGCTTAACCTTTTTTACTTTCGAGTTTTACTAAAAAGAATCCCGTAAATTATCATCAATATAATATAGGTATTTTTCAAGTAACACTTTTTGTAACACAATTTTGTGTCAGCATATTTATGGAAGCGCCTTGCGTGTTCGAACGCATTACCGGCCCTCAAATGGTTTACCCTGACGTCTTATTCACCACTCGCCACCGACTGTCACTTCACCACACTTCAAAATAGACATAAAATAAAAATATGTTCGTGTTATTTTTACATAATATTGTTATAACAGCTTGTCTTACCGGGAACGGTGGAGCGATAAGCGGTTAATTATTAAATTTAGAATGTTAAATAACTAAGTAAAGGTTATTTATAAATAATTTACTATTAATAAATAAAAAATAATGGAGATAAACGAAAGGAAATATATTATCAAGATTTTTCCTGTAACAGACAAAATAATAGTTGAAAGAGGCGTTTCTATCATTATCCTATAGGTTTTGAGAATAAAGTTGGAACGTCGCACACTAGTATTACATAATGTTGTTTGCTAAGTAGGTATTCCGTGTTTGTTTCCGTCTCGAAAAAAAATACATTACGACAACAAATTGGAAACATGAACTCGGACAAAATATTAATGGTATTTCTGTGTGTTAATGTAATTTATATATTTGATGTATTAAGCAAGACAAATGTACTATTTATATTTTATTATAGTTTCTTTTTCGCCTATGGTAAGAAAAATACCTTAATTTCATACGGAAACGATTCACGCAAAAAGTCACAATTTCATTAAAAGTTAATGTATCATGGCGTTATCTGACAGATATTTAATTATCTTTTGCCAGTTATCTATACTCTTAATTAACTGCAAGTGAACTGACTTCATTTTAATTAAGAAAAATAATAAATACACCGAACACATCATTAAATGGAAAAATGGCTACCAATTGTTTTTTTTACGCTAAATTACAAAAACTGGTTTGTGCGAAGTGAAACAATTTAATCGATGTTAGGTGTCTAATTTTACGTAGAAATATATATAAAATTGTAAGTATGTACATAACTTATGTAACACAAAAAGTATTAAACGAAGTGTTCGATTTTGTTTGATATTTCTCTGTCCTTCGTATTTCACAATTAAAGCTCAGATAGTCATCAACATTATAGTGTTATTCTTTTTATTAATCGAACAGTGTCTTCTGTTTTAATGTGTATGGTATCTAATGTATAGATCTAGTTATCATAAGGTAACATTTATGTAATAAACAATGGTGTATTTAACCGAACGACTAACAAACAAAAAAATATGTTTTTTCCTACTATTTTAACGTAAAGCACTTAGCTATTATAACTAACATGTTATAATAGCTATATCTTATATTAAAAAATATGTGCATTATATACCCACTGCAAAATGTATAATAAATAGGCAACTAAAACAGTTCAGTATCTTTTTGAACACGCTTTTATTAGCTTGGGTTGTATGTGAAATGAAATGAAATGAAATATATTTATTTTGTATAGGCCAACGGCGGCACTTACAAATTGTCAGTTACAATATTTTCTTAAACTACTACCGGATCGGAACGCGACCTCTACTGAGAAGATCCGGTAAGAAACTCAGTGGGTTTGTCTTTTTTAATTTTAAAAATAATTATTCTCTTTTTTTTTTTTTTTAAATGCCATTATTTTTACATATAATTAATAAAGCATTAGCTCCAGTATCTTGCTTTACATTTATCTAAAAAAAAGAAGTTTGTTCAGCAAGATACGTTACACTTTGACATTTTCTTGCTTAACTAATAATTATGTTATTGATCAGTCCCAAGCTGTTTTATCATTAATATAATCAGAAATTTTATAATAAGCATTACGACTAAGTTTGCTTTTGATAATAACTTTAAATTTATTAATTGACAAATTTCTGATTTTGATGGGATAAAAAAACGTATACATTGACCCACAAAAGAATTACTTATTTTGTGGAGACGAGTAACATGTGTAGAAAGGTTATGTTTGTTCCTTGTATTTACATTATGCGTGTCACACCGTTTTACAAATTTATCAATATTTTTCCTTACATAAATTAGGTTTTCATATATGTATTGGGATATAACAGTTAGAATATTTATTTCTTTAAATAGTTCTTTTAGTGAAGCTCTTGGAGGCAGGCTGTAGATAGCTCGTATAGCTCTCTTTTGCAATATAAATATATCATTTAGGTGTGACGAGCACCCCCATAGCAATATACCATAAGTCATAATGCTATGAAAGTAACTAAAATAAACTATTCTAGCTGTTTCTACATCTGTTAGAAGTCTAATTTTTTTAACAGCATATGTCGCCGAACTGAGTCTACCCGACAATTTATCTATGTGGCAGCCCCATTGCAATTTGGCGTCAATAGTAACACCTAGGAAAACAGTTGACTCCACGGGATCCAAAACCGTTCCATTTAATAACACATTGGTTTCAACATGCTTCACGTTGGGTAACGAGAACTTGATACATTTAGTTTTCTTCTCATTAAGAAGAAGATTATTTATGTTGAACCAATGGATAACTTTCGAGAGAGCATTATTTACTTCGTCATAATTATTTAATTGTCTTTTAATCTTAAATAAAGGTGAAGTGTCATCAGCAAACAATACAATCTCGTGATTATTCCCTACATAGTAGGGCAAGTCATTAATATAAATTAAAAACAGAAATGGACCGAGCAGGGTTCAACCCTGCGGCACGCCCATTGTAACAGAAGCACCGGGCGATTTTGTACCATTTACATCAACCTTCTGAATTCTATTATTTAAGTAAGAAGTCAAAAGGTTGAGAGCCTTGTTCCTGATTCCGTAGTGGTGTAATTTCCTGACCAGTGTCTCATGGTGGACACAATCAAAGGCCTTAGATAAATCACAAAACACATCAAGGGCATCACGCGAATCATCCCAGGCCAGGCATGTACGTAACAGAATACTGAATCTTTGAACCCGTTTCTATCCACTTTGAACGTTCAGTTCAGTTAAAAATTTAAAAAAATTATCAATAACCAATGACAATACACGATTTTGATAATTTTGTACCATTGTCCTTATCAACTTCTCAGGATTAACGATTTTCGAGGCGAGATTGTTCTAGCGCCTTAGAGCCGTGAACTGTCTCACGCAAAGTTACTAGATTGATTTTTAGTTTTGAAAAATAATAATGTTATTTCTCTATAACTGAAATGTACTGAAACATATCTATAATGCCATCTTGATTTTTAGGATTCCGTACTCAAAGGGTAAAACGAAACCCTTCGCTGTCTGTTCGTGAGTCTCACTTAAGCTTTATCTCTTAAGCCGTAATAGATAGACACTTGATTTTTTTACAGACGATGCATAATGATGGTCGCTATAACAACAAATACTAACTAAACTAAACTAAACTAAACTTATTATATACGAGTACCAGACGACCATGCAGTCCACCAGATGGTAAGTTGCTACTGCTACCCATTGATATCTATAATCAATCCCAGATAGGGTTAGATATTCATGCCCGAGGTCGGCCACAGAAGCGCCGTCACCCCTTAGGACCAAGCTGGAACCTCTCGGAAAAGTAGGTCTCCTTTACCCTTAAAACCAGAACACAGCAACGCTTAACACAGCCTGGCAAGAGTGGGGGCTCGAACCGCCCGGTAAAAGACCCCGGGAAGGGCGGCGGTATGTGTGGCCGCATACCGTCGTACACACTAGATGGTTTGGCGAGTTTTAAACTCACCAGGGTAGAGCCCCACGGGGCAAGATGCTTAGATGACTCCGGTTGCGTTCCTTTGGAGATCCAGGAGTCTTCAACGCAGCGTCGAGAAAGGTCACCGGGGGCTTTTAGTGCGGTAAGAATCCCACATATTCCCGTGTCGCTCCCACGGCACCAGGTACCTTTTGAAGGTTTCCCTGGTTAACAAAAAAGGCTTAGAGCACGCACTACGATTAAACGCACGCGTGTATGTAACCGAGAATCTGAATCCGCAAAAATTAAACACATTGTTTTTCATACAAGTGCACGCACTAGTGACTTTTTTCAGTGACTGATATAACGGTAAATTGTTACATTTCGATCGCGGTTTGTTTAAGCGCGTTTATTGTGCCCTATTAAGCAGAAATCCATGATGGTACTGAAATAAAATTGAGCCAAAAGCCAACCGCAGTGCGTGTTCGTATGCGTTTTTGCGTTTTTAGTTATTTCTATTCCGGTTGCGTTTAATCGTCATCATCATCAACCCATGTCCCACTGCTGGGCACGGGTCTCCTCAGAATGAGAAGGATTAGGCCATAGTCAACCGCGCTGGCCAAGTGCGATTTTGTAGACTTCACATACCTTTGAATTTTTTTTTTAAGAATTCTGAGGTATGCATGTTTCCTCACGATGTTTTCCTTCACCGTTTAAGCAAGATAATTAACTTCTAATACGCACATAACTTTGAAAAATCAGAGGTACCTAGGATTTAAACCTCGGACCCCTCGATCATGGGGCCGCGTTTCTTAACCACTAGGCTAGCACTGCGTTTAATCCTAGTGCGTGCCAAGCCTTAGACCTCTTCCATTTAATCCAGGCAAAGAGTTAAACATACAAGTTCCGTAGGAAACAATAGCGCTCGCTAATTGTATTCCGTGTTGTCAGTTAGTTGGCTATTAGTTAACTCGTCGGTTCAACACGCAACGCTTTTCGAAGAAATTAGCCGGTTAAGGAAAATTAGCTTTGCTTTTATGATTAGGGTTAATTCTAATTTCAGATGTAGATGTAGAAACTTACGCGAGCTACTGTAGACATTCGTTAGAACTCCAAATATTTTATTAAATAAATAATTTTCTTTAACTTAAACAGGATTCTATGAGTAATCCTTGTCGTTTCTTCATCATCCGCAAAAAACATTGAGAAATGGTTATAAGTACATAGTGTAATGAAATAGTTGCCTATTCTAGTAAATGGTAGTGCCTATTCTGCATAATTCCTATCTTTTAATACATATTCTGTCACCGTGAAGATTGTTTTTATTGTTATTTCGTTCCATTTCTATAAATCGTTTCAGAGCCTTTTATCGGTAAGGAACGCAGTACATACTAACTGAAAGACAACAAAAAGTGGCACTTATAGTCCTACTGTTGTAGGATTCCTCGGGGACCAATTGGGTATACGTAAGTATATCAACGTCTACCTGGCCGGTAACGAACCCGGAACCATTTGCGTGTCCGATAAAGTAGCCGCTCCGTCACGCGGGTCGTGATTACAAATACACGCACTACGAATCTGAACTATTTTTTTAGATCTAAACAGTTAAAAAATTACAGGCAATAAATTTAATTTGTTCGCCTGATTACACTCACTAGCTCATGAAGCGATTAAAATTTATTTTTACTTTTATTTTGCATGTCGACACGAACGGCAAAGGTTAGCTGTTTTAATTAGTTAATTTTGAGTTACACGACTAAAATATAATAATAATAGTAATTTTATTAATAGAATTTTAAACGTAACAGGACGTAATCCGTGTCAATAAAAAATGTTATCCAAAATGACAGTATAGGTACTCATTCATTCTATAATGTCAGAGCACGAAACATACCTACATAGTGGTAGTGCAATATATTATTTATTGTAACTTTTTTTAGAATATGGAATAGCAGACGAGTATGCAGTCAACCTGATGGTAAGTGGCTTCTGCCGCCCATGGACTTCTGTAATCGAGATAAAATTACATATTCGTACCTGAGATCGGCCACAGATGCGCCGCTGCCCCTGAGGACTAAGTTGGAACGCCTCGGTAAAGTATTTCTCCCTTCAAACCAGAATATAGCGCTTAACACTGCTGTTATGAGGCAGAAATAGGTGTGGCTGTGGTGCCGCCGGAGTCAAACCACAAAGGGCTCTACCACCTTCAAAATGATGGACTGTATCCGCCTTAGGGTAAGTTGCCACTGCCACCCATGGACCATACATCAAGGGTTCTAACTGAAGCCGAACACAGATATAGTAGGTAGGAACATTGCCACTCCTGTGGAGAAAGATATAGTTAAATGGTAAGGTAAGTCAGCTTAGATAAAGTATTCCAACGCACGATTCAGGGAAAATAATCTGAAAAGAAACCTTCACTTCTAAAACAATAATACTAGAAACCGGTACCTATGTGGCGCCTCTAGCGGACAAACTGTACAACTGTCCTACTGGTATTTGTATTGAAATATCAAAAAGCCCACGTTGAACAAAACTATTCTTAAACTACTAAATTGTAATGATTTCCATAAACCTGTCCTTATGGACAAATTTGCTGCTTTGCAATGTATAATATTAATATTATATTATAAACGCTACTCAACAGTTAATCTACACTGTAACCATTATTATCTGTGTAATTATTAATATTACAGTTGTAATTACGCGAAGTGTCGATAACAGCTTTATTAAGCGCATTGCGCGGTTGGGAGTTTACTGAAATTATATTGTAATAAACATTGTATTATTATTGAAGGTAGTAAGTAGGCACTCTCGGTCGACTCCTGACTCGTAACCGTTATACCTTTTTGACAGTACGAAACCCTGCGTGGATTTCTCTTAGTTGCGGGGGCAGTGTAGTAGTGGTAGTGGGCCGGTAGGAGTCCGGCATATCCTCTTCGCCGAACCTCACTGTGTTTCTCTAGACACCCTTCGTTGACACTACGGGTACGCTAGTAGCACTCGTCCGCGGCTCCGACGACCTTATTACCGCTGCACCTGCTTCTACCATATACAATAATTGTTTTAAGTGCTATTGTATTCTGGATTGAAGGATACATTAAGGGAAATATTCTTATACGCCATCACGTTAATCGTTAATGGTAATTCTAAGTTTCACTGCCCCAAACATAATCAATTATATTTAAGTTCATACTTAGGTATTATGTATAGTGGTAGTACTGTAATTAAAATGTTGACGGGGGTGTAGGACTATCAGGCGGACTGCTCTCCCTTACTACTTCCAAGTTCTTCTGCCCTAACCATAAGCGACTACACATAACATTGTTCGCAACACCAAAGTGTAGGCTCTCGTTCGGGAAGGAGTCTCCCTTGCTTAAAGCAGTGACACTGCTCAACGGTTTACTGACTTGGAACCCAGCAGTAGATGTTTTTTTACACCAATTGCCGTATTTCGCAGGTCGGCAGGGGAATTTCTCGAGAAGCTTGACAAACGAATTAGATAAATTCTGTTATGTTTACCTAAACAATGTATATAAAGTTAAATAAATAAATAAATAATGGACATAGATAGATATAGCGTTAACGCATTGTGTATACAGAAATATTTTGTTTACAATATAGGGGGAAACAGTATCGTACAGTACCTACCACCGTGGACGTTAACAATAACGAGGGCAATCAAAATAATAAATGGCGGCCGCGGCATCGCTTTGGTGCTCAATTATTTTTATTGGTGTTCTGTTAATTACATTCCTTTGTAAACATCTATAACTTTATAGATATAATATGTATTTCAAGTAACATGACTAATTTTACATTATTTACAATATTTCAAATCAACTGGAATACTATGATTAATATATAGACAACCAAGTATCTCACTAGGGGCGCTGATTGGAACTTGTATGGGCAAATACGTAAACAAATACAAAAATAGTCATATTTGTCAAAACGTAAAAACACATGGTAAGGGTACAGGGCTTTTTGATTGAGCTACACACTTGGTTTCAAATTTAATAGCCTGCAATGTACCCAGTGTCGATGAAAGGGTGTAAGGAGCTAATAAGGTAAGGTGTTGGGCACACTAGCAGCGTATAAGTGGCTGGAGGTAAAAAAAATATTCGTAATATTAATACGTTTTTTAAATTTACAGTCATGAGAGGAAAGAATACTAAACAATGTTATGAAAGTTTTTCACAAGAACTTCCTCAATTTATTGTAATTTCTCCCTTCGCAGACTTCATTGTGAATGAAACTTGGCATAGCTCTACATTGCCTCTTAAGCGCCACGCATCATACCAAATCGGCGCATATACCTACATAATTGGGCGACATAGACGACATGCTCAAAGATGTCTACCGTACGCAGTTCCCACGGAGTGCGCACGTGGTGTGTGATGTTGTCTTAAAATTATCGAGTCAATTAGTCAACAAACTACCATACCCTCACCAAATTCAAAGTTCCGAAAGACACTTTCCAGACCATCAACAGACTCTATATCATCTAGCATCACAGTACTTGTCAAAATGAATCAAACGAACCCTAACTCGATGGGATGGGTTTTATTCGGAGGCGAGGGGGTTTGTTACATTGTTTTATAATCCTTATGGCCATCCACTGGTTTCATCCTGAGATCAGGTCAGTTATAATAATATCCCAAGCATGCAAAATGCAGGTCAATGAGATACCGGGATTGGGTCTAAGTTAACTTGCAAGGTTTGCTCAGAACATACATTGTGCAAGTAAACGCTTGTGATAATAAAATCACTGCGTATTTACTGAGAGACAAGAGTCTTATGACGCAACTTTCATCGCAAACATAAATGCAGTGTTCATAATGATAATGAAGCCTCGGTAAACTTCATTGCTCTTCTAAAACGACTCTTAATGGAACCGGTTTGTGTAAAACAAGAAATGGATTCGCCTTACATCGTGATTATTGTGAAATCGAGACTTAACTTTCTAAGAGAGAAATATAGGTATAAGTAAAGGGTGAGCCCTTTACTTATACCTATATTTCTCTCTTAGAAAAATATTTATTATGCGAATGTTTTTTTCGTAATCACACCATTATGGATGTGTGTGTAACGTGAATTAGACTGACTTTGGATATTAATATTTATAGATATAATTTTATAATTTAAAAATGTACTTGTACTGATTCCCTTTATTCAAGTTGATAAAACTCGATAAAAGTTAAAATGAGTCGAATTTAGTAAATAACAATTTACTGATAATTTAAAATTAAATGTTATTAAAAGTAGATATAACTTATCATGATTGATGAATAGACAGAATAATTTTCTTAACTTACTTTTTCTTTTTATTTTGCAGCAAAATTCCTTACGAAAACGAAAAAAAACATACCGTGAGACATTCATTGATAAATAGATACCTGTTTCATACGTATAATCGTTTGACCGTCTGTCTGTGCTGGCGCCTGCCCGTATTAGTATAATTACCAATAACACAGTAAAAGCCGTGGAAATCAGTGATATCCCACAATTTAGCTATTGATCCGTGGAAGAGGAATGGTTGAGCGATGTGAGGAAATAATTTGGTTAGTTAAAGCATTTTATTTCATCAAACTATCGGTGATCATTTTATTGCATAGTTAGCTAGGTTAGTTAGTATTAAGGGATTTCAAAAAGTGGTTTATTTTTAAAAATAATGCTAATTCTTTGTTTTGGCTTTAAAAAGGCTCACATTGTCGGTTCAAGCATTTTTTATTATTAATATTTACTATTGAGCACTCTTACGTTTCTTTAGGTTTTTTATACAGAGTGGGGTGTGGATTGTATGAAAGGGTGAAATGAAGAAAAGTAGTAAAATCTAGTTGTTGAACAGGGGTGTAACCCTTTTTATAATTGTTTATTAATATCTATAACGGACAATAGTGTGTTTCGAATTTTGTCATCTAGTGGGACTGTACCGGCTTTTCCTAGTAGGCGTAGTTGTTACAGTAGTATAATAGGTAGTTTTTAGGTCTTATAAGTTCAAACAATAAAGTTAAATCAAATAGTTAAAACAGAAAACACACGCTTCTCATTCGAAGAATCACATATCAAAACTAAGTAATTCATAAACAGATTTCTTTGAAACACTCAATAAATAGCATCCATAAACAAATTTGTAACAATCAGAACGGCTGTTAACCTCCATCTAGGAAATTACATTACAATGAGAACACGCCGCTTTTATTGCCTAATTATTTTGATTTGTATTTACTAATGAGAGCTCTATGTTTCGTCTCTACCGTCTCTACCAAACACGAACTTACTATATATTTCCACCGTACTCGATTCTTACCCTTATAACTTCAGGTATAAGTGTTGTGCCTTATTTTCGGGCGTGTATTAGAGGTCTGGTAATATTTTATTATTAGTTTTATGAGCCCCTAATTGGATGAAACGGTTGCTTTGTTCCGAATGTCAATGGTGTACGACGTCCGATTTTACGCAGCCTTATTTGTTAGTTATGTTACGAGGTTTTTTGTTATGCAACTGTTCTAAAACGTTAATTTGAGAAAGGGTTTGTTATGTTAAATGTTTCTTAAAAAAGGATCTTATATGTACGGGTTCGATTTCGTGAAGTTGGATTTAAATTTTGCTGGGGCACAATTGTTTTTATCGCAATCTATTACATAGGAATAGATAGCATAGGCTATAGCAAGCTGTAATTTTTCTTACGTCACATAAAATATAAGTAAATAGTTAAATTTTCATCCACGTATACAGTTAAACTCTGGTTGTACATTAAGCAATTGACTGAGCTACTAATTCCATTCATATTGAATCTAATCTCTTAGGTGTCGCGTGTCAAGAAGAGTATAATTTTATCCTATATCTACACTTTCTTCGATCCATTACTGTCCTACTAGTTAGTCCGCGTCTAAAGAGCTTGGTGTACAAGAGCGCATAGGTAGACTTTACGTATCTTAAAGCACTGTTTGTGTATATTTCTCTTTAAAATTACACGTTAACAATCCACTAAGAATTTATTAAGAAAACAAAGATAATATTTTCATCATATTTCGTTCTCTATACAGACACTTGTTGGTTGATCATTGATTCAATGATCTGAGGGCGGTCCGCCCAGCGCGCCGCCCCACCGCCGGCAACGTGTTCTCAGTACTGGCAATGACGTAAGTTAACTGTTACGACTACAAAATTAATAAGACAACATATTATGCTACCGACATAGGTACACTTGTTTATTGTTATTTTCTCAGTATGCACTCCACCTAGTAAGTGGTTACTGCCGCCCATTAACATATGTAACCAACTCCACATAGGGGTTCTATTTGAAGTTATATACGCGTTGCCACACTTGATTAAGTGGTCATTCCTTCGTCGACTGGTTCTACCATCTTTAAAGGTGCTGCAATTCTACTACGTTTCTTAACCTTTAGAAAACCGTAATCAAACCCAGATTAGATTTAGAGGCTTACCCGAGGTCGGCCACAGACGTTGCGACCCCTGAAGACTAAGAAATGCCTCCGATAAGTATGGTTCCTTTTCCATATCTTTCAAAAAACGGAACACAACAGCGCCTACACTACTATTTTTAGGCAGAAAAAAGTGTGACTATGACGTCGCCGGATTCAAATCACATAGGATTCTAAAACCTTCAAAAGTACTATCAAGTTTCTAAACCTTTAAAAGTTGATTAAAAACACGTTTCATAACCTGTTACAAGCGAGCTGGTGCCTTATATTATAAAATATGTGTTAATAAAGTTATAAGCTTGAAGTAGCAAAAGCAAGTATGCAGATATCTATCATCAACCTCAGATCAGAAGCAAAATCAGTCCTACTCAAGGTCTGCCACAGAGGTTGCTACCCTTGAGAACTTACTTGGAGGGCTTCCGATAGGTATGTACACCTTACCACATCCTTCAAAGCGGAATACAACAGTGCCAACACTACTATTGTTAGGCAGAAAAAGTGTGACGGTTGTGTCGCCGGATTCATACCACAAAGGTTTCCAGCCCCTTCAAAAGCACTGCCAAGTTTCTAAACCTTTAAAAGTTAATTAAAAACACGATAGCCGTTTCAGTACGTGTTACAAGCGAGCTGGTGCCACTAAGTGATATTTCACGTTCGCTCGGATTGCCGCGCGGCGGGCAGTCTCCAATTAATAATTGTTTAATAAGGACCTCATTAACCATGCCCGCTGCAATCACGCGCGGCGTTATTGCTGTTACACCTCATTGGTTACACACAACTGCTTGAAACTATCTTGTTAAATACAGAATTGTTACGTGAAACATTACTAGCTTATATGTTTGTATGTAACAGCTTTAATTTCCGTGGATTTTGCCCTAATTTCACTTGTCAACGCCCGATAGTTCAAGATCTGTGTTGTGTAAGTTTTCTTTATAAATAGTTCTTAGTAACTAGTAAATAATACTGATATAAGCAGGACGCCATTGGATGAGAATGGCATGCGATCGAGTAACATGGAAACACCATGAGAAGACCTATACGCAGCATTGGGTGAATAATGGTTGAAGATGAAAAAGAAGAAAAATACTGATTTTAATTTAAAATGTTTGATTTAGTACAATAACAGATGTTTTTACGGTTTTAATGGTATGACCATTTTTACGATAACAACACTGTAGACATTATAAAATTAAGCATCAAACTTTAAAATCAATATTATCATCAAGCTTTACATCATTTATCAACCTTTACAAGGTGGTAGAACCCTTTGTGGTTCGACTTTGGCGGCACCACCGCCACATCTACGAGTATTTCTGACTAATAACAGCAGTGTTAGGCGCTGCTGTGTTCTGTTTTGAAGGGTGTGGCAAGGGAGACATACTTTTCCGAGGCGTTCCAGCTTGGTCCTCAGGGGTAGCGCCGCATCTGTGGCCGACCTCAGGTAGGAATATCTTTTCCTATCTGGGGTTGATTACAGATGAATATAATAAAAAAAAAAATAAGTGTGTAGAAAGTGCACCTACTAATTCAAGTTGCTTATATTTTCATAAGAGGCCTAACCATTACGCTCGACGTAAACAAATATACATTGGTAATGGCGAATTCTAACAGCAAACCATAAAACACCCGTCAATTAAACCACGAATTAATGACAACGCAATACCAAACAAATAATATTTAAATCCAACAAACTCAATAACTCTACAAAAAGATATTGGTAGTTTAGGTTGTTGTGGTACCGCAATCGAGATGCGATATCGAGAGTTGGGCGCTTATCATAATAAAGTGGCGATAAGTCGAAGTCTACAAAATACGTCATCGTTAAAATATTGATATCGGATATAAGAATTTTAAACGCGAGGACATATTGACAATTACGTAACTTATCTTACCATTTTAATAAGCTTTTGCTTGATTGGCTAATTGAAAATTAAATGCTTGTTGTCGTTTAGTATTAGTAGCTATTTAAATTAAGCAATATTTTTTCTTGAAATAAATTTAAATAATTTCGTTTAACTTCTTCTTCTTCGTCGTTTCTTCATTTCTGTAGGCGGTGCTCGTTCTGGTAAGCCTTTATGGATGATCTGACGAGCTGCTTGAAGCTACTCGTCAGATCATGGAAAATCATGGAAGGAACCTCGTTCCATGCTACCCTGTCTCCTGGTTTGTCTGAGAGCAATTGTTTCTGGAAGTCCCATAATTTCTTTTAAGGAGTCAGACCATCGGCTAGGTGATCGGCCTCTAGGTCTTCCATCTTGCCAACCACCTTGCCAACCACCACCAGCTTTTCAAAGTTATTTGGCTCTCGTTTAACTTTTATGTGTCAATTAATCGTTAAAAATTAGGATATTATAATCTTATCACTCGCAAGTGTGACACTTTTAGATTTTCTATTTGCTGTGATCTGTAGTTTATCGTTTGCGGTTGAACACTTCCTTTATATCTTAAGGCGAAAACTTCAATAAGTTATTGGCGGCCATTCACGCAGCCGCCTTTTTTGTATTGAAATTTAACCACAATATATTATGTTTGTTTGTTAAGTTAATTGCTAAATGGGATTCGTTATATTCACGCATGTTTTATGGGCAACGGCGCTCGCGAGTCGAATAAATTCTTTGATTGTGAAAGATGCGTCCGTTCGGTACATATGCATATCCCTGAAGGCGATTTAAACTGAACTTAACTACTCTTGTGTTTTTATGATAATAAGTAGCGTATAAAATAGTTTCTCTTTAGATAAGATTATGGTCGTTTAACCGTTTTAAATGTTTATTTGTTTTTGTTAGAAATTAATTGTCACATGTGTTAACGGTGGAAGAAATTACGATAAGAAAATTTATATATTCATGCGAGTTCTCTAAAAGTTTTATGTAGGTTTGTTAAGTCTATCATTTTCATTCTGAACTGGGTCGCGCGGTAGACCACGGAGCTAAGACCCAAACACAAACCATACAATGGTGTAAAATTCTTTTCAAATTCACCACCACCGTCAACCGGTCTAATGTAAGGTTTGAATCGTTTTTCAGATGAAAAAGGCTGAGGATGAGGCTTATACCATCAAAGTCTATCAAAGTCTATTCTGGCAAACTTCTAATTAGGTAACTTCATTGTTATTAAACACATTGTTGAGAATTCTTGTTTATTCTAATGCGATTAGGTTTCCTCGCGACTTTTGCTTGGCGCTTGTAATGTAATTTCGAAAAACCAGATCGTGCCTGGTATGTGAACCCTGGATCCCAAAATAAAACCACAAGTATCGACTAGAATGAGTTCTATTTCAATAATATATCATTAGGAATTAAAAAACACAAATCGTCATTTTCTATATAATCGTTGTTTCTATAATATAAATTACCAAGCAATTTTTCCCGTGTCCTCTCGTATGGCCTTAAGGCTTCATTCGGTATTCAATAATGAACCGAGGTCTTTGTTAATGATATTTAAATATTTATGACGCCTTATTTTAAAACAAATAACGGCTAATTGTACTCTACGCCAAGTGAAATAATTAACTGCCTTACAATAGATTTAAGAAGACATTTAATTATAGGTATATCTTGTACCAATAAGGTTTATGATCTTTCCTAAAGGAGGTGTTGATTTAAATTTTAATCTCTTTCAGGGAAAATTAATGTATTAATTGGCATGCAATTCTAGGTACCTATATACCTACTGGCCATAAAGTGTTTAAGAACCTACCTAAGTAAGATAATATGACTTTTTAATAGATTTTTTTATAGAAAATAATTTTAAAAGCAAATATTTAAGTTTAAAGGAGAATTATGCTTATTGAAAAATAAAGCTGCAGAAAACGTTAACTATAGGTAGCAGATAGGTTCATAGTTGTCACAAATAAGACGTAAAATATTACCTAAAGATTTAGTGTAGGTACCTAATTCAAATGTACCTATAGGTTTGTATTAATAAACAATTAATGAATATGGTAATACTTCCTTATAAGGTAAAATATCTGTAGCACATTCCGACTCGCTCGAGGCGGCAACGAATTTAATTATTTTCAAAGCTCGATCTCAAAAGCTCACATATTTGCATAAAACAACCATATTTTATCTGTACAAGAAATTAACCTGTACCTACACAGTCAATTAAGTAAAGCTGCTATACTAAAAGGGTTAAGCTGGGTTTTTTGGTCGTTAATTTCGTTTTTGGAAATAGCTCATAAGTCAAACAATCAATTAGTCGGAGTATCAGTCAGAAGTCAGCCGGGATGACAGCTTCGAAGGCGGTCGACAGTGATACTCACGGAAAATATTATTCCGTATAAGTCCGTTCGCCATATGTCGACAAAACTTCTTTGAAGGTTTACTAATTAAAGTTGGTTTTGGAACGATCGTTAGTAATACTCCTAGGTTGTGTAGATAGGAACTTATTTCGAAATTGAAGTAGAAAACTAGCATTTAGTGCATCAACTAAGTGCTACCTATAGACATTAATAAATCAACTTCTGAGCACGATTCAGTTCACTTCGATTTCAGATGCGATTATTAATTAAGTTTTAAATATGTAGACAGTGACTACATTTTCTTAATTACGTGCCTATAGCCCGCGTAAAACTGCTAGTCTGTTCTGAATATAGAAATTAATCACGTCGCCATAGCAAATTGTATGACTATACCTGCTCGCAACAACTTCAGAGCGGACTACCCATTTTCTGTTCGATGGGTCTACCAGTTTGGCGCGGACTATACCTAAGTAATTAGGTAGGTATATCCTTTATTATAAGATAACGTAAAAGCTAAGCTATCACATTTTATTTGAATCGTATAAAAAGAGGTAGGTATCGAAACTCAATATTTAATACCTACTTTCTTACATATCTGAAAAAGTGCACAAAGTAACAGACAAAAATCAGTTTTTAAACAAAAAGTTTGTTCCATTCATCCAGACCTTTCATGAGCGTTTAACATTAATAATAGACCGTTTAATTAGGCATTCCATCTGTAAGTAGAACCAAGTAATACAAACGCACAAACATAATTGGAAAGCCCGAGGCTCAGTTATTTATGGCGGCCATACATCAAGGAAAACAAACACGTTGAGCTCGATGCAAATGCGCCTAATGCTGGTAATTCTGAGCGAGCTGTCTTTATAACGTTGTTAGCTCAGAGTTAGTAAAACCGTATGCAAGTTCTGTGTAGCAAGAAAGGAATTTGCCTTCTCTGAGCAAGGTAATTTTTTTCGATTCTGTGGGTATCACCGTACATGGTGTATTAATGAGTGATTGTTGGTTTTTATTGAAACCAAAATAAATAACACGATTTTTGGGATTTAGGCGTCTTGCAACAAAACGATAAATTGATAATTTTGTTCATTAACCCGTCCTATTTTTATGATTAAAATGAGCGGACAATCATTTCACTATAATATTGTAAAAAGGAATCATAAAAAATGCTTTAATTCAAGCATGTGGTGATCCTCAAGATTTCCTTTAAGTAATTGTCACTGCTATTTCTAACCAATTATACTTAATTAAACCCATTATAATTATTTAAGAATCACCGAGAGATATTCAGATATTGCCTGTATTTTATTGTAACACTGTTCTCGGTCCTCATAAATCTATAAACCGTAAATCTATCGGATAATTGATGAAAGCTCCGGAGCGTGTAGCGCAGCGAGCGTCCGCCCACTGCGCTTCGCACGACATCTGGACGCTCTTGCGCAGACTGTCGCGGGCTGTGGCACGTAAGGCATTGTAGATCTTCCGTACCATTTTCCAAAGACTACAATGAGCTTCTTAAAGTCCTTGAAAAAGGGCCGGAGCTGAGCTAAAGTTAGAGTTAAGCTTAACATCTGATGGTTACTACTTTAAAATGAAATTACCAAGTCCATATTTTATTGTCTTTTTTTTTAAAGTACGTAAATGAATCTAACAATATGAATGTACGTTTAACCTAAGAATTAAATATGACGTTTGTAATTTAATACTGCTCACAACTTATTGATCTCAGTACTTTAACTAGAAGTTGATGCTATAAAAGATGAAATTACAAATAATATTTGTAACATAATATAATCTCTATTTCATATACTTCGTAGCTATACAGTAGTAGTCCTATTTGAATAATTTATTAAAGAAAGTAATGGTTTATCGAATACATGTCGAATATCAGGCAGTTCGTGTCGCCCAGCGGGCGCCGCCCACCGCGCCTTCCGCGACACCTCCGCGACGCTGTCAACTGAATAACGAACTGGATGACTGGACTGTTTATTTAATTCTAGGTCGAAGATAGAGGCAGGTTTATGATTTATGAGACTAAATTAACAATTCTTAAAACTCAAAAACTACCTCAAAGAATACAGTTTTGAAGACTCTCCTACGTTAGGTTAGGGAAGAGCTCATGAACTTTAAATCGATGGTCAGATCAAACATGGCCCATATCGATCGTAATCAATCCGGTTTACAAATAAAAAGAAACTAAAATTGGGATAATGATATTCTTTGCACCATTTTATAACATAAGTTTACTACTCGAGAAAGGAATTATCTATAAACAAATTCCGCTAGAAACCGGAGCTCTACCAGAAGTGATGCGTTGCTTTTGAGGACTAAATTGGAATGCCTCGTAAGTCTTTCTTTTTAAATAAGAACCAAGAAGTTCTTAGTACGTTTTGTAAAGAAAAAATATACAGATTACCAACTTCAATAAAATATTTTTAAGTAATATAATCCCGCGCCATTAAGCCGCCGGTGGCGTGGTGGTCACTTCACGGTTGAAAATGAATAATTTAATTAATAATGTGTATTATAATCAAACACGGGATCAAAGATTTAAATTAGAGTCAGTAGTGTTAGCCTCCCACGTACGGTAATAGTGGTGAGACGCCACGCTGGGCGCGCGTGCGCAACAGAGGACTATTTTATTTTACTACACCTAGGGTGTGTACGTAAGGATACTGATTTACCTCTGTCGTACCGATCCCGCCAATCTAAATAATTTCAGTCTACCTGTTTGAAATATAAGTAATCAGCGGTCATAATGTTAGAGGAGGGTATTTGGACCTTTAAAGTACTTAAGTGACAACTGTCATAGTTAGTTGAAGCCTACCTATGTTTAACAGTTGATTTTAAAAGATATGGGTAAAAAAATACGCGGATTTGTGATTTTAAAGTCGTGTTACATTTCAAATCGTAAATTTAGCATACAGTTTAAAAAAAGTGATTTTAAATGGGTTGGCAGGTTGGCAGATTTTACACACACAATGTGTGTGCAAGTGCTTCGCAAGGGTAACATGCGGCTCGAAATATGGACATTGTAAGAAGATATGCGTGTCCAGCAGTAGGAAGGTAGGTACCTAATAATAATGAATATGATCGGCACGAAATCGGTGTTACTGCTCCATAAATAATTTGTAATGTTATTGTTTTATAACGTAAGCTGATTTCTAAATGCATCAATCGTTTTAACTCTATGGTGTCTCATTTATTTACACATTTTATCTATCGTAGGTACCTACATATATTGGAAGCGTTGTCGTGACAGTTTTTGTGGTTTTAATTTCAGTCTCTCATACTATTGTTAAAATCTATTCAAATTATTTTATTAAAGTAATATTTTAATTAATTTATTTATTTCATAATGCTATAATAATAAGTTCTCATTTATATAGTCACTGGCTGGTGCGAACTCATACAGAGTTAGAATAAAAAAGAAAAGAATGTCTTGACGTTTGAGTTGTATTTTGGGCGGGAATAATAATTTATTCTTTCACTATGGATGCGGGGTTCGAATATAATGGTAGATTTGATGTTTTGAAGCTGTGTGCAAATGTTTTGTCGTTATGAGGATTAATATCTGGTGTTACGACAACTTACCATCTTACCTACAGATATTCGGTAACTACTACAAAAATCTACCATAGATAGTTAAATACGTAATGGGAGGTATTTATTAGTAACTGTATCCAATATCCATACTCCATTTGATAGGTACCAAGTACCAACACATAAATAACTGATAATATCCACATTATTATAATCAGTTCATTTACGAATCGTTTACACAAAGTTAATAACACAGTTGCATCAATTTTATTGCACCCGCCCTCGTTTCCAACCCCATTCGAAGCTAACCAATTTTCCACTCGATTTACCATCGAAACACTGGTACCTACCCATAAACGAAAGCCCAATGTCATGGTGGTAGCGTAACAAAAATAGCCAAGTTGGTACCGGGGCGTTAGATGGGTTCCGTAGGCGTTTATGTCAGATTTATCTTTATAACTCCCTAAATGTGATATTTTGTGACATGTGTTCTAAATTAATATCAATTTTTAGACTTATTAAAAGTGTTTGACTTTCTCCTTCAGCGATAGGTCCTACTGGTATAAATATATGTAGATCGTAGGTATCTACATAGGTATAGTATAGCCACAGGTTTCAGTGAAGCGCTCCAGTGTTACCTACCTATATTTTACTGGGTATGCAAGAAATATAAACTTTCCGAAGCATTTTATTTTACTTTTAAAAAAAGAAACGTTAAATTAAAATTTGTTTTCGATTTCAGGTAAAACTGCCGTAGTATAGGAAACCCTCAACCAAAGATGTCCATGGGCAGCGATGACCACTTAACAATCGGTAAGTGGCTTGTTTTTTTATTATTACTTTTATAGAAACGAAAGGAAAAAAACATTCTCATTATTTAGGGATGTACAATAACTATGAAAATAAATACGAAATTATAAGGTTCACGAATTTGCCCACGCAACCCTAGAAAGGTCCGCCCAAACCTCATTGTGTTTAATTAATTACTTGTAAACAAGAGCGATGATTTTACGAAAAGTTTTTTAAGTAAATAATAATCGTAGAAAGTTGTCGGTATCGAAATAACAATGCTTGTTGATTTTCCGCGCTTTTTTATTCTTTTTACACATAATGGTGAATGAGGTCTGAATCGGTGTTTTCGTAACAATTCGGCTCCCTTTGTAGGCTCATTGTGTATTTTATTTACTGATTGGTTACATAGCTTTAAATAAGAGGTACATAATCGATGTATTTGCCATAAACAACCATGTGTGGTGGATTGTATTTAGGACGTACGAGTAGGTAGCATTTTTGTGAGAAGTTGCATATCCAATGTCGTCTTGTACCTACCTAATTTACTTTACATAGTCTCGTATTGTTGTTACCAACTTGCACATAGGCTAACTACTGCTAAGTTCCCTTTTGTAGGCTCAAGCTAAATTCAAAGTAATTAAATATCATCTATTTATATGGCGGCCTATCACTTCTAATGTTCCATAGGTAGGTGATCTAAAATATTAATTATGTCTATATCTATAACACAGATTTTGACAGGATTTTAGGTAAAGATGGAGGTTATGTGGAAAGAGACTCTTAGGTTACCTACCTACCCTCGAAAAATATTTTGCGTTTATAAAAAAAATAAAGTTTGGAAAATCCAAAAGTGCACGACTCATAATGCTCATTTAATTATGAAATATAAAAAAAAAAAAAAAAACTTAAGTCGTTCAAAATTAATTGCCGAAAAAACAGCTGTTGTAGGAAGAAGGTACTGCACAAGCGCCCCTGGTGGAATAAATGTACATAATATCTATAGATATACAGTCTTGTAGTTTCCGTTTTTTATTAATTGCAATTAAACGACACTGAATTAATTAATCATTCGCATTCAGTGACCTACAATCGTCGATTAGAATTAAAAAAAAAAAATAACTCTAATGATGGATTTACTCTAATGAAGTTACAGTGTTTTCAGGTTTCACACATGACGGACAGGAAAATTTTTTGACCTATTTTGGTGTTTTTTTCCAATTCTATTGCAGTAAATCAATTTTTAAAAAGTATGGAATTAATCTCCATTAAATTATCTCGACAATAGTATGCAAAATATCTTGATTCCGTGAACTATCAAGGCTATAATAATAAAAATAGCCACCAAAATGAAGCGAAAAAATTTTTTCAATCGTAAAGCACTCTCTGATGCTTCGCATCATGAGTCGTGCAATAACTGAGTATGTGAACTAGGTATATGGGCAGCAATGTTTCAATAAATAACATACAATGAACTTGATAATCGTATGGTAATTACACTTTATATAGGTTACTAGCACATAATTGTATCAGGTAGCTAACCTAAACCTTCCGGATACTTAATTATAATCAAATAATAAGCCATTTCGGCATACAATACACGGTATTAGATACCCTGGAAGCCGGCAAACGTACAATACAGTAAAAAAGGTTATTTATTAAAAGTTGCTTGTAATCCTACGGGCGAGGTGGGCCGGGCTAATGGCTGGAAGCTGACTCGCAACTTACCGGCCCCGCCCCGGAGGAAAGCTCATTATGCTGGCGCCAGAAGCTTCTGTTAAATGATATGCTACTTATATCTTATTATAAATCCATCAAAAATATAATAGTAGGTAATAAGGCTAAGTCTGAACGTATATTTATCGCAAATTAATAATTTCACTATAGATATGAGCCAAATAAGCCGCTGGTAATTATTATTTTGTGTATGAGTTTTCATTTTTGATACACCTACTAATGGTCTACTATTAGCTTAGTATTTTATTTGACGTGATTAAATGATTATAAATTCCTAGGTACCTATGTATCTTTCAGTTCGAGTAATGAATAATATGGATGTTCTTGTATTCGACTTATTGCTGTTATTAAAAAAAAGTTCTTTTTAAGTGTATTGTCTACCAAAAAATGATAATTTCTGTCTTTGTAACATGTCGAACTTTAGTAGGCAAAATGGATAAATAAATTATTTATTTAAAACGGATTTTAGCCAATATACTATATTCTGGTAATAAATCTTCCATTTCGCAGTAGGATTTCTACATTTAAAAGTACTCAAGACCTAAAGGTTATTTATGTTAAAAATAAAAACAACATATTCGAAAATGTATAAGTATACCTTTATTTATCTACATATAAACACTTGTGTACGATACGATATTGCTACACCATACTTAACCTAGGAGACCAGTGCATGACACAAAACGAACATATTTTACAAGAAACGAAGAATTCCTTCAACCATAGTCTTTGGCACATCATCTTTGAACAGGACAAAGACTCGATTTTAACTCTCAGTTCTTTCAAATTCCTTAAGCCTACTTTATACACAATCAAGGATTTCATACACGAAGTATATTGATTTTACAGTACATATATTTCTTTTCAGGATTCACACTTGCTATTAGTAGGTATAATAATAATGAGTATAGTTTATAATCATTATTTCATTATTTTATATACGTAGTATTGGTGCCTGTAATTTATTTAGCTCATCTCAGTATAGAATTTAGAGAATTTAATCATTAATTATAGAGATAGAGCGAGAGAGGTATAAAAATTCGGCGATTTAAGATTACAAAAATGATCGAGATAATGAATGATACAATTACAGTATTGTAGTGGTAGAGTAGTTGTATATTTGCAGATACCCACTGATCACTACCAGTGACATTACAGTATACAGGTTTTGCATATCATTGTTACATAAACATACAAAAATCTATGATTTGGGACTAACTTATTATTTGATATACGAGCTGAAAGGACGGTATGTACTTAAAAATGGGGTTGGATAATATTTTTGACTCTTGAATTTGGAACGTCACACTTTCCTAACATATACATTATGATAGATATTTAATATTAGCTACTACATAGTTTAAGGTTACATTTCGTAAGATTGGTACATTTTTTCTAATATTGTCTTATTATAATTCGTGTATTTAGGAAGTATATCGAATCCTCCTACGTATAATATCGTAACCACGAAAGTACTTTTTCATTTTAATTGCAAAAATTGCTTCATTTTAATGTGTTTTATAGACACAAGTAATGTTATAAAGCGTATACATATATATATATACCAAATTTCATAGGGATGCCTACAAAAATGCAGATGTTATTCGCATTTTACATTATTCGAAACTTAGAAACGCTCTTCTGTAAAGTTGTCATTTTGCAGTTACGATATTATACGTAGGAGGGGTCAATATGTGGTGCAGATAGTTAAGGAGACATTCCAACAAACTTTACCACGCTACTCCAATACGGTATAAGTTAATGTGAGGATATAAGAAGGTATATTTTAACAATCCACATAACCGCTTGTTAAGAGATCATTTACATCTACATACATAGAGCGTATCAGTCACATCTCGTGACATATAAATAGCATTCTCTTTTACAATGTGTATCAACGTATTTATTATATATCTACGGCCGCGCAGTCATGGATCGTGCTTTCTCTAAATATATTATAGAAAAAAAATGATTTTGTCTGCAACGACCCGTGACCGACTGAATGTATGTTTATGTAAATGCGACCTAATTCTTCCAAATAAAAACAACACTACAACATTCAGGTTCAATTTACTATAGGAATAGATTTGAAATACCTTTAGTACTTGGTAGGATAATCTTATACTAAGAATTAAATATATTTGTCTACAACTTTTAATGGTTGTCATAAGCCTCAGCTTAACATTCGTAAGGGTAAATGCCGTATACAGCTACGGCGGCGCAATGTTCACTTCATTATTTAGTTGAGAGAGGAATTATGTCGTTTTCACCCTGATATATAAGTTTGAGTTCTTACTGTAAAATCAATATAAACCCATATACGAGACTCGATCAAAAAATACAAATTAATATTGATAAATTGTGATGCTTATGAGTACATGAGAGCGAAATATAATTTATAATAATACAGAAGATGTGGTAACAATTTATACATACAAACATTAGTGTACAGTATTTAATTCAATTCAAGCTTTGAAGTTAAATAATTAATTAACATTAATTTGTGAAAAATGCAAAAAAATAAACAAAAATATATAATTTTACTTCAATATCTCAAATTATATTTTGATAATTTCCTTTCCTACTATTCATTAATTAAATAAACATTTGAATCGAAACCATTTTGTCTTATAATTATTGCGATCAAAATCGAAAAAATAAACTAACTTTGATTAAAATCGAATCCAAAAAGTGTAATCAATTTATTATTTAAATTGTAATCGGTGCACAAAAATGAATTAACCTAATGATATACTTAATTAATTTAAATCACTGAATCACAAAAAAATATTAATATCTAATAATATAATCAAATTTCAATATTTTACATACACATTATGATTAAATTACATAAAATACAAATTGACTAAATATAAATGACGAGACAAAATCTATCCTATACAATTTTTACGCAAGGTACATTTGAATATAATAATAAGATTTAAGAGTATTAAAGAGCTTTCCGAAGTTTTTAAACGGTGGTAATTAAGATATGTGTTAATTGAAACTTCTTTTTAATAATTTGACACGAGAAATATACAAATTATTTAGGAAATGATTTGATTGTTTCTAAAAGCAAAGTATTATTAAACTAATAATTATTAAGTAACGAACGCCGATAAAGTTATTCTCACAGTACACAGTACCTGCGTATTTAGTGTAAGTTAGTTGAAGGAAAAATGTAATATATTTTTTTAAGTATGAATGTGTAACCCCAGAATAAAAAACTCGTTATTGTGTGAATGTCAATGTGTGGCGTATACTTATAATAATTTATCTTTGCAGTAAGGCATTTGTAAAGAATCAAATGGTCTTGCAAGAAAGTTTACTTAATTAAAAGGTAAAATGTAACTTTTTTGTTATTTCATATAACGTTGTTGTCTACCATAATTTATCTGACACAATTATTTACTGTTAGCAGCATGAGCATAGTTTCATTATAACAGAGTTACAGATCCATACTTATTTAGATGAAGATGTGAAATGTGTAATCTTCTATTAGTATAGGATTTTCCCTACAAAAGCTATTTGCTTAATGTCACTCGCACAGCCGAAGGTATGGTACATAAGTTACATTCCGTTTGTTCAATTATTAATATAATTATTGACATAGTAATTGTATTGATTCTTATTAATGGTAAGTATGTATATATTTATTTTATCAAAGACTATTTCTTTTCTACGTTACGAGAGCACTTAGATTTATTATTTTACTAAGACAGAATGAATTTAATTGTCTACGTATTTGTCTATGCCATGTAAGGCTTAATTAATTAAAATGCTATGTTCGTACTATTTAGTTTACAAAATTCGAGTAAAATTGTAAGAGTATGAACGTTCCTATAAAAGTAGGTACCCACTATGGGTATCTAGTATATCTATTATTATGAGTTTATTTTTGTTTCAGCTCCATTTCCATTATCTTTCATACAAAATCCAATACAAAAGTAGTTTATACCATTCCTACTTAGATTTGATAACCAATTAATGCTAAATTTATATTAAGCGCGAATATATTTTCGCTTGATCCTACGTGCGTCTAATTTTAAATTTATGTGTGCGTTTTGTGTACGTAAGATTTATATCTATTTTAATTACCAATTTATTCAAAAATTTAATATCAATACGATGTTGAAACTACAAGTCTGCAGCAATGTGCAGCTACCTTAAGTTTTAACTATATTTATCACAATTATGACTGATCCTTTAATTTACTATTAGTCTATATTAAGTGCCTTATGAGTGCCAATTTGCTAATAAGACGTTTAAATAATTAAAAATTTCATGTTTAAGTTATAGAAATTTAATGGGGCTTAAGAAATCAAATATTATATGGTCAATACCACCCAGTAAAGGAGTTACTAATGCCAATAAACTCTCGCTGAAGTCAGTCAGAGATAGGTAGTTTTATAGATATTGTAATTGTGGTAACATCTTTATACTTTTCTAACCAAATATTTCCTATTGTGAACCAAATATTGCCTGTAGTGAAAACAATAATAGGACTCGATAAAATTACATTCAAATAAAGATTGTCGGACGGGTTTAAATTAACTATCGTTGTTGATTTTTTTAATTATCATAATTTACCAAGAATATATTGTTTACTACTACATAGTAAGGCAATGTGATGTTCTCAGTTATTTGTGAACGTCTAGAGATCCCTTTGTACGTTATAAAATAAACTAGATTCAGCCACTAAAAAGATCGTTCTCATCCTTTTATCGTGAAAGATAAATTGATATGATTTAAATTTGTTTTAGATGACTTTTCTTTTAAATCATTTTTCAGTTACGCGATATGATAAACACACCATATAAAGACATACACATACATATGCGTGGCCTTATAGAAAATCGGATAAAAATTACAACAATTGCTTATATACAATATGCATATACGCCGTTACTACAATCATCAATAAATACATAATGAGATATTATTTTTCGTGACTGATAATCATCGAGTTTATTTTGTAAGCGTAATGGTATGGCAGACTTCATAAAGAAACGTTAGGCCAGTGCCAGACATAGCACAAACATTTGAACACAGTGTCGCACGTGTATTTGAGTATTTGTTCAAAGCTTGATTCAAATAGTTGCACTTTGCCATTTGGTGGCGGTTTTTCGAGCGCACATCAAAGCGTTTAAACTTCAAATATGTGCGGAGCCTGTTACAGACGCCTAAAGTCCAATTGCTAGGAGTCCATGACATGAGTGACAGGTTAAAAAATGTTAATAAACATGTATTCAAATGTATAAGCAAAGACTTTGTTCATATATTTGTTTATGTCTGGCACGGGCCTTAGAATATCACAAACATTCGTTTTCTAGTATTTCAATTGTTTGTATCTAACTACGAGTACATAACTTGTGTAAACGTCGAATCGAAAATACTACTAAATTCGTGTTTCGGGGTAAAGCACTTGTTGTGATTATTCTTTTAAGCGACATCTACTATACAGGTACCTTTAAAATTGATCAATATGGAAAATTATGTCGAAGAGTCAAGTTTCAAGTGCAATGGCACTTTTAGAAGTGTCAAGTGCCATTGCACTCTAAATGTAATTAAAGATATCATACAATTATTAAAAATAACTTAATTCAGGAAACGAACCGAATATTGCAAATCGTTAGAAATATATCAATGTGAAATTCCATGATTGGAAAACAGTAAATATTACATTGAATTTTTCGTGGCAACATCCCGCAAGTCATCAAGAAATGGCGCCAATCGTATGCTGGATCACCTTGTCGAAGTTTTGTGATCATTTATATAAACAAGCTTTGAGACAGACGGACGCAGCCGCTTTACAGGCCTGATAAAAATTTTAACAAATTTATTTGCAGGTATTTTCAGTTCTTAAACTCATTATGATACATGTAGAATGAAATATTTTCATCATATTAACCAATTTTATGGATTACCTGTATATGTCTAATATCAAGTTCGTGAACGATATTTGAAAATTCATTAAGACTATCTAAGATTTTTCAATAATTCAGTGCATAAGTCTTTTAAATATCAAAGTACATAATCGTACATTTTAGAAAGATTTGAAGTTGTTTTATTGTTTAAAAATAGGAAGAACAATACATTATTCGTAGTTTTTCATCTATTTATATATTATCTAGTTCTACGATTAGCCGATAGACATTTCCTAAAAGGATTTAATTTGTGATGTTGTATTTGTAAAGGCACTAAAATACTATAAAAAAGGAGATAGCAAATATGTTGATCGTTCTCTCTTTTCTACAAATCAGTATTCTTACGTACCTATTAAATTTCATTAGTAAGTGCAAGTATTTCAAATTTGAAACAATATTAAAGATTACACAGAAACTTGTTGCCAATTCGCTAACTAGCCGCGAAATTAGATCGAAAAAACAGATTCAAGAATTTAATAATATATTATGACTAGTAGTTTTTCTACTCTACTTCTAGATGCCAATATCACTTCCCGTATAACCACTCACTGTTAACGCTACTTACTGAGTCCAATTACATCGAAAGAGCGTCTAACTCACAAGTCCATACACCAATCGCGGAACGTTCGAGATCGTCGGACGCTCGGTCCTTCGAGCCGGTTGGCCTAGAGCGACATGGCGGGTTGCGGCGCCAGGGCCAGCTTCGGGCGCTAGGTGGCGTGGGGCACGGGGGGTACAGCCGGGGGCACGGGGGGTACAGTCGGGGGCACGGGGGGTGCGGGGGGCGCGGGCGCGCGGCCGGCCGCGTGGCGCCGCAGCAGCTCCGTCACCGTGATCGCCACCTGCACGGTGCCCTTGCCTTCGAGGACGTCCGCCGCGCAACACATTAACTTCTGTAACAATAGTGCAAAATCTGTTAATTTTATTGGTTTGCTGTTAGTTTTATTTTTAATAAACATAATTATTAGAAAAATAAAAAACCGACTGCTAAAAATTTAGCCATGTCGGTCCCACAATTTAGGCGAATCCAACGACACTTCATATGTTAAAATCCGTCATGCCGCTGGGGTTGTAGGGCATACAAACAATAAGACATACACAAGTACTTACGTACGCTCGAAAAACATTACCCTCCGCAATTCAGTTCAATTTCTAAGAATACTGGATCATCTTACTAACAAATTTGAAATAAGAACCAAAATTACTCACTCCTATGTTGTATAAAATGTGTGAAAATATGAATTGACAGATTTTCACTAAAGAAAAATTTGCAAGCTCATGTATAACCGCTGATAGATTTATGCGGCGACATACTCGTACATTAATAATTAATAAAATAAATGAAGAGGTTTTCGCATACGTTTGTTTCTCCACAGGGAACCTAGATCAATCCATATCATTGAGTTTAAACAAAAAAATAAAACAACACGGTTACCAATAAGAAAATTTAATTGTTTAATAAGAGAAAAAACATTGTAAGTACATAAAAAAAGTACATTCCAAAAAACCTGTTAGCCGAAAAGTTAAAAACAAAGACCTTATTGTAGTTATAATAAAAACGAAAACACGTCAAAATACAATCTTTGTGAAAATGCACTAGAAAAACTAAAATAAAAGCCTAAACACATAAAAAGAGGTCTAAAAAAAAAAACAAATCAATATAATACTGTACTTATTTCGTATAAACCAATCAACAAATTTCAACCTCTTATTAACGTCTTAAACGATAATGGAATAATATGACCGATTTTAATATTCTTATTGTGGTTTGAATGACAGAGTGGCAAGATATTCCTAACAAGATAGAACCTCCAAGTATACCGTCCCGCGGTTTAATTAAATATGTATAAATATAGTAATAATGTACATCTATATTTCAGATCTAGAGAAGTCGAATTGTCTTAAAAATGGATTATCAAATTGTTGCGTATATATATGTTTTATTTTATAAGATTAATGAATTCTAATAGTGATGTATATAAGATTTCGTTATATATATATAAAACGTATGCTGATGCCGGGTATTCGACGCTAGGGATAAACCTTGCGATATAATATCCGTTAAATTATCCGGATCATATGAGACAACTATCATTCTGTGTAAGAAGTATTCATTACATTAATTCTTTTTTTATTTCAAACTTTTTAAATATAGGAAAGCGGCAAGCAGATTAAATATTAGATACGAATAAAATGTACTGAATTTCAGTCTAAATTCAAATTGAAAACACAATAAGAACATTAAAACCTTGTAACACTACATAAATATACCCAAGCACCACAAGCCAATAAATACGGTCTATGTAAGCATAAATTATATATTAATCGTATCATACATTATCTTATATTATTATGTTCTTACTCTATTTATTAAATGTTGTACTTGCAAATTTAAAGCTCAAAAAATAATGTGAATGTTAAAAAGCATATAAGTAAGAGTAAATAGCTGTAATAAAAATGTGATGTTAAAATATTAAAAGAGGTCGACTGTTAATAGAAATTTCGTAATATGGTGTTTCGCGGCATCAAAGTTTCTAAAATTGTTGTCTGTGCGTTTATTTTGGTCAATGAAGGTATATAATTCGAAATATTATTTAATTTAATTAGGTTAAATGAATATCAGAATGACTATGACCTAATATAGAGAAGAACGTCACTGTATGCAGCTGGTAGTTTAAACATATTATCACAATAATAAGTACATTTTTCATTAAATATTTGAATTTTCCGAAATATTTATTTTATACTCTATTCTTATTAATTTTATGTTTCATTTATTTTATGTGTTCTAATGACAAAATTTTAATGCCACATACAGCGGTTGTCCCTTTAAAGGTAAGAACTGGCCACTATTCTTAAAAGTATTTTTAAATTTAAATTAATTAGTGATGTTATGGCGTGTGTGAAAGTTATATATATAAATTATTACATAAATATTACGTTAAAAAATAAGGAATAAAATGTATAACTGTATGTTATTATTAAGAATAATATATTTATTAGTAAAATATGATATTAGTAATAAGTTTTAGTATGGAAATAAATGTTACGCGTAACATTACGGTGCACTTTAAAAAACAGTACAGAATCTACAGTCTTTATAATATATTAGATCTTTGGAATGCTTATTAAATATAAAATTATCAAAGAATAATAATTTAACTTGACAAAAGTAGAGGTATTTTCAAAGATGTAATTTAAAAAGGTACACTAATTTATTTTTGTATTTTCAACGAACAATTGTTTTTTTTTAATATATCTGTTGCCAAGTTAAATTCTAATTCAGCAATCGATTTTTAAATGCAAAAAAAGCTTTAGTAAATAACACATTATTATTTTCACACATAATTGGCATCTCTCGTTTACTTGGCTTTGTTAATGGATATTTCGTAATATATTATATCATTTATTATATTAAATTTTTATAAATCATTGTCTTTTATATATCTTTTTGCAATAGCTACGTGGAAAAGCCTTGATAGTCTAAATATCACTACGCACTACGAGCGTGACCGTTTATAACTTATGATGCATTTTTTTAATTAGCCTCCGTCAACTTATCCCCATCATCATGAGGAAATTACTTCAAAGAGTTAATAATCGTAAATTTTCGTACAAATTTTTCATTCTCCGCACGTATTGTACGTAAGTGATCTTTATTATACTTATTACATATGAAAAGCGCCATCTAGCGATCTAATAGCTAAACTGAAAATGTCACTTGAAAGACTATAATACAAGCGTAAATTTTGTTGTCTTTTTTGGTTATATTTTGACATGCACCTAAGAATATAAACGGCCCTATTAATACAATAACATATCTAGTTTTTGCATTATCAATACAATAACGATATGATGTTTCGATTAAGGCATATGTTTCTTATTTGATAAGAAATACGAAGACATGTTAAACAACTAATACTAGACGACTAATTCGTATAAGTAACGCTAATTTTCATTTCGCTTGTCTATTTTATGCACCAATGACTCACGAGATAGTAGAATTTATTGTACTTTGTTTATGCGATAGTATTTTTGAACACTGAGCAAATATCAAGTAGAACTGGTTATAGTTTACTAAATAGTCTTGAAAGGACCTCGCGGAATTTGCAGAAAATTAACCGACGTTGGAAACGGCTGGTAAATAGACGGTACTGTGCTTCACAGCTATGGGTTATGGAAACCGTTAAACTTGCGCTGATCCACTGATTAGTATCTTCTTTACATTGGAGTGGCAAATTCTACTTGAAATCTGCTTTGTAATACAGAATTATCAAACATTACTAAACTGTAAGACAGAAATATTTATGTCTCGATATTAACACACTATGTATAATCAGATTATTAACATAAAACGAAGAAAAAATCCGTTAGCACCTTAATGAAAATACGTTTTTACAAGATATTAAAAGGCATAAATGTGTAAGATTTCATTTCATGTTAATAATCCAACTAATACACTATTTTACATGAAAAGTAATCGAATTGGTGCAAGTAGTTACAAATTGGTGTTATATTATTTACACATACATATAAAAAGCAGCCTTAAGCTACCATATACATCTTACACGTTACTTAAGAGAAAAACGTTTCGCCGCTCAATGCACGAAATGTTTTTTGTGTTGTAAAAATTGGCAGTGGAAAGAATCAAGTCCATACACAGTCGTACAGCAAATATAATTAATCGAATCGAATAAATTAGCCTGTATTTGAACGGATGTCTATAGAATAGACAAATTGGTCGTATGATAATGCGTTTGGATTTAAATATTGTTATTTCACTCGTTAAGGGTCGGTTCGAGTTTATAGTTCGTAAAATCACTTAATTTTTAGTTAATCATTAACAAACTTAAATAAAGTCCACCCTACTTTTAAATAAGCATAGAATACAAACAAACACGTTAAGAATAACACAAATTAAACCTATGATTGTAAATAAAAAACCTCTACATCACTGAGATCCCTGGAATAAGAAATAAAATCAATCAAACAAAAACACACGTCATAGCCAATCAAAACCAATCAAAACATCTAACAATCACATTGACGCTTTAAACGGAATGAACGTACAGTCCCCAATGATGTCTAAATTACATTGATCAGATTGAAATTATTTTTTCATAATTTAGGAATAGGAAATGAGAATGCAGTCTACCCGATGGTCAATGGCTACTGCCGCTAATAGAAGTCGGTAATTTACCCCGGATAAAATATACCAGCAGTGTTAAGTCACTGTGTTCTGGTGCGTACGAAGGGAATCAACTACATAAGAACTGTATGTATAATGATTCATCGTGTAGCCAGTGCTCTCAGTGGCCACAAACATTACACGTGATGTTTTAAAATTTTAATTTTGTATTCGTATATGAAAAATATTGTGACGTGTGTATTATAAAATGTTTTTTTTCAATGAATAATATATTTTCGCGTCCCCACTTCATATATATCAGTATAATCATATTGTGAATAACTATAAATACTTCTACAATTAGTGCACTTATTTTCTTTTGAACACCTAATTAAAATATTTCGAAATATGAAATGTCTAAAAACGAATGATTGTGATTTAACTTTAAGAAATATCCTCGATTAATAATTTATATGGCAAAAATCACTGCACTGTGGATTAATCATGTATTTGTTTTAAATACAATAAGAATGGAATTATACTTGGTCCTTAACATTGGTCATGTGTTGTGGTTTGATATACTAATAGGAATCATGTAAAATTTGTTTTGGAAACGGCACATTTTAGGAGTGTATTACAACACAATTATTTTATTATCAAAAATGTATAATATATTTACTTTGATAACGAATAAATAATCACCATAATACACGCACAAATTTTCAACGGCTCATAATTAAAATCATTTAAAATAATTCAAAATTTTACGATTCAAAATTATTATTCCATTCTTATCGTACGTTAACTTTAGAATAGTAGAGATATTAAAGATGTTATGACGTAATACGTACATTAAACAATTTTCAAATTGTAATTTTAAATACCGTTCAAATTCCTTTCATCAGTCTCATTGCTCCATCATTCTACGTGTAAATTGCAAACGTTAGCCTCAAAAATTGATTTCCCAGCAATCACAGTTTGACTGTAATAAGGCATAGTAGAATTCCTATAGTACATAGATTAAATGTGATAATCATTTCTGAGTATCCAGAAAAAATAGATTAAGTAATTCATTATTTAAATTTGTGTACAAAAATATTTCAATATTAAAATAAAATATAATTTCTATTGTCTTTCCCATGGCAATTTTAGAGTATTAAATTGATTTGCGAAATGCGAACATGTTTTTATTTTTTTAATGAATTGATCGACCACTTTTCGACTTTTCCGGACACTGTAAATACAGAGACTCAATTTTTATACACACGATTATAATAGACATAATCAGCGCGCACCTAATACGATGACATCCATATAAAAAAAAAGATATTCAGAAACGATTACCACAGTTATTCAGTTGAATTATACAATACAAACAACAGCCGTCATATTTCTATACAGTACCTAGCACTACCCACAATATATCTAACCTAAAAAAAACTTAAGACGCTACTGACAAGAAGAAAAGTTATATTTATATTAGATCTTAAAGTACTCAATTCCCGGAACAATCAGATCTTTAGCAACCATAGATTATAGAGGATACATAATAAGCAAGATGGCGGACACGAAAAACGTTCCCAGGCATAGACAAGTAAAGAAAATTCTGTTCTCTCTCTCCTTTGCGGTTTCTTCCTCCGGCGTCGGTTCGCTATTTAGATTATTTTGTATATCCAAATTCATTTTGTCTCTATCGTATCTGCCGACGTTTATTTCTGAATCAACGATATCCACCGGAAAATCCACTTCGTCCGTGTCGTAAATTTCGAAATTATCGCTCTTCAACACACCGTCCTTGTAAAACGGCGTGACAAATTGTATCCGATTCGTTTGGTAATACGGTCCTCTATTCCTTAGACCGTCATTGGAGCCATAGGTCGGGGAATAGTGTGGGATTTCGTTATTGTTCTCATAATTCAATGCATACTCCTCAGATTCGTCTATTGTATAATTGTTACTGTGATCGAAGTTATTGAAATTACTGATATACCTGTCTTCCGTGTACCTGTTCCTTTGTCTTTGGTAGTAGTTCACTTCGATCGATTCCGGTTCGTTCGGGTAGTACTCCGGGTAGTCGGGTAGGTCATAATTGTTGTATTGCGGGTCTGTATGGATATCCTTTGGCGAACGCGGCGTGGCGTGTGTGAGCAGTGCGGACACTGTGCGAGCGAGAGGGAGCATGCCCCCCTCCCCCCCGTCCGGTGGGTTCCCCAGTATGTCGTCGGGCGAACAGATGACCTCCTGGAACACACGCCACCCGTCTCTTAGTTTCACATTGTTATAACATTTCTCTGTTTGTTCGTTCGCGTAAGGATATCGTACAAGACCCTGCAACACTCGAAACGGACATAGCGGCATGGGGTTAAGCTTTAAAGCCGTAAGAATCACTATGAAAAAGTTTGGACTTCTTAAAGATAACTTATTAAACCGCCTCTCCTACCACACAAACGGACGTAAATATTCATTAATAACATTTACGGAAAACCGCGGATTTAAGCACTAGGAATAAAGATGAATAGAACTATCTACACAATGGAGCAAAATTATAAGGAATTTTACGCGATAAGAAAATAATACTACTTTAGTTAAAACAAAAACGACAGTAACAGATTAGCAAAAAATAAGGTTTAATGTTAATATAAACGAATATTTAAACAACTGCTTTTATTATGTTCAAGAAAATAATAATAACAACAAAGAGATATTTATTAAGATACTCACCTCTTCTACACCAATTTTCCGACACGCTTCCAAGAAGTTGTCCACATTCCTCCTGCATCGAGCCATTGTGAGCTTGGGCTGGAAATAAGAAAGAAAATCGTTATTGATGTAATTTTATGGAGAAATTTGGATGAGTACAAGGATGGAGACAGCAAAAAAATATGATTGTTATTATGATTATATCATGATTATGTTCATGATGAATGATATTATCGTTTTCAAATGATTATGAAGCTAATGTTGATGATGTGTGACGACTACAATGGCGTATAAAGATGATGATAACGGAATTACAACGGTGATGTGGGGGACGTTAGTAGTGATGAAGATGCCGACGTTTTTATTGATTATTATGGACTATGTTGCTGGTGAATATGACCACTTTGATGATGACAATGATAACACTTATGAAAAATATCAGAAAGCTACGAGACTGCTTCTCTGGCAGTGACATCGCCAACTGAGACTCTGTTGTCTGGGAATATAGTAGGTAGTAGGTGGCACAGGACCACGACGTCCGCCAGCACCGGCGCCAGCTGCTCCGGCGGCGACACCTGCAGGGGACCGTCACCTGGGGATACAGTGTACAGTGTGGCGGTCACCTGCGCCGGCGACGGCACGTGCACGGAGGCGACGGAGCGCGGCCGCACGTGGTTGGCGAGGTGGCACAGCACCTGCAGGGGAGCGTCGCCTGGGGATACAGTGTACAGTGTGGCGGTCACCTGCGCCGGCGACGGCACGTGCACGGAGGCGACGGAGCGCGGCCGCACGTGGTTGGCGAGGTGGCACAGCACCTGCAGGGGAGCGTCGCCTGGGGATACAGTGTACAGTGTGGCGGTCACCTGCGCCGGCGACGGCACGTGCACGGAGGCGACGGAGCGCGGCCGCACGTGGTTGGCGAGGTGGCACAGCACCTGCAGGGGAGCGTCGCCTGGGGATACAGTGTACAGTGTGGCGGTCACCTGCGCCGGCGACGGCACGTGCACGGAGGCGACGGAGCGCGGCCGCACGTGGTTGGCGAGGTGGCACAGCACCTGCAGGGGAGCGTCGCCTGGGGATACAGTGTACAGTGTGGCGGTCACCTGCGCCGGCGACGGCACGTGCACGGAGGCGACGGAGCGCGGCCGCACGTGGTTGGCGAGGTGGCACAGCACCTGCAGGGGAGCGTCGCCTGGGGATACAGTGTACAGTGTGGCGGTCACCTGCGCCGGCGACGGCACGTGCACGGAGGCGACGGAGCGCGGCCGCACGTGGTTGGCGAGGTGGCACAGCACCTGCAGGGGAGCGTCGCCTGGGGATACAGTGTACAGTGTGGCGGTCACCTGCGCCGGCGACGGCACGTGCACGGAGGCGACGGAGCGCGGCCGCACGTGGTTGGCGAGGTGGCACAGCACCTGCAGGGGAGCGTCGCCTGGGGATACAGTGTACAGTGTGGCGGTCACCTGCGCCGGCGACGGCACGTGCACGGAGGCGACGGAGCGCGGCCGCACGTGGTTGGCGAGGTGGCACAGCACCTGCAGGGGAGCGTCGCCTGGGGATACAGTGTACAGTGTGGCGGTCACCTGCGCCGGCGACGGCACGTGCACGGAGGCGACGGAGCGCGGCCGCACGTGGTTGGCGAGGTGGCACAGCACCTGCAGGGGAGCGTCGCCTGGGGATACAGTGTACAGTGTGGCGGTCACCTGCGCCGGCGACGGCACGTGCACGGAGGCGACGGAGCGCGGCCGCACGTGGTTGGCGAGGTGGCACAGCACCTGCAGGGGAGCGTCGCCTGGGGATACAGTGTACAGTGTGGCGGTCACCTGCGCCGGCGACGGCACGTGCACGGAGGCGACGGAGCGCGGCCGCACGTGGTTGGCGAGGTGGCACAGCACCTGCAGGGGAGCGTCGCCTGGGGATACAGTGTACAGTGTGGCGGTCACCTGCGCCGGCGACGGCACGTGCACGGAGGCGACGGAGCGCGGCCGCACGTGGTTGGCGAGGTGGCACAGCACCTGCAGGGGAGCGTCGCCTGGGGATACAGTGTACAGTGTGGCGGTCACCTGCGCCGGCGACGGCACGTGCACGGAGGCGACGGAGCGCGGCCGCACGTGGTTGGCGAGGTGGCACAGCACCTGCAGGGGAGCGTCGCCTGGGGATACAGTGTACAGTGTGGCGGTCACCTGCGCCGGCGACGGCACGTGCACGGAGGCGACGGAGCGCGGCCGCACGTGGTTGGCGAGGTGGCACAGCACCACGCCGTCCGCCAGCACCGGCGCCAGCTGCTCCGGCAGCGACATCTTCAGTCGGGACTCTATTGTCTATGGATTTGAAGAATAAAAAAGGGCAATTTTAATTTTTAATCTTGTAATCTAAAGTATATTTCAGGTCTATCTATATAAAAAAATTAGGTGAAGCTATAAGAAAGAGATGATTGGCTAAATTACTACAAATTATTTAATTTTCAAACGATTTTGGATACGTAATTCTTACTATTAAAATTTTATTTGGTATGTAATTACACTGTTAATGAACCGTCATTTTGTGTACTTTTACTGTTCCTCGCCCAATTACTTACATTTTTATATGGATTCTAGTTTCCTAATTGAAATAAATATAACAAGGTCTTACCGTCCGCAGTTGTTGCAGCAGATCCAACTCCTCCTTCTGCTTGTCAAACTCCCTCTTCATTGTGAAGCTGAGCTTGTCGACCGGCGCGTCCTTGTTCCACGCCATCTTGCCCGGCGGCTTCGGGGCGGGACCTTTCAAATATGACACGGTCGTTGTCAACAACTTCTGATCACCGTTGACGGTCTGCCGAGGGATGTTCGATTTTAAACTGTTGTAACCTAGCGTGTTCGTCGGCGACTTTGTCGGTGAAGTCGGTTTTATGTACGCGTCCGCTTGCCCGATGATGCGCACGTTGTAGTCTACGTTCCCGTTGACGGTCGCGTACATTTTGTTCACGTTCCGCGACGGTACAACCTTCTGTACTGGTCGTTTGTTCTCTTCGGGCTTTTCTGTGTTACCGTTCTGATTCTGGAACCTTCTGGGCGTTGAGTGTAGGAGGGGAGAGTTTGGCACTTGGGACGCGTTTGGGGACGCGGTGGAGTTGCTAGAGTTAGAGGATATGGAGCGGTATAGACTAGGGGATACGTTACTGTAGCCGTTCACTGGTGAGTGCGGCTTCTGGAAGTGGATGGGGCTTTGGTTTTGTGACTGCGGCGAGGAGTCCAGCTCGGGGGAGGGTTGGTCGGTGCGGGGGCGGTAGATGTCTTGCTGGCGTTGTTGTCTTAGGGCTTCTTTGTATTGTCTGTAATCGCATGAAAATCATTTATAGTTTCATTATATTGGTGTGATTAGAATTAAGCTTTAATGACACTTAGATTAGATAAATATTAATAAAGCTCTGTTAGCGAGTATGCTAGCTTTTATTAGTTAAGATATTTTTTATTTATTAGACACTCCAAATCGCAAATTAGCATACAAAACACAAGCCGTGTGTATTACGTGAAGTTTTATACAATTATTTCAAGCAAATCTAATTAATAATAACTATAATACTGTTATTATTTAATTTCCCATTAATATAGATAATATTAGCATTTAAGTTTACAATTAAGTTTATTTTTAGTATTAATGCAATAGCACGCTACGCAAAGCGCTTAATATATTTCTAGCGCTGATAAATTAGAGAGGCAGTTTCTTTGAAATAAAAGAAACGTTTCCTTTGTGAATGGAGCTCAAAGAAGGTAATGGTTCGCCTCAACCTCTTTAAAAAGGCGTGCATTTACACGCTCCGAGCGTTTCCCAAGCGTGTTAGTTAAGCATACTGTACCATGCGTCTTACACTAAGTGTCATTAAAGGAATTCGTACATTTAAGAGGCTGGGTATAGAGTGCGAAATGTGGATATATTATTTTAATATCACGTTAAATAAGAGTCTGTATGTTAAGTTTGAAATGTTTCTTTAAAAACTGCAAGTTTTGTATGAAAATTCAAAATAGAAAATTTTATAAATGTTATATAATTGAAAGGAAATTTGTAACGAGGGCACGCCGTTAGGTATATAAATGTTTTATTGTACATATTTGAGTTATACCGATCATATTAGACTAATATTTTATACGTACAACAAACTACGTATTAACTTTTGAGATATTCTTGTAATTTATTGTACAGATCATAAAACTCTTACTTTTAGAAAGCTACATCATTCCGTGAAACATAAGTAATGTTTAAAATATTTTCACTCGGCTGAGTCCAGACATTAACAAATTATACGTCGCAATGTAGATAAGTGAATTAGTATTCAGCTACCGTTGTAACAACATTACATTCGTTATAATTTAATATAGCACAATGTTATCGCATTGTCGGAAGCATTATCGCACTAATGCAACAAAGCCTTACAAAAACCTGCATCATAGACGTAATGTCACGTGTTTACAACGTTATGCAGGATGCAAATTATTTGTAGGGAGTTTTATATGGGTTAGTAGTTGTTCCTCGTTTAAATTAAGTTAGAATAACTGGTAATTTAAATATGGCTTCTTGAACGAAATTACTTTTAAAATATATATATTTTTAATGTTAAAATTATACTTTTGATTAAAATATTCAATTGAAGGACAGATCCTACCATGCCTGTAAGTTTAAGATATTACTTAAATTGAAATTAAAGAGAAAAAATAAAAATGTCATATTACACTCTATTTATAAAACTACCCACATTTTCGTCGCTTTATACCCAGTCTTATTACATTTAGATACCAAAACCATGCATGTGTGCGAATGTCGTGCATATGAGTGGCAATGTACCTGTAGGTTTGTTGATGAGCTAATTTACTCTTATCGTCGCCATTCATGTTCCCTTCGGGTGATATACGGATGCTGAAAGGGACAACACCAGGGGTTAATAAAACAGGGGGGGATATAGAAAAAAAATGAACAGGACCACGTGATCATGACGGTGACGTAACGGCTATCTAAAAAATGTTCTTTACCTCTGCACCGGCCACCGCGAGAAAAATAAAATAAATTATATTTCATATGAGCAACTACATGTAATACTAAAATAACATAATAATAGCTATATAAGAAAATAAACTGACTCAGTATGGACTGATATTAAGGGAGCATTTAAATGCTACATGTGAACGCTACAGTTGACATTTTGAAATGTCGTTGCATGTGAGAGTTGAAGTATGTGGGTAATTGTTTATGTTTCAAATTCAAAAATAGGGGAGTGTGTCTACAAGTGAACACTAGCGAGACTATTTAGGCTTATACACTCTCCAAAGAACTCAAAATTATTGAGCTTATTAATTACCAATCAATCGGTAATATCTAGCCTCGAACACTTAAACATTCGACTAAAATGTCTACATATCTAAAATCAAGTCATCTTAAATGTAAACAATAATAATTCTGATGATTGCCTTTCAATTCTGATCGACAACAGTGCCCCCTGGCATTGTATTTCTTCATACAAATGACTATTAATAAGAATTGTACCAACAGCAATTTAGTAGTCATTTATGCTTTGCAAATTGTTTAGGCTATTGAAGTATAAACGTCTATAAAACACCCTAAGCGAAGTAACTATACTAACTCAAACACACAGATAGACACACGCTACTCGTACATGTCGAAAAGCTCGAACTCTAATTGGTTCGCGCTATATAACAAGACCAATCATATTCGTCGACACGGCTTTACTTAAGACATATTTGACTGATGTATTTGCTATTTGTATTATAAATATTGAAAAAAAATAAACAGGGCGCTGTCATCGATCGTATTGTCTATAAATGCGTACACTTTTAGAAATAATTCTCAGTCTTCTTGGCCCGGCTAAGCCTTAGGCTCGCCACCAAAAACCTGGTGAAACTGTAACTAAACCAGTAACTACAAAATTCGAAAAAAAAATGCTCAGTACTCACCCAGTGAGTATCGGCGTTAGTGGTGCCAACGGAGACTCGCTGGAGAGCGACTGGGCTCGTGACAACGCAGCGCCCGGAGACAGGGTGGAGGGAGTGCTCGGTGTGGACCGACCGGAGCCCCCTCCGCCGGGTTCGCCGCCAGCTGGAATATCGTCGTCTGTTACTAGGTGAGTATGGAGATATGTTGAACAGGTGCAGACTTAAATTTTCATTGTATTGTGAATGTTATAAAAACTAACGCACCGCCTGTTATATTTAGTAAAACAGAGTGCTGTAATATCGTTATACTTAAATAGTTTTAAGCGAGCTCTTAGCGCCTTAACGCACTAGCGGTTAGCCGCGGGAGCGGTGACGGAGGCGATGGACAAACGCTCTTAGCGTAGCATCGAATCAGTAATCGTATATCTTGGATTTTAGTAGTATTTATATTGGTCTCCTAATAATAACTTTTTGTTACAAGATTGAAGTAGTAAAGGCGCAAGTAGACCATTTCATTGTGTGTGATTGGTGCCGCGCATGGACATCTGATACCCAACTCAATCAATGATGCATTGGTAATCCTCACGACTAAGATGGTCGCCTAACCTACACCCTTCTACCGAAACACAAGGATTGCTCCATGCTAGAAAATGGTGTGGCGACTGGATCCCCGACTGGATCATACTTGCTGTAACACCTTTCATTATTTATTAATATTTACCCAACTACATTACATAAAGAAATTTCTATAAAATAAGAACTTACCATCATTAGACCACCTCTTCTCAACACCATCGGTGCTGTAGCCGCTATCGACCACGTGTCTCGGCTTATGCCTCAGACAGTCTATGGTAGCGTTGCCCGACGTGATCTGATGCCCGCTCTGGTTAGGAGTGGTGCTGATGTAGGAACTGTGTTTCGCGGTGCGACGAGTCTCCTCGACCCGCCTGTTCGCCGGCATAGAGTCTTTGTTCGCCATGTTCTCGAGATACTTGAATATGTGCACGCGCCCGCGCATGCAAACCTGAAAATGTTTGTTAAAAAATTGGTTTTATAAAAAATCTTAATGCTTTGAATAAAAAATGACGATATGTGTGGCGGTAACCCTTCAGACCCAATACTTATTGGGTTCGATACGCGGTCCGACCATCACCATCATCAGCCCATTAGTGCCCCACCGCTGGGCATGGGTCTCCCCTCAGAATCAGAAGGATTAGGCCATAGTCCACCGCGCTGGCCAAGTGCGTATTGGTAGACTTCACATACCTTTGTTTTTTTTTTTATAAATGTCATGCGTAGATAAGTAGTGCAAAAAAAACAAAATCGAAGAAAAAGTACGAAGAAATATCGTTTCATTCGTAAATTATCTAAAAACTACATTTTTTAATATTTTTCAAACACGAAAATAGATGACAGTGGCAATTTCAATTGTTAAAACTGGTTACATTTTCTTGTTAGGAGTGAGTAATCTTTACTAATTTATGGGTCTGGTAGATATGTGGACAGACAGTGATTATTTTTAATTTTAGTTCCAGATATTTGTATTCTTAAGTGAAATTAGATAACTTCACCGTGAATTCGTCAATCGTAGTGTAGACTATGGCCATAAAAAGCAGTATTTAAACACCCTCTAACATTCGTATTCGTTTGAATTATCGATAAGATAAATAGACACGTGCCAGACAGTTAACGATAACGTCATTTAACTCCAAACTTGTTTTGAATAATCTGGTAAATGCAGTCTGGTAAAAGGAAAATAATTACTATTACTATTTTTACTATGCCCGATGCCAGATGAGTCATTAGACGTTAAAAATTAAGATGTTAAATAATAAAGAACTAAAAACAGAAATTTATATTCGTCCTTCACATGTTTGCCTGGCCAGGGAATGAACTTAGAACTCTGTAATGGGCGTATTGGAAAATATGATTGTAAAATATACAAAATTTATTAACAAAAAATGAGTATGTCAAGGTGATTTATTGCAATTATGTTATCATATCCTAATGATATACAATGCGTGTATATGTATTTGTGTCTATTAGGCAAAGCTAGAAGTGAAAGCTCCTAACTGGATCCCACGCCCACACAAATATAAACATCGTCTCTCTTGTATTCTAATTGCTTTAATTATGTATTTATAAGCCGGGTCTGAGCCTTTGACATTTCGATATCTCGTCAATTTATAATATTCAAATAAACATTCAAATAATTATTCAATTTATAAATATCCACTTCCTTTTCCACTAAACCAAGCATGTATATTATGCTTAAGATAACTTTAAATTGCCTAACGATGCCTTAATTGTATAAATTGGAACAGGGTAAATTTCTACGGTCACATCGAGGTACACATTGCCCCGATGCAATTATGTGCTTATTAGACATCGACTTTACTAATTACTTCATAATAAAAAGGAAACATTAGGCTAAGATTTTTCTAAAATAATATCTTAAAAAATATGCGCCTACCAACCCACATTTGGGGAACTATGACTTTAACCTTTGTCATTTTAAAAGAAGAATCGAACCCAAAGTCCATCACTTGATCACAATGATACGTTAATGATGTTGATGAATATGAGAATGATTTCTTACGGTTGTAGGTGGGGAGACTAGGGGGTTGTTGTCGAGGTTCAGGGTGACTATGCTGCTCATATTCCTCAGCTCCAGGGGTAGGGAGGATATACAGTTGCAGCTCACATCGAGATGTTCCAATCGAAGGTATGTGATTTCTGGAAGAGCAAAATTATAAAAATTCAGTCTCACTATTTGATTTTTAATAATAACAATATAATTTAGCGAACAAAAGATGATGCCATACACGTTCTGAACGACTATGCTATCAAAGTTCACATCTTGTATAATATATGCAAATTCCGAATTACGAATAACAAATTATATAGCGTAAAATTTAAAATAATAGTATTTTAAGTTACAAAACACGTTAATTAAAACGGTTAATATACGGTATAATATGTATAAGTCATAATAAATTTAACCCGCTTTTGAAGTTGACGAAAAACTTATAAAATCAGAATCAATTTGTTGTAAGAAATATTAACGAAGCGTTACCGAGCATTTCGTAATGATTACTGTAGGAGAAACTATGTAATGCCAATATTTCTTATATAATGACGACACACAGTCGCAATATTATGAGATGCTTCACTGATCAAAAGGAATTTATAATATTTGGCATTGGCACTAAGATATAAAATTTTGAAAACAATAATTTTATTATGGAAACAAAATTGTGGTTAATTTCTGAATATAAAAATAAAATAGTACCTACATGGCCAAATATAAAACTCTTAAAACAGGTACACTTTTGAATAAAGCAACCGACAATCATTGATTAGTAGTATATACCTTTAACAAAAAACAATTCGAACGGCCAGTTTCTTTACAACAGCAGTGAGTAACATAAATCAAGTCGTGTCATTGTGGCGCCTCGGCACAAGACTAGAATAATGAGCACGCAATCTTACGAGCCGTACGATACCGACTTATTTAGCTCGTCACGACACCTATAATGTTTCTGTCTTAATACTCACGTAAAGGCAATAGGCCCAGCTGATTATTGCTGAGATCCAACGCTCTCAGACCGGCACAGTCACCCAGTGTCATTGGAACTTGCGTCAGCCTGTTATTCGAAGCATCCAGCTCCGCCAGTGACGTCATCTTGCCTATCTCCTTTGGCAGATTGGTCAGCATGTTGTCTGGCACAAGGAGAACTTGTAGCGGCATCTGACATACCTCCCGTGGCAACTCTGTGAGTTGATTTGAACTGTGGGCAAAAGAGAATTTCGGTTATAACGTTGTTTGTGAAATAAAGATTATTTGAAAACTTCGATAAATTCATAACTGACTGATCTACGATACAGTTGCATTGAATTACTTTCTAGTTCTGGATGTATGTAAAATATCACAGAAAACAACCCTCAAGTTGAAGGTTGAATTCTAAAAAATGATAGTTCAAAAAATATTCTAGTAAGTTGCGTTACGATAAACATACACTTATCGTTTTCCAGTTGCAGAGCCGTGATGAGTTTGTGGTTTGTAACATTTATTATTCGTATTATAATTAAGTACATGAAATGGCATAATTACTTTCATAAAAGTGAACATCATAAAACAGTAGAAACCTAATGTTTTAATGCAACCCAAAAAGAAAGTTAATCGTGGCTATAACTTAAAATAAAAGTTGTCGTAAACTGACCTATAAGGCTACATCAAAAGAACCAGACCAGTCTATAAACTGCGCCTAGAGCCACTATTTTTACAGACGCACCTACATTTCAATTGGATTGCTTGTAATAGGAGCGGCCGTATAAATCCCTCCGCAACTAACCTAATAGTCGGTGCCAAGAGAATACGTAAACATTGCCGCCAAGTGCTGCTGAGTAAGAACGGGTACGGTTGCAGTAATTGGGCTTCCTGTATTTTGCATCGTTACCGCAACGTGCTTTCACATTTCACGTGCAGGTACTGTAACATATGTAACCGTCACCTTATGGCGTTCGCATTTGTGTTAAACTCGTCGTGACTTAATGTTTTTGTTATCGAATCTTATGTAATAGTTTGCGGTTATTAAAGAAATAAATAAATCTTTTGGCGACTCGCCGATTTGTCTAGAGCATCGATCAGGAAGACGTCTAAATGATGAATTTAAATTTCTGTTCTGGAACAGATGTTTGTATTATTTTATTTATGTGCGTCATACGCCATATTATTAGGTTAAGAATTTGGCGCTTGTGTATACTTGTTACTGCATATTTGTAAAAAATATGCAATACTGCATTACCTGAGTGGCTACTAGTTTAATTTCTTTCTATTACCGCTTATTCAGTAAGTTCTTAGTTCTTAAATACAATTTGCAATAAAAGTAACCTAATAAATAGAACTACAAATTAGGGCGAACAAAAAATGTTGTTAGTCTCGATGAAACATGACAGCAAAAAAGTAATGGATATAATTGAGGCGGCGAGCTGGCGGCCGCGCCCAGCAATATTTCGAAATGGACTCCACTGTCACAATCGATAGCCGAAAGAAATTTTATCTTCAACTAACTTGTAGGTTTTTCTCGATGTCGCAAGTAAACAACTTAGTTACTTGTTTATGTTGCTATAAGGCAAGTACTTGCTCGGAGCCATTGCAAGCCGTCTAGACGCCTAGACGGTCTGCTTTGAAACTGGATTGAACGCTACCGGAGACTAGCCATTAATAATAGACTTAGGGTCGTTGGACTGCCGACTGAAAGAAACTAATGATAACCAGCGAAATACAGGGAGTTTCAACAATTTGTCGTTGCCTGTCTTTAAATGTAAGGTTTCGAAGTCTAAAGTCACAGCTTAATAGATGCCCGACCTATCTTAATTCTCAATCTCGAGATATTCCGTTGCGCTCCGTCTATAACACCTGAGTTAATTGAATGTAGCTAAACTAGCGAAATAGTCAATGCTACCTTATCCCGAAGATAAAGTTAGATATATTATATTAGGAGAATCTAATTTAAATCTGAAAGAAAGTTTGAGTACCTACACAGATTGCCCGGTGATAACCAACATAATTATGTACATGGATTATGAATATGTACTCAACATAGGAACAATAAGTAAGCGTCGTTAACAAGTATTAACTCACCACTTAAAATATCTAGGCAGAAATATGTGCTAGGGATGTTATGCCTGTTGAACCATAGCTTGTAAACACGCTTTTTTTTATTAAATTTTATTATCTCGCTATTATAATGTTCCTGGAACGGTCAAAGAGCAGTCTGTAACAGGAAGTACATGTGTCAAGTAATATCGATTGGCAACCGAGTGCAAAGTGTCACAAGGACTGATTCTCCAGTCCGTTAACAAGTCCGCCGTTATCGACCGACGGCAGAGACTTACCTCTGCCGTAAAAGGCGACACAATGCACGATTCTCCAGAACCTGAAGACGATTTGTCAACAGTCTGTGTAAATACGCTTTCTCAATGTCTGCAACGAGTTATCACCGGGCAATCTGTGTACACAAACTGCCACAGTTAGGGAAGTTTAAATGACCGTATCCGTTTTAATAGGTCCTTTATTCAATATTGACAATAACTTTAACAGTAGTACGATTAAAAGTAACGTAATTCTAAAATACAGCTTACTTTAAAATTACAATATTTAACTAAAAACAGACCAAGTTCCAGTCAAGGCTATACAGGGTTACGTATTTCATACGTGCGACCATATGGGATCTCAATCTTACGTTTATATTTATGTACACCGTAATTATATCGCGATTATCATTGACCTTACAGAATCATCGTTACAACGGAACTAGTAACACCTGTGGTGCATACCGCGTATATTACCACGCATTCGCTCGAATCGGACTTAATGTGTTTTCTTAACCGCAAAAAATTGATGCTCACACGTCACCGTATGTTTGGCAAAGTCACATTTCGTGAGATTTACAGAGTTGTTTAGACGGTGCGTCTGGATACACGCCTACGTCGAATTAGTAGACACAACGATAACATTTACACACGAGGCTTGTTTATTAGCTGCGAGGGTCGTCCCCTGTACGAGGGGACATACCTTCTGTCGTCTAGGAAATTATTTCGCGGGAACCGTAACAGAATTACTTGCAGCATGTTTAATATTCCATATGAAAAACAGTCGTTGCGTGAATCATTAAAGGCATTACTTATCTACGGATGCATGTATTAATATGTCTGAAGATCGTTTGAATGGGCCGCTTGTTGCCTTAATGTTCCCAGGCTTGAACAAGGACAGATACAATCTACTTTGCAACGGATATAAGTATTATCTAACTATAATTGTGTAAGAACAAACTGCAGCATTCTAAAAATATAGACTATTGTGACCCTGAACGTAACTAACCGCATTAGCCGATTCTCCCCTCAAACGTGCAAATAATCCGTGTTCCGCTTGGGTGAATCAAGGTCGATATTATATCGATTCTTCCGACAGTAGGGAGCGAGGGAACTGTGACATGTGTGGGTGGAAGAGAAAGCAATTTATACCAGCTGAGTAGTGAGCTACAGTATGAATATAGAAACACGAAACCAGAAATTGGAGCTGCAAAAATTACACTCTTGGGATGTTATAAAACGGCACATTGATGTCAAAAGTCAAAACTCGGGCACATTGATGCATTATTTAGGCGTCGTAAAATTTTCCCAGATGTCCGAGTTTGCAACAAGCAATTTACGGTTCACAACTGAATGTGTACTTTATACAGCGGTTGTCATCTAAATGTACATAAATAAAATTGAAATGCCAGTCCGTTATTACAAAAAAGTTGTCTCTTCGGAATATTTACACAATCCAAAACTTAAAAACGAAGTTGAAAAGTCATCAGTGTGTTTGAGCTAGCTTTGGTAAAGTCTCGACCAATTTTATCGGGAATATTAATTTACGAGAAGGTTGAGCTTGTAGGAGTGACATTATCTATTTATATTTATCCCTCCCTTTGGTGGCAAATATAAAACTAAGTACCCGAACAGAAACGAGCGAACCTCATCATCATAAATTAAATATCGGCAAACAAAAGAACATCGACTTAGCGGAGTCGAGAAAGTGAGCACAGCCATTTACAACTGAGCAATATGAAAAACGTCTAATTTCCATTTCGCCGCATAACTTATGCAACAATATTACTGTAAACTATGTGAGTGATTACCATAATTTGGTTAATCGTCTAGCGCGAAGCTTGTTAACGTTATGTCTGGTACATACTCTTGTAAATGCATGGACCGATTGAGAGCGATCGAGAACAGGTTTCATTCAATTCAGCAGTTACGCAACCTTTATCTATTGTTTTTGGCACGCGCGTTCTATTTTCAAAAAGCGCGATTGTATGGCGCGCGGCGTCACGGTGGGTGCGCGTGCGACGAACCGAGTGCGTAACGCGTGAGTTACGGGCGGTTCGCGGGCTTCGTGACCATGTTTTGTCGGTTTACGCGAACGATAATCGCATTTTGATAGCAGTTTTCATTTACGTTGAGGCAAATTTGGTGCGGTTTTCCGGTATTCGTATACTTGAGCTGGTATGAGTAATGTTGTTCAATCAATCGTACTGTATCTAATCTACTTCTTGGAAGGGTTTGAATAATATAAATCGTTTCGTATTTTACATTTCCGCTGTTATTTATTATGCAAAACTAGTCTATTCCTTTTTACAATTCCCGGACTATTTCATATATGGCGCGATTTTCAGAGTGGCGTGTTATTACTGATAGTGCGAAGAGAGTCGGCACTAAATATTACAGAAGAAATTACATCGAACGATTGTAGATAAATCACTGATAAGCACTGAACACACCCAGTCTCGTGTTGTACCCACATTACTAAGCTGTTAATCGAATTAACAGACGCCTTTAGCTGGAAGCTTGCTTTCTATGTTACATGCGTATCATGACCGGCATATTTACTTATCATTTTCACACTGCTGAGTGCGAGAATGATCCTAAAATGAAATAGTCAAATACGCATTAGTTGGAGAAATTCAGTTATTTATGATAACAATAAAAACGATTTTTTAGTTAATCTGGAATGGGCAATGGACATTCGCTGAAACAAAGTTGATAGTCCTTTCAGGTTTAAATAGGAACTCTTTAAATGTCTTTTAATATTCTTTTAGTATTCTTTCAAACATAACTTAATGGCATGTAGGTTAAATTAAACCCTTTTCCAAGGAGACAGGTATGGCGACCACGCCTCATGGGTTGTTGTTTAAAAAGCAACAGATTTGCTGCAACTGAGCAAACACCATTCATCGGTACCGAGCACGCTTCATAATGAACCTGCCGCATCGTCCATCAAAAATATATTAAGACTCCGCCCTAACATTACATTCTGTTAAATATTTTTCGTAGCAAAGTTTTCTGTCTCGTCGCCGCTGTAATATAAACGTATGTAGGTTGTTGGTACTCGGTCGTTTTCCGTGCCCTGATGTGTGCAGACCATTATATTAATGAGTGTGACATCACTGGATGTTGCTAAAGTCCCCGGGGACTTTATTTTAATTTGTTTTTCGATAAAGTTCAAACTCGTTGGTACGAACGAGTAAATTATTAATATTGTCATTCCTAGGTTTTCATATTATTATTTTTAAAACATAATTAAATGTACAGATTAACATTGCGTCATAATCATTCCTATAGCTTTGCAAGGATCTCTTTTCAGAATAAGAAGGACTTACATAGGGTACATATATCTTACATAGATTTTTCTCATCTTTGAGAACTATATCTTATTTTGAGACAACTCTCCTACTCAGGCTGTTTTGAGACAATTATAAGGAATGTAGGTTTCTTCAGAATATTTTAATTTGCCGTTAAAACATGTAATAATTAATTATACAGTAAAGACCTTCACATTAATATGTAGACATTAAAAAAATATTTTGGCAGATGTAACTTCCTCGATTTAATTTTATACGATGTACTCATAGTTATCATGAGAATTTTATAACTTCATAATTTTCTTTGCTAATAACTAATAACATTAATATGCCATCTTTTACCCTGCAAATTAAAACGACTGACGTGGCAAAGTGACGTTAATTATTAGTATGTTTCTAATAATATCGTTAAATCTAATATCGGCTTTCAATTTCATATACCTTACCGATCCCAAATAGGACAAGACCCCTACCGGCCATTGGACTGTGGATTAATATTATCGCAGAAATAATATATATCAATTAGGGGTGTGCGAATATCGTTCGAATCGAATCGAATCGAATATCAATATTCGATTCGAAATTCGAGTCGAATAATTCGAATTTTCGAATTATTCGAAATTCTTCGAATAATTCGAAAAATTTCGAATAATTCGAAAAATTTCGAATAATTCGTAAAAATTTCGAATAATTCGAAAGTTTTCGAATAATTCGCGAATTAAGGGGGTATTCTAGTCTAGAAGCATGAATTTCAGGTAATTTTTTGAAGTGCCGTAAAAAAAGGCAATCAATATTTTTACCATCCATTTTTTTATAAGTTATTTATTAACATTACAAGAATTTCAATTTTTACTATTTTTCAAAAATTCGAAAAAGTCAAAAAAAAAGTACAAAAACAATTTTTTTATTCAAGCAGTGTAATTTTTATGTAACTATATGGTTTAAATAAAATGTATATTGATTATTGACTGTTAAATTTTTATTCGAAAATTGAAAATAAGAAACCCTGAAAAAATTCGAATTATTCAAAAATTTTCGGATTATTCGAAAATTTTCGAATTATTCGAAAATTTTCGAATTATTCGAAATTTTTCGAATTATTCGGGAACTTTCGAATAATTCGAATTTTCGAATTATTCGATTCGAGTTTCGAATCGAATATTAATATTCGATTCGGAACGAATAATTCGTAAGTTCGAATTATTCGCACACCCCTAATATCAATATGTAACGGGTACTCAATTACTCACGATTATATGGTAAAGAAACCGCGTATCTTGAGCATCCGTACCCGATTTGATTTCGAGCACAGTCACTTTGCTGCTAGATCTGACGACTATTTTGGAACGTCACAATACATGTTACCGTGTGACATAGCTCTAAGCCTTCTTATTCTGTCTGTTTCTTTGTCTGAATGTGTCCCCGTGTGTGTCTGTCTGTCTTTCTCTTTTTTGTGTGTTTCTCTCCAATATTTGTATGTGCGCAGGTCCGTGCGTGTGTAGTTGATCATAATAACATTACGTCGGCCTCAGGTAAAGTACTCGTAAGTGCATAGTACAATACAAATTCCGTTTAACTAACGACATTATCACCTTATTTCAATGCAGTTAGTTCAACTGTTCAACTTTTTACCTCACGATACTTGAATATGCCGTACAAAGCAACACTAGTTAGTACTTACTAATAGGGTTGCGATGCACCTTTTTAATCTTTGTTGATTTGCATAATGAGTAGTTTTACGTGGTATAAAATTCTCTATCTGTCTTCGCAGACTTATGATATTATAAAGCATCTCAACCAAACCAGCATTATAGTTAAACAAGTTATTTTTAACTCAGTTGATTTATTGTACTGATTATATTTAGAAAGGTTTTTATAACATGAGTATGAAACAAAGCTTTTAGTACAATTATTGTAAGTTATACTGCTGTAATTAGTCTGAAATAGGTGTGACGGTGGTGCCTCTGCAATCGAACCATAAATAATTCTGTCACATACTTTACGAACCATTTTAAGTTGGTCGACAAAAGCAGCCTTTGTCCTATTTTATTTAGTTACGTATTCCATTTCAGTTTGGTATTAGATGTCCAACGTCTAACGAATGCAATCCGGGATATGGTCAGTGGTGTCTTCCTGCGAACTTATTCATCTATTGGAGTCACGAAGACAGTTAAGCGCGGTGGCTACGGTAAAACATCCTTAACATTCAACGCCTATGTCTAGCAGTGGATTTCTTGGAGCTGATGGATTGAACAGATGTTCACACTTGGCTAGTAATCGTGTTAGATATGTTACTGCTGGCTACTTATTATTAAGTCTTGTAATAGCTTGCAAAAACAATTTGGGATTTTGTACTTTTATAAAATTTAAGTTGCAAATAAATGAGCATCTAGATTACCTAATGGTACGTGAAAATTTTCACCTTGTGGATCTTTAAGGATCTCAAAATAGGGTTAAAGTCACCGATATTCAGAAATTATGCTTTCCTTACTCTAGTAATAATAGGTAAGTAATTAATAAACTTATAATGAATGTATTTCATTTTGCCTTTATAGTTCGAATTTTTTACATTTTTTACCTGCTTAAACTGTCGAACTTCCAACTGTGGTAGGCAAAATTGTCCAAAACTATTGCCAATGGGCGTTACCCAACAGTTGTAGGATTAATTTTACTTACACAACGTTGATGAAGTATGTCACTTATACAATACTGGTGACAGGTGACAACCCTGCTAAAATTACGTATATGTGAACCGACCGTGACATCCCCGGTCGTTCACCCCGCCCACTGATCTTTATACCGACCTACAAACTGTTTCACTGTTATCGTTATCACGACACGACTTCTTTTTGTGTAGGGAAATAAAGGTTACTTTGTGGAACTTGTAAGACGCGACTGTTAACTATGCAAGTGTGTGCGTACATCACACACAGACACGTGCAGTATGTGTACAGTTTGTTCTGTGTAATATGCCTATGAGTAGATGTTCTGTCATATAGGTATAATACTCTAGAGCTGTGGTAAGTGGAATAGATAAGTAGAATTAATTCCGGACGCAATATAAAATTGTAATGGAACTATTTTTATCCGAGAAATGTTACTGAAAAATCTACTATTGGGTCCACGTGATAAAAAATTTAAAAATATAAAATGAGTATATAATCTTCATAATTTTACCTGACTAACATATAGGGCGAGCACCTTCCTCAGAAATTGCGACGCATCTGTAAGTTGGCTTCAAATAAATCGTGTTCTATATGAAGTTAGTCATAGATGTTCACTAACTAGCGGATGGATTGCAAGCAATCGTACTTTGCCAATCTCATAATCTTAAATAATATAATAACTTACAGCTGGACATGTTTTTCTTCCCACAACTAGGAAACTTTAAACAAACTTCACCACATTACTCTGAAGTAATTCTAGTTCACTAACTCTAAATAATATAAATTTCTATTAAGTGTACACTGCAATCCCCGAGGACTAAATGAAAACTTAGAACACCTCATACAACTTTGGATTATACGACCCTTCACCCAGAACACAACAGCGCGAACTTATGCGACAAAACAGTTGTGACTGTACAGACAGCTATTCGGTACTATTACCGTAACAGTCATTCCACACAGAGGACATCTTTATTGTACAATCAACAAAACAGAACAGATTACCTTTTGTTATTCGTACAATAAACGTATGTTGCAAATGCAAAGCTTAATGTACTTACTGTGTACCTTTTGTGCGGAACTAAATACGAATTGTACCTACGTAAATAAAGGTAATATAAAGTACTATATATGTACCCACCTTTTGTCAGGAACTAGACGCGAACTGTACGCAAATAAAGGCAACTAACAATATAAAGCTTGGACAATACGAGCCGTGGTGTGTAAATGGTGGAACGCTGGAAAACTTCGGAAAAACACGAACTAAATGAAAATAAATGTCACATTGTAGTTTCATTCAGCACTTGTTTGTTTACAGTTTGTATACGACACTAGGAAGGGCTACGTATTTAAATCTTCCTCGATGACAACAAAGACAGACAATAAGGAAATGCTAAATACCTACCTATGATTGCGCTTCCGGATAAGACGTTTGTCAAATATGGCATCTATAATTACAAATGTAAATAGTTCATTTAATTGTTTAACATAAACTGCCTGTCGCTTAAATAATCAACTAATGAAATACTCAGTCTCCATAAATCTGTATTGAAGCAGCGTGGGATATTCTAACGGTCTATCCCAGTTGTTATGAGAGACTCGTGCCCAAAAAAAGCTAAAGATATACATAGTGCACTTTCAGCTTTGCTACAAAATTAACTCGTCGATGACAAAGGGGCTCATAAAACGACACAATCACAACGGAATGAAGTCTGAAACACTATAATTTAGCTTTATGAACTTAAACATAACCGTACTGACGATCAAAGTGCCGATCCACTCAGCACAAACACTCAGAAGAGCATTGCACTATGGAGCCGCGACAAAAACCACAACAAGACCGACTGAAGCACCAGTCGTTATGTACAAATTACCCACTAACGTTATAAATTGAATGGGAAAGCTAAAGAAAATTGATTTAGTATAATAAAATGTGAAATGTGGTTTCTAACAATTTTATATGTAGATCATTGTATTCGCTCAATTACACTTCTAACAATTTAAATCCCTACAATGTGACAATTATGTGTTACACCCATATTTAAGAATTAAGAATTGTACAGTTTTGTAAAGTTAGCTTTCTAAGCTAGCTCAAATACTACGTAAAATTACGGACACGTGCGGTTTAAAACTTATCGCTTTATCAATGATGGGATGCTTCCCAAGTGTGCCTGTGAAGTGTCAACACTCAATGTTGTCACAATTGTGTAAAGTTATAGAGCTTAAACACACATTTGACCTGCGTGGTTTTACTTTTAACCCTTTTAATTCTGACAGTAAACATCCGTACATGGGTAAAAAAGCAAAAGCTTAAGATATTGATCAGATTCCCATCACGATGTAAATTAAGATAACATGGTAAAAAAAGTGATCCTAAGCGGAATAGAGGTTTAGCATAGTCCGGTTATATCTGAACAAATTAAAGGTGCATTTAGAAGCAAAAACATATCTACCTAATAACTTATCGACTGTCATCTTGAGAGGATATTGAAGCCGACAGCTAAATACGCGAGAGATTACGAGAGATGATCACCATTGACCATCGGTAGCAGTTATAAACGTATTATCGGGATCGAGCAATCAGTGCGAACGTTTCTCCACTAATAGTTTTGCAACATTCATAAACATAGAAAAAAGCCGTATTGACTACCGTTCAGAACTAAAATATACCAAAGTATCTATAGATCATAAAACCTATGTTGTCAATTACATCATAAAAATATTTTATTACATCAAAAGATTAAGGAAAGACAATGTCAAAATTTTTGTAAGTATTTCTAATCATATATAATAAATGAACGTGTTTTTGTAAAATTTGACCATATTTTAAACCCGACCAAGTTACTTACCGAACCGTTATCAATCCTCGATGACTTCAACAGTCTAAAAATAAGAATTACAACCATTTACCTACCAAAAATGTATTACAATAAATTGATAACTATGTTTCAATTGTTTTATAACTCCAAAGAATATAAGATGTCGGTCTCATTGATTGTTACTAATTAAATAATTTAGAAAACATACAGATAATAATACTTATTCTACATAAGTATTATTATCTGTATGTTTAGAGTCCTGTTCTATCATTTATTTTTATTTTATAATATAGGGGTAGCAGACGAGCATGCAGTCCATCTGATGGTATGTGGCTACTGCCGCCCATGGACATCTGTAATCAACCACAGATAGGATTAGATATTCCTACCTGAGGTCGGCCACAGATGCGCCGCTACCCCTGAGGATTAAGCTGGAACGTCTCGGAAAAGTCTGTCTCCCTTACCACACCATTCAATACGGAACACAGCAGCGCCTAACACTGCTGTTATTAGGTAGAAATAGGTGTGGCGGTGGTGCCGCCGGAGTCGAACCACAAAGGGTTCTGGCACCTTCAAAATATTAAGCAATTGAATTTGGTGTAAATTGAACGTGTATCGTAAAATCGTATAACTAAATAAGACTGTACAAAAATACTGCGAATAAAAAAGAGAAATATCAAATCTATCGACGACACAAACGTTGCAATTTTACAAACGATCTAGAGCTCAATTTCGTACCAGCGATATATCAACTATAAGGTCATGTGCCTCATTGAAGACCGATGGCCTCGTTTATTGAGACACGATCCAATAGGAGCTCGGTTGACATACGTACGAGTACATAATGAGATATGTAGTATACAATTTTTATGTTATGGTTATGAGCAATGAGAGAGGAGAAATATAATGATGAAAAATTTGGTTTGTAGATTTTTTTTAATAGATTGTTTTGCTTGATACCTTGCTGGTCTTGCCCTTTTCAACGTTATACATACATACTGTGCTAGTCAAATACTTTTAAGGTGGTAGAAATCTTTGTGATTCTACTTCGGCAGCACCACCGCCACACACAGCAGTGTTAAACTCTGCTGTGTTCTGGTTTGAAGGGCGTTGTAAGGAGACATAGCTTAGTCCTCAGGGGTAACGGCGCATCATAGATGCGACCTGAGGTCGGCCATAGTGCCGACCTCAGGTCGGAATATCTAATCCTATCTGGAGTCGATTACAGATGTCCATGGGCGGCTATAGCCACTTACCATCGAGAAGAATGCATGATCGCCTGCCACTCCTACATTACATAAAAAAGAACTCTATAATCGAACTTATAACTAAATGAACGCTTTTACTCAAAGTTGTCGTACTTATTTTGTAAGATTCACATAGAAAACAATTAAACTTTACAAGCATGCATAACAAAAGCAGACAATCGAGCATCACATCACATTAATAACATTACAACTACTTAAAATCGCTCTCAATCACTCGATTCACTTGTTACCACGAGAGCTTACGCAAAAACATTCAAACGCTTAACTACTAAAGTGTTGCTATTTGAAGATATCTAAAATCGCTCCAATCTTTAGTTATTTTTGTCCCGAAGGAAGGGCAACGTCTTGAAATGGTCACCTATTTATAAAAGATTTTTCGATTAATTGAAAAATGTAGTGATTGAGAGTTTTTAAGGCGAACTTAACTTAGAAGTTTTCTTTACGTATGTGCGGTCTCTAATGGATTGCCCATCATTCTTTATGAAATAAAATACATAGATACTTGAAAACAGTAATTAAGAAAGGGATCATTCAGATCGTACCTTGTACAGATTTACTTATACACTTTTGACTATACAAAGACTATTAGAAACTAATCATGTACAAATCTTTGTTTTTTTTTTATACAATTCCATTAAGTACACTATTCATTTAATTTCTTTGTGGCTTAATAAATGAATCATTACTTACAAAAAAGTGGATTTTAAACCTGTAACAAGTTATTGAAGTATTTCCAGCCAATATATTAAAATTTATTGAAAATATAAATCAAAACAGAGCTTTTATTTCATCGTGCTTCAGACAGCAATGTCAATGGCAATGCCACTTCTCGAGGCCAAGTGCGACGTCATCCTGCCAGTTATTATTGTGACTATTGGCCAGAACAAATCGATATAAACTGAACTTAGAAAAATATGTGTTTACTATTTTCTTTTACTTTGCATATAGGACACGTTTTAATTTTTGCGCCGAATGTTTTCATGGAAAAAAATATATATACGCGACGAATAGATAACCTTTCTTCCTTTGGGAAGTCGATTAAAAAAGGTTTCAATATATTACAAGGTAGATTTCTATCTTTCTGCGAAGACCATGTCGATATTGATTTAGTAATTTTCTAGAATATTCAGTAAGGACAAATAAACAAAAAAAATATTTAGATAAGAACAATTATTTTCAAGTCATAATTTACATGATAATTTGGCCGAAATTTTGCTTGCTTTATATTTTCTAGGAGCAATATCATACTGCAGAATGTACCTACTTACTGACTGCAGATACGCATATTTTTTTCGTGCTATATTATCTTGCTGACAAAACATTGTTGAGTTATTAGCTGCTTCTAAACACAAAGTGGCTTGTATAGAAATGGAAGCACAAGTTGATAATGCGTGAAGCATGTGTTCAATCGATCGAACATTCTGTTGCTTCACTATAACATTAATAGACTTGGAAATAGCTGACAAGAGATATAAAGCGTGAAATAGTTCAAGTATCAAGAGAATATGCTACGACTGTCAATTTTAGACATGTAAATAATAATAGTCATCAGTTTATTGTATTTTGCTGAGCTTTCTCTCAATAGTAGTTACTAGTTACTTAGTTATTACATATAGGTACGTTATTGCTGACTACGTCATTGTGGTGTTTTTTTTTATATGTTTCCATCCCAATTTATTATTATAAGTCAAGCATTTGGAGTAAAACAAATAAGAATATTACTCAAAATCTCTAATTAAAATTAATGTCACTCATTTTGCGACAAAAAGCCAGTAAATAGGTTAACTACCGCATACTTAGCCAACATGAAATCACCATAGGGAATGCCATTTTAACTTTGGAGTCATATTTTAATGTGGCTTCAGCAGGACCCTACTTTTAATTTACTTATTTAGTACCTGTTTTGGGTTTGTGTTGTGTTTTTACTTTGCGTCAACGTTTTTTAATGTTTTTAGTACGTAATTTAATCATTATTAAGTTCCATTAATTCCTTTACAGCAGAATTAAGATAGGATCGTAGCACGAATGAAATGAAATCCTGACAGTGATATCTAAATATCACCGTTAACGCTTTGTAAATAATATCGTATTTGCATAATTAACTGTAATTCAATCAACTATGAATTTGAATTGCGATATTAAGGTAGAATCACCGATACGGATCGCCAGATAAATTAGTGGTTAATAAGGATCTATGAACATAATACATGCGTATGGGTTATCTGATAGAGTTGTTGAAAGGTGACACATACGAGTAGTTAAATAGTACGTCTTCTTCACGGGCTTATGATTTGTTCATGTTAGTACCACTCAGTGTCCTAGCTACGGTCAAGAGCGGCTCTTGTAAGGTTTGATTTTGTGCCCTCGAGAATGAAGATCTTGGACTTACTTCAAAGACTAATATAATTTGTATGTAGAACCACGTAATCCTTTTATGACGTCTTTGCGGACTAAGTGTGATACAGATAATATAATATATCAAATCAAATAATTTTTTTTTATTCAAAATAGGATCTTTACAGAGCACTTTTTGAATGTCAATACAACTATCACCACTTCACAAGGTGTTTCGTTATGGAGAAGAAGCGGCAAAAGAAACTCCATATATATAGTTATTTTTTATGCAGTTTGTCGGTCAGTTGCGGGTTCGGCACCTGCTCCCCATGTCCGCCCCTAGTATGATGCAGACTATCGATAATATTAATGAGAAAGTTCATTACATTAGCACTACTTTTGCATTGATTAGGAACTATAAACTCCTCGTTACTCCGGTTCATGGAACTAACTAGCGGGAACACACCCTTAATCCTTCCTATGTATAAGCTTTGTTATTCTTCCCCTTTATGGCAGAAAGGGATACTTTCAATAGCTTTATACTATTACGGGGGACAACATGCATACTTATACAAAAAATAAGTAGGTCAGGCGTAGTGTATCAATTCCAACATTTATGTCGTCCGTAAACAAATGACCACAACCTTACCTCTTATCACACCACATATAAATAAATTGTACAACTTCCAGCTGGGTACATCCACATCTATCTACGTGTAGGTACACAAAGCACCCATAACTATATATACTTGTTAATACAATTGACGTGTCTGTCTGTGATTTCAAAATAGTAACTATTCTGGACATAAGCTTATTCGAGCCATACTGAAATATCATTAATATTTTCTTAACAGCTTGAGGCATGAAACGGCTTACCGTTTAAAATAAAGTCTCAAACGTTTAATACAAGTATTTTAAAGCACTATGATTAATTTTAAAAGCGCTTAAAATTCAGTTTCTTTAAAATTGTTTCATTATTTGCAAATATTGAGTATGTACTGCCTTTGATTTAAAGCAGTTCTTGAATTTATTAAACGTGTTACCGACAAAGACTTTTATTAACTACAAACGTCATTTAAAATTCAAGCACATTTCAGTTATCGCTTCAATTCACAGCGCAATTTCGTGGCCTTATTTATTTATGGACATACACATTTGTTATTAACATTTGACGCTGACGCTTGCAGCGCTGAGCGAGTTTGCTATGAGGGTTGCGGCTCGTGGCCCACGGGTAAGGTGTGAGATAATAATAAAACGCTAGTAAAAATGCATATTGCAGCAACGATATTACGTGCGCGGAGTTCGCTAGCACCGAGCGTCGACCGTCGGCAGGTAGTCGGCCGGTCGGGTCGGGCGCGGTCGTAAGCCACAAGCCGCAAACCCGCGCGTTTCCCCTCCGGCGCCGTGGCGGGGAGCACGCCGCTCGATACGATAGCGCGGGCTAGTAGGGTGTCCACATAAATCTATGACACGTCTCGGTTTTAGAATTATTGTGCCAAACTTGGATGCGATAACGCGATTTATTGTCCCCACTCTACAATTTATCACTTTTTAAGAATGCTTTATATAAAACAAAAGGAATATCGATTTCGAGTGTATTTTACTCTTTAGTAGCTGCACTGTGGTTACGCGGTGGCAGGTTTTTCATAAGTTATTCATACTGCGGTTTTTAATGTGATTGAAATATAACATGTGACATATTTTTTGCAAAACTGCAATGCAAAGTCTGAGTTCGTTGGATAGCCCCTTTGTTGGTAGATACTATACTAACATAGGATTGTTAACATATATTATGATTAATCATACTCGATGATTTCTTAAAGTTCGTTTATATTCAATTAATTGAATTATAAAATATTTTGAATAATGGAAAAAATATTTTAATTGGTCCGCGTATCATTAAAATCAACAAATTTTAAATACATATTTTACATACATACAACACAACATAACAAAAAAGTAAAATATTTCTGGCGAGTAACAATATAAGGTACTAAATAGGACAATTTATAAATATATACGAATATGCATAAAACTATACTTAGAGAAAAAACAAATGTAGGGACATATTGCATTGTCCGATATTGGCAAGAGATTAGTTGGACACCCTATCGCATGCAGCGGCCATCTTGGAGCGTTCCCCCGCGGCGCGTCAGTCGCTCGGCGCCCGCCCGCTCGTGTGTACAAGCCGTTTCACACGGAGCGTTACCTGCACCTCAGAAGTAAACCAAGCTACAAAAATAGAGACTAACATCACTTTATGTTCAGCCATGTCGATGATGCAGTTCGAATATGATCCGGAACGTTTAATAGAAGAGGTTCAAAAGAGACCCGGCATTTGGGACTTTGAAGATTTGCAATACCGCACGAAGAAAGTACGACACAAGCTGTGGACCGAGGTCGTCAACGAACTAATGCAGGGCGACGTTAAAGTAACGAAGAGCGAGATGCGAGAACTAGGTACGATATAACATACATTTTAATTTATATTTTAACTTAATTAACCTTCTTCATTCATCGTGGTGTTTTTTTATTTGTTGACTTACGTAAAACGTTCACTTGTAGTTCATTATGGTTGTTAAGGACAATTGTAACAGGGAAGTCTCAGATGCCGGGCTTGTAATTATGGGTAAACAATACTAATGTCAGGATGTTGTACCGTTACGCACTGGGCGACTAATCGCTGACGTCCATCCAACTGACGGAGCGTGGAACGATCCGAGCTCATTAGATTGTTACGAGCGTAAACACTGCGTTGTAATTGTAACGTCCGCAATTTTGTCTGTTTTGTATCTACGCTGGAACAGTTTCTTTTGTTTTCGTGTACTTATATCACTTTTTGTTGGCTGGGTGACACATTTGCGAGTCAAGCACCTCTGATAATGTGTTATCGCGTCATGATGTAATGTTATCAAACAACGTTTAAAGATCACGGTATCTTACGTCGGAGATGTATGTTGAATAGTTACGGTCTATTCACAAGTCGTTACAAAAACATTTTATAGCAACGGGTACATCTATACATTGGTCTATTTATATCATCTTCATACGAGATTGTTATGCGATAGACGAGTGTTTATATAATTTAAATTTCACGTCCAATGTTTATAATAAGTCTGTCATCTACCGATGCATGAAATGAGCATACGTTGTCAGTTCCTTGACTAGTTCTACCTAGAACGTCGTAAGGCGTGCCGGAAATATCAACTTCCATACCAAACAATTTGCATAAATCATTAAGCGTATGGACTCCAGCATTTTAATTAAATTCGAACCATAGCAGAAGATATAAATAAACCTGTTTCTTCTTGTTACAGAACTCCAGCTTCAAAAGAAATGGAAAAGTATAAGAGACTGTTTTCAAAAGTACTTAAAAGATCCGAGTAGAACTAAACGACCTTACATATATAGCAAGCAATTGCAGTTCATATTGAAAAACCAAGCACTGCCAGTCGAAAACGCAGCGTCGAGTGATTCGGATGATGAGCCCGAAAGGAAGAGAATTTGGAAATCCAGAAAGAAATTAAAATGGGTGAGGGCGAATCAGGTGTCTTCAGAAGAAGATATGGCGGATAACGATAATGAAAATTATGATAATCAAGATGATTGCAGATCACCTGAAGGCATCGAATTGGAAATTGCTCCTACACCGAAAGCCTTATCCACTCCTAAGCTTATAGACGAATTTGCGTTTGCAAGCGTAGATAATAATCTACCTAAACATGAACATGAGGATCCTGATAAGTTATTTCTATTGTCACTTTTGCCGCACTTAAAATCGATACCTGAAGAATATCGTCTGAATGTCAAAGTTGATTTAATGCAAGTTTTACGTAACGCTAATTACCATGCAGGTAGAGATATTAAAATGATGTAGTATAGGTGAATACACTTACTAAAGTGTAATCTGTTTTTGCATATTGTAGTGTAGAATGGGACTTATCATCCACTGATATAAGTGACTTAAAATGTTAATATGAAATAATTGTAGGTAAAAATATATCATTGCAGCAGCGTTATGTCGTCACTTAATTTATACTAAAAGTAATTAATTTTAGTAGTAGACATTTAAGTATATGAAAAGTATGTGATAAAAATAAAAGACAATTACATCTATGTGTATTATATTGTAAAACATACCTGAGATCCAAGTAAGTGAGAGACTGCAGGGCTCCTACTGCATCCGGTAGACTTCTTATAATATTTTGTGATAATAGTAACTTTTCTAAGAAAACGTATGTTGTCACTTCATCAGGCACATCACTAAACCGATTCTTTGATAAATCTGTAACAAAAAAAAAGTAACTTTAAAGTCATATAGTTGATGAATTTTCATTTTCAATTTTATAAAACACTTTCTTTATCGAACTTGTGAATTGGTTATTTAAGGCGCGTTTGATAAGATTTATGTTTTTAAAATCTTTGTACTTAGTACCCATTTTCATTATAAAATAAAACATTAGACTAAACGAAGTCTCGTTTCATATTGCAAATTAACGAAGTAATCGTTTTGAAAAGCCCTGTTTTAAGTACATCATTAAAAAGCATAGAACATAATTATTTAATGAATCTGTTTTTCATGTATACTGTAAAGGCCTTAGTATACTAAGTTTATGATTTAATTTAATAATTAAGTAAACACTGAAACTGAATAAATCTTTGTAAACCTTCTATGGATGGAATCAGTTTAAATATAACCAGAAGATATTTAAGAAAGATTTATTTTGAAAATGATTTATGATGAATGGATGTAGTAACATTAATATTTATGTAACTTGAAAATTTATAGCCGTCAATAAACTGAGGGCACTCAGCTTTAGGGAGGGCGAAAACAATATTCTCTTTCATTAGTGCGACTTGGTGTACCACTTAAGCGAGTTTAATGGAGTGCCATGAAAACTTCTTAATTAACCACGTATATTAAGGTGTATATTAACGTATGAGTACTATAAAGTTCTGTAAAATTACTTTTGCATAATCATAATAGACAACAGATAAATTGATTTTTGACTTGTATTATTTTAATTCATACAATAAATACATTTACTGCTGTGTAATATTCAATACTATGAATACTAGAATGGAGAAAACATAATAGTTGAACAGATATTTTTAATTAATTATTCGCAATAAATACTAAACTGAGCCCATTGCACCTTCAGCTTTATAAATGTTACTATTAGGTAACAACATATATTATCCAACAGCGTTATGCAAATCAAGTCCTGGTATGTACGGCGTAATGTGGTAATAATCAAAACATATTAAACTCGTACAAATTCAAGTTATTCCTCGGAAACCAGTTGATAGGTTCGTTGGCACCGAAGCTCAGCTACTCAGCAGCGGGGATTAGATGTGGTGGGATTATATTACTGGATGAAACCGCAGGCTCGCTGGCTGACGCTAGCGACGTTACAAACGATATTGAAATTAGCGCGACGATACGAGACGAAACGTTTTTGTTACATTAAAACTGGTTCTATCATTAATATTGAAGCTGATATCAAATGTTGGAAGCGGTGTAAAGCTAATGTAACTATCGTGTAACCTACAAACGTTAGATAATCCGAGATGTAACAAGCGTTTAGCATATAGTTTTCAATTAAGATGATGCACTCGTGTAATAGACTGACTAAACTTCGCGATTTGTCAATAATATCTCTTTGATCTTTAGCTAAGATGCCATGCATATCATGGCATACATAAACAAAGGCATGCATAATGACATACTTAAGGGCTCTAGGGTCACGAGAAATGAAAGGGAGAAAGCTAGAGTTAGTAAGCTATACTTTTAATGTGATAAAAGATCGCATAATTATCTACTTTGAATATAAAATGAATGTTTAAGTCAAGGCAGGTCGTCTCAATGTCGCGTCGTATCCGTGCAAGGAATCCTGCGACACGTGCTTTGCTCATATCAAGAAACCAGTCGAGCGAGATGGCTTAGATGAACTGCCTATACACGTAATTAGTAACAAATTTATGCTTTTTCTGAAGATGTGTCATAGAGCGTCCTTTTGTACCATAACGTATCAAGGATCCTTCGTAATTAGTAAAATAGTTTTAAAACAAAACATGTGACCTCACTGTAATAAAATTTGAAAGTTACAAAATGTTTGTCTAGTGTTTTGCCTGTCCATGGACGCTCTGCGACCTACATTATAAAATGTAATGGATATGTAAAACAATTTATTTTTTTCCTTTTATAATTACTTACTTTAGGTACCTAGTTTATGTATTGTGAATAGTCACTAATGAGTTATTCTTCCAATTAAAAAAATAAATAAATCATTCATAACTGTTCAACTTATATAACGTAGTTGAATAAACATTTTCCTGTTCAACACTTTCGAGCAACTCGAGGAATTGGTGAATAAAAGTTCCCTTCAAAGGAATATGTGTCACCAACGAACAAAACTCGAATACAAACTGGTTTGCTCAGCTGAATGATTCCGTGAGAATTGTCGGTTCGGAAGAAATCTCTTACTTAAACGTACTTTACTTAGCGTATTTGATATAATGAATATAATAAACGTTATAGCAGAAGGTATAAAACGGCACTAAGCAAAGCATAAACTTCGTATTTAAGTATTTCATGTAAGCAAGCGCGTTATAAACACTATCCTCAATATCCGTATAACTACATTCGTAGGACCACCTTGTCGGCCACGATACACTTTTCATTGGATCCACGTTTAATAGAAGTGTCCGTAGAGAATAGCGTCTGAGATAAGACCGGGGATAGAGGTTTTTCGCTAGGTTGCAAAGTGAAAGACTACAAAAGGATCTCTTCTAAGTCATAATAGCGAGAGAATGCCTCCTAAGAACAATGAGGAGGCACTAACTACTAGACACTTGATGAAAGTTTTGAGTGCTCTAAAAGCTGCCGTACTTGAACCGCGTCTCGGCTTAGAAGATAATAATAATAAATCACGAATCGTAATTGAAAGGAGCGTATCAGTACACGTCGTGTTAATAACTGTAATATAAGCTGACGAAGTGGTTTACAAGTATGAAGCTGAGAGCCCGCTTTTTAATAATTACGCCCTCCAGTTTCCGCCGGGCATCGTAAACATAACGCAACGGTTTTGGAGTGCGTGACTCATGTCAGATGTAGCTGAGTAACCTCTATGCCCATGCAACTGTATATTAAACGTAGCGAGAGTAAACATAGACCAGACGCTTTAAAAGTCCTTCACTTTAGATTCATTCAGTCGAATCTAGTGTTTCGATAGTATTACGAAGCTAATCATTTTTTTACTACATTGGGTAGTATCGATGGAGTGTACATTTAGTTTAAGAAAGGTCAAGGTTTTATATATGTCTTAGGTCCAAAACATTCATATTTTATTAAATAAGAGATCGTAACAAAACTTACTAGTGTCAGTTGTTATCTAAAATATCAAAGGTTAAGTTAGTCACGGATAGTTGATAGAACTGCAAAGTAAATCTTAAAGTAAAATTTGTACCTGTATATAGTATGTTTAGACCAGGACATGATCATAAGAGAAAAGTCTATGAAAATAAAAGTGGATATTCCAAGGATCCTAAAAAAATAGGCTACATATACAGAGTTCAAAGAGCGGTTCAGTCGCTGACATTTACGTTGGCGATGGAAATATTTGCAACACTGCGAATATTACAAAACGAACATACATTTACGTACAATAGCATATGTGTATATGTTAACAGTGCTTCAGGCTCAACTAAAGCATATCGTAAGTTTAGATATACTAGATAATATTGATTTTCCGTGCTCATAGATTTATTATTATCGCGTAAAGGTTGTGATATTTTTGCTTAACGAAGGAAGGGAGGATGGGGAAAGGTCGTAGTGGCAGTGAACACATGATCGACACTTTAAAGGTCATCATGCTTTCACACTACTTAAAGCTTATTAACGTAGAAACCGTTTGTATGTCAAGATAATGTATTTAGACGGATAGATTAAGAGTTCAAATATTCCTGTTTACATTGCTTTCTAGATGGCTGGCTGTCTGTGGGCAAATGTTGATTCACGCGTCAGAAGATAAGATAGCGGTAAAATATGTTCAAAGATTCATTAATAAAATCTATTTCGGGAATTCACACTACACACTTCAGTTGATTAGCTATATAGGCACCATATATCGAGAATATGTAAAATGTCATGGGAAAGCACTGTTCTAACAATGTTCATGACTACGGTTCGTTGCTTCACAGTCCTTTGTGTTTTCGTTCCATATTTCTCAACTCTGCACATTATCAATTCATAGACATCAGAAAGGTCAATCCCGAATAGAAGGGCCATCTAAAATGTATCCATTCATCGACTCAAACTCACTTATATTCAAGTAGTGCTAATACCATTTCCATTGAATATTCGATTACGATAAAAAATAAACAGCGCAGGCAGTTTGGGCCATTTGAAAACGAGTTCCTTGTTTAGTTTTTTATGATACGAAGAACGTCCTCGAAAAATAACCGTCACTAGCACTAGCACGTGGCGCTAACGAGCCTATTTGTCGTCGTTACTCTACATATCCTTTCCGGCTTATTTAGCACTGCACAGAATTGTCGGAAACATAAAAATAATTCCATCGCTTTATCTACAACGCCCACAAGAACTCGAAAGTCGAAAGCATCAATAGAATTTCTTGCCGGACAGTAGTCAAGCCAAGACTGTGGCATATTACTTTATAAGTGTTGTTTAGTTTCTGAAAGCCGCCTTGAAGAATTGGAAAAGGTTGGGAGATCTGATATAAGTAAATCTGCCTTGCCACACACTTCAAGACAGACACTATGGAGCGTGGTGACATCGGAATTAAAATCTAAACAATTCCATCACCTCTACGAGTTAAGTTGAAGCTTGAGGCTATGTATTTGTGACATTAGATCAATGCGCCAAGCTGGTGACGTGCCAAGTCGAATACGACAAGCGATGCGGACTGCGGGCCTCCACAGCCTTGACCGGCAACCGCGTGTAGATCCCAATTTGGAACATATCGAACCGCCTTGAGAACTTCGACTATCCTTACGAACGGCGAATGAACTTTATTAGCTATTCTTTTCAATTTGATAGCGAACAATGAACGATCATTAATAGTTAGAGTGTGACCGAATTTAGCGACGAAAGAGTATGAATAAGTACTTTGTTCATCATTGAACCGTAACTCGTACGACCTATTTCACCGCACTCGGAAATGTCTGACTGCATAGTTAGCTCGTCAAATTAGTACCTAATATAGTTTACGTGAACCCCGTTGAATATGTTGAAATAACTATTTCGAATTCACGGTTCCTATGCGGAAATTCCATAAAAATATTATCGTAATATGAACGCGCGATCTTATGGAACGGCAATAATAATATCCTATTATCGTTATCTAGAACTATGAACTATGAACATTGCCTACTATAAAATATTTCCTTACATGACGTTAACCTTCTTTGCAGAATGAAGCGAGTAATTTAATATTTTATTTCCGTTACGATGTGGTCATTTAATAATAAAGTATTCAATGAAGTTATGCCTAAAATAAAAACCCAATACTACCGAAAAGCAAAAAAAATGTATAACGCTCCAATGCACGCTTGTGAAACTATAATGGAAGCGCACATCGAATTCAATATCAACACATGCATTAGCGAAGAAATTAGGCCAAATAAACTGTCATAACAACTTTCAACAGACCATATCAAATAAACCGTTCAGTAGGGCACTCTTTGACATTAAACGATTAATATCAATAAGGATCAATTAGAAGTAAACCATGAAATCTATGAATAAACGATCAATTAATAAAGAACATCTTCATGTAATCATAATTGAATATTAGATTTGTATTCTATTTAAGATCCTATTGGAATTAAAATTAATTATTCTTCTTAAATTATACTGGATAGTGAAATAGTAGGTAATGATCATAAAATCATACCAATAGAGCAGTAGATCTTATTTTTACGCAGATGAGGACTAATTATATATAAGAATGGCTATATCATTATGTCTGTCTCCCATAGGACATTACACAATAGTAGGAAATTTGGACCTTTATAACTTGACCGGTTTCGCGACAATTGCAATTAGGGGGTGGGTAATAGCCAGACTTATCCCATTATAGGGGCACAGCTGCAAAAATACATCTGCAATGTGTAGAGCTAAACGTGCCTACAAGCTATTTTTAAAACGTCGAAAATAATAGTGCATTAAGCTTTCTTTATGTGTAGATTTATAGTTTTTGGAAAGCTGATATTTGTAAGAAACGAAATAAAACCTTAAGGTTTGAAATACAGAACAGACTTACAGAATACAAAAGATAGATAACTCAAGGAAGGACAAATACTACTACTAATCCATAAAGCTAAAATTAGTACGTCAATTGAAGTGATGTGTTCAACAGGACGACACACAACATCTGGCTCGAAGGATCAAATAATTCTAAGAATGTAACGCGCACACGTCACCGTTTAAAGTCGAACGAAGATATCTTTTAACGGGCTTCAATATAATTAGGATACCATATGTTAGGAAACTGTATGAACGGTAGTAGTATGCATGTATATTATTGTAAAATTTTCTTTGTCTTAGAAAAAGTCTAGGCACTGCATAAAAACAATTGTTGACTTCATTCCGACCGTAGGTAGTGCAATAAAGAAATATGTCGGCACTTCCTTTTATATCATCTGCAGATGGTCGGAGTAATTTCATACGCGGGCTCATAAGTACATAGCTAAGTGGGCACATATAACTGTACTATACCGAACACCCATTACTACAAGTATTATGAGTAACAGTTTTATTTTACTATTGTTGTCCTACTAATGTAACGATTACTATTCATTGGTTAACCGACACTACAGTTAGTGAGTCGATCCCATTTGGTATTTAGTCCGAATGACTTTTGACACTTATAGATATCATCATTATAATCAGTACATAATAATTATTACGGTATAAAAACGTTTTAAGCAAATGTGAACCACAAATAAAAAGGGCATTGTTTTTATCCGAAGAAAACCATAAAGTATATCTATGTGCAGATCTGGTAGATACATAGAACCTCAACAAAGTCTTTGCCTATTCATGTTGCACTCAGACAAAAAGCTAATAAGGCTCGGATGCATATTAAGTTCCTTTTAAGGCCGTTGATCCCCCACAGAAGATTCAGTTTAAGGCAACAAGCAAAAGCAGTAAAGTATATTTTGTTAATAAAATTCATTAAAACAAAATATATCGTAAAATATAGCTTATACCGTAGATATTAAAATCATTTAATTCAATATATTAATAATGTTTATGACAGAAACATCCATTTTAAATACGATGTAGTGTTTTTAAATACATTAAACGCAATAAGGAACAGCTTTATGGCTCAAAATTGCATTCGAAACAACAATTCATATAGGTTACCGTAAAATGATAAAGTCAGCAATTAAATGGCTCTTTGTAATAAATAGTTAAACTTAATTAGCATAATATTTTGATTGATAAATTTAATTATTACATCTACCTTAAATGTGATTTTATAAATACAAATCTTATTATACATCTGATAGTTCCGATACGCACTGACGAAAACAATACATGTTAGCTTAGCTGCAAACAAGCTCAAAGTTAGTCATAAATATTAAAGATCTAGTCACGAATATTACAGTAACAAGCCAATAAGTTATTTATGAAGTTCTGACATTTAGTGATGATATAGTGAAGTTTAATAATAGGCTGTTAAAGTTTCAGCTAAACTGTGCACCCCCATATTATAATACCGTACGAGAAAGTTTCGGGAATCGCACCACGTGCCGTCTGATCAATACGCCAGTCGGGACGGCTACCACCCGGCGGGGTATTACATGTCAACCCTAAACACAGCTGATTCCACCACCCTCCCACTCGTACCGTTCGTTCACCCTTCACCCCGCGCTCTCGTATCCCTCGCACTTTCGATCTCGGCGAAAATATTTGCAACGGAATTCAACATTCCCCTTGCAAACGGTAAAATAAAATCTTAATTTCGCGCTTATGTTGACGATTTGCCTTTCAGCATTACGTTCTATTAGGCTGAGAATCCAGTTGGCTACGATCCAAATTGTGCGGGTCAACGTGTCAAAGAAATATACATAATGTACTCGCGAAAAAGTTATGTTCCATCTAAAGATTTGTCTTATAAAGCTTCTACATCAACAGAAGTTCGTGACGGATATACGCAACAGCAACAACAACAGTATACAAAGTATTTGAAGCAACTAAAAGGTGAATTCGAAAATCGTTGGTGTAAGAAACCTACGTTTGATATGCAATTTACTGATTTAGAACGTGTTCGAACTCTAGGAACTGGTGCATTTGGTAGAGTAATTCTACTGAAACATACAAAAACTAACAAATATTACGCGATGAAAGTTTTGGAAAAAGAAAAAGTAATAAAAATGAAGCAGGTCGAGCATACGTTATATGAAAAACGTATTCTTGAAGCCACAAAATTTCCTTTTACCGTATCCATGGAATTTAGTTATAAAGACAACAGTTACCTTTATTTCGTTATGCCATTTGTACCAGGCGGGGAAATGTTCACACACCTTCGGCGTATGGGTAAATTTGAGGAGCCGCTTTCAAAATTTTATGCAAGCCAAGTGGTATTAGCCTTAGAATATTTGCACTTTTGCAATTTAGTATATAGAGATTTAAAACCTGAAAACATTTTAATCGACAAAAACGGTTACTTGAAAATAACAGATTTCGGTTTTTGTAAAGTCGTACAAGGCCGCACATGGACATTATGTGGTACTCCTGAGTATTTAGCACCAGAACTAATATTAAGCAAAGGATACGGATTTTCCGTTGACTGGTGGTCGTTCGGTGTCCTTTTATATGAAATGAATGCAGGATATCCTCCTTTCTACGGAAACGAGCCAATGAAGACGTATGAAAAGATCGTGGGTGGCAAGTACAGATGCCCGTCGAGTTTTAATACAGACCTTAGGGATTTAGTTCGAAATACGCTTCAAGTCGACATCAGTAAACGTTATGGTGTAATGAAGAACGGTGTAATGGACTTCAAGAATCACAAATGGTTCAAAGGTATCGAATGGGAGGCGATACTTAATTGTAAATCGCCTCCGCCTTTCATACCAAAATATAAACATCCAGGTGATACGGGTAATTTTGACCGGTATAACGAGGAGCCAATAGAGCCATCGTCGTATTGCCGATTTCCATCGGAATTTGCGGATTTTTAGCTTGTTGTGTTACTTAAAACGTGTAAACACATGTAACGTTGGACGATGTGGGGTCCACAACAAATAAATTAATACATATTATACCTGACAAGTTGGCGTATTTATTATAATGGTGCACATCCTATCCTCGAGCGTGAGTCGGGTCGTGATTGAGCACGCGTCGCGGGCCCCACGCGACATGCGCCGGAGCAACGCTGGGACTTAATGACGCGACACATACTATTTTTAGATTGTAATGTGGAATATAAAAGCCAATGCAATTCTAATGTTGTTTGGTTCTAAATCGTGATTGAAAACGCACGGTGCGTTGTAGTGTCTTACAAAATGAATAATAAGTAACGAACGCACTGAACTATACTGGATTGTGGTTAGAAATATGATCATAATTATTTCTATCTGGAACAACGTGGTGTATGTTCCAATTGACTAACTAACAATAAGGTTAACCCGTACTTAATCAGTTATCAGCAGTTAATCTCTAGATTTTTGTTTATATGTTCCAAATAACTATAGTACCGGCGAAAAGTAATGTTTATATCCCTTTAGTAGGTTTACAGTAATTCGTGTGAGAACTTGTGAGATCGTTTCCACTACTAAATAGCATATGTGCCGCACATTCTTTAACTAGTCTAAATTCAATCGGGTACGTATGTGACCCGAATATGATTCGCGCTCGCCAAGATTAGCATGGGCAACGATCGCTTAGTATGTGTTTATTACGCCTCAGCTATTCGCTTGACGTAATAAAGGAAGAAGAAAATTTAACTGCACAATATTTATTACGAATAGCTGGCATTATTTGGCACTCTCAAGAATATCTTCGAGCGAAGATCCAATCTATGTCGCTATGTTTGTATTTACGATCACAAACCTTCTCATAGGATATAAAGTTCACGGATCATCTTTTAATGTAGTCTGTGAACAATCAACATTATTAAAGATGAAGAAAATGTAACCAATTTTGACGATTGAAATTGTCACTGTCATCTATTTTCGTGTTTGAAAAATATAAAAAATGTAGTTTTTAGATCATTTACGAATGAAAAGATATTTCTCCGCACTTTTTCTTGGATTTTGCGTTTTTGCACCACTTAAATTACACCATGACAGCCATTGAATGGCTGACAGAATTGTCAACCGTTTAAGCCATTTAATGGCTTCCTTCAATTACAAGGCGGTGATATATCTATACTTATCTATGTCTAAAGCAAAGAAAACACTAAAATCTATCAATTATTATATTGCTTTTCGTCGGTTAAGTCGGTTGTGGCATAACATCATGTTTAACGACTTGTAATTGTTTTGTAATAGACAAATGCTTTGTTGCACAATCAATAATGGTAACATTGATTTCAAAATTATTATATTACTTTTCATGTCAAGAAATCTTATGAATACCGAGAAATTAGCAGTGCCGTTAGTATTTTTGTTACAATTACGTGATAATTTGATAGCATAAGTTAACATGATTGTTAAGATACAACTGCATTAAGAGCTAACACCAAAAATAACTGTAACTAACAACTATCTATGACAACACATATCCATATTAAGGCGTAGCTACTCTTTCCATACAAACATTGTTAATGCCAAAGCAACGGTCTTATTGTTACCAGCCTTAACTGGCAATCATATTTATGATGTCAATAAGAAATAATTTTAGACCACCAAAGAAGACAAGATTTCCATACATTAACATACAAAGGATTACACAGTAAAACCACTCTGGATTTCACGGAACATAGCAATTTTGGCAGAAATAATTCATCTTGATATGTTATTAATACTGATATGTGAATTAGGATGTGGTTGGACGCTATTCTCAGGAGGTATAATGACTTTAAACAATAGTGAGACTCCGGTCACAGAACTAAAGGGATGTACCTTGAAATTAACCAAGTGTAAAACAAAGCAAGCGTAGTTCCTTTCAGAGAACATAATACCCTGTTCGTACATGAAGCCAATTTAGTATAAACATAATATAGAGAACTCGTATAAAGTTAGCAATTGACATCATCCAATGATACAATACGGTTAAGGCATTCATCAAGGAAATATTCTTATCAGCTACGATTGGAAATGATTACAATGTGTGTGAATACGTATCTTGTACCATTGTATGTGTTGAATGAAATCTTAAAGCTAGTTAATAATATGCCTCCTTTGAAAGATACTATGTAGAAATAAATCATATTATTTCATCATTATTATACTCAATTTTATTTACGTAGATATTTAAAATTAACTAGAAACCAAACAATACGTCTATAAATGTTCGTTTTGTGTAAATGAAATTTGTAAAGAAAATAAACAAGCGCGTCTAAGACAACTCAAGAAATACCTATATTTTGCGGAGTAGTCTGAAACAAAAATTGAATAGAGGGAGAGTTGAATGAAATAGGTTTGGGCAAGCGCCAAACTAATTACCAAAGTTCAAATTGAACTGAAACAACCGTTTCAAATTGTTATATTTTAGGTTATTTATTTATGGAGCCCTTCTGTCAGTTGTTTGTTTTTGAATCGCCGTACACGTTCAAATGAGATGAAATTGTTTACTTTCAAGACGCAATACTTATGTTGTTTATTTTTATGTGCCTAAAATAGAGGATCCAAGTTGATATCTATAATTTAAGCCTTTCTCCCAATGAAAACAGGAACTGCTGTAAAGGATATGTCATTGTCATGATGCTTTATGTTGAATTTGTTGCTTTTGATCAGTTTATCACCTTTGCGTGTTGCAATGGTTTCTGTCTGTGACTGCAATTCTTTATCGTCAACACTAAATCTGCTGTCTAGAATTAAGCGTAACTAGCCTGTAAAGTGTGGGCGTGCTTTATTTATGTTGAATAAATTGAGCAAGCGTTCTTAGAACAAATGACATTGTTACCTATGATAGTTGACCAAGAGCGCAATTCATTCACGGTCTTTACTTTAAATATATTAATGGAATAGATCATTCATGCCGGTTATTGTTGATCAATTTGTCCCCTCGCTGATGTACAAAACTTGTTTTACAGTACTTAAGTCGGTTGTGGCACAACATCATGTTTAATGACTTGTAATTGTTTTGTAATAGACAGAGGTTTTGTTGCACAATCAATAATGGTAACACTGATTTCAAAATTATTTTCAGAATTTGAAATTATTAGTACAATAGAAATTGTACTAATAATTGTCTATTTTCTATATTGTCTGAAAAGCAATCAGCAAAATCCAACAACGGAACAGTGAAAAGCACTCATGAGTTCATTTTCAATATGTTAGCACAATTAAGGGTCGTAAAACAGATCCGTGGATCGCTCAAACGATAGCCGCGAACATAAAACGCAATTACACGAGAACACAAGATCCATGCAAGCGAGCCGGCGCGCTCGACGAGCTATCAAACTATTGATAGACCACCGCTGAGATAGAAAGCTAGAGGGGTTAGTAGGGCTACCAGTCGGATTTATTGCTTTTGTCTTTAAGTGCTACGAATAATCCATTGAGCATTGGAAGTGGAGATCTTATTTGAGATCGCAAATACACAATACTGTGGCATACTTCGGTTGAAATGCTAAGAATGCACACAAGTACCTTAAAAGAAATCAAGACAAGGTAAAAAAAAAAAACATTGAGGATAAACATTACGGATGAGTTAATGTAGAAAATTTCCTAAAGTTAAAAAGTGTAAATGAAAAAGATAAACGTTTCACTATACACAGCGGAATAATAATGACCCAATTTGTCTGAGTACATGAAATGTCACAACGCCTTACAAACGGATATCTGAAGACTTATTAGTCATCAGGTTTATCTTGTTGTAGAAATAAACTGTATTGTAAGTACCACCTAAAAAAAAAGAATATAATCGAGTAACTTTGCACGAAGTAGAAAATGTCTTCAAGGTTTTGAAAGAAACATTAAAGCCAGCTTAATCTCTCTAAAAGCACGCCAGCGGCCCTATTTAGAGACGTTAAGTGTAACAGTTAACACGAGCAATATGGGTCAGCGACGCTGCAAAGGCAGTTGTCGATGCAAGGGCGAGATGAGAGGGACTACAAAAATAGGGTCAACGCTGATATTGATCTAGGTCCCCTGATTAGTGAAGCTAGAATTCTGTAGCCATTTTGAAACAATAATAAAACAGTTTCGAGGTTAAAATAACCGAATAACGAAGTTCTTATCATTCAGAAACAAAACTTAGAAACAAAACGTAGGAATATATCCACCACTGTCAAGGTTATACAAAATATATCCATACTCCTGCAGTAATACTGTCAAATTCTAAGAGAACTACTAATACTGCAAAACTAATAGAAATACTACTTCATAAATAGAACTTGGATCTTGCCGTACAAGATGTATCTGTGTTTCAACAAGGATGCTAACTCAAGACCGCATCAGAGCAAACACAATGATTCTTTCTCAAATGCTTAATCGACCGTTAAAGTAATGCGCATGTCGATCTTGATGCACTCACGCCTGCAGATTCATTGGGAGGAGCTAATTTAATATTCTTAATCGAGTCAATGCACTTCTCACGATGCGATGTGAGACTATGTATGTGCAAGCTACGAGCCTAAACGGTAAGAATCTGAATTATTCTGAATAGGTCGTAAAAGTTTTTGTTTCGCTAGCAAGTTAATTATAAGAGCAAAACAGCACTTTGTTATTTATCCAGGTCTTACTTTACAAAATCTTGTAACGAAAGCAAATCTCGTAACTTTGGCTTTAAGTATAATTTTAATAACAATTTACTTTATTTTTTAAGATTATAATTCGTAGTTTCTCCTAACCTATTCCTAAATAGACGACCAATTTTTCTGTAAAGGGTCTATACGTATGTAAATTATAGAGGACATGGCGAGACATCCCCGGCGTGGAGGAAGCTCGATACCACCTGCATACTAATTTATTACAATACTCAGTTTATCCGGTCGAGTATAGTGGCACTTGACTTCTTTCGCCAGTACAGGGTCCTGGGTGTTTAGTTTCATTGGTTGGGTTATCGCTATCAGTATTCTCAGAAGCATAACCACGTATGAGGGTCGAATAAGAATGACGCGCACATCCATTGGCAAGCAAACCTCGCCAAAAGTATGGAGGCGTGCAGCATTTATGTAGTAACGCGTAACCAAATTAGATTCATGAGTATCTATTCTGGCGTTCATTTGATTAACGGCTGTTACCCTTTTGGAAGGATTTTAGAGCCATCAGCCGTATCTAAACCAGCAGAGCGGTCACATGGAAATTTAAAGGGTTTAATTTAGACGCTCGTCGGGCTCACGACTTTATCAAAAATATCTGAGTTTATTTGTGCTTCCAAACTATGATGTTTTATTCAAAGGATCCTCTAATATATAATTTCGAGCTTCCGATGAACCGTTGTGATGAGTTGGACATTTATAATGCACACTCACTAAATATTGAGGGCTATTGGGGTCTGGAACATCGCTCTTTACATATTTTTTAGAAAAATTCAAATTAACATGAATGTAAAAAACTTAAGAGCCGATTTAGAGTAGTTCATTATCGCGTTTCAAGTGTTGCCAGGTGTAAAATAGATCAGTTTATGTTGTATACAATTTAAGCTATCACTAATAAACAGTATTTATTCTATGTAAGCAATAATTAGTAAAAGTAGAATTAAAGTGATAGAATAGAAATTTTTTCACATAATTACAAAATTTTGCTTACAATTTTAACATCAATGCTGTTTCAAAACAGTTTTATTTTTGGAACTATACAAAAACGATACGGATCCATATCCCGTTTGTTTACTTGTTTTTCTAGCACCCACCCATTATCTGCCCACAAAAACGGGTTCTGTGTGTAGCAGGTTATACATTATGCCAACTTGTCACCGCGTAAGGGAACGTTTTTAAAAGCACTTCTCCCTTCCACAGGACTGTTAGCGCCACTCATCCTCACAACAGGTTTGCGTCCTTTAGTTAACGATCACCAACGATCGAAAGCTTTCCCTTTCTGTATTCTAAGGGCGTAGGGTCGAATATTACAGTAGTTAGTACTGCAGCTGTTGTATCGTTTTGGGATGCTATGTTCCGCGCGTAGTCAAGTTGAGAGGATTTTCCGCTTGAGACATAAGGTTATTAAAAGGTTCGAATATTACAAATGTGTATTCGCAATTACTTGCTATTTGGTCAATTATGTCTTTTATTTTTTTACCAGACTACGCTAGAAGGAACGTAACCTTTTTCAAGAGTATTTATATATTATTATGTATGAATAGGTAATATGCATATGCATTGATGTTTGGCACGCTCTACAGCCCAAACGACTTTATGGATTTTAACATATGAGTTTTCGTTCGATTCTTCTCAAACTGTGGGCGGCTGTTAATAAAACATCTCTGTTTTATGTTCCGAGATATTTTTTACTTAACTTTTTGAACACCAAATGCAAACTAGTGTTACTTCCATTATAATCTTACCCTAGAGACTCAGTAATATAATCTAAACAAAATTTGTCACAATTCACAAGGTTTATACTTTTCCGAAAATAATTTGAAGTAATATCACTATATCCATCAACGCGGGTCGAATCATTGGCAAATTAGCACCGATAGCAGTAGGTCAAAGCAAGATACAGGTAGCGAGCGAGTTATTCAATGTAGTATTCGTATTGATCAAAGCGAGGCAAAGTTGTGTTATGATCGCCCCCCGTATCCGGAGTCTCGCCCGACCGCTCATGCACCTGTCGCCATCGCACTGTATACAGTATACTTTTGTATCTGTAGTATAGTGTTTTGTATAAAAGTATAGTAAGCTTTTGTGTTGTTGCGAGGCGCGACTGAACAGCCGTGTGAAGTTCATGCACTCCGTAATGACTGTTTTATCTTTTATCAATGCGTCTTTGTTAAGAGCCCCAGGCTTAATAAGCCTAGAAGCTGAAGTTATTGCGTGTGTTTGATGACCAAATAGTTAAGTTAATTTGTTCTTCGTATAAAGATATAAACTGAACGATAAAGTGATGCAGGTATTACCTACTATACCTGCTGGTACTATGCTACTGCATTGACGGAGGCTACTAAAAGAGGTCTAAAGTGCTAGCTTCTATTAAAATTTGGTAATATTTTTTTACTATAGGTATACAAGTTAATCACAAATATTTAATTCCACTCTTAATGAAGTTCCAGGATGTTTAACTTCAGTTCTTCAGTAGTAATTAATGTGTAATTTAATTAAATTTAATTTAATTCAACATGATAAATCCAAACGCCAAATCTATGGACGCCAAATTTTGATTCACGAATATAGCAATCATTTCGAAATTTGCAATAGACTAGATTTGACTTGAAGGTAACAGGTGTATAATTGGCAACAGATACAAATTTATTAGCTCGTTTTGTTTATACAGTTTCTTGCTGTAACTACCTAACAATTTTCCTAGATTGAAAGTCTAGATTGGTTGATAACACCGTAGGGATAATAGTTGACTTCAACAACCACATTATGCGTAATTTAGCTTTCATGAACGTTTCCAAACGAATGGTAGACCCCAATGATTTCTCTTTTGTGTTATTTTCCGGTTGGTGTATACAATTCACTGTATTTATGACCACATTTTCTATTATAGTGTGCCTATTGTGATATTCACTAGGTACATACTCATACATATTCTTAGTAGTTTATCAATAGTAAACCATTAAATATGTAGTGACGACATGACTGTTTTACCTTATATACAATTATTTACTGTATAAAACACCTATACAAGTTAATGTGTACAAGTTAAGTGAAGAGTCGGTTTATTTAATAATGACCACCTATCCCTAAAACTAATTATAGAAATAGCATATTCAAAAATATACACAGTGCAATTTATAACAAATTTACACATATCTTAAAAATTGTCCCATTTCCCATTTCATTTTTCTGTCATTATATCAGGAGAACATGAATAGAAAGAATCCTTTTGAGACTAAACAACTCTTAAATGAGACAAACGTCGTTGACGAATGATGCAACTTTATTTTTGGCTAAGTGTGGTTAATGGTTAGTTCCATCTTATAGTTATGTAAGAAATGTTTTGTATTAATTTCCTATTATTTTTATCCTACTTCGGACGGTAATATTTTTCGAGCCTATTAACGTATTCTTTGGCAATTCTTAACAGATTTTTATTTATAACATTATTATAAATTTGTTTGTACAACATATTGTACTTCCGCAAATAGTCTCACTACGAGAGAGTTTGCATGTAAATACAAATATATAAAGTAAATATAATGTTTTAAGTACTTATCTGTTTATGATTTAAAAATAACTGCCATTCTCATGAATTATTCCAGTAATATTAAAAATAAGTTGTCTTTTTTCCTATCTGTCACTGACGGCACGAATAATCTTGGAAATGTCTAAACCTATTTGAACGGAACGTAACGCTTACTGGAATCTTCTTAACAGTGAACATAAATAACATTTCAGCCTAAAAACATAACAAATAATTTAGACATGTTTATAAAAAATAAAAAGAGTCGCCCACTATTTTCACAAAGAGGAATTCCAATCAGGCGAATATATTATGAATTCACAAATAGCTACTGTACTGGTACAGTCAGCAAAACAATCGTTTATAAGTACATAAAAAGAGCCGCGCGCGGATTCACAAAAAAAGAAATTCCAATCAAGCGAATATATTATGAACACACAAATAGCCACTGTATTGGTACAGTGAGCTCAACAATCGCTTATGACTCTTATTGCCGCTCGCATTAGGCGAAAATTGTTCTATTATTCTGTAGCTGATGGCTTGCGAGATGAGATTAAGTAAATCACGATATCCACAAGAAATTGACCGTGTTTGCAGATCTAGAAATCGAGATAAAATTACTTTCACCTCGCTTCACACGAAAGATTGGAAATCGTATTATCGAGTAATATGCGAGTATCGAGATGTATGAATTCGAAAATCGATTTCTAATATGCCTCTAGCAATATAAGGACAAGATAAAAGAGTCCGCAATATATACCTATATATACTTGAACATAGAGCGAAAATACAAATATAAACTTAATTTAATGCAAATGGATGTACACGATTCTGTTGTAAAGAATAAATTTAAATATTTCAAAGTTCAGCTATAAAAAGTGACTCTCCAGTCTTAATTATACGCTAGGATTCCCCGTGTAATAGGTGTCATGGACCCAAAGACAAACACATAGAACCAGAACAGAAATCCCAATTCATTATCCAAATGTCCGCTTATGAAATGTTCTCCGATGATGTACAACTCAACATAAACGGTACATCTTCAAAATAAATTCTACCGACGTTTATAAATCATCATTCTCATCACTCGTCGATGACTTCGCCCCAGTTAGCAAGCTCAAGAGCTCGCAAGGTTGTTTAAACCCTCTTAAAGAAATACTATCCACTTGAACTACAACATAAGGTTACTGTCAGCACACTTTATCTTGTAACTGTCAGTTGAAACATTAATAGAGAGACGTGTAGCAGATATGGTTTAATATGAAGATGTTAATTGTACGGACTCGTATCTTCCCTAGAACTTACAATTTTATCCTTTTGACATAATAAGTAACTACATTCGCAGATAGTTTAATCGGACTAATGGACGAGGGTAGTTTTAAACTTTGAAGTTGATGGATCGTACAACTGGTATGTTACTTAGATGATTCTGTCATTAGTCATGTTGATATTCATATGTTGATATACTAAATATGGTGTAATAAAGAGTGTCCCATTAGTGTCAATACAATGAAATATTTTGATATAATTAATAGCTCACAGTTACCGCGTAATGGTAAGGCCACTGACAAACACCTTAGGTCGGCCAGAGATACGTAATTGACAACCGGTCCGCTATTGGCAAAAATCTAACTGGTTAGGATTCGATATCATTTTGGTGTTAGTTAAAACTCAGATGTAATCCACAATGACAAAAGTCAATGTACACCAGAAACACATTTCTAGTGGTTATCATGAGCTTAGATGCTCGCATTCGTTACAAAACATTATTTCTGCCTATTTATATCAAAACCTACACAAACTTGTACTTCCAGAGTATTAATATGCTATCTGTTCAGTATAAAGATGTCAGTTGCGGATTGGACTATCAAGCAGTCCTTCAACAATTTTATCCTTCGAGAATAGAGCTAATTGCAAAATTATTCGCCGATACTTTTATTGAATCGCTAATTGGCAATAGTGAATGTACGGATTGGACTGGCTAGTTTAGATTTAATTTTATGTTTGAAATGATTTTTTGCAAGTTTAACATACAAAGGTCTTATGATATTTAAATGAAAATATGCACCCGTTATCTATCCAACGTTGTGTCAAGCAAATATCGACTTTTGACGATCTGACAACTTTGATCTTTGGTAGGTAAAATAGGATTGACTATAACAAGCGTTACTCAATGTAGATTAATGTATATAGTCATGGAGTATTCCGGATTTAAATGTAATTACTAATTAGTTAAGTGTCCAACGATTGACCGCTCCCTACGTTTATGGTCAGCTTTTGAGCTGTTACGAAGGTCAGATGATAATCACTTTGCGAATGAACAGTTGGTAGGCGGTTGTTCATGTGAAAGTTGGGTCAAAGTCAACTAAATTATGGGCCACGTTTGACAATTGTGTACGGGCTTTACGATATATTTTTTGCAAGTTTGACTGGCAGAATAATCAAGTCTTGCTTTTTGTGAAATATTTAAATTCCCTTCTCTCATTACCTATGGAAATAGCGTTTAAATATAAAAACTTTAAGTAAAACCCAGCATTTTTGCTTAAAAATGAAAATCATATTAAGGATTCAAGTGAGCAGAGCCGGGCGTGGAAGCTCGTATGTAATAAAATATTGAAGTGCTTTGTTGAGTACGTTTGCTTTTCCAAAACTGCCCGTTCATATCCATTCTAATCCGTTTCACATTGCAATTCCATTTAGTCTAATTGCACTTGCGACCCTAGCAATTTCATTTTTAGACTCGGTACCTCCCTACTATTTACTCTCGGCTTTAATGAAATCGATTTCATGCTCCACTGATATTGCTAAATGTATTATGATTCATAATTTAAAGTCAGTATCTACGACGCTTTGTAAAATTGTTAGCAAAAAAGTTAATAAAGTAAAACATATTATGACTTTAGTAAAACGTAACTAAGCAAAATCTATTGAGAATAAGGGAGAAAGGGATATGTGAGCGTGATAAAGTTTGAAACACTTATTTTTTAGAAATAGCATGATGACATGAATCAAAAACCACATACAGTCCTTTGCATTGAAACTTATAAACTGAAAAGGAAGTTCTGGATTGTATCCAATCTTCTCTAATAGATTGCTTTAACTTACAGCCGGAGATAAATTAACAAAGGCCAATCTATAGCTACTTTCAGAGGCGAGGTCTGTGGAATCGCCAAAGATGCCAACAAGCTACCTATCGATCGTGATATTGAAGAAGGCGCATTGCACCAATAAGTTTGCAAAGACACAAAAACTTCGCCTCGCAAAATACAAGCACGACAAAAGTGAGCATGATTGACGTAATATCTATACAGACAAATAAAAATAATCAGTTTCTCATTTTATAAAAAATTTTTTCTTGCTTTCTAAGCAATAACAATGTTCTAATTGCAAGAAATCACAAAGAAAACAGTATTTTACACTTTTGCCAGTAGATAATTATAGTTATGGGACCTTACCACAAAGTTGGGTCAGGAAATGTCATGATATATTTTTGGCTCGGATAAGATAAAAAAAACCCCACATATTTTATATACGTAAATTGAAGTAGGTACCTACTTACTTATATTATAATCAACAAGTGAGTATAAAAACGTGTTTTCATTTTGTACAAACGCCAAATTTATTGGTACACTCGTACCCCTGCCCTGCGATTTCGCCCCCTTGAGGGTACTCCTGAAAGACCCCGGCTACGACGCAACGGTCATCCGCATTCGTATAAGCTTTTTAATAATACACACACATTTTGTTTTAAACGTTTTTATTCACATAGTAGTTCATACAAAATATAAAGCTATTAATGTTTGTAATGTTCTATCAAACAACATCAAAGATACGTATCTGGTATCATGTGCAGAGATCTTATCGTCGTGTGAAATATCGATGATATACTGACAAGGTATTGATAAAGTAGTGTGTTTACGCTAATGAAAGTAATAGAAAATTCAGATTCATAACCACTATAGTTAAGTTATGTACCGTACGGTTCTTTTACGAGAATAAACAATGCATCATTAATGTTGACGACGTTTTCAACTTAAAATTTCGTCTTACGTATGCGACAGAAAGTTCAACGTACTGAGTAATTAAAGTTTCATCAAAGTACGGAGAGTAATTTCTTCGTATGTCTGTAGATTTCATGTAACATTAAAATGACTTGAGTAAAGTTACTTTCAGAGCAAAGTTCATACCTTACAATAACTACTTATTTTAAAGGATTATTTATTAAGAACAAAATATTTGTCTATATATAACATAAACAGAAAAATAAGTCATAACGATCCTTATTCGTCCAATAGAATTGAGTCCACCTACATATTTTTATTTTGTAGAATCATGAATCGCGTATAGTCCCGCGGTTAGTGTAGATCGTAATCGTTCTACAAAGATAGCAAATATATACGTAATTGGATGGGTGACGGCTAAATTTTGCACACATTTTCATCTTTGTGGTGGAGAATGCTTTAGGACTCGGACAGTCAACTAATCTCATAAGGCATTACATTCCTAAGGCGCAGGAACACATCTGATTCTTAATATATTTGACAAGTTTAATTCGTAATAACTTATATTTAGGTAGAAATTAGGATGTCTGTGTTTATAAACGCGTACGCAGCTGCAGGTGGGCAGCTACTTACAAAATTTAAATGGTTTTAATAAGCACAAAGCCCATAAACCCAAAAAGGGCAAAACAGAAGCGCGCCGCGTTATTCCGATGTAAATAAAACAGTTTTAGAACAACGCCTTTATGGCGTCGGCGCCATAACGATAAAATATACCCGTTACGGCATTCTGAATAAAACTGCGATGGATTTTTGCCTAAAGCGTCAGTGAGCTCATCTGTATAAAGGCAACAATAGACGCCTGTTAGTAAAATGACCAAATTGTTGCCGTAAAAAATATTATAGCACCTCTAAGTAGGTTAAGTGCCTACTTGGTAAGATAACGAAGAATACTGGAAATATGAATGTGGCCCAGTGCATATGTTGATAATAATGTTTACCTAGTACAGTACTTCTGTACTTCTATTAGTCACGGTTGAACTTACTGACTAATGTATGATCTAGACCTTATGACAACGTAATGAAAAATGATTTGAGTATTCACAAATTGGAAACTGCTGATACAATGTAATAATTATTTTATATACAACTTTTACTCATCCATGGCTTATCCACAAGTATCTGAGTTTTAGATTATCTTTATAATCACATGTTTTAAAGTTTTCTTTAAATTGCATCAGTCTTTGTGTGGTTGCAATAAGAAGCATCTGAACGATACAATATTTAAACACTTTCGTCTCTAATGAAGCCTATGTTCTCCACTAATCTTTAACGGTTGATGGTTGGAAATGTACATGGGAACAGAAAAGACGACAACAGTTTTTACTATTACTCATGTATTCCCCTAAATAATATATTTTCTGATAAAGAAATCAAGTCTACAGTCATTGTATATTACTAAACATCTCTTTAATAATAACAGTAGGTAACCTTTGATTTGAAATCTGATCTCTACAATGTTTCCTTGACCTCACTTCCATCATACTCTATTTCATAGAACGCCCAGTCAAACAAACAAAGTAATGATTGGGCAATCCATTAGCTGTGTCAACACAGCCAGTTAACTTTATGATAGTGTCTCACCTATTGTAACTTTTGTATTGATTGCCACATCTCTGAATAAATAGTAAATGAGTTCTCACCAGGTGGTAGAAGTCTCTTTTCTACTCCTATTTCATGAATGAAACTATAGGAAGCTTATCTTAATAGCTTAATTGTCTTTTAATTACAATATTCTTAGTTAATTGACAATGGGATGGTTTAAAAGCCACATTGCCATCAAGTACCTTCCAAATAGGGAAGTAATAAGTGTTGAACTAAGGTATTTGTGTACTGATTTTTATGTCACCCTAAGGCACTCCACATACATATCTCAGAATACTTGCATATCTCATAGATTAGTAGTTGTAGTAAAAAAATTCACCCAATCATTTTTGAAAATATTTAAGCACATTTGCAATTACGTAGTATTGATATTACCTCAAGAGATATTACATTTTTGTAAAATAATAATAACCATTATTAAAGTAATTAAATATTCGTACGTTCCGAATATTTCAATGACGTTATTTCTGTTGGTAGATAAGCAATTGTTAATTTTAGGGTACCTTCATCACACAATTTATTACACATCAACTAATAAGAATCCCCGAAATCGGAATGCCGGACAAAAAATAACAACGAAACGTATTACTTAACATAAGAAGTCGACAAAAAATAGGGCATGATAATATTATCTTTGCAAAAAGCAGTCACATAAAAAATAACGAGGTGTGATAAAAGCTTTTGGAACTGTTTATCGAGTTTAAGTTATCTGTACCGATCGATCTGTGTAATTGTAATCTAATCTGTATAGCCTACTATAGATAGATTCAAAGTCAACACGGAAAGCCGGTACGTAAACAAAAATAACACAAACTCTCTAGCGCACTCTGACACACTTACACGATAACATAAAACGCACCCAAAATAAAAATTTAAACATGTATTGCATATAAATGCACCCGGTTTTATTTATAAATCAGACTTACCAGCAACGACCGTATCACTCAAATCAAATTTCACTGGTTTCGGAAACTCGCGCAACTTTCGTCCGCTCAATTTTAATTCACCACTTAAATACGCATCTTCCAAAATTCTTTCCAAAGACTTCGTTAATTGACTATGGATATTATTGTGCCCGTTCATATTTACATTCGCACTTGGCCCCAACACGGCCATATTCTTTTGAACTAAAACGAAACTGACGAATTTTGTACACCTGTCTATGCTATAGACTGTAGTGTTGCCAATTTGTCGTTTATATTTTTTTGGAAAATTGTCTATGAAAATGAAAATCTATCTTAATAAATAAAACAAGGTATTTTTATAAACATAATTTACTTTTGTCGCTGTTAAAATACTATGGTTCTACATAATTAACATAAAATATATATTGATAATAACAGAACTATGTTACTCCTGTAGTTACAGGAGGACAAACAAAACGCAGCCCCGGCCTTGTGATTATGACAGTGACAGTAACCTAACCTAAATAATAACTAGTATTAGATTCCCACTTTATTCCATACATTTTATTAATTAATCCTGTATTTATAAAGTCAAAATGACTCTGTTTAATATAATAAGAATAGGAAGATTGTCGAAAATAGCGAAAAAGTCCACCTCAATTAGAGTAGAGGTAAATTTTGTGATAATACCATTTCGAAGTATTTTACGTAATTTAGTTATAATATGTATTAATGTTATTATATACGTTTATGGCATTAACGGCATGACTTGTTTATGTAATATAGAAGTACAGGAATTGTGAGAATATAAGTAATTGCGTAAATTGTGTACCTTACAATAGATATGAGTGCTAAAGTTATTTATTGTTATAATTCCAGTCATTCTCATCCCACGTGAAATATGCCGAACACAAGCCTCTGGAGAGGATCAGAAATATCGGCATATCCGCCCATATTGATTCTGGTAAAACCACACTGACAGAGCGAATATTGTTCTACACAGGAAGAATTGATCAAATGCATGAGGTATGTTTTTGTTTCATAAACAATACTGCAATGTAATTACAGAGAATCCTTTAGAATTTAACGCTTCATTTTCTAGCCCCACTTGGCTGAATGGTTACAATTTACAATACTAGTGTTCTATGTAGGATTCCAGCTTCTATTCCCTGCTAGGAAAACATGTCAATTGTGAATTTAATTTGTAATTATAATTCTGAATGTAATTTATAATATTTATAATTTAATTTGTAGAATCTATGTATTAACATAGAATTGAAATTCACAATTAACTAATTAAATTACTCTATTAATTAAGATTACTTTAAGAGTGATTGTCTAAGTATCTAAATGACATACCAAAACATATTTTTATAACTTAATTTCAGGTTAAAGGCAAAGACAACGTAGGTGCTGTAATGGACTCTATGGAACTCGAGAGGCAGAGAGGAATCACTATCCAATCGGCAGCCACCTACACAATATGGAAGGACCACAACATCAACATCATTGACACACCAGGCCACGTCGACTTTACAGTGGAAGTGGAGAGAGCGTTGAGGGTTCTGGACGGAGCTGTGTTGGTGCTGTGCGCTGTGGGGGGCGTCCAGAGCCAGACCTTGACTGTCAATCGCCAGATGAAGAGATACAATGTGCCCTGTCTGGCGTTTATTAATAAGTTGGATAGATTAGCTGCAAATCCAGAGAGGTTGGTACAAAATATTTTTAATACAATCTGTTATGTATGTTGGTAGTGATTAATTGATGTAGTGTGGGTATATTGATTTACTTTCGTACTAATATGTCACTCGTAATAAATGTTGTTCATTCCTGCAATTAAATGTGTTTTTGTCGAAATACCAAGTTATAACAGTGGCGACGAGTAAAATTCGCGAAATGTCCGTCGTAAATGTTGCGAATATTGTTTTGCCCGGAAAGTTTGACGCCCAGAAGGACAATTGGGAGAACTATCGCGAGCAACTATTTTTCGCATTGGAAGCGGCGGGAAGCTTAGAGAGCGTGCAGAAAAGGGCCCTATTTTTGTCCCAATGTGGAAAAGAAACCTTTTCGTTAATTGTATCGCTGTTATCACCAAGAAAACCGAGTGAAGTTTCGTTTGAAGAAATTGTTCAATTACTGAACAAGTTTTTTGTACCTACACCCCACCCGATATTAGAAACTGAGAAATTTTATGCAAGAAAACAAAAAACAAGCGAATCAATTACTAGTTTTTTGGCATCTTTACATGAGATAAGTTCCAAATGCAAATTCGAAGATATAAGACGGCGCATATTAGAACAGTTAATTCTTGGAGTAAATGACGAAAGCTTAAAGAAAGAACTATTGAAAATTAAATTAGATGAATTAACTTATGACCGAGTAGTGCAACAGGCTTTGAATTTTGAATCTATGCAGTTAAATAAATGTATGGGAAATACTGTTGTGCACCATTTCAGAGTATTGCACGGAATGAAAATGAGCCAATGGATGTCAATGCAATTAGTATCAAAATATGTCCACACTGTGCGAAGCGTCATGGAGACAGGAAATGTCGTTTTTTAAACGCGATCTGTCATAAATGTAATAAGAGAGGCCACATAAAGGCGGCCTGTAGTACCGGAAAATCAAAGATGCAGGTGGACAAATATAGAAATGGAAGAGGTGGCACAGCAATGGAATATTTGTTAGAGGAGCCAAAAGAGGATACCAGTGGTATGAATGATGGGGCATGTACAGCAGTTTATTGTAATACTGTGAGGTCGAAGCCATATATGGTAGATGTGAGAGTTAACGGAGTACAGATTGCTATGGAAGTAGACTCCGGGTCAGCACATTCCATTCTACCATATAGTGTTTATTTGAGACATGTAGAGATGTTTCCTGATAATTTAATACCATGTAAGAGTAACTTGGTAACCTGGACTAATGAAAAGTTAACTTTTCATATTAAGGGGGAATCATTAAACTTTCATTAAAATCATCTTTTCATTAAACTTTAAATATTAAGGGGGAAATAATGGTTGTCGTTGAGTTTAATAAAAAAAAAGTTAAGTTACCTCTGCTAGTAAGCTGCGGTAAGGGACCAGCCCTACTAGGACGCACATGGTTTGAGGATTTGGGAATATCACTACAGGGAATAAATGCAATATGTGATAAAGAAATTGTTAGTGTTGTTAACAATAAATTTCCTCAATTATTTGATAACAAGATGGGTGAGTACAGTGGTCCGACAGTGCACATAGATGTAAGACCTGAAGTGCGTCCAGTGTTTCAGCGGGTTCGTCCAGTGCCATTTCCATTGAGAATTAAAGTAGCTGACAAGTTAAAGAGGATGATCAGAGACGGTATTATCACACCGGTGAAACACTCATGTTGGGCAACACCCTTGAGAATTGTGCCAAAGGCCGACGGAACGTTAAGATTATGCGGGGATTACAGAAGCACAGTTAATATAGCATGTATAGCAGATAGTTATCCCTTGCCCACGGCAAACGAAGCTTTTTTTCAACTTTCAGGTGCGAAATGTTTCACAAAAATTGACCTTAAACATGCTTACAACCAGTTAAAAGTTGATGAAGAGATGGCAGAACTACTTACTTTAAATACACCTTTAGGGTTAATGAGGATGAATCGTCTGGCATATGGGGTGAATGCAGCTACAGCAATATTTCAACGGTTAATGAGCTCTTTACTAGTGGGCATAGAAGGAGTTGCATGCTTGTTAGATGACATTGTAATATCTGGCATTAATATGGAAGAACATGATCAACGTGTCCTGAATGTTTGTCAAAGACTTAATGAGGTTGGACTGCGGCTCAACATTAAGAAGTGCATGTTTGCAGTGTACCGGGTGGCCTTTTTGGGTTATGAAATTGACAGTGAAGGTATTCATCCTTCGAAAGAAAAGGTTCAAGAGATCAAAGAAAAGTCAATTCCTAGAAATAAAACAGAACTAAAAGCTTTCTTAGGCTTGTATAATTTTTATGAAAGATTTATGATGAACAAAGCATCATTGATGCAACCGTTATACAAATTATTAAAAGACCGGGTTAAATGGTAATGGGGAAAAGAAGAACAAGAAGCTTTTGAAAAAGCAAAATCACAATTAACATAAGATTTGACCCTGGTCCATTACAATTTAGAGAGGGAGTTAATAATGTTATGTGATTCCAGTGACTATGGGCTGGGAGCAATGTTAGTACATAAAATGTCTGATGGTACAGAGAGACCAGTTATTATGAGTTCGAGGACATTGCAAGATCATGAACGTCGCTATGCTCAAATTGATAAGGAAGCATTAGCTATAATGTTTGGCCTAAAGAAATTTAGACAATATTTGTTAGGTCGTAAATTTACCATATATATAGACCATAAGCCCCTATTAGGCATATTTGGTCCAGAAAAGCCTATACCTGATTTAGTATCAGCAAGAATGCTCAGATGGGCGCTCACACTTAATACCTTTAACTATACACTGTGTTATCGCCCTGGCAAGGAAATGGGAAATGTGGATAGCCTGAGTAGGTGGCCTACCCAATGTAATCCTAATGATTGTGAAAAGGAAGAAGACATATTTTTATTTGAACAGTTGGACATTACTAGCATTAATTCAAAGGAAATAGCTAAAGAGACAGGAAATGATCAAGTTTTAAAAAAAGTAAAGTTTTTTTTGTTACATGGATGGCCAACAGTTGTCGAAGATCAACTATTGCCATATTACAGAAAAAGAGAAAGCCTATCGCTGAATAAAGAGTGTATTCTATGGGCAAATAGAGTTATTATACCAAAAGTGATGCAAAAAGAAATTTTGAATATACTGCACGGGGGGCATAATGGAATCGTACAAATGAAAATGATGGCAAGAGCATATCTTTGGTTTCCTTCATTAGACAGTGATATAGAGAACATGGTAGCGAGCTGTGACTTATGCCAGTTGAACAGAAATAACCCTCCATGTACTGAACATTGTTGGCCAGATGCTACAAAACCTTGGTCAAGAGTGCATATAGATTTTATGGGTCCATTCATGGGTAAAACCTTTCTAATATTAGTAGATGCATACAGTAAATGGCCTATTATTGAAATTATGCCATCAATGTCCAGTAAAAGTGTAGTTACTGTGCTTAGGAAGGCTTGTGCAGATCATGGGTTGCCTGAGTTTGTGATATCAGATAATGGACTTGCATTTACCGGACAAGAGTTTCAGGAATTTGTAACCAAAAATAACATTAAGCACATTACAGGTGCCCCATATCATCTTGCCACAAATGGGCAGGTGGAACGGATGATACTGTCAATTAAGCTAAGACTAAAGAAGCAGATAGATATGCCTTGGGCAGAGCGAGTAGCGAAAATGCTATTTCATATGCGTACTGCTCCAAGTACTGTGACGGGAAAGACCCCTGCCGAGATGTTGAATGGCAGGAAGTACAGAACAGCATTGACACTGTTACATCCGGACTTAGATACAAGCACAGAACTAGAAATAACGGGGGAAGAAGGTAGAAGAGAAGTAAGGAAAAAGCACTTTGAAATAGGAGACCATGTTTTATTAAGAATGTACAACATGAATGTAAAATGGCAGCGTGGAGTAGTAACCTGAAATGTGGCACCAGCATTATATGAAGTGCGGGCCCAGGATGGTACATTACATCGGAGGCATGTAGATCAGCTTCATAAAACCCGATCACCTGCAGGAAGCAGCCATGAACATGATGATACTGTTATTGTTATTCCACCTCCAGAGGAATGGCCAGATATAATTGGATGTTAATTTATAATTTAAATGATTATTGTTTATACTTAAGGGGAAGGTGTTATGTATGTTGGTAGTGATTAATTGATGTAGTGTGGGTATATTGATTTACTTTCGTACTAATATGTCACTCGTAATAAATGTTGTTCATTCCTGCAATTAAATGTGTTTTTGTCGAAATACCAAGTTATAACACAATCTATTACTATCTCTATTATTAAAATTGTAATCAGTCCCATCTTTAGTTATATCTAATTGCTACAGGCATCAGTTAGGTGTTAGGCGCTGCTGTGTTCGGTTTTGAAGGGTGTGGTAAGGCAGCCATACTTTTCCGGGGTAGTGGCGCATCTGTGGCCAAACGCAGGTAGGAATATCTCATCCTATCTGGGTTGATTACAGATGTCCATGGGTGGCAGTAGCCACTTACCATCAGATGGACTGCATGCTCGTCTGCTACTCCTATCTTATAAAAAAAAGTAACTATTGCTTTTCAGAGTTCTAAAACAAATGAGATCAAAATTGAATCACAACGCTGCCTTTGTACATTTACCAATGGGTTTAGAGAAGGAATGTCAAGGGATTATAGACCTGATTGAAGAGAAAGCTATATACTTTGATGGTGATTATGGTGAAAAAGTTCGGTATGATGAGGTCCCACAGGACAGAAGAGCTGAAGTGAAGGACAGGAGGCATGAGTTGATTGAACATCTGTCTAATGTTGATGAATCATTAGGTAAGACCATAGTTATTTTATCCAATACATCCTGTGTCATGGATACTGTCTTCCATCCACCCACACAAAACAACAAATATCTTGAAAAATCGAGTTTTTCTCGCGTTCTCGCGGGAATGTAGAGCGGGCTAAACAGAATAGAAACATACATACATAAATATTGATGATAAAACGTCAATGTCTGTCTGGAAATTAAATTTGTAATTGCCAGAGTATATTGACTGCTGTGCTAAATAGTTTGTCAACGTTATACATATTTTTCAATGAAACTTTGTAAAATTAATATATGTTTAATTAACATATACATAGAACATCTTACCTATAGATCTCATGTTTGTTCCAATTATCATTTATGTTTATTGTTTTTAAAATAATTTGTTTACAAGTAATAAAATTACATCTAGTGAGATTCAGCAACATCCTGCTGTAACAAACTTATTTAAATAAACAATTGCATTTATACATGCTATTATTTATATTGCAGGAGAAATATTTCTCGAAGAGAAGACACCAACCATACCTGAATTGAAGCAAGCGGTACGCCGCACAACTTTAAAACGTGCCTTCACCCCTGTGCTACTAGGTACCGCGTTAAAAAACAAGGGAGTCCAACCCTTATTAGACGCAGTTTTAGAATATCTACCACATCCCGGTGAGGTAGAAAACACAGCTTTGATAAATGAGAAAGTAGGGTCTGAAGGGGAGAAAATATTCTTGGACCCAGCAAGAAATGATGCTAAGCCTTTCGTGGGGTTGGCTTTTAAGCTAGAATTAAGCAAGTTTGGACAGCTGACATATTTGCGATGCTACCAGGGCATGATCAAACGTGGCGACAATATCTACAACGCTAGAACTGGTAAAAAGGTGAGTTGTAATTTGAAAGTATATATGTTTCAATTAGATTACATCCCCATTCAAGAGTACTTTTAAACTAGTATATGAGCTATTAGCATTTTAGAGAACTAGATCGATAGTAATCATTTACAATATGTAAATAAATTGTTCAGCATTTGGAATGTTTTCTAATTTGGATTATTTATACAGGGCCGAAACCAAACCTTATAATTTATAACCGAATATAAACCGAAGAATTTGATCCTTATAAACAACACTATCAGATAGTGGAATAATATAGAGGGTGTATTTTTTCCAAAATGAACTCGTTCGATTCCCATCTAGGGAAAAATATATTTAAAAAAAGTCATGATGCAGTTTTAGTTTTTATCAAAATCGGCCTCGTAACTCCTTACAGCATTTTTCGCTAATCCTTATAGTTTCGGATTTGGCGCTGAAGGACCGTTTGAAAAATTCACCCTGTATATATATGTCATTTTTCAATGGGCTTCATGAACAATGAAAAATGTCATCTCTGTACGACAGTCAAAACAGAAAATTAGTTCTACTGTTGTTTTATGGATAGTTACGTAAAATTTAGTTTTTAATGCACCCAGAATTTCGTTTATAAATGTACAGAATGGACCACTTCGCTATATAAGAATCCTTTATACTTAAATATGTATAAAATTCCAGGTCAAAGTTTCCCGCCTAGTCAGAATGCACTCAAGCAATATGGAGGAAGTGAATGAGGTTCTAGCAGGCGATATTTTCGCGTTGTTCGGTGTTGATTGCGCGTCCGGAGACACATTCGTCAACGACGGCAAGCTAAACCTGTCTATGGAATCCATACATGTGCCCGACCCAGTAGTCTCCATGTCTATCAAGCCAAAGAATAATAAGGATAGGGATAACTTCTCTAAAGCTGTTGCGAGGTAATGTTTAGTGTGAAGTTTAACAACGTTATGTTATTAAAGTTGATGATGAAGTGCATGTGATGTTAAAAGATTAATATTAGACCAACAAAGTCTAAGACTTAAGTTTACAAAGTCTAAAGTGTGTACTTTTGAAAGACAACCTAACTAGTAATATTTTAGTTTGCTGTCGTAATTGTTAGAAGAGTAGTGTTGTATTATAAAGAAATTGCTTGATTGCTTCAATGGTAAGCCAAGATATTGTGTGGAAACCTGGGACTTTTCCAAAATGTTCTAAATGGTGTATGAAAAATGCACTTAGTCAGTGTAGACTATAGTACCCTAAACTATTCTCGGATATAATTCTAAAATATTTTATATTATTCTTTCACCAACTTGCAATTCAACCTTTAATCATCAGGTTCACGAAAGAAGATCCAACATTCCACTTCCTCTACGATGGCGACAACAAGGAAACCATTGTGTCGGGTATGGGAGAGCTCCACTTGGAAATCTACGCTCAGAGAATGGAGAGAGAGTACAACTGCCCGGTGGAATTAGGAAAACCTAAAGTTGCGTTCAGGTAAGCTTTGTTATATAGCGACATAAAACATTTTTATAGCACTCTGTAATTTGTGGCGACTTACCGCTACTCGATAGGAGATGGCGCCACGAGTATTCTGCATCACGCTATTGAAGTTTTCTAAATATCCTGTACATATACAAGTTCCGAATTGAGCACGGCCGCACCCCGGGCATGATCACCGCACCCGGTCTTTGTTTTGACAAACACTATACTTTGGTATAAACCCGCATATAAGCCACGTTTTTCCGTATCCTAAATAGCCGTTTTTTATAATACTAACGCGGGTAAAACCGCTTGGCACAGCTAGTTCTAAAATATAAGTAGCCTAAGTTACTCCTTATTACATCAGCTACCTGACAATGAAAGTCCCGCCAAACCGGTCCAGCCATTTCAGAGATTAGCCAGAACAAACAGACAGACAGACAGACAAAAGTTTGTAAAAAATGTTATTTTGGAGTATGTACCGTATATATATTCATATGCATGTAGTAAAAAGCGGTTATTTCAATATTAAAAACAGACACTCCGATTTTATTTATATGTATAGATTAGTTATTGCATTTCCGCATAATACTTCCAGAGAAACAATGATGTCGCCGTGTTCATTCGATTACTTGCACAAGAAACAGTCTGGCGGTGCTGGCCAATTCGCCAGAGTCACGGGCATAATGGACCCGTTGCCACCACAACAGAATACTGGTAAGATTGGTACAAATAATATCCAATACTTAGTTTTATTATAAGTGTAGTATGTGAATGTAATTTTTTTTTACAGTTCAATCCTTTAGTTTGCAATTTATTTCGACTCTATAAGCGACATTAGTCTATGGCTCAATACTATAAGTCTTGTATTTTTTTCAAAATAACGTTGTCCTCTTTCCTAGGAAATAGGTCTAGGCCTAGGAAAATATATTTTTTTTTAAATTAAATTGTACATTTTTTTTATCAGGTATACAATTGCAATTTTTACAATGTCAGACATTTCTCGCTATTTCTTATTAGTTCTTCTTTTTTCACAATTTCCATAGATTTTATTAATGCTATTTGTTGGAAAGTCTGTAAAGTAATTAAGTATTTAAACATTATAAGAAAGAAACATGCAATTATAATGAATAACTTTAATTTCAGTGCTAGAATTCGTGGACGAGACCATAGGTACAAACGTGCCGAAGCAGTTCGTGCCCGGCGTAGAGCGGGGCTTTGTGGATACATGTCAGAAGGGCTACCTATCAGGGCACAAGATCTCTGGAGTCAAGTTCCGCCTTCAAGACGGTGCCCATCATATTGTGGATTCGAGCGAGCTTGCGTTCTTCTTGGCTGCTAAGGGGGCTGTTAAAGAAGGTATACCTTTTGTATTTTTTATATAATGAAGCTGTAAAATTGAAATGATTAAGATATTATTTTTTAATACGGTTGTAGTTTTTGTTCATGAAAGTAGTAAATTTTAAAAAGGTTTGCTTAGTACATTCTGAATTTTACTGCAATTATATTTATCTTCTCTTGCTATTAAGAAGTCATGGACTAATTTGTAATACACTACCAATAATTATAAAAAAGGTTTTTGTGTTTATGATTGGATATGAGTGGTCTGCGTCCAGTAGGACCTGGTACGAGGTGGTGTAGTCGACATCCAGATTATTCTTATTTATAGATTAAATATCTTTTTCGTATTCATTTGCTTCCTTACATGAAAAATCATAAGTATAATCTTAAAACGTTAGGGTTCACCACAAAATATTTTTAAGAAATTTTTGTTCACTGTTATACATACTCTATGAAAATTTCAATTGTTTATGTGGCTCAAGAAACTTTAGCACGATGTAGGGTTTCGTTTTTGTCCTTTATGTATGTAGCCCCTGTACCACGAGTCTACAATTGTTCTTATACCTTGTGTTAATCCACAGTGTTCGAAGACGGCGCCTGGCAGATCTTAGAACCAATAATGTTCGTGGAGGTGACGACACCGGAGGAGAGTCTGGGCGCGGTGATCGGGCAGCTCAACAAGCGAAGCGGCATCGTCACCGGCACCGAGGGCGCGGAGGGCTGGGCCACTGTGTACGCGGAGGTGCCGCTTAACAACATGTTTGGGTACGCCGGGGAGCTGAGGTGAGTTTGAGTTCTTGGGTACAGTAAATAATATTATTATTATATCGGGGGTTGACGGTGTGTTGCTGCTATGCCGATTTTAAGGCGGACAATAATATTTCGCGAAGGTGCCGCGCAATAATATATTTGGGTACGCCGGGGAGCTCAGGTGAGTGGGTATAGTGGGGGGAGTAAATATTAGTATTGAAGATAATAGAACTCTGTGTGGTTTGACTCCGGAGGTTCCACCTTTGCAATTATTAGGCAGAATAACAGCAATGTAAAGCGCTGCTGTGTTCGGCTTTGAAGAAGGTCATACTACATTCTCCCATAGGAGACATTTATCTGAAACATTTCAACATAGTTCCCAGACCTTGGAACGCATCTTTAGCCAACCTTAAGTAGGAATCTATGTGGGGTTGATAACAAATATCTATCGGCAATAGCAGACACCATCGAGTGCACTGTAGACTTATGAGATACTTCTACTAAAGTAATGTGAATGATCGATAAAATCAACTTACATCATATTATATGCAGTCTTATTGATGACCGCTAGCAGTTCTTTAATTCTGATTAGAACAGCATAGTGTAATGAGGCCTTGTCCAGTTATGATGTCATATAATAGCAAATATTATACGTTATATAAATTAATTAAAATTCAATTATGACTTGTACAGTATTAACAATTTAACACTGCATTAGTTTTTGCGACATTGTTTTTTCTATGTTGTATGTTTGTCATATTCTTTAACAGTAAGAGTTCATAATAAGGATAAGTGTAAAGATTTTTATATTGTTTCAGATCAATGACCCAAGGTAAGGGTGAGTTCACCATGGAATACAGCCGTTACTCCCCCTGCTTACCAGAAGTACAAGAGCAACTCATCCGAAGGTATCAAGAGGAAATGGGTATACTCCCAGACCAAAAGAAAAAGAAGAACTAAACGCCTAGATAATTTATTTAAGTATGTAATTATGTTTTAATTGTAATGTAAGATATATTGATAAAGTAATATAAGTAGCCAAATATATTTAAATTTGTTTTTATTTTCTGCAAATTTAAATCCACTTTTTGGTTATTTTTTTGTTTGTGTATCGTTAAGTGATTGTAAAAGTGTGGGTCAATAACAGTATTTAACAACATATATAACATTTTAATAACAAATTAGCCATTTTATTCTATATAGATACTAGCCAGTTTTCAATTCATTAACTATAAACAAAGAAATGATGCTGAACAGCTACCTATAAATCGCAGAAAGTTTATGGTTTTATAATTTTATTCATACAAAAATATACTTACAAAATGTAATATTACTCACAATTAAGGAAGGAAGGAATTAGGAAGGTATATTGGATATTAAGAACTGAAACAGCGATATATTAAGAAAAATCCGTTTATTCATAACATTTCACTCCTCGAGACAATACAAATCCGTATAACAAACATATCCCAGGTACACTTATAATTGATTATATTCACATTCACGTAATAATTTATATCAATGCCTTGTTAAAGACTCGGGTTAAACACTTACTACGTTACCACAAGAATAACTACTTAAGTAATAGTTATGCGTGTACTTATAGTGTAAGTAAATAGTCAGAAAAAGTTAATTTGAAAACCTACGTAGGTAATATTATGCTTGAAACAGATTTACGACTTAAAGATATATAAAAAAAAATGTTATGGCTGAATTTCTCAATCTATTGCATACACTGTGGCATAACTTTGTAATTACAGTAAATAAATTATTATTTTTTGCCTAAAGACAATATTTTTCTAATACTAAATCTATTTTGGTAAGGCGATTATGGTAATCTGTTCCAAGCTTTATATCAAATTTACATACATTATGAAATTGTAACAAGTTCAAAATTACAGATAAATGACTATAAAGGTGCATAGGACGAGTTTATTTACCGTGTGATTAACATTTCACAAGTTTCTACACTAAAATTATTTCGGAAATTTGGATAAAATGGTTAATTACAAAGGTACGAGTAAAAATGGATTTTGACTTTACAGTTAATTTCACAAGTTTTAGCTCTAAATTTTGATATGCGCAAGTATCAAGTGGCAGTTTTGTCGCCAACACACACATGCTTTTGAATGCGAACTTGGGTAGGTTATGAGTGTGGAAAGCGACATAAAAGTGTGGAACGTTGACACTAATAATATCAATAGAAACTCTAAAGATTAGACCTACCTGTAGAAAGACGCACTAGTGCCATTACTGCCTTATAAAATCAGTGTCAAGCGCTACTTACTGTGTTCGAAGGGCGTAGTAATACGAGGTATATTTGAACGCATCAGTATAGGATTTCAATTTAAATATTATGTACCACTGACCACTTACTACCAGATGGATTCTATGCTCGTTTTCTACAGCAATTTCATAAAAGTCTAAGATAAGACGGTACTATTTCAAGTTTCCTAAAACTTGTATAAATCAGAAGGAATGCTATAATGCTATATGTATAATATTGACAGTGTATATTTTTCTACGTTTTACAAACATTTTACGACTACTAAAAAGGGTCTTATCAAATGCGTAAGTCTATTATGTTATATAGGCACTAAAATAATTGAAATATCTACGTGTTTATCACGAAAACAGAAATTCGCTTATTGCGTTTGTACAATTTTATTGTTATGTCTAAAGAAAAACATGGGATTATATACATTGGTATACCACTACTAAAAGTACGATATACGAATTATAATTATAGAGTGTCACTAAATAATTCTTTACTCTCTGTCTTAGAATATGGGAAATATGTAGAATCATCCTACTTGACAGCTACTCAGCACTTTACCCTCAATCAATTCTGGCTTGCTGACTAATGAAACCAAAAGATTTATTTTGGATATGATTTTCCAATTTATGCTGATTTCAATTTTCATTAATTACACATGTTTCTACATATTGTTATAGTCATAGGATTAAACCTTATTTTTATTTTCCGGACCAAATCTTAAACTTGGGGTCGCCATAGATATTAAAAAATGGGTTAGGAAATTTATACTATAAAAATTATTTCCTCAAAACATTTCAACATAGTTTAACAGGCGAAAATAAACTTATTTTTAGGTACATACATATTTAAATCCTATAAGTTTCTATTGGCACTAGTTTTAGTAATACATTATCTACTACGGGATACTTAAACTACAACGATGTAATATTTTAACTACACTTTCAATATTAATATTTTGGGTTGATACTTGTTATAATATACTGAAAATATTCTTCACACACACACACACTTAATGTTATCACAACACACAATATATTAGACATTAATAACACACTTTATATCTAGATAATCTAAATTATAGTAAGCCATTGCAAACAAAATATACCTAATTACGCGTGTTTTAAAATTAATTTACTTGATAGATAAATTGTTTAAAAAATTAAAAACTAAATTTGAAATACATATGTTACGTATCTATTACATCATATAAATAAACAAAATTTCTTGGTATTTAAAAGTAGTTATTAGTTATCTGATGCAATTTCTTTGCAGATCGAATATCTAATTACATTTGCACATTACGCTAAAGGAGTATCAGCAGGGCTTGCTGCTGTGGTCTTATCTAACAGATTTATATTACACAGTTCTAAGTATAAGTATTTAACTCTCGGGGTTCTGTGAGAAATCAGAGAACAAACTGTCTTCCGTGTTATCATTTTCATGAGCTGATTAATGGCGGTCCGCCCCGGGCCTCTGGTCCCGGAGGTCTCTAAATGTCTACAAGTTCCCTTGTAGACATTTGTAAAAGCTTCTACAATTGGGTCAATTTCTTAGACTGGGGGCCTCACTACATTTCCAGACCTCCGACGTCATAAACCCACCACTGTTACTGTAGAGAGTAGGCATTTGCTAATATTCTTCAAAGTTCAAAAGTATTTACTACATATTTACATTAGATTACTCAGTCCCTAACATTCTACCATTTGTGCCAGTATATTATGCTTACTACCTATCTATATTTAATTCTAAAGTAATTGAATTCAATCACAACTCACCCATGTAACCACAGACATTTGGATACAGGTCTGCATCTAACCTATTTAATGAGTAGGCTCAAAGATTCCGACAATTTTCAGTATCTACAGTATCCTTAACTATAATTATGATGAATCATTATAACCAGTGTAACTTCACTACACTTAAATTACCATATATCTAATTACTTCTATAATATAAAACAACTTACATACAAAAGGGATAAATAAGGTTTAATTTATTTTTTAAGTTGGTATGTTATTCTAAAAATAATAATAATTAAATGGTTAACACAGTAAAGGGTAATAATTTAAAATTTCCTATATAAAAGTGAACAGTTCCTTAAAAACAAACACATATTAAAATCATCTATTGTGAAGTAAAGTTTAGTAGGATTAAGTTAAAAAAATAAAAAAAGAAACACCAACCAAACTTAAAGACTTAAGTAACAAAACTTATGTTACTTAGTTGTGACTTAAGTGCTCTATATTTAATACATTAATAATAATTTTCAAAGCTTAGACCGAAGTTTCAGCAGATGTGCTGTTTTTCCTACCATCAATCTTTTTACAGCTGTTCCGAGAGTCCTTGTGCCTTAAGAGGTCGGTCTGAAAATCACCCAGATGGCGTTGAAAACTAAAATTTACAAATAATCACATAAATACATATACCTACTTATTACGACTAAAGCATGCGGAATATCGAAGTGAATTTCATGCATTTATCAATATTATTTATGTATAGAATATTTATAAAGGTACTAATAAACAAAATTTTCAGTAAAAAGATTAGAAAATTGGAGGTTAAGACTCATAATTACGAGACAGTTAAAGCAATAAAGCTAAAACAAAACTTATGTGTGTAGAGACCATCTAAACAAATGAAAAAATACCATATATAACATGAAAATACCTAATAAATTAAAACTATATACAGATAGGTAAGTACTAAGTAATTATATCACTAGAATTTGAAGAACGATTCAAAGACAATAGAAAATGTAAACCAGGATATAGATTTTATATTATTTAAAACAGTTAATTATTGAATATAACCTATTTTTTCACAATTTAAAAGAGTATGCTATCGTTCTTCAAAATATTGAATTGACGAAATAAAGAATTACTATTCTATACATAGTTGTTACACATATACAAGTTATATGCATCTATAATTTTCAAAATCTACAAATTTAAATAATTGTCGACTTATATTTACATCCGCATGGCTTTTCCATACACCTTTTCCATATACCTGCATTATGTTTGGCACATCTTCAAAGTGTTTCCTTAATATTATTCAATTTTATGCCTATATACATATTGTAAATTCGACATAATGTTACAGACAAAAATAACTATTGTAGCGTACTCAACAACAGCGACAATATTATTATACTTTCATTTATTTTGGTCTATATTTACTTTCCCGACTTTATCATGAATTTGTTGTGGGCGCTGTGGTTGGCACACTTTGAATTAGTAAAAATTTGTGGCTACATCAAGTTGGCTAGTGCTAAAAGGGTATGCTTAACTTCATGCACGTTGTTTGGTGGGGTACCGTGCCATGCGTCCATGCGGTATCCTCATGGCTATAACACGTGAGGCCAACATGCGCGACTCAGAACTTCGTGTCATTGACGCACACCTTCATTGACGGATCGTCTTCCTCTGCTTCTTCCATTGTTGACAGCCTGCGCTCAATCTCCGATTGTGCAGTTTTTGATATCAGTTTCTTGTGTTTAATGCTGGAAAGAAATTTAGTTTCAATTTTTGATAAGTGCTCTTTTTACTACAGCTAGTGCTTAAATTCTATTGGTCGGTAATGTACCAAATGATCTGAATTCGTTCTAGCTTGAACACTTTATACTTACTTTTTCTTTCCACTTTTTGCTTTGGGATCCTTTGGTTCGCTCCGATTTACAACTGTATTACTATTATTAACCTGCTTCCAAATCCCAGTTTTGTTAACCTCCTCTGAGATATTTATTGATGTCAGAGGTATATTCATGATGTTACCGTTAATTAAGGGAATTTGTAAATTTTCTTGGTACGCTGGTGGGTTGTTTTTGTTGTTGGTGTCCTAGAATGGAATAGCTTAAGAATTGTCTTTACAAGCTAACACATCTACACTTCAATTTACAGTGCAAAAGTGCTACGTGAAAATGATGTGGAACTATTTACACTTCAACATCTACTTACATTTGTACATTGATTTTAAAATAATAGCACCAATTACATTCACAGCAGAGAGGATAATTGATGATCGGCAAAATAAAATACGGTTGAACATCAACGAAATACTGAGTTTATTACCAGATCAACAATACATGAATAACAGAACAGTGACTACACGTTTATGTGGCAGGATGACGAAGGAACGAAAATATGGTTTGCCGGAAATGATGTCTGATCAGTTCCAACCGCAAAGACGTGATAGTTTCGCATGCCATCCCACCTCAGCATCGCCTAATTCCCGGAGCTCGTCTTGATTGCGCTTTGTTATTTCTGGCATAACGTCGTCCAGTATTTTCATTTCCCTCCTAGTGAAGAACAGATCCAAGGCCTTCCTGATTCCAATCATGACTACCAACATCAATGGGAATAAAATTGATGTCATCGAAAACGATTTGATCACCCATAAACAGACCAGGCAAGCCAATTGTATAAGGGTGAATAAGTGCACGCGACGAATAGGAACCTTTAAAAGAAGATCGGAATTAGATATCAAATAAATATAAATAATAATAGTCTTAAGAAACGACCTCACCTGTCTAAGAAACATGTGATCCGGCTGATACTTTTGTGGCATAAACATAATTAATATTCTGTCAAAGAATTGAAGACCTTTCAGAGATGCCACTCCCATATAAAGGAACACTCCAAATAAAACCGGCATTGGTATATTTCTCAAAACTGGAGTCAATACTACTGAGCATCCAATAGTTAAGAATATAAGAATGTGCGTAACTCTCTGTTCTCTCACACCCAAAAATTGTGGCTTTTCTCCTGGAGCAGCGCATTCTGACTCTACTTTTAATGAGTTACATGATTTATACTCAAAACGGTGGCTGCTACAAACCATGGTAGGCCCATAACTGAGCAGACTTGAATTAGGATTGCCAGTACAAATAGGTCCAAGTGGTATCCGCATCCTTTCTTTAGTTTATTCTCTTTGCGGTTTACAATAACTGCTGTAATCTGTTGATCCATGAATATCAATATTGTTCCTAATAAAGCTGGTAACACAGCCACCAAAGCCGAATAAAACGGGTTTCCGTTGAATGGTGTTATAATCCAATTCCTTGAAGGTAAAGTTGGTTTGAACTCTGATGGAACCTCCAATTTTGGAGTTTTGACTCCAACTTTATAGTCCAGAAAAGACATCGATAAGATGGCAATTATCACGGAGAAGTCGCTTATGATTGACCTGACCTGATAAATAAACAAAATTGTAATATATTAGTTCAATTTTCAGTATCTTTATAACAATACTTATAAGTAACTTTTGAAATTTAAAGCTTACCTTCGACGGGAAGAATAAGGAGTTTTTGAAGTCCTTCAGTATTATAGAGATCGTAAACGTGCCCAAGAATAGAATAATAGACATCAAATAAACATCAGGAACGTAAACTTTTGTATCGCAAGCGGGCCCGGATAGAGTTCCATTTAATAACTGAAACAAATACATTAGCAAATAACTTTGTCTTCATTTCATTGACGTGAGTTTACATTGCTCTTACACATGGCAGATATTAAAAACCAATTAGTGAAGTACCTGGCACGAGGTTCTGTCCATAGACGTCCAATTAAACTGCTCCGGAAGTTTAGAGTAATTACTTGGCAAACAGTAGCAGTCATAATTGAGAATTTCATCAGACCGTGTCTTCAAAGGATATTTTTTCCCGATGGATATAACATTTTCCACTGCCTGGAAAGAAATTGTAATTTTATTATATTTTCTTCATAAATATATTTTTATTAAGGGAATTTATTACATACCTTGTATATGAATATAAAGGCTATCAAAGTAGCAAAGTTCTCCTCCGTGAATCTTGTAATATAGCACACCAGGGCACTAGCATCGATCGCTACCAATACTATCAATATTATCGTAGTCCAAGTTCCGATACAAAATCTGAATGACATGTAATCCCAACCGATTTGTTTACAGAATTCGAATACAATTGTTTCAAATACCAAAACAGGACCGGTTGAACCTAAAATTGTCAAGGGTTGTCCTGAAAAGAGACCATATCCCATTCCGCATACAAATCCTGAGACTAAAGATTCCATGGCTGCCATATTTTTTCCAGTCGCTTCACCCAATAATCCACCAAAGGTAATTATTGGGGACAGACATGCGAAATAAAGAAATATCCATGATGCAATACACTGTAATGCCAAAGCATCTTTGAAATCAGACCAATACCATGGCTTTTTTCGTTTTAAGTCATTTATCAAACCTCCAAACAATTTTCCACTTCTAGCTAAACCTGACTCTTCTCGTTGCCTTTGTTCTTCTTCCTCCTCGTCTGGCTCGTCTTTTGGATTATTATCATTTGGACGTTTTCTTGGGTCTTGAGAAGGAATGGCAGCTGGTGGTTCAATGCGTATTGCAGGGTCCCATTCCCCAGGAGGCAAAACAGTTACAGCATCTAGGAATTCATCTATACCAGCCAGTAAATGGTCTCTTTTCTTGGCTCTATAAGCAACTTCATGGAAAATTTCGTCAGACATTAATGTAGCCATTGCACGGCCGATTTCATGGAAGCTTGAATTGCTGTTGGGTGGGCCTAGCAACACAAACATAAACCGAGTTGGTACCGGCACTTCAGTCAAGTCTCCCATTATTGTACCAGTTTTAAGTCTGACAAAGGCTGATAAAGTTTTCTCTAGGAAATCAACTTCGCCAACTAAAATATTTGAAGCTTCGGCTCCTGGCGGTATTTTGCGCATAAAATGAGTGTTACATTTATGATTAATATCTCCGTTCATATGAAGATCTCCTGAACTATGATTCCTATTCATTGAAACATTGCTCGGACTCTTTACCATGCCCTCGTCATGAACTGCACCTGAAAACATGTTAGAATATTTCTAAGTATTTTTCATACAAAAGTTTTATATGTTAACAAACAGCTAATAGTGTCAAGTGCTTTATCAACAAACAGTATGAATAAAGATAATATTTATCAGAATTCAAAAATAGATTCTTGAAATGAATATTTTACAAATGAGATGATTATTTTAAAAGTAAACTTATTCCATGTAGCATACTTTGAGTGAATGTGTTAAGCACGAGCGAAAGCGAATCAACAATTTAATTTACACAAAATACAGTTAAAACAACGATATCGGCAATAAGCTACACATCAAAATAATGAGATGGAATAATTCTTATATGAAACGATGTTAAAGAGAAGTAAGTTATAACAATAAATGAGAAATAGTGTTAAGAATAAATAACATTGAAGAAGACATGTTAAGGATAGCGGTTACCCGCGTTGGGGATGCCTAGGAAACGACCGAAATCTCCTTTGTGAGAATGTCCGCTTGTTGTCCCTCCTTCCTCCACTGCAAGATTAATGCCAATTTTTCACAAAGGATTTCAATTTAGTTACACTTTAATAACAATACACAGGTTTTGTTAGTTAACACAAATACCACGCCGGCAATATGGAGGTTAATAGATTAGCTTATTTTGTAGTGCGTGCGTGTTTTGTGAGGTCAAGGAGCGTGAATTATGTGAGCTTGTGCACGCTTGTTACTGGTTCCCATCTGACCTGGAACAGCTAGGTAAGGGCCCCTGTTATCTGCTGCTGGAAGTAGAGCCGTGTGAGGCGATGAGGAAGGCCCTCGACAACTCCGCGATACAGAGCGTCGAGAGCCAGCCTCCTGGTTATCTGACAGGATAGCGCCACATTAACCATTTAATCCGTGCTATTGAAATCCGTAAGTAGAATAAATAGTTTCATTTTCCTTAACTAAACTGTGTTAAAAATTTACTTACTTTTACAAGATGAATGGTTCTTTCCAATGTCAGCTAGTGATCTAATGAGCGGCAGTCTCGACATATTATTATGATTGCGTTTCTCGTGTTGATGCCTGTGCCTCCTCAGTAGAGCATCTTTAACTTTTTCTCTGCAATCATATGCTAAAGCACCTTCAACGACCATGTGGTCTAAAACACTTTCTGCCACTTGCTCTAATGAATGTGCTTCCATGTCAAAAATTACTGATCCATTTAGAATCAAACTTCGTAGTTCGAATAGTGAATGGAGGGATAATGTAGCAACATGCGGCTTGGACCATCTGTTGCCACCTTCTTCTACATCCTCTTCAAATTTTATCCATCTAGCAGTCTCCTTCCATTCAAGTTCATCCCCGTCTTTGACGAGCTCTTCCATTTCAGAAAACAACGGGTGTGATTCCAGTGTTGCATCATCAATGTCTTCTCCGAGAATAAATTGAACTCTCTGCGCCGGTGGAGTGACTGAAAATTGTTGATATTTGTATAGTTCTTACAAAATAAGTTCATTAACAAATTAAAGTGATTTACAAATTAATAGATAGGCGTCTAATAATATTTTAGCTAAGAAACATGCATAGAATTGGTTTGAAAGTGGTGTCGGAAGGGCTGTTGAAGATTGAAGACAAAAAGATCCATGCTGATCAGGTGACGATGGTGGATGCGATGGCATAATAGAAAAATCATAAGAAAAACCTAAAATACAAAATGGGTCTCGGTCGTTTTATCTTACGTGTTTCTCCATCATCCGTCACGCTTAATCTTCTAACTCGAGCCATTATTGCTGGGCCTATGGATTGGAATTATTCTATTTCAACCTCACATATAAAAGTAATTCCGACATAAATATATCTCACTGAATTCTGTTGCTTACGACGGTTCTCTACGATATATGAGAGTGAAATGTGAACGTTTGTCTTCAAAAGAAAGATTGAAGGTCAAGACATCTTCGTAAGTATATATTTCTAGAGATTTTCTATACAAAGGGCTAACGAAGGCTTTTATATACGACGAAGGTTATTTTGCGCAATTTGTACACCAATAAACATTACTTGTTCAGCTACGGGAATAATATCTAACGACCTACTTTAATAGCAGTGTAATTTATAATAGGAATCCACCATAAATACTGGGAATAGTATTACCTAACACCAATTTATTTTATGGTATCTATTAAGTTATAATTGTTACTTAAGTTGCTTATTATTTATATATTAAATATATAAAAGATTTTAAAACTAAATCATTCTATAAATAATTATGGAAATCTTTGGCTCTTCTTATTCTGAGGTATAACAGCTGCAGAACATTATTGTGAAAATCATTTGCTATGTTTCATTTAATAAATTTCAGTATTAAAAAGTATTTCAGCACCATCAGATGTCCAATCTGTTTTAAAAATCGTACACAAGAAATAGTGTCCTGATTAACATTACTTAATACCTAAGAAATCCTAAGGCTAGATACCTTACCGGGTCTTTCAGCCTCTTTCTCCCCATTGCGGTGATGATGTTTGTGCTTCCGGTGCGAGTGTCGCCGCGCGGGCACGTGTACGCCCACGAACACGGTGTGAGCTCGGTGACCTGTGAACAATATACAGATGCCATTATTTTATTTATAACCATGATTGCCGTTACTTTTAACCTTCAGATCCTTATTACTGGAGTGTCAACGTTAATTTAAGATACACATTTTATTATATATTTCATAGCGTTTTTATAGTTTCGAATAAATTCGAGATAGTATATTTATTACCCTGATTGGTGTTACCTATACCAATATTTACTTTAAGTGTTAAAGTTTACTATAAGCAGCAATAGCTTAACGTACGATAGTTAAAAATCGATACCAATTTTTGTTAGTCGTATTGGAATTTTCGAAAATGTCTACCTTATTTTATATCAGAAAATTATACCAAAGGGTCCCTTTGGTAAAATATAATTTAAAGTCAGTAAGAAAAAATATATAAAACATCTTTAAATAGTATTTCTAAAATCAAATAAAAAACAGTAACTGAAATAAACTGTCGGCCGTAATACAAAAATATCTAAGCACAAGCACGCAGCCTCCTTGAAACGGGAGACTCGTTTCTCAAGAGCAAACAACGTTGCGAGAATCCAACAACGCTTAACTTATAATTGAGTTCTTACCATTGTTCAAATCTTGCTGAATTCACTGGAAAATATTTGACGAAATAATTTGAATAGAACGAAAGTTGTCATTTATTTACATAACATTAATATGTTGGATATAACTTACAACGTAGAACAGCAGCTTTGTTAAGTTTATTTTCGAAAATTTGCAAGTTACTTCAACAACTTCAATTCTAATTATTTGTATGAAGTCTGTTATATTAGAGGCTGAAAATTCTGCCAGTATTTATATAAAATTTGTGTTCATTTATAGCTGGAAAATACATGACGAAATAATTTGAATAGAAGAAAAGCTGTCATATTTGCATATTATATCTACATATTGCAAAATTTGCTACGTTAAGTTATATTTGACAAAATTTGCAAACTGCTTCAACAATTTAATTCTAATTATTTATTAAAAGTGTGTAATATTTGACGGAAAGTTCAGCCAATATCTGTGTGACATTTGATTTCATTTATTGAGTTCAGTATTAGACCTACCATGTTTAATAAATTTCAGAACATTACATGTGGGAGAATGCTTCATTTCATATATAAATATTCCGTTTTTAAAATCACATGATATTAATTTCGAACTACCGCTCCGTATTAACAATTGGCTACCTGTATCATGGTATAAAAAAGGGGCGCGCAACTGTCAACAGATCAGAAGTTGTCCAATAGTGGGCACGGCACGGTGGTGCTCTGAACTGTTTGGTGTTTTGCTTGGGTGTTATTGTTACTATGGTGGCATTAACGCTTATTCATTTAATTATTTTAACTATATTTTTATAAATATTGGTTAAATTAGTTGAATCGAAATACCAGTGTAGATCTACCTACCGGCGCGCCCACATACATATTGATTTTTCAGGGATGTAGGTTTCCTCACAATGTTTGTCGTAGCGACATCCTACAACCGAGCTATGTGCTACGGTACGAGCTACGCGGAGAGGCTATTTCCGTAACCATATCACTGTGAATTAGCTTTATTGTATTAATGTATTGTCACTCAACCCTACACTATATTTGCCTATATTGTGGTGCCATAAACACGAGTAACATCTAGATTTAGATATAAGTGTAACTAAACAGAGCGTTCTGCGTCTATTTCTGTTCTATTTGTGATTATATTTAGGTAGTGTTCCTATTCTTTTCTATTATATTATGTTTTTAATTGTGTTGTTAATCTAGCAATATTTATGGGTTATAAGCGTTCACTACGGTTTAAAGAACCTTTATTTCTGTATATAACATTGAAGAAGCATACGAGCATGTAATTGATCTGGTCGCAAGTCATTATCATCATTACTGCCCCACTGCTGGGCACGGGTCTCCTCTCAGAATGAGAAGGATTAGGCCATAGTCTGGCCATATTGGTAGGACTTCACATTCCTTTAAGATTTTTTTTTATAAATCTCTCAGGTATGCAGGTTTCCTCACGATGTTTTCCTTCACCGTTTAAGCAAGTGATAATTAATTTCTAATACGCACATAAATTTGAAAATAAGAGGTGCGTGCCTGGGATTTGAACCTCGGATCCCTCGATCGTGAGGCCGCGTTTCTTAACCACTAGGCTATCACTGCTCTTCGCAAGAAGATCGCAAGTGGCTGCCGCCAAAGGACAACTATGACCAACTCCACATAGAACAGGGGGTCTACCTGAAGACCATCACATCACTACTTAGGGCCAAGATGGTCACCTTATATACCTTCAACTAATCTAAACTCAATACTTTACAGTGTGCAACATATAAATATTTAGTTATTTTTAAACACGTGTTACATGCCTACAATACAATATTTTAGGTAATTATTAGACTGCATAAATTCTATACCTATTGTAAAATTTCAGTGATCATTTACCTTTCAGTGGACTGAATGCGTATGTACTAATGTACTATTTCTATTATGTTTATGATTTGATAAAAAGAAAGAATATGATAAATAAAAAGAACAGTAGAATTACATTATACGTTACTATTATTTACTCTTGCATAGTTCAACTCTCATTTGGTTTTTACAACTTCGTAGCGCCGCGTAGCGCCGTCGCTACGAGCTACGTGCTACGTCGCGGCCATTTCCGAGGCTTTACGGTTCAAATTAACCTTATGGCACAGAAACGTATTGGATTGGGACTACGTGACGATGATTAAAAATGAATGACGAAAGTTATGACGTTGAATACTAATGTTTACCATTCATTTTACTGTTCATTTGGTACAGAAAGGTATCTTTTATTATATTTATGCAAATCCGTACTGTAAAGTCTTAGTTTCATTGGGTATATATGAGACTGTTCGTTATATACAATTATACGTTTTAATGTTTTTTTTTACATTAAAATAACAGCAGTGTTAGGCGCTGCTGTGTTCCGTTTTGAAGGGTGTGGTAAGGGAGACAGACTATTCCGAGGCGTTCCAGCTTAGTCCTTAGGGGTAGCGGCGCATCTGTGGCCGACCTCAGGTAGGGATATCTAATCCTATCTGGGGTTGATTACAAATGTCCATGGGCGGCAGTAGCCACTTACCATCAGGTGGACTGCATGCTCGTCTGCTAATCGATATTCCAATGACACGGCGATTTATGACACTAGCTGTAACTGTATCCTATTGTGGAGGGTAATGGTTTCGGATCGTACGTATGTCACATGTTTTGGAAAGCCGGGTAAAAAAGAAATAATAACGGTACTGATAGCTTAGTGGTTAAGAAACTCGGCTTCTCTTCTCGGTCGAGGGGTCCGAGGTGCAAATCCCAGGCACGCACCTCTGATTTTAAAAAAGTTATGTGCGTATTATGAAATAATTATCACTCGCTAAACGGTGAAGGAAAACATCGTGAGGAAACCTGCATACCTGAGAAATTTAAACAAAAAATCTCAAAGGTTTGTGACGTCTACCAATACACACTTGGTCAGCGCGGTGGACTACGGCCTAATCCTTCTCATTATGAGAAGAGACCCGTGCCCAGCAGTGGGACAGTAATGGGTGGAGATGATGATGAATAATTTTAATGATAATAATAATGTTTACAAAAGCTATTAGTAAACAATGTCAAACAACAGTTATGATGTTCAAATTATCAAATATAATTAATGAAGCAAATAGTTATCCTTTGAACTATCAACTGACACTCCAAATCTAGGATCTTTGAAATATAATCAAGATGAGACATCGAAGGCTTAATTGGTGTGGCTTGGTATAAACACGATCTAAATGGCATGATATGACCTTTAAAACATTTCTATAGGCGAATTTGTAATTGTTTTGGAGATTATGAAGAACAATTACAATAGCAACATACTTTATTTATCTAGACTTCTATACAAATATTATAAAGAGGTAAATTTTGTAACATTGTTTGTAAAGGCTTATCTTAGGAAATACTGAACCGATAATGAATATTCTTTAACATTCAGAAAGCTACACTATTCAGAAATGCTATAGGCTGTATTTTATTGCGATAGAATAACAAGCGGGCAAAGCCGCGGGTACTGCTAGTATAGTTATAAAGTTGCTTATTGAGCTACAAGATGATGGTGTTTTTAAGACAAAAATAGTTCACGTGTGAAAAAATAGTTCACGTTTAAAAATTAGTAATTAATCACGTTATTCGTCAACGGCCTACGTGGCGCAACAATAACCGTACCTTTATGACAGGGTTCGATTACCGGTTAGGTAAATATTTAAATTTTTATTCTGGGTTTATAATAAACTAGCTGACCCGGCAAACTTTGTACCGCCTCAAAATCTATTTATCAAATATATTATTTCATATAAAATATAGCCTATGTTACTCGTGGATAATGTAGCTTTCGAATGGTGAAAGAATTTTTAAAATCGGTCCAGTAGTTTTTGAGCCTATTCATTATAATCAAACAAACAAACAAAGTTTTCCTCTTTATAATATTAGTATAGATATGCAGGTTTAAAACTATTTTAGTTAACAAATTATTATTATTAGTTATTTATTATTATTCGAATGAATTATAAACTCAACTGCCTTCTTAAGAAAAAAACAAAAGTGAATTATCGGATAGAATTAAAGTTGACTGACTCTTTTGCCTGCCCTCTCTTGAATTCAGAGTTTTTCTTTACAAAAACTCCGATTAAACTATAACCTTATGCTTCAATTCACACAAGTTGCGCCAAGAAAATTGTTCTTTAATCATCTGTCAGACATTTCAGCCTCGATTAAGCCGAGATAAATTACGTTTTGATCCAAATAAAATAGTTTAGAAGATAATAACAGATGATAAGTAAAGTTGGAGTGGATATTGCGAAACTTATGTAGTCTCTGAGTACTGTTGAGAAAAACTTATTATATTAATAACAAAAGTTTCATTTAATTATAACTTGTTACAATTCAATTTCAATAAATGTTAAATTTAGTTTTATTTTGTTTTTGTGATTCTATTATTAATTTAACAATACCAAACAAGTTATCGTCTTATAATGACTTCGAACTTTTTTTTTCTTTCGTGTTTTAAAGTTTAATTTTCATTCTACATAGAAAACCAAACAAGCATCCAGTTCACATAATTATAACTGGCAATATCACCCATCATCATCATCAACCCATTACTGTTCCCCTGCTGTGCACGGGTCTCCTCTCGAAATGAGAAGGATTAGGCCATGGTCCACCGCGCTGGCCAGGTGCGTATTGGTAGACTTCACAAACATCTGATATTGTTTTTATTTTTTTTTAATATCTCAGGTATGCAGGTTTCCTTACGATGTTTTCCTTCACTGTTTAGCAAGTGATAATTAATTTTTAATACACACATAACTTTGAAAAATCAGAGGTGGATTGAGAGGTGGAGTGGCCTGGGATTTGACCCTCAGACCCCTCGATCGAGAGGCCGTGTTTCTTAACCCCTATCACTATCTATCTATCACTGCATTTGTGCCTGTCATACCACCCATAGACTTATGTAATAAAGGCCTAAATAACGAGGAATTTTCTGCCTTAGGTTAACTATACATGCGTTATTAACCTTGAGAAATAAGTTGAATTGCCTTATCTAAGTGTAATTGCTTTATCTCCTTTAGCACACACTTCAAACTAAAATAAAGCAGTGTTTAGCACCCCTTATACGAGTATACGGCAAAAATAGTTAAAATAGGGACTTAAAGAAAGAGTAAACAAGTATTATGGCTATTTCCTAAAAATATTCTCACAGAAAATTAAACAAAAATGGAAAAATTTGGCATATACTGAAAACATTTGCTCAGTGAATGAATAACATTACTGGGGACTCTCTCAAATCACTGATTCCATCATTTCCTTCTGACATGGATTTAGTGACATGGAAACACTTTTGTTGGATTCGTTTTTGCATCCTTTTGTTTACTTACAACAGATTAAATGGGTTGGAAAAATAAAAATATGTGAACTGAAAAGTAAAACATTATATTGTAAGTTACGTGTAAAATAAGATTAATCCCTTTCATTTCTTCTAATTGGAGTAAAAGAGATCGTTCATTTCCATTAGCAGGACATATTAAGAATCCGAGCCACGACCAAAGGAGAACGTTGTGTTATCTTGTGAGATTTAAATCTTAAAGTTAAATATCTTGTTTAGTAAGTTATTGTTGCTATAATTAACATTTTTATAATAAAAATAAATATTGGTATCCCGTTGTATACTGCAAAAGCGCTATACCTAGTCGCTCAATATATTATTATTTCTGTATCTACGGTCTGTATTCATGAAAAAAAAAACGTTTTTCGGAGTAGTTTGTCATTGGTGCTCGCATAATTATGAATACGGGAGCTTATACTGATAGTATATCTGTAAACATTGTTTACTAAACAATACGTATTTAAATCAGAGATCTTAGTACGAATTGAGAACGTGTCAAGTGATCAAGTCACATAGAAGACCTATACCCAGTGAACTATAACAGGGTATTCGATCGATATCAACATTTACAAATAGGCGTTTTGGTTTCACGAACTAAAATTTGGACCGACCCAATTAAGTCCAGATTTAGCTAAACCGCAACATCAACCAGACGGTTCCCTCGAGGTACGATTCATTAATTAGGGCCATTAATGAATTAATGAATGAGAAAGCTTCAATGAGTTGTGAGTAAGGACTTTCTTGACAGCGCAAATATACGCGTATTAAATAGAACTTTTTTAGAGTTGATTACAATTTTTTAAGTATTTTTTAAGAATCTCTATATAATCAAATACACATTTATCGGAAAGTTACATTACATAACATTTTAAATAAATTTATTATATTTGAATATTTTGTGTACTTTACGAATTACCATGATTTAAATAAGATAGGATGAAGTTGATGGAAGGAAATACTAGGCTAGACGTTAAGTCTCGAGTTTATTCAAGAAGAATTTAATCAAATTTGCTGCTCGATCGAACAGCGCTTTCAGCCAAACTGCGGATAAACCCAAGAAGTTAAGAATTTATCAGCAATTCAAATTGCCATCTTTATCCCACTTTTAGTTTACGTACATGAAGTACGGTCTATGCGATATACATACGAATATTTGATCCACATATGCTTATACATACATACATAGTAACCTTTTAAATTGTATGTTATTCCACACTGACTGTGGGTGGGAATGATCATTTACTATTGTAGACTAATTAATAATTAATAAGTGGATTGCATTATAGTTTGATGCTGTAACTAAAAAACTCAGGTGATTTACTTGTGCTTTAACTTAAGTTAATGTGTGTGATATACTGTAGAGGAGAGGGAGAGGGGCAACTTAAGGCAATAGTGCACAAATCACTGCTGGGCACAAGTCTCCTTTCAGATCGAGGGGGGTTAATGTAATTTTACCATGTTGACCAAGTACGGATTGGTAGACTTTACAAGCCTTAGAGAACTTTTTTCAGAACCCTTCCGGAAATATTACGATTTTCCGACATATTTCACTAATACGTACATAAAATCAGACGTTTTATCCCGAAATTCGAACCTCCGACCTCAGATTGTAAAGCGGAATTTCAAGCCACAAATACCTAACTGCTTACCGCAGACAAGCACCTACGTCAAAATACTTTCTTAACAAGTTACTACTCGTCAAAGCATAGCGTGACTAGGGTCATCAAAACGAAGGGAAAAGCATGTCAGAAAAACTGGATCGCTTAAATAACTCGGCGGAAAGTTCGCGTGCGTGACGCCCGATAACTTATTTAAACATCCCTGTTATGATGTTATTACACTTTGTAAAGGAAACGAAGGAAAGTTATGAATGATGTTCACGTTCATTAAAAAAATGATCTCTGCATCCAAATTGTGAAAGGTGAGGTTTGTACGGTTGTAAAGCTAATAGAGTTTGACCGAGGAGGTATTACCGCTACTCCTATTTCTATCGTTGAACAATGCCGTTCCGTTCTGTGTTTCAGTTGAAGGGTATGCATGCTAGCTTACTTATTTACGAGGCAACTATCTTAATCCTCACGTAAAACGTATCTGTGATCGGCTTCAGATAAAACCCGTATTCTACATGAAACTGTTTTCAGATTACCATTGGTAGAAGTCCTCATTTACGATCGGGTGGATAAGGTCATTACGGTTGTTCATGTCATGTTCACGTCATTACTGTTTTTCATGTTCAGTTTGATCATTGAATATTTTCCTGAGATTCGCCACAGAACAGATACCTTTACAACAAAATTGGAATGCACTTGAAGTATACGTTACCTACCCTTATCCAACTTATAAGTTAACATAGCAGCGTTTGCACTCAAAGTTACAAATAACAACAATTTGAACTTTGTATAGCCAATACTACTTTTGAAGCTATAGGTAATTCAACAAACATAGCTAGCTATTTCCATTTGTGTTCAGCCTTGGCTACACTGGTAGATACAGATAAAGCTGCATTCGAACAATAGCGTTTCTAGAGAGGCGTTACTATTGTTATATTATTAGAACAGATAAATGGTATGGGTGTATAAAACATAATAACGTTTTCTACACATTAATAAATATTATATTAATAAATTTTGTCTCGATATTTTTTAAATATTTATGGCTTATTTAAAAGTGAACTTAGTTTAAGCAAATTAAGTATTATATTGTATACAATTTTACTCAACCATTATTTAATAAAAAAAATAGTACAAATTTAATTAATACAAATTTAATATCTTTATTTCCATTTCATGGTATAACCCGATAGAAGGGCATCGCGTTAGGAGGTCTACGCCTGTGTTCCGTTGGAGATCCCGGAGTTCTCCACCAAACGCTGAGAACAGCCACCGGGGGGGGGGGTTTTTAGTGCGGTAAAAGTCCCACATAACCGGGCGTCACTCCCATGGCGTCGGGTTATGTCGGGGACCTTTTGATGGTTTCCCCCTCGTCAACAAAAAAAAAAGGTAATGTTTTTCTGTAAAATTATACGTCTGCGAAAATTCTAAACACAGTCAAAACGCAGGCAACCGCGGTAATATTCCAGATTCGCGTTAATTTCGACGGTGCCTTGCCTACACGAGCTCTCTCTATTTCCAGCAATCCACCTGCATAGTTTCCAAAGTTCAATTCGTGGCTGTTCTGTGAGAATGATAATTTGTTGTTTCAGTAGTGGCCTTAATTATCTGAAATTTCGAGTTGTGTTTTGAACGGTTTGTTACTAATTTATATCTACTTGAAGTTACAGATTTTCATGTTACATTTGTAATATATTAATACACAAGATTATAAACAAGGAAATACGTTCTGAAATAACTTTTGTTAAAAACTGTCAAATTCATAATAAATTACCAAAAAATGCAGATAACATCAACCTTCCTGTACCTATAACTAAATATGGGTCAAAAACATAATGCATGAAGGGGCCAAATTATACAATACGTTACGTTAAAAAATATAAATAAATTTAAAAAGGAAGCACTAGCGCACGTCATTAAAAATATTGAAATTTAATTAGAGTAACTAATTAAACTAAAGCACGTTTACTGAAGTTATTTTACTGTGTTAGCTTAAGTTTGTCTTATAAGTGAAATTTTGTTATTTCTTTAGACAATAAAATTCTTTAAACCTAAATAGGACTCGTATAAAAGAAGTAACGTTGCCTATAGTACTTAATAATAACCCATTCTATATACCTACACTAGGATTGTTTCATTTATGGGTGTAATACAAAAATACCCAGATACAAGACACACACATTAAACCCAGAACAGAAACCTAAATTCATCACTAGATGTGTGTGTCTAGCCGGGAATCGAACCTATATCTGCTTGTTGGACCGTTGTAAAGACCGCTTCGTTACGCAAGTCCTCAATATTTACAACACTAGAGAATACGTTGTCAACTTTAATTGAGACGTATGTTTTTCCAAAATAACCGAATTATATTTTCGTAGTTATCAAAAAGTGTTGTCAGTTATCCTTAAATGATATATAAAGGATAATGGAAAATACTTTAACTGTTTTAGTGGATACCGTAAAACAATCAGTTTGACAACATTATGGTCTTTTATTATATAAAGTACGGTAATAAAATATAAGAATGATCACGTAAAAGATTTTATGGGAAAAGTTATTGGCAATAGCGGCTTGATTGTTTTCTAAGATGCGATTTAGATTAGCTTACAGCAGCATCACATCTATAAACACTTTGGTTTGGAATATATTAAGATTATTTTAAGATTAGTTAAATCAGAACGATTCTTATTTATGTTTCATGTACTAATAAATAGTTACAACGTCTCATGCATGAGTATATATAAAATTTTCTTTGTTATGCTGCATGAATAGACTGACATGAATTATTCACTGATGAAGTTATGACTATAACATACAACTTCTCATTTATGAGCATAGATTAGTAAAGATTAATCACTCCTACCAAGAAAATTTAACCAGTTTTGAGAATTGAAATAGTTGCGTAAAAAGGTGGCAAACCACGTCTCCGTGCTAAAATGTCCCTAAAATATTTGAAATACTTATTTATCTAGTATGTAAATTACGCAGTATTACTTAGTTATTTATTGGGAAATTTTCTAAAATGTTTTTTATTTGTTAAGAATAAAAAAAAAATACTGACAAATCCTTTGTGGATTCGTTCAATTTCAAGGCGGCGAAGTATCTTTACTTATCAAAGTTTGTGAGTATATAATTAGTTATTAGTGAACACATTTGATATGATTTGTAAGGACTTTTTATTTAAAAGTATTATACCGAATTCTTTTAAATAGTACCGTAGTATTTTTTATGGTAAAAAATATTGTGGAGTTTACTTAGGTCTGTATGCTCACTGTCAAAGATTTATGATGTTTGAACAGCAACGTCCACACATGTCGCTGTCTAAATGACCTCGTCCTTTGAAAAACGTAAAATTTACAAATGTCTCACTTTATATTTCATGCTCGTCTAACCTTTTTATCTTTCTAGTGAAAAAAATCAACATATTGAATGATATACCCATACTGAACGCTTCAAACTTATCACCTCTTTTTGTAGAGTAAAATAAAGAACTTTTTACGTTACTTTTTTACTTTCACGTTAAAGAAAAAATCTTGCGTGCCTGGGAGATCTTTAATTAGCTTAAATGTGGGGAAGTTTATAAAGCGTTCTAATGTAGTGTAGAGAGAGTAATAATAATAATAATATTGACGACAATGTTTTATTTTTATATTCAATTAGTAAACGCCTTCTGAGATTGCAATATATTGCTATCCTTAAGGATTGTCACCTCCGAGGACTAGGTTGAAACCAAGGGCATATAAGTTAGGACTTTAAAAAATTCGGCAACTAGTCAACTTTAAATCGTAATGCTTGGTTATCCCTGTTTTACTTTATAAATCAGACTTACTTAAAACTTCATAGACCATGTATTCAGTATCCAATTATAAACAGTCAACTAACTTAATTATTGTTGAAATAATCGACCCTACACGGAAGTTTACGCGTAAAACTAATTTTAAAGTTTTAGCAAATCTCTTCTATCATCTCCTCGTATCATGAGGCTTCACCCGAGTCCGTTGTAGGCTTTTCATTAGCCGACCGTGTTAATCGTCTTAACTGAATTAAGTCCACCGCAATCCCTTTACACTTAAATACCTTTTTATTGAACTAATAAACTGTGGGCTGGAAGCACTTTTAGATTTCTGTAAGGATAACAAAATGTATTTTTTACCACGCTTTTATTGGCTAGACCTGTATGTATGTAATGGAATCTTTGAACTCGATTTTTACCCACTTTGAACGGTCCGATTAGTTTAAAATTTTGAACAATTATCAAAAACCGATGACAATCATAATTTTAATAATTATATCCCATTTTCCTCATCAGGATCGTCAGGAATCAGGATCAAAGATTTTTATTTTGCGATTTTAGCGTGGTTTTTAGTTTTTTTTTATACAGTTCTGCTCCTTTGTATGTTGGCAAATATTAACTGTAATATCAATTAAGCCACTCAATTTTTATATTAGTGATATACAGTACCCTTACCATTAGTTTTTAAGTCTTGACAAATATGACTGTTTTAGTATTTGTTTACATATTTGCCCATATAATTTCCGATTAGCGCCCCTAGCGGATTGTGTCAGAACGATTAAAAGTACGAGAACGTCTAAATAACACCCAATAATTTATAGAAAAAGTTACCAAAATCTTCTTTCACTCCGTTATGGTGTAGACAACAAAGAAAGTCTTATTACTATTTTCATTGAAAACATATATATGGAGATTCAACCCCTATTCCACAAAGAGAGGCAGAATTTCATACTAGTTATGAACAATTACGATTATAATAAATTAAAGCAACGTTTATTAAATATAAAAGTACGTAATATGCTTCTTCATAAAACGATTACGGTAACGACTGCGCCGTTCCGTTTTATTAGCTTAAAAAGTAAAATCTACTTTCAAATTTCGGAACGACGTAGAAAATAATTGGCCAAAGCGAGTCAAAGTCACACAGGGAGGGTTCCGTACCACCAAGTTTTCATTTTCTTTTTACTTATAGTACATTTCGATGGCTGCTATAAAAAATCAAGTGTCTATCAATTACGGTTCAAGACATAGAGCCTTGTGACAGACTTACAAACGAACACGGACAGACCACGGAAGTTTAGTAATAGGGTTCTGCTTTTACCATTTGGGCACGGAACCCTAAAAACGGGAAAAACGTGCAGCCAGTAACGAGATAACTCAATCCCGTATAACTGCATTACCGGTCTCGGACGACGTCATTTAAGCTCTACCTGCTAAGTGCATAATTGGCGCAGATAAATCTGTAATGATGTTACAAGGAGCGTGGGTGCTCACTGCTCATGTTTCACTATTATAAATATAAGAAGATAGTTAAATTAAATTGTCAAGCATTTATCCTTTTAATTTACACTTGGAAGGTGGTAGAACCCTTTGTGGTTCGACTCCGGCGGCACCACCGCCACACCTATTTCTGCCTAATAGCAGCAGTGTTAAGTGCTGCTGTGTTCCGTTTTGAAGGGTGTGGTAAGGGACACATACTTTTCCGAGGTGTTCCATCTTAGTCCTCAGAGGTAGCGGCGCATCTGTGGCCGACTTCAGGTAGGAATATCTAACCTTATCTGGGGTTGATCACAGATGTCCATGGGCGGCAGTAGCCACTTATATTATATAAAAAAATCCTCTTTTAGCTCAAAAAGATAATTAACGAGAATCTTTTATCTATCTTCATGTATTTTTTACGAATGAAATAACAAATGAGAATCGTTTTCGAGACCGTCTTAGATAATATATTTATCCACCTCCATATAAAACAGGGGTTCTACCTAAAGCCGATCTCACCCGGTGAAGCTGAAAACGTCGCTAGGGCCACCATTAACGTCGAACACAATACAGTTTGAAAAAAAAGCCGATTCCAAAAATTCTCAGAAGCATTGCTACACATGAAACCGTTTCATATGTAAATTAGCCGTACCCTTCCCCTCAAATGCAAGAATTGATTGACCACAGAAATATATACCACCTTAGGTTACAATTATAAAAACGGATATTGAACGTAAAAAAATACACATTTTTATTTATAGTTCAGCTGCGCTCGTGTCTGTTGTCGATAAGACAAGTGCATAAGCTGCTAATGAGAAAAATTTAATTAAACCTAGCGAGCTCGAACACAAGCAATTATTTCATTATGATTATAAACTGTTAATGGAATAGAGAGGATTTTATTACGACGTAATGTTGTTATATTAATATTTTAATAACGCTTTTCATAATAGCCCCTACACTTGTGTGTTTATAATATAGGAGTAGCAGACGAGAATGCAGTCCACCTGATGGTGAGTAGCTACTGCCGCTCATGGACATCTGTAATCAACCCCAATTAGGATTAGATATTCCTACCTGAGGGCGGCCACAGACCAGAACACAGCAAAGGGTTCACCACCTTCATACTGGGAATGTATTGACACACAAATACACTCACACAAAGACCCAGACCCAGGACAGTTTCGTTGTGAATTTGAAGTAGTAAAAGTATGGCGACCATCTGATGATCACTGCCTCTTAGAACATCTGTAGTCAACTCGAAATGGGTGTTCTATCTTAATTTAGACCTAAAACCATTTGTGCTCATAAGCAATAAGTCGAAATACTCTTCTAAGGGTTTTTCCTTAAACCTTTCTATTATTCTGGAGACAAAGCTACTTTGAAGCACGAAGTATTTGAACTTTGTATCCTGAGCAGTTCACCACTCACACTATAACCAAAACCCTTCCTATTTCGTACTTAACCAGTAGGACATTAAGGGCTTGTTAACATACCTTCAAAATCCTGCTCAGTATAGTCGTGGTGTGTGTGCTTGCGGGCCGCAGGGTCCGTCGGCGCTTCGTCGTCGTCAGCCCTCGTGTCCATCTTTCACAGCCTGCAAACAAAAAAAAATGTTCATTTTTGTTTTTTTATCTTTTAAATCATATACAGATTTTTACCACCTTATGGCAATTGCCACTGCTTTAAGTGGGATTCTATAATCAACTCCAGTTACGATTGGAGTAATCCGAGTTAGGTCGGCCACAGTGCTTCAGGACTAGAACGCTTCGTATAAACGTCTCTTTCCCTTACTAAATCCTTAAGGGCAGAATACTAGTGACGCAATCAAAACACTCACCAAAAAATGTTTAGTTTTTATAAAGTTCATAGATACATAGTTACTATCGAAAGTCGTGTCATTTCCTAATTTTCCGGTATTAGAATAGTTAAACAAGTATTATTAAAATCCGTGCCTACGACTTTATTACTGAGATTATATTATAAAGATCTTATCCGAACCAATCTAAGTATCTGATCTTGAATATCTAGGGAATTTTCACAGAATTATCCGTATTAGAATAAGTATCTATAAGATTGTAGCAAAGTGTTCAAGGTTTATTTGAAGCTGGTAGAATTGTGATTCGACTCTCGAGACACTGCCAGTTCTATCTCTGACTCATAACAACAATATTAAGTGTTGCTACATTCTGGTTTGAAGAGCGTAATAAGGGAGACATGCTTATCCAAGGTGTTCCAACTTAGTCACCGGGGCTGGCGATTGGGGTACGTATCGGTAGTCGATCTCAGATAGGACTCTTAGATTGGGACTCTATCAGGTGAATTGTATGCTTGTTTACTCCTTCATACGAAACCTGTCGCCAAATGACTAAAAACCTGGTTACTATTCCATGTAATTGGAAAAGTATGAAAAAGAATATGAAGACTCATAAAAATTATTAGTAGGTACGGTATTGGGTCTCTTAAAATATATTTACACCGAAAAACATTCTACAGATTTTGGTACTCAATGTTTACTCTTACGTCTAAATTTATCGAAGTAAAGCTGATCAATATTCCAAACGGATCCCTTCAGTCAGACGCCATGAATAACTAATGGATCTCATAATTTTATAACTCGCGAAAAGGGAACGTTTTGATATTCATCGGTGGGTTTGTAAAGAATGGGTTTCTCTTCTATATATAACTTTTACGTCTTTACGAGTAATGATAAGTCGTCTTTGTTAACCCTTTACCACAGTAAGCAATAGTAAGTAGTAGTGTCATGCACTACTGGGCAAGTATTTACTGAGTGGGAAATGTTCACTGTTCAGATTAGAGTCCAATGCGAATCGGTAGATTTGACACACCTTTGATAACTTTTTTACCAACTCACGAGCGGCTTGTTTCACCGTGAGGTTTTCCTTTATCGTTTCAGAAAATTATTGTTAATTTCTCAAATTCTGATAATATGTAGGTATATTTCATTACGAAAAGCATGTCTTTTGTAATGTGTCTTGAAACCGGTATAGACCATATGGGTTTTTATTATTTTCTGTTAATTCACATTAGAGTAGTGTGAAGTTGATCCAGGCCGTCCTCAGTTGAGTAGAAAGTTCGTGCCCAACCGTGGGATATAAAATGGACTTATTATCATGTTACAGCCGATTTAATTCTCGGGCTATATTGGGTTGTATTTAAACGAGTGACCGCAAATAAAAGTTTTGAATGACAATAAATGAATTTTGGTTATAGTATTACTAAGTGAGCGATTGGCTGCGAGTGACGAGAAATCAACAGAACAGCAACTTACAAACATTAATGTACAGTCACGAGCATAAATATATGACTATGGGCAGATTAGCAAAAATATCTGACCCAAGAACGAGTTCAGTAATATCTGCCTGCAAGAACGCAGCAAAAATATCTGACATTAATAGGCAGCAAAAATATGTGATGATAACGTTGATCAAATAATTGTGACCACCTTACGAAGCAAAAATATCTGACAATATTAATCTATTCACTTTTGTTTTTCCGGCTCAAAATACAACTCGAACGTCAGGCCGCGTTCTTTTTCTTTTTAATGCTAAGTCATAAAATCGTGTCAGCCAGTGACTTTATAAATAAGAACTTATTATTATAAAAATAACACATCATGAAAATAATACAAAATAATTAATTAAAATAATACTATAATAAAAAGAAATTGAATTGGTTTCTAATAATACACTATCAAACAATTCCGAAACGTTACACGGCAGCGTTGGATAAAAAGATCTACTACCCACTTTTTAACGATAAAAATACATCAAAGCGATATCAAAAAGCTAGAACCTATTTCTCCGATAATATTGCTAATTGTAGAACTTGGTATTGCTAATATAAATAATTAAAGTATGCTTAAATTTTTGTTAAATTAAATTTGGATAAAAATTTAACATTATTTAAAAATTTGTAATTTTTAAAATTCTGTTCACAGTACGAGTTCTCTTTTTCAAAAAATTACAGATGCATCTTTAGGCCGTACAGAAATCTCGTACTGTGCGGAGGCTAGGGACGCGTGGTCCAAAGCTTGCCCTGGCATATCCCCCCCCTTTAGACTTGACAGTTCAAAGACTCTGGGACGAGCCGCTCTGCAGAAAGACTCATACTAGTTTATTAGACTCAAGTACATGTTCTGCTGAGCGTGCTCGTCTTCTGGCTGTTTCTGTTAAAGAGTCGGGGTTTTGGTTACATGCAATTCCGTCGAGTAATCTTGGTACGGTTTTGGATAACACGTCGTTTTCCATTGCTTTCAGCCTGCGACTGGGTTTAACTTTAAATCATCCACATTGTCGTTGTGGAGTTCAGGTAGACCACTTGGGACACCACGGTCTCTCTTGTCGGCGCAGCGCCGGTCGCCAATCGCGCCACGCTTCCTTGAATGATGTCATTCGCAGGGCTCTTGCTACCGTCAACGTACCGGCTCAATTAGAGCCGAACGGTGTTGTGCGTGACGATGGCAGGAGGCCTGACGGTTTGACATTGATACCGTGGAAGAATGGGAGGTGTCTTGTGTGGGATGCTACGTGCGTTGACACACTGGCACCGTCCCATCTTACGTTATCATCAAGGGCAGCTGGCGTTGTGGCTACCTACGCTGAGATACGCAAACTGCAGAAGTATGCAAGTCTCAGTAGAGACTACATATTTTTGCCGTTTGGCGTGGAGACAATGGGACCGTGGGGTTCTGACGCTCGATCTTTCTATAAACATCTTTCCAAGCGATTGATCGAGTGCACCAATGACCAAAGGGCTGGCGCTTACCTCGGACAGAGAATTAGCTTAGCTATTCAGCGGGGTAATGTCGCCAGTGTTTTGGGAACTCTTCCGAAGGACAACAATTTGGATGAAGCCTATTATATTTAATTATAGTTAGTATTTTTATAAAGTTTTTTATTTAGGTGTATAATATATATAGTTTAGTTTAGAATGTTGTTTATATACATATCTATAGTTTTACAAAATGTAAATATTTATGTTATCCAATAAATTATCTTAATTAATAAAATATAATATTAAAAAAAAAAAAAAAAAAAGTTACATGTATCAATTAACTGTTGCGGTAACTTAATTTTTATATTTTTGTCTTATCAGAATATTCGTAACCATTTTAGTTTAATATATAATCTACTAGTTTTCGCCCGCGGCTTCGCCCGCGTTAATAAATATAACATACTAACATACATAAAACTGAAAATTCGTACCTTCAACTTTTCTAAAGATCATCACTTGATCAAATGCATAGTTTACGATTCAATCCTTACTAATATTGATTAAAATAATCGATGTTTGGGTCCAAAAGATCGATTCTTCGATTAATCGATCTTAGATCGCCATCCCTGGTTCCCGTGGGATTTCCGGGATAAAAACTATCCTATGTCCTTTCTTGGGTCTCAGACTATCTTTGTACAAAATTTCATTAAAATCGGTTCAGTGGTTTAGGCGTGAAGAAGAGACAACCAGACAGACAGACAGGTTACTTTCGAATTTATAATATTAGTAAGGATATAATATTGTAAAAGTCGTTAGGACATATTATTTTTGTTGTATACAGGGTGAAATTGAAGCTTTTCCCACAATTTGACATTTAATCCCAGAATTTAATCCGTATAAGGGACACTATCCGATAGTGGAATAATATAAGGTGTGTATTTTTTTTTTCAAAATGAACTCGTTCGATTCCCGTATATAGGGATATTTTAAATAATTCGCCACCAGATGTTTACTATTTTATAAAAATAAGTATACCCTAAAAACTAATGATGCAGTATTAGTTTTTATCAAAATTTGCCTCGTAACTCCTTTTAGCATTTTTCGCTAATACTTATAGATTCGGATTTGAAACATTCACCCTGTTAAAATACATTAATTATCCTGTCTTTGTCTTTAACCCTGTTTTCTTTCTAAAATAAAAAAATATGAGAAAATGTTTATAACGTGTTTTTTACTCATATTCTTTCTCTGGAAAAATACATTGGCCCCTTTGACCGGTAGGTTGATAAATTTACATCAAAGTTATTTATAAATTATGTCAGATATTATTGCACCTTAGTTGACGTCACATGTCATAACACATGTCACAATTATTTGATCAACGTTATCATCACATATTTTTGCTGCCTATAAATGTCAGATATTCTTGCTGCGTTCGTGCAGGCATATATTATTGAACTCGTTATTGGGTCACATATTTTTGCTGATCTGCCCATAGTCATATATTTATGCTCGTGACTGTACGTTACTTAAAATATGAAATGAGAAGCTTCATTATATTTAATATATCATTATATCTAATATTTGTCTAAGTGTAAACATTACGTCCTGCGTTTTATTTAATATTTAGCAAATGCTTTTTTTTTAATACTGAGCAGCATTTTATTTTAAATGAAGTGTTTCGAATACAAAAACCACTTTGAAAAATACTATAATCAGTAGAATATTGTGTGCTCATGTCATTGATCATGAATAAAGGTAAGGTCTGAATTCATACAGATTGGGCCCACCCGCTCGTAGGGCGCTGCCGCGCCCTGCTCGCTTAGTTTTATATTGTCTTATATGTTCCAACCTAACCTAACCAATTCAATTAGAAAAACCTAATCTATCTTAATACTAAAGTTGCCTCTCTATATTTCCAGTCGCTCACTTAGTAATGTAGTCGCACAAGTTATTAAAACAGTATGTCATTATCAGTCGCTATGTTTTTTTTATTTGATCGTTTTATAATTTTCCTATTTATTTATATCATGAAGTTGCCTAAACACAGTTTATTCATTGTTGGGCAAACGAAACTTGTTACAAGCACAGGCGTAATCAATCCATTTATCTTAATCTAGGGCCAATTACGACTACAACTTTGTTTTGGTGTTGGTAGTATTGGGGTGCTTAGAGATGTAAAACTTAGGGATCTTGATACGGGTTGAGTTATATTTACTGTTTTTTATAGGTTTCGGTTAGGCAGAAGTAATTGAAATTGAATACGATATTGTTAGGCATTTATTATTTACATCAAACGAGATAGGTATCTATGCAGTGACTATAGAAACTCAAAAGGTCTTAGATAACCGATAGTTTTTAGTATATCTTAAATTATAAACAGTTTCGTGGCCAATCTTTAAATTAATTATAATTAAGAGATTTTCGCCACGTAAACTTATATTGTGTTGTTACTAAATATTTTAGGTACCTATTAACCTATTACATTTCATAAAAAGTTCAAAATATTTAGATTTATTCCAAATATCCGATAGTTTCGGATACTTTTACAGTGTTACTCAACATCCCTACTTACTGTGGACCCTTTGTATCTGTAAAGGATATTCCTAGCACCCAGCGAATACAATTATTTAATTGGTTAATCAGATTACAGGATAACGTGTAATTACATTAAGTACGACCTAATGAACAAGAGACAATTTGTAATTTTGTTTTATATATATTACTGATTTCTCTTCAAATTAAAATTAGCAGCTTACACCGTATTTATAAGGCAGAAACTGACAATTCATTTGCAGCAGTACCTAACGAGTATGCAAATAAATAGATGGCAAGTGACTACTGACACTCATAGAATCGGGTAGGATAAAAGCCGTAACCGAATTTGACCATAGAGGCGTTGCCCCTAAGAAGTATGTTGAACGTCACTCGTTTCTCTCCCTTGACACCAGCGCTTGACACTACTATTAGATATAGGTCAGAAATAGATGTATTAATAATAGACTTTTATAATACACTTAGCATCAGTTGAATTGCATGTGCCTTTACTACTTCATTAACTAATACGGTAATATATGATGATGGTCTCATCTGTACCAACGCCTCCCTTTCATGTATTAACACCCTGCATAAAGACAAAAGGGTCACCCTCATGACCCAGATATTTTAGTACTTTTCCTCCAAATTTTATCACTAATTTTATGTACTCTTGGCGTCGAAGCATTGACAAAGTGCGTTGAATATCAGCGACTTATCAATATTTCATCTTATTTACCTACTGGTGTACATACTTTATGCATAATTTATTAAGCTGAAGGCAAAACGCTGATGTGAAAGATTCACATCTGGATGTCCTGTGCTGCAATGGACACACACAAGGACAGAACACAAAACACAAACTTTATAGCATAAATTTAAGTGTATATTTATAGATATTCTTGAATCTACATCGAATTGAAATTAATATCAGATAGGTAACAATAGTAATTTTAGCATATGTTAAATAGAAAAGAAATGTCTAGTAAGAATCTAAGTCTGTGAGTGCTGTGTATGTCAAAATACATAACTTTCTATAGATCGCAGTGAATCTGCGTTGGCGAGGGAAACAGCTGACAGCTACTAATGGAAGATAAGCTTATTTACTCGGAGTTCAATTCTTGTTATAACGATAGATAGAAATGCTGAAGGGTATTTTTATTTCAGAATACCTAATATTTTTAAGTTATTGACTCCGGTACCATTGCTACACCTGTCTGCTATAACATTAGTGAGCGTGACTGAGTTTCGGGTTAAATGAAATACCTATATTTATTTTATATGGGCCTACACTTGCAAACAATCAGTTGAAATATAATTTTAGTATACGGATAGCATAGATTAATAATGATTACTCACTCCTAACAAGAAAATGTAACAATTGAAATTGTCACTGTCATCTATTTTAGTGTTTGAAAAGTATTAAAAAAATGTTTTCGCATCACTTAACATTTAACATCAGCCATTTTATGGCTTTAATGGCTTCTTTAAATTACAAGGCTGTGAGTTATCTATACTTATCTATGACGGATAGGAAGAAGAATCGGCTTGAAGAGTAGAAGGTAGAAGAAGAAACATACGAAGCATTCCAACTTAGTACACTGGTTGTAGCAAAGCATTTTTCTCCGATCACAAAGCATTCCAATCTTATTTGAAATTAATCACTGCCGTCAAGGGAAGGCAATGGTTACCAATCATCAGTGGATTGTATTACAATTTCCTATAAAAATAGGTAATAATCAGAAGCTTAAAGAATCTCAAGAAAATTGTAAGCTAATTCGATTGAAAAATGTATTTTTCTAAGATAGCTATTTGTTGAACGGGATTAAAATAGAGATGATTTTCCACAAAATCCTATTCGATACAGGATCCCGATAATCCTCTTCGCAATTTCACGGTTTGCACATTTTATCAAAAGGAATTCAAAAGGAATTCAAAGTAAAGTGTTATATATCTATGAAATTAATACAGTTGAAGTGAAGTTTCATTCTTGTGAATTCAATACTGGTAATAATCAGCCCTACATCTTTCGATATTTTATCAAAACAAAATTTTTCTTTCAGGAACATATATAGGAAAATTGAAAATAAAGTTAACGATGGCGATATAAAAGGTGCCGCAGCTTTACTTTTTTCGAATGACACCATCGCTCCGGACTCTCAAGATTTATTTATTTTGGCGCTTAGGGAAAAATATCCGTCAGCTCCATTAACACTTCAACTCCCGGATCCACCACTAGCTAATGACAACTCTCTACAAGTAAATTCAAAAGAAGTTTTATCAGGGATAATGTCGTTCAGAAATGGCTCTGCTGGAGGTTTAGATGGTCTTTCACCACAACACATAAAAGACCTAACATGTGGTTCAACAGGCGAGGCTGGCAGAGCCTTACTGGAGGACATTACTCGTCTAATTAACTTTATGCTAGAAGGAAAAATTAACAATAACATTACAGCCACCTTATATGGTGCAAATATTTGTACATTGCAAAAAGAAGGTGGCGGTATTAGACCTATTGCTGTGGGCTGCACTATTCGTCGCCTTGCTTCCAAAGTTTGCTGTAAATGTATAGCCCATACTATAAATGAAAAATGTGTACCAATACAACTCGGCTTTGGAAGCAAGGGTGGCTGTGAGGCTGCAGTCCACGCAACACGGACCTTTTTACAAAATAACGGAGGGGAAGTGTTATTGAAGCTTGACGTAAAAAATGCTTTTAATTCGGTTAATAGGGGAACTCTGCTACAAGAAATTAAAAATAATGTTCCATCTATTTACAAATATATTTGGCAATGTTATAGTTCCCCATCAAAATTAATGTATCCCAATCATTCCATTTTGTCTTCCGTCGGTTGCCAGCAGGGTGATCCCCTTGGGCCGGCCATCTTTAGCCTAGCTATTCATTCTATCATATCACAGTTAAATTCTAAATTAAACATATGGTATTTGGATGATGGTACTCTGGGTGGTGAAGTGAGTTCGGTCCTAAATGATTTAGATTATCTAATTACCAATCTGAAAGAAATTGGTCTTGACCTAAATTTTTCGAAGTGTGAATTATTTATAAATTCTGATAAATCACCAGAAGAAAAAAAAAATTCTTGAAAAGTTTAACGTTTTGGCTCCTAACATAAAGAATCTGGATAAGAACTCTATTCACCTACTCGGTGCACCTGTGTTTGAAGATTCCATTAATTCATTTACCCAAAATCAAATTAAAAAATTTAATAATGTTTCAGACAGATTATTTAATATAAATTCCCATATGGCATTATTTATTATTCGGAATTGTCTTTTTGCTCCAAAATTTATTTATTTTCTTAGAAGCAGTCCCTTTTTTAGGTTTATTAACATTTTAAATGAAATTGACTCCATCATCCATAAAACATTAGCAACCTTATTTAATTGCCAAATTTCGGACCGCGCTTGGACCCAAGCCTCATTACCTATTAGGTACGGAGGTTTGGGAGTACGTACAATTTCTAGTGTTTCTCTCCCAGCATTTTTGTCTTCGACTCATAGTACGCAAGACCTCGTTTCGAAAATATTATCAAAATCCCTAATGAACTGCGACGTTGCGTACATGAGTGAAGCCAAATCTGCTTGGGTAATGGCCTACCCAAATCAAAATTTTCCAAAACTATTAAATGTTCAAAAATTATGGGACGAGCCTCTCTGTAAATTAACATATGAATTACTTTTAAATACTTCAGATGATATTACAGAGCGGGCTCGTCTTTTAGCAGTATCTGAACGACAGTCCGGTTACTGGCTACAGGCTCTTCCATCAAGCCACATAGGGACTCTTTTGGATAATTCCACTTTGTCCCTATGTTTGTGCCTTCGTCTTGGCTTAAAAATCAATGAGCCACATCGTTGTGTCTGCGGAGAAGGTGTCGATCAATCTGGTCATCACGGTCTGTCTTGTCAACGCAGTGCCGGCCGTATGTCGCGCCACGCATGCATCAACGATGTCATCCGTCGGACTCTTGTCACCATCAACGTACCGGCTACCTTGGAGCCGAACGGTATAGTGTGTGATGATGGCAAGCGGCCAGATGGTTTGACACTCGTTCCCTGGAAACAGGGGAGGTCCTTGGTATGGGATGGTACATGTGTTGACACCAAGGCACCGTCTCATATTCGGGCGACCTCGATGCGTGCTGGTGCGGCGGCCGAATCTGCGGAGGCTGTGAAGCGGCGCAAATATGCTGCTATTTCACAGAATTATATATTTGTGCCCTTCGCAGTTGAGACGATGGGACCGTGGGGACCAGAAGCGAAGCAATTTTATAAAGAATTGTCTTCGCGCTTGATTGAGACCTCTGGTGACCCAAGAGCTGGAGCTTACCTCGGTCAACAAATAAGTTTGGCAATACAACGAGGTAATGCTGCTAGTGTCTTGGGTACACTACCGCGGGGCAGCGATCTGGCTCATTTATTTTATTTATTATAGTTTTAGTTATTTTTTGATTACTGTAAATATTTTTATTTCTATTTGTTTTAAATTTAGATTAAATATTAATTGTAAATTAAAATAAAAATAAAAAATACTATTAATAATTATACATTTGTCATACTGGTAATTTTATAATAACTCTGGGTATATGTGTGTCTCATTCTTTGACATTCATTCCATCCCTTACGGCTTGACGGATTTTAACATATGAGGTATCGTTAGATTCATCTCAATTGTGTGAGTAACATAGGCTATAATTTTAAGCAGTCAGGTTTTTGTTTTCATTTGTCCCTGTAGTTCCGGGACTAGAATAGGGCTACGGTATCCCCTGCCTGTCGTAAGAGGCGACTAAGAGGGGGCTTCCGGGGTTGCCGGCGGCAAGAGTGGGAGCTCAAACCGTCCGGAGAGCAACCCCGGGAAGGACGGCGGCATGTGTGGTCGCATGCCGTCGTAAACACCAGATATGCGGGAGGAGCGTAAAGTGCTCCCCCCCAGGGCAGAGCCCGACCGGGGCATCGCGCTCGGAGGACTCCGGTTGTGTTTCATTGGAGATCCCGGAGTTCTCCACCAAGCGCTGAGAACGGCCACCGGGGGGGGGTTTTAGTGCGCTAAAAATCCCACATAACCCGGCGTCGCTCTCAAGTCGTCGGGTACCTTTTGAAGGTTTCCCCCTCGAAAACAAAAAAAAAAAAGGTTTTTGTTTTCATAATAATTACTATTTATCCAATAGAAGTAATAAACGAGTACATAGCCCACTAGATGTTGAGTAGAATTCCAAGTTTCTATGCAATATCATATGCAAGATACTATTTCGAATATAACATGATAACTTCATCTAGACTACATTTCAAATTCCACGAGAATATAGAGAAAGCCACGTAGATACTAACGAACCCGTTGTAAGCTATATATATATATTACGGTACAAAATTTGCATGACAGAAAACATTGCTTTAATTTTGCTAAGACGTGGTAATATCAGTACATATGTATAAATGTAGCGCAATTTTAAGCATTTTTGCACACAGAAATTTAACATGTCAGGTAAATGCCGTGTCAGACACCGTCAGGTATAATTTTCATAAGTTAATTATCGCTTGATTTATCATTGAAATAAAATATTACCGTAGGAAACCGTAGAGTTGTTTAATAAAATAAGCTTTTAATCTAACAATTTGTACCTGGCCAGGGCTGTGGACTATGACCTAAACTATTCTCAGTTTAAGAAGACATCCGTGCCCAGCAATTCACATCTGACTGATATCTATTCATAAGTCAGTTTTAGTTTCACCTACACGTTATACTATTAAATATAGAATATTTTAATAACGTGCAATCATATTTTTCTCCTGATATTTCGCAAACCGTTTACCAAAGCAGCCGTCTAGACTTCTAATATATTCTCCCAATTTACCAGTTACCTCTCAGTTATTATAATTTTTATGCCTCCTTAATAATTCATCAAGGAACAGGAGGATGAATCTAATTACAATGAGTTATTGCTAGCTTTACATCTGTTTGATAAATGTTGCTGGGAAGAATATTTATCTCCATTTTTATTGAGACAAGGTATATAAAATGTACTGCCAGTAATAGATAAAAATGGTTTATGTTTTTCATCATTATTAGATATCTTCAATATTTCTGGAACGAAAGTAGCACATGGGATTGACGTTTGCAAATTCGGGTATCTACTTTAATCAAAAAAGATTGGATCACAGTTCACCACGCTATGTCAAAATTATTACATTTTCCATCGAAATCTTAATGAAGTATTGTTAACTTAGAGAACCTTACGATGTTCTTTTATAATCATTATTACCATGATAATGCTATAACAATCTAACTGGAATTTGAACCTTGGACGTTGATTATCAAGATACTTGTTGCTAACAGAAAAACACTTAAATTTAACTTAGTAAACTTAACATTTTGTTTCGATTCAAAATTCGTTTTTGTTTAGTATTTCATTAACAAATTGCTTTTGGAATAAAAAACAAAGAAAAAAATATGAGAACGTAAACTTTAACTGACCAATTAATGACTCATTGATTCAATTTTATATTGAGCTGTAAATTTCAGTAAATAAAATTATAATTTAGCACATATATGTGGTCTAAACTGCCAATATAAAACTTATATGCTTTAAGCCGTCAATATTTTGAGTAGACACTTTATCTGACACATGTAACTTATATAAAGCCTCGTTTGCGACCTCAAAATCAAGGCTGCGTGCTTCGCTCGGCAAATATTTCGCTGAGCACAAAATGTGTTTACACTGGGGTTAAATTATGTCTTTGTGGTAATTTATTTACCTTTCTCTTATCTCTTAGTCTCTATATCTCTCTGAGTATGATAGTTTGTCTCTTAGTACAGTTATTACATTTTTAATTATTTTATTAATCTCACAAAGGTTAGATAGAGGCTTGTAAATCCTTACTAATATTATAAATCCGAAAGTAACTCTGTCTGTCTGTCTGTCTGGTTGTCTCTTCTTCACGCCTAAACCACTGAACCGATTTTAATGAAATTTTGTACAAAGATAGTCTGAGACCCGAGAAAGGACATAGGATAGTTTTTATCCTGGAAATCCCACAGGAACTAAGGATGGCGATCTAAGATCGATTAATCGGAGAATCGATCTTTTGGACCAAAAAAATCTATATTTCGATATTGTAATCGATATTAGTAAGGATTGAATCGTAAACTATGCATTTGATCAAGTGATGATCTTTAGAAAAGTTGTTGTCCATGAGCCCACGAAGGTTTCAGAGTTGGTACGACCAATTTTCGCCAGATGGCGCCACTATCATTCCAATGAAGGTACGAATTTTCAGTTTTATGTTTGTTAGTATGTCATATTATTTTCTTTTAAACGCGGGCGAAGCCGCGAGCAAAAAGTAGTACTAAATATGTAAACCAAGATCAATGCGCAGTGGAAAAGTTTGGAAATTATGTTCTAGGCGTCCATAAATTGTAGAAAAGAGCTCAAAAGAAAGCAAAAGGAAATCGGCCAATAAACCTACCAAATTATTTTGGCCAACGTAGGGCGTCTTCGACTCACTGCCGGGCACGTGGCTTTTAACACAGTTCTATTGGTTTAAGTGAGTGATGAGACTATATCATATCGTGGCTATATCATTATTCCTCCTTATTAAAAAAAACATCCCCTATATTAGGATGATTGATTGACCTTTCAGCCTTGGTCTCTCCAATAAGCCGCTGAGTTTCTAACCACTAGGTTTTCTGTTCCTTTACACGCATTATCATTAGATAGAGCAGATCCATTATTCCGTATTTTGTCCAGATGTTTCAATTTATTACCAACACTGTTCACATTACACTAATGAAATTACAACAGAGCGTCAGTGATCCGTCTCATTTCATCAGGAATAGTCTATTTTTTATATTGGCTGATGTCCTAAAAGACGAGCAAGGGTACTTATTACGCTAATGAAAACGAACAGTATCTGAAATTATTTATCAAGGAACAAAATATATTTTGGAAATTTTCAAGAAGAACATGAGCGAAATACCAGAATACAGAATTCGGTGTCTGCGAAAAAGATTTGTATTCAATAAGATCCTGTGATCACGGTTGCAACCCATTTTAACTCAACTGCGGAGGGTAATGTTTTTCGAACATATATATGTATGCTCTGTATCGTTTTTGGCACACCCTACATCCCAAATGGCTTAATGGATTTCAACATGGTGTCGTTGGATTCGAAAATTGTGGGAGTAACATAGGTTTTAAGTCTTATCAATCCAATTTTAGTTTTTTTTTATAATAATTCGTTCAGTAAATTTTACTACCCTTTGTAAGAAGAAGAATATAACAAGAAGATCATACCTATATTGCATCCATGGGTGGATGACCCCGTGGCCTAGTAGCTAAATTACATGTCTTGTTCTTCTAAGGTCTCGTGTATTCGTCCTGACTGTTATCACTGGATACCAAATAGCGATCGTCAAACCTAGTTAGTGGCCTTACGGTAGATATGATAGCTTTCAATAGCACGATTAGTATCTCCAAATCGTAATTAAGTTACATAGTGGATCAGACCAGCCAGACAAGTATGCACATAAGTGTATACTAATTAGAGGTGCGCATTATATATCACTGAAGTGAAAAGAGAGATACATATCTTTTCAACTCAGTGATATATATCACTCTTTTAGCTCAGTAACTCACTTTCGCTCAGTAGCTCTGTAAAGATATAAGCGACATTTTATATCAGTATATCAGAGAATCAGATCAAAATGTTTTGACAACATTTTTGATTCCTATAATTAATACAAAACTGGCAAGAAATTATATATAAATTTCACAGCCAACACTATTTGTATATACCTATTTTCATATTCTTAACAAAGAAAAAAGATTTTAATTAGTGTTTAAGACGTAATGCATTTGACTCGAATCAGACTCTCTCAGTCAGTCGCTCATTTGACTCATAACTCACTCGCGAGCGAGTATAAAACTGTTGAGTTGAAGAAGATCTTATATCCGGAATCGTATGGACCTATGAACTCAACCATGTGACGCGGATATAAAGATATAATTCAAATTCGTCAGAGTTGATGAGTGATTAGCTCTCTGGTGAAGATATATATCTTTTATATCACTCACTCGCGAGCTACTCAAGTCTAAATTACTAATCAATTGATTGTGACCAAGGACGCAATAAGCTGCATTATCAAATATTAAGCAAGACAATTAATGTAGTTTCAAGGTAATTACACAGCCATGATAGTTTCCGCGCAATCAGTCGGTAAGCTGGGTCATAATTAATGCAAATGACAATCGATACGCCAGAAACAGAACCATACGTGATATATGTCCGCATATTAATTATACAGCGGTTAATTGCATAACAAGTATGTGTTGTAGGTATTATCCCACTAGTATGAATTTACGATGATATTAACAATCCATTCTTGCCTTAGCCGTTGCTAAAATTTCTAGAAGGCAACAATTGACAAATTTCGATTTTTAGCAGGCATAACATTGGGTAGATTGATTTTATTTTTAAAAATGCGTTTGTCAATCTATCCAATAACCGAATTTGAAAACATTCTAGTAGGCAAAATTTGTCAAATGTATCCATGGTCGCGGTAGCCTCGCGGTAGATCGAGGGGTCCGAGGTTCAAATCACAGGCCTGATTTTTCGAATTTATGTGCTTATTAGAAATTAATTAGCACTTGCTAAAATGGTGAAGGAAAACATCGTGAGGAAACCTGTATACCTGAGAGATTTATTAAAAAAACTCGAAGGTATGTGAAGTCTACCAATGCGCACGTGGCCAGCGCGGTGGACTATGGCCTAATCCTTTTCATTCTGAGAGGAGACCCGTGCCCAACAGTGGGACAGTAATGGGCTGATGATGATGATGATGACCTATGGTAAGTATTGATTTTAAGCATAACTGGTTACATTGATTTTAGGCATTAGACTACAAACTCTATTTATACTTTCGTACGAAAAATACTTCTATTTTATTAAATGTACTTGAAATGAAACGTCACCTTATATTGGATATTATTGATTGAGAATAAAAGAATGACTCCAGTTACTCAAAGTAAGTGGGTCAAAGGAACACACGAAAATCTATATCGCGCAAAAATAAATGTTATTTCGGAGACTCCAACTCGATGTGATAAACAAGATTCGTTTACAAAAACGTCTCTTGTATGTCTGTCCCCGATAAATATATTCATTTGAGTCAATTGTATTTGAACGTATACATAAATCAAGTACAATACCCGAAATGATCACAAAAATGTAGGTATCTAATGAAATTCACAATAACTCAGTATTATAAACAAGATTCCTTCACGAATGATTCTTGATCAGGTAAATACATATATCTACTCCGAAATAAATAAATATAATCGATTGGATTTTATTTAGATAAATCATGTATAATTACGAGTAGTAAGGGAAAAAAGTTAAGGTGGTTCCCTTTGTGGTTCGACTCTGGCGACACCATCGCCACACCTATTTCTGCCTAATAGCAACAGTGTTATGCTCTGCTGTGGTAAGGGAGACATACTTTTTCAAGGCATTCTAGCGTAGTCATCTGTGGCCGACTTCAGGTAGGAATCTAATTCTATCTGGGATTGATTTCGGATCTCCAGTAGCCACTTACCATCAGGAGGCATGCTCGTCTGCTACTCCTATATTATAAAAAAAAAAATGCCATTATTCTTATAAAATTAGATTCAATTGTTTTGAAACTCACTTTTCATACTGCCGTCGCTTTGAATAATAAACTGGTGTATTTAAATTTGTTATGATTCATGATAGCCATTTCAAAAACACTTTTTGTTTTTATTTTTCATTTTTATTAAAAAGCTCAGTTAAAAATAATCGAGAAACGTTCGCGGAATATAGTTTAATAACTGGCTCTCGTATTTCAGTATTTTTTGTGTTATTCGTAGATTTAGTGGAATTCATACATTTTGTGAAATGAAGCCTTGCCAAGCACTTAAAAACATGGATTAACGACTTATTTGAGATTGAGCAAATCCGCAAAATTTTGTACCAATATGTTGGAGAGGCTTATCTACTTAAAGGTTTTAAATAGAACTTTCCGTGATTCGAATCCAGAAGCAACAACGCCACACCTTTTTCTGGCAGCAACAACAGCAGCGTCTATCGTTCCTGCGCTCCGGTTTGAAGGGTAAGAAGACAGAAGGTCGAGGCGTAGATCTTAAAGAAAGCAACGCACTAATGGCCTAGATAGGATTCTTATTTTTTCTGTACCCTTACCATGAGCTTTTACGTTTAAGACAAGTGTGACTGTTTTGGTATTTGTTTACGTATTTGCCCATATAATTTCCAATCAGCGCCCCTAGCGGATTTTGTCAGTAACGTAACATTAAATGTCTAAATTAACAACCATTTGTTGTATTTGTTTATGTGTTAAGCACCATTGCTTTATGTTTTGTCTCTCTTTTTCGCGAACATGTGAGGTATGCAAAAAGACTTGAGCACGGAAACGCAAACGGAACAGAATAATGGATTGAGTAAACGTAACGTAAAATTGTGGGATGTTTTGAAAACTCATGGTAAGGGTACTGATTACTGAAACACTTTCCATTAAGGACTGTAAGCGCGTTCGTTATTTCAAAATTATAAATAAATGTATTATTTTTGGCTTGAGGTTCCAAATAAGAAAAAGAAACAGTGTTTTGAATGTACACAAAATAAATATGAAACAAGATTTTTGAAAGTCTCTGAAATACTTTTACGATAGGGACTTGACACTTCTCTTAAAACTTGAGAAAAGTCAAGTCTGACTCGTCCTTGGCGACGGCCGCCTTTATTTATTGCGAAAAGTAAATAAATGTAGGGTACCTACTAAATTATTTTAGGGACCAAGCCTGGTTTCGTATTGGAGTATTATATAAATAATTTTGAATATCAAAATGTGTGCCTGTCACTGAAATATGAAGTACAGATATGTTATAGCAGACTTTTTTGTAAAGTAAATAAGGCCGTTAGTTCTATTTACTTATAAATGACGACCCGCGTGGCGGAGCGGCCACCATACCGGTCTGACGCGCATAGGGTCCCGGGTTCGATCCCCGGCCAGACAGATATCTAAATGATGAATTAAGTTTTCTGTTTCTGGGTCTGGGTGTTGCCTTTAGCCGTTAGGAATACTACAGTTTTCAAATGAAATCTTAGTCCTTTTGAGTGGCATAAAGTAGCAGCTTATTTTTGGTGGACTGTGTTATAGCTATATTGTAATCCTATTTAATCTGATTTGTGATTACAAATTTCAGATGAGGTGCTTGGCTGTTCGCTAATTTAGTGCTAAAATGTTACCTGTTTTTATTCTAGTTTTTGGGTCTATAGAAGAGATATTTATAAAGAGATACATGGATTAATGTGACATGAAAATTAAAGCCATTATTTCTGAATGATATCATGATCAACCTATTACTGTTCCACTGCTGGGCACGGGTCTCCACTCATAATGAGAAGGATTAGGCCAAAATCCACCGCGCTGGCCAAGTGCGTATTGGTAGACTTCACATACCGTTGAGATTTTTTTCTTTTATAAATCTCTCCGCTATGCAGGTTTCCTCACGTTGTTTTCCTTCACCGTTTAGCAAGTGATAATTAATTTCTAATACGCACATAACTTTGAAAAATCAGAGAGCGTACCTGGGATTTGAACCTCGGACCCCTCGATCGAGAGGCCGAGTTTCTTAACCACTAAGCTATCACTGCCGTATTCTGAATGATAGTAATTGTAATATTTTAATTTTATTATCAGAGGCTGTGGCGTAAAATTCTAATTTTACAAGATAACTCACGCGTAAAATCCAGTGTTAGAACCAGTAAATTATTGAATTACTTATTCTTAGAAGTCTTTTATCAAGTTTGTGGCAAGCTATGAAAAAACTTTGACGGTTCACCTTGTGGGAAAATCTTAATTTATAATAAGAAGAGGCTTGCAAAGTTCGAGAAGTCAGTAAACTCCGTAAACTTTGTAAAAAAGATATCTACGGACTTGGTAAAAAAGATATATGGCCGTTTGCTTTTTAATTTTATGATGGATCCATGTCATACAGCGCAGCTTGTTGTTGTCTTGTTTGAAGAGTGCGGCAAGATAATATATTTACACGACGAGTTCTGTATACAGTAGTCTTATATTTTTTTCTGACTTCTGACCATTGCAATAGTAAACAAACATGCAGTTTGCCTGATCGCATGTGGGCGCTCAAAAAACGCTCCTTCGCTTTCCGTGATTAATTTCTTTTTTTTTATTTGATAACTATAGTTATTATTTAACAGCTTCTGAAAATAATCTTAATAATGTAGAAATAGCTGACGAGCATGCAGTCCATTTATGGCAAGTGGACATCTCAGATCAAACAGATGCGTTTCTACCTCTGAGAAGTAAGTTGGAACACCCCAGATAAGTATGTCTCGCTTACCACATTCTTCAAAGCGCAACACGACCCCGAATTCGAATAACTAGCACAATAACATTGATATATAATAAACATGTTATATAGTAAGTCTATTTACTGACTATATACTATATAACATTGCTAGCGCTAGTATAAAATACACCTCTAGATTGAGGTATATTTTATAACAGCACTTAAGCAGGCACTTAATTGCTTTTAAAGTGGGAAGGCACAAGCTTGCAGATACCTGATTTTATCTTGAGGGTTCGTTAATTAGTATACAAAGGGAAGTCAAGTGTGCTTAATACAGTTTTATAGTTTAATTTTCTAACGAGCTCTATACTCTCGGTTCTTTGAGGAAGTTTAGTAAGCGAGGCTTGCTCGCAAGTACTCAGTGGACGCATAAAATACAAGAGTATAATGAGTAAAATATGCTTCTAAGTTCTCTTTAAACAAAGACGTGATCTAAATAGACGATAATTGTAGCGAGACGTAGATGAAGTAACGACCTCAGATAGGACTCTAATCTTATCTAGGATTGATTACATATGGGCGACAGTAGCAGCTTACCAGCAATTAGACAGCATCCTTGCTTTCTACTTCCATATTATAAAAAGTTACATATAGAACAAAATTAATTGTTACTTATAATTTCAATAACATTTTCATAGACATAAAGGTATCGACATTTTTTTTTTTATATAACAGAGTAAAAATGGTCGTAACAAAAAGGGCGAAATCTCTAATTTCATCGGAAATTTAAAAGTCTATTGCGCACGGATGCCTACTAATCTCCTGGCTCCCACTAATCTGACTTTACCTTTTATGACTGCCGCAAATGAAGCCTGCCTGAAAAGAAAACAAACCTTTTAATAATTTCATTTGAAGATAACTTATACAAACTTATTTAAACAATAATTAATTGTGTAAGTATAAAGTGTTATCCCCAGTACCTACTACATTGACACTGCAATTACTAAAATTCGTTATTGGATTTTATGTCGGTATAATCCGCAAAACTGCTAGTCCGCTCTCAATATAGAAATGAATCGCATCGCCATAGCAAATTGTATGATTACACCTGTACCCTTACCAGGAGTTTTTACGTTTCGACAAATATGACTGTTTTGGTATTTGTTTACGTATTTGCCCCATAGATTAGTAAAGATTACTAACAAGAAAATGTACCCAGTTTTTAGAATTGAAATAGTTGCGTAAAAAAGTTTTGCCACGTCTCCGTGCTAAAATGTTCCAAAAATATTTGAAATAATTATTTATTTACTATGTAAATTACGCAGTATTAGTTATTTATTCGTAAATTTTCTCTAAAAATGTTTTTATTTGTCAAGAATTCGAAAAAAGAACTTACTAATAAGCTGTTTGTGGCTTCATTCAATTTCAAGGCGGCGAAGTATCTTTACTAATCTATGATTTGCACATACAAATTCCAATCAGCCCCCCTAGCGGATTGTGTCAGAACTAGGAAATCGTATGGGCCAATACGTAAACAAATACCAAAACAGCCATATTTGTCGAAACGTAAAAACTCCTGGTAAGGGTACTGCTCGCAACAACTTCAGAGCAAACTAGCAGTTTGGCGTGGACTATACATTTAAATCTTATTTCTATTTAATTTATTAGAGCGTCATTACTCTGAATGCCGTGTTCACCAGTAATTAGGGTATACGACCTTTTGATTCAAATGTTAGCCATATTTAAAAGCTTGGTTGAAGAACGAAATTTAATAGATAAATAAAATTACTTATATTCCTACGAAAAAAAATCATTCAGTACACATAAATGACGCTTATAACGGCGTAATAAAAAAGATTAACAATTTATCTATCTTTTATTCGTTAACCTTTTTATAACAGTAAAGGTGACATTTTAAATCTAATGCATTTTCTGTCTAAACTTGTTATCAAAAGAAACTTTCATGATATTATTTAAATTCTCTGAACGTGACTCGTTAGGTCGACCTTTTTCAAACTTTTCTGCTAATTAGTGAGTTAGTTTTTAATAATAGAAATTAAAATTGCAGATTCGGGAGACATTAAAATATTTAAATATAAATGGAGCGTGTCTTTTAATAAGATCTGTAAAAGTTCTATTGTAACTAAATTTATAGAAATAAATAATAATGATTTATTCATATTTTAAAATGTATTAAAGTTATACCAGTAGGAATATAAGAGTAATTTTGTACTTAAATATATCGTTACTTATATATTTTCTTTTTTTATATTGCTTTATAAATATAAATAGCTCTGAACACTATTTGCATAGCTTTTTGATAACAACTTCTAACGTTATATGTTATGGAGTTTTACTGTCGCTTCTTCGCCATAACGAAACACTTTCTTTGAATCCATCACCACTTGATGCCAGATTATTGAAATTCAAAATTGACTATAAACACAAAGACAAGAAAACTTCCAATAAAACATCTTATTTACTTTTAAAATGGATAAGAATGAACTTCTTTATTCATAAATCTTTAAACGTAAAGTCAAGTCCCGTCAAGACTGTTACGTCTTCAGGTGTGCTTGCCACTGACCTATTTCCAGCTGAATGGGAATCGAGCGTTCGTGACGAGATATCTAGATCTAAACGCAATTATTTCTAGTCTAGACGTCTTTTCCCAGACGCCTCGTCTCGAATTTCAATCGTTATGGACAGCTGTTTGTTCTAACTTTAATTGAATTTGGAGAAAGAAGTAGGCACGAGTTCTAACACGAGACTAGAATATTAGTGTTGACCGTAGTTTAATTAAAGATAGATAGGACCTTATGCAGTGATAGCCTAGTGGTTATAAAACTCGGCTTCTCGATCGAGGGGTCCGAGGTTCAAATCCCAGGCACGCACCTTTGTTTTTCAAAAATTATGTGCGTATTAGAAATTAATTATCACTTGCTTAAACGGTGAAGGAAAACATCGTGAGGAAACCTGCATACCTGAGAGATTTATAAAAAAAATATCTCAACGGTATGTGAAGTCTACCAAAACGCTCTTGGCCAGCGCGGTGGACTATGGCCATGTCCTTCTCTTTCTGAGAGGAGACCCGTGCCCAGCAGTGGGACAGTAATGGGTTGATGATGATGGACCTTATGCAAGTTTTATCGAACTTGGAAACTCCTCCATTGAGAATTTTTCTTCAGGTTTATCAGCACCATTAAAGAAGGCTATAAATATTTTTAAAGTAGCAATTAATCAGTATTTGTTACTGAGAATTTGAATTGTTTACCTATTACGGTTCAAAAGATAAAGCGAAAAACACCAAAAAAACAGTAGTATGGCGAAGCCCATTTATTTTCAAGCTATTTTATTTTTAGAATTTGTTGTTATAGCGCCCACCATTACAGATACTCTGTAAAATTTCAAGTGTCTGTCTAATTACGTTCAGTAAATAGAGCCTTTTAATAATAATAGTGTTCTGTAAGCCTAAAAGTCGAAATAAATATGTACATTAATTAAGAAGTCAAGGTAAAATTTATTTCATAAATTTAGCAAATAAAATATCCTATTTCTATATGAAATTCAGGTCATACTAATTGAAAGGGTTTGAAGGGTTGGGAAATTTTGGAAATGAGACACGCGTAGGCATCCCCAATATGAAGTCGTGTAGAAATTACGCGGTGGAGCCTGCTTATTATCATAATATTTTAATGTATGTTTTGAGAATAAGGGTATTTTTTTTAAAAGCACTGTTTAATAAAATAAATAAAATCTTTTTTCTTTTTCTGTTCCTCTCTTGACAACGTTAGGAAAATCGTGAATATAAGAACCGAGAGAGAAATATTTATCTTATTTTTTGGGTTTCGTTACTTTGTGTAAATTAAAAATCGTAACCAGCATTTTTATATCAAATAAACATTTAAATTATGTATGGACAAATAATATAAAATTTACTTATAATAACAGTGAAGTTATAATAAAAGTCTAGTTGTTAATGCTACTAGTACGCATCTAGAATCCTAGATCTATAGATATATGTACAGGTTGACAGATAGATAGCATCAACTCACTTATCCTTTAGAAATGCTGATTCACATTCTGCTATTTTTATTGCTTGCATTTTCCCGTAAACGTGTAAGGGGAATCGCAAGCAATAAAAATGGCAGGATATGAAAAAACGCGGCAAATTCTTCAATCGTAAGATACGATCCGAGTGAAAATGAAAGTAAGGTGAAATGGCAAAAAGTTCTTCCTTAGGACGTCGGGGTCGTTATGACAATGACAACGATCTTTTTAAAGAGTATAAGTACTTATTATAACATATTTTTTTTGTAAAATATTATGTTGAATTACTGAAACGATTCTGTACTGTGTAATGAAAATATAAAAGAGTACTTTTTATAATATAGGAGTAGCAAATGAGCATAAAGTACACCTGATGGTAATTGGCTATTGTCACCCATGGATATCTGTAATCAACCCCTATTACATTCCTACCTGAGGTCGGCCACAGATGCGCCGCTTTCCTTGAGGACTACACTAGAACGTCTCGGAAAAGTATGTCTCCCTTACCACATCCTTCAAACCAGAACACAGCAACGCTTAACACTGCTGTTATTCGGTAGAAATAGGTACCACAAAGGGTCTTACCACTTTCGTGACCACCTTAACGAATACTCGTCACTGTCGGTCTGTTCGTATGAATCCAGATTCGAGATTTAGATTTGTTAAGACAAACTTCACTTTGAGTGACATGCCAAACATTTTGTAAACTTTCACGGTTCCTAGAACATTCCCATATATTCATATTTACTATGTAAATACGACGGGTGAAATGAAATATTTGTTCATATTATCATGACAATCGATCCGCAAAATAATCGGACCCTTGTTATTGTTCGCGTGAAATTTATCGTGTCCGGCGAGCCGTGCCTGATCCGGTGTGAATATTTTTATGGTTCTTTATTTATAGGTTCTAGAGGCGAGACCGCTTAGCCTTTACTTGTGAACATCATAACGGAGCTATAAAGTTAAGAAACGTCGGTTATGGTAGGCAATAAGATAGGCGATCGCTAGTAGTTTTCATGTGAATTTCGGAAGTGGTCGACAGTTACATAAGTGACCAAATTGGTCAAGTTTCATCCGTGCTTCCATGCTTCGGAAAGCCCGTTAAGCTATAGGTCTCAGCAGTTATAACTAAAGAGCAAGTGTTAAACTTGGTTTGATTGATTGGACACTAACAGGTAATTCCATGAAATACATATTGGAGTAGCGTGGTAGAGAGGTTAGTTATTGGAAGCAAAGCATAAAAACAAATATATATATATTTGGGCTACAATTATGAAACTATGATAATATCGGGCTTACGAGTATTATATTACCCTTTCAAATTAACATCTGTCCCCCGTGGCTGTGTAATTACTTTAAGGCTTAGAATCTAAGATCTTGAATAAATTTTAAAATAAACTCTATTCCAGATCAGTTAATAAAATAAAAATTAAATAGGTTCATGTTTAATAACAAGCTTTTCTAGAATCTAAAATTGTATGTTTAAATATTAGTTTCGAAAAAGCAAGTTAATATAAGTTAATGTAAGGAAGAATTGATTTTGATTGATTGATTTGATCGTGCACCGTAGACATTATAGTCCAGCATTTCACGATCTTGAAAAACAGCATTCACAAAATATACTGTTGTGTGAAAACAAATGTTTGTGCATACATTACAATCAAAATATTTACCTAGTTCATGTTACTAATTAGGGTATAGCTCTACATTAGCGCACCTACCTTACGCAAACGAAACTAAAATAGACACATATTGCCTATTTTTAGCTTGTTGTAGCAATGTTTGCGCTTCTGTGTTCTAGTTCGAAGGGTGTGGTAACGGTCTTCCGATTACCTACAGTGTGATCGACTTCATGTAGTATTTTATTTTTATGAGCATTGAATTTGAATGACAAGCATGGATAATACAGATAACTTCCCGTCACATACTTGTACTTGTATTTTCATACATGTTATAAACATCTGTCTATCACTTTGCGCGCTTTTTAAAACCACCCCGGTGGCCGTCCTCGGCGCTGGGTAAAGGACTCCGGGATTTCCAAAGGCAACGCAACCGGAGTCCTTGCCCCGTTGGGCTCTGCCCAGGTGAGCTCGCCATATCGTCTGGTGTACAGGACGGTACGCGACCACACATACCGCCGTCCCTCCTGGGGCCGCTGGCTGGGCGGTCCGAGCTCCAACTTTTGCCACCCGCAACCTCGGAAGCCCCCTGTTAGTCGCCTCCTACGACAGGCAAGGGATATCCTAGCCCTAACTACAGAGGCAATGAATTAGTGGTCTAATTCACATATTTGGTTACGGGTATTGGCAGTTACATGTTGGAAGAAAAGAAAAAAATCTAAGTCTAAGCTGTGGTTGTAATGTTTATCACCCAGGCCAATTGAGTGGGAAGCGAGTGAAAGTACCAATATACAAATTATACTTAGTTCAGGCGAGAGGAGCCATGGGCAGAGCTAGTGTAGTAAGAATTACCAACATAAAAACTTGTATTAAAATAAATTAAGCTAGCAATTAAACTTTATTTTTATTGTTTACCATTTATCTTCTAAATGTTAATTTCTACATCTCGCGTAAGAAAATTATTCCATTTTTCGCCTACATATTTTCTTGCCTCTTGTAAGAATATTATAATGATGCTAACTAGCTTATTCTTGTTTACTCATGAGAATATAATTATGTAATCTTCGTTTTTTATAAATTTAATTATAAGTATGAAGTTAAGGATTAAATAGACTGCTACTATGTGGGAGAATGCTTCATTTCATATATATAAATATTCCGTTTTTAAAATCACATGATATTAATTTCGAACTACCGCTCCGTATTAACAATTGGCTACCTGTATCATGGTATAAAAAAGGGGCGCGCAACTGTCAACAGATCAGAAGTTGTCCAATAGTGGGCACGGCACGGTGGTGCTCTGAACTGTTTGGTGTTTTGCTTGGGTGTTATTGTTACTATGGTGGCATTAACGCTTATTCATTTAATTATTTTAACTATATTTTTATAAATATTGGTTAAATTAGTTGAATCGAAATACCATTGTAGATCTACCTACCGGCGCGCCCACATCAGAATCGGGATAGGATACGCCCTTTTATTACGTAATAGTTTTAAAGTAACGGTAACAGAAGATAAATCAACCGCGTGTATAGGAAGTGTTCTACTGAAGAATTTATCGTGGCTGTACTCCTGACGACAGTTTGGGACGCGCAATGGGGGCGATATTGACAAGGCCTTCGACATTGGAGGAGCTCAAGCGTGTGAAAGCAACCGCAAGCTTTGGTACCGCAAGCTTGGGTATGAAAATTGAGGAGGTGGAAGGTGGTTTGCATCATCCATGTTAACCGTCTACGTAATTAAGACTCATTGGCGCCGAGACTCATTGGCGAACGATTGGCGCTCCGGTATGATCAAACAAATGGTTTTTATATTTTCGATTGTTAAACTTGCTATTTATTTGCTTTTTGAAAGTTATTAAAGATTATAAGAATCACTAATATGAAAATGTTTGGTTATGCGCGAAAAAATAACAATCATACGTGTAGGTACCGACATGTTTTTAGAAATGTTTTGGGTTTTTAAAATTTCGAGTAATTTCAACTATGCTTTTCACAGTTTCGTTGCTTATAGCAACTCATTAAGAGGCGATCCTTACTTATGCTAAATAAGTAGATGAATAGCGATCATATTCTTTTAAATTATTACGCTGCAAAAAATATTTTAAGATTGTGAATACAAGTTCTGATATCTTTTGTATGTATTCGTTGTAATGCATTTAACATTCGTAATAAACTCCCAGTCTTAAAATAAAACTAGTCACAATGAAGATTATTTTTGAAGTAAAAGGTTTGATAAATAAGGTAGCATACTTTTTACCATCGCAATTCCATGGCCCGTAAATATCGTAAGTTTTATTTCTAGTTTCACCTGGAACACCGTGATAGCTATCGGTGATGGCCTTATTATTATTGCAAATGCATAGGTTACATTTGTATTGTGGTCATTGAAACTCTCAACCAATGCTTGTCATATTTAATAGGATGCTATCTAATAATATTTACCTAGCGCTTGTTCCCAGAATCTGTAAAAGCTGCTTATTGGGGGGTTTTGTAACAACACTTGACTTGTGATGTCGACGTGGACGAAACTTGAATGAAAATGTAACATTTAGATTTTGGTGGTTACAATTTACGAAGTATACATGGAGGTAAAGCTGAAGAAAAGGAGTTTGATAGTGTTCGCATTGTAACCCCAACGGTGTATTGGACTAGGTAAAATGGTGAATTAACGTAAGTTATAACTTATTAATAATCCTTCAGTCTTCTATGTTTTTCACATGTTTTTTGTGACATAATGTGTAACTACTTGCAATCCACTTTAAAATTTTCATATGTAAAGAGAATCGAAGCTTAGCTGACTGTAGAAAAAAAAACAGTTATCATAATGGTGCAAAGCTGTAAGCATTTTGATCGGTCAAATGTGTTTAAAGGTTTAATTTAATAAAGACAATTCATCAGCCTCGCTCGGAGTCGATCAAGTATTTTTAATAATAACTTAAAGTTTGAACTTGTTTTACAGTAGTTTAAATTGTTATTGGATCTTCTTTCTTATTTTGTGTCATAGTAAATAATACCTTTCGAGATGACGTACATCACGATCCTAGACTTTACGTGTGAAATTATATTATGTTGGTACCTTTAGTGAATACTTTAACAGTGGTAAGTCAACTATACCATCATGCAATCTAGCTAACAATCTAAACGTTTTAATTATTCATTGACATAAGGAGTTTATTGTTATTTTATTTAGTTTTGTAACTGTGCAGATGACGACATTACGTCTAGATATACGGATGTGGATATAACAAATTCAGAATATTCACGCACGCAATGTTCATATTATACGAAACAATTCGGCGTGTTTTTCTCCTATTCATAATTTTGTCGTCGTTACACTCAAGCAGATAAAGGTTATAAAGGTGGTAGAAACTTTTATGGTCCGGCAATACCAATACCATACAGCAGAGCCTCTGCTGTGTTGAAGATATTGATGGGCCTCAGTAGCCACTTGCCATCAGGTGGACTGCATGCTTGTCTGCTACTTCTAAAATTTGGTTTAAGGTTTTTGTGTGTGAGCGAATATTATGTATAAATCAATCCGGGACGAAATAACGGTATTTGGAGGTATACTTATTATTCTTGCAAATGGTTAATTACAATAACCTTTGGAAGTTATTCACAATTTCTGGTGATAACAGATACTTAACGTATGTGTTATATTAAATTGAAATAGGTAATTCTATTATTATCAGATATTGTATTGGAACTCGCGGTTCATACCAGAAAATATTCGTTATTATTTTGTGTTCATACTGTTTCGACCGCTGTTTGTTATTCTACGAATTAAAATGTATATCTTTGCAGATTTATAAGTCAAAGTCAGGTTCGGACGAGCAATTATATACCTACTGCAAGTTCTGATAGAATTCGAAAAATCGAATACTGCAAAAAGAAAAAGAGACAAGAGTACATACACTACTGTCAAATTGGACTCTGCAATGTGTGATCATTATTGTGTGGTAAAGACTTTGTTTGCAGCAATGCCTATCGCACAAACGAAGGTAATTGTAATAATCAAGGTAAAGGAAAATGATATAAGGTAAATAATATAATGAAGGTAGGATGACTCCAATAACTTTTTACGTTTAATGACCTGGTTTTCGTTGTAATGTAACTGTGGACTTCAGAGTGTTATTTCGTTGGCATTTGACGTCATCACATGAACGGTACGAACTATAGCTCATGTTATGGTAAGGCAATAGTATTTTAATTATTTTATTAAGAATAACGACCACGGAGTACTTGCTGCTCTGATATTTTATTTACTGTATGTAAAGTTGACATTAAAACTGTTTTGAACGTGACAATTCACTATATTTTTATTTTCACACATTTGTGTTGTAGACATCAGGTTTTTCGGTTTGAAATTAACTTTTACTTTTTTATTTTTATGCTTGTTACAGCTTATTTGTTTACAGTTCTAAATAAGAAAAGCACTCGTGCATGGTTTTGAGCAGGTCTCGAATAGTTTCTTATAAAATTCTGTCATAGTCAAATGAGCTGACTTAAAAGGCATTAATGATTTTCAAGAAATCCTGTCTGAGATAGTCAGACACATTATAACAAATTCGGTAAAGGAAGACATCGTGAAGAACTACACATCGGGAAATATATTCTCAAGGGTATCTGGAGTCTACCCAGTGTACGTTTGGCGATGCAGAAGACTATGCCATCTGTAGATTTTACTCTCAAACCATGAACGAAACGCGGAGCTCTCTCGTTATATCGTATATAATTATTGACTATACATATAATGTAATGTGTTTTCAGACTACGAGAACATGTGCTATGGAAAGTAAACTATTTGAACATGTCAGATGACTGTGAACCCTGTGAAGCAATGACAGTATCGACAGTCAAAAATCTGGTAAAAACTTTTGTTTCTCTTGAGTACCTGCGAACTTTGGAACGGTATGTGGATTGTAAGTTCAGTGTTATCGGGATTGTCTTGCATATCGATGATTGTCTGGCCAACAGTCATGTTTATGTTTGATAATAACCCGAGTGCCATGTGACTTGGCAATTCTTTTCAGGGAATAATCAATTATGTACGTACGTTATGTGACTTAACGAATGTTTTTGATGTCATGTGACTTGACATCAGCCATGTGACTTGGCAATTCTTTTCAGGAAATAATCAATTATGTACGTACGTTATGTGACTTAACGAATGTTTTTGATGTCATGTGACTTGACATCAGCCATGTGACTTGGCAATTCTTTTCAGGAAATAATCAATTATGTACGTACGCTATGTGACTTAGCGAATTTATGATGTCATGTGACTTGACATCAGCCATGTGATTTGGCAATTCTTTTCAGATAATAATCAATTACGTACGTACGCTATGTGACTTAGCGAATTTATGATGTCATGAGACTTGACATCAGCCATGTGATTTGGCAATTCTTTTCAGATAATAATCAATTACGTACGTACGCTATGTGACTTAGCGAATTTATGATGTCATGTGACTTGACATCAGCCATGTGATTTGGCAATTCTTTTCAGATAATAATCAATTACGTACGTACGCTATGTGACTTAGCGAATTTATGATGTCATGTGACTTGACATCAGCCATGTGATTTGGCAATTCTTTTCAGATAATAATCAATTACGTACGTAAGCTATGTGACTTAGCGAATTTATGATGTCATGTGACTTGACATCAGCCATGTGATTTGGCAATTCTTTTCAGATAATAATCAATTATGTACGTAAGCTATGTGACTTAGCGAATTTATGATGTCATGTGACTTGACATCAGCCATGTGATTTGGCAGTTCTTTTCATGTGACACGATCATTTATTTACACTATTAGACACCGGTTATGGGGTTAACCAATTAAAGTTACGTGTTTTGTGTACCATGAGATTTGGCTTCTGTGGTTAAAATTGAGACTATATTATCCGCCAATCTAAAGTAGTTTATCCACTTCTTTAATATTACTGAATTTGATTTTTTTTAAACTTTTGTTCGCGAGCCGTAACGGCTGCTCGTCAGAATGGCCGTGTGGGAGAATGCTTCATTTCATATATATAAATATTCCGTTTTTAAAATCACATGATATTAATTTCGAACTACCGCTCCGTATTAACAATTGGCTACCTGTATCATGGTATAAAAAAGGGGCGCGCAACTGTCAACAGATCAGAAGTTGTCCAATAGTGGGCACGGCACGGTGGTGCTCTGAACTGTTTGGTGTTTTGCTTGGGTGTTATTGTTACTATGGTGGCATTAACGCTTATTCATTTAATTATTTTAACTATATTTTTATAAATATTGGTTAAATTAGTTGAATCGAAATACCATTGTAGATCTACCTACCGGCGCACCCACAACTATACCTACACAATTTCTATTTTGGTATTTAAGCCAGTATTTGGGCTAACAGAAAAGAATACATGAAAGAAAAAATGAAGAGAAAAGTGAATTACGTATTTTTTTACTAATATAACTTAATTTTAACTCATATTTTTATCACTTTGTAAATTACCAAAAAACAGAATAGTTGCCAATACTTTTATAAAACTATTTAACTTTGTTGTAAGTACTATTCTATCTCATGGCTTTTAATTAATTCATATACTTTTTACAGAATTATTATGAAGTGTTTACCGAAATCCTTAAAAACTGTTTTATAAGTATTTCTTTGATGACAAAGCGGCGAAATAAAATTTGTAACTCATATTTTTTACAAAGAATAAAAATTATGAATATCATTTGTAACTCATATTTTTTACTTTTTTACAAAGAATAAAAGTTATGAATATCATTTGTAACTCATATTTTTTACAAAGAATAAAAATTATGAATATCATTTGTAACTCATATTTTTTACAAAGAATAAAAATTATGAATATCATTTGTAACTCATATTTTTTACAAAGAATAAAAGTTATGAATATCATTTGTAACTCATATTTTTTACAAAGAATAAAAATTATGAATATCATTTGTAACTCATATTTTTTACAAAGAATAAAAATTATGAATATCATTTGTAACTCATATTTTTTACAAAGAATAAAAATTATGAATATCATTTGTAACTCATATTTTTTACAAAGAATAAAAATTATGAATATCATTTGTAACTTATATTTTTTACAAAGAATAAAAATTATGAATATCATTTGTAACTCATATTTTTTACAAAGAATAAAAATTATGAATATCATTTGTAACTCATATTTTTTACAAAGAATAAAAATTATGAATATCATTTAAAAATAATAACTCAACCTAGCTATTTTGATATTACCGAGCACACATTTTTCATGTAGCTGTTTAAACGTTTTACAATGTTTGTTAAACGACCTGTAAAAATTTTCAGACGATTCGTCTCCAAAAAAGTCGAAACCTAATCGTGTGTAAACACGTTTTTGTCGAGTGTAAATATAATTCCGACACAAAGGCCGGGTGATACCTAATCGTAATTACATTTCGTTTGTCAACATGTTTTCGTAACGAGAGCTTTCTTTGAAATGTTTACTGAGACGCGTGAATATTTGGAAGTACTTACTCGTGTTTTTTCAATCGAAAAAATCTGGAGAGTTTCTTTTCGCACATTTTTGTAAGTCATTCAATAAGAATAATAAATTGCGCCTATATATAGAACTACAACCACACGCTACAACAGCACTAGGACTTTTCCTGTGGGTGCCATGGACATAAAGACGAATAGGTACACAAATACCCACACCATTCATTTGTACATATTTTTTTTTTAAATTGAAGGAAGAAAAGTGCTTGCAGTCCACCTACTCCAATAGTAAATAGTTACGGCTGTACATTAACATATTATGTATTAAATACCAAATGAGATTGCTACTATTCTTATCCTGATCCTTAACCTTATCAGCTCCTTTAAATCAGAATACGTCAGCTCTTAAATATACGAACATGTCAATTTAATTGATTTATAATGTACTAAATGTAAGGTATAAAATCTTATCATTAAGTTATTTAAAACTAAAAGTGTTATCTAGGAGAAATAAAGTTTATTTTACGGACGGCGTAGAACCAGTCTTAATAATAGTAGGTACTACTATTTATTCTGTGGTAATAGGATTCCGTGGTGAATTCTAAAACCGATTGTGTCTACGATCTCCAAAGGAAACTGAATTTGAATGGGATTAGCCTACAATCTACGTATCCTACAAAGCATTTTAAGGTTTTTAAACTTTGCTACGCTTTTCGGGCACAAATTGAAAAGAGACTTTACGAGCTACGTTTGAAATTGGAACCCTTTTTGCTTTTGCTGTTCGAGTTGTTAATTCAGCGTTCTAAATTACAGCCTTAATTTACGAGAAAATACCATTAGGTTCACTTTACGATTTTAGGCATATTTTTTTAGAAATTCTATCAACCGAGTTACTTTGGTAGCACTATTGAATTCAACTAACCAAGTCAAGGCTCATTATTTGCAGCTTTGACTTGGTTTCCTTCTTCCTCTTATCCCTTCTTCCTCACAACATATTTCCTTCTTACGTTTCTCTTTGTACCTCTATTGCGCCATTTACATGTATTTATGTATATACTTTATTTATGTATGTGTACACCCTACCTTTTCACGATCTCATATATCTTTAACTCCATCCCAAAGGTTGTCTGGAAGAAATCGCTTCTAAGCGATAAGACCACCTATTTGTATACTGTCTCATGTATTGTGTTTATATGTTGCTTATATTTATATATATATGTGTTTTATATGTTGCTTATATTTGGTGTACAAATAAAGAATATGTTGTTGTTGTTGTTGTTGTTGTTGAATTTCTATAAAATGGTAACCCATTAGTAACATGAACTCGGTCTCACATTTGAGAGAAAGGGTTCGGGACTTTTCCTTTTTATTTTTCATCTTCCGTAATTGAATGTCTAGTGTAGGGGTCTTTCGACCTCACCCTAACCAAAATAGATACGACTTTGATTTGTAGTTTGAGTAGTACTTTGACTTTGGTTATATTTTAGCCATATCAAATTTTGTTTAGGAGCAAGTACTCTTATTAAATTTTATGTAATATAATAATATTATTGCTACCATTTTGTAAGATGATTTAATGGTAGAAGAAAATGCAGAAATCAGTCAAATACGAAAGGAATACAAATACGTCATATGTAGACAGGACAATGAAAATGTATATTTTCTATACATGCAAGTTTATATTTTTACTATGGTTTAATAGTAACTGAACCGATCACTGATGCATTGCGCCTCCTAAGCACTAAGAGAGTCACCTCATAGATATTTTTTTTTTTTTATAATATAGAAGTAGCAGACGAGCATACAGTCCACCTGATGGTAAGTGGCTACTACCACCCATGGACATCTGTAATCAACCCTAGATAGGATTAGATTATCCTACCTGAGGTCGGCCACAGATGCGCCGTTACCCCTGAGTACTAAGCTGGAACGCCTCGGAAAAGTCTGTCTAAGGGAGACAGACTTTTCCCACACCCTTCAAACCGGAACACAGCAGCGCCTAACACTGCTGTTATTAGGGAGGAATAGGTGTGGCGGTGGTGCCGCCGGAGTCGAACCACAAAGAGTTCTACCACCTTCATAGTATATGTAGTTCACCCTCACATATAAATTATACTATATTGATAAATATTAACATATAGGTACCTAGTTTCTTTTATGTCGAAGGAACTAAATTATTAATATAACACGAACTTTAGCCCTGCGCTCGTTAAAGTTCAACGTTCAAGTTTATCGATTCTCAACTCCGTTCATAAATTTAAACATGGTACATACTTTACAGACTTTCTAAACATCAATATTATCCATACGCTAATACTATGCTATGCAATGCGCTCAGGCTATACTATGCTAATTTAAGCTTATTTTCAAAACAACCTGACTTCGATACATTATACCTATTGTTTCCTGTCTCCTCATAAATTAGGCAAAATTTTATTTATAAATTTAATTTGTTTCAAACTTTGTTTTAAGTGTTTTAAATTATTAAGGTAATGTAAACCTTATGTTAAATATATACTATGATGCAATATATGATAGAAATCTTATCTAAGATTAATTAGACTTTGAGATCTCTTATTGTCTCCGAGTTAGTTTATTTGTAGCTTAAAGATTACATTAGTTTCTCTATCCTTAAATTTTTAAATTAGATCTACACTGCAGATTCACTGCTGCTTTAAGACCGTCCATGATGTCCATGGGCGGTGGACTGCATGGTCGTCTACTACTCCTATATTATAAAAACACTTTTCCACGTATCAAAAAGACAGCCAACGTTTGTTAAAACGAAACAATATTCCGTGTTTGTTTCAGTCGAAATCAAACTAGGTATTGGTTTTGAACCCGAAAGCCTTTGTCCTTTCCCTTTGCTGTCAATTCCATTCGATTTTCAATTAAAGACTTCACAAAGCAAGTTAAATAGAATTTTCTTTCCTTTCCCGTCTGTCCCCGGCTTTCTGAATAATTTAGCTGGTTACACGAAATTGTTGTAGTTTTAAAGTGGTACACGGTTTTAGTGTTGTAGAAAATTCTATCGATTATTTATTAATACATCGATTTATACTATTAACTTCGTCGTTTTGCATAAATAAGAACGTATGTGTCTTTAGGAAAAATAAGTGTACATCGATTTTTCGGTAATTTTTTCTAAAAATAACACTTGAATTCCCATATTATAGCATATCGATTATAAGCGCACTAGGTAATAGGTATCGCTTTTTCGCATTAAATCCGCCTTTTGCACCATTATTTTTTTCACAAGGAGTATTTATTTCATTGATATATATATATATATATATATATATATATATATATATATATATATATATATATATATCATCATTCATAGTTTAAAAACAATACGTATTTAATTTTTTTTTTTGCACGGATTTCGAAAAATGTGAAAACATTCGAACTCTAATCCTCCAGAGTTTGCTACTAGTATCGATACTGTCGATAAACTGCAGTACAACTCTAGAGAATAGTCCGTTACGGAATAATAGACCGTACGTAGTGCTTTCGGCAAAAAGTGGCTTTCCCATGAGGGTAGTAAAAGGCGAACGATGAGATTAAAGCCATAGAAAATTTGCCTACACATTGTTTATTTATGTAATGGAAATGAAGCGCATACAGCCCCGCGTCTTATGTCGATAAAAGTCCACAAATTTAAGTAACGTCAGGCGCTTTCAAAATGCGCTTCCGTGTATTGGAGGGCATGTTAAGCCCTGATGGCTCTTTTTTAACACGCTTTTATTAGCTTGGGTTGTATGTGTGTATGTATGTATGTAACGGAATCTTTGAACTCTATTTTTACCCACTTTAAACGGCCCGATTAATTTAAAATTTTGAACAATTATCAAGAACCGATGACAATACATGACTTTAATATTTTATCCCATTCTCCTCATCAGGATCGTCAGGGATCAACGTCAGGGATTAACGATTTTCCTTGTGCGATTTTAGCGTGGTTTTTAGTCTGTAAACTATTATTATTATTTATTAATAGATAGCTAATCAGTTTCTCTAGAAATAAGTTAGAGTTGATCACTAAACCATATTTCCTCCATCAATCCGCGTTTTAGAAGCGTATTGATGCAGACCCAGCTATAGGGAGAGACAGAAATGGAATAGAAAAATGGTTAAATAAAGGGCTCATGGACATTTGTAATCAACCCAGACAAGATTCCTATCTGAGAGTAGCCACAGCTGTCACACACATAAATACTAAGTTGAAACGCCTCAGATAAGTATTATTTTCTTACTACAGGCTTCAAACCGGAATACAGCTGTTAATACTGATGTTATTAGGTGTTTCGGTGACCTTCAAAACCTTTATTTAATTCAACACCTACTAAACGAGTAACACGCATAGCCACGATGCTGACTTTATAAGGCTAGTAAAAGAAGTACCTAAAGTTAACAAAATAAGCTTAAGTATAATATTAAAAAAGGAAAAGACTAGCTTCTTAAAGGGAAAATTGGTCGTGTGCATCAAACCCCATTTTCTTAGCATACTTGACCCAGATTCGAGCTTATTAGCCTCGTGGGCAACTTGATCTATGGAACAATGTGGAGAATGTTCATCGATTTGGTAAGCAAAGAATTTCTCATGTTTTTGCATAGATTAGTAAAGATTACTCGCTCCTAACAAGAAAATGTAACCTTTTGACAATTGTCACTGTCAATTATTTTCTTGTTTGAAAAATATTAAAAAAAATGTAGTTTTTAGATCATTTACGACCGAAACCATATTTCTTCGCACTTTTTCTTCGATTTCATGTCTTAACTGCATTACAAGTTCTTTACTACAAGTACTTTAAATTTACTTCAATTACAAGGCGGTGAGATATCTATCCTTATCTATGCGTTTTTGGTACAATAAAGGAAAAGTTTGAGAAATTATAGTTTTCACTTTTAAATGTAAGAAGTCAGTTTCCTAAACTCAGACCGAGTTTGAATAAAAAAATCTGTATATGTGGACCGATTTTTCATAATCGTAGCGCCTCTCTAGAAAACATAGACAATTCTATGTCGTGGTCTATAGCTTATGGTCACATATAAATGAGTAAAAATCATCAGATCTGGATATTATTTTAGATGTTTGCCTAGCCGGAGATCGAACCTAAAACCCTCTACAATAAATGTGGAACGGTATATGACCATTATACCACGCGGGTCTATAGAGTTTATACACTCATAGTCCTACACTAGACGCCCATAGTCGTAGATGTCATAGTCATACGAAATAAAATGAATGGCCGCATATATTTTTGTTTATTCCTGTCGGTGTTACCAGCACACGGTCCAAATTTACCAACTTTATGAAATTTGCAAAATGACTCTCAGTTGGTTGCGGACAGTAATAAATTATGTTTCAACTTTTTGGCTGTTTCACAAACAAAATGTTAATAATGTTATATATTCATGGTATCCTTCATAACAATTACACATACAGATAAGGTAAAACTCTTCATGATTTGATTAGGGCACCACCGCCACCTCTACCATTATAATATTATCTAGTGATATAAACTGCTGTTATGGTTAAAAAGTAAGGCAGAATACTAATAAATGGACAACAAGTTTCTTGTTACTCTTTGTCTTCGTATGTCATTGTGTGGCAATTATTGATTATAAACAATAATTTATACCTTATGTTAATTTAAGGTATAAATTTTACAGGTATACAATCTTCTCATTTTAGACATACTCGTACATCCAAATTATATTATTGACTTCATTGTTATTTTTTATAATAAAATTTTCTATTGTATTTGTCTAATTTTCCATCTCAATTTAAGAGATACTTCGAATCCCTTATTTATTTCCTATTTGCCATCTTGAATATCATTTTACCATTAATCATTATGTAGACTCTCGAGGCTCTCGCTCTCGCACTCGCACAGAGCGCACGTACTAAACACCTCTCCGTATGTTTTTTTCTGTTATTGCTATTAGTGAGCCCCAGTTACGCATGTAATTAACTTTAATTTTTTGCCTAAAGTATAAGTGTTCAAATAAAACAATAATCACAACAAGAATCAATCTCAGAGTGTAAATAATTGATCATTTGTTTTAAACCAAAGTGCAATAGAATCAGTGTTGTGTACTATTAATAGACAGTGAGTCATCGAATGCTGCTTGTGCCGTAGTCATTACCATATATGGTCACAAAAATATTACCGGCAACAACTTCAAGTCAGCAATTCACTACAGAAGCAATAGTACATTAAATTCGTAGAGTAACTCCAAGCTCAGCGTGGAATAAAGGTGTCGAGAAGTGCTAACGTTCTATCACACCTGAGTTCAAATCCCGAAGTGATAAACTTTTTTTTTTTTTTTTGTTTTGTTTTTTGTTTTTTTTTTTCTTTGTTTTTTTTTTATATAAAAAACAATATATAGAAGGAAAAAAAAATAGACGTTAAAAAATAATAATAAACACCAAGAACGCAGATTTATAACATTAGAAAAACTACCCAAATAACATTACATCATGGAACAGTCAAATGAATGCACCGCGTGCCTAAAGAAGTTGAAGGGCGCTCTATTTATGCACTGTGTACGCTGTAAGTCAAATTATCACCACTCCTGTATAAATTTGACTTTGAAAGATTTTAATGGTATGTCCGCCGAGCTCCGATCAAACTGGATCTGCGTTCTATGTCACAGTAAAGAACGCAAGGGAGGAGACAACACTAACACTCCTGTTCGAAGCAACCCGCTTCTCTCACCTCAACACGAGAACGTTACTCAGCGCAGTAAGGCCCGCAGCGAAGTAAAATGCTCTTGCTTATCTGCCAGTGGAATACGCGACATTATCCGCGAAGAGCTACAAACATTATTTAGTCGCCAGATTCAGCCAGAGGTTTTAGAAGTTCGAAACGCGGTGTCATCTCTCGAAGCATCAATGGCACTGTTCAATGAGGAACTCGATAAGATTAAGGCTAACTATTCTACTCAACATAATGCGATCGAGGTTTTGAAATCAGAAACTGAATCTTTACGAGCCATTAACTTATCTTTGTCGGCAAGAGTGGCGCAAATGGATCAACAATCGCGTTCCTCGAATATTGAAATTCAGTGCGTTCCAGAAAATAGGCAGGAGAACTTAACAAACACAGTAGTGCAGCTGGGCAAAGTTATCAAATGCCCCATTAATGAAGGAAACATTGACTACTGCACCCGATTGGCGAAACTGAACAAGTCAAGCCCTCGACCACGCTCTATCTTAGTAAAATTCAATAATTCTCGACTGCGGGATGAGTTTCTTGCTGCTACTTCTAAGTTCAACAAGAAAAACCGTGATGATAAGCTAAACAGTAGCCATTTAGGCATAGGTGGGGATAAAAAGAGTGCCATTTACGTGGTGGAACACCTCACCTTCGAGAACAAGTCACTGCACGCTGCCGCTCGAATGAAGGCTCGAGAGTTGAACTTCAAATTCGTTTGGGTACGGGACGGTAGAATTTTCATGCGAAAAAACGAAGAATCAAATTATGTCCACGTCAAAAACATAGATTTGCTCAATCGCTTATCATAAGTGCGCTAAATTTGTTATAAGTATTACTTAAGGGCTCCTTTACTTGTTACTACCAGAATGTTAGAGGATTAAAAACAAAAACAATTGACCTCTTTAATAATGTTGTTTGTTGTAATTTCGATGTAATAGTTTTTACAGAGACATGGTTGGACAGCAGCATATCTAACAACGAATTATTTGATGATCGGTACACAGTTTATAGGCGTGATCGGGAAAGTAGCGGGTTTCATGGCAATAAAATAGGTGGTGGGGTTCTAATCGCTGTCTCTACTCGCTTAAAGTCTCACCGTTTGTCCAACCAAGAGTCCGATTGTGAGGATCTATGGGTTAAAGTAGAGATGCGGGATAGAAATGATACAAACAGGCACCTGTACAGTGTACATCTGCGGTGTTTATATACCCCCACCTGTTAAAAAACTTTTCGCCCTCTATCGCTTCCAACCTACTAACTAACATATTAGTCACTGAACACCAGGTCCTTAGGGTTTTGGAAAAACTTGATCCCACGAAAGGTGCTGGCACGGATGGTATACCAGCAATATTTGTTGTCAAATGTGCCAGCGTACTGGCATTGCCTCTTAGTTTTATATTCAATAAATCTTTGAACACTGGTACATTCCCAACGGCCTGGAAGGAAGCTCTTGTGATACCATTGCATAAAGGTGGCGACTCAGGCTCAGTGAAAAACTATAGGCCGATATCTATCATCACAATTTTTGCAAAGGTCTTTGAAATGATCATTTGTCCAATAATTTCATGGCATTTAAAGCAGAACATCGTTCTGCAACAGCATGGTTTCATGAAGTTACGATCCACTTCAACCAACTTGATATCTTTTGTCGGCGACCTTGCTGAGGGGGTCGATCATGGACAATCTTTTGATGTAATATACACCGACTTCAGCAAGGCATTCGACAAAGTAAACCATGATATGTTGTTGCGTAAGCTTTCATCTGTGGGAATAGCCGGATCTTTCTTGGATTGGTGCAGATCCTATCTGAGAAACAGGCAATCAACGGTTGTGGTAGGTGGATATCGATCTAAGTTATATATAGCTTCTTCTGGAGTCCCTCAAGGCTCTCACTTGGGGCCCCTACTCTTCAACATCTTCATTAACGATGTGGGCGAGTGTTTCCAAAATTCTAAGTATTACATGTTTGCTGACGATTTAAAATTCTTTAGGACTGTTAATTCAACTGAGGATGGATTGTTGTTGAGCGAAGATCTCGATAACCTGGTCTCGTGGTGCAAACTGAATGGCATGAGTTTGAATACCGACAAATGTCATGTAGTGCGCTTCAGTAGGAAAAACGTCCCGCTTACTAGATCTTATCTAATTAATGGGGTACCACTAAAAGAGGTTGATCACATCAGGGATCTAGGAATTATCCTCGACAGCAAATTACGATTTAATCTGCACATTGACCATATAATTAAAAAAGCTTTCAGAGTTCTGGGTTTTGTTCTTCGGAACTGTAGGGAATTCAAGAAGCCGGACACAAAAATAGCAATTTACAATGCACTCGTTCGTGGTGGCTTGGAATACGGCAGTGTTATATGGAACCCGCACTATGACATATATAACAAACGCTTAGAGTCTGTACAGAAGCGATTTCTATGGCACTTGTCTTATAATTGTAATTTGGCCAAAACCCTACCAAGTTATGATGACCGACTACAACATTTCCACCTAAAATCACTACTCCATCGTAGAAAGCTGCTGGACATCATGTTTCTGTATAAACTGGTGAATGGTTACATTGACGCTCCACACGTTTTGTCAGATCTATCGATATCTATTCCTAGAAGATTGCCCAGATATACAAAGTATACTCCATTTGTTCCAAAGTTCGCACGATCTAATCTAGGACATTACGCTCCTTTAAATAGGATACTTAGGAGTTACAACAACGTACATAACATAAATATAGGCAGTGAAAATTCATGCGACCCTGGGTCAAAACCAAACTCTGTTGATATCTTTTCAAATTCTCTAACATTGTTTAAAAAGTTAATTTCTGAAATAATTTAGATATATTTAAAGTTATCTTAATTTAAAGTTAATCTGTGTAAAGTAAGTGTGTTTATCTTGATGTATAGTCTTAAATTATTTAATAATATAATTAATTTATCGAATAATATAATAATAATAATTGAATAATATAATTTAATCAAACTATAATTTTTTATCGAATAATATAATAATAATAATTGAATTATATAATTTAATCAAACTATAATTAATTTAAATTAAAAATATCACATCATAACCTGTATTCTCAATGTTGATGTTATTTAATTTGTAATCATGTTGTGAGTTAAGTTATCAGGAATGTATAGTTTTTTGAATATTGTTATTTTTTAAACATTTTTTTTTTTTCCTAATAGCATTTTAGAATATAACTATAAAATATTGTTTAGTATGTAGTTGCTCAAGCTGTTCGCACCTGTAATTGAGGTGGCACTTAATTAAATATCTCAATGTTTTATCAAAATAATTTGTATGCATCAGTGTTCACCTTGTTGGTGCGACTTTTTAATAAATAAATAAATAAATAAATAAAATAAATAAATGTAGACGTTACTACATAAAACTAGTAAACGACATGCCTTAAATAAGCGATAAACTATTTTATAGCTGAGAATATCCAATGTGATTTGATACGTATAGACAATTATCGATAAAGCTTATAATATATGTGATAATAATCCTATTTCCATACTGATATTTCAACATTGGAACTGCCGAATACTATTTCTTTAATAAAACATGAACCGATTTTATAGTCGAGAATATACAATGTGATTTAACAATTACGTATAGATAATTATCGATAAAATCTATAATCTATCTGATAATAATCCTATTTGCATACTAATATTACAATGTTATTAGAACTGCTTATTATTATTAGGTTAATAAAACATAAACTGCAGCCAATTAATACATTATAAGTTAATACGCGATTAACCTGATTGTGTAAACATCGATCGTACGAAAATGAGATCAAACATACTGAAATACGTGCGCCGTACCAACATAATTATACCTAGTTACTTCATCACTAGGAATACAATATATCGATTTTTTGGTAAAATGAACCCTAAAATATCTATATTTATGTTCATCCATATTAACACATTGCCAATACGATGCTATCATGTTGAAATATCCACATGAAAATTTGCATTTCAAGATAGATCAGTAAAACATCCTCAAAATTAATATTCACATTTGTAATTTGTTGACGAAAACAATAATTCACATTAAACATGCATTATACAATATAACACTTAGCAATTGTGATATATCGATACATGTATTGATCGATACATTCTAATTATAATTGCAGTGAAATCAATGTTGTAGACATGTTAGACCTTCGACATAAAAATCGATATTTGTATCAATTATTCGCAAACTTACATCCCTACTCATCACATATTTGCGCGATAACCTCCACCTTATGCTCATAAACTGTAATGAAAGCTAAGTAAACAGTTGGGTGGCGGTAATGAACGAAGGTACATTACGACCGACAATACAGATGCTAATGAATGGCTCTTCCGAAGTACAATTGACCCATTTTCACTGCTGCTGACAGGAAATCAGCTATTAAATGGCGTTAGTACGATGAGTTACGTAAAGCTTTGTATCTTTAGGAAAAATCTTTTGTTTCATTTTAGTGAGGCATTAAAAAAGCTTTTTTTAAGTTAACAAAGCAGCTGATCATTTTATTAGGAATTGAAAATTAAGCCATAAATATTTAATTATGAATCATTTTAAATATTATCATGAAATTTTTTACTCGACTACTAAGAAAGGTATATTATACTCGTACGTGTGTGCTTTGATTGTTTGAATTTTTAAGTAACAAATTGTATCACAACATATTTAACAAATTTGTCTTGTGTTATCACTGTAAAATAAATAATTAAAAATCTCTTAACCCTTACATTGTTAAAAAAGTTTGTGTTTTATTCTTTGTGTGTGTCTGTTTAATTTTTATATAGGAGTAGCAGACGAGCATGCAATCCACCTGATGGTAAGGGACTACTGGACCATGGACATCTGTAATCAACCCCAGATGGGATTAGATATTCCTACCTGAGGTCGACCACAGATCCGCCGCTACGCCTGAGGACTAAGCTGGAACGCCTCGGAAAAGTCTGTCTCCCTTACCACACCCTTCAAAACGGAACACAGCAACGCTTAACACTGATGTTATTAGGTACAAATAGGTGTGGCGGTGGTGCCGCCGGAGTCGAACCACAAAGGGTTCTACCACCTTCAGAATCCATAAAGAACACGATACAGGAAATCCTAGTGTGGGCGGTGTGTTGAAAGTGTTAAAGCGTAAATCCACTTTTACATTTACCGGTCCCTTTGCTCCTATACTTGAGGAAGGAAATATTACGTAATTTCAAGAAAACAACTTTATGTTAGTGTCGCAACTAAAGTAACCATATCAAAAAATAACAGCGGACAAAATGTTAAATAATCTGTAATTATTATTGAACTGAACTTTAAATTTAGTAACAAAAACAGGAAATATGTATATATTTTGAAATCCTGTTATTATTAAAGTTGTATAAATAAATATGCCTTTTTTTTACCCAACAAATACCTATTTGAAACTAAGACGTGCTTAATTTCAAGTCTGTGTACTCTTTTAAGGCCGGACATTACTTTTTTAAAGGCCCTCACATTTTTGGGACCCCAATCTTATTCAAAACCTAACTGATTTTCTTAAAGTCGGACACATCTCTTTTTGAAACACAATCCTTTGAAGTTAGTATGTTATTTGCTTGGTCAAAGGCGGTCAGGTCGAGAGAGCAAACATTTCGCTCTTACGGCTGTTTTACAAAATGTCCGGTTGTGGCAGAAAGCCTGGTAACCCTAGCGATCTCGACACTTGCCGGTGAAAGCAGATATACTGTAAATAGCGTGTGTCATTCTCAACTACTTCGCGCTAGAAATATAAAAAATATTTTCTTCGGAAAAAGCAATAAGTTGTTGTCAAAGCCAAAGCTTCAAAGGTGTTCGGAAAATAAGTTGCTTACGTAGAAAGTGGACGATAACAAGTTTACACTTTTCTTAAAATAAGGCTTAACTTTTAAATATATCTTACTATAAATATATTTATGTATCGTTTATGTAATAGTTTATCCTATATTGTAATGGTACTTATACAACGCTTTTATTAGCTTGACCTGTATGTATGATAGTAAAGGAATTTTTGAACTCGATTTTTAACAACTTTGAACGGTCCGATTAATTTAAAATTTTGAAAAATTATCAAGAACCGATGACAATACACGATTTTAATAATTTCATCCCATAGTCCTCGTCAGGGTCGTCATCGTTCCTTGTGCGATATGTGGTTTTTAGTTTTTACACTATATTAATTGTTTATAGTATAGAAGTATGCAGTCCATTTTATTATAGCGGCCATACACTTTGTAAAAATGATAGCGGAAACTTAGTAATAGGGTCCTGATTTGCTCCCTGGTTATAAAACCCGAAAAATGTGCTCAAAATTGGAAAATTAATGTGGGTAAAGACGATGTAAATGTTATAACATGAAAACGAACATAACCTTTAATTAAATCTAAATAAATATTTTCGTAAACAAATACTTGAAATGTTTTTCTTTGTTCAAATGTATTATTCCTAAGAATCATATGTGGGCGTTTCTACAGAATTTCTGTTTTCTCTTGAGAGGTTTCTTACAGAAATGTTCTCACTGAGAAATGTTATTTATACAACACTTTCGTAACTTATAAAAACACCTACCAGAGTAATTAATATAAAATAGAAATGGAAAAGTCAAATCTCTAGCTGGGTTTACACTTAAGTGTACTCGTATTTCGTATTTTATTATTAACAGACTTCAAAAACGGTCGTTCTGTATTCGACCGCTATGTATCTATTTATGTTCATGATTTACTCAAAAACTACTAATACGATGCAAATGTGATTTATTTATAAAGTTTTACTAAGTAAAAAAAACACTGATAGCCTAGTGTTGAAGAAACTCTGCCTCTTGATCAAGGGGTCCGAGGTTCAAATCCCAGGCTCCTCTGATTTTCCAAGTTATGTGCGTAATACAAATCACATTTAAAATATCACTTGCTTAAACGGTGGTGGAAATAATCATAAGGAAATCTGCATACCTGAAAAATCTTCAAAAACATGTATTCAATGATTAGGCCATAGTCCTTCTCGCTCGCGCGCTTGGCCAGCGCATAGGACTATGGCCTAATCCTTTTCATTTTGAGGGGATACCCGTCGTGGGACAGTAATAGGTTGATGATGACTAAATCAAAAGGCTAAGAACTAAGTTAAAATGTTGTACGTTTGTCTATTTTACTACAAATTATAAACCAGAACACAGCAACGGTATCCATCAATTACATTGTTATGGGCCTTAAAAATATAAAGCTCTAGAGTAGACTGTAGACCAAATTTAAAAACGTTCTGTTTATTTGAACACGCTCAAAGATCAATAAGCAACTAGGGATGGGAAAGCTTATAGCCGTAAACGTATCCTATTGAAGATTCCCGGTTGCATGTATTGCCAGACAGTCTGGAACAGGTTGCTTTCGCATTAATCTATTTTTATGTCTGCACCCACCGGGCGGTCCAAATGGAAAATGCATCGGAAATTTTATTTTTATTGTCGGATTTTGCGAACGTGGAAAGGATTTTTATTTGCAACCTCAGGTTCACTTTACATCGGTTTTTGAAAATCCTGTTGTAACCAGTACCCTTAGTATGAGTTTTTTCGTTTTTACAAAAATGACTGTTTTTGTATTTGTTTACGTATTTCCCATACATTTACAATCAGTTCTGACACAGGCCGCTAGGGGCGCTGATTGGAAATGTATTTTTTTTTGTAAAAACGTAAAAACTCATACCAAGGGTAGAGAATCAGACATAATCAATACAGAAAGGGTACATTTTTTAATATGGACAAGTAATATATTGCTGATGAAGAATATAACTAGTTAATGATGTGATACTGAAGTTTGTAAAAAATGCGTTAAACAATTCGTTTTACGTTAAAAATGTATTAAAAGTCTCTCATGTACACTATAGAGACAATGGCAGCTTCTTATCCTCAAGTGCCTTGTTAGCTTGAAAGTACCTATTCAGGACCTTGATAATAATTACTTACTTTAGTGCTTTTATAAATAAAATGCGAATAAAACATTATTATCATCCAACCGATAAATTTATAATCGATGATATTTTAAAACCACGGAACAATAATCTTCTTTCTTATTCTGTATTTTAAAAAGGTTTTAAAAAGGTGTTTTGTCTAAATATTTATAACTCAAAGGTGACTGACTGACACAGTGATCTATCAACGCACAGCCTAAACCACTGGACGGATCGGGCTGAAATTTGGCATGCAGGTAGATGTTATGACGTAGGCATCCGCTAATAAAGTATTTCGATCAATCCAAGGGGTTAAAATAGGGGATGAAAGTTTGTATAAATCTTCTTAGTTAATAATATTACTTCGTAACGCGAGCAAAGCCGCGGGCAAAAGCTCGTTTTAAAATAAAACCACGGAACTATAGTTTTTCTTGTTCCATATTTAAAACAAAGGTGTTTAGTTTTAATAAATGAATCGTTAAGTGAAATTATTATTTTGTAAAGTGACCTTTTCTAAAATAACTGTTTTTTGCAAAACAACTATTTGATGAATAACCATTCCGTAAACTAGCTGTTTCAAATGTAAAATAACCTATTACTACAATTAAATTAATTTTGAAATTCGTAGCAGCCCTACGGATATATCAAAACTTTTGCTACGATACCTATTCAAAGTCCGTATGGAACTGAATGCAATCGTTTCACGTAGTTTGTTATGTATTTACGAGAACATCGGGTAGTTCTCGTACTGTACGCTGTCAGTATAAATGCAGGTATAATTTCAACAAAGTTTTTAATCCAAACTGGCTGTATTTTTGATTATTGAAATTAATTTATTAATTCGGTTAAAAAAATACAGTAGAACACTGGTTGTAAACTAAATCAGGGAGGTGCTATAATCACACTTACATTTACTTCTTGCGTTTTGGTCAAAGGGTATTGGTGTGGATACCAAGTATCTCTCATACAAGGCAACCATTTTAGTTCTCAGGAGTGACAACGCATCTTTGTCCCTGTAGTTCCGGGACTAGAATAGGGCTACGGTATCCCCTGCCTATCGTAGGAGGCGACTAAAAGGGGGCTTTGGGTTTGCGGGCGGCAAGAGTGAGAGCTCGAACCGTCCAGCAAGCGACCCCGGGAAGGACGACGGTATGTGTGGTCACATACCGTCGTAAACACTACATGGTGTGGGAGGAGCCCGTTGGGCATCGCGCTTGGAGGGCTCCGTCTGTGTTCTGTCGGAGATCCCGGAGTTCTCCAACAAGCGTTGAGGACGGCCACCGGGGGGGTTTTAGAGCGGTAAAACTCCCTCTAGAAAAAAAAGAAGCAAGGAGTGACAGCACATCTGTGATTGAATTTACCTCTGTTCTATATGGAGTTTATTACAGATGTCCAAACGTGTTCAGGTTTGAAGGGTGTGGTAAGGGAGGAATACTTTTCCGAGGTGTTCCAGCTTATTCCTCAGGAATAGTGGCGCATAGTGGCCGACCTCAGACAGGAATATCTAATATTATCTGGTGTTGATTACAGATGTCCGTGGGCGGCAGTTATCACTTACCATCAAATGGACTGAATGTTCATTTTCTAATTTAATCCTAAAATAATATTTACTAAGATGCACTCAACTGCGATGGCACCACTGTCACTGTACATCGTAGTAACTATTTCTGTTATTATAAACGTAAAATGTTGAAAGAAGTAACATGCTACGAGTAATATGCAGAGTCATATTAATTAACTTGGACCGACTCTATTAAGTTAAAATTAATCCGTCGGAAACATCGTATCTGGGATATTCAAAGTTGGAGCACTTTAAGTTTAAATTAATCCATGGTGGACTAAGAACGGATGTAAACTTTCTTTTATATAAAGTTACTTCTTTATAATATAGGAGTAGCAGACGAGCATCTGGTAAGTGGCTACTGCCGCCCATGGACATCTGTAATCAATCCCAGATAGGATTAGATCCCTACGAATAGGAAGGTCGGCCTACTTTAGATTTACCTGATCGAACACTGTACATAACTAAGTAGATAGAAGACCATAAATAAGTAGATAGAAAATACTACATGGATAACGTTAGAAACATATATAAATGCATGTCTACTTGAAGCAAATGTTGATTAAGGTCACTTATATGTGATATTCAGAAATTAACATGCCGTTTTCTTGTTTTACTTTTTACTTGTGTAAAATTAAATTCGCTTTCTTCATAGAACATAATAATAAAGAATAACAATAAATGTCAAGTTACGCGTGACTAGGCGTAATCTAATTCCCCCTCGTAAGCCGACATCTTCTGAAAGCACCCTTACTGGTTTGGGCATTACATTATCGCGAAGTACTCGGCCCCACTCTCCCCTATTATCGATTTTCTGAAACAATCCTTATGTTGTTATTGTTAATGAGGTTTTGCCACTTTATTCTAGGGGTTTATCCTGATATTCAGGTCAATGTGGTATAGGACCCCCAACTATACTCAGATATGTCTATGAATTAAACTATAATGTAGGTATATAATGTAGGTATATACGTTATGTAATTATTTGATGCTAAATAGTGAAGTTTGCTTAAAAAATTTTATTATTTTAAGCAAAACTTAAGGAAAGTAGTTAAAGTTTTTATTTCTTTAGCACTTAACGCGAAATTACTCTTGATTTTTTTTCCAAAGTATATTTCTCGACCACGGATTTCACCCTAGCACAAAAAAACAATTTTGGGTATTTACAAACTCCCATATGGCCACCAATAAGGTTTTACGACAGCTACGATTAAGACAGTTAATCACACATGAAACTTTGTCACTAACGGTCACCCATCCAAGTCCCGACCGCACCCGACGTTACTTAATCTTATAGATTTTCAAATTCAAATTCAAATTCAATTTTTTATTGCTCATGCATACAGTACATAATTATGGTGTTACAAGTAGGGTTATTCGAACATGCATGTACCCTGCTAGGGCATTGCAATGAAATACATTCACATTAGCTCATATTTATCTTAACTTAGAATCGTCATTGTTTATATAAAATGGAAAATACATTATTATTACATTTTAATAAGTTCATATCAATAAAATGACAATATTTATACAAGTCAAATTAATCAATTCAATCAATTTTCAATTTACATTGCTTAATCCGTTGCTTTCGCGTTGTTTATTTTAGATGAAAACTATTTGAAGACTACTATTATTTTCGGACTAATACTGACTATTTTATGAACTTGTAAAATTTAATTCTGAAGTCAACGAACAATCGATTACGAGCCCTTGTCCTTAGCTTGTCCTTTAATAACTGCGACGTAGGCAGAGTTCAATAAGCCAATAAGACGGTCTTAAAAGCGGCTTTTTTGTGACTTTCTTCGTCTATTTTTATGAGGCCCTAATAGGGCATCAAGATTTAGTAGTTTATTTGGAGTTGTGTCTTATTTAATGAAGTAAATAATGTTTATTTATTTGTAGATAGGTACTGTAAGGTTTGAAGGTAAACTTTGTGGTAATCGACTCCCGAGGCACCACCACCATGACTTTTTCTGCCTAATAACAGTAGTGTTAACCGCTGCTGTGTTCCGCTTCGAAAGATGTGGTGAGGGACATCACCCTATATATCTATATCCATTTATCAGAAGCGTTCCAACTTAGTCATCACATGAGTTATCTGCTGCCATCAGGCAGGAATTCAATCTTATCTGGGATTGATCGGGAATGCCCATGGGCAACAATAGCCACTTACCATCAGGTAAACAGTTCACCTGAAGGTAAGGGGCTACTGCCGCCCATGGACATCTTTAATCAACCCCAGAAAGGATTTGATTCCTACCTGAGGTCGGTCACAGATGCGCCTCTACCCCTGAGGACTAAGTTGGAACGCCTCGGAAAAGTATGTCTCCCTTACCACACCTTGCAAACCAGAACACAGCAGCGCTTAACACTGCTGTTATTAGGCAGAAATAGGCTGTTGTACCCCGAAGACGACCACAAAGGGTTTTACCTTCTAATATGCTAATTCTTTATACACGATTATCTAACTAAAATTCAATCGAATATATTTATTTCGGAGTATAAGTATTTACCTGATAGCTCGTTTTTCACTTCAATATAAAAAAACTTCAGGCAATCTGGTAAGCTGTTGGCTTGTGACATTTGCAAAAAGGAGCTGCCAATACGCTGCCCGCTTTGAAATAGGTTTCCTTTTAAAGAGCCCCATTTTATAGCGCCCCAGGAATCTCGTTTCATTTTGCATAATACTTTTTTGCCGTATAATTTATATTGCTGGTAGTTGCTTCTAGGCGAAAATAAATAGTTATTAAAAAAAGTTATTATTCCCTTTAGCTTACATTCCTGCCAATTCTGTTTCATTTAAAAGTTGATTTTTACCAAATTTCTGGCTAGAAAATGAAAGAGAAACTCTTTATTTATAACTAGGATAATTTATTACAAAGAAAAGTATTCTACTTTGTATTCTATTTACGGAAACTTTAATGGAAATATTTGTTTACGAATTACACAAATAGAAATTACAAAGCAATATTGCTTCTTAAAGACAAGGTTATCTTATTCAAACGCAGGCTATTGTTGTTTCGTATTGTGCAAAATCACCTATTCTACTACGGAACAATACATTTCAATATTGCGAGCGGGCGAATTAGGGATGGCGATCTGAGATAGATTAATCGCAGAATCGATTTTTTGGGCCAAAGAGATCGATTTCAATCGACTTTAATCGAATCGATCTTTTCCAAGTTGGTTGAATGTGTTATTGACATTTTTCTGCTGACGGATACGTATTTCAGTGCTAGTTTGTTTCTGATGGTATTTTTTCGCTATCTTCGCCCTTTTTAGCTTCAAAAGATCGGAGATCGATTTTTGGAGATTCGATTCTTTGGGCCTCGATTTTGTTGTGAATCGATTTATTACACTTTGATTTGAATTGATTCAAGAATCGATCTTTTTCAGAAAGAATCGCCATCCCTAGGGTGAATTTTGAAATCGGTTACAAAACGGTAAGTTTCAACTAGCGCTACTATGAATTTTTCATGAGACGAACAACATCCGGTACTATCCTATGCTGAGTTGCTCATTCAATATGAAATAAAAGAGTATGCATTCTTTTAGAGAATGCTTGGAAAATATCGTAAGCATCATGTTGTGGAACGTAGGTACATGTCAGTTTTAGAAAGAAAACTGATTTCGAAACATTATATCGGAGAACAACTTACCTACACATAAGTTATTTGTATGCCAGGTGATAGTTTTAATTCCGGGACTAGAATAGGGCTACGGTATCCCCTGCCTGTCGTAAGATGCGACTAAAAGGGGCTTCTGGGGTGCCGGCGGCAAGAGTGGGAGCTCGAACCGTCCCGCAAGCAACCCCGGGAAGGAGGGCGGCATGTATGATCGCATGCTGTCGTAAACACTAGGTGTGCGGGAGGAGCGTAAACTGAACCCCCCAGGGCAGAGCCCGACCGGGGCATCGCGCTCGGTGGACTACGGTTGTGTTCCATCAGAGATCCCGGAGTTCTCCACCAAGCGCTGAGGACGGCCACCGGGGGGGTTTTAGTGCGGTAAAAATCCCACATAACCCGGCGAAGTCCCACGTCGTCGGGTACCTTTTGAAGGTTTCCCCTCGAAAACAAACAAAAGATGATACTTTTAAAGAACCATTTGTGGTTTGACTCCGGCGGAACCGCCACAGCTATATCTGGAAATAACAGCAGTGTTAAGCGCTGCTGCGCTTTGAAGGGTGTGTAATAGTAAGAGACATACCTACGTTTCCGTGACGTTCCAGTTTAGTCTTCAGGGGTTACCACAGACACATTAGCAACGGATCAGTGGCCGATTGGGGTTGATAAGATACTTAATCAAATTTAGATTTGCCGTAGGCGTAAATTGGATAGTTCGATTATTAATAACGTCGTTAAAGAGTAAATCTATCTTCACTACTATAGAATAGTATAACTTGGATATCCTAATAATCTAGTTTGAAACTAATCAATTATTCCGATCAGGATTCGATACAACAGATGCGGGGTAGAAGTTTGTCGTCCCCTCCAATACGTGTTTCTTAGCCTAACCGTTTTCAAAATCTTCTAGGATAGAAATATCGGTTTTATCGTACGTCAGACGTTTAGCTCAGGATGGAAATATCGAAGTTCAATGACAATCCGATTTACCGGATATTTTATAAGTATTCGTAGCTATCTTGAAAGGTTTTAGAATTTCCGATGCATTTTAAATCTCGTTGTACGTTCGTATCGTGTCGTATCTCATACGTTCAATTTTCTCCTCGTATCCACGTTATTACGTAAAAAATATTAATAAAAATGCCTGTTAATCTTTATTATAAATGTGGACACAATATCTAAAAAGCGGTGTACAAATTGTTTTGTATAAATTTAGGAGTTAATTAAATTTTACGCGAAAAACAAAGTAATCTTTCGCTTTTACTTAATATAAGACTTAAATTTATAATATATACAGGCAATATAAGTAGGTGGGATAATACACTGTAATCCTTAGATATTTAAAAATCTTCTAGAGCTACAGACGACATTAAATATACCTTTATTAGCATTTATTAAGATAAAGTTGGATGGGCATTACCAAGATATAAATTTTCATCAATTTTATTTCAAGCTATTTCTATAAGACTAGATAAGTACTATCACTCAAAGTCATCTTGAAAGTCTTGAAGTTATGTAATAATATAGTCACATAAAAGGTACAGAGTAACGATATAACACGTATATTCTCTCTGAATGTTATTACACATTACATGTGACAGTATCAAAGATAACAATTCTTACTTATAACTATTATGTAACAATTATGCTCCAATTTTTACAATTGTTAGTTATAGTTGTTAGTTAAGTATGATAAGTATTTTCGCACTAGTGATTAGAAGTGTTATAACTACACAAGTATCTCCGTTATTCGACTGTTCTTGCTGAAGTCTCCGACCAGAATGCCGCTCTCTGTTAACTCGAGCGCCACCTTGGCGTCGTCCCCCCTTCATATATCTATGTTTAAACCGTAGTATCAAATGAGTCACTTATTATTTTAATGTAATGATATAAAAATGCGATATCGTTAATATTCAAGCTTCTTATTAACGACGATAACTGTACATACAAAAATTGCTTGCCAAGTTTTTAAATTCCACTGATAGTTCCATCAAAGCCATTCCATCATATACGTTACCAAGCCCGACGTTTAAAATGGCACGTGCCTATTCAAACTTCGGTATTAATTTTCATCCATTTACTGACATTGGGGGCTCTTGACGAGGGTCGAGTGCCTCACACACGAACCTAAATAAAGATAACGTGGAATTTTAAACATGGCCACCGTACTCTGATTTTTTCGGACCCTGTCTGAGTGGTTTCCGTTGAATTGCTCCCTTTTTACACACTGCGGATGACGCACAGATGAAGCTACTAAATAGACTGCTAATGGGCTATGCTCGTATGGATAAGTCTAGAAAATACAGTACTTACGGCACTGTATGAACTGCGAGGTGATCTTCGTAATTTTAATATGAATAAGTACCTATGTAAAATGTAGTGACATGCGATGTGTGAACTCTTGCATTATCTATATATATAAAAGAGATTTCCACGTATATAGTCACTCATCACGATATCTCTGGAACCATTAGAGCTAAAGACTTGAAATTTGGTAGGAATATTCTTTTCACCGAGTAGAGGTCAGCTAAGAACGGATTTTACGAAATTCCACCGTTAAGGGGGTTAAATGGGGGTTGGAAGTTAATATGAAAGTCCGTCAGTTTTAAAGCAAACTAGATGAAAATTGGTATTTAGCTTTCTGATTTAAAGTAATAAAAATCTAATCTAAGGGTTTTTCCAAAATCAACCCTAAAGGTGGTTAAATAGGGGTTGACAGGTTATTTTAAATTTTGCCATTTTGGAAGCCAGCACTATGAAAGTTAGCCATTGCTTTGCTGGTTAGATATAAAATAACTTTAGTTCTACCGTTTTTGGAAAATCAACCCCTATGTGGGTTAAATAAGGGTTGTAAGTTTGTATAGAATTCCCCCAGTTTTGATGTAAACGCTATCAAAATCGGTATTTAGGTTTTCGATTAAAAATAATTAAATACCTATTTCACCATTTTTGGAAAATCAACCCTTAAGTTGGTAAAATAAGGGTTAACAGCTTATTTTAAAATTTGCCAATTTGAAAGCCAGCACTATGTAAGTTAGCCATTGGCTCACTGGTTAGCTACAGTGGAACTATAATTCTACCGTTTAGAAAATGAACCCTTATTTGGGTTAAATAAGGGTTGTAAGTTTGTATGAGAGTCCCCCAGTTTTGATGTAAACTGTATAAAAATCGGTATCTGGGTTTCGATAGAAAATAATTAATCATCTATTTCATTGTTTTTGGAAAATCATCCCTTAAGTTCGTTAAATGGGGGTTGGAATTTTATTTCAAACTCCGTTAATTCGGAAGCAAGGACTATAAAAACTTGCATTTGGCTTTCCTGTTAGAAATAATAGAACTTTTTAACACCATTTATGGAAAATCTACCCTCAAGAGGGTAAAATAGGGGTTGTAAGTTTGTATGAAAGTCCTCCAGTTTTAATGTAAACTGTATAAAAATCGGTATTTGGGTTTTCGATAGAAAATAATTAAACACCTATACCATTATTTTTGGAAAATCATCCCTTAAGGTCGTTAAATGGGGGTTGGAATTTCATTTCAAACTCCGTTAATTCGGGAGCGACCACTATGAAAAATTATCATTACAATCAATGAAGCATCTGAGTCACGGTTTTTTTTAGATTTTTAGATTAACCCTTAAGACTGCTATAGAAGGGTGTATGCATTATGCCTTTCTGTTTACACATCTGTTTCAGCATTTTAGCAACTCAACAATCAACCACCATTAGGGTACTATTTTTTTTATACTATAAAAGTAGACGACGAGCATGCAGTCCACCTGATGGTAAGTGGCTATGGACATCTGTAATCAACCCCAGATAGGATTAGATATTCCTACCTGAGGTCAGCCACAGATGCGCCGCTACCCCTGAGGACTAAGTTGGAACGCCTCGGAAAAGTCTGTCTCCCTTACCACACCCTTAAAAACGGAACACAGCAGCGCCTAACACTGCTGTTATTAGGTAGAAATAGGTGTGGCGGTGGTGCCGCCGGAGTCGAACCACAAAGGGTTCTACCACCTTTAGAAACCTATAAGTAAAGGAAGATTCTTTAAAAACCGTTGTTGAAGTTACTTCCTATGGCGTGTCTGGAAAAAGAACAGAGTGCAGAGAGGTTTAGTGTAGGGTGAAATTCCACGGGCCATCGTAACATATATTTTTAACATGGGAATGTATTACGCGTGTTGAAGTGCACATCGACGGTTTTTTAGGGTTCCGTACATAAAGGATAAAAATGGAACTCTATTACTAAGACTTCACTGTCTGTCCGTCTGTCCGTGTGTCACAGGGCTCTATCTCTGGAACCGTAATAGACAGACATTTGAAATTCTTACAGAGGATGCATAACGGTGGCCGCTATAACAACAAATACTAAAAATAAAAAAAAGGGGTCCCCATACAACAAACTGCTATTCGATATTTTTCCAACTAACTTTTAAACCGGTAGAAGTAGACAGTTGAAACTTTCACAAAATGTGTAAATAAAAATTTTAGTTGTACGGAATGCTCAAGGTGCGGGTTGGACTTGCACTTGGTAAATTATTAGTAACGCGCAGACCCGCGGGCCACAAGGAAAAGTCGCGGGCCATACACCACCCGTGGGTGTCGGCTTGCCGACCGCAGGTGTTGAATTAGCTTTCAGAAATTTGATGATAAAGTATTTATTGATACATATGTACATAGGAATGTTTTTGAAATTCTACTAAGGAGGTAAAAGAAGTGTTATATGTATATATACGGGAATCTTTTAAGTTCGAAGTTAGAAACGTAAAATTTCAGATAACGTCTATTCAGACAAATACACGACAACGTGGACGGGTGCAAATTTCATATATGATAATGCGTAATTTTGGTATACTGATTAGGTCCATCGCAACTACTTTGGACTCACTGCGTGCCAACATTTTGTCCTGCCGTGGGGTATGGTTGTGGTTATGCGTGGATTAGTGATGGTTATGTGATAGACACATAGACCTTGGATTAAAATTTTTGGGCTAGAACAGGGCTACAGTATCCCCTGCCTGTCGTACGAGACTAAAGGGGGACTTCGGGAGTTGCGGGCAGCAAGAATGGGAGCTCTAACCGCCCAGCCAGCTACCCTGGAAAGAACCACTGTATGTAAGGCCGCATATAACATGGACGGTTCCTATGGAATAGAGTAAATAATAATTATTTTAGAACTTTGAAACTAGGCTGGAATAGAGTTCGGGAATAATGCCCTTAGAAAAAATGCACGGTGTAAAATAAAAATAAAAAAAAAGTAAAAATATTTAATTAACAGCTGGAATAGATCAAATTTTGAAACGATTTTTTGTTTCGTCCTGTTAAACAACCAAGAATAAATACTTCGAAATTTATACTTTTTTTTTTTAAATAAAAATGTAAATTTTAATTTTGACATTAAAATAATATGACTAATTAATTTTTTACAATATTTTTATTTTTCCATTCGGCTTTTAACTGTTGCTGCTTGACCATTCTTTGAACCTTTTCATTACTCAGCTTCTCCATTATCTTCATAAATTCATAAAAAAACGTAAAGGCGTCATGTAAGGCTCGATGGAAAGATTTCTGTCATAAAATAAAAAAAAAAAGATTATTTTATTACAATGAATTATAAATAATTATAATACTGTAAATAATAATGTAAATATTATTTATTATTTTAATTCATATAAATCGATAAGACCCTAAGTAGTTAACGGTGTGTTGATTTCGTAAAATCCGTTCATGATAAATAATTAGGCAGCTAGATAACACAATTTAATATTTCTTTTACTTGGCATGTATTTTATGCCACGCGAAGCGGGCGGGTAACGGCTAGTATTTTATATTTGATTGATTGATTTATATGAGCTGATTAATGCATGCTAATTGATTCTATAACACTTTATTGTCTAGAATTTATTACTTATGTTTCAATGAGTACTACCTATTTTTATAAGGTTTTTTTTTAATATTTCTTGTTGTAATCTATCATAGTAACACACGGACTACTTATTGCGGTTTAAACGATATGTATGTACGGACGTACGTCATCTCTTCATATGAAATCCTGAAGTCTAAAATCATTTTAATATACTTATCGGGTTGATTATTGTATCGTAGTACGAATCGATGGGGTCAGTGCGTCTAAATCTTTTAGATAACTCTATGTAATTTCGCTTCTAATCTTGCATATCACGGGACATACCTACAAGAGTAAGACCACATTTCTGATATTCCTGCTCGATCCACGCGTGAAGAATGAGGAAGCCAGAAGTCGAGACACATAGAAACCGACAGTTCAGAACAGCTTATGTATTCATGAGAACTTATAAGATTTCCTAGGTTAAGTAACAGAGGCTTGACTTAGACAGACGGAACACGTGGAGGTTGTACACTTGACTTTACTTAATGACATTGGTATATTACAAGGTTTTAAACAAGTAGGAAATGGGTATACATGATAGCCTAATGATAAGAGCTCGTAAACTCCATGGACATTTTCTAATCTGCCCTATATAGAACGGGGCTTTATAATAAAATTGAATATCCAACTGAAGTTGCCTAAACTCCCTGCCTAATTTGATTGAGTTTGAGATGTGCTTCCCTTGTTAAACATTGGGTAAATTAGTACATTATAGTGATACATAATGAATACAGCCCCTGTGCTTACAATCTTTTTTATCTGTCTGTAGAAATGTATTTATAATGATTGTCAATAAGTGTAATTGGTGCATAACCCCTCTTAACATTAAACAGTAAATAAATTAATAAAAAATAAATAAATCTTTCCGATAAGTCGCTTATGAACTTGCATACCGCTGGACTTACAAAAGTAAAAAGCAAAATTCTAATATTTGTGTTCGATCCCCATGTGATCAACTTAATATCTCTTCCTTACCTGTCCTACAAACTAGAACATGGCTGCGCTTAGCATTTGCTTTTATTAAACATAATGGTATTTACAAAAATCAGGAAGCGTTACCCATACTTTTATCAAACAGAAGTACAAACTATTACTACAACAAGTACAAACTATTACAGAAGTACAACTAAACAAGTTACAAAGAACATACACTCTAACTGGAAATAATTATGATACTCATGGGCATCTGTAATCAATCCCCCATACAATTATCGTACTGACTGTAAGCGTTGCTACCCTTTAGGACTAATTTAGAATGCCTCGTGTAAATGTTCACAATAAGAGACAAACAAGGAATGTCTGCCACAACAATAACTTAGGATAAAGCGAATTGTCTCCACAAGGCTAATACAATACTTGTACGATTGTATAATGCTACGAGGTACGAACTTGTGTACCATATTATTGCTTTTGAATTATGTATGTACAGGAATAATCAGGTTAAGTATACACCAATATTTTCATGGATGTTAAGTATATGAATAAAGGCATGTGACCTTGTGCATAATTTCGCGGCTTGTGTGTTTTTTTTTTATAATATTAGAGAAGCAGACGAGAATGTAGTCCACCTGGTCTGGTAATAAAATCTTTGCCATCTCAACATAGTCGTACCGTTGTCTATTTCAAAGTTTATTGAGACACGCTCGAGCTAAATGTTTATTGTAATAGTTTTGCGTACTTTAGAATGTAATTACAATCTTAGAAACAAGTAACTAGAGCCATATTGCTTAGTTAATAAAATATACGACCTACTTCTGCCTCATAACAGCAATGCCTCATAACAGCAATAACAGCGCGTAAGCTGCTGTGTTCCGGTTTGAAGGGTGTGGTAAGGTAGACTTTTCCGTGGCATTCGAGCTTAGTAGCAGGGGTAGCGGCACATCAGTGGCCGATTTCAGTTAGGAATATCTAATCCTATCTGGGGTTAATTACGAATGTCCAAGAGCCGCAGTAGTCACTTACCATCAGATGAAAAGAGAAAATAGCGTACATTTTCACATACATTTTGTAAAGCTTAATATAAATATGCTCTTTTATAAGTATATACGTACGTATGTTAACAAGACTTTTAGTAACCATATTTCCTCTCCATATATGCACATTAGAAGAAAATACGATATTTAATACGAGATTAGCTCGGTACAAACAAGATTTTTAAAATGGCGGGTAGCTTTTAAAAATAGCGAAATAAAGATAAAATAAAGGTTTAATATCATACAAAAGAGCATAATAAATGGCTGTTATTTTAAAACACGAGCACTTAAACTTACTTAAGTGCATTTTGCATGATACATCAATCATATTTGATTCCAAAGGTTAACTTTTATCTAAACTGCAACTTAACCTTGGTTTTCTGTTTTTAGATAAATAAATTAATTAGAGTGCCCTTTGTATTTCAAAGGTTATCAAGATACTCTTGAATTCGCTTTTCTACACGTAATTGCAATATACTAGTAATGTAGCAGCTACGCTACGCTGGCAGCTCCTGTAGTAATGCGCTACAAAGTAACTATAGTGGCTGTAGTATAGCTGTGTGGCGATGTGTTTTGTCGAATTACTTTATATGATATTACTAGCTGACCCGGCAAATGTTGTGTTGCCATATAAATAAAAAATGTTAAGCGTGATCAACTCTTATCACTTAGGGGTATGAAAAATAGATAGTAGCCGATTCTCAGACCTACTGAATATGCATATAAAATTTGGTGAAAATCGGTAAAGCCGTTTCGGAGGAGTATGGTAAGTAACATTGTGACACGAGAATTTTGTATATCATATTATATAATTTTTAAAACGACAATCGTTCTGTGATTTACTCTGTAATTGTATATTTTTATCTACTAAACTTTAAAAAGTTCAAACCATTTAAAATAAATTTGCATACATCCATGTCCTGGTTAGTTAGTGTTTGGTGTTCATAAATTCTAGTTACGAAAGCTCAAGCTTACATGGTTTGCTCTCCGTTAGGAAATTAGTTTACACTGGCACTGGTGTAGCAGCTATCTCACTCACTCTCTCGTATTTCCGTTAACTTTGGCACGTGCAGCTATTTCTATCTTACTCTCTTGTTTCTCTGTTCTTATATGGTTTTGCTTTTTTTGTTTTTATGACTTAGGGGAGTGTTCACTTGACCGAGAATCACGGTCTATTTCATAGTGAGACGAGTGTTGTTACACAGGAAGAGAATACGCGTAATCACCCATTCAGTTACGACTTTAGGATATTTTTGAAAGAGTAGGTGATAAGTGCCAAATGACAGCTTCACCAAAATTTTACTCGTATATGAAAAACAGGAGTAGAGTAATAGATATTTCGGTATTACGGCGGACTTAGTTGAACAGCCTACATTTCCTTTGCCTTACAAAAAATATGATAATAATTATTTTTATAATATATATAATCCGCGCCAAACTGCTAGTCCGCTCTGAAGTTGTTGCGAGCTGGTGTAATCATACAATTTGCTATGGCGACGCGATTCATTTCTATATTCAGAGCGGACTAGCAGTTTTACGGAAATAAATGAAATCAAACTGAAAAACAAAATACATTAAGTTAATGCTACTACAGTTTTATTAATGCTACTACAGTTTTAATCTCATTACATACTTGGCTGAAAGACCATTACCTTTGCCACACAGATGTCGCGTATATTAAAAATAGAAAAGTAATAAGCGCGCGAAACAAACCACATGACACATGTCCGGGACAAAAGAAATCCCGGAGCATTCATTAGCACCATTTTATTTTGTAAGTTTTTTAAGGAAATTAAAGGAGCAAATGAACTGACTTGGAATTAGAAGTGATTTCTACCGAAGATAGATATTTTGTAAGCAACTCAAAATGGAATTGAACCCTATACGAAGGGAGGTCGCAGAATAGTTGCTTCCCTGAAGACTAAATTGAAACGCCTCGTTTAAGTATTTATACCTTAGGCTTCCCCCACTACTTACACTACGAAACGGCAATATTTAATGTGTTCATCAAAATCATTACATTTTTTGTATCATCACAACATAGATTAGTAAAGATTACTCACTCCTAACAAGAAAATGTAACCAGTTTTGAGAATTGAAATAGTTGCGTAAAAAAGTCTTGCTAATCTCCGTGCTAGAATGTTCCTAAAATATTTGAAATAATTATTTATTTATTATGCAAATTACGCAGTATTAGTTATTTATTCGTAAATTTTCTCTAAAATGTTTTTATTTGTCAAGAATTCAAAAAAAGAACTTACTAATAAGCCGTTTGTGGCTTCATTCAATTTCAAGGCGGCGAAGTATCTTTAGTAATCTATGCATAACAGTGGTTATGATACACAAAATGTAATGATGGTACCCTACCCTGAAGTTGAACCATAATATGGAAGCATTGTAACAGCTGAGGTCTTATTTTGGAACGACTTAATGACACAAAATATTTTTTATTTCAAGTGTTTATCATACATAATTTTATCTGGCCCGAGATTCTTTGTGCTGACTTAAATAACAAGAATTTGTTATAGTTCAATATTTTATTTAAGCACCTTAGTCTACCTTTTTTAATATGAGCATCCTGCACATTTTTAACTTGTGTATACCACGATCATGATGTTCTATTAAAACCCCAGTATTTTACCCCCGGCGACCCCACGAAAGGGCAGCGTCCGGGAGACAAGGAAAAGTAGCAAGCTCATATTGCTATCTCTGTCTATTTGCAGGATATTTGCTGTATACTATTTGTTTTCTCGTCTTAAAGCACTGGTATTTTCGGTAAACGAGAAACATGATAGATATAAAGTTTGACCTTTAACGCTGGCGATTTGGATTTAAAATTCAGGGTTATTTGTTTTTTGAAGTTACGTATCAATAAATGAAACAATATCACTAAGGAAAATGTTGGGGGTAAGCTTATATGAGCTGCAAATATAGTTCTTAGAACTGAACAGTCTTCAATTTTATTGTACTTGTCCAAAATGGTGGCTAACAACGTTTCTCAGCATGGTGCATTTCAAGTTCAACTCTTTGCATTCTGAAAGAAGGCCAACAGTGGGATAATAACTATATCTTATATTTGGGTGGGATCCATCACTGCCCCAACAGAAAAAAGAAACAAAAAGCATAGATGCAAATGAAATAATCTGATATTATTTATCTTTCAAAAGACAAGGATTAAATGGAAATAGAAAATAAAACATGAAAAAAGAGAAAATTAACCATAAGTACAAATACTAATGTACAAATATAAAGTAAAAGGAAAACTAAAAATATAAATTGCTATTTCAAGTTTCTTGTAATAACAATTTGAATAAATCGTTCATTGTTCCTTGCTCATAAGCTCGTAATTATCAATTAAAATACGACTCCTAGATTATCATGAACAATACGAAACTTGATAGTCCATTGTTTTTGACGGATACCAAATTACCAATAGACGTGGAACACGGACGTAGGAACAAATAGACCTGTAATGTAATAGGTACTTAAGGAGACTACGCCAATCACACTCAGTATCTGTTGATAAATGGCCAATTTCCATCAGGTGGATTGCTTTTTCAGGTGGATTGCTTTTGATCCCAGCATAATTCCACGTATTATTTAAGTTGAAAAGTTGTCAGACAAAATATATTTACGAGTATTAAGGATCTTAATAAAGTCCTCGTAGAAAGAATGCTCGGGCGCTTTTGATCGATTTCGGGACTCTTATCCTATAATCTATATGGTATAAATATGCTACGATATAAAATGCTTACGATTAGTAACGATTTAAGCCGTAGCCCATGATGATTCTGATGATGATAATATTGTTTCCGTAGACTTCGTAGTGGACGAAACAGAAATATCTTAAGCTAACAATTCAAACCAGACTACCATTAGTATATTGCTACTTTTTAGTAGCCTTGTGGTGATCAAAGGATCTTAGTCACTAGAACTATATAACTTAGAAAATAAGTCATTGCCCACAACCGGAGGAGGCTGGCGCAAACTCCAACAATGCAGATTGGTCAAGGATACCAGACGTATGTTATCAAATCAACCGTAAAGCCGACAAAATGTAATGACTACCATAAACTGACTGATGGTTTTACTTGCCCTCCGAAGCATTGTATCCATCAGTTTATCAAATTCCCGACCACCCCCGACGTTGTTTAACTGTATCTCGTTTAAAATCTACCTAACCGTGGAACACAAAATAACCTTTAAAATTATTGGAGAAATCCTTCGAGAGCCTTATATTTCCAATTATGAGATTGCTATACCACAATCCCATAAACATTTTCATGCTTATCGAGAGAAAATCCAATTACCTAGGAGATGATCGTGAACGTAGATAAACTCCATACGAACACCTACGTTGACACGCAAGTATATGTGACGGATAAAGTGACTTTCTATACAAGGCTTCGATACTTCATCGGCTTCACAAAGGTCACGGTTTTAATGCGTGATCGGTTGAATTATTTTTCAATTTTATTCTTAAGTTATTTCTTGGAGTTTGAAATAATGCTAAAATATATGCTGCAAGTAGGGAGCTCTGAAGGTTAGTCACGCTGCTCCAATGCAGACTGGTAGAGGGACAGAAGAGGTCGCATTTACAGTCAATATCCACATTCTTCCATTTAATCGCAAATAACGCAGCTAAATTCTATAAACGTTTTCTAGAAATTCAAATTAAAGTTATTAATAGTTAATTTGAATTTAACAACACTGAAAAGTTTTGTGACAAATAAAACACTAAACGATTTTCCGAACGTCCATAGATGTGGTTTAAAAAAAGTTGGCGAAATCACGCTTTATTTTCATTTTAAAATATAGGGCAGATGGTGGCATCGCTATTACGGCGTGTTTAATTAAAAATATTGTACGTGGATCGACGACCGGTTAATTGGAACATCGATTTCATTTTTCGGTAAAAAATTTATTTGACTTCACTTGAAAACTTGTTAATTGTTGTCTTTTCAAAACTACATGGTTAAACATGAATGGTGACATGGGGGTTTTCAAATAAGTCCATAGGGACCCCAGGCAGAGATAGTATGTAGACAACTCATGCGTGATTGATCTCAAATAGAATTTTGTTCTATTTCGTTATTGGTTAACCCGACGTCACTCCCTACGGTGTCAGGTACCTTTTGAAGGTTTCCCCTCAAGAAAAAGAGGTTTCTTTTACCAATTTAGCGTTACATAACCCTTACCATTAGAGATCCTGAACATTTAGGGGTTCACGGTCTGGTGAACCGCCATAGAAGAATCAAATGGGGTCGTGGGCTCTCGTTCGACGGGGTCGTGTTGAGTGCTTACTAGATTACCGATTCACTGGTTTCAGATCTAAAATTATAATTATTTTCTTACTAACTCCCGCCCGCGACTTCGTTCACGTGGAACTTAGGATAGGGAATTCCGCCGATTCCTCTTTATAAACAAAATATCGTGCAAAGGCATAGAATTCATTCATGTTAACTTTCAAAAGGATTCTCTAAAGTTTATATTTGATAAAAAAGTTTTGAATGTGGTTTTATAATTATAACTAACTTAAAATGATGACCAAGCCGCGGTACCTACTGTATACAATATGTACATATCCATGGTTAATGCAATGCATTCGTTATTATTATGGCGAGTATACCTACAGTAATAATTGAAGCCTATTGAGTTGAACTCAAACTGTAATCATATTAATCTATTCCGATGGTTTGCGCTTGTATTTTTATATATTTTTCAAACAATATTAATAAAAACTACATTTACGTATCATATTCAAGTTTTATGGACAGTATCTCCTAATAAAACTATAGAACTTGATACCCCATTACAGATAATTAGTGGAATTTATAAAAACACTAAGGTATAGGCCATCCATCTAGGCTTTGTTAGCTTAACTTTGGGATGGGTCGGCCACTATCGATATTATTTTAATGTATTACATTTTTATGTAAATTGATAGTTAAGTAGCCCAGTGGTGTGAATTACAGTTGTTGATGCTAAGAGTCCGGTTCAAATTCGTGAGTACTTAAGTAGGTATATATTAGATATTATTGAAGGCACATATTACTCTCAGAGTCGTTAAAATTTCCGAATTCAATAAATTTAATACTTCAAATGTATTAAAATAAATTGCCTTCGGTCTAAAATATCCTAAATGTGATTTATTTAACTCAATAGCTCCTAATGAAAGTCCTCAAACCCCATTTAATCCAAATATTGGTATTAAAGGTAACTGAAGGTAAAGGTAACGCTTATACCCTTAGAAGGGCGCAGAAGGGCGTAGGGTATTTACAGATGAGTGTCAAGGGTGCCTTTAATCATATTCTATCTTTGTTTCCGTTTTGAAATGACCTCTTTATTGTAGCAAAGGTCCGAATGGACTTGTAAATATTAATTAAGATAACGCTCAGAGCCACGTTTTTGTTATAATATAGGAGTAGCAGACGAGCATGCAGTCCACCTGATGGTAAGTGGCTACTGCCGCCCATGAACATCAGTAAACAACCCCGGATAAGATTAGATATTTCTGGGTCCTGAGGTCGGCCACAGATGCGCCGCTACCCCTGAGGACTAAGCTGGAATGCTTCGGAAAAGTATGTCTCCCTTACCACACCCTTCAAAACGGAACACAGCAGCTAACACTGCTTTTATTAGGCAGAAATAGGTGTGGCGGTGGTGCCGCCGGAGTCGAACCACAAAGGGTTCTACCACCTTCCAAAATTTAAATGTAAAGGTAATAAAATGTAAATGATTTTTTCTTGAGTAAATTATATGTGAAACATCCTTTTATTAATATATTCTATGTATTTTTAGGTGTTGGTGTAGAGGTACCCCTGTTATACCTATAACTCACTTATTGCAATGACGTTAATTTTATCTTCGTATTTTGAGTGAAAAGGTATCAATGTCACACCTATTTCTGTCGTATTGCAATGTCGCGCTGTTGTGTTCCAGTTCTGTCAGGTTCTATTGAAATCGATGTACGGGATTTAGATATTTGTTCTGGTTTTTACTATTTGTGTATTTATCTATATATTTTGTTTGACAACCTTTTACTTTCCTCTGAGAGTGGGTTTTTCTCTTAAAGTGAGAGTGATTCAACCCATAGTCCACCGTGATGGCTGAGTGCGAGAGATAGACATGGAACTTCTTTTTTACAGATTTTCTCACGATGTGTTCCTCCATCTCCACCGATAATTAATTCTCATATGCACGTTAATTTGAAAAACATGAAATGTGTGGCCTGGGATTCGAACCTCGGACTACCGGATTAAAAACTGAGTTACTAATCTTAGGTAGATAGCTACCTACTTATAAAAAATATTCTCTGGCAAAAGCTATTTGGCTTTTATACCCCTCTTATTACTAGTAAATTTCCCCGGCTATTATACCCTTCTTATTATTAATAGCTTATTGCCAGCTACCGGTAATAATAAAGCAATATAAAATAACGCTGATTTAGGCCTGACAACCATTGTAAAATGAGCTTAACCGTCTGAGAGACATTGTTGCTAAGCTACGAAGTTGGGACCTTTGATGCGGGTTGATTGTCGCCACAAAGATCTTATTAATGCCTTCGCGAAAGCAATTAATGTCTAAATATAGATCTTTTGTTGTATAATTTATATCGATAAAGTTGAAACACCGAAAATATAATGAATAAAAATTATCGACGCTTCCTTAAACACACATAAATACGATTACACGAAAACCCAGACACAGATATATTTCATCTATGTGTCGGGAATCGAACCCGGAACGCTCCGTGCGTCATAGTGATCGCTCCCCTACGAGGGTCTCCATATTATACAAAATTTATTTTATAGATAAGCGATACAGCCTACTTGATGAAAAAAAATAACCGTCACATCTGGACATTTCCGACAGCAGAGAGGCTAATTCATGGCCGGCTTTGAAGAAGAGCTATATTTGCAACATTCTTGATGCCCAATGTCATACCGCTTCGGGAACATCTCAGAAGGAAGTTCTTACCACATCTTACCTATCTGTGGCAAAAAGAGTGTGCAAACCTCATCCTTTATTGTTATGGCAATGTTACTTTTGGGTTCAGAGGTTACCGAAGCATGGTATTTATTAAGCCTATTCGGCTGGTTGAAGTCTTCGGTGATCAAAAAGCTGGTATTTATATATATAGGTATGTATGATATTGCTTGTGGTGGTACAACCCTTCTTGCTTCAGTCGAGAAGCAACACGGCTACAATATACCTATTTCTGTTTTATAACAGAAGTATCAAGCGCTACCGTGTTTTTATTTGAAGGAGAAATACGAGTACATACATAGGTGGTAGGTACCTTTTGTGGTTCGACTCCGGCGGCACCACCGCCACACCTATTTCTACCTAATTACGGCAGTGTTAGGCGCTACTGTGTTTCGGTTTGAAGGGTGTGGTAAGGGAGACAGACTTTTCTGAGGCGTTCCAGCTTAGTCCTCCGGGGTAGCGGCGCATCTGTGGCCGACCTTAGGTGGGAATATCTAATCCTATCTGGGGTTGATTATAGATGTCCATGGGCGGCAGTAGCCACTTATCATCAGGTGGACTGCATGCTCGTCTGCTACTTCTACATTATATAAAATAAAAACTTACACGAGGTAACAAACCGTTGTCACCGACCTCAGGATATATTTGCCATTTACGGGTAACAGATGTTCATGGGTTGAAGTAACCACTTATCAATCAAATCAATCAGCCAATACACCCGACTGCATGCTCGTTTGCTATTTCACCTTAAAAGTAGGTTTACTTACCTTAAAAATATTATACAAAAATTCAGGAGATAGAGATGAAATACTCGTACATAATACTATTAAGATCCTTTTATATTTTTTACTGTTTCAATAGACCACGTGCTTAATGGCCAAACTTAGTACCTAATTTAAAGAAATGCATTGTCCTGCGATAATTCCTTATTTGGAGTGTAAATTAGATACTCAGAGGCCGTAATTTTCAAATTTATGGTAGGAAACCCAAAAATACATCACGCCGATACAAGAGATTCAAGATAGCCATAAGAATATTTGCCATTTCCCATCGCCGTAAAGTATGGTAGCCAAAAACCTAAATAAATTTGAACTAAACCATCTTAACAAACAATGTACAACAAAAATAACCTGAGTTTATAATTTAGAAACATCAATTTCCGAATTTTTCACCTCTTTAAACAAAAAACAAAACAAAATAGAACATATTTTTACATGCATCCATACCTAATGTTTAATTGGACGTCTTTCAACTTCAGAATCCATTGTATTTTAGTCCAAATTATAGTTTCTATTTCATAAAATATATAAAAACAGAATCATAAACTAAATAAAAACTCAACATCAAGCACTTACCGCTTTAATTGATGGACATCTCTATTCTCTGCAGCGATTCCCAAACTTGATAATTAATTACACAGTAATTCAACAGTACATACTACTTAATATTTCACTACACATCTAAAACATAATATGGGGTATAATTCACTAGCGCACAGTGTCTATACAAGAAGCTGTAACCCTTTGTAAGGGGCAGCCGGCCTCGTAGCCAAGCGACGGCGTTGGTTTGAACCGAGAATGTTTGTTGTGGGATGGCGCATGCGTGTACCGGTCCTACGTTTTCCAGCAACACGACACAGTGTTAACACACACGGAGATTCACCTTCGGATGCGCGGTGCCGCCTCGGGGATTTTTCAGTGTCGCTCTGTGTAATCTTTTCGAATTATGGATTGTTGGATGCACGCGCCGTTTAGAAGTCGACTTTATATTTTTTTGTTTAGGTTTATTTTAAGTGCGACGTGTAGGGTTATATGGAAGTCACAGATGCAAGGGTAACCCCGATCTCACTTGAATAGCGCGCCGCTGAATATTTTTATGATTTTCCATACGTTTTAATGGAACTAGATTATGAAACGCGTTGGAGATTTTCTACAACTTTATTCAAATGCAAAAGCTGAAATCGTGTCCCCAATGTTTTCTGAAAAACATGTAGTTATGTTACAACGTTACTATGTTGCAAGAATTTTATTTCTTTCAAATAATTCGTATGTTTTTAAAGACGAAAAAAAAACAAATTGAAGACGCTGAAAGAAGCAAATTAAAGACACAATATAAAAAATTAAAGATTTTTAAATTTTAATGTAAAATCTTATCGTCTCTCGTATAACTAGTCTAACACGATTTAGGATAACCTAATAATTAAATATATGTATGTACTATGTATGTATGTATATTAAATTGTATCAAGCTATTTAAATTACAGAACGTGCAAAAGTTACCTTTTGTATGCCGTAATTTTAATTTATATTCCATATTGAACCAAATTACGAACAACCTAAAACTTAAAATTTTTAAAATGGGCCACATCCATAAGTGGTCTCTATGTTTGGTCACCCTAACCCTAAAGAAAACTGAGTGCAAGAAAAGGAGACGATCTCGTGTCTTGAAATTAATATACTATTCATATGCTCATATGAATTTTAATTACAGTCGGTAATTATGAACGTGTGTCACTGGAATCGTGACTGCATTCTAATTAACTATTTGGTTGTTCGTGTAGAAAATTAAATTTTGTTGCATTGTATTGTATGGGTGTCAGTATTGTTTGTATTAAGTGACATAATATGTGATTATTGTGTTTATTAATAGCTTTTGTTAAAGGTACAAGCGCGTGAGAATGTTTAATTATTTTCAGAGAAATATTCTAGAACTAGATAAACGTGTTGATAAGTCTCCAACTTGATTTTTTTCTGTAATGTTAATCATTATTACTTACCTGGTCCCTGAATTCTGGTTTCCTAAAGTTTATTATAAACAAAAACTTAATAAGTCGCAGCAATCTAACTATAGTACACCACTCAACCTTAGAAAATTTGTACGTTTCTAATTTTAGAGAAATCTTTTTTTTTATAATATAAGAGTAGCAGACGAGCATGCAGTCCACCTGATGGTAAACATGTTGATAAGTCTCCAACTTGATTTTTTTCTGTTATGTTAAACTAAAATTATTACTTACCTGGTCCCTTAATTCTGGTTTCCAAAAGTTTAAGAATAAACAAAAAACTTAATAAGTCGCAGAAATCTAACTACAGTACGCCGCGGCTGTTCAGCCAGTAAGTAAGTCGTACAAACCTCAGAAAAATTGTGCGTTTCTAATTTTACAGAAATCTAATTTCATGTTAAAAATTCTCATATTCAAACTTTTTAAGGATAGATATTTACACCATATTAACATGATAAACTAATTCTGACTTGGGTAAAATTATTCTACTCCATCCAAGTATAATTATTTAAATCCTTCAAACAATACAAACTGCCCCATAGGCAGACTATGTGATGTCGATAATTTTACATAATTAGGTTTTCATATTACTATGGAATAATGCGGGCAAATTGAAAAATTCATTTAAGTGCATTTTTCTTCACATATTTATCCATGTAGGTCGCTTAGAATCACTTCTTTGACGCAATTACGACCCGTATGTTTTTCATGTGATCTGTTTTTAGAATGTCATAAATCAAAAATGATAAAAAATAGACTAACATAATACATACATTCGTTTCTATTATATTATCTATTTTATACTAAAAATATCTGTTTCACGTGGTGATTTTGAGAAGTAGATTTGACCACTTATAATTATGATGCCATTGGTAAATATCATGGACAACTCGAGTTGACCATATTTGTCTAGCATCAATTTGCATTACATCAACAAGGCGAGAAGAGAGAGAAAAATGTGCCTATCAAAGGTTTCTCAGTGGTCAATAGAAAAGACAACCAGACAATCTACATCACACAAGGTACAAAGGTACGTACAATCACAATAGGGATCGCTGCCAGTTAGCAGGTCTTCGACTCACTTAAGGGCATTGCCTGTCTAGCCAGACACACGGATGTACTTCGTACGTGTCCCCACTTTGAACTAAATGTGGCGAATATAATAATTTTAATTAAAGTCGACTCAAATCTATATAAACGTGGCATTTAAATTGGTAGATCATTTTGCTTATTAAGGGGCGACACACAAATCTCTACTTTATAATTGTTCAGTACCCTTACCATGCCCATACTATATCCAATCAGCGCCCCTAGCGGATTATATCAGAACTTGGAAATTGTATGGACCAATACGTAAACAAATACAACAACAGTCATATTTGTTAAAACGTAAAAACTCATGGTAAGGGTACTGTGCTTTTGCGGTCTAGTGTGGTAAGGTAGATAATTACCCGGGTAGCTCCTCTATTAACCTATTTAAAGCTTAGCTTATATCTTTAAGTCGCATGTTTATATTGCTATGAAAAATAAGAGTTCCGAACTGAATGATAACATTTAAATATATTCAATGAAGGAAATTTTTGCGTTTAACCATTAAATATTTCTCAACGATTTGGGAATTGATATTGTTTTAAAATCTTATACATAATAAAGTCTGTAATTATTTGGTACGTTATCCCCTAAGGGGACCTAATGGAGGATTTAGGTTGTTTCTGAATAATAAATTATTTTTTTTTAACTTTTGTGTGCTGTAAAAATAAGTCACGAGCCGTAATAAAACAATGCGGATTTTTTTAAACCTCGTGGGAACTTTGTGGCCTCTATTTTGTAAATTCCCAAATATTTAATCACGTGGCTTGAAGTAAAAATTAATTGATAAGAAGTTCTAGTTGATGCGGAGTATAAATAGAGTCAATTATCTTTCTAAACGATGAACAAAGAGACCATCCAGGATGGCTACATTTTTAAGCATTTCAGCTAATTTAATTCGATTTCGTTAATGCCAAAAACTTAATAACATCGTAAACAAACTAGGAAACACAAAAAAAAACAACCTTTTCAAGATTAAATATAAATTTTGCCAAATATCCAGGGAATTTGGTTTTTTTTCTCCAGTTTCGGTAATTTAGGTAGTGGGCCCATTTTAGTAAATAAATTATTTGGTTTCGCGACGGTAACTCGGTGGAGAAATACAATCAAATTCGGGTCATCGGATATGAAAAATGGAGCAAAATATTTTTTTCAAAAGGACAAACAGTATTTTTTGCCTTTTTTAATAATACTTATGTATTTTCATTGTACTTTATCTCTTGCTTTGTTAGGTTTCATGTGTCACTTGACCTTCTATTGTGCACCCCACCCCACCCATTTTATTGTGCACATATTTTCAGGGTCCGATTAAATTATAAAATTTGAAATTAAAATATGGTGAAAATTTTGAAGTAGTGGAGTTAAGTCGAGTCGAAAAAAAAAGCTATCTATAAAAAGTATGGCCAAAATAAGACATGGGTTCTGTTATATGGTACGATTAAACAATAAGATTGAGAAGTATTTAATAAACTTGAAAAAAAAGTTTCAGAATCAAACAGTGGTTGGACAATAGCCTCTCTTAAAACTGACAGGAATTTATTACCAATCGTGACAACAATATCTAAAATATTAATAATAATTATTACAACTCCATAAAAGATTCAAGCACACCGAACATTAATCCGACAATTGACAATACTGTCAAAACAAATTACAAACTTTCATCAAAATAAACAGTGATCGAGCAACAAACTTTATCTTGATAAATATAAATCGAACAACAACTTCTGAACGACAATATAGTTAATGAACCGATCGTTCCGGAATTGATGACAAAGTGCTTGGGTTCATATTGTTGTCACGATCGGTCATTCACCCCTGGCGTAGCGCCAACTGGGCTGTAAGCTACGCAGCTACGGCAAAGGCAGCTTGCAATCATACTAAATTATTTATGGGGATCGATTGTGAATATTGAAGTAGATACTGTCATAAATACATACCATATGTATGTATGGTATGTATGTATCAAGATTTTTTAGGACATACACCTGTTAAATCCTATATAATTTATTGAACTTTTCGTTACTATTGGCCTTGTTAAAATTAATAATTATAAATAATAAAAAATAAAGCCTAATTTCAACTTAATCTATCCAAATTTGGGCTCTAGTGTATTAGGATATAGTTAGTCAATTAGAAATCAATGAAATGTCTTAATTGAATTTAATAAATTAATAATAATACGTACATTGAAAGAGCTTTCAATTTTGTATAATGCTTTGTAGTGTTGTAGACACCAGTTAACTAGTAGACTGTATAAATCGTTGTCATATTTCTATCTTATAAAACTTTACTTAATAAAGGAGTCAACTCGGAATTGACGACAAAGTTTCTGCGTCCATATTGTTATTATTGCGTATATTGTTGTCACGAGCCTACGCGGTCGTTCACCTTTGCCGTAGCGCAATTAGGATGCGTGCTACGCTACTACAATAAGGGCGTTGCATTGCTAGCGTACAATTAAATATTTATCGTTTTTCAACCAATTACGTGATGCCTTCAGGTATAATATTAATGAACTGATGCTTTAAGACTGGTAGACGAACATGCAGTCCACCTGATCGTAAGTGTCTACTGCCGCCCATTGACATCTGTGATCTTCCCCAGAGAAGATTCGATTCCTACCTATAGTGCTCATTTTTGTCTTGGCCCCAATGGAATTCCCAAGTATATATTTTGAAGCATACGGCAGGCGCAGGGTCCGAAATTTGGCAGGGTTGATAATGTTTTATGGATGATGGAGTCAATTTCATGTAAAATGTTAATAAACCTAAAAAAGGGACTGCATCTAAGAAAATAAATAAATTTAGGAGCAAAAAGACAATTCCGAATGATAAATAATGCCATATGGAAATTAATATTAAATAACCTGTCTGAAACATTATAAAATTTTTGAATTTGATTTTAAGTAAATGAATGAATGGAATCTTCAAACATAGGTGCGCCGAGTAAGTGAAGAGAGTTCCTATCCAGATTCTTTATATTAGGAGCCAAAACGTCAAACTTTTCAAGAATTTTGTTTTTTTTCTTCTGGTGATTTTTCAGAATTATTACATTGAATGAAACTATTTATACTTTCTTTGAAATTTCTCAATATAGGGGTTCTTGAAAGGGAATCGTTACAACGCTTTTCTGCACATACGAGTATTACGCCTTTTGACGCCCACAGTCCCTTCCTACGACTTCCACGAGAAGAGGGACGAGGCAGATGCCAGGAATGACTTGGCTATTGGCTTTATTGAAGGTAATGACTTGGCATCAGGTGAAAGACATGTTTAGACGTATATAGACATCTACTCACGGCAATGACCCCTTTTTTATAATATAGGAGTAGCAAATGAGCAAGCCATTTGTAGGTAATCGCAACTGTCGCCCGTGTATATCTGTTATCACACCCAGATGAGATTTAATTCTACCTGAGGTCGGCCTCAAATGCCAAGCTCCTCCTGAGGTGGAGCCTCGGAAAAGCATGTCGCCCTTACCATACCTTTCGACAAACACAGCAGCGCTTAACACTACTGTTGTTAGGCAAAAATAGGTGTGGCGGTGTTGCCGCTGGAGTCCAGAGAGAGTTAGAACTCTCTCGTTCGATTTCAGGTCGAAGATGGTATACCCCCTTCAAACCATTAATCAAAATGCACGTTTATTCGCCACGAGCTTTTGCCCGCAGCTTCGCTCGCGTTTCGAAGTAATATTTTCATCCCCTTGTGGGTAGAATTGATCAAAATCCTTTCTTAGCGGATGCCTACGTCATAACATCTACCTGCATGCCAAATTTCAGCCCGATCCTTCCAGTGGTTTGGGCTGTGCGTTGATAGATCACTATGTCAGTCAGTCACCTTTGAGTTATATATATTTTGATTATAAACATCCATTGATGGCAGTGACCACTTGCTACTACTAAAATACATATATGTAGTGTATGCTTCTTCTATTTCATAAAATCTCATTTTCCACATTCTGACGGCAGCTTTATACGTCGTCGGAGCACAATCCCGGTGATTAACTTCCTCGTGTCGTTTAATGCTACGCAATTTTGAATTTTCCATAATGTATTCCGTTTTTGTTCGTAGGATTCTATTGTGTTTTGAATAAGTCATAAGTACCATACAGTCATATAGCTCACCTGAATCATGGAAGATGTAAATACCCGACGCATAATATTACAGAAATCCTAGATTGCTGATGCTGCCCTTGGGGATATTATTTTATATTTACCTTTGTATCTAATAGCTTTTAAAATGGGACTCAGTGTAGACAGGAAGGAAACAGACAACCGCCAAGCTTTTTTATTTTTCTCTTAACAAAGTAAGTAAGAAATTTTAAGTGGTCTAAATTTACGTTTTAAATTTATGATTTCTAGATTAGGTGTGGACTTCGATAACACGGATGATTCCCTTGATTTTGGAAGTAATGAGGATTTGTTAATAATTCGTTAAAAACGGTTCAGTCGTTTCAGAAAAAACAACTACACTTCCTGGAGTCTTACGGTGACCAAAATAAAACAATATAAGTTTAGAAGTCGAAATCACAAAATCACACACTTTAGTTTTTTTTAAACGTAAGTCTTAATTTATAAGAAAAGCCTAGAAAATACAGTACATTTTTTCTCAGTTTCAATTGTTCAAAAAATAAACCGTGGTTCGTTCCACAACTCACGTAATAAGCTAGGTATTGTGCAGAACTAGGCTAAAAATATTGCTATTGTTTTGGATGCCACGGGCCTACCGCTTGAATGGCAGCCATTAATGTAATCAGGGCACGGGGACTTCCTGATAATTAAGGAGGCTTTGACTAAATTACCATGATGCTCCAAGTGCAACGCAATTCCCGTTCGATAATTAAATCATTGCTGTTTAAAGATCATCATTAGAGTTTATTTATCCCATTTCATCCGTACGAGTATATCAATTTAAACTTATTTGTAATTCATAATTAAAAAAATATTGAAAATTTTAATTATTGTATGCATAGTGCCTAATATATTAGAAGGGCGCTTTTCAAGTCACGCATTTATACGCCTGCACGCGCATCCCACCCGCACGTTTGCACTTGTATCTTTTCGTTCCATACCACGTACACAGGTCGTGAGGTACTGCAAAAAGTAAGGGCATATATCCTATTGCACGTGTTTTCGCCCACACCCACGTCCAATACGCAACATGAATTAACTCGTTGCAATCTTCGCGACTCACATGCATGTGTGTATGTAATAATAGGATACAAGATGCACGCATGCAGATGATACGTGTGTGCGTGAGCAAATACGCAGGACAGGACGAGCGCCTTTAAGTCATAGGACGCTTATGATGTTATAGTTATATTCAGACGCTGGTTCCACCTACACAGACATAAAGTCTATTACTTCGTACATAGGTATTTATCGTTAACATGTAAATGTAACGATAGATAACGTATGTGATATATAATTCAGTGTAGTGATTACGTAAATTGTGTAAACTGTTTTCAAGGCGATACAAGTTGAAGGCAACGGTAAACGGCTTAAATCGCACGTCACTACGCTTTCCCTACAATCCGATTTGTGAACGCAACTATGTAAAAATAACTATAATTACATAAATGTTGCTTATGTAATAGTGGCGTATTGATATTGGATGGATAATCATTTAATAGAGTTTGTTATAACGTAAGTGATTCAAATAGGTGACAGTCCTGTGGAGTACCGTCGTCGGTCTTGAGTTTGATTCCCTGGCACAGTCAATTCCTTGCATTGCATATTTTTCAGTTAATAAAAAGACCGGTTTAATTTGCATAGTCTGTTTTTTTAAGTCAATATTAGAAATGAATTTCTTGCGATATTGCTTGCTTGACTTTGCTGCATGCAAGTAATTGTCTTTTTTAAGCTGACAAATCCAGATGCCTGATCGTTCTTCTCATAAAGTAAGTGTGATTTTTAAAATTTATCCTCTAACTTAATTAAGTGTAGATTTTCTTTTGTTTACTACAAAAGAAAATTTACAACTAATTGTCATGATATTTCACATAATATATTTAGAACAATAGTAGAACAAAACAGATTTCAATTTAGATCTTATAGCGGTATTTCATGGTACTGTAACGACCTGGCACATGCCACGTTAGCATGCAAACTACGTCACTCCTCAAACAGCTGTTGTTTAACTATAAGAAACTCATATATTTCAACGTCTATGTAATGAAAGTTAAGAAAATGAAATAAAAAACTTTTGCTTTTAACTCTAATATTTATGAATACAACGATAATAATACGATAATAATATTTATGATACAACGATCTAATATTATGTAACTTAGTAGTTGTTTACTTTTAAGCTATTGCATAGCTTTTATCGCGGGCTTTGAGCGCGGCGACCGAATCGAGAAATTCCGTAACGAAAATAAGTAACACCTTTCAACAACTCGGTTGCCTGGAGACTTGATATCCAACTATCAAGTCTCCAGGCAACCGAGTTGTTGACTGTCAATAGAAAAATATGGATATAATTGAATAAAGTATTATTTTACATTCCTTATTATTTTATTTGATATTGGCGACGAGATGTCGAATGAACTAAAAAACAATAAGGAAATACGAGCCACATTACGTGGGTTAATGAAACGAACCGAAAATTACATTTCGGGAATAGAAAAAATTGACATTGAAGAAATAAATATACGACTGAATTCTTTACAAGGAAATTTGAACAAATTCTACGCGATTCAAGAAAAAATTGAATGGCTTACAGAAGAAGAAAATTTAGAAGAGGAAATAAAATACAGGTACGAATTTGAAGAAATATATACAAAGCTAAAATTTAAATTTTTGAATGTACAAAAAGAAAATAATCGGCTAATACCTGAATGTTATTTTATATCAGCAAGAGCGGAAGTTTATTTGATAAACTGTTAACTGTCAAGGCACGCTTGAGACGTACACCTAATACAAAAGAGTTATCACCTTATCAGTTAATGTTCGGCAGAGAGGTAAGAACACTAAGAACCTATATGCATGCCTTATTTAAGAAATCCGCCCCACTATCCAGATTACATTACAATGCACCGCCAACGCAGGAGTTCGGACAAGGTGATAAGGTACAAGTCCGCAGTTACACCAACCCAAGAGTTAAATGGGAGTTCGGAGTCGTCATCCGAAGATTAGGTAGACTCCATTATGAAGTCAGAACTGAAAATGGCATACTGGTGCGCCGTCACCTTGACCAAATGCTGCCGGCGCCCCTGGTGGTGTAAGTGAAAATAGCGGTGGAGGACTGTTGGATATCAAGTCTCCAGGCAACCGAGTTGTTGACTGTCAATAGAAAAATATGGATATAAATGAATAAAGTATTATTTTACATTCCTTATTATTTTATTTGATAACCTTAATTCGTCAACTTGAACACAGATGGCAGTAATACACATTTTTTTATAATCCGTGCAGAAATCTTAAAATTGCGTGAAGTATATTTTATATTCCCATTATAAAATTCAAAATTATATTACCATATTATCCAAATAATATGTTTTATCAACATAAGCTATGTTGAATTCTGGATTGATAAAATAACGTAAAAGAGTGTTTGTTATTTTTAAACGTACAATTACAACTGACAGACTTGACAGCACAAAATCAAAACGCCATTATGATTTATGGTACAAATAATTTGTGTACAAAGTGTTTTAAATATGAATAAACAAAGTGCATTTATTAATGAAAAATGCGATGTACCTGTAACATTCGGCCAAATGTCACAGGCACATCGCATTGATCCATTTATATTGCTGGTTGTTAATACTTTATGTCACTTATTAAATACTTTTCTATTTTATATTTTAGAATGTTCAGTCTTGCTTGGAGTTATGAAATGTCAGCTGATATTTGCAATGTCTTATATAATGGAGATATGATAAAATAGTGGATAAAGATGTATTAATGTAAATGTTGATGATTATGGAAGAATATATTGTATTTCTGGAATTCCTTCTGAGCGTTTTCATAGCATAAAAAATGCTATGCAATAGCTTTACCGCGGCAGTCTCCGAGTGCCACACGTATTTTTTTTAATTAAAGTTTTAATGACGTAATTTCAACATATGAGTACGCTCGAACAACATTATCCACTACAATAGGGTAATATTCACTTGTATTAGGTATTAATTTAAATCCGAAATTATAAATATTATTTTAATTTTTTACTGTTAGAGCAGGGAACGACCATGCTGGCTAGACATCTGTAATCAACCTTTGATAAAAATTTGATTCCTACCTGCGGTCAGCTACATATATGCGTAACAGCATAATGACCCTAGCGGATTAAGCTGGAATGCCTCGGAACACCATATCTCCCTTACCACACTGTCAAAACCAGTATCCTTACCATGAGTTTTCAAAACATCCCACAATTTTACGTTACGTTTACTCAATCCATTATTCTGTTCCGTTTGCTTAGTAGACTGAGTAAACGTAACAATAAGTAAGTGCTCAAGTCTTTTTGTCTGCCTCACATGTTCGCAAAAAAGAGAGACAAAACATAAAGCGCCATTTTGTCAATTTAATGTTACGTTACTGATACTATAGTTCTAATACAATCCGCTAGGGGCGCTGATTGGAATTTGTATGGGCAAATACGTAAACAAATACCAAAACAGTCATATTTTTCATAACGTAAAAACTCATGGTAAGGGTACAGAACACAGTACCGCTTAACACTGCTGTTATCTCTCGCGTTACTATTGTAAACGCTGCGTGGAACGTATCTCCATTTCTACCTCCCTGAATGACGGCTTCATCATAGATAGGTATTTCTATTATTAATATTTTATATAAGTAGTTAGAATTATCACAAAATTAGCTCTATTCTTGAAATTCTATTCTCAATTCAAAATTTAAACTAATTCAGAATTATTATTCGTTGACTATTATTACACTGTCTCCAAAGTTAGTGACTGAATATAACTTTGAAACTTAGTCACAAATAATTATATTACCAGCATTTCATTGTTCTTGTTGTAATTAGGAGGTTGAATATTTGAAAACTTTGGAAAGCAACATTAAAACAAGTATTTTAAATATTTAAATAGCACTAATAAACAAGTAATTAATTTAAAAAATCAAAAACCCGACTGCACCAAAAAGGCTGAAGTAGAATTTCCAAAAGCAGTGAAATAGGCATTTCATTATTTTTATCCAGAAAGCCAAATACAAAGTTTCATAGTAGGTGTCTGCTTCAAAAACAAAAAATGTTCAAACAATATTATCCTATTTTATTTTATCCTCGTAGTGTTCATTTACGCTATATAAAGAACCTATGTGTAAAATTCCAGCACGCTTAAGTTCAGCGGTTTCCCTTTGCGTTGATCTCTGGCACAGCAACTCTCTCATTTAGTGAGACAGTCATCTCGATGTGTATATACGAGTATATATGTACTAGCTGACCCGGCAAACGTTGTGTTGGCATATAAATAAAAAAATGTTAAGGATGAACAACCCTTATCACTTAGGTGTAAAAAAAATAGATAGTGGCCGATGCTCAGACCTACTGAATATGTATATAAAATTTGGTGAAAATCGGTGAAGCCGTTTCGGAGGAGTACGGTAACTAACACGAGCATTTTATATATAAGATATATTATATAATGTATGTGTAATCTCCTCTTAATTTCCTTTATTTTGACACCCTACTCGATAGGTTTGGTTAACTTTTTTAAAACGTGTTACTATTTCGCGAAAAAATTCACCATTTACGGTCTATAAAATATATAACTTCAGTAAATCAAAGTTTCGGTCATTATTTTACCTCGTTAGAGGTAGCATTTCATTATTTTTATCCAACAAGCCTGATACAAAATGTCATAGTGTTTGCTTCAAAATTGACGATAGTTCAAATGAACTTTTAACCCTTATTTTACCCTCTACGGGGTTGATTTTTCGGAGGGGGATAAATAAGTGCGTCCTTGTTCCTATCCAGAAAGCCAAATACAAAATTTTATAGTAGTTGCTTCAAAATTAAAGGATTTCAAAAAAACTGTTTTCCCCTATTTTACCCTCTTAAGGGTAGAATTTCCAAAAGGCCTTTCTTAGTATTTATTCAAACTATATAGAGAACCTGTGTGCAAAATTTCAGAACTGTAAAGTCCTTGGTTTAGGCTGTACGTTGATTTCTGAAAAATGTAAAAGTCATTTAGTTAGTCAGTCAGTCAGTCACCTTACTGTTTTATATATATACAAATATGTTTTTATAATCTCCGTTTAATTTCCTTTCATTTGATACCCTACTCGATAGGTTCGGTTAACTTTTTTTTTTAAATGTGTTACTATTTCGCGCCAAAAATCCGCCATTTTGATTTTTTTTTACTAACACCTATCTAAGGACACTCGGGTCATTGAGACAAATATAATGACACTTTAACTGTTGAAATTCATCCAGCCGTTTGTTAGATCGGATCAAATAAAGAAAGACAAACATACAAGATACGCGCGAAAAACATAACCCTTCCTTGGCAGTCGGGTAAAAAGGGGACAGAATTCCAGAATATGATCACATGATAAAGAGAGCCTTTTTCCCCCTTATAAGACAATTATTATGTAAAAACCTGAACATAGAATAGAATAAATATTATGTAAACATACTGCCAAACGGCAAAAAAATGGTGATACTCGTAATGCCCAATTTTGCGTTAATACAACGTTTGCGTAACAATAGATTGATAATTATTAAATATATTTCACGTAAAAAAGTACGTTAATAACATACTTCTTAAAAATATTTAAAATAATAAAGATTTCTAAATTAAATTATAAAATGTTTTTTAAATTGATACTATTAGAAGCGTTACTTTTATGTTGATCGTTGTTTTGACGTTACTTTAATGCGGATTAAATTGTAGATATAGCATTTTCACTATGCACACCAATTCTATCAATGTTACATACATTATATCGTTTCATCTGGAATTGCATCCGGGTCCAGAATCCGAGGACATTAACGTGGCGCATTCACCGCATGCTATCGATCGGCGTCCTTCGGCTGCGGATTCAAAACACGCCGAAACTAGATCTAAAACACTGGCTAGATAATTAATTCGTATTGCACTGATTATTATTGTTGTATTGTAGTAAAGAGTTATAAATGTAGATTTTAGAAGATGATTTGTCTGATATTAATTATAAATTCAATGAATATTATATTGAAAGAATCTTCGACCCATATACATTTTTTTAATTCCCGCGTAAATTACAACTTAAACGTCCATCTGTGGCCGACCTCAGGAATATCTAATCCTATCTGGGGTTGATTACAGATGTCCAATGCAAAATGCAAGATGGCGGCGTTACCGCCATATTGCATTTCATAACATAAGTATTAGGCGCTATTGTGATCTGATATCAAGGATAGAGTAGAGGCACTTTTACAAAGTACCCAACCTTAAGTAGGTTCTAAACTTGTAAATTATCCTTCTTGAACTGTTTAGGCACTTATACAAAGTAGCCAACTAACTTAGTTCACACTAATCCTTCTTGAACTATTAAGAAATGATCCCTGCAAGCTCATTTGTCGCTTCACTTTCTTAAAAACATTCAGATGACTAAGGCAGGTAGATTCCGTCCGTCAAATTCTAGTCCGCTCTGAACATAGAACCGGGTCGCGTCGTTACAGGAAATTGTAAGTATTAGCGGGACGAAAACAACGCAGAACCACCCCAGCACCCGTCCGTTGCCGCTCTCACCCATGGTTGCATAGCTGCGTTAGTGTGTCCTTACTGTTGATACGGACTATATGCTTGTAGTTGTGTTCGACCGCATTGGCTCTCCAACTTCAGAGTGGACTAGAAGTTTGGCACGGACTATACATACGAACATCAGCAGATGACTGACGTTGACGACCACCGGCAACAGTCGGCGATGATCGTCGGCGCAAGCTGTCGCTCGTTTATAAAAGACCTTAGTTCACACATAACTACACATCACTGCCGTCCACTCGTATTTTTTGTAACACACTCAAAGGATAAGCAAAATCCTAAAGCACAGACTGCGCAAATATTGTATGAACAAATAAGTGCCCACAGTTGTGGTGTAAACAATCCATTGGTTTCCGCGATCGTGTGTCAGGGCACTATGTACCAGGCAAATAATATTGTCAATGTCAATAAGGGTTGTTTCGGCCCGATACAATTGATTTTCTCTGTAACATATCTTGTTTACACCATTGTGTCGTTAGCGTACTAGTTGGGTATGGATTTCCTCTTAGAATCTGATGAATTAAGGTCAACGATACCTTTGAGAGAATTATAAAGAACTGTTACATATTTATACTCATACAAGATTTTATCTTATACCGTTAAATCAAGTTATATATATATACAATCGAACTTATCAGTACCCTTACCATGAGTTTTCAAATCATCCCACAATTTTACGTTACGTTTACTCAATCCAATATTCCGTTCCGGTTGCTTCAGTAGACTGAGTAAACGAAACAATAAGTGTTCAAGTGCTTTTTGTCTGCCTCACATATTCGCAAAAATGAGAGACCAAAATAAAGCGCCATTTTGTCAATTTAGACATTTAATGTTACGTTACTGACACTACAGTCCTGAAACAATCCGCTAGGGGCGCTGATTGGAATTTGTATGGGAAAATACGTAAACAAATACCAAAACAGTCATATTTGTCAAAACGTAAAGAACTTATGGTAAGGCTACAGATATTCGATCCCTGGTGTAACAAAGATCAAAATATACCACTATACTCCACCTGTACGAATATATTAATGGTTAAATATTTGACATATTATAATGGACATGTGGCCGATCTTAAATAGTCCAGAAGATACTTAAATCATCGTAACTAGATCAGAAAGTAAACTACTCTTGTGGACTTGCAACATCGCGTGCTGGACCTGAACTTTTAAGAGAACGAGCATACTCGTAATTATTAAAAAGTTTTAATCTGATACAAACACTTGGAAAATAATGAGTTGGGTAAAATTTCCATCTATAACCTATTTGAAGGTCATCGCTAGAAATATACCTTAAAAGACTACAGTAGACGAATTTTATACCTCCCATTTCCATAAGTCTTGAGGCCAAATAATTTGGAAAGCACACGTTTCTCCCCATTTCCATAAGACCTGGGGCCGTAAACTTCAAATCCTCTGAGCGCTCGTCATAAATCTTTGAAATGTTACGTTCAAATATTGAAAAACTATCATGAAATTGTTCGAAGGTCGCACTTTATAGGCAATTTCCTAGCAATAACTTACAATTTGCCTGACTAGGATTTGGTTTGATTCGTAACGTTTGGAATGTAAATGAATTATTTATTATTGATGAATTATATATAAGCGTTATTTGGGAAAAGGAGAGACTGATACTTTACGTAACACCTAGGTTTTTAATCCCAATGAACTAATGAAGTATGAAATGTATTCATTATCACCAACTTATTGAAGCGCAGGTGGTAGAACCCTTTGTGTTTTGACCCTCCGGCAGCAGCACCGCCACATCTCTTTCAGCCTATTAATAGTAGTATCAAGCGCTGCTGTGTTCTGGTTTGAAGGGTGTGGTAAGGGAGACATACTTTTCCGAGGCGTTCCACCTTAGTCCTCAGGGGTAGCGGCGCAGCTGTGGCCGACCTCAGGTAGGAATATCTAATCCTATCTGGTGTTGATTACAAATGTCTATGGGTGGCAGTAGGCTCTGAGCATCAGGTGGACTGCATGCTCGTCTGCTACTCCTACATTATAAAAAAAATAATTATATTATAATAAATATTATTGCATTTGTGTATAACTTTTTATTGTAATGGTCTCCTCCTAGCTGGACCAAATGCGCATTGATAAATATCGAAAACTTTAATGTTATCTTCCTTGTTATTTTCTCTTATAATACGAGTAAGTCTAGCTGTAATGTGCTTGATGTAGAGCGCAAGGAAAATTAATTCACTTTATCAAGGCATTCCATCTTAACCCTCAAGACTAATTTACATAGAATTAGTTACATTTCTCGACAAGTGGCGTATTCGTTGGTTTTTTCAATTAGGTATATAATTCTACTTCAACCTCACTAAGTTATAAGAACCAAAAAATTATAAAATTTATCCACATGCACAACTTTCATTTAGACTTTTTTTACCTTTTAGTTAGCACATAACAGTCAAGTCAAATCAAATCATTTTTTTTTATTCAAAATAGGTTCTTTACAGAGCACTTTTTGAACGTCAATACAACTACCACCACGTCACAAGGTGTTTCGTTATGGAGAAGAAGCGGCGAACGAAACTCCATAACACACATCTTTTTAAAAAAATGGTTTTTACAATGTAAAACTTAACCTAATGGTACATGTGGAGCTGGAACTATTTCAGACCACACCTTTTGTCTCAAAAGAAAACCTAAGTATTGTGCTCCAAAGGCTTGCAATTTTATTTGCAATATTTACCAAGATATGCAGCGTAAGGTTAACTTTGTTTGCTTGTACTGATTCATGTATGGACACTGTCTAAGTTCAACATCACCACTTTTGGTAAGACCCACCCTCATCGATAAGCCTAATCTCTTATCGACTGCGCCTTTGTCTTTCTATGAGCTCATTTGAAAATTGCACTCCAGAATGACACTCGTGAAGCGCTTATGTAATATGTGATCATGTGAGAGGTTTTTGAAAATGTTTAGATATAGTGTGTTTACTTTTCTGTTGTTCTTCACTGTTTCTATCATTGCCACGAAAAATGTTGAAGGGTACGTACTAAATGTTATACAGATTACAGGTTATACTTCACATGTAAATTTAGGTCTTCGCAATCTGGAAGTAAAGGTTCAAAATGTTGTATGCCATATACCTATCTATTCGGTTCTTAAAAGCAACTGCTGGACATAGATCTTCTTCAAACATCATGTGTTTACCGTTGACCGCGTTTGAGCAGGCAAGCATGGTTGTGATCGCAATTCGTGAATTGAATTCATTAGTCATTTCACTCATCCTCTATGTCTTATTCATCCTTCACAAAGTTAATCTCAAATGTAAATGCCAAATATACTGTAATAATCTCTACTAGAATACTAATCTAGGTGTAGTACTACAAAGTTACCTAAAGGTTACCAGGAAAATATACACACGTCGGATAAATTAAGGATCAATATTAAAGACATCATAAACTGTTATAATTAATATAACAAACAGCGTATTACGTCTCTAAAATATTTAATAATTATTATTTAATTTCCAGATCTCAACCAATTTTACAAAAAACGGTAGAATCTCTGTTCAGAGAAAGATCTAATGGCATCCACCCGGGGCCGTGCAAGTTGATGAGGACTTCGAACCGCCAATCTAAAATGTGTAAGCGGGAGCCAGGACTAGCATCTGTATTGAAAGCGGCTAAGATACAAGCCATCACTGCTTGCGAAGAGGCCTTTCAGTACGACAGGTGGAATTGTTCCCTTATCTTTAATAGAAAAGCAAAAAGGAGCATATTCAACAAAGTCTTTAGAGAGACAGCTTTTGTACATGCCCTGATCGCTGGCTCGATAGCACACGCAGTAGCGAAGGGGTGCGCGTCGGGGGAACTATACAAGTGCTCATGTATTGGAAGCTTTAGAAACGTCAGCTCACAATGGAAGAGCGATGGCTGTGGCGACGACTTCAGATACGGGAAGAAAGTGACCAGGAATTTCTTAGAAGTCAAGTACGCTGGCACTGATCAGATCGCAGAGATATTGAAGCAAGATGTAAGCGTTGGTATAGACTCTATCGGGGAGCAAATGCGAGAGGTTTGCAAGTGTCACGGATTTTCCGGATCGTGTACCACTAAGACTTGTTGGAAACGGTTAGGGCCTTTCAATTCTGCGATGGGATTGTTGAAGAAGCACTACCATCACGCGATTAAGAAGAAGATCGTTAATTATACAACTAAAAGGGCGATTACTCCGAAGGTTAGAAGACGGATGGAGGTCGGCAAGAATACGTTAGTGTATTTGCAGAAAACGCCGAATTTGTGTGTGAGCACTGCAGGCAGGGTGTGCAAGGATAGGCCCAACTGTGCGACGCTGTGCTGTGGAAGAGGTTATATAGTGTCAAAACGCTCCGTGAGTTCGCGATGCAGATGTAAAATGGTGGACTGTTGTTTCGTTCAGTGTGATACTTGTGTGGAGGAGGTGGATCACTTCACGTGTAAATAATACTTATTTAAAATGTTAGTGTCACAGTAGGCATTTCTGAAGTACCTACTCAGTACCCTTACCATGAGTTTCCAAATCATCCCACAATTTTACGTTACGTTTACTCAATCCATTATTCTGTTCCGTTTGCTTCACTGCACTGAGTAAACGTAACAATAAGTAAGTGCTCAAGTCTTTTTGTCTGCCCCACGTGTTCGCAAAAAAGAGAGACAAAACATAAAGCGCCATTTTGTCAATTTAGACATTTAATGTTACGTTACTGGCACTATAGTTCTGATACAATCCGCTAGGGGCGCTGATTGAAATTGGTATGGGCAAATACGTAAACAAATACCAAAACAGTCATATTTGTCCAGTACATATGGTACAGTTTACCATATTTATTACAAAGTAGGTGCCTAATAAATCAGGAATAATTGTTATCACTTTCAATTTCCCTTTAGCTTGTAGATCTTGATTAATGTTACGCCTAACTTACCGAAAATTTCTAACATTTGTGATCAATCATCATTTTATTCGTCTTTTTTGTTTGAAACAAGATAAGAACAAATATTTAATAATAATTTATTCGCGGAAGTTGGCTACATGCACATGTGTGCATGTACACATGTGTATGTACACAAACATATGAACAGTAAAAATTAAAATAAAATATATAAAAATAAACAACCGCAAAAAGAAACAATAATTAAACACAATAAAACCTAAAACAAAGTATAAAAAAAATAAAAACAATAACATACAAATTTTGACAGTGTGCTGCAGCATTGTGCTGCAGCTTGACATTGACAGTTGGCTGCAGTTTGACATTGTGCTGCAGCATAACACCGCGAAATGATATTTGATAAATCTATATTTTTTACACTGAGTGTTTTATTAATTTATCAAGCTTTGTGACGTGCCTTTATTTGTTTAGGTACCTTTTATAGCTATGTCAAGTTATTATTTCATTACTAGATACATTTTAATTACCTTTAATTGTATAAAGTTCTATACTATAATTAATACTATATAACTATATATACTATATAATAGTATACTACTATATAATACTATAATTGTAAGAAGTTCAGGTTAGTATTATATAGAAAATTAATTGTATTAGGTACTTGTTTTATCAGTAAACTAAAAGGGACTAGTATGGGTGATTATGTACCAATATCAACCATTATGTGCTTAGGAGAAAATCATACCCAGTCACACACAGTAGATAACTGTAATGTTTTGGTAGTTATTATTATTACTTATGTAGGAATTTAATTATTTTACTGCATAAGTAAATTTCATTTGTCACCTCACGAAATGGTCAAGAAAGTGAATACCAGTATATGTCCATACATACTCCATAAAAATACCATATGGTGTGACTAGTGACATCTGTATTACCAAGGAGAAAGATATGGTAGTGCAACGAACCACTTGGCATCTTAGTTTATTTATATTCTAATAGATGGCGTTGTATAACATGTAAGATATCCTAGTATGACACTATATTTAATTTTAAAACTTATAAGTTTTTCAAGGCCCTGAAAAGATTTAATTCGCCATACTGTAGAGTGATTCATTATTTTTTCAATTAAGAAATTAATCAAATATGCTTTTGTAGCTAACGACATCTAGGATAGTAGGAGTAAACTATGTAACAAACATGGTTACCTGCGTCATGTTGTGACATAAAAAGTTACAGTAAATGTGGATAGATGGCGCTTTCACCATTAACCAGAACCTATGTCGTATCATTCGTTGCTTTTGAAACTTGATTTTGTTTTTATTTTGTAAAATATAAAGTTCGAAGTCAATACGCATTACCTTCATATCTGGATTCCTCGCACGCAGTGGAGTTTAATTCGATTCTTATATTTTGCTGCCAGCATGAACCAAGATGCACCGGCGATAAGATCATCTGAATAATTTATGTCGATCGCGAAATACTATATGCGTGGAAAACGTCCACACACGATATCATTAACATGAATTTTAAGAATTCAAACGATTAAGTACCTAACTTTCCTTGAAACTGTTTAAAAGTTTAACCTTCATAATCTACGTACTTAAATAATCTGTATATAGGTATACGTTGTATTTTAAGTAGGAAGATTTATAATGAGTCACTTTTGATAATTTCCGGCAGTTTCCGCATTTCTCAAATTATTCTTTACCAGTCTGCTCCTGTATGACTAAACGACATCATAACTTGAAATACTTATTACCTAGGTAGGTGGCTTACCTTATTTTTTACCTAAATACTTACTTATCTGTAAAATTATGTCTATCAACGCCTATACAGTTACCTATATCACATTTAGTGAGAGAGCTTCTTGAACTTCTCGCGCTATGGGCATATAATATCATCTAATTCTTACCGAATAGGTACAAAAAGGTACTCTATTAAAAAAATAAGATAGGGTTTCTACTAGACTTCTGACACACTTTGCAAATGAAGCCTGTTACGTAAGTTTGTCTGCTCTCAATGTAGCAAACAACAGCCCTGGGGGGTTACTACTATCTCTTAAAACAATACAATTTTAATCATACATTGAAATTTTGAATTATGAAACAAAATAATGTTGATGCAATATTGAAACAAAACTTTCCTGAACTATGATGGTTTTTAAAAGATGGTGGTGCTCCATGCACTGCTAATAAGCATGTAGCGCAACTGCCACTACAATCCAACAAATTTTACGTAATTTTTACCAACTTTAAGCTTCATTTAAAGTATTTGATGCTTGTCACACGCTATTAACACTATTGGTACTTTTCCACATCATATTATAATATGTGGACGAAGTGAATGGAGTCATGACTCACAACCTTCTCATTTCCACGTTAAAACACCCATTCATTGTCTGGAAAAACCAAAATCAATTCTACCGAACCCGGATGGACCTACCTAAAATAATAACACTAATGAATAACACGGCACAGTATTACTGACCTAAAGATCAGTCTGCCTTATTATTATAACGCCTATAATTGACCCATAACCATTAAGGCAGACCACAAAATTGCGGTTTGTTTTCGATGCCAACTCACATAATTACGATGGTTATTAAGTCGAGATGTTTAAAAAACGGCAGCGTTGAGATTTATTTATTTATTGACCCCAGGCGAGACTCCCTTACTAATTGCCCGCCTTGACAGGACTCGAATTAAATACGAATGAGTGAGTGATACCTACAATAGGACTGTTACGGTAAGATTGACTAATATGCTTTGACGGAGCGCATTAGGATAATTTAATAATGTTTCGTTAATTTATTTCAACATTTTATGTCTGTATTACTGTACTCGTAAACAATTAATCAGATTTACCCGGCTTTTGTAATAGAAATTCATAATTAATTTTTACTACTTAGCATCAGATGGACTGCAGGGTCGTCGATTACATGTAGCCAGTTTAATTAACTAAAGAATTACTTATTATAAAAACAAAACAAAACCGATTGCTTTAAACTATAGCCCATGGTAAGTATTTCCAAAATTTAGAGCAATTCGACCACACCCCATATTTTAAATTCGTCAAGTCATTTGGGCTGCAGCTAGAAAAACATTCCCTTCCGCAGATGGAGGATAAGATGGGGGGATTCAATGAGATTAAGTGACATTTCGTAGTAATAACCGCAATTGGCTAGCTGAGACAATGCTAATAAAAATGATGTTATCCTTCCAATTATCGACTATTAAACAAAACCTTTTATTACTCGACGCGAACCTCATTCCCCTTATTCCATTTCTTTACTTTTTAGGGTTCCGTACCCAAAGGGTAAAAATGAAACTCTACTACTAAGCCTCCGCTGTCTGTCCGTCTATCTCCGAACCTTAATAAATAGACACTTAACATTTTCACAGTGCATGTTTAAGGGTGATCACTATAACAACAAATAGTAAAAAAAGGTGAAAAAAAATGTGGTCGCCATACAAGAATAGATGGTAGATTGTTCAAATTTGCACAATGCATTTATCAATTCAATAACTGCTATAATTTACAATACTATAATACATAATAGATAATAAATATACATATCTAATAAAATTCACATAAATATACATAATAAATATACTATAATATATAATACATTTATAACACTTAATAAAAATATATGAACATTTTGGTGTGGTACGGTGTGGTGGTACGGAATCTTTTGTGTGCGAGTTTAACTCACACTTGGCTAATTATTATTTATGAACTATATTATTCATAACTTAGTTCATTAGGAACTTTTTACAGATACGTTATTAAATTATGTTCAATGGAGTAGTAATTATTATGAAAATTTTACGCATATCAGGAGATCATAAAATATGGGATAGAGGAATTCTCAGGCAGTAAAATTAGGTATTGTATTTGAAAATTTAATTAATATTACTAATTCTTTTTTTTTTTTTTTTTTTCTTTGTATTCACACAATTGATAAAATAATAGTATAAAAATAAAAAAAAAACATATATTATGAAAATTTATTATAATATGCGGCTTCTTTCAATAATTCCTATAATCTGAAAGGACATTTTGTCCAAGGTATATTATTACTTGCGTATACTGAGCAAAATAAAGATAATTATTATTTTCAATAAAAATACAAAGTTAACTATAAATTTTAAAATTCCCGTGTAAATTATCTCCTTTACTGTGCTATACGAGATGCAATTAAAAAATGACTAACTGCAATTACCCATTAACGAAAATTACCAGCTGCAATTTACTACCGGTTTTTTACTGGAAACATTTTTCTGCTCGATAATTAATATTTTTATAACCTTTTAATCTGATCTCAATGATTACTTTCGTTGATCGTCATATTACCAATCTGTAATGGAATCCCCAGTTGTCAACAGATGGACATATTAATGGTTATCAATTAATGAGCACCTAATTAAAGAAACCATCAAAATTAACTTATCCCAAAATGGAAAACGCGACTTAATCTAATTTCATTCAATACTTTAAATTCAGAAGGCTGTCATCTTATCAGGGTTAACCCTACGACTGCTCACCGAGCACTAGATAACGTTTTCTTAAAACAAAAACAGAACGACATTATCTAAATACCGAACGGAAATCGTACGTCAGGACCGATTATTAATGTTTGCTTAACCCGATGAAGCTGTCGATGTTAAAGAAGTGTGTAGAATCGGACATATTCTAAAATGTCTAACAGTAGGATACTGTAATCAAAGCTCATTTTGCGCGCTGTAATCGTCAGAGACGTACATTATTAGTTAAATTGATTTGAATTGAACTACTGGTTAATGCCTAGAATAACGCCAATCCGTCCCTTCTCAAATATGATAATGTCTTTAAAATAGTAATGAGTTTTAGAAGTTACTAATTCAACGCGATATCCATTGATTCTATTTTCTTTAAAATAACACCAACAATCAAATTTTTATTACGCAGTTGTTTTTTTTTTATAATTTTTATTTTAAAGAAAGATGTTAAATTAATATCAATATTTATGTAGTACGTTACGAAATAAAGAATAATATTTCGATTCAAGACATTACACATTCTCATAGTTTCGTGACGCAACTGAAAAAAATTCGTCAAAATTGTGATTCATTCAACAATCTTGGTATCATCAGAAAATTCCACTAATTTGTGGATGACGTAGCTACATATTCATGCCTGTGTGCTTTCATAAAACTTCCAGACACATTACAATGAGTCAGATTACACCGCCGACCTTCAACATCGATACGATGCATGAAGACGTAAAATACCTTGCTTTTTGTTTTGTCCGTCTGTCTGTCGAAGAGGGCTCGCTTAATTAATTATGTTAAATAATGCGATATTATGCATATCGCATCATACGGATCGATTCACACGGAATCCGAGTAGTTTCGTTTTTATTGTGATTGTACAGTTTTAGGGTTCTGTTGGCGAATGAGAAACACTTAGTATGGTGTCAGTTATCGAAAATTTTATAATTAAAGATAAATGGAACTTAAAATATATATTCCCTAAAAACTTGAAAATAACATTGTTATGTTGAATGTATGTAAACATGATCTTATATAGGTCTCGGTCGTTTATGATTATTTTTACCTAATTAACTAAAAAAATAATTCCCTTAAAATGTATGATTCATACATATAAAGGATTCTACACATTGGACAAGCATAAGCCGTGCCGCTTTTTTTTTGGCTGGACTTGGCGGAGGCACTGCCGTGCCTCCAGATTTAAAAAGCACGTCTACCATATAACTTTTTAAACTACAGATTTTATCATAACATTCTTATTGTACCACTATTTCATTTAACTCCCTTACTAAAATCATACTAATACTGCATTTAAACTAATACCCACAAGCTTGCCTACTTTACACAATAATCTCCTAAAAATGTTAATTTAAACACTTTCACTATGGACCATAATACGATCTATTGTTTAAATCTCGTAAAAAACAAACAATATCCTACCACCCAGATCCGGTACCGAGAAACGCAAATTACTCCACTTGAGTAAGGATTATTGCAGTACAAAATATAATAACTAATACAACTCTATCGCAATTGCTTTGCGAAGTAACCCAAGTGATACTTAAGGCTTAATTATTTGGTCTGAAAGAACTGTCAACGGCATCACAAGGATTAGAAAACAAAGGCCCTATTCAAGTTGGTGTTTACTTTTGACAATAACTTAACAGTTGAAATCACTGCTATAGATAATTAGGGATACTTGCCTCAATTCAACTTCAGTAGTCGATTCTTTGAGGGTTCCTATGACACTAGAGTCACTGAATCGGAAAATTACGATGCTTTCTTTGCCACTAAACGAGCCGAGAGGGTTAAGTTCCAAAGCACAATTTGTTCAAGGAAATTTTGTGTTTTTATAGAAGTCGCGGCAAACAGGTAGCGTTTTTATTGATGGTAATTGATAGCCTTTGTCCATTTACATGAAAAAAATTGCCAATGCATTTTATATTGAAGAATTCCAAATTACCTATAATCTCTGTACCCGTTTCATCCATTTATTTAACTAGTACAAGTAGCTTTTAGAGGTCTACTGCTAAATACATGGCTCCCTTAGTTCCTACGTAGATTAAACCTGTGTCTTCTGCATCCACTATCTTTTTCAGTATATCTGTACCCTTACCAGGAGTTTTTCCTACGATTTCCTAGTTCTGACACAATCCGCTAGGGACGCTGATTGGAATTTGTATGGGCAAATACGTAAACAAATACCAAAACAGTAATATTTGTCGAAACGTAAAACTCCTGGTAAGGGTACTGGTCGGAGAAAACATTTTACTTTTCGTGTCTTGGCACGGTCGTTAACTGAGAACTCTTGTTCCCGTTCTTTGTCAGACTAGTGAAGTGTTCAATGTAACATAAGTATAATATTAGAAAATTAGTTTTTCGTGACGACCACACTTGATTGTGCAGTACATCAAATGGATGCAAAAAGTAAGCTGCCATATCTTCCGAATGAATCCCTATAAAATATTCGAGAAGGGAAAGGTGAATTACCACGTAACTAATTAGTTGCCTACGTCATATCGTATTCAACAGTGGTGATTCATTCATTTATGATGGTGGTAATGGGAAACGAGACGCGTACACCACTATGGGTTATGGGTCTCTACTCCAAACCAGGCTAACCCTCTAACGTACATACCATATTGGTAATCGATACCCGATCCATTCACAGCCTTTAACAAGTTTGGACGAGTATTGAGAATTAAAAATTCTTACCTGTCGAGCTAAATCTTACTTTATACTAAGCAACTAAGCGCATTTACCCGTATCGATGAAAGATAATTATACAAATAACATTGCAAGACTCAAAGCAAACTTAAAAAACTACACAAAACGGTCAAGTAAGATCGCCGGGTGTTACAAAGGCGATTATATCATCCCTTACCGGAGCGAATGCTACCAATTATATGTAGGGAATTAGGGGTGGGTTTCACTGTGGGGGATTAGCGATAAATGCTTGGAAGTGAAAAATCTTGTTTTGAAATGAAAATTGAGGTACATGTTATTTTGAAAAATATTTTGAAAATTACTCGTACAATCGAATGTTAATTATACATACTGCTGAAAGGAATTCGATTAATCTTGACAAATATTGCCAAAGTATGATGAGAAATAACAAAGAAACTGAAGAGTAGTTCAAATATGCATAAATAAGTAACTGATATCCAATATCTAGATATTTACAGTATTAAACCATACATAGAGTAAAGAGAAATTCTCAGTATATGAATAAAATAAATTCCTCTGGCAGTGTTTATCTGTCTATTTGTACTCTCTTGATCCAAGAACGTACGTATCTATCTAGTTTTCATCTATGAGTAGCTTAATATCTGGCTGAGGATTACGATATATTTCTGATAGATCGAGCGATGAATTAAGAAGCCATAATATTAAATGTAAATTAAGCCTTCCAATGCACCTTCCATAAAATATCTTTGTCATATATCGTTGATCGCTCACGATGCGACAAGTCTTAACCAAAATCTGTATTAGCGGACATATCTTGCTCACTTACCTGCCTCTTGAATGGCGTATGTCCATGTAATCTCAAGCAGGATGGCTAAACGCTTTGTTGACAAGTACTGTTATGCCGCACCTTTCGGATGCTGTGGTGCGTGGCGAGATTTCACTCGTGTATAAGTAACTGAAGCTTTTTTACGTCCAGAAGGGTATGTTTTTAATGTGCATGTGTGTATATGTTTCTGTATGTATGTAAGTTTCCTTGTAAAGTCTGCAGTTTTAACAGACCCCGACAATCCCGGGCACGCACCTCTGCACCATCAACCCATTACTGTCCCACTGCTGGGCACGGGTCTCCTCTCATAATGAGAAGGATTAGGCCGTAGTCCACCGCGCTGGCGTATTGGTAGACTTCACATACCTTTGAGATATTTTTTTTATAAATCTCTCAGGTATGCAGGTTTCCTCACGATGTTTTGCTTCACCGTTTAGCAAGTGATAATTAATTTCTAATACGCACATAACTTTGAAAATTCAGATGGGATTCAGATGGGATGGCCTGGGATTTGAACCTCGGACCCCTCGATCAAGAGGCCGAGTTTCTTAACCACTAGGCTATCACTTCATAGCATTGCTACAACTATAGTATTTTTTGGAACGCCTCGAATAATTATGTCTCCCTTACCCACACCCTTCAAACTAGCTTACAGCAGCTTAACGCTGTTATGATATTCAAAGATGTGGCATTGGTGCCCCAAGGGTCGAAGGAAGGTTTCTACCTACCACCAAGTCTTCTTACAGCTAGAAGCTGAACTACTAAAATATTTCTGTCTCATTATAACTCAATAATGAACTAGCTACGTTCGAGTTGTATCAAGGGCCACGTTTTGATTATTTAATTAAGCGAGTAGCATAGGGTTGCTTGCTACGAATCTGAATTAATTAAATAAATTCTGTTTTATTAATGTTTCTGTTATTATGTTAATCTGTCAGTAATCATTATATTGCCTAGAAATTCTTTCTAAGGATTCCATTTCAATCAGCTAACTTGTGAAAATAGAAACATATTATGATTTGAGAAAAGTAAAAACAAATTTGGATTGAAAGTATGAGTGATTATTGGTGAAAAAATTATTATTTTTATTTATATTACATTATGAAAAAAATGTATTGGTTTATTGGGATCAAAATCTGGAAACTCGGATACGAGTACACAAATACCCAGGAAAAAAATATCGAGCTACTATCGAACCTATAGTATGATACTATGGTGTGCGAGGCAAACCGAATGATAACCGATCACATATTTTATATCAATAACACTTTAGACCATATTTTTACATTCTGATTTTCGTTCTTTCATTCATTTTATTAGATTCTCAAGTCATCTCCGACAGCCCTATTTTAGCCGTGACAACCCTACGTTAGCTGAAGTGCGTTGATAATCGGGAATGACGCCGAGCGGGTACGGAGCGGTTTTGTTAATAATTTTAATCTCTTTATTCGTGGCGACCCACCGTCGAATGTTGATTCTATTATGTTTTAACCCTGAGTAGGCTTTGGGAAATAAATTTGTAGTACATTATTGGTTACAAGATTTAAAGCAGTGTATTTTAGTAGGAGATACTGTACATGAGCACAATGAGCATGTAAGTAGGAATTATGTATTTACATGGTACAGGTGGCATACACAGGTGGTATAAAAGGTAGTAGAATCAGTATTGTCCGGTATATAAGTTCCATCATCGCCAAACGTAGTGTTAATTTTTTTTGTGTTTCAATGGGAATATATGAATATATTCATTTCTGTAACGACTTCCTCAGAAGTGGCAACAGGCCAGGTTGGAGGTAAAACTACAGGGTAGAACCGTTTCTATATGGAGTTGATTACATTTTTTCATCGGCGACAATATTACAAAAAAATCGTATGGGTTAATTACTTTTATGACAAATGCTCAATCCTTTATATTATTGCCGGTCTCTGTTTCTGCTTCTATCTAGGGTAGGTATGGAGTATACTCCACTACGCCGCTTCATTGCAGATTGATACAAAACCCTTATTACAATATAAAACACATACAATTTTATATATTAGTCACTAACTGTTTCTTACAGGAATCAGTAATGCATGAACATTTAAAGCTGGTATTCCTTTTTTACAAACTTTTATTACACTCGACGCTTCAACCAAATACTTTACTTTGTTTTTGTCTCTTAAATTATGTATGACAACGTTAATGTATTATTTAACACGTAGCCAAGTTTCGACACATTCTTCGCAGGCACCCTGTAGAGTCCTTAGAGTTGGAGCTTGGAACAAGTCATGAGCGAGAGCGTTAAGTCAAAAAGTTTTTTAAAAAAGTTAATGTTTAATGAAAATTTATGTACATTATTTCACACATAAGTACTTTTGGAGTAATTGTAATGCATGAAATATTTTCTATTTTATTTGGATTTCGTTACTAATATTAGTGGCTGTCAGTGGCTAATGAACTTGAAGAATGTATAAAAATGTAAGACGATATCATAAAAGAGAAATTGCAATAATATTTTCGTGGAACTTATTAATTTCCATCAGAAAGCACTAAAAAGACCCGTTGTTAACCATTATTATGAAGCTCTGGACTTCATGAATCAACTATTGAAGTTTAATGTGATAATAAAACGGTATTAAAGATTTAACTGACAAACGCTTATAACTTATACTATTTGGGAAGGTGATACTTTTTCACGGTGTCTCTTCGGATTGACAAGCTGACGGGTTCAAATCCAGACAATGTAATAGTAGTTTGTTAATCAGGATAAAGAAGATTCTACATGATAATGTTTAGTGTAATTTAGTTTTTATTATTTTATTTTGGTGATATGTAAGTCATGCAATTTAAAACTACAGGAGTCGTATCTGAATATTGTTAGCAATGCATTTTATCCTCGATAATGAAGTTAAAAGTTGGTAGTAATTTTTTGTTTGATTCATTCATTTCTATAGTATTTATATCGATATTAAAAAAAATACTCTGAATTAAAAATCTTACAGTAATATTTCGATTATCAATTTAAAGCAGTGAAGTGTGAGGCAATTATCTTAGGGCGAGGAAAAAGTTTCTTGTAAATTCGCTCCTCTTTAAAGTATAAGCGTTAGCGTCAAGTGCTTGACACATAAAATTACATTGGAACGTCTGATTTTTTATCAGCATAGCCTGACTTAAAGATCCTTGAAGTACATAAATATTCAAATTATAAATGTACTTGATTAATTATTTTATCCCATTATAAAATAAGTATAAATAGAATTTTTTTTGGTCTGACAAGAGATGGTGGTGGTAGTACCTACTAGTTGTTCTCCTTTTTTCTCAACACAGCGACAGGGAGTAATGGATTTTTAGAAAATAACAATTTAAAAAATCAGTCTCCTTTCAAATCCTTTAACATTATCGTGGATTTTAACAAATCCTACATTGTTTCCAAAAAGTCTAAAGAATCGCAATTTTCGTGGCCACACGTATTGTTATTGTTATTAATTGATACAATATGTACCTATATCACCTTGTGGGAGAAGTGTTAATTAAGAGATCTAGTATGCTAGATCTGGAGATAAGTGGTCAGGTGTTTGTTAATACGCTGTGAAAAGATACAAATCATTGCACGGTACGCGATAACCAGAAGTGTTTGCGAGTTTTTATAAAGCTCTGAATATGTTTAAGAATAGCCTCAATAAATAGCGCATTTTTTTTTAATAAGAGAAGTTAACTTACTGTAACTAACATACACTATATACATACAATATACTACATATAATAGTGATGTATTTTTATTTTTGAGTAGTAAATAAGTAAACCATATCAATATTAGACATTTAAAATAAACTTAAATGATTAGCCTACCAGAATAAGAAACCCCGGTAAATAGGCACGCCACGCCCTATTTGATTTTTACATACATATACTTTCTAAATAAATTACCAGAAAATTTCAGAATCCGGTGAGTGTAGAGTCGATAATTTTATGTAATAAAAACTCATGGACTTTTAAAAAAAATAAATGTTGTCATAATATTCATACAATGTCTGCGTGTATGTTTTTAGATGTTTACACAAAAGCTTTTGATAGTTTTATCACCGATGCGTAGCTTTTTCAGGAGAAAAGCCTCCAACCAGAAAAAAAATCACCCGAGATTAGTTGTAGACGCAAACAGACCTGTCAAAAAAGGCTGTCTATTTGTCTATCGCGCAAGTAAGCATTAATTATAACGCTAAAACACTATTATAGAGTAACAGAAATACATTTATCTTATCTTTCTCACACGTACATTCTATTTACCTTCTACCTATTAGCACGAATTAATTACGATTTAAAAGTAGCGGTACAAAGATTCAGAAATATGGTGTTAATTAACATTTATATAGATTTTATATCAATAAGAATAAAGGTGCAATTAATTTATCTGGGCTCTTGACTTTACGGTCAATTAAAATGCGCGTACGTATATAATTTATCTGTGTCTGGGAATACACGGAATATATACAGAGTATTAATTTATTTATTTACTTCTTTCTTTGTCTTTTCTCTTGTTTATCAATGGTGTTAAAAAGGTCATTCCTAATACTCCATCAATTCGTTACTACTCCACTGCTAAGTACGGATCCCTCTAGTGTTCTTAGACTGGGAAGGGTTTAACCTATAATAATAATTCACTACCAGTTCGCGTTGGTTGAAGAAAATCTAAAAGTCTCATTTTTAGTGAATGATGTTAATTTTGTTTTATTAAATACAAATATCATACTCTTTCATTTCAATTCATGCAATACGATTATATTAATTTGCAATAATAAATTAGGATTACTATACTACTATATTCAAAATTGTAATTAGATATGGGGGCCAAAGGCCTTAACACAAAAGTAACTTGCCATGTTTATGCTACGACAAAATGCAACTTCTCTTCTACATTCTCAAAATCTTTTTTCTTGTAGTCTATTTACTTTAAATAAAGAACTCTTGTGCAAAAATATATTTTTGTTAACTTACCGGCTAAGGCTGTATGTAACAAAAATCTCGTTCCAAAGCTTGCGTGTGGCAACCCTAAATGTTTGGTCTGAATATATTGACAGTTGCGATGACAGTTGCGATTAATACTGAATTAAAATACAGTATTAATGCGGGTATTTTAAATGCGTGTTCCAGAGTATCAAAGTGAATCGGATTATTTTTATATTTCTTATTGTTTAAGTACATAATTAGCTACAATGTTGTTAATGATTATTAAAATAGTACATTTTAATTAATAATCATTTACGCTTATGTTTTTTTAATTGTCCTTCTGGTAGAAGTAGTGCCGGAATTCTTGGTTCCAAGTTAAATTCCTAGCATGTATCTAAATAATCCTTATCTTTACTAATCCTTATCCTTACTAATATTATAAATCCGAAAGTAACTCTGTCTGTCTGTCTGTCTGTCTGGTTGTCTCTTCTTCACGCCTAAACCACTGAACCGATTTTAATGAAATTTTGTACAAAGATAGTCTAAGACCCGAAAAAGGACATAGGATAGTTTTTATCCCGGAAATCCCACGGGAATAGGGATGGCGATCTAATGTCGATTAATCGGAGAATCCATCTTTTGGACCAAAAAAATCGATTATTTTAATCGCTATTAGTAAGGATTGCATCGTAAACTATGCATTTGATCAAGTGATGATCTTTAGAAAAGTTGTTGTTCATGAGCCCCCGGCCCCCGAAGGTTCCAGAGTTGGTACGACCAATTTTCGCCAGATGGCGCCACTGTCGTTCCAATGAAGGTACGAATTTTCTGTTTTGTGTATGTTAGTATGTCATATTATTTTCTTTTAAACGCGGGCGAAGCCGCGGGCAAAAACTAATAATTACATAAAATCGAGTCTCGCTCTCGAACAATTATTCTCTGAAGCACCTACAATTTTGAAAGTGACCATGACACACTGATTGCATTTTATTTCAGGAACATATGTAAAGTACAACTGTACTTTACATTTAGCTTATTAAACGATGTACGAGTTACAAAAAATGAGAGGAAAAATAATTATAAACTTTAAATAATACTAAAGAAACATATAGTTTTAACGCGGTATTAATTTCAATTACGATCTTATTAATTTTCTTAAATCTCTTATTAACGTTCCTCAAAGTAATATCACATAACAAGTCAATTGACAATTTCAATACTTGAATAAATGACGCAATTATTAAATAACGAATATTTCGTTAAATTGCAAAAGTTATTTAGATATGTTCAATTGATAAGCGCACGCGCATTCTTCACTGTCATCAGTCCAGTTGATTATGCCAAAAGTGGTGTAACTAAGTGTAATTTCACATCTCAATCACTATATATCATGCCATCGAATCGGATTACAGAATTTTTCATCTCCCGAGATCAAGAACCTGTCCGATTTAATTTCATTTGCGTATCGCTTTTGACATTCCGATCTCGATGATAAAGTTTTCACTTGATAACAGTTTCGTCATCAACGGTTTAAATATTATTATTAAATATACGGTACGCGTTTCAGTGATGAATATCAAGCGAGTTTTTGTACGGAATCCCGTTTAATTACATTGCTACGTTTATAATACTTAGTATTGCAATCAAAAGCGTATGTTGTTTAATCTGATATTATTTACAATATTAGAGTCAGCTCTGAAAGATCTTATCACCAACCAGATACTATTCAAATGCTGGGCACAGATCTCCTATCAGAATAAGAGGGGTGTAGGCCATACTCCAGACAGGCCAATGACGAATTCTTAGACTTTTTTTCAGACTTAGTATATATTAAACATTATCGAATACAGTGAAGCATGCCAAGACTACCAATTTCCTCTCGGCTTTTCTTTTAATGATGGAACAATGAATAACTTTCGTAAATATTGTATTTCTTAGTATAGAATATCGTTTACAGCTTATCGCTGTGAGTCAACCAGTTTCTCATTTATCGTTGAATCTGATAAATATCGGGACAGGACGAAATAAATATTTTAAATTTCACGTACAACGTTTTGAAAGCAGATCGTTTCAGCTATGCGAGGGGCGACAGTTGTCTCGGCTTTCGCTAATAAATAAAGATAAAATTGTCCAGTTAACGTAAAGGGCAAATTCTGAACGTATCGCCTCCTTAGCTGTTTAAGGATATTCTACCCAGTTTGTACTGTCTATACCATTAATGAATTGAAAAATTAATTCGCAATTACGACAACAAAATATATAATGCGATTGCGTAGGATAACATTTTTCGAGCTGGAGACGTCCGAGTGCATTGCCCCAGTCTAGCTCTGCCCTGGTGAGCATTTAAGCTCACTACACTTTCGGATGTTTACTATGATATGTAGCCACATATATCGAGGTCGGATTCTTGTCGCTCGCAACACTGGCAGCTCCCTTTCAGACGCCTCTTGCGACTGATCCGGAATACCGAAGCTCTATCCTGGTCTCGAGACTACAAGGATAACATAACTCTGCCTAAATAAGATACTAAAAATACTCATAACCCTTTACAACAGGAAACATCACAGACCCAGACGTACTCTTCAAAACGGAAGAGCGTTTTGTTTAAATTTCTATTCATTTCTATTTAATTACAAGTCTATTGTTACGCAATTACTGGCGCCGGAGTTATCACCGCACCGCTGCTCTATTGTTCCTAGCTCTTCATTCACAAGTCCTTCTATTAACGGAATTAGTACCAATAAAGTTCCATTCATAGACTTTCTGACGTCAGAAACTTTGTATTGGTAGCCCACCCACGGTTTCTAGTGTCGGGATTTGCTTCTAGATTAAGTGTTTATTGCTAATAAAATTGCAACACTTAAATCATCTCATATTAGAATGAAAATTAAGATTGAATGGAATGAGTTCACACTGGAGGACCCGGGTTCAATTCCTAGGAACTAATTTTTATCTAATTGTGGACGTTTGTATGTATGTATTATTATTTAACACTTTCTGCAAGGGCTTGAGGTATTGTAAACTTATGAGGTGTCGTCGGATTATACTTTGGGAGTGACAGAGGCAAAATTATGAAGTCAGGTTTTTGGTTCTCTAGTTAATTTATATAAATTGGTGCCATAAGGGAATTACTTATATTTAACTTTCATAAACATATTGACATTTAAAGTTTTGATCGCGATACCTGCGTGTGTGGTAAAACAAACAAAGACTCGAAAAATACGCTAAACATTTTTTCAAATATTTTCAAACTATAGCTTCGCTGACTTACAATTTTATATGACAAAGAATCTTTCATTGTAAAGTCCAAAGGCAACATCATTATCTGCGGAATAAAGACAAGTTAACGCCCCTATATCCTCTCGCTGAGAAAAGTCGGGCCCCGCCCAAAACAAACTGGCCACCATGAAAGCGCGAAATTTCCCCATCTAACACATTAATTTATTTATGTCAAGACAAGAATGAACAACACGAAAATAAATATGTAACGGACACCCATAATAGCTGTTGCATCTCACGAAGACCCGTCAAAGAGCAAAATTCGACTTTATTACTTACAGCGAAGGGTGTAAGAGGGCTTATGAATTGAAAATGTATGCAGAGGTACCTTGGAACACCTTTTAGGGGTCCTTTCGTGCCGGCGCTAGCTCGCACAAAGGCAACAAAGGGAAAATAAAACAAAAAATCGTTTTGTAAACGCTGTCCAAGTTAAAAGATTTGACTACATTTTTGAAACATAAACATTAAAGGTTATATAGGGAATATCTACGTTTAATATAATATTTCGGATTGAGGTCAATTTAAACTTAGTAAAAATTGTAAATATTTTTAAATAATTGAGTCTGTTTTTAATTATCATATTTTAAATGCCTATAATTTATTTATGTTGTATAGAAGTAGCAAAAAGCATGCAGTGGTAAATAGATATAGAAATTCGGATAAAAACTCTAAATAAACAAATTTCACAAAAATGACTAATTATTAACCCACTACACAAATATTATATTGGTATATATAAAATCAGTGATGTAATTACATAATTTAGGTATAATAAACAAACATCATAATTATACACGAATCCGTTTTAAAGTCCATCGTCCCCGCTACCTCTCGTCCCATATACCACAGGCGAAGTAAGCGATGTCGGGTCTTTTATGAAAATTTGGATGCGCCCGGTGTGAGATTTTTTACTCCTTCACGTGGGAGGTGAGACGTAATTGCCGAAATTCCTAATTTTTGACAATCAATGGACAGGATATTGCTATTATGACGTACCGACGGTACGAATGTAAGGTTCTTTTATTTTATATACGTATGGCTAGGTCCTTGGGAATATTTGATTCACATGTTTTTAAAGCCTGTTTGTGGGATACGCTACACTTTTATGATTTCAACTTTTCATAATTTCGGATTAATAATATTTTTAAACTATTAAATCAATTTGTAATTGTAATTCACTTGAAGATTATTATTAACATAAAAATATATATTGATTACAGTAAGTACTTCTATGAAGTTAAGAGAGTTCTAAGAAAAAGTTCTGTAAAGTATATAAAATCTACCACCTGGCCGCCTGGCCTGGCGTGGTGGTCTATGGCCTGACCCCTTTTACGTAAGAGGAGACCCGCGCCCAGTAGTGGACAATTAATCTTTCAAATATTGTTGCGGCTTCGAATAATCAACTTATAGAGACAATCCAGATTATTAATGCATGTTTTAATTATACATAATATTTCAAAACATTATTCAAGATATTTTAGCAAAATGATGATTAATTAATGGATTCTGCTTTCACATCGTGACCAATTAGCCTATAAAGTGTTTAATTTATTAATACGTGTAAAACACCCTACGTGGAATTCATATAAAAACGCCCATATTTTATAAGATATAAATATTATTAAAACATCCCCTATTTATACTAAAGTCCGTACATATTTTAAAAATTATCTTTCTGTAAGTTTATTGAAGTAATATTTCTTTAAGTAAAATTTTTATTTTTTTCTTTTTTAGGAGTTTTATTTAGTATTATATACCTACTTACTATATTTTTCAATAAATTATAAGTGAGTCTATGTATTAAAACAATTTTACATTTTATAGGTACAAATCCAATTACATAACAATTTAATTCTAGAGATTTTTAATACAATAAAAATAATCGTTTTATACAATTAAATACATATTTCGATATTAATTAGTTATTTCTTCATTATTTTATTATTAATTCGATGATAATAGAATAAACATAAATATTTGACGTACCTAAATGTACTAGTTAAAAGTAGATACATATTTACGGTAAGTATCGTTGTAATTCTATTGCGTTGGCATCGTCATCTCTGTTTACATACTATATACTCTATTTAAATTTAGTTAAAGGCGGCAATGGCTACATCTAGGAACTACGCCCATTTGCTAAGTACAAACTCACTCCTATGACATAAACAGACAGCCTCTTATTAAATCCACGAGCGGAGTCACGAACACAAACTAGTTTATATCATACGAGTATAATTTAGTTCGATTTTGTAACGCATTCATTCGATATGAAAGGACCACACGGTGATAATGGAGAACCACGATGATGTTTTAATCTATTCCTGATTCGTTCTCTCTTTCTCACGTGTACAAAAAGAAAGGAATAAAAGTATTCGTATCGAAATTTTTCAACTCTATATTTTGGGGTTCCGTGTGGAACGGAACACCTTCTAATTTGCCGGATTTTTATGACTTTTAGGATTTTCGCCTAAGTCTGTCGAAAGCGATAACTTCAGCTATATAAAAAAAAAAAAACATGTAATGTACGTAAGTATATTGCGCGTAAAACTGCTAGTCCGCTCTGAATATAGAAATCAATCGCGGTGCCATAGCAAATTGTATGACTACACCTGCTCGCAACAACTTCAGAGCGGACTAGCAGTTTGGCGCGGACTATACCTAACAGAGTAACCTAACCAGACTAAAACTTTACTGTTAGGTTTATTGTTGAAATGAAAGTTTTAATGAATGAATTACTTTATGTGATAGATAATTTATTATTTATTCCCTTTGAGATATACATATACCAATTATAATAACTTTAATTCTCATGTACTTGAATCCACCCCGTTAATTACGTACGGAACCTCACTAAATCTACGCGTCGACACGTTCAGCAATGTAACAAAATTTGCCATTATGTGCTACCTTTATCAAACTTTTCTCACTGTAACATAAAAAATATGCTCTCGTCCCGCCCCGTCATTAATATCGAACCCATAGCTTAAATACAGCCTTCAGCCGAGAAATGTGGCGACTTTGTCGCCTAATTTGTTAAAATTACCCTCAAAGTTTTTGTGGTCTCTATCTTTGGCAAAATGAGTAAGCGATTATAACGCTCTGTGGGTTCCGAAGATTAATTGTTAAATATGAATCATTATTACATATAAAGATATTTTTTGACGACGGGACGCCTTTAATATTGGTATTTGTGTCTACCTGATACGTGGGAGGCGTAATGATCTGTTGAATTAGTTCAAATTTCTTAAAGAATGCTCGATTCTTATGAAAGGCGTTGTAAGATGAGTTATTGCTCAGTTAATTACTTTTGGATTTGTTGGTCGAGATTTTGATTGAATCGATTTATTTATTTTGATACGAGATACCAACATGGTTTTTTGTAATCGCTCCTGATCTATTCAATCTGAACAAGTAAATTTCGGGCTGGTAGCACCTCCCGTATTTGAATAGTTTGAATATAGAAATGAAAAATACGTACTAAACTTTAGGTAGGTAAACATAGTACAGTCTCGTATATAGTCTCACATTAAGATCCACTGAAATATATAACCAGACTTAAACCAGATACCAAAATTCTTCTTTTAAATATTTGACTCTTTAAATGAGGATTCCTGTGCATTGTGGACCAATATGATCGCTAAACTTAAACATCCGTGCACTACAACAATATATGTATTTTGCAATGATAATATACATACCTACCGGGACTGATAACTTAACGTGCCCTTCAAGGAACGGAAGACACTGATGGCAACAAAGATAATGATTACCCAAAGATAAATATACTTACGACCACCTTCAAACACAATTAGCTGACATATTAATACCCATAATGACCCATCCTGTCCATACAATTGCTATACATCCTTATTGTATAATATCAGTGTAACATCCTTACCGGATTATCCTTTGTATAGCAAATACAACATAAATTAGCCATTTGTAAAACACTTGCATTTTCGAAAACAATAAAGTTAATAAAACTATCGTTCCTAGAAGATTATCAGGCACATGTTTAAAGGAACGGATTATACCATATTTGTCCTACAATACTATTTATTGTATAGAGGAACAAGTGCGAACATGATCGTTGGTTAAAATATAAAGGGCCAGTAAGGTAACCCACTCAATAAAAGTTTACGACCCAAATGGTTACCGCAATAAAATATAACAGTACAGTTTCGCTTCTTAAATAGTTTTGGGTTAAAAACGTTGAAGTTGCTACTCGTTTAGAAAGACACGTCAATTGGTAATTTTCCATTGCAAAATTTGACTTAGGTTTAAATATTTTTATGAGTAGCAAACGAGAGTGGAACGTACGCTCGTATGTGGTTACGACTGTCCATGGACATCCGTAACCAAATCCATATAGAAGTTGTCCTACCTGAAGCTGTTAACATATGTCTTGCCACTCCTGAGGACTAGGATTGTCTCCTCTTATGTAATTCTGCCGGTATCCACACCCTTCCATTCAAATGGAACAATCTTGCCATTAAAGAACCTCTTTTGACCTCTACTTCACAGCTCTCGGAATCTAAAAATCATTTAAAATTCGGAAAATTGCACAAATGGCTCGAAAACCCATATAATAATCATTTATCCTCAATTCCCCTAACCTCATTTTAAGTTAGAAGACCGATCATTAGGTAACTTGCCTATTTTAAAAGGATTTACTTAATTTGCCATTGTCGGCATCACAAAGATACCGCCGTTCAACTTTCTGTTCGTAAGTAAACAAGAGATCTGTTATCAGATAAGGTCACTTTTGTTCGCAATTTTACGTAAAACCTTTGTAATCTACAGCATCGGGAGACAAGATAACATTATATTTACGTTCCTGTTACCTAAATAACAAGTTAGTGCTAATAAGAAGTTCCAGTTAAAATTGTTCCCTCAAAATATTTACAAATAACTTAAAAAGCAATAAAAACGGTGAGCGTGTTTACAACTTCACGAATTTATACAAAATCCGAGAGAAACTTTATGATGCCAATTCATAGTGTTATGCGTAAGGTCTTCTATATTCTCGGACTAGATTGATGGTTTTGCTTGCATTTAAGTTTAATTTCACGGTTATAATGTTCAGGATATTTAACTATCTGTTTTCCGTTAGTCCAGATATTTAGGTACATAATAATATTGAATTATTTGGTAGTCACTACCACTGGACACTGTATTTAAGCCCAAATTACGAATAAGATTAGGTATAGTTTTACCGGATGCATTACTATTCCTAAGGACAGAAATGGAATTCTTCCGGTAAGTCTATTTGTCTTATCGTCGCATTGATTGATATCAGGCAAGACTCTGGCCAGACTCTGGACAAATTATTATTTTTTGCCGTTCTGCTATTTGTAAGTAAATATTTTATAATTTCTGCCTAATAACAATAGCGTTAAGCGGTTCTGCAGCGTGGTAAGGGTAACATGGTTCTATGAGACGTTTTAACTTAGTCCTTAGGAGGATCAACACATCTATGGTCGCCCTCAGGTTGCATTATTATCTAGGGTTGATTACAGATATTCATGGGCAGCAGTACCCACTTACCATCATGACCGCATGCTTCTTTGCTATGTGTGTTATTGCCTCGAAAACCCGTACGTATACGTATACGTACGGGCTTTCGAGGCAACGCGTGTACGTACGTATGTACGTATCAAAAACGCATGTAAGTCCCAAATAAAACTCCCTACCAAACGTATTAACTCTCAATCAATGTTTTGTGAAATACCGGCTTTACAAAGAGTGGCGCCTGCTCCCAGCGTCAAAGGCCACCATTTCGTCCTTTTTTTCGTCCGAAGATTCACACGCTCGAAAGTGAGACGTTGTCGCGTTCTTTGTGAAGCATTTTAGTTAGACAGGTGGATAGGGTTGGCACTTGTTTGATATAATCATCTTCGAGATAATATAATATTTTGAATGGAGGAATGTAACAATTTATAATTAAATCGTTATTTTTTAATACTCTATCTGTATCTAATACTGTACTGTATCTGTTTATAAAAATAATTGTACGTTGTATTTTATTTTAATTAATTAATATCAGATTTGATAATGTAATTTATTAGTATTATGTACTTTATTATTATAGTTGAATCTGTTACTATTTGTATTAAATGTTGCTATTTATTTAACGCATTTGACCAATTCATTTATTTACCGCAATAGAATTTTACCACAATAGTCATTTGTGGTAAATATAAATGAAATGTTAGTTCTGCAGCTGCGGTTTTTAAAATGTAAGTGATTCTAACGGAAACAATAAAAATGTATTGATAATAATTAAAGATTTATGTTGATTGTTATTATAGGAGACGAAGCAGTAAGTGTTATTATTAAGAATGCCATTATTATCATAATATAAGGTAGTAAAATTTAATTTATGCTTTTACCAAAATATTACTTTACCAGTCTGTTACCTATGTACCAACGTATATTTTACTATAGTAGGTATTAGTAAAATTGGCAATGACAGCCCTAATTCAATCGCCTTCGCTATTACGTCAAGAGGTTCTCAAAGGCTACCCCGATTGATAGTTTTGATAACTTCACGATAATACACTGTGCTATATAATCACTTATTAAAGGCATCTCTTATTAATTTATATAATACATTATGATTCATTATCAGAGTAATAACATAATTAAGATACGAAAGTATACCTACTTATGGATATGGTTAAAATAAATATGTGTACAATATATGTATAATAACAATAATAATTTGGAATTATTTGAACAAAACTCGAAACAAAACACGAATAAAAATCGTAAGTAAAATCGCGCGACTTAAATTAAAGTATTAATTTACGATATACTTGAAGGTGGTAAAACCCTTTGTGGTTCGACTCCGGCGGCACCACCGCCACAACTATTTCTACCTAATAAAAGCAGTGTTAGGCGCTGCTATGTTCCGGTTTGAAGGGTGTGGTAAGGGAGACATACTTTTCCGAGGCGTTCCAGCTTAGTCCTCAGGGGTAGCGACGCGTCTGTGGCCGACCTCAGGTAGGAATATCTTGCATGGGCGACAGTAGCCACTTATCATCAGGTGGACTGTATGCTCGTTTGCTACTGCTATATTATAAAAAAAAAAACTTTTATTTTGATTTAATTTAAGGCTGTATTGGTTTAAAAGTCATAAGTAGCAATTAGCACTAAGTTTATTTTTTTTTATTATAAGATATAGCGAGCTTGCAGTCCACCTGATGGTAAGTGTTTACTGCTGCCGGACATCCTGCATGCAAGTCAGCCGGCATCATAGGCTGCCATCTACACCTTTCCACTATAACGCGAAACTACTTCACACTACAAAAAGTAGGGGTAGGTAGGTACTGGTATTTGTCTGAGCATATTGGGTGTACTATCTTCCGAACATTTTGTAACTATAACAAATAAAGCTTAAATAAAAAAATAATATCTAAATAACACTAATCCGTTTGTCTCGCCAAGTACCACCCAACGACAGCTGTCATTTGCGGTATTTCCGATTACTTTAATTCATTAAGGAGCCATAAACTCCCTGATATCGATATAAGCATAAATTTAGATTTTATCGCGGCCAAATCCGAAATTAGGTAGGCATTAATTGTAACCCTGACCACAAAAAGAGGTTGACGTTAATATAGGGCCCCTGATTACAATATTTGGGTTTTGATCAAAACATTATTACGAGGAAAATAATACATTATTAAGTTATTTTTTTATGAAATGTAAGTAAGTCACTGCCGCTTACGGACATTTGACAACTTTAAATTGGCTTCAAATGCGTTTCATTTCATCTACTGCTGAGTACCAAGCTGTAATGTTTCATGTGACTTTCTTGCCACACCTTCAAACCAGAACACAGCAGCGCTTATCACTACTGTAACTACAGGGTACACCTAATTCTGACGTCACACAAGGTTATTAATACACAAACTACCCATTTTGCCTACCAATTGAAAAATGATGAAGAAATTGTCAAAACTTAATCTTTGGTAGTAAAACATTGGATAGATCGATTATTAATAACGATCGTAACTCGATTGAAGATTCTAGAAAAACAATTTTCTTAAAACACCTTGCTCCTATTTCTGATGAATAAATCAAGGTGTTTATTTCTTCATTGGAACGTCAGCAACATTTTAACTCCATAACACATTAAAGTCAGTCAATGAAATACTATGCACGCGGGCGGGCTGCGGCGCGAACTTTGACAGCTCTTAATTACGTTGAGATGTTAGGTCGGACATGTTGACTCATTGCAAAGGGTATTCTATTAAATATTAATAATGTGGGTTGAATATGCATTGTTTGAGTCTAGTCAGAATTTGGGCTATTTGAGGTTGTTATACATTATGTGGTATAAAATTGCATATTTCATATGAAATTTGTATTGTAAACTAGTATGAAAATAAAAAAAAAACAATTTCGTTTTGTACAGACTACGTAAGTCAAATAATTGATCAAGTACAAATCCGGCCAAAATGAAGAAGGTTCTGTTCGTCTGTTGTGTTTCTGAGGTTTTTCAATTCCAGTTTTTTTTACATTTATTATCAATGTCCTATAGGTAGAGTATTTGTTTCTTAATTTTTAATTTTATGCATTCATAAATTATATGAACTCGTCTGAAATTGTGGCATTAATTAAAAAGTTTTAACATTTCAATAATACTAGCTGACCCGACAAACGTTGTGTTGCCATATAAATAAAAAAATGTTAAGGGTGAAAAACCCTTATCACTTAGGGGTATGAAAAATAAACAGTAGCCGATTCTCAGACCTATGACTGAATATGCATATAAAATTTGGTGAAAATCGGTAAAGTCGTTTCGCAGGAGTACGGTAACTAACATTGTGACACGAGAATTATATATGTAAAGATTTTATGAACCTACATATAAAGAAGCTTATAAATATTAAAACATACGAATTACTATTACTAATAACAATTGCAACATTTCACGCACTGAATACCGCGGTGGGATGTAATGGCGGCCGTCGTGTCTGTTCCAGAACGTTATTTGCGGAGATACGCGGTAAGGCCATGAGCGCTGGTGGTCCGCCTTCGGGCGATTGTACTCTGTGCTTACGAAAACGCAAGAAACTATCACATATTACACAGTATGACAGAGAAGGAGAGAAAGTCCTTTGACGAATGCGCCCTTGCAGCAGATTCTACGCGCACACACACCATTATCCAAGTAATGAAAAAAAACTTAACGTGTGAAAGCAATTTTCTCAGTAAAAATGTTAGGACTGCTCTCTTTTTTGTACATATCTCTGAGTCTGACTATCTATGGTTGAAAAATAAAACGTTCTATAAAAGTTTCCCTAAAATCTGATAATTTTAAAAGTTACGAAATGTTTAAATGGATGTTGCGTGTCAGTATCTACAACCAAAGTAAGCTTAGATGATTTAAGTCATGTGGACTAGATTTAACAAGTAGCTGTTGTATTTTGATAAAAGGCTTGATCGGATATCTGGATAAACGAAAAAATTGTATTTTCATTAAAAACTGGTGCATATACAAATAGTTATAGAATCCACGCATTCGATTCCTGTATTATTTTACAATATCATGAAATAAAAAATATCTATTAATTGACGCTATAATTTAAATCCAATATTAATAGTCGAATGTAATACCTTACTAAAATAAAAAGTCCTTATTATAAAACAATGTATAAGACTTACGAAGTATTTTGCGTGCTACATATAGGTATTTGCAAACTAAGCGCGAGGTGTGGTCTGGCCGCGGGGCGCTTGACGGATCAATTACCATCGCAGCCTTCCTGCTGAGTAGCTACACTGTTACCACCTATACCACACCGTGAAATTCCTTCAATTTTGTTTCTATATTACATATATGTGATGTGTAGGCATCCATCCATCGTCCATAACCGTTATATTATTATTTAGCTACTAATAAATACTGTTTACCGTTGTCAATCGGTTATTATCCCACTGCTGGCACAGGGCACCACTATCTTTTACAATCCATCATTATTCAGGAAAGTTTTATTTCCTCCTTAAAACAGTAAAATATTCCGTCATACACAGTTGAACACACTTAAACCCTTATTAATTTTTCGCTTATCCATTGTATAAAACCAACTACAATTGTCATATTTTGATTAAAAAGTTAAATTTCCTGCACAAAAGTAAAATTATGATTAAAATAATATTGTGTGAAGAGATGTTAGTAACCCCACAGGTCTTCTCTCAGAGTGTATAGTCTAAAGCTCTGAGCTTTAGACCAAGGGCGAATTGGTAGACAGACATCTAACCCTTATGAAAACTATTTTTTTTAAATAACTCTCAAGGGCGTAAGTCTTCTTACGATGTTTTCCGTCGCCGTTAAAGCTTACTAATTTCTATATAGTACATAATTTTGGTCCACTGCTGGGTGAAATATCATCCCTGAATAACTTTTCCATAAGTTATGATCATTATTAACTCAAAGGTAATTTATTCGCCGTAATATTCGCAAATATATCAAATCATATGATAAATAGAAAAAGATAAAAACGAATATAATCTGTATCTAATGTTATTTTTATTCACCGTAATAACGGGGTTGAACTAAACAAGACTAATGTGACCTCTAAAGTGATTAATTGTCTGTTAGTTATATTCATATAAACGAATTTATCAGATGCAATGCAAAAATCCTAAAAATCCACTTTTAATAGCTGCTCAAACCATCCCTGAGGCTAGAAATCGTCAGGAGCGCTAAAATGTTGCTTGATGATGAGTTGAACACTTGTACATTAAAATAAATAGCATTCGAGAAGTTCTGTGTATTCTGTACGCTCATATCAGCTCATATGAGAGATAGCACTGAGAGGGAGTCCTTCCTCTCGGGACATGGCTGACATTAACACCAACGCTGCCCGAAGGAAGTGAGGTGATGAGTTATTTTACCACGGAGTTTTAGTTAGAAAAGTCTGTCATACCCCTTTCACTCCCCGGGCGTCATGAGGATTTCTCCGCGTCAAAAAACATACAAATAAGTAAAAATAAATTTAGGTTCTTTAAACTTTTCTTTCAAGCTTAAGTATTTTTTCATTTTAAAAATATATGATATTTACGAGGTTCTCTTGGAAACGGCTGAACCATTTTTGACTAAAACTACGTGAGTGAGATTGTTTTTACGATTTACAAGAATTGAGATTTTACCACATCAAAATGGGTTTCTAGGTATAAAAACAGAAAAACCGTTTACGAAAATTCAGACGTGTAGACTTAAGTACTAGGTAGGTAGACCAGAATAGGGTTACGGTATCCCCTGCCTGTAGTAAGAGGAGGCTAAAAGCGGGCTTCCGGGGTTGCAGACGGCAAGAGTGGGAGCTCGAACCGCCCGGCCAGCAACCCCGGGATGGACGGCGTTGTGAGAACCAAATGGTGTGGTGAGTTCCAAGCTCACCTGGGCGGAGCCCGACGGGGCAACGCGCCAAGTGGACTCCGGCTGCGTTCCGTTGGACGTCCCGAAGTCCTCTACGCAGCGCCGAGGACGGCCACCGGGGGGGTTTTAGTGCGGTAAAAATCCCACATAACCCTGTGTCGCTCCTACGGCACCGGGTACCTTTTGAAGGTTTCCCCCTAGTTAAAAAAAGGTAGACTTACGTATAAACTCTTAGCTAAAACATTTTAGTGCATAACTATTTAATAGCAGTCCATTCGACCTTGCAACAGTGGTTGATGCTCTGTAATTACGTAAAAACTAGTTCTAGATGTTTTTGCGTTGCATGACCTAAATTCGGTTTCGTTTCACGCCTTCGGGCTAATATGCTAGACAACTTGAACCTTTAAAATATTGCAGCTGTTATGATTTATACATCATCACAAAATTATTTATTGTTTTAATGGTGAGAAATATCGTTAGGAGCTGTAAGATACCTGAGAGATTGCTATAATTTTCTCAAAGGTTTCTTGGCTAAGGAAACGCACTATAGATTCTTTATTCTAAGATTGGAATCCTACCTAAAGTTGGTCACTAATTTGTTGCTACTCTTGAGGACTAAGCTGGAATGCCTCGTATTCAAAGTACTTAACAGTATGCCTCGCCACCCATCGAGCCAGAACACAGCAGCGCTGCACTGCTGTTATTAAGCAGAGATAGTTGTAGCGATGGTGCTGCCGATCGAATCCTAAAGGATTTTTCCACCTACGAACTACCTACACACATCGCATCACAGTAGACTATGAAAGAAATTTTCCCGTGGTCATTAATGACTCATCAAAATAGAGAAAGAGATATTGTGATATATGAAGAAATGTTTTATGACATATGTCGAATTGGATGTCAAGGATTAGAGAATTATAATGCGTTTGCGGTGATTTCCTCAGTTTATAGCTTCCCAATATAAAACGAGAAAAAGTTCGAACGAAACATAATATATTCAACGACAAAGTAGGTACATAAGCAACAGAAAATTATTGTTATTTCATAAAGAAACTTACCAATTATCCTCATCCCGGGCCAAATTAACAACGCTATCAAAGGTTTATGGCAGTGCTAATTATACTGTAAAACAGGGATTGAGGAATTTTCACACATACGCTGTGAGTATACTGGTTTAATATGTGTAAGTTTCTATATGAATAAATTGGTTATCGAATGTTTTAGTAAAAGGAAGCGATTACTCGCGTGGCGCTGCGGTCACCATACCAGTCTGACGCGCAAAGTGTTCCAGGTTCGATCTCTAGTGGAACAAATATCTGAATGATGAATGTAAATTTTAAGTCTGATTCTGTGTGTTTGCGTATTCTTCTGTGTGTAGTATAGAAAGCGTTATTTATTTAAAGACTAGCTGACCCGTTTTTGAATGTTAAGGGTGAACAACCCCTATCACTTAGGGGTATGAAAAATAAATAGATGAATATGCATATAAAATTTGGTGAAAATCGGTAAATCCGTTTCGGAGGAGTACGGTAACTAACATTGTGACACGAGAATTTTATATATAAGATGTGTGTTACGGAGTTCCTTTTCTGGTTTATTCTGTTTAAAGTAAATTAATATAATTTTATTTTGTCACATCAAAAATTTTCCTATCCACGATTTTCATTCAAGTAATTATTACGAGGAAAGAAGAACAAGTTCTTATACAATAATTGCTCACTAAGAATATTGCTTAAAAAAAGGTCGCATTTAAATTGGCCAGCGATAATAATATTACAAAAAATATATATGCAATATCATCGATGTTTAATCTATCAGCTCTAATTAACTTGAAATAGCCTAGACTAAATGCGAGACTGGCTAATAAAGACATGACCTCACCGAATGTAGAGACACTAGACATTATTGAAAAAATAAATCGCCAAGTGTAAGTCGAACTCGCATGGAGGGTTCCGTGTCATCAAATTTGCTTTTTTTATTTTTATCATAGTGTTTGTCAGCAGCCATAAAAGTAAATGTATTGTGAAAAATTGAACTGTCTATCAACACACACATGTCTATCAACATACACAGTTCAATACTAAAAACGGAAAATGCCGAAAAATAGCGATTCCTTGTAACGTGACCGCCATTATTGTTAAGATTATTTTATTTTTCAGTATTATTTTTATAGCGGCCACATTTTCACACATCCTGCAAAAAAATCAAATGTCTATCATTTACGATTCAAGAGATAGAGCCCTGTGACAGACGGACAGACAGCGGAACTCACTACAGTTCGGCTATCAATATGCTGCAAAAGGCTGCTATTAATGGTTCCGTTTTTACCCTTAGCGAACCCTAAAAAGTTGATGACCAAAATCCGTGTGTTCCGACACCCGTCATAGTGGTTATTAAATCCATAGTGTTTTTGCCCCCAACTTTTTGTGGCGTTCTCAATGACTAACCCGTGATATTAAAATGCTATTAGTTTAGATGTACGCACGATATATCATTTGGGAGTCGATTTTATCGCTCCTAAATGCGGACAAGAATTTCGATGTCTCAATTTTTTTTGTGGTTTTTGCGCGGAACAATGTCCGAGCCGCCATTAGCGGGTCAGTCCGTTGTGTTAATCCCGTAGTGTTAATAAAATAATTAATTTATGTGTCTGTTTGTGCTTTTTAATGTTCTTTAGATTTTTTACTTCATATTTTGTTTATAAGGAAACAATCCTTGCTTGGAATTGAAAAATCGTTGATATAAATATTTATCCAGACTGGCGTATGGTCTCGTTGATTCAATGATAACATAGGATTTGTTTAAACTATGTAGTACCAGAGTGTATTGTCTTATTTATTAAGGCCAATATTTTTGTATACAAATTTGGCACTTATTTACGATAAATTGTTAGGTACATGAGCGACGATGAGCAATACGGCAGCTTACTGTTGCTCATGTGTTATCAACCTTGTTCGTTGCATACTACTGAGCTACTTTTTTTAAGGTAAGCGGAGTCACGTGCTAAAACTAGTTCTATTATTCGAACGAGATGTCCGATCGTTGTTTATGTGAGCTTCGATTGTCTCACGGACGGGTTGAGAATAGACCTCCCAACAACGTCCACTCATTCAACTCACGACGACACTCAGTTCCAACAAATCTACACCTTATTTCCATTAAAATTGGATCCCACGCCACGTCTTCGTGAGATGAATCTCACAACTCTATTGGTGGTATCATTATTAATGTGTAATGGTGTTGACTGACCACAAATGAAGTGTTCCTAGTTCTTTTTTAGTCATTTTTGAATCTGTAATCGATTTACAGATCGATTCGAATTAAATTGTACTTTTCCATGTTCATTAATAAGGACAAAATGGGTATTATAAATATGGATGGAATTTTATACCTAAATATTTTCCTATGACCGTTTGTTGACTAATACCTGCGTATGTGGTCACGAATGTCGTTTATTTAGGCGTGTGATTATTTTTCGGTCATTTACAAATATTCCTATATCATATTACTACTCGTATTAGTTGACCTTTAAAATGATAATCAATCATATTTAAACTACTAATGAAAATACCATCTTATAGATTGTCTACACTAGAAGCAATTTTGACTATAACAGAAAAATGCTTTTGTAGGGAATAAAACCTGCGAATCTTGGGTGCATTCATATCAAATTTATTTATACACCCCATCGAAGCCTGGAGGAGACTTATTTTAACTTATTTATAATATATTATTATTTATTGGAAACCTAGGAACATCAATATCAATAGATTGAAAGCTTAAAGGAAGAACCGAAATGACTCTACTACCCCAAAACTTATATAGACTTTATATACATATATTTTGGAATGTCAGTAACCTGTGTAAACACCGCTCTTCAAGGATAATATATTATACACAGAAGTTTCATTTATTATATAAATAGTAAAAAAATAGATACCGAAACATCTTTTCATAATCCATTTATGTAAGTTAAAATATAATATTCGACTGTACAAAACGATGTGGGTCCGAGACCCACAAACCTCAACCATGCATGAAATGACGAACGGATTACTGGAAGATGACATTACATTTTCATTACTATTTTTTTTTTTCATTTTTCATTTTGGAAGACGCCATCAATACAAATGCCAGTCATAGATCATTCCGGCTCCCGTGGAAGTCGTCGAGTGTCGAATTTGCGTTCTCCTAACAATTCTGTAAGAAATGACCGGCTACCTATGTGTTGGACTGAGAATGCGGAAATTATAGACTCCGCGTCATGTGTACTGAGGATGCTGCTTCGGCGCTCTTTTCGTTTGAAATTTAGGCACTTCGTACTTGATGCACTCATTTAGTTGTATTCTTACTTCTTCTTATGATCACGCAAATGAATTTAATATTTATATTCAGAACAATTAAACGACAATAATGGAATCGTAAGGAATCTGAAACTTGAGCTTACGTAGGACATATTTGTAAAAGAGTAGAAAACTTTCAAGATTCGTATATATTATATACAGATTCGTATTCGTATCACGAAAGTATTTTTAAAATAACAGGCAATCAATGAGTTTTGCAGTTTCATTTCGCAATCAGCACACTACTGATAAGTCGGGGTCTCATCCACATTTTCTCTATTCTACGTTGTCATAACAATAAAATGTGAGGGGCGGAAGGATTTTTTCAAATCGATCTCGCTCTGGGAGGCGACAACACCGCATTTCAATGGCTAGCCGCGCCTATCCGTAAACATAATAAAACTTAATATTTACGCTTACTCCGAGCAATAAAGATACAATAAGCAAGTACAGTAAAAATGTTATCCGCTGGCCGCTTTTCCGGACGCTCACATTTGATACACACCTTTAACTCGCCGTACAAAGTTCTTTTAACTTTAACATAGGAATTGTTTTAAGTCGGTTCTAGTTGGAGGTTTATAGAACTTATTTGTAAAGTTGCGCATTGTTTTAGATGAGTATTTGCGTTTTGTTGAGATAAGCCGGGATGGAAAGCTGTTTCACGGACATAACCTCTTTTTGTGGCTATTTATTTTAGTAGTAAACGTTGTTTTTCTTAGTAGTCCGAGAAATACCTACTGCGTTTCGTAAATACTATACAGAATAAACACTTGTAAATTTTATTGTTGGTTTCCTTCTGATTATAAAATGTGAACTACCTGAGAGTCTTCTTAAAATATTGCAATATTATATATCAAATCGATGGAAGAGCGACTAAATTTCTGCAATATAGTATGTTTATACAGTAATTATCAAAGTAAATATTTTTTTCATTTAAACTTATGTCAGTTTATTAGTCCATTATGAAGCCGTACTAACTTTTCGTGTCCTCGGGATGAAATTTATGGCTTAGACAATCGCGTCCTTCTACGATATTCACCAATAGGGACTTGGCCAGCGCGGTGGACTATGGCCTAATCCTCCTCATTGAGAGGAGACCCGTACCCAGCAGTGGGACGGTAAGGGCTCGATGATGATGGAAAGATTACATAAGTTCGGATTAGTAGTTTTATCTAATTTCATATACTATTACTTATCTTTAAACAAAAATAATAGCTACAATAAAAAACCAAGGGGTGAAACACAGAAAAAATAAAATAAATGAATCTACGAAGAAATCGTAACTTTAGCGTTAAAATAACTGTAAATCGAACACAAAGCGCTTGCTTTTTGCAAACAATAATTATTTCGCGCCAGTAATTTGGGCACAATTGTTAATTATCAACGCAGTTTAGTGGTCCGTGACAAGAAACGCTCGTGAATCGGGAACGAGCACCAAAAGTCAACCTTAAACATATTGTGTTGGGTATTGATTGCAACAAACCAATTTTACTTCAACCAAAGTGCTCATAATGACGCTTTTTCATTTCACTAGTCGAAATTTCACGGATTCCATTGTTATAAGCTTCTGTTTTCTGAATGAAGCGCATTCCATTTAGATGTGCGAGCGATTCTGAACATTAACCCCTCGTATTAAGAGTGCTCGCTTGTCCGTTGGTCCGTGCGAATGAATGCAAGTAATAAGTGCTTTTAATTAGTAACACTCCTGTTTTAGTAAACTGTGACAGGGCATTTAAAAGGACTCGCTCGACCAATTCGGGCTTTATTGCGAGCCGTTAGTGTTGCGTTTACTGAAAGGGCGCATAAGGTAGCGTTTGCAAAAAAAGTACAGAGTGAAATATAGCGTAATTTGTGCCGCGGTAAGGAATTCCCTTGAGATTTATTAGGACAACTGATATTCATTGTGAGTTTAGTACCTATTGTGAATAATTGATCTTCTTGTCCGTATTGATTGTCTTGTGGTATAAGAGTGTTTCACACTATCATGCAGTCTTGTCTATTATGGTCGAATATTTAATTATTTCGTGTGAAAGAGTAAGCTATAAATTGGTAGAGCATAATGTGGTTGAAGTTCTTTTTTGGTATAAATGTAATGGTTCACATTATGATGACATTGAAGAACTCTTTGTGTTTAATTGTTATATTCGTGTACAGGAGCATTCCAATTTAGTTAGTACGGAGTAGGGTATCCATAACTTCAGGTAGCCCACCTGTTCTATTTATAACACATAAAACATTCTAATTTAGTCATTAGGAATAGCAAAACATCTGTGACTTCTGGTAGGCCACCTGTTCTACTTGAGTCAGTCACAGATGTCCATGGGCGTCAGTAGCCAGTAATATAACATCGCATTTATCTATTATTTCAAAAACCAAGAAACGAGAATCCGATACGTATACCTACTTTAGTAAGAAAAGATCCTTCTTATGATATTACTTTAAGAATCACACCATTATATTTGCAGACGCAGTCAGAAAAACCCATAAATCAAAAACAAAATCGTAACGGATTGTAAACGTCACACGTCAAACATCCGCAAAACATCTGCTCACCACTTCCGATCGATACACGGATAGTCAATTTACCGTAAAATGTCACATGTCAACCACATGTCATATTGACACGCGCCATTTTTTCAACCGCACTCCGCTAAGATTGATTGCCACTTGAGTCTAAAGTGGGTACTCGACGACAATCTAAATATTCGAGCCCTGAGTAACGTTTTAAATTTGAGTATTTCATTTGATTTTAAGTTTCATTTAATAAAAAAAAATATTTTGAAAAATTATTTTAGTATGTACAAGACAGCATGCGTTGATGTCTTTCCTATGAGCTAATTTTGTATGGCTACGCTCGGAATTCGTAGCGTTTCTTCATCATCAGAATCATAATGTACCATTTCCAAGAATCATTTACAAAATGTGGTTATTTTATCTACGTAACCCATACTTATGTATGAGCTACGTGTTTTTTCGGCTAGTGTTGACTTGGGACCTAGTGCTACAGTAGATACCTATGGTCACGTAGTAGGTACGGTATCTACGCCTTTCTTACAAAATAAACTTACTACTAAATAGAAACGTAGACAGAATGTATGTTAAAAATATTTTTTAGGTGACACGAAAAATAGGATAAGTAGCTATCTGCCTGAAATTTCAAAATACACCTAAAGCTCGGATAAGCTTGTCATAAACTGGTAACTATTTGCACGATACACATTAATTATTTAAAAATATCTAATTATTTTAATTCTAGAATTATCTTCTATGCTAATTAATTGCTACAAGAGACTTACTCACCTTTACTCTTTGTGTTACATAATTTTGCAATAAATTAATATTAAAACATTTTTGTTACTTAACGTAGATAACTACTCTATAATTGGCCTGATAATACATTAATAAAAGTTGTAAGAAACTATTTATTAAAAAAACTATGACCGAATTTATTCCTAAAAATATCCCAAACAATCCTCAGAAATCGTTAATATTATCTAATAGGTTTATATTGTGTGCATTACAGTAATTAACGTAAGTGATATATTTTTCGGTTCAACTGAAGTTATACATTAATTAATACGATAATCACGTAATGTGCCTTAGCGGCATTACTTTGTAATGTTATACAATTTTCTAACACAGGTTAATATTTGAAGTAGTTTCAATTTGTCGTTGGTAAGAGTATCAATTTGTCATAATGCATCTACTCATGATTTTCCTGCATATAGGTTCATAGAGAAAACGTATAAAATTAATTGGTAAAAATTTATAGCATTGAGTTAAATGGATGTAATGACAGTTTTCGAAGTAAAATAACAAGCTATGAAATGGGACAAAAATCATCAAAATAAATTCTATAATTGATGTACCCTCTTACTAAGCAAAATAATAGGCTCCCCGTAAAATGTTAAATCTAGTTCTTATTAATTAAACTTTTTTTAAGGCTCTTTTTGGATGTTTTAATCATCTTCATTTTCTACTTGTATTTTCGAGTAGGCAAAGTAATCGAAAATATTTCTTGCAACAAGATACTTAGGTTGATAATAGTGAATTATTATACAAATCCGTACCTACTCTAATATTTGAGAAAACAATAAGATTTTTATTAATAGTTTAGTAAAATTTAAGTAAGTAATTTATTCGATTATAACGTGGAAAAATATATAATTTAACAAGCAAACTAGGATAATTCCTATGCTCTTAAAATTATTCTTCGACTTACATAACTAAATAGTGAAGAACATTATATTTTAAAAACTGAAAAATATTTTCTAAAAATTCCCAGCGTCGTCTAGTCACCACGTGGTAGCGCGCTGCGCGGTTCTGCGCGTTGCGCGTTGCGATTGGTCGGCACTGCCCCTCCCACTTGCGCGTGCGCTGACTCATTCCGCCCGCGTTCCCATACGAAATTATTATTGATAACATTCGTAAAATATCAGGAATGCCTTCGGAATTCATTTTTGAATTTCGAATTTATTTAGCGATTGTCTATTGTGGTAGTGATTGTTAATTAAAAAAATAGGTATAATTTTGGTGTTACATAACATTTTTTATTACAATTGCACACTACAATATTGTTAGACTGATAAATAAAAGTGCTATTTATAATAATTAGGTTTAGATATCTGTTAAAAAATAAAATAACCTAGATTTAGTAAAAGTTTATAAGCAAAGCACCAATTTTACAAAATTAAGTATTCGTAAAAAATCACCTGAAGAACCGCAAAAGGGTTAGAAATAAGCCTATGTATTTATATTCTGGGAAAAACTAAAACACCCAAAATATGTAAAACAAAAACCATTATATTTTTACAATAACTTAAATGACCTGTAATAAATTATGGTAGGTCATAAAATACTGTTTTGCCTAATGATCTATTGTTTGGTGGAAGTTTCGCGATAGTCACAATATTACCTTTGGTACGTGACCGCAACGTTCGCATACCCAAATTCCGCCTTTCCTTTCTTTTCATTCATATTTCTTTATCTTTCCGAGATCTTTCCTTATCTTGCAACTCGTTTGGTAATTGTTCAAAACTATAACGTAGGTATTTTGTTCATTTTTTCATGTTTCTAGAAAAGGCTTCTTACATTAATGGAAGTATTAAAGAGTGCCGTAAACGTACCTATGTCTAAACATTACTATTAATATAACTTCATTTAACTAATAATAAATATACCTATATCTTATGAATCTGTATGCAAAATAATTTAAAAATATAATCCAAGTTTATTATGTGTAGTTAAAATGTTAAATCCTGTAAATAAACTTATATATTACTCCTTGTAAAATTACATTATAGGTAAAATTATTAACATTACAATTATTAACATTAACTGTGCAGATGTGCGTCGCTGTAAAATTATTTTATGAGACGCAGGTGTCACCTGAAGTTGAAATGGTTGCTAAGTTAATATTTTTAAAATTTATAAAAGTAATATTATTATTTTTTATAAGTAATTCATATATTTTATTAATAAATTATTTTTTAAATAACATTTTTTGTTTTTTTTTATCCAATTAATATAAAAAATAAGTCAGTTTAAGCCTCGACTTACACTAACGACATAAAATCCAATTGCCGAAGCTCACTAACGCGTCGTAATCCACGTTATCTAAGCGTTGCATAACGTCAACCTAATGACCCAAACATAAAAAACAGAAGTGTGAGACCAATCGGGCGGTGAGGCAGGTAAGGCCTCCCACCATAGCGACCCCGCCTCGGTGACCGAAGCGAGCCAAGTCAGACGGTAACGTGCTCCGACCGACCGCGCTCATGTGACGCGGGTCCGCCCATCGCAGAATGAAGTGCCTGTGTCTATTTGTGCTGTTTCTGTGTTTGAGGTGTGAAGCCGCTGGGACCAACAAGCCCCGGCGAGGACGCGGCAGTATGTGGTGGTGAGTGATTTTTCATATATTTTTTTATAATACGTCCTTAACGTTTTAGTGTCACTTATTCTGTTTACTATTACTGTTGTTGTTACTGCGTTCATTTTTATTAAACCTCAATAAACTAAAGAAATTAACATAAAACGTAATGTACTCGCGACCTAATAATTGTAATGCCCATTAATTTTCCTAAACTTACATTTAAGTCTATTTACTATCGTTTTGTATATACTACTGCACTTAAAAATCCTCCTTAACTTCCCTCCTTAGTGTAGAAATTAGCATAAGGCGTGATACACACACGACAAAAAATAAAATTTGCGATTCGAAGAACGAGCAATATTCTATGTAATAACTCAAATTATGACTTAAAATTCCCATTAATTGCTTTGATAAATGTTCTAGGACTAAACATGTCTAGGTCATACAACTTTGTAGTAGATAGATAAGAACTTTCTAGCCAAAACATGAACGTAACAGGTAAACCCCCTCTAATGTTTATGTCAAAGCATTTAGTTTATTTTTACTCTCATTATTTCCGCATACGATAAAATAGTATACTTATTTGTATTACATAGTAAACGCTATGTTACAATATCCTTTATAAGTTGTTAATTAGCAAATCGTTAAAAAGGCGTAAACGTACCAGTGTGAGACTCGAAGGCATATTAAAAGTCAATGTTGATTGCTTTAAGCATACTTCACAGATATAAAGTTTAATGTAAGCAACTTTAAAACTAGGAAATGAATTGGACGTTGATTAGTCATGTGGTGAGATTACAAGCGTAGTCTATTCAAGACAAACTTTTATATACTACATAAACATACACTTAAGTATGTATACAAAGTGAGTGATCATTGCCCTTCAAAAAGTGTTTAAATCCAATAATGGAGCAATAACTTGCAACATCTCGTAACTAGTACCTTTAACTATGTCAAAATTATTAATATTTGAAGATTATCAAATCTGGTAAAATTGAGGCTTCGCAAAATTTTATATAAGTGATCACACCACAATTTTACATCGAATATCTATTTTAATTACATTAAAATTTCAATAATTTTATTTTCGTGTAATATTACTATACTCATATCATACTTACATGAAATCTTTAGGCTATTTAAACTAACGTCACTTCATCCTAACATCTCGAATCATCCCGGGACAAAACGTCTCCCGTGTGACGGAGTGTCAAGTGTATTTGCATACACTATCACTCGGCTCCTGGTATGCAACCCGCCTAATCCCTACGTCACAGAGTTTGGTCTCTATTAGAAATATAATTTTATTTATTTTATTGGAAAATAAGATGTACTTTGTATTTTATAAGTATAGTATATTTAATTCAGAAATATGATTCCATTTATACGTAAAACTATACTAAACTTTGTGCTGAGTTCGTATTACTTGTTATATATTTTTGTGTACTTAAATTAATATTTATAATTTTCCTTTGTTATATGTAAAAATTTTGTAAAAAAGAATTTAATTAAAATGAATTTAAATCATTTGGTAAAAAAGATGCATCTCTGAATGCCAATTTTATATAGACTACATAAAATATTTACCAAGGAGTAGCAATAAATACAGTGATACAAACTTCGTCCTTCGACATTGGAGGTCCGGATTCAAACCTAAAACATTTCATAACCAAAACATCGAAAGTAAAAAGTTCCATTAAGCCCTAAAATCTCAAAATCAGAGCATCGAGACCTTAAACATGCAATTCTGGTTAAAACACTTGTTTGAGATTTGAGATAAAATGATTGCGTCGCCCTCATAAATTTTGAACTAATTATTCAGCAAATGAAACCAGCCGTAAAATTAATAATGTGCCAAGTTATTTACTCGAAACTGAACGTAAACGTTTAATTTACGACCGTAATAAAATTATTCGCAGTACACATTTACCATTTAATACATTAAACTCAAAGGTGATGTAAGTTTACAATAAATAATATTATTTATGTAATAGAAGCAACAAATTGACATGCAGTTTATCTAATGTAAAGTGATTACTGTAACCCGCGGACTAACAAAATAATAGACCTAGATGACGACATTCACGGATATCTTGTGAAATATAATGATATGTCTGTCTTACCGCACTTTTCAAACCAGAACTATAATAATAATATGTTAAAACATTCTTCTGTTTTAAAACGTAACAAAAGATTGTAGTTGAACTACAATTATCTATGACACTTTATAATTTTTAAATGCTTTCTACAAAATGCCCGACGGATTCTTAATATAAGCCTAAATCCTATTCATCTTAATAAAATTCAGCTATTTTTTTATCATTACTTCTAAAAGCTTATCGAATATTAAATCGGAAGCGCTTTAATATCGCAAATCATTAATGTTTAGTTGTTTTATTCTTACAAAGTGTAAAACAATCATAAGTGGCTGCCGTCGGTGACAACCGATCCATCATCACAACGTCCACGCATTTCAACATAATACTTTAATCTTTTAAAATCAAAGTACTGTTTTAATTTATTAGCATATCTTAACCACGCAAATAAATCAAAAAGTTAATTAATCAATTTTATTCATAACACAAAGGTTGGCTATCATTGGGCGGTCCACAATAAAATTCTACTAAATATTTAAATATGGAAAACAAGATTTTATTGATATTGAAGTAAAATAAATTATTTTTACACCGTATAATATTTTTATAAGCCGCCTCTATATATTCGAAGGCGATAAAACTTATCATTCTCTATCAACAGGTCGACGGTAGCGCGTGCTCATTTCGTTATACAAATACACTTTTACTTGTTTGTATAATTAGGTGATTATACGTATAATAAGGTAGGTTTTAGTTATTATAAGTTATACATCGATCACTGCGCGCCGAGACCCAGACCGCCGGCCGCCGGTCGACATAAAGCCGTCGGAAAGTGTTCGTTTATATAGATTGATGAAATTAAATTTAATTACCCTTGTCAGATGCTATCCTTTCATAATTAACTACATTAATTAATGGCATTTATTTTATATTATATCTGATTCTGTTTATATTTTATTTTATCTTTAACGCTTCTTCTATTACATTTACAAGTTTAAAAAATGTGGCGACATTCTCTTAAGTTTAGTTTACAAATTTATTCTTAATTATGTATTGATACAATACAAAAGGTTTATTAATGAACCCACAAATAAACGAAGTTTGAATATGAACATTGAAAGCAGGATTCTTTATTAGTTTAAGTAACTTATGTCGCGAAGCACATCCTTCTCGAGGCCCCAAAATAAAAAGCGTTTGAAACAAAAAATTGGCACACCACCTAATTCTTATTCATCAGTTGTAGTCCATATTACATTACGTTCGGAATCGCGTGCAGCGTCACGATAGCGCTGATAAAGGTGACCAGTGTAAAAAGATACCTTGTCTTTCAAACCAACCGTTTAAGTTGTACAAAATCTTCGAGTATTTAAGATGGAGAGGGCTCAACAAATATGGTTAAGCGACGCTGATATTTTGACGCCTCGTAAGACGCCAACAAATTAAATAATAATGACTAATTCTGTATGCGGGATGCGTGCCACGAATCAAGCCATATGTACGTTTAAGGGGAGAACTGATAAACTCAAATTGCGACATTGATAACGTAATTGAATAAAACCCGCAATAAAAAGTTTAAAAAAGAAATCAAGTTGATCATCTCCACATAAATACTAGTTTTTCATACAACGGCTTATTAAAATATCTAATTTCATATTACTGGGTATTAAAGCGATAATTTAGATTACAAATTGTACGCAAAGTTATATTTGAATTTAAAATCTTTAAACTTTGTTGCGATACTTCGTAATTTCTTTGTTAAAAAAACCTATCAATGGAATAGCAAGTAGGTTTTCGATATAACATTATATTTTGTTAAATCGAGCTATAAAGGTTAAATAGTTGCTATATAACCGATTATTTTTACAACTTACTTGATCTTAGAAACAATATAGAATACTACTACTCGTAGCTGACCCGGTATATAAGATATACCGTGGAGTACATATCTTATGCATTCTACAGTACTTGTAAATATATCTATTGTGCACAAAATAAATTATGTGAAGGATTATTTACATACAGCAATGTTAAGATTTATATACGTACCTACGGAAGGAGAATTCCTTTTAACTACCTGTCAGATGGCCGCATTACTTTATAGGTATATCGTGCAATATATTTAAACTTTTATATAGTTTTTATAACTTGATATATCGATTAGCCAGGCGGGATTTGGGCTGATGGAAGGAAATCACCGTCGTCATGTAGTAAGAATAATAAAATGTTTCTGAAGAATCTCAGATCCGGAGAATTTTGGATTAAGAATCTCTTAATCTGAGATTCTCCGGAATTATAAGCGCTAGCGGCTTTTAAATTTTCGGTACAAAACCGCTATACGAAAAGCAAACAGCTATCGTTCATACTTCGCAACGGTTTACGGTTTAATGCAAACGCACATTAGAGTTGCCCAATACGTGTACTATTAGTTTGCGGATCCAAAGAGACGAAATCGTCCGTGTAGAATGGTTCTTAATTACCCGAATAGCCAGGTCCCACCAAAGACAATATTTACTATTTTGTCACATTCACACAATCTTTATCGTTGTACAAACATCACGTTTACATGTGAAAGCTATTCATGATTTTTTCCCGAGGACCCCGTGTCTCGTATTTGGTTTCCTACCAGAGTGACAAGTGTAAAGGACTTTACATACGGACGGACAAACAAGCCTTGTATTGTTTTAAATGACTTATCGCTGTAAAGGAACGTCACGACTGCGGCAAATAATTGTAATCAATTACATTGAAATGTATAATTGATTGAAGTTACGAGTGTGTAATTAATTAAGTGTTTTATTTATGATTGACATAAATATAATTGTATTTGTTAATGTCAACTGTTTCGATGCATTTAAAGGTACAAAGTGTAAATTTATTTATACTTTATATTTACAATTATATTCTATTTACTTATTCTAATTTTATTTAATTACAATTTTGTCGCACTTAAAACAACCTTTTTTTGAATATTATTATTAGTTGAGCTATGATTATCTAATACAGTTATTTCATTCTAAACGCTCTTACGTGTTATTAAGTCTCATCTACATTAAACGTTTCAAATAAAACTAAAGACCCTTAGTTCACTTGAGCCTTTTAAGAAGGTACACTAATAACATATCATAGTTTAAGAGCATTACAAAGCGAGAAACGTTGTCGCGGCGTCTCCATGAATTCTCGAAGGAAATGAGAATTTCCAACGAACACGTTCATATTTACGTAACACTTGACTACAAAGAAAGGCAAATAGAGAAGTAATACGATTTCCAACGTGCCGAGAGTGCATCGAGTTTTTGTACCGGAGCCTAATACATTGAAGCGGTTAAAAATGATTTGAAACGCATCCATCGCTGGTTTTTAACTGGAGTATTAGAGAAAGTGTTAAAGTAGCGAGCGTTGTATTGTTATTTTTTTTGAAGTTGGAATGTTTTTTGTGAGATCCATCGGGACCGGAGAAGTTCCGAGCAGAGTCAACAGGCCGAGATCTCGATCGTCGCTGTTTACTCACTCAGTCCTCAAGGATTAATGCGCGACGCAAATATTTATCTAAACGTCTGCGGATTGACAGTTCAGTCGTCAATTGTTTGTTGTCTTTGCCTTCTCAAATGAGCATTTCATTTCGAGTTGCACCCATTGCCTTAAGTGGCGTTTGGGCTCTGTTTATATTATTTTTTTCCAAGTTCCCAGCTCTTGTGGCTGGTATTGTGTGGTTTTGCGACAAAAGTCGATCTCGGTTAATGTGAGAACTGTAACGCCGTTTGGTGTTATGTTTTTATAAGTTTTGATTCAGCTTACTTATACAAAAACTTATTTGAAATTGAATAGTGAATTTAATTCAATTGAATACTAAATTGTATGCGTACCTACTTTTAATACTATCCTGTTGTTGGTCACGGAGCTTCATTAATTATAAAAAACACCTTTCATTTTATATAAATTATTAAAACAACTTAGGTTAACTTAGGTATTAATAAAATATTTATTGTATTACGTAGACTTTTTTCCAAATTTCCTTTGACACTTTATCATTATAAGTTTTCCAAATTTATATTCTGTATCAAAGTATCAAGTATCCAAGTTCAAAGTATTTTTTCTTCCAGGGGCATAGCAAAGGCCGGCGAGCCGAACAACCTATCACCCCTATCACCCGGGGTGCTGTACATGGACCCAGCGGTGCACGCGACCCTCAGACGCAAGCAGCGGCGACTGGCGCGCGAGAACCCCGGGGTCCTCGCAGCCGTCGCCAAGGGCGCCAGCATGGCCGTCGCAGAGTGCCAACACCAGTTCAAGTACAGGAGATGGAACTGCTCAACGAGAAACTTCCTCAGAGGGAAGAACTTGTTCGGCAAGATTGTTGACAGAGGTCAGTTCATAATTTATTTGAAAGTGAGAGTCGATCTATGCATATTAAATCGTATGCTTTTTAAGTCAAAACCACTTTAGAACGGCCAATGACATATTTAAAATATTTTTTAAATGTGCTATATAAAAATGTATTAAATCGGTCAAGTTTTTAATTAAACAACGTATTCTCCCATCGTAGAAATATAAATAAAATCAAACTTTAATTAACAAAAGAATTTTGATACGCTTGAGAATGGTTCATACAGTTTATTTATAACTTTTTGTAACTATACAATTAGGTTTATATAAAATGTTTGTTCACAAAAAATCTAATTTGTCATAACTGACCTTTGGTGATCAACTGAGCCACACAAAACCAATATTCAAATTTATTATAATAAATTGCATACCCGTTAAATTAATTACGAATAAATTCTGATAAAGACTGACAACTTAATGCCCAAAGCGCGATTATCCTCTCGCCAATAAATAAAAAAACAAAAGTTTTTAAATAGCGAATACGAACACGCGACATTTGTTTGTTCATTTCGAGACAAAGCGAACAAAACGTTAAAAAGACGTTAAGAAGATAAGCGTAAACTCGAATACCAAGGAAACAGATTACAAACCATTGAGTCGTTTAATATTCGAGTTTTTAAGCGATCGAAATTTTGCCGGATCTAAAAATCGTTAAAAACACAAAGACACAAAAAGCGAACCTTTTTGTGCACAAGCCCCTAATCACAGTTATAAAGAGTGGCTACAAATTAAGTGATATCTTTAGTTGGCAACCCTTTTAAAAGATGTTATCTGTATTCAACGGGAGGGTAGCGCGTCGGGGGCACATATAAAGGGCTCATCAAGATAAAACATCCCGGATCAATTACATGCGGCCGAGTGACGTTCCAATTCCCGTTTGTCGATAACTCGTCTCGTTATCTTTTTTTAATTCAAATCGAGAATGCTTTATATGCGTTTAAAATCGAATAATCGTTGTTTTCGTGAGCTACACTAACAATGCGAATTATTGATTGAAATCTCCATCCGATTAATCACGCTTCGAATCTTTTGTGAGCATCCATTATGCTCCATACATCTATTTCGTAAAATCCACTAACACCAGTTCATCTATTTATCTTGATGATGTGAATAGATAAACGATAACAAAATATGATGGAAACTAATCTGTGTTAAGAACCGGAATAGTAATACTTGTCAAGTTATAACCAAATAAGTGCCCGCGATTTTATTTATATAGCTTTCTAAAAGTAAAATGTGTATTAGCATCGCTCCAGTAGTTCAAAATTGAACTCTGACATATAAATCTAAACTTGCTACTATTAATAACAGTAGGAACTATAAACTGCGTTGTACAACACTTTTTAACGTTTACAAAATTAGGTATGTAATATAGCAGGCGAGATTAAATTCGTAAAAGGTGCACTTACGAAAATTAAAATGTTTACAACGGCACCATTAGCCGCTACGGTTATTTAACGCGATGTAAGTGTTGTACGCTATTGGGATAAGGTTAAAAACGGGATAGCAGTTATTTTCGCGAGTGCCGAATTATTTTGGTGTCCGTCCGGCGCTGCCCTATCTCCGGTGTCCGATTTCGATGCTTTGGACGCGATACGCCTTATTATGAGTCTGCGAACATCTGGCCGTGCAGCGAGCATTATTCGCTATTAGAGCAAAAAACAGCCAGTTTTGTAAATCAAATCTGTCTCGCGTTTTTTGTTTGCTAAACAAGATATGTTTCACGCGAGTTCAATGAACGAATGAGTAGAGTGATGGCGCAGTGGCAATAATTCCAGCTCTCATGCTGAATGTCCAGGTTCGGGATCCGAAACAGTTTTTTCCAAAATCGTTGGCATAAGTTAGATTAACTTTTTGCTAATGCTAATCCCCGGCAACCTACGTCGTATATATGAGAATTAGATTATTTTAACCTCTTTTATTCTAAAAGGAGATAAGCAACAAATCAGGAACCAGATAATCAATGGAATAACAATAAGTGACCATCATTAGATGATGATGATGAATTTTCTTGACTGAAACTCTATTATATCTGCAACTGAGAGAAGCCTAAAGTACACTGCTTCAAAGCAAATTGATTAGGAAAAGTAGGTCCGTCTTTGATTAGGCCTCTATGCCTGTATTTTTAAACTACCAATAATAACTGGAATCGAAGGTTACCATGCCTTCCAGAGCCCGGCATAATACCTACAGGTTCAATGAACCTCTGAAATCAATGTTTTAAAACGCAGATTGGAAACGTGTAATAATAGAAAGCTTTCCTAAGATCGAAGTTCAGGAACTGCATTAGGTGGGTTATCTTCAAAATTAAGAGCGTTCCTATCTCTGCTGCGTTCGATCTCGAATTGGGAGATATCGGGATGCGTTGGAGTGGCTGGACCGGTTATTGACCCGTTTCTGTTAATCGATTACTTTGTTTAGTTAGAAATAGTCTCAAAGTTCCCATTTCGTCAATTTTGTGATGTCTTGTTGTAGGTCTTTATTTGTCCTAAATCTGTATATTTAATGGTGATGTTGTCTCATTAGATACCTTTCTGTCATAGTTCTACATCGATCGATCTAAACTTAGCTGATTACAATTTATTAAGGGATAGGTAAATTTTGAAAAGCGTTTTAGTAATACATTTTCAAATTTTAGATTAGACGTCGGCCGAATCGAACCTGAAACTTTTATATAAAGTTATAAAAAGCCGCGCAATGGTCGCATATGGCAACCACTGTGCAGCGGGCGTCAGTGCACATTTGATATTTAGATAATGGCTCAAGATGAGGCCACTCGCTTAAAATGTCAAACAAAACCATAAGATATCGAGTTTAAATTTTAATATCTCCTAATTGAGTGAAATCATTACCCATTCATACATTAAAACAATGAAAAAGGAAAACGGTCATTCGGAGGTTGTTTTAAAGATTTACGAAGATAATACGAATAAGTGACGTAGTTGCTCTACCAATGCCGATTCTGGGTTTGATTCCTGGGAAGGAAATAATTTGAGCGTTCATTTTTGTTTAATGAGAACTGTTCTGATGTATATTCCAGTTAATATTAAAATTATACGTGATAAAGAATTTTCATTGCACTTTAATAAAAATAGTTACTATGATTAGATTTATGTATTTACACAACCTTAATGATGATTAAAAACTAGTTCACTTGAAACCAGTTAAAAGAACAAATTCTACTAACAACTTTATTCATCAATTAAAAAAACACGACATTCGGTACTAAAGAACAAAAAACAAAACTTAAAGCGACTTAACGTTTCAATCAAATTATGTAATAGAACTCGTAGTAGAATTAAGCCACGGACGCGTGAACGAACAGGTAAATCAAAAGCATAATTTTCAAAACGATTAGCCCCGTCTTATTTATGTAAGCAGAATAACGTAAATTGCTGAGACAGAGCCAATTAAGGCGATAAACTTTGTTACACGTGAAACTAGTAATTAGTCAGTTAGATGAGTTTTGGGGTTCCGCTGATCGATACAAAACCATAGCTTTATATATAAATTGCATAAATTGAATATTGTTTAATGAAATGTTCCAAGTAAATTAAAAGGTTAAGGAATTACAAATAAAGTGAAAAGTAAATATGTGTTACAATGTGTTACATTTTAGTTTTTAATACCTATAAATTGAACAAGCAAGAAAAACTACCTTGACAATAAAATAACTGTACAGAAAAAACTGTACTGATCATAATTCAAAGCCTACGGAACACTCGGAGATACCGGATTCAATTTTTTTGTATCAACTTTTTTGTAGAAGCGAGCACGGCGCTGACCAATAAAATAATTATACCCCGACAGTCGTGAATCGAAACGCCTAGAGCAAATATAAATATTGATATTTTATTCAAAGCACAAAAAAATATAAATCGAGCACCATTTTTCTAAATTAAACGCCAGATATAGCACGAGGATACCGTGGACCACCGTCGTAATAATTTCACAGTCAAAAAGAGCAAAACACGTACAAAATTTATGTTATATGCGTGTGCATTTAGAGCATATTACTTTATTAAGGCAGCCAGGGCGGGCGAATCACGCGGCCCGATATTACAGGCCGGCCGCAAATATCTGCCGATAAACTTTTTAATACATTGCAATTACGTCCATTTGAGAAACTCATAAAAACGAACCGATCGCGGCGGGTGCCCGTCACAACGCTACTCATTAAAGAAAAAATCTATACTAATGAACGGGTGAAGTGTCTGTCTGTAATCAAAATATCGAGCTTTGCATGATACCAAAACATTAATGGTTTTTAAATGTATTCTGTCTGTCTGTTACGAATTAATTTTGGTGAATACTGAACTGAATTAGTTGGGCTTTCAGCTTTAGGATAGAGCACTTTATCGGATGTTTATAACGGAAATATTTAGGGAAAATATTTATTTTCTTGTGTAAAAATAAAAAAAAACGTGATGAGATACGCAACAAAGCCGCGCGACAAACTTGTGAATATGAATTCCAAATCGACACACTTCATTAAGCCCAAATCTGAATAGGTCCTACATTATAATTACACTCCGGACCCACAAAGGCCCCCCGGATGGAACACGAATAATTACTAATATACACGTCGACACACCATTGACGTATTGACGCGACATCTTCATCTCTTTGTGGTGTAAACCTCAAGGATCGTATTAACACAAATGATGACAACGGCACAATAGTCCAGCTTTACGACGGGTCATTGTTGACCCGAGAATAGAAAAATATATGGGCCGGTGCCCCGCTGTGAGCCCTCCTGCGGTGTAGTTTAGCGATTCCACTGTAATCGTACACGCTCCACGGAAGCCACGTTTACACCTATCTCGACTCCTAATGGCAGGTAACTCGGCCAATAAAACGACCTTTTCAAATATTTCCTGTTTTAAAGGTTTCGTGCCTCCAGATTCCAGCGACGTGGGTGGATTAAACGTATAAAATGATCCTCACCGAAAATAAAACGCATATAAAATGTCCTCGACGAAATATTTAATGCTCAATTAGATAAGCGTTTTGGGTTTTGTGGCGTTTGAATTGTTTTCGAGATACGAACGATTTGTGAAACTGAAAAAAGACGACCGATATCGCTCCGATGACCGCGAATACGCTGTCATTTTTACTCATCGATTCGGTCGTTCGAAATTCAAGATTGGTTTTATTGTTTATCCGGCTCGCTCGGGAAGGAATTATTTTCGGTGTTTTTTTCCTTAGTTTGAAAACAAATGTCTTTGTCCATTGTGAATGGGTGTCGGAGTGGTGGATGGTAGCGAGTGGTAGCCCCGAGCGCTTTGTGCCACTCACAATGAGTGATATATGAGCGACGTAATTTTGAATTGTCGCCTCGGAGCCTCCGGTCGGTTCAATGTGAAATTATCACTCGTACGTGGCATAACGAAAATGAATTATTGCTTTTTATTGCCCTATTCTTGATGCGCCTTTATAGCGAAATTACTTACCATTCAGCTTTCTGCTCATGACGGCTGGAGGCAAGTGTCATTGTTTTATTAGTAGAACTAATTAGTTTTATGGAGAGGAGAAATTCCCGTTTAGCTTCTTGTTCTGATCAAACAATAGCATTTAGTAGCTACGAGATACATATGTATTTACAAAAAATATTTGTATATAAATTAAAAAAAAATCCTAGCTGTCACTTATTGTTAGTTATCAAATCGAATGTGATATAAATCAGAATAATATTAACTTTTGTTGTTAAAGATAAAACATCATTATGTTCTCGTAAAAGACAATATACCCACAGCAATAATGACTTCATCGCGCGCCGACCCTGATATGAAGATTTCTAAACCGGCCAAACACCGTATTATAAAACGGGTGATTTATGGTTGTTTTGAGTAATTACGTCTCATCAAATTTGAATAACGCGGTACCATAAATAATGTGTTACAAGCGACGCGACGCGCAAATCCGTCATAAGTCAATCCTTCACACTAATCTCACGAAACACCTCGTGACGACTTAATGCGGAGTACATTTAATTAGTACATTAATATCGTATTATTTAATAGCCTCTCCGGCCAGGTGTTCGTCAAATGTCAACAGTGATTAAGTTTACTTCACGGGACCGTCGGATTTACGAGTTTTTGACTTTTATAAATTCTCATCGCCTCGCCTTAACTGCTCAGGGATGTTGTGAGCTCTGTAACGTTAACCGAAACTATCGGATATCCGAAATAAAAATATATCGAAACTGAAACTGAATCTGATATAAACGTTTCGAATAATTGTATAAGGGCGGCGTCTAACTGAAACAACATTAAGATAAGCTTTTGTTCGACCAAGCAAAAGCTGTACAATTACTTTATAAATAAAATTAAATCTATACATATTTCTATTTTGTACTCCTTCATATTCTAATGTCCGTAACCGGTAAGTATCGGATAATGCCAAATACATAATTCTACGTATCTGAAACCAAAGCAATATTTCAATAAATATTGATATCCAGATCCGAAACTTCGTATCCATAGCATCACTAGCCAATCCTCGGTCGAAATTACTGCTCGGTGCTCGCGTTGTAAACCGACTTCGGGACCATTTATTATCCGCACAGATAATCCACCGACAGCACTTTATTATCAGTTATAATAATAATTTACTTTTATAGATTCACATTACTCATGTTTGTTCTTATTTGACTGCGCCTGATGCGGTGCAATCGGCTCAATAAAATAATAGCGCGCCTTAATTATAAACGGTTCATATTGAGCGACCTACAAGATCGACTGAATTGTTCTTTGAAGATTTTTTCGACCTAGGTATAAGATGCTAGTTGGTAAAATTTCTCTCTAAAATACTCTGGTACACTTAAATTTAAAAGGCATGTCCGAATTTGAATTGATTTTCACTAGTGTGTCAAACACTTTGCATTTGAACTTTAAAATCTTTAGACTTCTGTTGGCTACTGAGAAAGTAATAGATTGATAGCATTTTAACGTCGTGATAGATCCAAGATAAACGCTGTTTGGGCAGCTAATTAGTCGCATAGGTATTTCCATCTTATCCGATGCTCCGTGACTAATGCGACTGAACGCGACGCTCCAAGTCCTTACATCTGTCATAATTTTTCTACGTCGCGATTTATTCGCAAAACGCGACAATCCGCTTTGTCCGAGGAAATCGATGGCCGTGCTGCCGGCGAAATAAATTACTGATTTATTTATAGTTATTATTATAAATTCGCCTTAGAACGAAACGAACTCACTGCTACGTAAACGAGTTATGAATCATCGCGACCATAGACGAACCAATTAAACCGACCAGTTACTGTTTACATTCCTAATTGGTGTCCCGTTATGTCATCGACGTTGTATAAAATCTCAGCGGGCAGATGTCCGGTGGCCAGATGTGTCAGGTCTGCGTTATGGCGACTCGTTCCCAGCACGTGGAGCCACCTGGCGGCGCCCCGCAGCCAGGTTGACTCATCTGACGAAAATTAGGCAGTTTACATACAAGCGATTTTCCAGCGTTTTCATTGGCTTCATGATACTTATAGTCGCGATGTCGCTTCTGCGGAATAAACACAACGGAGTCGTCGTGGCAGTTTCGAAATAATTTTCTTTGAAAATAATAATAATTTAATTGCGATAATAATAATAATTTTTTTAATGAAAATTCATATTAAATAATTTATTATATATTCAACATAACTACATCATATGCAAGCTGCAACTGTTCTGTATCGATAAAGAAATCGAATCAAATCAGCGATGTCTACGGCCAGAAATCGTCATGTGAACGGTTCCTTACAATGACGACTATTAAACCTACGAGCCCAGATACGTGGGGAAGCTGTCGCAACGCGCGCCGCCGACCCACGACTTTCCACTACATCAACTTTGGATTAGCTGAAACCAATCGGGATAATATATGGGCATTATTTACGCCATGTTTAATTGGCGAAGGATTATCATATTAATACAATAAAGAGGTAGATTTTATTCTTAATATATGTCAGATGAACATTAAGTAGATTCACTTCTACATAATTAATTATGTTAACAAATATAGGATAGCTATAAAACATATTTGTCGTATCTAAAAAAATTGCTTAATATACTTTGTTGATGTAATAATAAAGTGTTGTGGAGCTGATCTCATAATGAGCAAGAGGTGATAGGAACTCTTCATAGCTACTAGCAAACCCCTCGACTTTGGGTTCTTTTGGTCGTTTCGACAAGTACAATTTATTTGACTTAGCGACACGAGTTCACGAGAGAAAGATGATGGAGCTTAAGTGATATCTTCAAAAACGTTGTTTTTGCAAACTATGTTATGATTATACGTACAAATAGATTACATTTCTACGTGAGATTTGACATAGGTACATTGCTTGAGAATTAGTTCGCATGCGTCCTATAAGCGTCTCTCCTTTAACCCTCAAACCAGAATACAGCTGCCCATCAGAGGTGGAATTATTAAGGCCAATAAGATTCAACACAAATGCATCCGCGGTACATAGTTAGTTTGTTATAGTTATGCGATCCAACGTTCGAACTCATTACGGAGATGGATGCCACCGCGGCATCGATTTCGTATACCTTGAATTAATTTCGTCCGAGCACTGAACGATCGCGAAATTGACATTAAAATTCCCAGTGGAACGTCTAAAGTAATTGCTGAATAAAATACTTTTGTGTAACATCCCAAAGGGAAACAAAAAGCGAGTCCGGAGCGGGTTGTTCGTAATTTATATCTGTGCACGATGACAACTCAATAAAAAAATGATTTCATTTGCTTATTGAGTCCTTAATAACGACGGCGCTCGGCTGCGCTCGTTCCATGTACACGAATGATAAAATTAAGATGTCTGTCCGTGATTTTAAGTCATTTTTCAGGTATTTCTTATTTGTGACACCTAAATGTAAATACTGTTTTTCGTTTTGTGAACGTAAAACACGTTCAAAAAACTAATTTTCAAATATCAAAAATTAATGTGCCTTTTCGAAAAGATAGAGTTCTACGTCTACGTTTTGTCATTAAAATATATAAGAAACCTAAGGTCCTGTAAAATTTAAAAGAATTATATGACCAACGCCGCGCGTCGAGACTCGTCTTATTTATAAATAATAAATACCCGTTCATTATTATTTTTACATGCAGGCCCTTTCGATTCTGTTATAGGGTCGTGTGAGGCCGGAAGCCCACCAAGGGCGTATGAATGTAATCACAAATGAATAGCATTAGACAGAGATGTATGAAGTACCTTATACCTTCATAATACGGGTATGTCCAGTATTAAGCCCTTAGCTTACGCAGCAACTAGAAAAACCTTTTATGGATTTAATGTGTGGTGTTTTAATTAAAACATTTGAATATACATTCAGATAAATACCAAATTATGATTATAATATATGGGTTCTGCATTTATTTGGCGACCTCCCAGGTTTTTTAAATGTACTGCGAATAAATGTTTATTTCATTTTTAGCCCACGGCCAAGCCCTCGATATTATTTATCGAGTCGATTGCTCCAAATATTACCTGATTATATTATGCCATATTATAATTATTATCTGGTGTTCCTGTAGCAATATGTAGTATTCAGCTAAAGAAACTCCATAACCTATTTTAAAACGGACTTAAATTAATATATACTTATATAATTTTAATTTATTTTAATACCAATAGTTAACCATAAAAATATTTTCGATTATCTGCGACAGGCGACCGAGCGACTTTCGTTTTACGTTTTTCAACGAATTCCATCAGAGCTTTGCCGTGTGAGCTTTTAATGTAAACTATAATAGCGTTATTAATAAACGTTAAACCGTAAGATTACAATGTCTAGTCATGTATTAATAACGAGATGATGTCCAAACGCCACGGGAAGTTTACGCATAGTTTTAATGAATGCAAATTTAATCGTGTTTTACACAATTTGTAACGATAGCTTTTGTTAGCTTGTGCGTTCGCGATTTTATCTGTTTAGCTTTAGATGTTGCAGAATGTGATGAAATAAATAAAATGTATTCAATTTTCAAAAACACTATACATGTATTTTGTACTGTAGTCTAACGTTTTGTCTTAGCCAACATTTAAAATTAGGTAATTCTAACTCACTCTTTTATAAATATTTATCTTACACATTAAAATGCAATCGTTTTAAAACACAAAAGTAAAAAATATATTCGTATTTTATAATATAAATAGATATACATTTTCATGTTAAAATATCGTATTTGACGATATGTCAGGCCATTATTTTAAATCGAAATAAATTTATTAATAAGCATTACATACTTATATCACAATGTTATTTTTTGAGTGACACTAATACATTAAAACATACGTTATCGAAACGTATCATACCCGTTTGAGTAGACAAAGCATCATATCGATATTAATCGTTAAAATGTACACGGGCTATTAAATCGATATTAACGGAACGATTCGACGCGCGCACCAGTACCACTTGTAATGATCAAATTTATAATCTCTCGGGTAGGTAAGATTACTTCTTTTATTTTGTATCGACGAGTATACCCTCTCTCTTTTAATTGTATTTTATGAGTATTTGATTCTAATGCTGGGCCATTAATTATTTATAGTATTCGATACGGGACGCATCGATTTATGTATTCGTCTGAATGCGATATATCGATATTTGTGTTCGATATTTTGTTGATTAGCGATGATAGCAAGGACTATAACGTATTTAATAAAACTTCACACATTGTAAGGCTCCGTTATTTTTATTTTATCAAAAATCAATTAAAAACCTTGAAAACAATCTGTCGAATAGTAATTCAAGGTTCTAGAATGCACAAAATTTATAGAATCCGCGTCAGAGATAGCGTCCATTACAACTAGCGCATTTTAAATTGTTAGTGTGCTACAGTCAAATTACTCATATTTTTATGTACTGTACTTATATACTGATATACCTTACTTATATACTATTCCCTTCCGTAATTAAATTACAACACTGAACCGCTACCTCAATTTCGTTGCGGGGTGTCTCTTATATTTCAAGCATGGAGCGCATTATATTTTGCGCAAATTAATTTAGAAGCGTTATCTACATATTTTCTATATTCTAAGTCACTAATCGTGGGGAACGAGGGTTCACCCGTTGCAATTTGATGAGCTCGGATGTTTTGCATTTCCAAGTTTTAATAGGTACCTAAAATATTATTGCAATGAGATTTTTGTTCGTTTTACCCTAAGCAATAATAAAATTGATTAAAACGGGTGCTCTGTATAATCGGAATTATAATTATAAAATACCGGTGATGACAGCACTGCCGTGAACTCTTAATTTTTATAATCGAGGGTCCAGGTTCAAGTTCATGATTTTTCAGTCCGGTATAAATTATTTGTTTTTGTGATAATTCATAACGTAATAATAGGATTTAACGTTTCACAACCTGTACTGGGCCAGTGTGGTGGAATATGGCCCAACTTCTGTCATATGACCTTTACCCAGTACGGGTACAGTATGGGACAACAATAAAAACTAAACCTACCAAACATATTAACGTGAGGAATACCATTAACTATTCATTCGTACCTAAAAAGAACAATATTTTATGAATGGAAGTCAATATCTGTTTTTATATTATTATACCGAGCCAGTAATTCAGAGGTCTCGACATCTGGGTATAAAATATGACTTAATAAAAAGACAAATCTTATTTTAATACTTAATATCCTTATGCTGTTGCTTCTTACTTTTATCTACTGTTTTAAATGTTTATGGAGCTGATTTATAGGTATAGTTTTGGATATTAAAAGCGAATCTAGGCGTTTTGCTTTTGTAACTTAGGTGTTTTAAATTTGTATAAACTTTTATTTCGATTACAATACATCCTACACCGAATTATTTATCTTACAAGTCACAGAACAGAAGTTTTAAAGTCCCACAGGTGCAGTTGTAGCTGAACCTGTGAAATAGCGCCAACATTACTGCTGTAAGATCAGTGTAGGGTTAGTACCTAACGTTGGAGTGCAGCAAACAAAATTTTATATTTGAAATAGTATCTTAGATATTCCGTTAAATTTGTACTAACATTTCTTTAGTTTTAACAATGTTTCTTTGTTACAGGATGGCGCGAAACGGCGTTCATTTACGCCATAACAAGTGCGGGGGTGACCCACGCAGTGTCCCGAGCGTGTGCCGAGGGCTCCATCGAGTCCTGCACCTGTGACTACTCGCACGTCGACCGCGTGCCGCACCGGTCCCGCGCCGCAGCGGCAGCCAATGTCCGCGTATGGAAATGGGGCGGTTGCAGCGACAACATCGGCTTCGGATTCAGATTCAGCCGAGAATTCGTCGACACCGGCGAACGAGGGAAAACCCTCAGAGAAAAAATGAATCTCCACAACAACGAAGCGGGCAGAGCGGTAAGTTCTCAATTGGCACTATACCCGTCCTCGCCTCGTCCAATCACTTGACGTTAACGCTATAAACAGCCATTAAATAAAACAATCGAGCTACCGACGAGACATGTCATCGCTCCGTGTTTACATTACCATTACGGGTGACGATCGATTGTCAGCCACTTGACATGTCGCTTAAGTCTAAAATTAATTATGCGTCAGGCGGCTCGGCCCATCGCGCGACGACTGCGCAACAAGCACCCATTCGTTGCGCTCGCGCATCTCCCTCCCACCGCACACCCACATTTGCATACCCACTGTCCGTTCCTTCCTAAAATTCATCGAAAAGGGACGTCGGGCGCCTCGAGCCACCCAAACGCGTCATTAACCTACGCGCTTAATTCCTGTCACGACGGACGCACTGGGTGTCCACCTGATGAATATTCACAACATTCCATCGATTGTTTAACACATATTTGGTCACCACGCCGTACAACACATTCGGCGATCTACATGTGAATGAAAAAAATTCCGTCGACCACTTTCTACGAAGCGCCTGCGCCCGAGGATAGGAAAATATTTACTGTCTCCATCCTCGCGTCATTTATCTACCTTCTAAGAATGATAAATGTCCCGAGAATATGATTTATGACCTGTCCACGCGCGGTGACGACCAGCCCACCTCCTCACGATTTGTAACAATTTGCTCGATCGTAAGATGCGATCGATGGAGTGCTCCGTAAAGATCATCGATCACTTGTATCGGAGCTTATCGAAGGAATTTAAAGATATTTGGACATCATTATAGACCTCCTCGCGCGATCGAATAAATTAACAGACCTTTAGGATGTTTTGCATTTTATTAATTTAAATTTTCTTTCGCAGCATGTACAATCGGAGATGCGCCAAGAATGCAAGTGCCATGGCATGTCTGGATCTTGCACGGTGAAGACCTGCTGGATGAGGTTGCCGAGTTTCCGGTCCGTAGGTGACTCGTTGAAGGACCGCTTCGACGGGGCCTCACGGGTCATGATGCCCAACACGGACCTCGAAGCGCCCGTGCAGCGGAACGACGCGGCGCCGCACCGGGTACCACGACGAGATCGATATCGATTCCAACTGCGGCCCCACAACCCGGATCATAAGTCTCCGGGGGCCAAGGATCTCGTGTACCTGGAATCATCGCCAGGTTTCTGCGAAAAGAACCCGAGGCTCGGCATTCCTGGCACACACGGGCGCGCCTGCAACGACACGAGCATCGGTGTCGACGGCTGCGACCTGATGTGCTGCGGCCGCGGCTACAGGACCGAGACTATGTTCGTGGTGGAACGCTGCAACTGCACGTTCCACTGGTGTTGCGAAGTCAAGTGCAAACTGTGTAGCACAGAAAAAGTGGTTCACACGTGTTTATAGACAAGTGAAGCGAACTCTGATGACGTGTACACATAATGTGATCAAAGAGAGAAACTCTCAGTGAACGGTTGTGAGTCGGACTCGAATGGACCTGTTTAAAAGTATTCGGAGGCAGATAACAGACGGTGTATATAATCGCTTCACTTTTTCTTCAATCGGAGTCGTCGAAATCGTAATTCATTTTGACTTATGTAAATAGTTCTGTATCGCTGTTTATTTCTTCTTCCTACACTTATAATTGATCCGGCGTGAAATTAAAATAAGCGGTTACTCGTCCGGTTAATTTATTTGGCTATTAAGTGCGAACATGTGATCTAGTAAAGTTATTTTTTGTGGACTCTGTCGTTGGGACACTAATGAGACCAGTTTAACGACGATTTATTTCTGTCAGGCTGTCATCCCTCGTTTGCAATCGGAATTGGGCTTATTGGTTTCCTTACGCGGCCAGGTGTATTTATTATAGATACCGTGCTTTCGCGTACCGTACCCGATAATTATAATTGACATTCCTTTGACAATACTTTAAGTGGTATTCCCTAATATCACTTCAAAGTTTAAATCTCTTTATCAATATTATACATGCTGTATAATGGTATATTTTGAACATAAATTTTCCGCTGTTTATAGACATCCGCATCGGGTCGGTCGCATTTACTGTTTTGAGACTCAAGAGCGAAATTATCTTGTAATTATATTTCTATATTAATTATTGAGCCGCTTTAATGGAAATTGGCGCTTAAGTGCATTTGCATAAAGCATCTTCTTGGGTGTTCGGGAGGGGATGCTGCGTCCGGACCTTATCAGTGAATAAGTAGTGCCATCGTAAAAGTGTCCCACATTACGAGATAAACGCTCTCGAGAATTTTAATTAAATATTAAACGAATTAAATAATCAGTATTATACGTATAATATTGTGTACGTGCAGCGTCCGATATTCCGATAAAGGCACGTAAAGCCACATGACACTTGTACGTTTTAAGCATACGCTGGTATTATACCTGTCCATTACGTATAAAGCATGCATTATGTTATGTTTCCTGCCAACATATTTTTTGTAAGATAGTCGCAAACTGTTGATTCGGAATATTTACCGTGAAAATTAAATTGGAACCTAACTTCTGTACTAACTTGAAAGCATTAGGCGTCTTCCACACTTGGAAACTTTGTCCGAGAAATTTTTGCTCACTTTTTCTGACGCTGTCAGTAGATAAACGCATTCCACGTATTAACTAAGATATACAGATAAAAAGCAAAATGTCATCGGATAATATACTGTGGCGTTCACTTACCATATAATTGACGAACATTCCTTATTACATTTTTAATTTTATTTTTTGTATTAATGTCTGACATTTCCATTCAACAGTTTGCCGGTAAGAAAGAAGCTTTATTTATAAATATATATCAACATTAATGATATATCATATGTGATATAAAATAGTATAGCCTATAAGTATTGGTAGATAGTTTAATTCAACATCACCATGTATAAACAGCATTGAATAAGCTAACTCCACTAAATAAATTTATTAAATAACGTATTTTAATTAAGGTATTTATTAAATGTTGTGTTAAGTGCATATTTTATTTCACTTTTAAATTTCTTTTGATTGTTTCGAAGTGAAATAAGATTAGTTTTAGTTGTCCGATGTTTAAATAATCGGCGTTATTTTAAACATATTTTGTGTTTAGTCCGAATTTGTGGACATAGACTTGATTGATTGGGACAAAATCTGAATGTATTTTGAAGTAAATGTTCTTACACGTCGGATGTATAAGACTGAGCAGTTTTATTCGTAGTTATAATATCCATGAGGATGTTCGCCATGTTTGAATTTTAGCGTGAATCGAATGTGATAAAAAGTATTTTAACGTATTTTAAAATCAAACCAGTGTTTCAAATTTGAAATTTAATCAGTGCCATTTGAACTTTTATTGATGACAGTATCCAGGTTTTATCAGTTATCTATATTCGCCTAAATCAAATTGCCAATGCAAAATAATTTTATGCATGTAAATATTATGTTTATTCGATATTTTTATAAGTTATTTATGTGAATGTAGCATTTTAATTGTTAATTTTAGTTAACAGTACAATTGAAATCAGCTGAACTTATCTGAATCTCAAATCATATTATTGTATAGAGAATGTACCTTTTGAAATTATATTTCGTCCAGTGACCGCTTTTGGGGTGACATTATTGTAATGATATTGGTTGTACATTAGCAGTATCTATTTATGATTAAAATATTGATTAGTTGTTACTAAAAATACAAAATTTATCAAAAATTCAATCGTATTATTCTTTTCTACCATATTCCTCCCATACTTACATAACACAAATAATTTACTTTAATTTGTACAATATATTAAGGAACTAAACTGAATATATATGCGAAGTTCCTCATTATGTGATGAAACCTCATGATCACATGATCGTCAGTAGAATCAGATTAAACGATTTCTACACTCACAGCCCCACACTAGGATTCCCTGTGTCGTGGGTGCCATGGACACACACATAGAAAAATACACAAACACCCAGACCCAGGACCAGAAATATAAAAAGTTACAGGGGGTCAAAAATGGGCCGAATAGCTTCGAGAAAAGAATGCTACGGCCGTGCCGCTATTTTTGGCTTTGGCTCGACTTGGCGGAGGCACTGCCGTGCCTCCAGATTCATCATTTAGATATTTGTCTGGACGGGGATCGAACCCGGGACCCTTTGCACGTCAGACCGGTATGGTGACCGCTCCGCCACGCGGGTCGTCAAAAATATTAATTTCGAAGAATTTAAGAAGACTGATTTCGGATACATTGCTACCCTTGTAGAGTAAGACGGAATGCCGGGTATTTAACATTACTGTTACGTGTTACCAAGCTATTAAGTTTAGGTTTATCAGACAACAGTTTACATCGCTATAACAAACCAGATGTAAGTTAAATAAGTGAGGCGTTAGTTTTCCAACACCTTTATGTTATCAATCTTTTTTCTTGTAATCACACGCTCCAATCAACCAATCTTATAAACTTATAAAATATAGAAATATCAAGTAACAGTATCTTTGAAACATTTGGGTGGTGAAATTAACACAGCTGCAGCTGTTTTCGTTATATAGAATGATAAACGCACCTTCACAAACGAAAATATATTTAAGGATAAGTATAACATTTTTTTTTATAAATTAGAGGTAGCAGACGAGCATGCAGTCCACCTGATGGTAAGTGATTATGGCCGCCCGTAGACATCTGTATTCAACCAGATAGGGTTGGATATTCCTACCTGAGGTCGGCCACAAAAGCGCCGCTACTACTACTAAGCTGGAACGCCTTGGAAAAGTATGTCTCCCTTACCACACCCTTCAAACCAGAACACAGCAGCGTTTAACACTGCTTATAACGGCAGCAAAAGGTGTGCCGGTGGTGCCGCCGGAGTCGAACCACAAAGAGCTCTACCACCTTTATAACATGTTTTGAAAGATGGTAGAACCAATATAGTTCGATCGGGAAGGTAATACCGCACGTATTTCTATCGTGAAACAGTACCTACTGTGTTTCTATAGACGAGTGTGTATGCTACCCTACATATGAGGCGACAATCTTAATCCTTAGAAGTAGCGACGCACCTGTGAGTGACTTCGGATAGAAATTATAGGTTACAACGGATTTAGTTACAGATGTCAATGGGCTGCAACGGCCACTTACGATTAAGTGGTCAATCCATGCATTATTTGCTACTTAAATGTTAAAAAATATGAGATAAAAAACAAAGTGGACCTATATGTTTAAGGAAAAGTGCTTAAAGAATATGTATTTGCATAATAAGAAGTATTTAGATGAAACCGGAGTCCTCTGTCCGTGACAACTTCATTCTTCGACCCACATGTGCCACGTAACTAATACATGCCTTATAATATGAAAATACAGAATCCGCATTAAACGATTCACTTTTTAGGTTTCAATTTTATTCTTACATATAAGATTTACAGTGTCTAATATAAGGAGGATCGAAGGTCCGAAGGAGGACCTTACCAAATTATTGTTTGCTGGCGAAAAGTACTTACTACCTATTTAGTACGATTAAAAAATCTTAAATTCTAATCAACACAATTTCCAGCATTTTCTAACATGAGTAAATAGTCCAAGATAATCATGGAAATTATTTCATCGATCAGCAGTTACGATTTCTTTCATAAATAATTCTTTTCTCAAATAGAAAAAAAATGATTACTTTTCGGTACGAATTCGTTATTCATATAATCGTTTCACACAAGCTCTCATATATGTAGGTGCCGTCTACATTTTCTTTATTCCAAGTACACATAATGACCCGTAGTTATACCTCATTACCCAGTTCACAACTACACATTACGGCTGTTACGTAAAGTCGAACACGTCCCTTGAAACACTTAAAAATAAATCTTTATTATATATTACGTTATATCGGTAACTGGCATTTGGAACTAACTTCCGATCACAGTTTTTCATTATTAAGGCTCGTAATTAATAATCAATCTACCCAATGTTTTGTCTCCTAAAGATCGACAATTTGACAAAATCGGTCTTTTGGACCTATTATAATTAATACTACGTTCATGTCCATAAATATATTCATAAACATTGTCCACCTGTTCTAAAAAAATTAGATTCACTTTAGATTGTAGGCCAGAAAAAAATATAAAAATGCCATGACTAAGGTGTCCACTTCAGTGCAGATGTTTGGAATAGTTATCAGTAAACATTTTCGACTTACTAAATTTCTCTAGAAATTTAGTACGAGGTGAATTTAATTTTTGTGAGAAATCAGGTAAAGAATAAAATCTGGTTTACGTATTTATCAACTTAGCAAGCAAGTTTTACGTAAAGACTTAACGGTCACCGTACCTGTCGCTTTCATGTGACGGTCCGCGCACACTTGAATTACAAGGGATGAATGGGACATTAGACATTTATCCGTCAACGCAGCCCATGTCGCCCGTATAACATGTTACGTACATGCGTACGCCATAACAATTGCCATAACTTGATACCTGCCTTGCCTGCTTTGCTGACCAAATAAATATCACGAGCATTACACATGGCAACATTGGTTACAACCTGCGATGTCTTTTCGATATACGATGATGTTTTCATTTTAAAATTTATGCGCGCGCGTTCGTTACGATGCGAGCTGTCATATATCCGCCATTTTGTTTTATTGCGAATGCAACCGTTGTGCTCGCTTTGATAGCGTACAATTTTCTGAAACGGCTTTATTTTCTAACAAAGCGTTACTCGGAGAGGTAAAGGAGACTTTATTTAAAGGTGTCGTAAGAGCATGTATTGAATGCGGCTGTCTCGAAAGTGAAAAGTCGATCAGTGTTGGTGGTCGAACCCCGGGCATGTTCCCACGAGTATCGCGCGCTGGAAAATTTATGTTTATGAACTGAGAAATCTGTCATAAGAGATACGAATGGCGTGGCTGAAATAGCGTGAATAATTTTTCATGCGAAAGGACTTCGCGATGAGAAAGTTTGCGAACTTTTCCTTGTTGTGTCCTAGCACTTATGTCCTTGTATGATTTGAGATTTCTTTTATAGAGTATTAAATAATAACATGGTTATTTTTATTTTTTGTATTTTTTATTGTTTTATTTTAGTAGATCGAAATTTATTCCGCTACCTTCCGATTTCTGAATACTATTGCGCGGTTTGGGCCGTGTCTTCTATCAAAAAGGGAAAGGTTAAGGCCGAACTCCAAAGTCCACTACGCCTTCATTTAGATACTATTAGGCTTTAACCTAAATTCTGAAAACCATATATACTGAACTAACACACTCGATCTATTATTATATGCAATAATATATCTTACAATAATCTACTTCTCTTGTGTTCTGGTTTGTAAGATAAGATGTATGTAAGAGATATAGCTTTTCGCGATTCTATTACAAAATCAACACCGCCACACCTGTTTCTGTTCAATAATGTGTACCTCATTAGATAGTATTCTGTTGTTTGTGTATAACTCATTTTTTTATTAAAATCTAATTGCACAATGCACATAGAAATTACGCAATATCTTGTAAGTACCTACTATTTGCCAATAGGTGTATTCAAGACCGTTTCGTACTTTTATTTTTAAGTTGCTAGTATTATTGTTTCTTATCATTTATTTATGCAAACTATATGCAGTAAAGCTGTAAAATGGTATAGAACAGTGGGAGATTGTGAAAATCACGCTCGTTTCACAGTTGAAATGTTCTCAGTGCAACGATGGTGTTTTATGACCTGTACGCTATTCATTCTGGGTCTGAGAAGTGAGTAAAATTTCATACTTTATCTTATATTTTGGTACTACTGATTTAGTAATGTCAGGCGCTCAACCGACCCCTAAGGCTTGTAACTCATTTACAAAGTTTCAGCAGGTTCGTCTGTAGAAGATCATTGTTATACCTGTTGCTGCATTATAAGTAGTGTTAAGTGCTGCTGTGTTGAGTTTTGACGTGATAAGGGAGACATACTTATAGGAGCCGTTTCAATTGAGTCCTCAGGAGTACAAACGCATCCGTAGCCGACCGCACGTAAGATTTCCTGATTTGAAGGGTGAGGTAAAGAAGATATACTTATCAGAGACGTTGTAACTTAGTCCTCAGGGGTAGCAACGCATCAGTGACAAACCTCCGGTGGGACTATCTCTTCTAGAGTTGATTACAAATATTTATGGGTAGCAGAAGCCACTAACCATCAGGTGGACGGCATGCTCATTTCTTACTTCAATATTATATTTAAAATAAATATAAATACATCATAGTGTAACTTGGGTAAAGTTACGGAAATAAGCTAATCTTATATGTATTTAAAGGATTTGCCGACGCGGATATACAATACAACAGACATCGGTTCACTCCACCAGTACCACATATCAAATACAGTAAGCTGTCGCCAGCAAAGTGGTCCACATCTGTCCTCAAGAGCGACGTTAGTTCCGCCACAACACTGGAGAACGCTGAACCGGGCTTCGACTTCACTGAAGAAGAAATGGAGAGACTGAAGTTGTGGCCCGCTGGAGTGATTCCTTACTATATTGATGAGTTCTCTTTCGGTAAGTGTAGTGTGGATTGATATTGTTTTAATTTTATTTATTTTATTAAGGATATTTCAGTGCTACTTGTAGAATTATCATAATTTAAGAATCATAATGTAAGATGTAATCTAAAAATATCATATGGTTCTAGTGTCTTTAAAATTAGAACAGCCACACCCATTTCTAATGAAAAGAAATTTTACGTTTCGGAGGAAGAGTGTGCATCAATAACAATACACCTAAGAACGGCTTCGGAGAGGTAGAACCTGTTCAATATGAAGTTGGACAGAGATGTCTACGGGCGACTCGTTTATTCATAGTTCACCTACGGAGGCACCATCATCCCATGTATTTCTGCCTTATAACAGCAGTGTTAGGTGCTACTGTGTTCCGCTTTGAAGTGTATGGTATCCTTAGGAATATCAACGTATCAGTAGCCAATCCAGATAGGAGCCCAATCTTATCTGTGGTGTATGACATGATGTCCATGGGCGAGAGTTGCCACTTACCATCAAGAGGAGTAGCATGTTAATAAATATAAAAAATACTAATATGTGTTCTGTCGTATGTTTTTGATACCAGATAAAGTCTTCCGTGACCGCATACGCACTTTCCTTGCGGAAACGAATAGAATCGCTGGTTTGAACTTCTTCGAGCTGTACCGCCCACCCGAAGACGAGAAGTCTCGATGGGTATTCTTCATCAATCGCCAAGGTCTTCTCGGTTGTGCTGATCATCCTTTTAAGAATTTCACAACTGTAGGAGTGCAGGTACTTATATTTGTATCTAATATTGATACTGCTTTAGCTATCGCTAAACATAATGTATATAATATTATTCTCACAATAGCCCTTCTTAAAATTATGACAGGCTAGATTTTTTTCCTCACCGAGAATTTTTTTATGTAATGAAAGTAGCAACTACCGTAACTCACTTTATGATTCTACTGGCCTAAACATCTGTACTCAACTCCAGATATATGACTAACCTCAGATTGATTATCGGAGATAGGTTGCAGATACTACCACACCTATTTCTACCTAATAACAGCAGTGTTAGGCGCTGCTGTGTTCCGGTTTGAAGGGTGTGGTAAGGGAGACAGACTTTTCCGAGGCATTTCAGCTTAGTCCTCAGGGGTAGCGGCGCATCTGTGGCCGACCTTAGGTGGGAATATCTAATCCTATCTGGGGTTGATTACAGATGTCCATGGGCGGCAGTAGCCACTTACCATCAGGTGGACTGTATGCTCGTCTGCTACTTCTATATTATAAAAAAAAAGATATATTGATATCCATGAGCTTCTTATAAGTGTCTCTCCTTTACTACCTTCAAACCAGAACAGTAGCGCTGAATCGGTGTCAATACCCAAGAACGGTTCTGTCTCCTTAGCAGTTGATGGGTGTGGTGGTGATTATTTCCTTGAGAAAATGAATATTGTTTTGTTTCAGAAAGTGGTACTTGGCTACGATTGTTTGGCAACTGGTGGAGAACTCGCTGAAGCGGTGCTTGCATTAGTAGGAGTTCCACCACAACACAATGCGCCAGATAGAGATGAATACATAAACATCATGGAAAAGAATATAATGCCTGGTACGGTTAACATTATGTTATAATAAGACAATAAAGATCGTATAAAGAAATCAGCAACAATATCTATTGTTATAGTGTATCTACAGGACATCATACTTATGTCTGTATATCTCCTCAGACATATTATTATTACATATTATATGTAAGTAATAAGTACTTTAAGCTAATTAAAAATACTTATACCACAACAGAATTACTGCCAAAAATACCCTTACTCGCATACTCGTAGTTCTTGATTTTATTTCATTTCAGGAAAGGTCTATTTATTCAACATCATTAAAAATGACGAATGGTTATTTCACGAAGTTGACTATGATTTCTTAAGCGCTGGACACTATTCATTACACAAATATACTGTAAATGGGATGGCTACAATAGAACCTATGGTAGACAATTATTTATGTTACATTGCTTACAATTTTATAAGGCTTTTTAGTACTATGCGACAACGGTTAAATTGAAAATATATTTTGTTGCTACTAATCAAAATTTAATTTCAGAGAGAAATTAAAGTTACCATAGGAGAGGGAACAGGTTTCAGTTATAATGATATTTGGAAAATTAGAATGTTATACAATTTTATATCCAAAAAAAGACTTAGATCCGCAAATGTTCCAGAATGTAGTAAGCTGTTCAATCTTAGCAGTAATTTTAGCAATTTTGAACCTGAGTCTGAAGATGAAGTGCAGCCCAGAAAGAAACCCCCTAAATATTTAGGATTGCCTGACAATACCCAGGGATTATTGGAATCACCAACTGGCAATTCTCACTCCGAAGAACCTGTAGGTTCGACACCCCCATCCAATATAAAATCAAATGAAAAAGCAAGTTCAGAAGAGGACGATTCAGAAGGAGTGGAATATAATGTTAATCAAAACATGGCGGAAATTAAGAATAGTAAAGAAGAATTTCCAAAATCAAGCAAAATGAAGCAAAAGGTGCCAGTAGATCCAGAGAAGATTTTAGAACTATCGGATTACAAAACCGAAGATGAAAACGAACTAAAACCGGCCGACAGAAAGTTTACTCGACCTGGTGGAAAGCAAAAAATTTTTTGAAATAAAAATTCGTTATTAAATTTAAAATTAATCATTTAATACATTGGCTATCACATTATAGGCACGTTTGTATGTCTCGTTTTACGTAACATGTTTCACATATAACTTCGCAACACCACTTAAACTGGCAGTTGCAGTTCTCAGTCTCCCTGATGGTACTTTGTACGTATCCTCGTCTACAGCAAAGTTGATCACAACTATCAGTTCCGGCTGAACTAATATTACATTGGCGGCCTTCTGTGCCAAGAGATCCAGTCTTTAAATTTGGAGAACAAAAATCTGGCGATTCTTCTGAGTAGATGATATCTTTCTTGCCTGGACGCTTAATACTCGGACTCTCTGGCATGAAACTATCGCCATCGTTACTGGAGATTACCTGCATCATAAATATATTATTAATAAGCACAATCATTGTTTGACTAGTGGTTGAAACTAGGCATTTAAATGGAGGGGTCTGAAGTTCAAATCCCAGGCACGCACCTCCAATTTTTCAAAATTACATGTGTTTTATAAAATTATTTGTCACTAGCTCTAACGGTGAAGGAATATATTATGAGGAAACCTGCATACCTGAGATATTAAAAAAGTTATCAAAGGTTTGTGAAGTCTTCTAATTTGTACCTGGCTATCTTACTCTTCGATATTTCTCTTTCTGAGAGAAAACCCATATCTAGCAGTGGGGAACTAATGATAATGGTGATGAAATATAATATTAAAAATTTAATTTAATCTATCTAAAATTTTTAAAATTTGGATTCAAAATTTGTTACCTTAGCAGCTCCTTCGAATCTGTCCCTTAGGCGATCGCCTACTTCTCTGAAGGTAGGCATCCTCCACCAGCACGTCCTGAGTGTACAGGATCCCGATAGACCGTGACACTTACACTCCACTTTCATATTGTTTTTGATTGCCTAAAAAAGAAAAATATTTAAATTAGAGATAAAGTTAGCATCCTTGATTTTGATAAAACGCATTCTTATATGCGGAATATGGAATAGAATGAGAAGATTTTTTTGATAATTATGACAAATTTTTGCAACGAAACCCTTTTAAACTAAAATTCGATGGTATTCCAAAATTACTAACCAACCTCCCAGCGTTGTGATTATGAAGTTTTATCAGGGTCTTTATGTCGCTTCGTTTTCTGTAGCGGCTGTCCATGAATTCTCTGGACTTCTGCAGTCCAAAGCGCACGTTGTCGCTGCAGCCCCCCCACTGCCAACGGTCTGACTGCGCTGGCGCCGGGGGGAGAGGCACCGGGGCCACTCGTCCACGACGAGGTTTGGGTACACCCTGGGATAAAAGATTGATTTGATTTTTTATTTAGTGTTTTATGTATGTTGCTTGGGACTACTCATATATACTCGAAAGTCGTATCAGCGTAAAAATAAAGGGAATAGGTCATAATAAAAATAAAGTTGCTCTTAATACCTTTCATCCACCGTGTGGCTTTCATTGACCTTTCAAAGTGACCTAAGAATTAACTTGATAAATTTAAGTAAATTAGCCCTGTTAAAGTTCAGTATATATAACTTGTGATATTTTAAAATATCTTTCGGTTCTAGGTCTGAACTTGTCCTTGAGTGTGCGTACACACTATAGTCTGGAATCCTATAAGAGGTTGTTGAGTGCAGATATTATTACATTGTTTTTATTAACTACTTTTTCACTTCAATAAAATAAATTGTTCTAAAATTACAAGTAAAAACGGTGGTAAGTGGCTTATTAATAAACATCGGTAATCAATACCCAATAAGCTCAGCTCAAATTCTCTAAATAGCTCCAATAACTAACATTTATGTAATAACCATTTAGCAATAAACTAAACACGTTATTGGCATCTCGATGAAAACTTAAACAACAATTTTGCAATATTTGCAACTGACGTGACAAGTAACACTGGCACGTTGATTTACTGGTATCGTCAATTATTTCTTGAATAGTTATATCTAGCATAGTTATTCCAACGGCTAACTGAATTTAAAGTGCATAGTAATTGACTTGTTAATTCAGCGAGATAACGTAAATAATATGTCAAATTATTCTGCGTTAACAAATCTTGGCAATTCTCGTGTTTTGATTTAATAGCCGTTTTAGTTAACTTTAGTACCTAATATTCATCGAAATTTAAAGTGCTTTGCAGTTCAGTTACCTTAGACGCTTAAAAACATTTCTTCGGACTTTAAAATCTTTACAATAGGATTTTAATTTTTTTACAAAAACGGTTTGATTTGGAAAAAACCAAATAATTTGTATTATGAAAAACTCTTTGATAATAATACCAAAACAATAAATAATTGAATTATATATTTTCCACATTCATCATTAAAACTGAATTTGCAACACGTCTGTGATTTGTCGCAGATAGCATTACTATCCTGGTATATAGTTGATGTTATATATCTAAACGAACTCCAGTGAATCAAACGTTTTTCATGGCCGAAGTTTTCCTGTACAAAGATATAAAAACACAATACCTTCTCGCAAGAACATTCTAGAAGAGATCCAGCTGTACACGCTCTGGTTATAGCGTATGTCACTCCGGCCGCGGTGATCGCATTCACAAACCCCGTCTCTCTTGTATCTAATGAAATAAAAAAAACTAATCAATACCGTGTGTATACAATATTATTATGGTCTTAAAAATGCCGGGGCACGCGGGAATAAGGGAATTCAGGAGCCCTCAGGGGAGAGAAATGATTTAAGGAAAAATAAAAAAAATACGATCACCTAGAAAGATAACAAAAATATAATCATATTCATAACATGTTATAATAAAAATATAATTGTTGAAACATCAACATTTCAATTTAGAAATGTTGAACATAAATCGTAGAGTGACGTGTAAGAGAATATTTAATTAGAATTAATTTTATTTTAAATAATATTAATTTTAATTAGAATTTATGTAATTTATATACTTATGACATATTTGCATACCCTTTGGGTTAGGATAGGAGCACAAAACTTATGTATTTCACGCATGTATACCACCTTATACTGCAATAAATGAATTGAATTTGAATTTGAATTTGATTTTGGCTTTTAGGGGCACCTCTTGTGCCGAGCGCGGGCCCCTTGTGCTCTTAGAGTAAATTTATTAAATTTAAGAATATCAATGCATGTGCGACTAGGTACATGGTACTACTGTCCTACTTGGGATTCGTCATAAATGTAAGCAAAAGCATAAGCAAAAGTTTCACTTAAAATCAATTACGATATTTGGACTTTCTATCACAAAAAAAGCTATGCACACATCAGTGACCTCAATGTAATATAATTACAAGTAACTGTTGAAATAAGTAAAGTCCAAAGAAGTAAATTGTATTTCAATGAGTTTACTGCGTTCGTTATTAACACAGAAACATTTAATACCTCTAACTGGGTTCTTCATGTAAGTCAATCGAATACAGTTAAGCTTACGAAGCGGCATTAGAATTGCAAGTGCAAAGTGGTAATAATTGTGTCACTGTTTTATAACTCGAAAACTGGAGTCGTTTCGTCGCGGTCGTCAATGCACTAGGGCATAGAAATAAAATGCAAGAGGCTGAACGTAAAGCACTACAATGTGAAGCTGTTGACCCAAAAATCAATATTCACACGGTGTTTGTATCCATTGTAATAAAGAACGATGAGCTTCACGAATCGAAGGCTCGTCCATAAAACATCGCCGTGATACATGGCCGCGGCGGACGGGGAACGTTATTGGTCGGATTTCACAGTCATTAAAGCCAATGTTGGGCAAAAACTCGTACGTACTGGTCAACACGGACATCGTGGAGTTCTTATTGCGCAGAATTTCCTCCTTCCAGTAATTCTCGGAAACTTTATATTTAATCATATGTTTTCTTCGTCGGAAACTGGCGTGTTTGTTTTCAAAAACATGTACCTGCTTGCAGTGTGCCTACGAGTGTATTTCTTATGATCAACGATTTTCTGTACAGTTATTTTTATAACGAGTAACTACTACATAAATTATTCTATAGCTTTTCCTTATAAACAGCTAAGACTACTACATACATACTTCGTAGCATAATGTTAATCCGTTTACTTGCTTATAATTGATCAAGTATTTCAAAATCTGTAAAAAGTTGTACATACTTTATATCGGGATAATGTATCTAGTATGTTAAAGAAAAAATAGCCGCATACCTAGTTAGGTACAAAATTACTAGGTAGGTAGTAAATATGATGGTTGTCATTGAAATATAAAAAAAAACATTTTTTTGTTTAATTTTGCAATTAATATCCTTAATGATTAGGTCTGCAATCAGAATTAAAATAATATTTAAGTATAAACATTTCGCAAAATTTTAGATTTACTAGAATCTTACTCGTATCATTCACATAGTGATGTTCGCTTAGACAAATTAAATGTTGTACATCGTTCATAGCCGTGTATTAGGCAAGCACCTGGCCATAACAATTAACGACGGGTCAACCGATGTTGGATGAATATTCAGATGGCATGAATAATGTGAAAATTGCCGCGCCAGCCATCCACTGAATATGCGAACATCAACTTAACTTGCCATAGTACACGTAAATCAGTTTACTAACTAATAACTATACTAGTAAAATACAAAAAGCAGTTAACTAAACAATAACCAAAGTAGTAGAATACAAATTGAATACACCTAAATTATATTTTGCCTATAAATACTAAATTGTCACATTTAGTTTCGTTAAGTAATGTAATTAAACTTTAAAAATAGTAAACCACTATCAGAAATTGACTAACAAATATATACGTACTTCGTAAAGAGCGGCAAAAATTATAATGTGCCTAAAATCGATTGCGATCGATGCCTAAAATGAATGAAATATGTGGGTTTACGAAATGATATTAAATTCACTTTCGGAAAATTTAAACTGAAAGCCTTATATTACTTATAATCACTGTATTATTTATTTAGTGCTTTCTAAGTTCACATTTATTTATTGTACAGAAAATAAATAAGCGAATTTTATTGCATTCATCATCAACGGGAAGAATTAGTAACCAGTAATACTTTCAATCGTATATAATATCGTATATATTACTGAACAAATATACCATTTTCTGCCGTTAACGCAATTTAACATACTTATCTTATTTTACTACGTCTGAAGTAAAGTTTTTGTTTGGGTCGATGACTTCATATCGATGTCTTTCGATTACGACTAAGCTTTGATCGGCTTTATGGCTATCGTGAGATTTACTTAACTAAGTCTTGGTAGCCAATCGATTCGATACAGCGCAAATTTGAGCCGTTTCTGATTGGGTTCGTTCATTTTGAGGGTCACGTAGGCCTTAGAAACCTTTTTAATTAATTTACACGTTTTATATTATATACAAATGGCTTTAAATTAACTCTTTAAAGGGTCTTATTTTCAGGGAAGTAATTTGGGAAGATAACAGTAGGTCTTATCGACTTAAATACTTATATACACACGTATACCATACATGTATAATTGATTGGGAATAAATTAAATCAAATATAATTTGTTCTTAAAACTTCACTAACCACAACTAAATCGAAGGAAAATTTAAAAGAAAATACGGAAACGAAATTTGAATTGTTTCTTAAATACAATCCAATAACCTATTTTCAATTTTTTAACTACTCTTTAAGATTATAATGTAAATCTAAGTATACTCGAACAGTCTTCATAAAAATATCACGAATTAAATAATATCAATATGGTCTTATATCAAAACGATCTCCCATCAAAATCTAATGACATCATCGTAACGACACTGTGATGAGCTTTGGTCTGCCATTGAATTCGTCACAGACGAGATCCGTAGCATAATTGAAGGCCTAACGCTTCGCGAATATTGTCTAGTGACTAATGCTAAGCAAGAAGACATTATGACTGTCTTTATCGTAAGTACGTTTGATTTGTATTGTTGCGCTGGCACGCGGACGTTAAGCGGATCGAATAGCCTTTATTAGAAAGATCAGTTGCGGTGGTCCAATTGTAATGTGCTTAATACAGCATCATCTTAAGTTCTTAACTCTTAATACCCTAGAGCTATGACATTAAACATAGGAGGTTGCCATCATTTTAGCAGTACAAGGCGTTAACATAGTTCAGTGATAGGAACGAGGCATTCATTAAGTTCAGATTAGATAAACTCGGTGCTTACGCAATGCGGAGTTGGCTGAAGATCGGGATCGGCCGCGCCTATCGATCCCATGCTAATTGGGCCCGTATACCGCGGAACGACTTCGTATCGTCGTCGCATTCCGCCAGCCCGCCACACGTCCAAGGAGATACAGCGAAATTTATTGCACAAACAATTTATATAATTGACGTGCGACAAAAAAGCGAGAGTGCACACCCATCCAACGCAGAATTCAGCCCGTAATTACACTGCGTCACCGGCTCTCGACGACGGTGATTTTCATAGGTATTTTTATCAGCCGGCAATTAAATTTCGCCGGACGTCTCCAAGGATGCGTCCTCGGGTGGAATTATGAGAGGAATGTCAATTTCGAGATATTTTACTAGTCGTTTAGCGGGCGATTGAGAAAAAGCGAGGTCGCGGAGGGGAGAGGCCTGGGAACAGGTCCGCCCCGCGCGGATGCCGTGAACGCCACGCTTTTTCTGGTACGCACCGTGCGCTGTCGATAGGACAGCTCGGTCGCGACACTCGGCCGTCATTATAAATCTGTGGCGGTGAGCTCAGAGCCGAGCATTCCGCGCGCTCCGCTCGCGTTATGCCCTGTAATTATCACAAAACGCAGCCCCGACTCGCAAATATGTCGTCGGGATCGAGGGACATGACATTCTCATCACCAAACGCTGCCTTTTTTCTAGCGTCTCTGGCCTCGAAATATGTTCAGCAACGAACCACTCCCACGACATCCGCCTGTCATTATATTCGGGGCTTCATGACGGTGCGTGCTTTTTGCGAACGCTGCCACGAGCGGCGGAGGAATGTCGGTATTCGTGTTCGCTGAATAATTCAGTGAAATTGTCAATCGATCAATAAAACCGATGGAATCAAATTGATTCACACTTAAAGGTTCCATAACGCGTCGATGGGGTTTGTTTTTGCTGAGTCAAAATGCTTGGGAGTCGTCCTGCCATTCACGTCCAGTCAATCATTGGGCACGTGCTCCACGTCATGGAAATGCTGCACCGGCTTCTCTTGGGTTGGATAATTGACAAGTAGCTTCATATAAACAGGTGCCTGTACGGTAGGTGTAGACATAACCAGTTTCGTAGGAAGCGTGATTAAGGCCCAGTCATAGCCACGGTCCAACGAGATAAAGCGCTCTTGTTATCTATGGCTAATTCAAATGTAGGTATTGAACAAACAAGGGTTGATAAAATTTGTTCAGTACGAACAATCGTATGTGAATTTGTTTATGCATCAGATAGGATGTAAGCGGTATAGGTATTTTTACACTTATGTGTGTCTTCGGCGTTAAATGTGTAATATAGAGCCAAGTTACTAATAATGCGCACTACTTTCAGTACATTTTCAGCTAGTTTTCAATGGTCAGACTCACAAACGTACAATTTTTAATCTGTTTACAAAACCAATGACCTTTTTTAGGAATTAAAATTAAAAACAAAAATTACATTGACAATGGTAACATAAACACCATCTGACAGAAGTTTCATAAGAATTTTAACATAAAAATATATTAAAAGTACACAATGGAAATATAACAGATATAAGAATAAATATAACAAAAATGGATCCAGTAATGATGTTCCATTACTTTACTTTCGCAGTAGTTTTTTATATGACATTCTTACAAGAGCAGGAAGTGCAAGAAGTAGAAGAAATTTCATACTCCCAAGACACTGCAATGAAATCTTGAAAATAATATTCTTATTCAAAGGACTCAATTATGAATACATACTTTTAATGCTTAATACCTCATAGCTGACCTAAATGAAGATAATATCAGAAATAAGCTTAGAAATTGAAAAAAATTAAAAGTGAAAATTTGAAATTAAAGTAAGTTATATTTTGAACATTAACAGGATTTTTATTATGTATACCTTAGCTACCTACTAATCCTACAATTAACTTAGAATTATAAATCAAATGAGATTTTAGAAATTACTAGCTGACCCGGCAAACGTTGTGTTGCCATATAAATAAAAAAAAATAAGAGTGAACAACCCTTATCACTTAGGGGTATGAAAGATAGATAGTAGCCGATTCGGAGGAGTACGGTAACTAACATTGTGACACTAGAATTTTATATATAAGATAATCTAACTACTTAGTTATATAAAAACGGTCATAGGTGCTGTTCCTAAGAACTAAATATTCTTCAAGACCCTAAATTGAAAATAAAAGAGCTTTTAAAATATAAGGGCGCTCAACACTACCATTGTACAATAGAATAAACGGACCTCCAAGAAGACCTCCAAAATTTAGTGTTTTGATTTAGATCTTGAAGGTATTTATCATAAAAAAGATATTGCACCAATCAATATCACAACCGCTGTTGGAATCTTCTTAATCGCTAGCTTCTTAGTGTAACAAAAAAGAAATAACTACATCCACAATATTTTATAAATGAATTAAAATTACATCCTCAAACACTTCGCGTGCACACACACACATCAAACTTAATTATATTAATAGCAATATTAATATCGATATCACTCGCATATTACTACTCAATACCTCTTTAACGACTTAATCATGGCATTTCATAGCGCAACCAATTACAACATTAATCAATTGCAGTAACGACATAAATTATATCGATATATCGATATGAAACAAAGTGCGAATGCCTCGGGACCCGTCAAATTGTGAGATAGCGCCGAGATCATCTACTGGCCATATGTGAAATTGTTGAGGATTTTGCAATTTTAATTTTATTTATAACGAGCGGACGCGAGTTGGGAGCGATGGGCGATTTACACTAAGAGTTGGGACGTAAGTTTTATTGAACGAATATAAGGGATTTTCTAAAATAATAAAACGTGTGCCAGTATAATAATTTAAATAACCATTCAGATTTTCTAAAAACTCGAGATATTAAAAAAAAAACTTCACCAACCCATATTTTTAATCATGTATCCCAAGTTTCTTTTTATTTTTGTCACAAACTTTATTTCCAAGTTTGATTAAAACTTCTTAGTGACAATTCGTTAATGCATGTGTGTGTACAAAATTTGATCGTAATGTTCGTGAGTTCAGATTTTTTTTACTTTAACAGAATCATGTAAAATGTAGATTAAGTATCCCTATAGTTTAGAGCGCGTTATCCTTTTTATGACACACTTAACATACGTAGAAGGCCTATCCATAGTGTTACCTAAGGTTGTGTAAAGAGCGCTGTTATCAATTCCACACGTATATCGCCTCAGGGCCACCTAAAACATTATTTTGCTTTCTCTATGACAAAACCAATCCGCAAACGCTTACACTTGGACCACAACCCAAATCGGCCGGACGTTCCCGCTAGAAACTGATAAACTGAAACTCGCTTCTCGATACAGATCGCTCCATTCGCTCGTCTGAGGCGACTTTAAATTAACCGTTCACGCACTCTGTACAGGAATTTTAGATTTGATATGGAGACGACGGCAGCGACACTTGCCTTTAATCTTCGTATCTAGAAAACGTTATTAGACGTTAATTAAATAAAGTTACGAAATTGGAGTGTTTGTAAGTGTCAAAACTGCTTTTTTTATAATCTGATTGATCAGAGATAAAACGTGTCAATTCGCAATGATTGGAGATTAGCGTTTTAATACAAAGATATTAACGCCCGTTATTATTAATGATGTAATATTGATTATTAGTTTGATCAATTTGTGCTTAACAAAGATTCAGTAGGCAATTTGGCAATTCCTAGTGAGCAATTTGGAAATTTCTTGTACTTAGATAAAAATTGACAAATATTGAACCTCAGTGGATAAAATATTACCGATTTTCCTTTTTTGGGTGTATAGACATCCATTTTTAAAGAATAAAAAATTCTTTAACGACGGAAATGTGAGGCATTCTATAAAAGAGTTTACAGATGTATGTTAAATCTACCAATCAACACTTGATCAGAGGTCATACACCCATCAATTATAGGGTTATATTTATCATTCACATGTTTGTTTGCCCTAGGGACACAGCTAGAACCCTATGCGTCAGAGATAACTGTAGTGTTTTACAGAATGCGTAAAAATAGAGCTTATTTTCCAAAATTACTCAAGCTGGCGATATGCAAATTGGATATATTTATTATTAACTGCACATAAACCTTTACCATAACCTTAAGTCAAGCTCGCGATTTATGCTCCGCAAAACCGAATTCCTCCACGTATCTTCCTTGCTCTGAGTGAATGATTGCATGTAGGCCTTAGACTTGCCAAGTATCGTGTGTCGTACGAAGTAGGGTGTCATAAACTTGTATGCCAGTTACCTCCAAGTGCACGGAGGGACACTCACATAAAACTATCATAGCAACTTTACTAACCTCTAAAAAGATTTGTTTGCTGATAAAATGGTTGCAGCACACTTCATTTGTAAGCTAGCTGGGATATTTCTTCTAGGAAGTCTGAAGGAAAAGAAAGTCTTACGCTGATAAGATATAATTGCAAAAAAAGTTTGACTTAAAACGAATAAAGCAAGCACTTTGAATAAACAGAGACGGGTAAAAAGAGAACGGATGACTTCTTTAAAGAGGATCAGCTTAATACCAGGACAATACATCGAGTTGTCACCGCGACCGCATCGGAATGTTTAAACGAACGCGAGCATTTTATCTCATCTGATTAATTCAAATATTTAGCGCAATAAATACAGGAGGGTGAGGTGTGCGGGGGCGGGGGGATGGCGCGGCTCGTAACGTTGGACGTCGGTGTGACGGCGACGGGCGCATGCGAGCAATTGCGTCAGTGTCAGCGTGTCAGCACAGGGCCATTGTGGCCTCTCTGGCCGATATATGAGCGTCGCAGGCGCACCTGATTTATCGACGACCCGAGACCCGAGACCCGAGCCGACGCGGGACGCGCTGTCGCCGCCCGAATAAAGCGCATTCTCACGCTACCGAACGCACGCGAACGCTCCCGTCTCGTACCCGTATTTAAATGGAACGATCGTTTCTCATTCCTTTCCCCCAGATATTTTACGTCGGGTAATACGATACGACACTGTCCGGCTCTTTCTGCAGTTCGCAGTCTTTTTTCCCTCGGCCCGCTATTGTTCACTTGTCAATTTCTTTAGCTAATGCGAGTAAACGTCTCATTATGCGGTGCGGTGCGTCCGCGACGCGCATTGCGTGTTGTGACAGCAACCACCCACCGGAAGGGGCCAAGCGTCATTCAGCCGCGCACAAAACGCGAATACTTTATTCAACGAACGTCCGATGGCTAATTTGAATGGATTGTGCCCGTTTAATGGGAATAATTAGCTTTATGCCGAACGAAGGACGAAGAAATATCTCTGTTATGAGTGCTTGTACAGTTAACTTGTGTTCTGCTAGTTAACACTTAATTAAAGGGCGTTTGGTCCAGAGCGACGCATAGCTTGTGTAACGGGTCAAGAGATGTTTTCCCAGGAATTATAGCTATTGGAATATTAAAGTGATGAATACTTTAGTAATGACACTAAATTTAAGTACAATCAGTAAATCTATTGCACTGTAAAAAAATCTTTTGACTGTGACGAGAACGGAGCCAAACAGACTGAATACCACAACTAATGACTACACTTCTCTCTCATTACAATCAAGCATAAACTCGATAAGGCAAGCAATCAGTATCTTAAGATATTTGCGAAAAAGTAAGCTGTCGCGTTCGCTTACAGCGCCTATTTTACTGTTGTGGAGTATTTCCTTTAATTTGGCATTGGAAGCGAGGCAAGTGTGACAAGTGCGGATTGTCGGCCGCTCGCGCGCGCCTGTCACTCGTGACGGACAGACGGCCGGTTGTCCTTAGGAATGGAGGAAAAAATAAAAGTGGAATAAACCAGCACTCGGATGTGAGAGACGGCAACATACTCAACATCCAGCGTGCGAGCGAGACGCAACACTTTCAAAAGACAAGCAATCTCTTGAGTTTTCTACTCGATGCTCGCGAGATATCGCCCCTACCAACAATTTTGTGCTTGAGACGTCGATTACTCTGGGAAACTTGATGTTTGACTTTCAAATAACTTACGGGAGCTATTGTTTATTCCAGCATGAGCCAACGAGCTGACATCCGCTATATCGAGCACTTATAAATATGTAGTTCGCCTTTATTTGGTGTTCCGCAAATTATTTGTCAGACGTTGGGTGCGTTAAAAAATGGGGGACGAATACCGCGTTAATCCGACCTAAAACGAATTGTTAATGAATTGCTTTTTATATCCGAGATATTGTATAAAACGACAAATGCAGTTTGTTTATGATTGTTACGAACCATTTTGTGCATTTTCTATCTGAACAAAAAAACGCAAATCATTAATTCCACATAAACAAATGCCAACAGATGCAAACCTTTATTAAGTAGGTACAAACGTTTATAATACCTAAATAAATTAAACGTGGGTCTTATAAAAGTCCTAAGCTATTCAGATTTTATTAAAGATGATGTTCATCTTGAAAGCATTTATAATGATTATCATTTCGATGGCCATTACATTTGGCAGACCCATCTTATCTCTTAAAGCCTGAAATTAAGTTCCATACAAAGTATCGAGTTTCCAGCTTGGGTTTTGACATTAACATAATAAAATACTTATTAAGATGTACCTAATATTGTATTGGAAGCGAGTACCGGTAATAATCGATACCGCGAGAGTTACGATCGTTAGAGTCTGGATGGTGAGCGACCATACGAGTGAACAGATTAGATACAAACCCTGCCCGGATATTACACTATAATTAAGAACATTTACGTGTTAGGGGCGCCAAATTTATCGCCCGGTTTTTTGTCGATATGAAGCGATTTTGGAGTATTTATGGGGAGATCGGCGCGCGTGTGAGGTCCACTGGTGCAGTAGTCGACTTATCGTGTGGTAATCTTTATGGGCCGCGGGTTCTCTCGGCGACCTGTCGACACTTAATGGCCCGATGAGATTAGTATAAAGCCTTGGACCTCAATATTTTGGGAGTTTGTTGTGGCTTTGTTTATAGCTTAATTAGACTGTTTTGTTGAGTCTAGCCAGATAAGAGTGTCGGGGTATTTACGATTTGATACCACGATTCTGACTTTGATCGCGGGTTTGGGCAGGCGTTGGTTTTGATTCGGTTTAATGTCTCCCTTGAATTAGGGCGAGGATTTCATTAAATATTGGTGTTTACGGCTAGGAATGTCAGCTGACGGTTTTTGTTGATTAAGTACGGGTTTTATTGGTTTTAAGATGACCTTGTTCGCCCAGGGTTCCAGATTGGTGCTTTGGGACTGGGTATTTGAGTATTGATCTTTGTGCTTATCAGTTTTGTCTAGAAACACAAGAAGAAGAAACATTTTGACATGACAATACAAGTATAAGTTCTGATTCGTTATGGAATTTCCTCACATTTATAAATTCAGGACTGTCATGTTCAAGCAATCTATATCATATATTTCATAATAAATATTCTAAAGTTTTAAAATATGTACAACCTAGTTAATTATAGCAGTATAGTATTGGTTTATATTTTGTTATCTTGTACTGGAGATCTGGGATACAAATCCCAGATAGAATTTATAATCACTTGCTTCTACGACGTGAAATAACATGACGAAATCTTCAAGCATAAGAGTTCTTTAAATATCTTTAATATTCAAGGAATCGTAATTCAAGAAATTGGAGATATATTAGAGATATTAGATTACTATGTGAAGTTTACCAATCCGCAATGATTCTGCGTGGAAGACGAACATCCTTCAGAGACAACCTCTGCCCAACACTTAAACAATAGTTTGATGGCGCATAGTCAAATAAATAATAAATAAACCGAACTTAACGGAACTAGAGTCCGAAGCACATTTAACTGCCACTCAGGGAACTCATTAAGAAGATATTAATTACCAAATATTATCTCAAGAGTCATTAAATGTAACATTTCTTACGCTCGGTAAGTCGACAGCAGTATATGTATATATGTGATAAAGTAATTTAAATAAGAATGAATTCCTTTTTTCATTGATAAAGATTTGACACCGAAAAAACAACGAGGCAAGGAATGCACGGAGTTACTAATGAAAGGGACCAATTAACGATGATTATTTTTTTCTCATGAGTAATGTACAGGGGGTTAGGTTTTTTAGCCTCCGGTATAAATATCCAGAAAGATTATTTATCTGTGTTCTTTTTATTATTCGGGCGTGTAAAAATGGAAGTGTCTCAAGTTTGGAGTATATGGAATAAGTAAGTGAGAGATGTAGGAAACATCAAATAGAAAGAGGAAGAAAACAAAAGATAGGTTTAGCGGAGATGTTGACAAAGTTATGGAGAAAGACTATTTATTATATATTCGAAATTAATTATATAGGTACATACAAATATAATATAATATAATATATAGAATAAAAACAAACTTAATAATAGAATAAAAACAAAATAATAACACCAAAAAATGAAATAACTTATTATAGAGTTGTTAAGATGCCATTATTATTATTCTCATACAGAACTATCATACTGCTTTACATGACTCATACGGATTGACTGACGTTTGACAAATATTTCCGAACAACTTATTACCAATTAGTAATAACTCTTCAACGACACTTCTTCCCCATAACCGGTCTATTGCTTAAAACAGAATTCGATTTCGAAAAAAAACAAAATTTATAGCCAACCACGTCCAAAACGTAGATAATAAATTCCAAAACCACACAGAAGCATCCTGTGCATCCTCATCACCGGTGACGTGATAAAACCCGGTACTAATTCAGGCCTGTACCCTACCACCCATAGCTGTTCGCATCAATTTATAGGCTTTTAACCTAATTTGTTGCTCCTCTACCCCTAACCCCCGCGGCCGCCCACGCCTTGCCTTTTATTAATTAGTGCCTCGATCCCGTCTTCGGATAATGATTTGTACGTAATTGGAAGTTGATTCTCACTTTTGTGAGAATCTAAATCGTATGTACGTAGTACTCAAATGTACGTAAAACAAATGAAATCGAGTTATATGGAGATTTCGTAGTAGAGACTCTACTAACTGTAATGTAATTACAGTATTTATAAACAGTTATATTCACAGACGGACTCAGGGATTCCGTAATACGTAAGGTAAGCTATCAAAGAATTTTATGGCGAAAATATGAGTCGAAATTCAGTGGAAGAAACATCCTCTTATTTCAAAAATTTTGCCACCCTTCTAAATTTTGCGGATAAATTTAGGTACATGGTTTAAGATATGAGGGGCAGAGGGGAGTTTTATGAATATAACGAACTATATAAAGTTATGCATATGATAACATAGATATTATACGTTGAAACTTTATCTAAATAGAGATCAAATTAGGGGCTTAAGGGATTAAAGCTTGTAACAATATAAAGCTCTTTTAAAGATCAATATTAAAATAAGGATAAGGGGCTTAAGTTTAATTTATTTACTTAACTTCCAAGAGTAAACTATTTAGTTTTTAAAACATTTGTACGAGTACAAAATTCCTCGTATTATATTCTACAGAAATTAAATTTTAGAACAATTTTAAAAACTATTTCTAAGCTTTAAAATTAATTAACCAATTAAAGTGATGATCGAAAACGAAACATCCAGATTTAAATGTTACAAAAACTAAACTAGAACAAATTGCTATCTTAAATTAGCAAGTCTAGCCAAATTAAAACTGATACATTTAATAGTAGGTAGGTAGTCATGTTAATTGATAACGTGCTTTAAATAGAAATAAGTGATTAACAGCGGTCCGACCTAATCTCGTATCTCTAAAAAAGATGAAAACTATCAACAAAACGTCGAATTAAGCTGAGTTTAATTAATGTTTTTTACATTAGCAGAAACGTCTATATACCATAAATCGTAAACATAAACTTTGCCATTTTATCGAATAATATTAAAATGTTTTGCCAAAAAAAATGTGGGTAGATTAGTTACAAAAAACAGTCTAAGAGGCTACAGTGGTGCAGTTTATAAATATTTTTGGTTGAGAGCGAAATTTTGACAAATACCTCTTAATTTACACTAATGAATCCAAAATGAATGCATGCCCGGATGATGGTCGACCGGCCAGCATCTATCAGAGCTGCGGAAGTGTCGATATAAAATTATCGATACAGATAAAATGTTACACTTAAACCGTTGATGACTATTGATAAAAGATACGCATAATTTCGTTTGAATTTTTAGAGTATGAATAAACTAGAAGCTTTAATTTCAGTGGTCATTAAGGCCTTCAGACAGTTTAAATATGTTTCTCTGATTCTTGGCGAATGTTTAAATAAAAATTTATAATATTTTTCACTAAAAGTGGTACTACACAACATTGTTATCGTCGTACTAAAAATAATCAATGTTATGATCATTGATTCAGACTAAAAGCATTAAACCTAAACTTGCTTATTATTTTTTTCGGACAATTCCAAAACAAAGATTGAATTAAACGATCCGCGTGGGTGTCTTAATACATTCCAAACAAGAGCACAACAATCATAAACATTCCATCATATTAGTTTATTTAAATTCCGAATCGTAAACGACCCGTTTTAGCATTACGCATTAAGATGTTTTGGCCGATGCAAAACTTATCGATAAGCTACCGATCTGATCCGCCATCTCTCGGGGTCGTCAGATATACGAGTGGCCACATAAAAATCAACTCTTTTAGCCTAATCGAATTAGGCACTGATACCCATCTGTGCGATTTAACACATTTTGCATTCTTTTGTCCATCGACTAATAAAGCTGGCAGGTAGCGAGACCCTGACCACAATTTACAACGGCTTAAATGCTGATGAACTCATCGCCGCCGTTCCGATAAATCTATTGATTGTGAACTTTTGTGTCGATCGATCGTAAATAGATTTCTCGATTCAATAAATGCGTGTAAACGGCCGTGTGATGTGGTTTTATGAACGTTATATGAGCAATGAAGTAATAAAATTAGATGGACTTAAGTGCGGTTGACAGTGTCGAATGTCGATGCATCTTAATTGTTAAGGCGAGTTCTTAGTAATAAAAACGCTGATCTGAGATTTTACTTGTATGAGACTGTAATTTGGACGACCCGCGCAGCTAAGGGTCCAGGTTTGATATCTGGCTAAGTAAATATTCAAATAATGAAATTTTATATGTATGTTTCTTCTACAACAATTCATTTAAGTGTGGAGTAGTATTAATCAAATTAATATCAGATCAGATAGAGTAGTATTATTAATTAAATTAATATCAGATTTTTTTTGGTAAGTATGAAAACCTTGCTGTTCTATAAGATAAGGTAATAACATTCATACTATTAACTTGTGAAAATCGCACTAACATAAGGATTATTTACTTCATAATATTTATCCAAATTGGATACAAAACCAAGTATTCACCAAGTTGTATTTTTTTTTAATATATGTACATGTGACATTTATTTATAGTAAGGCGAAAGTGTTGCCAGTGAAGGCAGGCTGTTATAATATTTTTATTTGAATTTCGTGATGATCAATGATAACCCGGTGATACTATCACGTGTCAGGACGTGTCAAAAGTGTTTTCTCACGGAGTCACACGTGATGTCGAATGATATGTTAGTTTAGGTAAGACGTGTTTCTTCACTTTGTCTTTTGCCAAAAAATTTTATGGTGGCTGCGCTCTATATTAAAAGGCTGATACCGGAACTAAACAACTTGTCCTAACATCCTATCAGGAAAATGTTTGATTGGTTTAGTTATGATAAAATTAACTGCATCCATTGCCTATAGGTATCATTTTGCGATTTTTGACCTACTTGATCTTATGTAAAATGATCTGCTTACGATTTTCTTATACCTCTGAACATTTTCACTATATACTTTAATGAAAAAGATTTCAATGGGTTACTACTTTGCCTTCTTCACTAAAGATAGCAGCGATAACCTACTGGTAGTAAGTAACTAGACATCTCGATCAAGGCGTAAGACGTTTGAATCCCATGTGTATTACAAGAACAATAGGTAACCTCCGCAATTGAGGAAAAAATTGAGTAAAGAATTTTCTTACCCCTCATGAGTATCTTCCTCATGCTGCGCCTCTGAGTCGTGCAGTTCCACCTCCGGTTCCTGAACTGATGCGCGCACTCCGTCGCGCCGAGCGTCACGCCACGGCTGATCTCCTTCAGCAGGCCGGTCTCGTTCCTGCAGATCTGGGCCAGTCGCCCACGGGTTCTGCGGTTCTTCTTGCACACCATGCGAGGGTCGAGGATCACTGCGCTGCCAGACGCCCTGGAAATAAAGGAAGTGGTAAGTCAAATGTACGGTCGGCAGCTCTGTTATACGTTTTTTCCGTCTAGAAAGTTAAATTGTTTGGTCTGAAGGGATAAATAAGAGTACAAAATACGAATCTAACTTCCAACGTAGTCCTAATAACCAGTATCTTTCCTTACTACTCAAAACATTTATGTTACAACAGTTTATGAATGTCCAAGGACTGTTGATCGTCGAACATCAGCTAAACGACATAAATGTTTGCCATGTCCAAAATAGAAAACTAGGTACAAACGAAAAAGTAACCAAAAGAATATTAATATTAAAAAATACGACCTAATATTTATAATTAAGTTACTTATATCTGGGTATCAATAAAATGTTTTGTTTTCGTGGTTTGAGCTAAGATATTTTTGAATTTATCCTCCAAATTACAGTGCTTTTAATTTGACAGTGACCGTCTACTCACAACACTCAGTCCACTTTTGTTGCAAAGGCAATATCAAAAGTATAAGATTTTGTTAAATCAATAAATTGAACAATATACTGCATGCCTGAATATGTATTTTTCGTTCTAAATAAATTCGAAATGACTAAATAACCAAAATTCCTGTACGCCAATTGTAGCATTTTAACAAACACAAAGTGATGTAATACTAAAACACGTACATTTTTCGAAGATTTGTTAGTAATCAAAAAGTATCTGTACATTGAGAGTAAATTATGTGGATTAAATCACGCATACGTCTTAACTCGAGCAATGGTGAGCGTATAATTAGAGAAGTCTGTTGACGACTTAACTGCTCGCGTTGTATATTCAAGCGAATGAATGGTTTAGTCTAGATCTTGATTTTTTTCGATTTTGGGCGGTACATACAATATTCGTTATTGTTGATCGAAGCGCACAAATATTTGATATAAACTATAAGGATTAGCGGAAAATATAATATAGGTACTTACATAAAATTACATGTATTTAGGAAATTAGTAAGTATTTTAGTGGTCAGTGGCATTCTATTTACTTTTCTTTTTAACGTGTAATATTATATTAGTACTATTAAGATTAACATTTTTGTAATCTAGAACACATATTTACAAACCAATTCCAGAACTAATAAACTGGACGATCTGATATCGATAGAAGTATAACAAGAGCCTCCATTTAAATTATTGGCAATAGCAATCAGATACTATCGTTATTATTTAAGTACCTATCAATTAAAGTATCCGTATATTAAAATAAGTACCGATGTAACGGTACACCTATACCGCGTATAAATTATTTTAGCAATAACAACAGAAACGCCGTTAGCGAAACGGAAATCATTCAACAACTCGTTCAATTCTAAATTCAAAATCCGAAAGTTCTCTAATTACGGGCGGTCGTAAAAACTCACTTCTACAACTAGTGTTGTTCTTACCGGTAAATATCGATTTACGATCCGCCGCTGAGAAGTCGATAGACGAGCGCCAGGTCGCGTTGAATGATGAACTGTTTACTCAACAAGAGTTCATTGTCAGGCGAGTGCGAAGCTAGTTCGAATAAATTTAGACGTGTCTGAACACTACCGGGAATCGTCTCGATACAGATCGATCGCGCCCGAAAACTAATGATTCGATAATAGCTGAATATGTATGTAATTGGTTTAGTAGGAATTGAATGAATCGCTGATGTAGGCGGTCGGTATTGATTGTTACCTTTCATCAGAGGTTTTGTGAAGTGATTTGTAACAACGTAGATGATTAATTGTTGCTTTTTAATAACTTTCACTACGAAAGTTATAAATATTGTAATGATTTTTGCAGTGCTTTTTTGGTAACAGTGTTTCTATGGTAAGCACTGTTTGCAAAAATCCTTTATGTTCCTATCCCACTGCTAGATATTTTGGCAGAAAGAAAATAATTCATAGAACAGGCCAAGAGTGAAAATTGATCAACTTCACACATCATTAAATTAATAGTTTATTTACGATATTTTGTTTCGACGTTAACGGAAATGATAATTATTTTATTTTACGCTTACGACTTAAGAAAGGAATTGTAGTTATAAATATACCTAGCTAGATAAAAGTTGTCTTCTTCAAAAAACAAAATTATATGGATTAAGGTGAATAAATCACAGATTAAAATCGTTAACAGAATTTATTTTCGTTCATTTATTTGCTTTCTCGTGTCACTGATGTACATCACTTGACATTCATTGAATGTACTCCATTCATTCATCATTCAGCCACCGGAAGTATAAGGTTGCTTTGATTGCAAACAGGCCCTTTGTGGATTGTGTTCTGAATGGAAAATCATCAAGTTAATTATTGAATTGGTTTTTGCATCATTTATGATTTATCTTTTTAATTACGGATTATTAAGAACAAGGTATGTTATGTATTCACAGATTATTGGTTTAATTCTATTAGACGTATAACATTTAAAAATATATTTTATAAAGTAGTTAAGATGTTCATAACATTAAAGTTTTTTATTATTACAAGCTTTTATTTAGTTTCAGTTCCGTTTTTTTGTTATTTATATTTTTTCTCTCTTTTTAGTTATAATGTATTCACATGATGTAGTTTACATTTATGAATAATACTAGTTTTGCTCAAAGTTGTATTAAATGTCACAACATTTAAAAAATGGTAAACAAAAATTATAGCTTTATTTTTGTATTAATAATATTTATTTAGCAATATTAAATCTATAAAAAAATTCCCGAAATTTAAAACAAAACCGCTTTAAACTTACAAATATTTACCTTACCCGAACCTATATTCCGATATTGTATCATCCGACCGATATTAATCAGTGCACTCATCCTCCAAGAATACGTAAGCGTTTATCAAGAATTCAATTAATATAAACAACTAGTGATCGACCTTCGCGGTTTTACTACTACTGTAAAACGGGAGTACAACACTAAATGTCGAGATGGCGGTGAGTTACGACCACAACACGCCCGGTGCTCGCCGTACGAAATGATTTTATTAACCCCATAGACAAATGTTTACGTCGGGTTAGGTAAGTTTCATCATAGGAATTCGGGTAGGGCGTGCTGCTTCGGTGACGTCATTTTCAGGTTAAAAGATTTTCGGTGCAGATATTAATCCGCAATTTATAAATAAGCCATTTAATTATCGCGAATTGAAAATGTCTTACTTCTTACGTCTTATTCATGAATCTCGTGTTGACTCTACCAACGAAACTCAAAAAATAATTAGATAAATAACTTGATTTGATTGTCGGTTCAGTCGAAGGTAATTTTAACTAGTAAGCCAAATCATTTAAATGATCAAAAATGGCTTCAGAGGTATTTCAGTACCTATAAAAATCAATAGAATAAAAATTTAATCCAACTTGATATTCAAAAGTAGATAATTAAGTCAATGAAACAATTCCGCGAAACAGTCGAGTTGAATCATTATTGCCCGCTTACATTACATGAATCATAACTGGACCAATAAAAGTTTTTCTTAATTATGTAATTAAAATCCTATAAAAATAACATAAATGAAATTGAGCATTTAGATACGCGTAATTGGAAGTCAAGAACCGATAACCAAGTATAAAACAAATCCGCAAAACAGTCGGGTTGAATCATCATTACCAGCGCTTACACTAGCTGAATCAATAACATCCCTATAATAATTAGTTAAGTTCCATGCGTGAAAAAGTACCAAACACTTTAATTACGCGTAGGCATACACACACATGAATCCCAGGTCGGATTGAATCATCATTACTAGCGCTTACATTAACTGAATCAATAAAATCCCTAAAATATATAATTAAATTCATATCTAAAAAAATATTGAATACTTTAGATACACCTAGACATACACACGTACACACCGATCCCACAATCGGAATTTAAAAACCGATAACCAAGTGGATAAAACAAATCCGCAAAACAGTCGGGTTGCATCATCATTACCAGCGCTTACATTCACTGAATTAATAAACCCGTTACAAAAAATTAATTAAATACCAAATTTAAGAAGAATAAACGAACGCTTTAGATATGTGTAGATAAACGCACATAGTAATTTTGAAAACAAAACAAACAAAGATCAAATAAAAATGCGCAAAATAGGTTGAATCATAATTATTAGCGCTTACGTTAGCTAAATCAAAAAAATCCATATAATAATTGGTTCAGGCCATATGTTAAAAAGTATCAAACACTTTGTTACGCGTAGGCACACACACACCGATCCTGCAATCGGAATTCAAAAACCGATAACCAAGTCGATAAAACAAATCCGCAAAACAGTCGGGTTGAATCATCATTACCAGCGCTTACATTAGCTGAATCAATCGGGCCAGAGTGGCGGCTGAATGCGCAGGTGGTGACACCTAGCGACGTTCGTCGTACGCGTCTTAAGAACCCCACTCACATAATTTGTGGCCCGCAAGGATTTATCTTTATTGTCCGATCGTGAAATAGGCTGTTGTTCGCCGTTTAAAGGATCTTACATAAATATGTACAAGAGTTAATGCAGGCTGAAAAGTTGTTGGGAAAGTTTGTCGGTAAATAAACGTTTTTGGAACACAAGTTAACGCGGCTTGTAGGCGTTGAATGGTAGAAACCGGCAACATAAGGAAAACGCGTTATGTTCCGTCCATGTGACTTTCTTTCTCTCACTCTCTCTGTTTCTTCTTTCTATTATATACGTCTTACACCGAGCAAACAAGCTTCGTGCGCGGCCGGTTGTATAACCTTAATATCTACTACACATGCTTTTCATTTAATATGTTTTTTTTTAAATACCTTAACCTGTTACTATTTTATTTGAGCTGAGAGTAATTTCTAACATTCGATAACATTGTAGGTTTAATAAAGTTATATTATTCAACAAAATTTTATGATACGAAATGATGTATCTAGTGAATTCGCTTGTATTGTCAGAGCTAATAAATATCACATAGTTATAAATCAAGATTAAAATCTCTTCTCTATTACAAAAATGATATTCAAACATTGATGATTTGTATGAATTATTATGAGAAAATCATATCTTAAGGCTCTTACAGACATACATAGCATCGGAGATTCATATTTTGGTGACTGCATCGATGCTGTATCACGTTTTAGCGACTTTGTGTGGTGTATCGCTGTATCGAAAGTGGGCGTCATATCGACTGCATTATTGCGACTTTGCGTTTTTCGTATTCTGTTGCTGGATTGATCGTCCAAAAGTAATTGTGACCGCCGTTGAATTGTGTGCACACAATGTTTGATCCCTGCATCCGAAAATTAGCTGAATCGTCGAACGCTATTGCAAAAAGTAGCATGTTTGCTATGTCCCTTAGTAAACCAGTGTTGTGCCTTATTATTAAGGCGTTATAAACACCGTGATGTGAACTCCCACGCTTATTTAAGGTGTGATATTCATAAAATCTATTTTAAACTAGCTTCCGCCTAAAGCTTCACTCGATTCTATGTGCAAGGTTTTTTAATTTTACGAAGAGATCCTAGTTTTGGGATAACTAACCGGTGCCAATATTCTGTGGAATTATTATTTTTTCATGTCTTATTAATATTTTGAAAAAATCCAATACAATTGATTCAGTTATTTCCATGATGAACCAGAATACAAAACTGATATTATTTAATTTTAATACGGTATCGTATAAATAACCTTAAGTTTCTATTAGAAATAGATCTAAGTTTAGGAAAATGCTCTAGTTTTGAAAACACAGACGGGCATCACATTTTTATATTACTTATTTATTATTATAGATTGATTTTAGCACTTGTCAATACGTCATGACTCATGTTGGGCGTTAGAGGTTGGACCCAAATATTTGCCACAATAATAATTGTCAAACATTGTATCTACGATTATGTGAGTACAGTTACGAAATCCGTTTTGAAGAAGTCCAGTTTATTTTGGCTTCAATTTGAGAAGCGTTTTACTGATCCGAGAAAATGATACACTTATTCACTGGAAAATCGAATTAAATTTACTGTTATAGAGTCTACATTTCTCTGAGCGTTGCTTCAATGGAATATTGCCAAACTAACGACAAACCTCTGTCTATCCGACGAATAAATTAACTGTGATAAGTTGTATGTCAATTAATAATTCTTCAAAGCCCATGTGGTGTGAGATGCGGCTAAGCGGAGAGGAAGTGGGTAATGATGGACAAGCGAATTTCCAATGATTTAGTGCTGCCAACGGTTATGCCATTTCTGAAGTGTTTATCTATTTAATTGTGATCTTACGGTATCTTTAACTGTCCCACTGGGCACGGGTCTCCTCTCAAGGAGTTTAGGAGTCAACCGCGCTGGCCAAGGGCGTATTAGTAGACTTCACATACCTTTGGGAACTTTTTAAGGTGTCTTACGTATGCAAGTTTCCTCGCGAGTCGCGATGTTTTCCCTTCATTGATCATTTGATGCAGCGTCATAATACCATAGCCTAGTTTCTACTGTTCTACATAACATTCGAAGGGTGTTTTGTGTAATTTACCTATTACAATCAGCACATGAATATATGTAATCATCCCTAGATAAGATTTTTACTCGAAGATGGCCACAGATGCGCTGCTATTCCTGAAGATTAAGTTGCAATGCCTTATAATATGTCTCTCTCACTACATCCTTCAAACCAGAATTACTGCTGGACTTAACACTGCTGTTATTAGGTAGAAATAGATGTAGCGATGATGCCCCCGGATTAGCCCACAAATACTACCACCAGCTGTGTAATAATAATATTAACAGCTCTACTATGTATCTATGTATGTAAGTAAAAAGGGATATAGATTTTTCTAAATAATTTGCTCCAAATCAATAGTCAATTAACCTGTTACTGTTAGTTTAATTTAAAACAAGATCTCGATTACTTTCTAAACGTATTAAGAGTATTTACGACCAGGCATAAGTCAATAGAGATGTTAATTAAAATAAATTGGGTAAAAGTCGTAAATTACTATATCTTCTCAAGCGTAATTGAGTCTAAGGTAATAGACATGCCTAATTGTGAATTTATTGATTCGCAAAAATATACTACCTACTACTAAAGATTATCGCAGATAACGCCGATTGAATTGAAGATGATAATATAAAAGTACAGTTATCAAGTACTACAACGTACTTTTTTTTTTTTTAATGTATAGGCAGATATAGGGCAATAATAATTATTATTTTTAATTATAATATATTTCTTCACGTTGAGATCTATGTCTGTAATAAATTAGCTGTCGTAATAACATAAATAGAAAAATAAGTTATAATTTATCAAATATTATTGAATGTAATATTGATTGATGATATAGTGATTTTTTATCCCTGCTACGACCTATAAGGCAGCGCTTAAAGTAAAATATAACAAATTGTAGTTAAAATAAATTGTAAAAAGTGTTAAGAATATGTATTTTGTAAGAAGTGCAGTCGTATTTTTAGAAATGAATATTTTGATTTTATTATTCTTATTGTTTTACCTTGTTTATGTGTTTATTTAATGTATATAATACGTATATATTATTTTCTAATATCATATGTTTACTCATTTGTTTTTATTTATTTAAATATAGATTTAAATTTGTTTATTTGTATGTTAAGTGGACTAAAACTTTGTCCTCACTGAAATGTTGGCACCAGTACACTATTTATTGGACAATATTGGGTATTTATGTCCACTAACTACGAGATTTATATACTCCACTTACTTTAATGTAGATAACGTTTTCGGGTAAACGGAGCGTGGACAGTATTGTCATGATGACATTAGTTTTAGCCCGCGGCTTCGCCCGCGTTTAAAAGAAAATAATATGACATACTAACATACATAAAACTGAAAATTCGTACCTTCATTGGAATGACAGTGGCACCATCTGGCGAAAATTGATCGTATCAACTGTGAAACCTTCGTGGCTCACGAACAACAACTTTACTAAAGATCATCACTTGATCAAATGCATAGTTTACGATTCAATACTCACTAATATCGATTAAAATAATCGACTTTATGATCCAAAAGATCGATTCTCCGATTAATCGATCTTAAATCGTTAAATCCCTAGTTCCCGTGGGATTTCCGGGATAAAAACTATCCTGTCCTGTAAAAATGTCCTTTCTCGGGTCTCAGCCTATCTTTGTACAAAATTTCATTAAAATATGTTCAGTGGTGTTTAGGCGTGAAGAAGAGACATACAGACAGACAGACAGACAGAGTAACTTTCGGATTTATAATATTAGTAAGGATTAGTAAGGATATTGGGTGTTTATGTCCACTAACTATGAGATTGATACACTCCACTTACTTTAATGTAACGTTTTGGGGTAAACGGAGCGTGGACGGTATTCATATGATGACATTCTTGGCGATCGGATTTACGTGATTTCGGTGAAGCTCACCTAAATGTGCACTAAACTTAGTATGAAGGTTATTAAGTTATTTTTAATTTTTAAATTTAGTTTGTGTAATTTGACCTTTTTATATAGGTGGGAGATTTTTTTTAATATTTTGTCTTTGTTCTTGTTTATTACGCAAAGTACACAGCAGCAAAAAAATTACACTAACCTCTGATTTTTCAGTTATCCGCATATTACAATTTCAGGTAGATATCACTTGCGATAATTGTAAAGGAAAACAATGTGAGGAAACTTAAACCTAAGTTTTCTAAAGTGTGTGAAATCTGTCATAAGACTATACCTAAACCCCACTCTTTATGGATGAGTTGAGCAATAAGTTCTTGACGATGAGAACTAGGTATGATAGATATCTAATTATAATTAACCAGTTTATACGGCACCAAAGCAAATTTTATAAACTACTAGCTGACCCGGCAAACGTTGTGTTGCCATATAAATAAAAAAAATGTTAAGGGTGAACAACCCTTATCACTTAGGGGTATGAAAAATAGATAGTAGCCGATTCTGAGACCTACTGAATATGCATATAAAACTTGGTGAAAATCGGTAAAGCCGTTTCGGAGGAGTACGATAACTAACATTGTGACACGAGAATTTTATATATAAAATAATAATTTGAGTTGTATTGATTTCTTCCTTTCAACATTAAAATTGTATCAACTATAATCCGTGGCTTCTTCTGACTTGCGCGTCAATTCTACGCATATTCCTCTCTTAAACCTTTCAAAGCTGTCTCCAAATAATCTTTACTCTGTACACCGTAACGGCTGAGCGCGAAACACCGATTTGTTATAATTAATGTTCGGTAACAAATTGGCGAATCATCTCGTCTATTTTCGACGTCATAACTGCCTCAACGACGGATTATTTCAGGACAAACTCAGGTAGGTTACAAAAACGTTGGCTTTTGACCTACATCGAAGTAAGAGATAGAGCTGATTCGTTGAAGTTCAAAATTCGTGCTGTGACTTTTAGCTGGTACTAATGTAGCCTTGTTAGTTTAATTTAGGCAGGATTATTGGTCCATTTTAGTTGATTTAGATGTCTACTGGGTACAGTAGTACATAATACAGTGATCAGTGATAGTGATAGGAAGGTACTTTTTTAAATTTTTATAATGAAATACCGATATAGGTACACACCTAAAAACGTCTATCTACCCATTGATGAAATATGATGTAGCTACAATTACGAAGCTTAAAATTATTGTAATTGTACCTAATTCCTACCATTTTGTTACAATTTCTTTATTTCATTTCTTGTAATATCAGATCGACTTTATGTATTCCGTACATAAAAAAAACATATTCACGATACACGGATACTTATAAATAGGCAATGTCCGTTTTATATTAACGACTCGATTTGTCATTGATTTTCCAATCCCGATACCAGAGTTTATATGTAATCTGAACTAAATGGGGTCAAATGTAGGTTATTAACTCTGAGGACTACATAAGCACCTTATGTAGTTCAAATGTGCTATAAATTAGTAACTGGAGCTATTTCAGTCTTTGTACTTATTAATTAAGTCACGTCACTATTCGGCAGAGACAGAACTAGTTCAAGCGCTGGGCAGTGCGATGCCCTGTCGTTGCTCATGTTTGCTGTACGCTTAGCAGGGCCTCGCTAACCAATGCCCGTGATTGTCTAACGCAGACGCGGACTTAGGTATAATTTATAGATTCTTATAAATATAATTTATTCTGAGGACTAAATAAAAAAACATCTTTTGTAGTACTATGTAAGTACCTACTAGCTACGAGTATAACTCCTTAAAACTATAGAGAGATACACTCTTTGCCCTCGCCGTTTTAAATTTTCTTGTAGATTGCTTACAATAAAAATTAAAAAAAGAAAAGAAAACGTAGCAGTCTCTACGTAAACTTATGGTACTTGAAGCACTTGTTTAAAAACAATATTACCTAATCTATAGATTTGTACTCCATATCCACTAAATGCGACGATTAAATATTTGAAGCACTGTGAAGGACTCTACATTATTTTCCCTACATATCCAAGTCTTACTCTTAACGAACCATAAGGACCTTCTGCGTATGTAGCTTAGTCTATGTATTTGGGAAACGCGTCATTGTGAGTAGAAGTTCACCAATTAACGCATCCCGCGCCCATTATGGACGCAAATGTTTGCGCTAAAACGATTCACTGTCGTTCATGCTTGAATTTTACTATACATCTTGTATGAATATTACTTTTAATTTTTATTTTTTAAGTATTTATGGATAAAAATCCATAATCTAATAGTAGGTACGAGATAAAAAATTATCTCGTACCTACTAAGACACCTATTTAATTGTAACATTTATTGATACGAGTTAAAATATCTAAATTTAATTATAATTTACAAGCTATCAGAAAATGTTCATAGATCAAATGGTGTTAAAATTGTGATCGTAAAGAGGAAAAAAATATTTTGCGAAGTATACAACTAATTCTATTAGTTTATAGATCATTTAAGTGATAATAAGAATAGTTTCATATCATTTTTATAACGCGTTTCAATAAATAGCCAAGTAACAGTTCCGCATCAAAAAAGGTAACGTCAGCGCTTTCTAAAAGTGTAAAATCACCAACAATGCGACCGAGAATCTCAGACCCAATTTGAAAGCCTACAAGCCAACATTCATGATGCGCCCACTAAAACCTTACGACAACATTGCTCATCGTCACATCAACTTTTTAAAAGTGTTTACTCTCGTACTGTGACAGAGCGATCTAGTCTGGCGTTGCTGGCTGTTGACAAACGACTAACCGTCTAACCACGTTAAAAATACAGCTACGGTAACCATGCTACAACGTAATAAAGTCGGGATTGTGGACACCAGTTTCACAACTCCAGTAGAGTGGTAATGGTAATGATGTTTACAGTTAAGTCGTCATGTGGTCGCTAATCGCTGAGATGTCGCGCGTTAGCGCCTCGCCCGGTGTCCGCAAACACCGTCATTCATTGTCACCCGCTGAATGGGATCAATCCGTCCTGATGGATGTACACACGAATGTCTCACGATTTTGAGCGAGGGGGTGGTCAAAGCACTTAGCCGAGTACTTAAATAGTTGTGATTTGTGTAAACAGTTCCGTGGATGGGTCATTTTGAGTAATAAAGTTCTGTGAAACAATTTTTGTGGCTTAACTTTTAATATATGAAGGCATTCCTGTTATAAATATTACAAATACAGTTTTTGGCATTAAATTGGGCAGATTTAAAGTATACACCATACTGCAGTTTGGTGTTCACAATCACCTCACCATGGTCACTATCCAAATAATTCGGCGACTGCAAATAGATCAGTACCCATCTATGTGAAATTTAAAGTGTAAATAAGTCAGCCTTTAAAATTAGGATACAAAAGCACGAACGCTCCTGCTTCAGGACGTAAAGGGCTAATTTTTGACGGTCAATAACTTATAGAAGTCTATTAACAACATCTCCTGGAAAGGTGCTTTAGATATCAGCTTCACTATAACTCCTTGTTGGAGTAACTTTACAGACAGACGTTATCCCATCGCCTTCGCTAAGTTGTCTACTTCGATATTCATTGCAAGAGAGTAATGTTATTCTAGGGAATACCACAGAATCACACCGAAAAATCATGCGCGGTCCCTCATCCAACTCCCGATCGTGAACAACATTGCTTAACTTCAAAAACATTATAATTTACTCGCCGCTACATACGCAAATACTATTACATATAAACGCAATACAACTGTAATTGATAATAGTCGCCTTGGATTAACCGACCGCCCACACGTAGGCGTAATAAAATGTTAATACCATCAACTTTTCACCGTTCCACTGACATCAGTATGTCCAGGGGGGTTACTACCATCTCTTAAAACAATATTATTTTAATCATACATTAAAATTTCGTACCACGACCTCGTTAGAGTAAAACTGTTTTTATAATATTACAATAAGAAGTTTTGTATTATGTCAGTCGAAATTATTCATTCATAATTTTTGCAAGAAATTTAACTCTTTAAGCAAAATATGACAATTTCAGTTGGTTTTATACAATGGATAATCGAAAAATTAACAAGGGTTTAAGTTTGTTCAACTGCGTATGACGGAACACAATCACGACCGTGGTGCGAAAGACATGACACTAGTTTCGATGTCTCGTATCCTCATTTACAAAGAATAGACAAATTACTCATTCTTTTACATCACTCGGCAGGAATAAAACAAAACTGTTTTAAGGAGGTCGTGGTACGAAACAAAATAATGTTGATGCAATATTGAAATAAAACTTTCCTGAACTACCTATGATGATTTTTATAAGATGGTGGTAGGCCCCCAGATAATAACAGTTTTATGACTCAATTACCTCAAATGTGGGTAAACTTATTTAAGTATTACTTAACCACTTGAATTAATCTTAAGAGGTTTGCGTAATAGTTTAAGAGTACAAGTAGCCAATGATATGAGTTGAGTGTTGACATAGACAAATAAATTAAATTGACGTGTAATTAAAAGTGTTTACAAATAGCTATGCGCTCATGTTAAGTTATACTTCTTTGGCGTAACTAAAAATCTTATTTATTAACTATTTTATTAATAAATGGGACTTACATTGAATTAATAAGATTAAGCTTTATATATAATATGAAATAAAATATAGAGTATGTAATTGTGCGATGTTATTATGGTAATGTGGTGTTCAGAATCTAAATATCAAACACTCTTCAGAAAATTAAAGGCCTGATCTGTAAGGGTGGTAGAACCCTTAACACTTATGTTCTGTACCCTTACCATGAGTTTTTACGTTTTGACAAATATGACTGTTTTGGTATTTGTTTACGTATTGGCCCATACAATTTCCAAGTCTGATATAATCCGCTAGGAGCGCTGATTGGAAATTATATGGGCAAACACGTAAACAAATACTAAAACAGTCATATTTGTCAAAACGTAAAAACTCATGGTCCCTTACCATGAGTTTTTACGTTGTATTGGTAACGTCAATTTAGGACTCAGGAGCAACGCATCAGTACTTAGGGATACTTAGGAATCAAGTGGAAGTGGTAACTAGACGTTGTATTGCTTCTTCAGTTAAAAAAGAACCTCAATAATACAATTTTCTTCTCTATTGACAACTGATTTGTAAAACGCCCGTACCTCCGTTATACAAAGCTACATTTAAACCAAGTTCCAACTTGATATAAGCGAACAGCATTTTATAGGTGTAAATTTAAGAAAATACACATCGATATGTTATCTTAGTTCGTAAAGTAGACATAAATTCTCAATTAGACTGTAGTGAAACGACCACGTTTTATTTAATCAGTGTTATCTATCAATTTTATTGTCAATACAGAACCGGCACCCAAATGTTGTGACTGATCTTGTCTGGGCGGATGTTGCTAGGTTCATTAATTTAATGTTAAGGCCACGTTTTATTTATGGGTGAATTTTTAAATTTGTGTTAGTCCAGTTGCATCCAATTTAACATTTAAGTTGGAAATTGTTTGCCACTTTTGCCTTGGTGAAGAAATTATGCAGTCCATCTGATAGTAAGCAGCCTGCAGCTGCTCTGTAGCCTTTGAACCTCTAGAACCAACTTAGACTACGTGTTAGACTACGTACTAGTTGACTTACGTGAAACTGATCACAGATAATTATGTTGCTACTAGAGATGTGCCGAGTCAGGTCGACTCGAGTCAGTACTCGAGTACTTACATAAACTCGCATACTCGAGTACGAATAGTGATACTCGAGTACCAGTAATACTCGAATACTGACGATACTCGTACACTACAACTACTACTCGTACAAGTAAAAACTTGTTTAATTTTGTGTAGTGAGTGGCGTTTTTTTTTTTGTTCTTCCGTGCTATTGGACTGTATGTTGTGCAAAGTACTCGAGTACTTTGTGAATACTTTGGACTCGAGTACTGACTCGATTTTTTTTTATATGAGTACTAAAGTACTCGAATACCAAAAATGGCCGACTCGGCACATCATTAGTTGCTACTCCTCAGGACTAAGATGGTCGCCCATTTGAGGCGACCATCTTAACAAACACGCGATACAAACACGCGAAACAGGCGATAATCTTAACAAATCGAAGGTGGTAGAACCTTTTGTGGTTCAACTCCGGCGGCACCACAGCTATACCTATGTCTGCCTCGGAACAGCAGTGTTAAGCGCTGCTGTGTTCTGGTTTGAAGGGTGTGGTAAGGGAGACTTAAAAGTATGTCTCCCTTACCACACCCGAGGCGTTCCAGCATAGTCCTCTGGGGTAGCAGCGCATCTGTAGTCGACCTCAGTATCTAATCCTATCTGGGGTTGATTACAGATGTCCATGGCGGCAGTAACCACTTACCATGATGTGGACTGCATGCTCGTCTGCTACTCCAATATTATAAAAAAAATCTGCCCCTTCCACTCTGCTTCACGCTAGAAATAGGTGTGGCGGTGGTACATTCCTAGTCAATCCCTACTTTTTCTAGCACCTTAAACTTAAAGCTCAAGTCTGATTTACAACATTATACAAAGAAATAAAAGTTTATTCAGATTTCTCCTTAATAGAGCGAGTAGTGTTTTAATGCGAAGTAAATATTTTAATTACGTCGTAAATCTCACGGGATGCAGATTTAAGGCTGCCCACTCACGAGGCGCTTCGTTTAACATAATAGATATATCGGAAGTTGATAGATATTTAGATATTATCTACGTTAATTAATATTACATTTTATAAATATACAGACAAGTATTACAGAGATAGGAAAAATATTACCTTACCTTTTATCTTAATAGATAAAATGATATATAAAAATCAGGCTAAAGCAAATTTATATGTGCTATTTTATTTGTAATATTTAATTTTCTATTACTTACTACTTGTCATTAATATATCCTGCCGTCCTGCCGTCCTGCTGAACGGCTTATAAATTCTATCACTTGATATTGCAAATAATATATTCAGTATTTTTTATGATAAGTCTGTGCTTATTATACTTAAAAAATAAAAAATAACAACGTCTTACACTGCATGTGAAGCAGATTTGGCTTATAAAAACTAAAAGTACACGCGTCGATTTTTCAATATTTTGTAAGTTCGTTCATATATTCGTCCGCAATATTCTGAGCACGTGCGAGTCAATAATTCATGTTGTCCAATATTTTATATAATCGCAATAATTTAATTACTTATATGCAAATATTTCGACCTAGTAGTTGATTGTGGTAACAACGAAAATAGTACTACAATAAGCCATGGATGTCTTTGCATTTATAGAAAAAGTTGTATTCTTTCACACATAACAAGTAAGGTGAAGGTGAAGGTGAAGGTGTGAAGGTGGTAGAATCCTTTGTGGTTCGACTCCGGCGGCACCACCGCCACACCTATTTCTACCTAATAACAGCAGTGTTAGGCGCTGCTGTGTTCCGGTTTGAAGGGTGTGGTAAGGGAGATAGACTTTTCCGAGGCGTTCCAGCTTAGTCCTCAGGGGTAGCGGCGCATCTGTGGCTGACCTCAGGTAGGAATATCTAATCCTATCTGGGGTTGATTACAGATGTCCATGGGCGGCAGTAGCCACTTACCATCAGGTGGACTGCATGCTCGTCTGCTACTCTCATATTATAAAAAAAATAAATAAAAAAGAGTGACAAAATAACAATATCATGTTAGTAGAACTGCAGCAGAAATAGGTGTAGCGGCGGTGACTCCAGACTCAAACCAAAGAGGTGGCTCTTTCAACATGACGTTGGGTAGACCTTAAACTATTTGAAGTGAAAACAGTTGTCATAGGTGGCAGTGGCGGCATACTTGGACTTTATCAGGTGGGTAGACTCGCTCGCTACATCACTATCATATATTTTGCCAAGTACAAGTCAATTTCGCTACCAGGGTTCCGTCCCATTAAATTATTTAAATTATTATTATAATAATTTTGTTAAATTTGCACCTATAAAAATGCATGCAATGTCTTCCTGTTACAGTTCAATAAATTAGTACGAAAAATGTCGAAAATTACCAGTTTCTTGTATTATTACAGTATAATATTTGTTTCTATAGCGACCATACATATAAACACTCAGTATGATTATAATAATAAAAGAGATAGACCCCTGTGACAGACAGACAGCGGAAGCTTTGTAATTGTTCAGTCTTTAATTTTGGATACGGAACGCTAAAAAGGAACATAAACGTGTAATTACAAAAAGCGTTGTAAAAAGATGTCAATAAATGCCGTGGGTGTGGTAACCACGTTTTACCTAATACCTACCTGTTTGCGCCCACGGTAACTCGAACATCGATTACCTAATTAATTACACTTTTATTTTAATATCCCAATCCACTACAGCCTCCGCGTGACCCATGCTCGATTAAACTTGACAAAAGTATGTTAATTGAAATTGTACTGTAATTGAATAAATTAGGAATGATTAATTTGGTTTAGGTAACTGTCCACAATTATTTTTATCGAGAACATTTTTTTATTTAATTTTATATTATTGTAGCCATCTGTACGATACTCGCAATAATAAGCGACTACGGATTATTTTGATCGGAAAATACCATGCCATCAAAAACATAACTTAAAAAAACAAGTCACGCAACTCAATTCTTCTACCGTAAAAAGTTGTGAGATACATGTAATACCAAGTCGATTAATTTATTCAGTCCCTACGTAGGAGACCTTCTGTCTTAAGTTCTTACGTAATTAGCTAACCTTATGGGACCATATCAATATTAACAATAATTTATGTTTTAGATAAATACTTGACAATCGTACTAAACAATATTATTTATTAAATTAATATATTACTTGTGTAATGCGATATGATGCGATGAACAAACAATGTATTTCCAAAGTAATAACTTCCTAACTACTTACTGCGCTCTCTTTGTCAATTGTATGACAAAATATTATATCTTGTATCGCTCAAAAACAAAGTTTCAACCTTGATTTCGCTATAAAAATATTCCAAAACGCGCCAACTTTATCAAACGCAAATCTATGCAGCCTTGGATCCTATCTTTCACGCTGATAGTGCCTAGATATTTTGAGAAACGTGACGAAAATATAATAACTTGTACATGATGATCCTTATCGTTGAAATTACCTTGTAATTTTTGACAAAATACCCAAATTTGGTAACATGATATGTGCGTGCCTACAACGATTACGTATTTCAAGTTATTATAGCAATCGTGTGAATACTTTATGTTATTTGTAACTACGGTTTAAATATCTCACATTTAAGGTATTAAGTATGTTGAAAAAACATACTGTAATCGTAAGTTCTCCTTGTTGTAATAAGACGGCGCTGACATCAGCGGGCTAGCATTTCTGACTATAGCAGTATAACACTGCTGTTTCAAATGCTGTCACCTACTATTAGGTAGGTAATAGCATTTGAAACAAGTACGCACTAACTTAGAGTATTGCGTACGATTACAACTATTTACAATATTTCTTAAATTATTTACAGGATTTTAGGAAAAAAATAGTCTTTTAACAGCTAAACAATATTTAAAAAAATGTTTTTTTCATTTACATCCGGACTATCATATTTGCTCTAATTTTGTCTTTAGAGGTAACAACATATTTGTGTTCAACCTTTTTAGAACTTCGCTTCTTACTGGAGTTAAAACTTAAAAATTAGGTCTGTTAGGTAGTCTATAATATCATTATAGACTACCTAACAGACCTAATTTTTAAGGTTAAGGTTCATTGCGTAGAAGTGCGATGCCTTGTTGCTCGCCTAGTGAGTGGACAATTAGACAAGGCTATCTCTACGCCTATATGCCGTCAAATTACCATATTACCATTTTACCAGTTTAAATTAAGAGGTGTTGAAATTAGTCCAAGATCAGCCTACACCAAATTATCAATTCATTCATTAGCACCGGATCTAAACGGTACGAAATCTTTAATAACATCGCACGTGGAGCCTCCATATTGAGATCAATCAATCAATCTGTCATACAAATCTCGACTTGGCAAAATTGAGTCATTCTTCACCATTATGCTTTATGCTTTAGAATGTGGCTGTCACGTCACGAAACATTGACTTACTGAGGTGCTTAAATATAAAAGTCAGTAAAGGCTTGTTCACAATGATTGATTATTGCTTTATTTCACTAGTAACAGGAAATACGAATTTTGTAGATTTAGGAACCAAATACGGTCATTATTCAACGAAATAATCACCGTACCAGTCTGATACGCAGGATTCTACCCACTTAGTTTAAATGTATTACAACAAACTACCTATATATACCTATTATTGAAGTAGCGAACATAACAGTAAGTATAACACAGCAAGTGGATACTGCGGCCCTTAGACATCTAGGTATATAATCCAACCTAGATAAAATTAGGTTCGCAGGTGAGGTTAGCGACAGGTGGGGTAGGTACACATAAAGAACCGCAAATAATAATTAATTTATTACACGCACTTAACTTCAAAAAAGAAAGCGTGCCTAGGATTCGAACATCGGTTTATCCGACTGAGAGGCCGATCTTCAACCACTAACCTATCAAATTCAAATCTCATTTATTTAAAATTGATTCATATAGGACACTTTTTGAAAGTCAACAAACTAGCACCGCTTCGGAAGGTGCTTCGCGATGGAGAAGAAGCGGCGCAAGAAACTTCATATCACTGCCTTATTCACCACCATTCATTCTCAAGTTTATTAAAAGCTTAATACATTAATCGCGCACCGTGACCGCGCCTTTACAGTGCATCAATTTTTGTTGATCGTGGCCGTAGCGCCTAATTTAGGGTCGGCTTGATTAATTGCAAATTAAACTCCCCTCAAAGGTGGTTCGACCGTATGACTTTATTGAATTTCATGCACGCTGATTTATGCTTGGTATTGCCAATTTATTATTATGAAGCCAGCGAACCGGGCGATTATCTCGCCGTAAAATTTTGAGGAAAGCCGTATGTTGCATTGGGAAAATAATTACTTGAAACACCGGTCTAAGTTGAGTTCAACGGCTTCAATACCCGTGTTCTGGATTTTGGTGTGTTAAATGAATAAAACATCCTATCTCTACTTTGTTGTATGTTTCATGATAATTCAAATATACATATTTTAAATTAAAAATGTCTTGTTTTATTTTCGCTTTTGTATTTTTCTGTCTTTGTTTATTAGTGTGGCAATCAGTCAATAAAAATAAAAGTTTGCTTATTACTTTTAGTTTAATTTGTAATTAAGACATTTTAGAGCATTTTTGATACGTCCTATTTAAGAATATATATTTTAACAAAAAAAAATCAAAGTTCTCTCGGTTGTGACCTATGATATAATCTCCAAAACAAAAACGAAGTAGATGTTTGGATAGGTAGACTAATGTAATGTCTAGTCTACGATATGTACCGCCAACTATCCAAAAAATCACAACAGGATCCGGCGCCTTAACGCGCCCTTTAAAGTACGAAAGCATGCGTAAAATTCAATCACTAGCGGTTACCCATCAAACTTTCGATCGCATTGGCGTTGCTTCACTTTGTAAATCTTAAACAAGCCGCGAAGCTATGTTACGTTTACGATCAAACAATCGGATTAAAATATTGCCGTAAAATTCACTTGAGTTGGTACCCATAACATTAACATGTCTTCGATACAGAATAAAATATCAATAATAATTAAAGAAATAATCAGAAGCTTTAGTTTTAAATGTAGCAACAATAACGCATTATAGCCGGTGTATAAGGATAATCTATTCAGAGTGACAAATCGATTGATCTGCTCACTCCTACGATTGAAACACTTAGCGGACGCATAATTAAGCGAAACTAACATTAATTACACGCTTTACAATATTAGTCACTGGATGACTAATATTTACCGCTACATCTTATAGTATAAGAAAATAGCGGAAATCGAAACAGTGACAATTGGTTTATTAAGAAAATTAATTTTGAGGCGTTTAACGGTGAAGAAAACCAGTGTTAAGATAATTCCTTTATTTTCCAATTGGTGTACATAAAAGATGTATAAAAGTCGCCAATTTGAACTTCGCTAGCATGACGGAAGATGGACTAAGCCTCTGAAACTGTTTTAGGTATAGGTGTTTATATACCCAAAGAATGACTTTCATATCAGGTTAAGACTAGAGCTTTTATTCAATAAATTCATTTTGTTATAATGTTCAGCAGACGACTTAGAACATAAGAGCTTAAATTTAATCTTAGGAAGTATATTTCTAAGAATCTCACTCACGATGGGACAAATCACTAAGACTTTACTAACTTAGTGTCATAGCGTAGGCATTATACCTTATTGTATTCACTCGATTTATTATATGTATCTCCTTATTTTGTACAGACAGACAGTTTGATAAATCATACTACGCTGTAAGCCAATTCGAACAAATTTTATTACTGTAAGCCTTAGAGTGTAAGGTCAGGTACAGTAACTGCAATATTGCCTAGCTGTGTTCAACGGCTCCGCTTCCCATAAAGTTTTAATGGCAAGCTTACATTGATTACAGTATTGCGAAAATACTCAAAGTTGATAATCCTACAAGAGGTTATTGATACCAAGCTGATTTAAATAAACATTTTAAATAACGGTTAGTTTCGTTAATATGTCCCACTGTTGGGCACGGGTCTCCCTCACAAAGGGTACTACCACCTTGTGGTTTGACTCCGGCGGCACCACCGCCACACCTATTTCTGCTTAATAACAGCAGTGTTAGGCGCTGCTGTGTTCTAGTTTGAAGGGTGTGGTAAGGGAGACATACTTTTCCGAGGCGTTCCAGCTTAGTCCTCAGGGGTAGCGGTGCATCTGTGGCCGACCTAGGTCGAAATATCTAATTCTATCTAGGGTTGATTACAGATGTCCATGGGCGGCATTAGCCACTTACCATCAGGTGGACTGCACGCTCGTCTGCTACTCGTATATTATAAAAAACAACCTCTAAATTTCCTTTGTTCCATGAAGAGCGGCAAATAAGGATCCTACTAATCGAAGGGTCACCAATCTAAGATACACTAATGCAAAACCAAGAACCACGAAACTAAACCACACTCATAGATTAACAATGCAATAGCTTCCAATTTATTTATACACCCTTACATTTATTAAACTAACAATAATGAGCCGACGATACAATGTTGGATCAAGCGGAGACAATAAGACACGTAATGTCCTACATCTGGCACTAACATATTACATACATACTGATTAGATTTATTGACTGGTCTGATAGAGCGCGAGGAACGATGAAAAGATTATTTTATAGACGCATAGAATTTTATAAGGCGGGTTTATTAGTCTTGGAGAGTGGGAAACCATCTGTACTCACTTCAGCAATTAGTTGTTCTATATGGAGTTGGTTACAGATGTCCATGAGCGGCAGTAGCCACATGCGGTCCACCTGATGGTAATCAGGTGTGGCTACTGGGGTCACACATACAGCAGTATCAATATTTTAAGCTTAAAGGGTGTGGTAAGAAAAACTCTTCGAGGCATTCCATCTATAGCAAACCTCAGGTAGGAATGTAATCTTACTTCGGGTTGATTATAGATGTCCATGAGCAGTGTCGACTTACTAGCAGGTGGACTGCAAGCTTGTCTACTACAAGATAATAATAAAAAAACCTCAACATCAAGCAATTGAAAGCTTTTGAGATGCTTAAGTTACAATTAATATTTTTAATAGATGGTTACTCAACATCGAAATATGTGAGAAGTGGGCATATATAACCCATATAAATATAGAGTATTAACAATTAGAATAAACATTGTTAGTTACTTACAATAAAACAATAAATAGAAGTAACGATCTGATGATATAATGCTAAATCACGCGAGGATCATAAGATCATAATGCCGCAGCTACGGATTAGATTTATTGACCAGGATGACAGAATAAGATGCGCGATAAACGATCATTTAGCTTACAACTACAGGTTAAGAAAATATATAACTTTTAACTCTTCGTTGCTACTGCAAGCGTGGAGAATCCTTTATAGTTAGACTACGCCGCCACCTAGGTACTTAAATTTGATCTTCATAATTGTAGTGTACGGTTTAAAAAGTAAGAAAGGGTGAAGACACAATTTTGAGCAAATAAAGTTAAAGCTATTTTTGATCACTACCAAAATAAAGTGCATGCTTATTTTTGATGACTATTTCATAAAAAAGAAAGTGTACAGCAACCCGAAAATGCTGATAAGAAAAATCTTAAAAAGGTAATGAATCAATGTAAAGAATCACCTTTAAAACAGGCATCCTTCGAGGAATATTCTAGTATTGAAAAAATAAAACCCTTGATATTTTCAATATTACATAATAATCTTTATAATGTCAATATTACAAAAATAATTAAAGTATTTTAATAATAACCCATAATAAGACCCAACCCCATTTTTAGTGGCAGGCCCTCGGTATGATTTTACTTTTAATTATTCTGCGCACTATATACAAATATGTAAATAGACAAACTTGTAAAGCGTGTACAGAGGCCTGTATCTGCTTGTAGCAAAACCTCTTCATTTTTTTTATAATGTAGGAGTAGCCGACGAGCATGCAGTCCACTTGATGGTAAGTGGCTACTGCCGCCCATGGACATCTGTAATCAGCCCCAGATAGGATTAGATATTCCTACCTGAGGTCCGCCACAGATGCGCCGCTACCCCTGAGGACTAAGCTGGAACGCCTCGGAAAAGTATGACTCCCTTACCACACCCTTCAAATCGGAACACAGCAGCGCCTAACACTGCTGTTATTAAGCAGAAATAGCTGTGGCGGTGGTGCCGCGGGAGTCGAACCACAAAGGGTTATACCACCTTCAAATTAATTATTCATTAATTATTTTAGTATTGTATTTAATACTTGTTATTTTACAGACATTTTATTACAAAATAATTTATATTTTACCAATATGTAATTAAGATGTTCTTAATACAAAATTAATTATTGTATCACTATCTTTTCATCGCTCTCAATTCTCATGTTATGAGAAAGGAGCCTTAGACGTCTAATGTCCTACATTTGGCACTAACAAAGGTACGAATCAGATTTAGAGGATTATTGCACTTCCCAGTTATAAATCTCGCCGTGAGTGGGTACATCGTCTGTTTTTCTAATGAGGATCACGCTTTCAATCATACCCTTATAGACTGCACAGAGCACTTTCATTATAGAGCTTTCTTGAGCTATCAGTGAAATGTTCTGAAAGCTTCTGAAAATGTTAAAACTTATCACAGCGCTTTGTCATAATCATAATCCTTTTATTGCATAAATATTCTATTCTAGTATTATAGTCTATTTAGTATCAATAAAGTATTTTTATAAAAATACTAACTTACCCGGCAAACGTTGTGTTGCCGTATAAATAAAAAAAATGTTAAGGGTGAACAACCCTTATCACTTAGGGGTATGAAAAATAGATAGTAGCCGATTCTCAGACCTACTGAATATGCATATAAAATTTGGTGAAAATCGGAAAAGCCGTTTTGGAGGAGTACGGTAACTAACATTGTTATATGTATATAAAATTTAACCATCATTTTCTTTATTTTCTCAGATTATAATTAACTTTAACTTTGAGTTGAACTAAACACTACTTGATTAAAGTTTGAGATCGCTGAAACCTTTTTGAAGTTTCCAAAAACACTTGAATACAATGTAGAGTAGCTCAATATGTTGTTCAATTAACTTCTAATTTACTCAGATGTTCCCATAAAATAATATACAACTTTTTATATGTAAAAAGCGTGTTAAGAACATTATTTTCATGTATGTTATGTTAGATAATTTTAACCGTTTAGTATAGTCAATTTTAATATAATAATTACTAAATATATCATTAAATCATGTTATTCACACAGATTAATAGATAATGTCCACGAGTCTTTTGAATGCCGTTTAAATAAGATTTTTATTTTAATTGAGTTCAAACCTTATAAATATTAAAACATATTGACAAAAGCAGCATAAATAACAATATCTTATTTAACATTTTCTCCTACAGTCAGAAGCACATGAAATAAAACCTAGCTACTAGAACACTAGCAGTTATATGCACACATTTCATCACATATTTATCTCGGTTGACTTACCAGATGAGTGCGGAAGTTATATTTTAACTACCATCTCAGTAAGCGCTACAATTGATCTTCTAACGCCTATTACTACCGAGGTGACAGATAGACCTACATTACACGCTCATTGTTTCATTAACTCCTGACATTTTGTACTGCTTTAAATAAATGCCTGTAAATTAATGTTCTGTCCGCTAAAGGTGAGAACCGCGCTCCGAAATAAATCATCTTTCATCACACCCAATCAATTAAGATACACCAGTCTATCTCACAGATTCTAATGCAAATTAATCAACGCAAACTTATCTATCTACAACCGAACGAAGGCAATTTACATACATTTTATGGCTTGTAAAATGCTAAACATTCCACTTTCCTTATATATCTGCATAATATCAGATTGATATTTGATTTATAGGCCTCTTGTAAACACGACAGCTTCGTATTAATAAGAGCTTTTAGCAACAAATCAGGCGAGATAAACGCGAACGCGATGTCGGAAACGCGACGCAAGACCTGGAGAAATTAGCTGTATTAACAAACTGGCGGACTCACCACCAGGAGTCGGTGATGGGCGCGAGGAGCAGCAAACAAGAGGCGATGACCACCGGCCGCATGTCTCTCCGGACATCACAGCCCCAACTCCCGGGCCCTAAGCATGCCTACGCCGACCCCTGACCCGCAAACATTCAAAGCTTAGAGCGACCGTTCGATTGTCGTGTAATTTCGACCGAAATTTGCGGAACGAACGATCGATTTTCGATACGGCTCCGAATTTCGCGGCGTTGCGTGCGTGGATCCCTTTCGGCGGGAGATCGCGGCACGGACTGACGTTCACCTGCGCGCCCACCCCGCCGCACGCGCAGCGCAAAACGATTTTCGCGCTATTTTGGCTAATATTTAGCGGATTAGGCTTCGCGTGATTAGAAATGCAAAGGTGGGGATACGAACATTCGTTACGACGCGTGTGGGCGATTTAATAAATTAGCGCTTTTGCTCGATTAACTAACGTCTATCTAATCCAGTTTCGTGTTAATTAACTACGTCCTCGTCAATCTGTCGATCTCGATTGTATGCCTAATTCATGTTATATAGCGCCAAAGATTCGATAAAAATCTAATAGTAAATTATTTCTTAAACCTTATGTTAAGTCGAAGCTTTTCCGGAGGTTGTATGGAGAGTAATCTCGCCACAAGCACCGTTTAGAGATTACCGTTCAAAATCGTTTATCTATTCGACATAAACGATAATAAACTTGTCATATAACTCAACGGTCACAACAGGCACTGTAGTCGTTACATTCCAAGCTTTAACAGCAACATCATTAGTGTAAGTTGTCATAAAATTTAACAAAATACCAAGTAGTAAAGTTGCGAGGTCCAATGTAACTTGGTGTAGCGATATTACGTTGACACTCGTTTTTTTTAATACAGGATTTCAACTATGCAGCAAAGACATTACAAGTCTATGGAGTATAAACTTTCTCAAATCTACACTAATAGAATACGGCAGAATAATTCATGTAGTCTAAGGGATAGTAGTATTTAATTCACGTGTTAATACTCAGTCTATCCAAAATGTAGCCTATATAGATGGAAATTTGACAATTTCGAATATACAGAAGCTATCAAATGTTGATCTTTAGTAGGTAAATTTATGGATAAATGGATTAAGAAATAAATAAATAATTCTGAACCGTGAAATACTCGTAAAAGTAAACTTATATTCATTCATAAATATTCGAAGCCGCATCATAATAAGCAGCATCATAAGCGTATGCTGCTCCGTTCTTGCAAATAAACTTTTATCACGGGTGAAAACAAAAACAATAAAATGAAATGACATTTCAATAATTTTGATTTGATTTGATTTTGATTTTGTAAATATGAACTAAGAGAAAAGACGTAACATTCTCAGAGTAAGCGACATACAGCATAAACGCGGCATACAGTACGAGTAAATGTATGCCACTCAGTTCTTGCAAACAAACTTTAATCAAAGCCATAAACATGAAAGTTAACATAAACGGAAATTTAGTTCTATATATTATCATAGAGAAAAAGACGTAAGATTCTCACAGTTAGCGTCATACAGCATAAGTGCGGCATACAGTGTAAGTGTATGCCACTCCGTTCATGCAAGCATTTTTTTATTAAGGCCGTAAATACAAACAATAACATAGAATGAAATTTCACTAGTTGTCGTTTAGTAGTATTATCGAAAGGAATATTACATATATTATTTCAACATATTATATGACCGATAATAGAGAAAAAGACGTAAGATTCTCAGAGAGCGACATACAGCATAAGCGCGGCATACAGTGTACGAGTATAGTACAGTGTAAGTGTATGCCACTCCGTTCATGCAAGCATTTTTTTATTAAGGCCGTAAATACAAACAATAATATAAAATGAAATTTCACTAGTTGTCGTTTAGTAGTATTATCGAAAGGAATATTACATATATTATTTCAACATATTATATGACCAATAATAGAGAAAAAAACGTAAGATTCTCAGAGAGCGACATACAACATAAGCGCGGCATACAGTGTACGAGTGTAGTACAGTGTAAGTGTATGCCACTGCGTTCTTGCAAACATTTTTTTATTGAAGCCGTACATACAAACAATAATATAGAATGAAATTTCACTAATTGTCGTTTAGTAGTATTATCGAAAGGAATATTACATATATTATTTCAACATATTATATGACCGATATTAAAGAAAAAGACGTAAGATTCTCAGAGAGCGACATACAACATAAGCGCGGCATACAGTGTACGAGTAGAGTACAGAATAAGTGTATGCCACTTCGTTCATGCAAACAAACTTTTATTGAAGCCGTACATACAAACAATAATATAGAATGAAATTTCACTAATTGTCGTTTAGTAGTATTATCGAAAGGAATATTACATATATTATTTCAACATATTATATGACCGATAATAGAGAAAAAGACGTAAGATTCTCAGAAAGCGACATACAACATAAGCGCGGCATACAGTGTACGAGGATAGTACAGTGTATGCCACTTCGTTCTTGCAAACATTTTTTTATTGAAGCCGTACATACAAACAATGATATAGAATGAAATTTCACTAGTTGTCGTTTAGTATTATTATCGAAAGGAATATTACATATATTATTTCAACATATTATATGACCGATAATAGAGAAAAAGACATAAGATTCTCAGAGAGAGACATACAGAATAAGCGCGGGATACAGTGTACGAGTATAGTACAGTGTAAGTGTATGCCACTCCGTTCTTACAAACAAACTTTTATTAAAGCCGTAAATACGAGCAGGTATCGTGTTTGGGCGAGTGATGGACAGTGAAGCGTAGTCCATATCTATTATTAGACAACACGTGCGAAATTCTAATTGTGTTAAACAAACAATCGGCCGCACCACGCACCTGGTGGAGCCACTTTGACAACTGTGGGCTATATTTTGTATCGTTATAAAGTTATGATAATAGTGTGGTGGAGTTCCGGGTTCGATCCCCGGCCAGGCAAAAATAACAAAATGTTTCAAAATCAGGCGAAAGACAAAAAATGTTTTTCTGAACCTATCGATCAACCATTCAATCCGTCTCTTATTAAATATAGGAATATTTGTACTTATTAAAACAAAAAATACGAATATTTTATTTTACCTACAGAAAGGTATTCGCTTTTTAATTTTTAGTTTTTTAAATTATTGTTAAAAACGACATGAGTATAATTAAAAAATGTACATGTTTATATTAAATACGAAACAGGATCATATCTTGTGTATTTTAGTACCTAGTTATTAAGAATAACTACATAGACGTTCATAAAATACATATTTAATCACATAGGAAAACGTATTACTTAACTAATTTGTAATTACTTGATAATAAAGTCTATCCAATTAAAACTTGCGGAATACATGCGTCTGGGCAATCTTATTGTTACGTCTCTACTGCTTATAATGTTAGCTATTGTAAGAGGAAATTCAGAATCATCCTTAGTTAAATACAAATTCTATTTTATAATTACGAACTGTGTTTTTAAGATCAACTACAATTTGATTTGTTGATATTACTACAGACTTTAGGTCAACCGCGAATCAGAAATCTCAGCTGCTATATAATAGCACCATTCTCTTTTCAAATCGAAGAAAGAATTGACACCAAATACAAGAGATGGACAGTGGAATCTACGTGTACGACAGAAGTAAAGTAGAAGATTCGAATAAGAGACGATCTTTACTCATCCGTTTAATTAAAATAGAGTATGTTAAAAATATCGCCATTGGGTTGACTAAACAAATTCTGGACAGACTAAACTAAACTAAATAAAAAATTATAAAATGGTTAGTATGAAAAGTAATTTTCTTAAAAATAAGCCTTTTCCTTTATTTTGTTTATTTTTTTCATATACGTATCTTTACTTCAGTCATTATTATTTTAGATTGTTTAAAATACCGAATGTGTCTTTAATGAGGTTTTTTTAAATAGTGATAATTTAATATAAATTACTTAACATTAAATGTAAGTGAAGGTCCCTAACTCGGGTCTTAGATCATACAAACAATCTCCTTAAGGCGAGGCCTATCATAAAATTTAAAAACAAATTTGACGACATATAAAATATTTTTGATATATCGATGGCAATCAGGAAGCATAATATGTCATGCCAGTAACAAGTTTTTTATTTATGGTAGCCGATATTCAAAATTAGTAGGTTAATTAGTTAATTATGTAAATCAATGGACATAATTACATGTTAAAATATGTTATACTATTCATATATGTAGTAGTTGGTCCAGTTTTGTATTATTGACAGATTGCGCTGCTGCTGCTGTCATTAAATTGAATAATTATATTTTTTTAACTAAATATATTTATATTCATAACATGTGTGCTTCTGTGGAATAATATTTTAACACATAGGTAAGTCAATAGATCGGGGTTCAAATCCAAAATATGTTTTTTTTTTTTATAATATAATATAGGAGTAGCCGATGAGCATGCAGACCACCTGATGGTAAGTGGCTACTGCCGCCCATGGACATCTGTAATCAACCCCAGATAGGATTAGATATTCCTACCTGAAGTCGGCCACAGATGCACCGCTACCCTTGAGGGCTAAGCTGGAACGCCTCGGAAAAGTATGTCTCCCTTACCACACCCTTCAAAACGGAACACAGCAGCGCCTAACACTACTGTTATTTTAGGCAGAAATAGGTGAGTCGGTGGTGCCGCCGGAGTCGAACCACAAAGGGTTAGCAACCCTTGAAGTCTACATTGGAATGCCTCGTCTCTTTAGATACGTATTTCACTTATACCTCATTATGATCCTTTGCCACCCATTTCTATCCTGTCACAGTTGAGCAAGAGTTTACTATTATAGAGTGGATTGGTGGACGTCACACATTTTTAATAATATGATTTTTAACTGTCAGGCATACTGAATCTTTATGAAGTTTTCCTATTAAAAAACAAGCCATATCAAATTGGAAGCGATAAGTGGAATATTACGCATATAACTCCGAAAATCGTTGTGCCTGGGATTTGAATCTTGAACCTCCTGGTCAAAAATCAAACCATTAGCCTATCTTTAAGTGCATTACTTATCTCAATACAATTTTATCTCTCCATCTACATAAAGTGAGTATATACTGTTGAGCTCATCAAAATGATAAATGCGTTTTATTAGACGGTAAATGATTAAAGCTCTCTTAATTATAAACAAGGTATAGATTTATTGCTCGCAAGTGTAATGTTGGGTATGCGGTGAGCGATAGTTTGTACCGATAGTTATATAGTTATTACTCAAGTTGTTAGTTAGTTTAAAGATAACACAAGTAATTTATGCTTTAAATATTTTCCGTATTGCTTCATAATTAACTATAATACATTTTATAATAAAAGTACCAAAGGAGTATGTAGAAAGCCTTATGCCAAGTGGCTTCTACAATTAACTCTAAGGACACAAATAATAAACAACAACAGTACAACAATTTCTCCTAAACTCAATCATCAACGGATTGCTGCCACTGTAGACTAAATAGAAAGATAAAAATCCCGCTATCGTACACCCTTTAAACCAGAACGATACATCTTTACACGCTGTATGTAAGCTATATTGGGTTACGATATTTTTAAGTTAAGATATTTGCAGTCATAGAAGAACAATAAGCGGTAATCACTATAGCGCATCGTAGACCTACGTGACGAAGGGAGAATAAAATTAGTTATAAGTAATTATTAAGTACACTCGGACACACAAGCCAGAGGTGCCAGACTAGGCACAATTGGTTATATTATTTTAGATATATCAATGACTGAATAGATCCTTCACCCAAAATACCACTAAGTTGGTATTGGATGGTAATCATTAAAGAGTTATCTCGATCAACGTTAGGCATTATCAAAGCATTTTCTGTGTATCAAACTTTTTTATAAATTTAATAGAGCTACCTGGTGGAAAGCAGTCACCGTCGCCTATGGACATTTACAAAACCAGAGGAGTGGCTAATGCACCGCCGGCTTTGAAGAAGAGCTCTTTTTGCATCCTTCTTGAAGATACCCATATCATAGCGCTTAGATTTCCTAAGTGCGATGATATGCATATACCTCAGGAAAAGTCCATTCCACATTTAAAATTCCAATTTAATAATTACCTGATAAATATTCTCGAAGTACACAAGTACATTGCACCGGAAGTCGTCTCTCCTATTTAACTGGTGCTGTTACTAAAAACCGTCATTACTGTTGTTAACTAACAAACATGGAAACTTTGATAAGACAAAACGCTTAACAGGAAAACATTACGAAACAAACTGTTTACATTTCAAATCCAGTTCAACTTTCGAAAGAATATCGGAGTCTAGCGGGGTTAGGCTCATTACGTTTACTCTCTTTACGTTAAAAATATTTGTGTGTTATGTAGTAAAAACTTGATTTGCCAGTAATTTTGTGAATGATTTTTCATCAATAAACGTTATACCTACTGGTGCACAATTATCTAATGCTTTCTATAAATAAAACTTTCTCTTGATCATAGGAAATAACATTATTTTCGGTCACGTAACTTGCCAAGTATAAAGTTTGTTTCATTGACACTATAATATCATTTTCTTTTATGAATAATTCGAACTGGGCATCGGTCTTCTCTCATATAAGGGTTCAGGAAAAATCCTAAGTTTGATATAATAATTTTAATTGGTATGTATACTAAAAATGAAATGTGATTATTCAAAGAAATTCGTTACGTGTTGTCAATAATACCTATTTATTTATATTTTTACTTACTATTTACTTTTCACTATACTTCAATAACAATCTCATTTTGATAAGCGCAATTATTATCTGGCCTTCCATTGTTTTATTTAAAAATAAATCTACCTATCATAAAGTAAAACGCCGTAACAAAACAAACCCACGAAACGAGTTCTAGAGCAACATCAAAGCGCATCGCACCACCGGCAATTGTTTGAAAAGAATTCGACAAAGGATATTTCCACTTTGAAACATCTTTTGCAGAACTCCGATTTCCCAGCTTTGATTCGTAGACTCATTTATTTTTCTACTGTGAAAATACGCAGCTGTTCCAACTAAAACTTCATGAAGCTTATGAAAGCTCGGTGCAAATGATGATTGAGATGTTTATTATGCGTTTCCTCTATACGAAAAAGTGTATTTTATAAACCAAATGTCTGAATGGAATTATAACAACGATAACATAAACCTGAAAATGTTCGCTATTTCCCGTAAAAGAATTCGAAAACAATTCTGTTTGTTAAAAACTGAACCCGTCTCTCGGCACTGTTTAATATAATAATCTATCGCAGTCGGCCTGATCGTTAGTGGCCACTGCAGCCCATGGACAACAGTAACTATAATTAACCCAGATTGGTTAGGAGTCCTACCTAAGGACGACAAGATGCGTTGTTACACCCGATTACTAACTTGGTACGCCTCGTATAAGTTTATCGCCCTTCAAACCAGAAAACAGCGGTACCTAACATTACTGCTATGACGCAGAAATAGGTAGGAAATTATAGGTAGGTAGGAAATGCTACTACCGTATAAAATTACGTTGGGTTCAAATTTTCAATCTTTCCAAAGTATTAAACCAAACATCTAAATTTTAGAAGTCACATGCTTCTGTAGGACATGAAATAGAAATACACTTTATATCCAAAATATCTAGATTCCAGCCTAAAAATTAAAACCCTTGGCACGCAGCCATCGATAGCTCGACAGTCGCTTGTCTGAAATAAAAGCAGACAGACGGACACTTGTTACGGCAAACTAAATAGTGCACTTGGGACCTCTAGAATGCGAAGGACCAACACTCTCGCGCAAACAAAACATCTGAAGAGCGCTCTCGAGTTAAAACGATTCCGATGTCCGCCGCAGAGGTCCACTTTTTTGTCCTAAGCCAACTAGTCGCATGATCTACACTTGAGCTTACTTTTTTTTAATATTTAGGGTTAGGTGAGTGAAATTACCTTATTGTTGGTTTTTTTACCCCACTGAGGGGGATAATCGTAAAGTGGATATTTTTTTAAGGGAGTAATAGTTACTTTATATTAATTACAATCTAGCCCAATTTAAGACTAATGAGTAATTCTACGCTAACTTAAACTGCTAAATAATCATATAATGAAGGTGGCGTCCTCTGACACTGCTCTTCTTTGTCTTATCAAATAAAGGAGTAGACACATTGTTCTTGTGTTCTATAATGTTCACTTATAACTATTTCACTAACACTTCACTGTGTCATGTCACAAGCTCAATTATAATCCACTTCAGATTGACAAAGTGAATATTCCATGCATATCGCCTCAAATTTGTATAATATGTTTTAGACACATAGTGTAAAATTTTGAAAATTATATCGGCTAATTTAATAATTATTATTCAGTCATTATGTCAAAAGATTATCGATAATTCGTCTGTCATTCACTATTCGATTACTTGAAAACGAATAGAACGCTAATAAAAGCCCATCGTACGGAACCATAAAAGCGATATTATGTTCAAAAATCCCAATTAATGGTCGCTCACTCAACGAGAAATATCTAACAAATCAATTAAAGTAATGCAAAGAATTCGTTCACCTTTCGTGATGTGAATCATTAAGGAAAAGTATCGATATCGACGAAATTCTTACAAATATACATATTTGGAATTATAATCGTCGCGTTTTTTAATTTATCTTTTACAAATAAAAATATAAAGTATGACAGTGAAGTCAATCAATAGATTTATTACAACTACCCGAATACTCTGAAAAATCGTTTATATTTCATAACATTGTACCTACTCGTAATATTCAATAAAAGTAAACAATTTGATTTACTCGTATAAATTGCTACTTTATCAATAATTTAAAAGTAACATCATCATATACACGAAATAACTATGCATTTTTTATTTTCGATATCGTTATTATAATATAAAGTGCGATGTTTAATTAATAAGTTTTTTTATTAACCTAATGTCTGCAAACATTTATAATAATCAACCTTAAAAAGATAGCGGTATCGATAACGACATTATATTCTGTAACGTTTATTCATATATTCAAGACCGGAAAATTTGTGATAGTAAACAATGTAAGGTTATTTTTTTACATAAAGGATATAGATATCCTATCGATAACGTACAAAAAATAGGCACATCACTATTGTTATCGCATCATCGATTAAAACATTTTGATTAGCTTTCAACTTACGAGCAATGTCATAATCTGTAATCTGAACCAAACGTCTTAACCGCCATTAGGCGGTTGTAACAACCAGTCATTCTGGCTTGCTGCAGTTTAGAAATTAAATTCCATACATTAGACGCTTAATATGGTACTAGATAGCTGTAACACAATGAGACACGATGCCACCCCAGTCAGGTGACTGTGCAGGAATGAGTGTCGATAATAATCTGAGATCATTGCATCGATATGTCAACCAATAGCGGATACTCGACATCCCTATTGGAATCGTGAGCTTGACGAAAAATTTAATGAATTGTGACTGATAATGACGCGTGTGGAAAGGATATTGACTGTAGACATTCTAATGAAATCTAATGGAAGGACAGACGAGATACGATCTATCGGACGGAACGTGTAATCATTTTGATAAGGCCGTGATTATGTCTGCTGGTAAGGTAATGCGACTGGAAGCTTGATTACATTCAGACTTGTTTGAGATAGGCTGCTTAACACTTGATATATGGACAGAGATTTGAACAATTTGAAACTAAAGCGGTCGGTCCATATTCTATGATATTTAACTGTAGTACTTCCATATGTAGCTTTCATTTGTATACTATGCCGAGTTCTAAGCGAACAAACAATAAAACTATATTATTACTTGCATTAAGGGTGGACCTTAACATAATTTTCGTGTATGGATTTTAGGATCTGATTAAAGTAAATAATCATATTTTCTGAGGCAAGTTCATCGCATTCATTGCGTTCAAAAACTTAAATTTAAACTTAACATATCTTAGGATTCAGTAATTTAATACTTACACGAAGATTTTGTGTAATAATTTCTGAACCGACTACTTAACCTATCCTGTATTCAGGACGACCGGTTTTTCCTTCACATTATGCCAATAAATATGTCGTGTCGTCACATATAAGTCGCTACACAAATCCTTTTTCTTAATGACAGATATTTTAATGCAACCACCAGAAACACGGATACCTTTTAAGGCTCACAATGAATGTATTTATTCTGAATGGCTTAGTACATTAAAATGAATGTGCATTTATATAAAAGATTATGAGAAAAACTTACGCGTGACTCGTGGCTGTCAACGTGATGATGTATGGCCGAAGATCTAAGTCAATAAATACGGCTTGCCATATTTCGGTGACTAGCAATTGGATCACAATTTGTCAACAAGATGATCCGTTAGTAAGAGAACAATTGTTAATCAATTTTTGGCTATTAGAGTTTTTTCTAGACAATAATTGTCATATTTGGCAGCCAAAATTGGTTAAGATTTAATTATTAATAAATACCGGGTGTATGTTTTCACTAAGTAAAAGTCAAAATTTTAATAAAATTAAAACGCTTAACACTACTTCATTCAATGAAATTATCTGTATAAATAATTAAATTTTAATTGATTTAGGTACTAATAAATGTATAGGTGCAACTTTGAACCCGATTCTTGTTCCTATATTTCACTAGCCTGGTATATGTTTTGAGATTCGACAAAAGGGCTTGAAACTAATGAAAACACTGTATTGTAATTCGTGCACTTGCGACACGTCTGTTTCTCACAGTTACCGAAGCAGCACTGACTCGATCACCAGCGGCTTGCAATTTCACTTTTATTATGCAAAAGGCGGGTAGTACATTACCTCTTATTACTAACAGTGAGCAGTACACAATACCCAGAAAAAATACTGAGATAAAAATATTACGTGTAAGAGTATGGTTTCTCCACCTATTCAGCCAAGCTCAAAAAAGTTACAAACTTTTGACGTACCTATATTTAATTTTAATTTTAATGTTATTATAGCTACATAGTTTGATAGTTAATTTTTCAATTTTTAGTATATACATTCAACGCATGTTGTGATTACCTGTAATAGTAAGAACAGTTACTCTATAAGATAATAGATATAATTGTACTGTATATGATAGTCACTGCTGTATCTTATGATGGTAGTCCCCAATAAATAAATAAATAAACAAGAGTAAGCGTGCACTCTCCACAGTACGTGATTCAATGTAATCACAGTACGTAATTATAAAATTTGTTACAAAATTTTCTTCGAAGGCACATCTATCGATTTAAATCCGTGAATGGGAAGTAAAAAATCCAACTTTTGTGGTGTTATATCCTATAAATATTGTCAGTAACTTTCATGGATTCAAATTAAATCGTTTGTGTATTTAAAAATATGTAGGTATGCGTTCTTGCTGCGACCTTTCTTTGTAGTGTATACATTGTCCGACCGTGTCTACACCTTTCACACGTAGTTCTACCTCATATGGGCTGCTAATATATGCTGTATGAAGTTTGGAGGTAAGTGTGATTGCCTGATTATTTTTGGGGACAAAGTTTGGCTAAGCAACTAATATGAAACATCCGATTATTTTTTACCCGACTACGGAAGGCGATTTTTTTTTCTATATTATATACTTATGTATGTGTGTATGTATGTAATAATAATAATAATAATAATAATAAACGTTTATTGCCATAATAACACAGTTACAGAAAGAATAAATGTACATTTTACAGTAATATTAATATGACAAAAGGAATTCGGCTCAGCATTGCTGTCTCAGAATCAGGGATTCGAGTAGCGCTGTTTTTCAGCCGCTCCTATAATCCCTGTGGTGTTAGGTGGGATAAGAAGATAGTCAGCCGTCAGTGGGGCATCTCCTGGGTTTTAAAATCCAAGCGTGTATGGGTGTGTGTGTGTGTGTGTGTGTGTGTGTGTGTGTGTGAGTGTGTATGTACGTATTTGGAGGTTAAATAATGTGTTTAATTAGCATTAAAGAACTTTTTTATTGGTAGATATTGCATGCAGGCAGGTTTCAAATTTTCACCAACAAGTTGTCTTTTTAACAAAGCAGATTTATATTTGTGTTTAAAGCATTCCGTTCTCATTCTTCTCCTCAAAGGGGGAGGTAAGTCGTTCCAAATTTTTGCTGCTTCAAATTTGAAACAACGCCTGTATCTGGCCGATTTATGAGCTGGAATTTTTAGGAGACCTTGAGAATTTGAGCGAAGGCTCCGGTGGGTAAAGTCGTCGACCCAGTGCAATTTCTCAAATAGGTATTCAGGCTTCTTATTCCAAATTACTCGATGCACTGTACAAGCATAGTGTAGGCTCCTCCTCGCACTCATGTTAAGTATGCCTTTGCTATTTAAGTATGGTGTTATAAATGTTCGCCTAGGGACATCAAAACAAAAGCGAATACAGGCATTTTGTACTCTTTGTATAGCATTTTCTAACTTAACATTTAACCTAGGTCCAAAGATGGAGCTGCAGTAATTAAATTGAGAGAGCACTAATGACTCACAAAGTTGTACGCGTAAATCTGGTTTGTTATAGGGCCTAATCTTATATAAGGTTTTAAGTTTATAAAATGCGGATTTAATTTTGCTGTTTGTATGCTCTGAAAATTTGAGCTCTCCATCTAAAATTAGGCCAAGATTGCGTGCGGTGCTTACTTTTTCTAGGGCTACGTCATTAATCTTTATTTTATCTTCACAATCCAGTACATTTTCAATTTGTTTCTTGGTGCCAATTACAATGGTTTGTGATTTTGTTGGGTTTAGGACAAGCGAGTTTTACATGTTTGTCATTCTTTGGCACGCCCTGCACCTCAAGCGGCTTGACAGCTTTTAATATAGTTATGAGGTGTCGTAGGTGGCATGGGCTACATTTTCTTCACTTATTAAATTATTTTTACTAATAAAAAGCTAATTTTGACAATTTCTAATAGGCAAAAATTGATATACAGTGTAAACTCTTTATAACGAATTTCAAGGGACCGAGCATATTTATTCGTTATAGAGAGTTTTCGTTATAGGGAGGGAGGAGAAAAAATCAACCCAAAACCAATTGCAATCATTTCTGTCACACTTTTTCGTTTCTTTAATGCTTACTGGCCATCTTGACAATTTCAAAGTTGATTTACAACTGATAATACGCGATAGGTGACCATGGTATGTATAGTAACTTAGACAGACAAATTCCTGCAGACAATGTAATCTAAGAATAATGGCACACGTGTTAAGGCAAATAACAAGAACAAAAGCGAAACGGCCGTTTATGAACCCCGTAATCTTTCTTAAAACTTTCGGCACCTCAAAAGGTTAGTTTTTTAGCTGCTTATAAAACAATTCCAGTGTAAAAATATTGTTCTCGTCTAAATATGAACGTATTTCTTCGTAATAGAGAGTGACTGTTGCGTTATAAAGAGTGAATCAATGTATGGGTTTTAATGTAAACCAACCAATTGAACTTATTTCTACGTTATAGAGAGTTTTTCGTTATAGAGAATGACGTTATAAAGAGTTTACAATGTATTTAGATTAATAAAATCAATCTATCAAATATACCAAACATCGAAATTTGTCCATTTTTGCCTACTACAATAATTATTCTAAGCAGAACTTGTGAAATTACTGTCAGATTTCGTTCTTTGTGGGCAAAGCATAGGATACATTAATAATTAATAACGGACTCAAGTAAATCGATCTACCTAATAGAAATTAGTTTCGGAAATTAACCTCAAAAAGCAATAACATATGAGTTTCAAAGTGAGAAACACCGTCGAATCAATTGTTTTGTGATTTGTTCAAGCGGATTGTAGAAATAATTAGTGCCTTGAAAAATGCTCATTTGGAACGCGTGATAAATATTTACGAGTTATTGTTCCACGCTAGCGCGTTAGGTTTGAGTGGATACGAGTTAGAAATGGTCAGACCGAACATATTATTATATTTTGCTCTTCCAACTTGAAACTTCAAAAAATATGTTTCATCTGGTAACCTCGGAAGAATATTTTGTCTATACCTATAGGTGAATATGTAAAAATGTTTTGTGGATGTGTTTGTGCGAAAGTTGATGTCTGACGGTGGTCGAACTCTTTGATTCTACCCGACGACACCACAGCGACACCTATTTCTGCATAATAACAGCGGTTTTATGGTTAAGTCAAATGCAACGGTTGTGTTCTGCTTTGGTAGTAAAGAAATAGCCGAGGCATTCCAGCTTCGTCACCAGGAATATCAGCGCATGTGTGGTTGACCTCAGGTAGGAATCTAATCTTATCTTGTCTTATTACAGATATCCATAGGCGTCAGTAGCCACTTACCATCAGGTGGACTCATACTCGTCTGCTACCGCTATATTATAAAAAGTTTACTGCAGACAGTTTGCATAACTCCCCATTATAATCTAATATTTTCAATCCTATCCTCATCTGTCTAACGTATTAATGTTCGCATTTTAACAACTTGCAACAAACAGTAACAATAATTTAATAATAACACATAATATTTTATTAGCCCCAGTTCGCGGTGTAATGAGTTACTTAATTAGCGACGTGAACAGTACTGTTACTGACCTGAAGCTTGCTTATAATATGAACTTATGAGTAATATACCACCTTTAATATAAAACCGCCGTTTTTCTATACTAATATTATAAAGAGGATAACTTTGTTTGTTTGATTGATTGTAATGAATAGGCTCAAAAACTACTGGACCGATGTTAAAAATTCTTTCACCATTCGAAAGCTGCATTATCCACGAGTAACATAGGCTATATTTTATATGAAATATATTTGATAAATAGATTTTGAGGCGGTAAAAAGTTTGCCGGGTCATCTAGTTTACAATATACTCGTAGAAGCATGCAGTCCATCTGATGGCAAGTGGCCACTGCCGCCCATGGACATCTCTAATCAACTCCAGATAAGATTAAATATTCCTGTCTGTTGTCGGCCACAGATGCGCCGCTACCCCTGATGACTAAGCTGGAACGCCTCGGAAAAGTAAGTCTCCCTTACCACACCCTTCAAACCAGAAAGCAGCAGCGCTTGATACGCTGTTATTACGCAGAAATAGATGAGTAGTGGTGCCGCCGGAGTCGAACCACAAAGGGTTCTACCACCTTTAAACGTGTATTATATGATTATACAATTAAATCGAATTTTAGTCTAATATTATCGCGGTATTGAGACATTTTAACATGTAACAGGTGAACGATACGCGGTTTTTAATTACTTTTATTTAAGTTTTCGCCGTGACCACGATCCATGCAACTGGGTCGAAATATCAGCGAAAAAGTAATTAAAATCGTATCGTGAGTACCCGTTACATATTAAAATAGGACTGAAGTAGCAAACGAGGATACGTTCATAATATAGAACAGAACATAATATAATATAGAACATAATATTACAAATTTCATAATACAGAACAGGTGTAGAATATTCGGAGGGTGGTAGAACTCTTTGTAGTTCTTCTCCGTAGGCACCACCACACCTATTCCTGCCTTATAACGGCAATGTTAAACTCTTCTTTAAAGCTGCTGTAACACAGACATCTTTTCCGAGGCGTTCCAATTTACTCCCAATAGTTCTATGACCAACCTCGGGTAGGAATCCAAACACATCTGGGTTCGTATAGATGTCCATGGAGGTCGTACCCAGTTACCGTGATATAGACTGCATGTTCATTTGGCACTTTGAAATGAAATGAAATTAAATATATTTATTTTGTATATTTAATTTCATTTCACGGCCACTTACAAATTGTCAGTTACAATATTTTCTTAAACTACTACCGCATCGGAACTTTAATAATATAAATCAATAAAATAGGTATTAAATACAGGTATAGGCATCTTTTTAAATATATATAACAAAGGTAACTGACTGACATAGTAGTCTATCAACGCACAGCCCAAACGACTGGACGGATCGGGCTGAAATTTGGCATGCAGGTAGATGTTATGACGTAGGCATCCGCTAAAGGATTTTGTAGAAAGCATGTAGAAAGCATTAAATAGGTATTATCTGAAGCCGGTCGAAGACGCGTTGTCACTCCTGAAAAGTACTCCTTTAGATAGTCGCCTCATGTGTAAGTCAGCTGGCGTGCAGATCTTTTCACCGGCACTCATAGAACTACTTCACTCTAGAAATAGGTGTGGCGGTACTTTTCCGATCGAACTATACTGACGCTAAATCACTATCAGACTAAGCTACTTCTATGTATAACGTAGTTAATAGCAAGTAGGTACCTACGTATGAATTTTGTCCAGGACTAATGATTCATAAAGAAAGGTGATTCACTTAAAAATCAGGACGAAGGAATGTTATGTCGAATTCACTTAATTTGTTCAATTCCCATGGTCGGTGGAATCTTGCATGGGAATTTTGGCGCTCGGTCATGTGACATGCCACCTACCGCATTCACACGCTTTAGATATTGGAGGTATTTGGGCAGATAAAATTTTCGCGATGAGATTGAAGGGTTGATACAGGAACCTTGAACTTCTCACGGGCGTAAAATGTTGCCTCGATAGTCCTAAATTGGTGCGTGTACTTTAAAATAAGGAGCTTAAAGTAGGTACTACCTAAGTATATTCCCTTCTACGGTTCGAAAAGCACAGATTTTTTTGCCCAAAGTGGATGAAAATACCTATCTTTTTTTTTAATATTTGCATTGTATTTATTGCAAAATTAGACGATAAAAAATATACCTACAATATTTTTGAAATACAAAAAAAAAATCGTTGTGTATAAATTTATTACTTTTACAGCAAAATATTATAAGTGAATAGAACTGTGAATTTACAGCGTGAAAAAAAAATTGCACTGCCCGGGAATCGAACCCGGGTCGCAAGAATGGGAATCTTGCATGATACCACTACACCAGCAGTGCTCACTTGGACTTGTTGAAAAATAAGTACATATGCTACATGTAATAATATTAATGAAAAAACTACTTATAATAGTCATGAATAAAAATGCATAACTCTAAAAAATAGTCATTCATGACTAGCCATTTTATATTGACCTCACGGATAACCATTATTGCAACGAAATAAGGTTCACAATGATAGTGGGTTGTTAAATTTTCTGGATTCACAACACATATAATATTAATAACGCAGTAATAAATAAAACTTATGTACATTTGTTTAAAATACTTAGTTCTTACTACGTACTTAGTTCAATACTTTAATCGTTACATTAAACTGTTCCACTCAGTATCGTAATATCCATTTAATCCTGAAACCTGCTACGAAACCATTTATACGGCAACAAGGATCTTATATTACTGGCCTGAGGGACCTTATCAGTATTTATCATAGTGTGATTGTTAACATTATTTTACAGACATACCTATTACATTAAACGGGTACATTTATATAGATACCCTGATAACACGGGGACGTTATTATTTATAATAGTTTTAGTTTCCTCAAATTATTCCCAAAACGTTAAATTTTACTATAATTGCACTAACATTCGTTAATAATCAAGAATTTATCCAATGATTTTTCGACCAAAAATCTAAATTTGTCAATGTTAGTCAACTCAAAATTAACAAATTTCGATCTTTATTACGCAAATATTGGAAAATTTGTTAATTAATCACAAGTGTTCATTGCTGTATCTGGCACGTAGGTTTATAACTGGTTACAACTTAAAAGGGGTTAATTGCTCCTACCAAGTTTTATGGTTTACAGCGAATCCAAAAAAGCTTAATATCCAAAAACCACCACCTACAACCCGATAGGCCGAAAGCGAACCGGACGCCGGTATGTAAACAGTTGGATCGGCGCGAGCGCAATAAAAACGCTGTAAAAATTTGATGTTTCTATTCAAAATCATCCATCCCGCTCACACCCGTACAAAAACATACCCCCATCTCGTTTACCCACGCGAGTATGGCTCAGATTATTATCAATGCACTTTACACAAAGCAGAAGTTCAAGTCAGTTTGACATTAATGTGATTTTGAAAGTAAATTGTGTAGGTTTAGTGGGCGATAAGTGACACGTAAATGAGGTGTCAAGTGATAAAATTAATAAATGGAACTAGATTTCATCGGTAGGACTCTGGCCTTATAATAACTGTATACGCGATGTGAATATGGAATTAGTTTGGGGAATCGACAGATTTATATCTTGTTCTAGTGAATTCGTTCGATATTATACTACTAGGTACTACACTTATAAATAAAATTGAAGCTTCTGTCTGTAGTTGCCATAGCAAAGAATTGATATGATTTTTTATAAAACTTATAGGAGTAGAAGACGAGCATGAACCTGAAGTAAGTGGCAGATAGGTGTAGCGGTGATGCCGCCGAAGTCAAACTACAAAGGGTTCAATAAATAATATACCCATTAGGAAACTGAAAATCGATCAAAATTTTGTTCGGTGGCGAATAACAGTAATTAAGTAGGATAAACGCTAATCGACAAAATAATTTCCATCATCTTCTAACCCTTTTTGTCGCGGTTAAAAAATAATGGAAATTATTTTATGGTAGGGTTAAATTTAATTCGCAACAATCCGGTACCAATAATTATGATGGTATACATTTTAAACTATGCAGCCTCCCTGCCACATAGGATGTGTGCCACATGCAAAAAATTACCGACTACCCAAAGAAAAGAGGTTAAGTCAATTAGCATTTAAGATTTCTTAAATATTTTTTTGTTTGTGTAGAGTACCAAGTGATAATAGGTACTATATATTAATTACAATCTAGCCTAATTTAAGACTAATGAGTAATTCTAAGCTAACTCAAACGTCCATTTGAGTCTACTCATTAGGTCCGTTGTATCGAGGGGCTGGATCGCCTCGATAATGACGTGATGATGATCTGAAATAAATAACAGCAAAACAAAAATTTAAAACTTTCCGGTTTTCCTAATACTTACAAGAAATGAATAAAATTAAACGCTTGTTATACTTGGCATGGGTTTCCCCACATCTGGGAAAGGTCTGCATCAAAGTTAATCATATATTAAATGCGGATTAAAGGAAAGTGGATATTTACGTTAATTAATAAACTATACACTTTATTACTACTACATTGTATTAGGTGCCATCTGTGAAGTTACTGCGCAATACAGAAATGGAGAGAAAATCTAATTTGGCAAATATCCCAAACTCGATCGTAATAGACCGAACATACACGCTATCATTATTAATATGAACTTGTTTATACAATATATAAGTTTCTAATTACGATCGATAGGTGTATACGTAAGTGTATATATTATGTATGTTTTTAAAATAATAGTTACATTGTTTTCTTTATACATTCTGTCATTTTTGGCAATGACGGATCCTCCACAGTACCTAACTAATAAAAGCAAATTTAAATTAGAAAAATAAGTTTATATTAACTTACTTTCATATTTAGGTGCAAAATTTCCATATGTATGTGCAAGATTGCTTTTTTTACAATGAAAGTAGCAGACGAGCATGCAGTCCACCTGATGGTAAGTGGCTACTGCCGCCCATGGACATCTGTAATCAACCCCAGATAAGATTAGATACTCCTACCTGAGGTCGGCCAAAGATGCCCTGAGGAGTAAGCTGGAACGCCTCGGAAAAGTATGTCTCCCTTACCATATCCTTCAAACCAGAACACAGCAGCGCTCAACACTGCTGTTATGAGGCAGAAATAGGTGTGGCGGTGATGCCGTCGGAGTCGAACCACAAAGGCTTCTACCACCTTCAGAGCATAAATATTATAATCATATACATCATTAAAAAACAGATATTATAACCTCTTCATTTTTTAAAGAACACATAGACAATAGACAACAGAAAAATAACATAAACCTTTCTTTCATCAAAACAAACGTTATCACTTAAATCTTGATAAAAATTCAATTTTGTACTTATTTGATTTTTAATTCCAAACTATTCCTCAATTACTTAGCAAAATATCTCAAGAACGTATTTAAATGCGATAACACAAAAACAACGATAATTTTAAAATCACATAAATTCTATTTGACAAGGACCATGTGTATTATTAATGTTATTTGAAACAGCATAGACAAAAAAAGGGAAAAGAAACAATAAAAAGCTCCCTTTCGTTAAAACAATCGTTCCACATAAAATCTTGATAAAAATTCAATTATGTACCTACTTAATTGATTTTTAATTCTAAAAATTACTCAATTACTTAGCAAAATATCTCAGAAAGTCTTAAATGCGATAACACAAAAACAACGATAAGATGTTCACATGTCAGTCATCGATATGGACCCACACCTCTCACGAGCGAATTCAATCTGCCACGCTCCTGAAGGCATTAAGCTTAAAAGGGCAAGAGATAACAATCTATGTCTATATCTGTACATAAAAGCAAAATTTGCTTGTCTCGCTGTCGTGCTATAATTTCTATATAAATACTGCTACTAATTTTGCTCATATTTTTTTTTTGAGAAAGACTAACTTATTTAATGTTAACTTTGAACACTAAAAATATTGTAAGACTGATAAAGTTGAACTACTGGTACTAAATTACAAATATTTTATAAAGTTACTAAAACCCTTTACTCTTAGAAGACCTCAATTTTTCTAAGTAGGTTCTGAGATACAAAATAAATTATTAATCGGCTTTTGTTTTAAAACAATGTCTTATAAAATTTCTAAGTAAAACGAATTGAAATAAAATGAATTAATTCTTTCATTATGTACTTATACGTACTTACCAACAAGTATCTTTTTTATAAACTGGAACAGACCATTGTCCTCTTCATTTTACCCACGGGCAAAAACAGACAGAACCGCATGCAGTACCTAGCGCACTGACGTCAAGATTTGCTCCCCGCGCGATAATAACCCGATGCTTATCTCATTACCAATTTCATCGGAATGTGATCGGTCAGGCCTCAACCCAGCTCGATATAATTCCCACTTAATGGCCCGCTAATAATCTTAAACTGTCGACTAAAATCCCGCTAGTGTTGTTTTTGAAACAAAAAACGAGAACGCAAATTATACACTCATGTCCCGTCACTCTGATGACTTCATTCCCGATTTTAATTTTTTTGTGAATTTGGGAATGACGGCGGATGATTTGGAGTACAAAATATTAAATGTATATTTTTTGGATGGTTGAAATTGCTAATGTATTTTCTTATTTTAACAACTTAAATATTAACTTAGGTATACCACCAAAGGTTGTGTATTTTACTCGTATCAGATTAAAAAAAAACAAGAGTTGCTTTTAGGGCTCGAACACAAAACTGCGATGCGACGCGATGCGAATTCGCAACGCAGAAAATTGCGATGCGAATTGCTGCGATGCGATATCGTGCGGCGTAATGTCTCTCAGGGTGACCAACAACAACAACCACTGTGCGATGCGAATCAATTCGCAAGTTCTTGCGATGCGTCGAGGGAGCTCGCAGATTTTTGCGATGCGACGTCGCATCGCAGTTTTGTGTACGAACCCTTAGACATATTTGGCGTTTTACGATATCTTGCGTCCAAACAATTATTATCATTTACTTAATAAGATAGCAAAGGTGAAAAAGGAAAAGTAATGAAAGTTTTAAAAGATAGTAGAACCATTTAGGATCGACTTGGGAGGTACCACCACATCTATTTCTAGCGTAAATAAGTTCATTCGTTTCGATGGAAAGGTCTGGATGCCGGCTAACGTTTTTTTTTATTGGCTAACTTAATGATTAAGCAGACTTGCTACCTGATGGAAAGTAGTCAACGCCGCCTATGGACATTTGCAACACCAGAGGAGTCGCCAATGCATCGCCGGCTTTGAAGGAGAGGTCTTTTTGCACCTTTTTTGAAGAGCCCCACGTCATAGCGCTCCTGGAATACCTCAGGAGGAACCTACGTGTGAGGCGACCATCTTAGTACGCAGGATTGACAATGCCTCTGTAATTGACATAAAGTACCCTGGATATGGATGTCCATTGTCCATGGGGGGCAGTAAAAACTTACCATCAAGTTGACTGCATACTCGTGTTCTACTTTAGTCTTATCAAAAACTCACCTTATAATAATGACAAAACCTTAAAATTAAGTAAATTATTATATTAAATATAAAGCGGCATTTTAGGCACTCGATGCATATTGCAGCTTCAGTGTGAAATCATATCAAATTAGTCATCGATGTCTTCCACTATCCGATTAGTCATTTCATGGATTTTCAGAAATGAATCAATGTCTGTTCTCTTTTTATAATAACACTGATTCCTGTCCACTATGTACAGTCAGCTTCATTAGTAGATGAGCAGATCAAAATTACAAAAATACCTCCCACTCCCAAAAGTTCATAAGTAGCTAAACACCCTTAGCATCATAATTAGATGAACATCGTAAAGCGTCAATGAACACGAATGCGTCAAAAGTAGCTGAACACCCTATGCGCAAAATAGATCACGTCACTAATATGATATGTCACTGTTCAGCTACTTTTCACTCTGTAGTGTTCATCTCCTTTCGAAACTTTACGACGTTCATCTAATTATGATACTAGTTGTGTTAAGCTACTTGTGAACGCTTGGGTGTTCAGGTATTTTTGAAAACCTTAATCTGTTCATTTACTTTTGGAGCTGGCTGTACCGAAATAAAGTTACTGGAACTGAACATAATGAAGAGTGATTTCTTTGTTCAGTATAAGAATAGAGTAAAAAACAGATACGCAATACTCAGAAGTCTGAACAAGACATTAAATTAAGTTGTGACTTTTTGTGCACTTCAATACCTACTAATTATTTTGACTCACTTTTTCATTCATCAGAGTGTAAGTATCTCCTTGAATGTATCTATAAGCATCGAAGTATTATAGCTTTGGTTCGAGTTGCTTTATTTGCGGGAGAGTCGTAACGTTAAGGCCAGTTAGGACATACCACCAGAGATGTGAAAGATAGGTGACGATTTTTATAACATAGGAGTAGCAGACGAGGGGGCAGTCCACCTGATGGTAAGTGGCTACTGCCGCCCGTGGACATCTGTAATCAACCCCAGATAAGATTCGATTCCTAACTGAGGTTGATCACAAATGCACTGTCACCCTGGACTGGACTAAGCTGGAATGCCTCAGCCTAAGCCTCCCTTACCACAAATGTTTATATGTACATACACTCTAGGTACTCGTACAATTCGCTTTACATAACTCATATTTTGATTACCTATCAAAATACTTAAACACCACACCAAAACCAAAAAACCCTCCACTGCAATCAAAACAAAAAACCATACGCCACAATGACTCAGTCATCTCCCAGCGCACGTAACATAAAAATTAAATAAAATTAATAACATAAGCACAAACCAACACCACCAATTACCCAATAATAGTTATAATGTAACCAAATTAATAGTTACCGTCTCTTTAAAGTTTCTCACGAGAGAGGATTGACATGATTATTAATAACGCATCGAGAGGAGGAGCGATTGACACATTAATATACGTAGGACCAACTTAATGAGAGCCTTTCAGTACAAATTTGTGGGCTACGCCGTTAAAATAAGAGTGTGGTGTGTGTTTCAAGAAGTTTGTGCGAGATTACCGATGGTATCAGCTCGTGAGACCGGCTAAGCGTCATCGCTGAGTAGGGTTGTCAACAGTATGACAGTATTTTTAGAATAGTTAAAAACATGTAGTACAGTTCAATATGATATAAAAGGCAGAAATATCTTAGTTACTTATTTTTGTGGAAACTGCATTTTTGTGTACTTCTTGCATCGTGCGTCATATTTTATTTTGAAACTAGGTGTAATAAGTATCCTTTATTGCATGTAAATTTAAAATAAAAAAATGTCTAATTTTTTTTGTGAAAATTGATAGCCACCAAACCAAAAAAATACATTTACAAAAAGAAGAGAATAAGGTTACCGATATGTTGATCATTGCCTATTTACAACGTTATGTTGGCAACCCTATCTCGACACAAAGTGATTCTGACGCGTCATAACGTCATTATTTGCGTATCATTGCCGATAGGCTCTATTTTTTGTCCTTAAGTAGTTTCACGCGGTAGAGATAGTCATTTTTGTGTTTGATGGCTTCATTTTAATGGATGCCTTTATTTTAATGTTTTATTTACTTTGTAAATAAGCAGGCTCTTGTCGTCGTCTTACTCTACCAAGTAAGAGTGGTAATAAATCTGTAAAATTTATGTAACATTCCTTCATTATAAATTTTAAAGACCCCAAATTTAAAATACTTACTACAGACTCTACTTTTTCTTTTTGGACAGATTTTATTAATAAAATTCAAATCTGTATTGAAGAGGCATCGTATAATCTACATATAGAGGATGCAGTAGATTTCCAAAAAGAGAGACACATTAATATCTAATTAAGTTTCTTTAATCTAAAATTTTCTTTTTCCGTGAGAAACTATAAAAGCTCCATTTCTTTTTATATCTCATTTCTGGGCCTTGACCTCTACCTAGATATAACAAGAAAAGGTAGACTATAAAAGTAGAAAAGTAAACTATACTCCAACATAGATATTGCTTTAAAACGTATTGAACTGAACTAGTAGAGTGATATTCCCAGCATCATTAGATAAGTATGTACATGTACATTAATACGTCTGTCGTTCAAACCATTTATATTCATCACTATAAATCGTAACGATCACGATAATCGTAATCCGTCTCCAAACGGATAAACCTTAACAAGTACTTATCGATAATAGGTTCTTGAATGATAATGTAACGTGACCAGTCGATAAGGCACCCGATCGGATAGTAGGGCAGGCCCCGCCCCGCCCCGCCCACCGCCCCTCCATATCCCCTCGGCCGCCCAATTTAACTTTTTCAATTTCACATTCCAAAATTCACAATCTCAAAATTCTCGCCGCTCAAGAATTCGCGAAACGAAATCCACGACGGATCCAGCAAAACAATACCCGTCATACCTAAGTTCTGTTTTAATAAATTTCATTCCGCACATGCTTAGAATTGTTGTACCGTCGCTATAAATAAAAGTATATGTACAATGCCATCTGTTGTCGTGGTACAGAAATAAAAGTTTTAGGTAGAGTAGTTTATTTCGTCAGATCATTTAGAAATTTATTTCAATGAAAGTTTTCGATTATCCACATTTTTTACGAGATCTCTAAGGTCAAATATTTTTCGGTTCGAAATGCGGTTTTTATATTTCTTTATGCATATGATGAGTACTCATTACTTAGTAAAATGTCTCAATTCCGCCATCATTTTACTCTAAATTTATTAAGCAATGTTTATAAAAACGTTTTTGAAAAAAAAATATTTTAAGTGTAAGTTTTCAATAATATTTAACACATTTTATTCAAATTTATAGTAATTTTCAATGGTATGTATTTCAATTTATTCGAAATCAATATCAACATTAGCTGTGATTTTTTAAAACTTAGTAATTTCACAGAAAACAAATCCACTCCTGATACCTAGTAAATATATTTATAACAAACATGCCTATCTAAGAATTTTACAGCAATTTCTCAGCAAAAAGAAGTAATCACTTTCAACAATGTGGACGACAAGGTGATGCTAGAAAAATATTTGTCTCGCATTAAACATGATTATCCTGGCAATAAAATTGTTGTATGGAATGTTGGGGTCTGTTCATTCACAGACCGTCCTATTCATAAACTTACGCAGGCTTACATTGTAAATAATTAACTATATTTACTTATATAATTGTATTAAACATTTTAAGTTTACATGAAAATATACTTATGCAAGTATTGAGTGCGAAAGAAAAGTGACTAAAAAAATCAAATATAACGTTTTTTGAATCTAAGATTTAGTACACATCACTTAAAAACTGAAGAAATGTAGGCACATGTTTGAGGAAGCTTAGCTTAAACTTGAAGAAAGTAAGCTTTTAGGCTTCTATTATTAAATTGACGACGTCTGATAATGTTGATGATGATGACTAAAAGCTTCGAGGTCACAAAGAGCTTTTCGTGAGTTAACTCTTTTTAAGCAATCAGCAAAAATGTGTTAGTTCCTATCTGCCATAATCTTAAAGCCAATAATATCAAGAAAGCCTCCACCCATCCGTTCTAAAGCTACAGGGTAGGTACATATTTTCCTGGCTTCCTCTAATTACCAGAAGAAGAAACAACAAATAAATAAATTCGAATTATACATACCTACTATAATAATCGAATACTAAATAAAATCGATTAATACATAGATATATATCGCTGATACTTTAATAACCACCAATTCATTTGAAATCGTTACTCACAACGATGAAGCAGTTGAAGACAATAAAGTTTAATTCTATATAGGTACTAATACACATTAATCGTGCGCGCACAATAGTCGAATCACCGGCCACAATGGGAGGTAATTAAACCACAATCCAAATATTCTCGTGTCTAGGCGGATATCTCGCTGGTGGTCGCAATAATAAAATGAGAACAAAGATTAATATGGTCTAGTGTGGGTTAGGCATTATAGTAACATGTGAAGAGCCTCAGAGAGGCTTGAACTTCAACAAGGATTGTTTAACGCAAATGAAGTAGGCATTCTTATGGAATAAGCAATAGTTAATACTACTTTTACCAGAATAATACAAAAGCTGCAATTTGAAACTTGATTTCCAAGACCGAAATAGACTATTGACTCGCATCACATCGCACCACAAGGTCATCTAGTACAGAATTTAAGAAAATATTACAAGGAAACATATTCCACCCACTTCAAAAAGAATGATCTTCTTAATTTTACTGTTTTTATGCTTGTTACTGAATAATTCCATCACTTATGAATCGATTGAGAAAATTATTTTTTATTTCACAATATAGTGTTTCTTAGCAATGAGATGTAATAAGAATCATGTGTGTATGTTAATTATTAAAATATTTTCATTTTAAATCTAGTTTTGCACATTCAATTAAAAGTAGCTAATAAATAGTTTTTAAATTAATTCCATCTCTTTACACTTTCGCAGCATTTTGAATTGTGTTCGTAACTAGTGCAAACGAGAATCCATTATAGCACGTTCTATGCTTTGTAGTGCATTTACCATGGACGTTTAAGTAAAATCCTACGCTCATTTGTAGACTAGTTTTATATAAACGAAGTGTACCTACCTAATTTTTGAAAACGGCATGACTGCGCACCCGCGGTGGCGTTCCCACAGCGGCGCGTCGCTCGCTACGAGCCGACGAAATTAGATCGATTAACAGATAGCGCATCGACGTACCGACGAGTCGACAGCGCTGATATGCTGACAAATTATGCTTTATCCTCTGTTTATTGATCTGAGCTTATGTTACTGAGATTTATTAATACTAGTAACATATGACGTTGTACGGCAAAAGTTACATACTGTGATTGGATTTTATTGCACATTAGAATTAGAATGCAGAATTAACAAAGATAGCATATTGATTGACGTAAAGAATAAAATGACAGTTAATTCGTCGTTTATTTTCGTAAACTCTTAGTAAAATTGGGTTAATAAATATACTATTACGTTGTTCGATTAGTTAAACGTTCTACAATGTTTAATGTTCTGACACAATCGCGACTCTTAATAACTTTAGATTTCGTCGTAAAAATGATATCGCCAATTCAGATTGAAAATTCACCATAACTTTGAATACTTTGTACCGTTTAATTTCTTGGTACGATTAAAAAATTACTTATGTTTAAATAAATATTATTTTTTACCTAAAATAATTTTGAAACCGCCCAAAGAACTAAGACAAAGTTTAACTTCAGCTATCCTATAATTAAACTGGATCGACAGCTGAACTTGCCCGAAGCACGGAATCGCGCATGAAATATCTACCAGCGGTCACCCTGGATGGGTCCCAGTCCGCATCCAACGTAACTTAACTTTGTGAATTTACAACAAGCTCTACACAAGCCAATACACAAGTCACTGTGCTATGTGTGCTAATTGCACCGCTAGCGAATAGATAAATCTAAGATATCTACGGTTGGTTAATTAAACAAATAGCCGTGCGGCATGCGTGCGGTATGCTTGCGGTATGCGTGCGGTATGCGCGACCCGTCCATACATCACCGCGAGACAACTCGCCGACAGCTGAACGACTTCGTACGATTGATTTATGGCTATGAATAGTTTTTTGTTTTATCTTCAGTAAGATTATATATCTTATTTAATTATTGACGAAAAGAATAGCATTACCATGAGTTGGCATAGAAACGCCACTATAGAAATGGTAAATAGAAAACTATTGTCATTTTGCTAGTGAATAACATAACTACTATCGTTACGGTATTTCTTGACAACGTCTGTCAAATTAATGACTCATGGGACCGAATTTGTATGGCAATAGATCATAATGACATTCGCTAGCGATTTGATTTCGATAGGATTTTTACGTATCGAGTTACGTCACTACGGATTTTAGTTCTACGAGTAACCACCAGTGGCGCTGTACAATTTTTCATACATTTATTTTACACAGTCGCTAGCGAGTAATACTTTTGTAAACTCATGGTAGTCCTACTTACCTAATACGTAATGTAAACTGGTTGGTAAAAGTATTTTATGGAGCGAATTGTCCTTAATATTTTTTTATTGACTGACTGGTAAACAACGCACAACTGAAACCAATTGATTTTAAAAAGATTATTTCGACATTTCTATCCTAAATAATAAATATGACAATATGGATGACTCAACCTCATGGCGCATTGGTCGTCAGAATGAGTCGAAATCTGTAAGCATCGATAGATAGATTTTTTTTTGTTGACGAGGGGGAAACCTTCAAAAGGTACCCGACACCATTGGAGTGACGCCGGTTTATGTGAGATTTTTACTGCACTAAAACGCCCCGGTGACCATCCTCAGCGTTTGGTGGAGAACTCCGGGATCTTTAACGGAACACAACCGGAGTCCTCCTAACGCGATGTCCTTCTATCGGGCTCTGCCCTGGGGGGAGCAATTTACGATTACAGCGATATGCGACCACACAAGCCGCTGTCCTTTCCGGGGTCGCTTGCTGGACGGTTTGAGCTCCCACTCTTGCCACCTGCAACCCCGGAAGCCCCTTTTAGTCGCCTCTTACGACAGGCAGGGGATACCGTAGCCCTGTTCTGGTCCCGGAAATCTGATTAGGTACCTAGTTTGGTCCCTGTAGTTCCGGGAAACTTTTCTTTAAACACTTCGGGTAATTTCAAATACTTAGTTACTCCAACTATTTAAAAACTGTGTTAAACTTAATATAAATAAATAATAACATAATAACTACGTATATCATGTGTATATTGACTGTCCTATAGTATCTATTAGTCGATACTATCACTCCTCAGTAATTTAAGATTTCAAAGGCCAGCCCTACCGCGTTATTACTGTTACTATCACGCATAGTAATGAGTATAATTCGACGTAAGGTCTCGGCAATGTATCTGCTAATGAGCGGTGGCGGTTCGATTGTCGGGAAATGGGCACCTTCAACGGCTATTAGGTATAAACACTTGTGTTTAAATAAATATCCTGTGAGATTACGTTTTGATATGTTATTTTATACGTCGTGTTGCCAGCTTTAGGGAGACTTCCCGATTTTAAGGGACTACTTTTAAAGATTGAAATCATATATGCATGTTAACAATGCCTACATAACTAACAATAATCAAAATAAGTAATACCAATGTTAAATATTAAAAATAATATAACAATCACATAGGCTCAATATACAGAATACATGTATATATGTATATACATATATACTGCTGACACTTAATAAATAATAATAATAATAAAAATTGCAAAAATATAAACTAACGCACGTATATTTATACGTGCGTTAGTTCTTCATATATGAATGATCATAAATGATCATTCATATATGAAGAACCATGAATAATAAATATTAGACCACATTTTCATTTTTCCACATTTCACAAAATCGGCCTTTGTTATTCATTGAACGCACTTTACATAAAATCATTATAAAACTCTTTATAAATTAGTTTGATTATTTCAAATACTTTTGCAGTATTCTTAAAAATTTAAATAGCGAATTTTCAAGTTTTATTCTGGCAACACATTAAACCGACACCCGGAGCACAGACAATGTAGCCCATAGACGCGACGCTTGCGGCCACTGCACGCCCCATTGTGTGTTATTATCAATTACCGCGCGAATGTTCGCGACCCGCGTATCGGAGTTGCCAGACTCATTACGAAATTACCAACCACAACAGCGAAATGTTTGTGAAACTTTAAATTGAGACATCATTGATTTTAAATGTTTTTGTGATGCCGTAGCTTATAATTATTACTTTTTTCAGATATTGTCGACTGTTGACAATAATGTGCTTTATTTAAAAATAATTGAATCCATTTAAATTTTACAACTCCATTTTCCTGCTCTGGCTTAAAAGTTTTATATTTCAAAATATATCTGTCAATATAATGGATACCTATTAACATAAACCTATTATCATAGCGTTCTCATAAGCCCACGCTAATTATTGTAAAGATTGTTAAGAAAACGCTCCACGCAAGTACAATTAGAAAACTTTAGGGGACTTTATGAAGGGGCTATAAATCAGCGGAGGGTCGAACGATTAAACGCATCGCACATTGCATCGTGAAAACGCTACTCGATGGTGCGGTTAGAACGCTTTTAAAAATAGAAAACAATGATTAAAACTTTGAAAACTGTAGCCTATATAAAAGAAACATTCCAGTGTTTGAATTCATTCTATCAATTTAAGTTGGTGTGATATTGAAGTGTAGGTAATAAATAATGTTTGGTGTAATTCATCCACACTCATAATTGTAACGTTTCCCGTGTGAGTCGGCCGAGTATAAAGCACACTATTGTGCTTTATACTCGGCCGACTCACATGCGACTCACATGCGACTCACATGCGAGTTACATACTATTATGTAACTCGGGATATTGTTCATGCGCAGGGGACATTTCAAAATTTTGACACAAATGTCACGCGTTTATCAGCGCAAGTGTGCGCTTAACTTAATCTAAAAAGTGATAGTGTGCGTCGGCCGGGCGTATAGCGCAATAGTGTATGGCTCGAGATCTCGTTAACATGCACATGCGACATTTCACACGCACATAATTGATGTAGCAAGGCTTTATTTCGTAACCTACTAAGCAAATACTTTAAATCAAAACTGATTACACAAGCATGGCGTTTATCCATGCAAATGTGCGTTAAACTTAATCTAAAAAGTGATAGTGTGTGCCGGTCGAGCGTATAGCGCAATAGTGCGTGGCTCGGGATCTCGTTAGCATGCGCATGCGACATTTCACATGCGCTAATTGCGAGCATTTAGCCATCTTGATAAACCCTCCTGCACGCATCCCAAGAATCGAAATTTGCAGATGCGACACGCTACTCGTTTTCGTCGATTTAATCTGTAAGAAAGCGCAACAGCGCTGGATAAAACGACATAATTAAAAATTATTAATAGCTCCCTGGTCACTTCTTTTGTCCTTGTTATTGTTTACGCTCTGCGTAAAGTTTATTATGTTGGTAGTGAAAATGAACGTATAAATATGACCTATTAAGGTGTGGCAATCGAGTATTTGGTCCAGTTTTTTAATACAATCAAAATTATGCGTCAGTGACCGTCTCTCTTTTTTTGGATTTGGTTTACTTTTTTATTGAGTAGCAAACGACTATGCAGTGAATTTGGTTTACTTTTTTATTGAGTAGCAACCGAGCGCCTACCTATGCACTTGATGGTAAGTGGTCAATGCCGTCTATGGGCACCTGTAACCAACTCCATGTATGTTCTACCTGGACTAACGCACTAAGGACTAAGGACTAACGCACCTCATATAAGTCAGCTGCTTACTTACAAAACTGTACCTACTTTGAGTTCTGCGTTACTTTATCACTAAATCTAGTATCTCCTCGATCGATTTCCGTCCATTAACATTCTAAACACTATTCTAAGCTGGACGATAATTGAATCTCGGTTATAAACTCAGCGACCACCAGATGTTTGAGCTTCAAACCATATTTTATGGATTCTTGTTATGTGGGAACTAAGTGGCGCATTACGCTGCCTTACTTGTTGTTACGATATCCAATGAAATATATTTATTTTATATAGGACTACGGTGGCACTTACAAACTGTCAGTTACAATATTTTTTGTTAAACTACTACCGGATCGGAACGCGACCTCAACTCAAGCGTTCCGTTAAGAAACTCAGTGGATTTGTCTTTTTTCATAATAAACACTACATACCTACAACTTTTTTTTTTATAATATTGGAGTAGCAGACGAGCATGCAGTCCACCTGATGGTAAGTGGCTACTGCCACCCATGGACATCTGTAATCAACCCCAGATAGGATTAGATATTTCTACCTGAAGTCGGCCACAGATGCGCCGCTACCCCTGAGGACTAAGCTGGAACGCCTCGGAAAAGTATGTCTCCCTTACCACACCCTTCAGATCGGAACACAGCAGCGCCTAACACAGTTATTATGCAGTTATAGTTATTAGGCAGAAACAGGTATGACGGTGGTGCCGCCGGAGTCGAACCACAAAGGGTTCTACCACCTTTATTTTTATGGGGTTGAAGTAGCAAATGCACATGCAGACTACTGATGGCCAGTAAGCTGTGCCTCCTATGGATGTCTGGAATCAAACCTGAAATGTACTGGAATCCGATTTCTGTCAAATTAAAAATTCGTGTAAGAAAAGTTTTGATTAGATACTTACAGCGCCATCTATTACGTACGGATTACGACGGATACAACCAATGTAACAGTTTTGATTATAATTATAGTACTACAGTGCAGAACAAACTAGACTTAATAATAAAGCCTTAGTAACTACTATTTTAGATTTGTCTGAAATGTCAAAAAATATACGTAATAGGTATAGTACACTGTACTAACTATCATATTTATATCTTTGAAGCTTTAGTTACTTAGTTACTATTTTTAATTTATCTGAAATGTCAAATAGCATATAAAATAGGTACAGTATATTGTACTAGCTCATATTTATAACCTATGAATTTATAGGACAAGCAAAAAACTATACCTAACATTATTATAACGAGCAACTCTCTGTGGTACAAACGCATGAAACATAGCCGGAGCTTTTAAGAGCTTATTAATACTATCGTTTATGATAACATACGCTGTTTATAACGTCGTAAACCGCTATTGACCACCTGAGTTTTATGGCGCCGGTGCAGCTCTATGGATATTTTGTCAAAAGAGCGTCTGTTGGGTACCTGTCGTACTAATGGCGAACTTGACTTGATTAAAAGGTGATAGAACCATTTGTGATTCGACTCTGGAAGCACCACCGTCACATTTTATACCGCCATATCTCTACTACGTCACACTTTAAAAGATTAAAATTCTGGTATATTTTCGTTAAAATGAAAGAAACAATACTTATTCTAGGCGTTTCAACTCAGTCCTCATTCTTATATTTGCTTATCAAACTTATATGACATTGATTGAGGATATCTATAGGCAGCAGTAGCAGATGTACAGCATGTTCGTTTGCTAACTCTATCCGATAACAAATATGGTAAAGCTTTCACATTATTCATATTTTTTGTGAAAATTTCTAACTCCTGCAGTCAACCTAATATTTAGCCCTTGCGACCTATTGATATGTGTCACAAAACATAAGTAACATAATATTTTAACCTTATCCCAAAATTGAATTAGAACTATAAAATGCAATGCTAATAAAAAATTAACGTTAAACTGGAATATATAATTTATAGTGTTGCTGTAAATTAAAAAATCCGACTTTGTTTTATTCGCAATATGCTTTCACCTCGTGTTGAAAAATAATTACTGCGGTGTACAACTTACACGTTGCTGTGAATAACAAAAATGAATGCCACAATATATGTATTTTCTACCCTAAGAATATCTTTGTCGCTTGCTCACAAACGATACGACAAGATCCTTACAATGTACTTTTATACGCGTACCAACAAAGAGATGAAGTTAATTTTATGCGTGCATTGAAAGTTATTTTACGTTTATTTAAATATCAAAGGTTGTTCTTGCCATGGGAAGATTCTTGCAATTAACACCTAATGCTAGTTGTATCCACTTTTATATCTATATTTCTAGTTATACGGGAAGTCCAATAAGAGTATTTATTTCTATTACTTCGGTTAATACATATATATGTATTTTGATTTACTGATGCTACAAATAACTTGTATTTTCTAGTTAGATTAAAGATTGATAAATAATAATTGTAACATTAAGACCGCCTTTTATTAAGACCATTTTTAACATAAAATGAAATAATTTAATAAATAAACTACATATTCTATACAAGAAAGTAATTTTAACACAATTACATAAGTTTTCTGACGCCCCACGTGGAACAGCTGTCACCATAGCTATTTAATGCATATAGTTTTCCAGATTTCATTTTCCATCATTCAAAGGATAAATCTGGATTTCAATACTGTCTCGATTTTTTTGTAGGTACCTATCTTAGTTTAAGGGTAAATCGTGTGGATAGAGTTATACCTTTTTTAATAACTTTACATTACCTAGTACCTATTACTTTAGAATAATTACGTATGTATGTAACTTCTATATATATAAGGTATCAACACTTTTTCAGTGGTGTACTTTGCGAAAAAGTTTAGAATATTTTTATGCTAGGTATTATTTATCGTTAACGCAGTTATTATATATCGTTAAAATACTTAAAATATTAGTGAAACACTGGAATAGCGAAATAAAATTAATTTTAATGATAAAGCGCGTAGAACGTGCTAGATCAAAGGTGACGGCGCCATTTGCATAGAGACCTGCCCGCGCATAAATAGGTGATAAGAGCCTCGAAGGTTATCATTTTTTGGTTAATTTTATTATATTTTTTTACCTAATACTTTTTTTGCAAGTACGAATGAGCTGTAAACTTATTGATTTATATAGATCAATGTCTATAATATTGTACTGTGGAGGGTAGGTAAGTACTTTTTATTTCATATTTAAATTCCTTATAGTATATGTTTTCTACTTTAATTTTTTTTAAGGTAAGTTTATAATCTTAAGATTTTCTTGTCGATAATATACTAAATGTAAAGTTGAAGGTGTAAATAAAAAAAAATAGACTGTTATTGGTAGAAATCTATCTCAATTCGATTAAGGCCCTACATCTACATTATTTTAACAATAGTGCGTCCCTGCTTCGTAATTTGTCTGTATTTACAAGTTAATCATAAACCACCAAACCAATTCTGATGAAACTTTTACGAAACGACAGATGATATTTTGAGGCATAACATAAATTACTTCTTATAGTATAAATATTTATAATTTTAGTTTAAAAATAGAAAAAGCTTGCATGTGGAGTTCATTATTAAAAAATAAAAAAATCATCCGCAATTGACCCTTATTCGGACACCACGTGACCATGGATCCCTAAAATTGTCATGAGCACTATTATTAGTTTTTTTGCGCACGCGACCAACTCGCCCCTAATGAAGGGCTGTAACCCTTAAGGGTATTGTCACTGGACAACCCTCTCAATAACCAAACAATTTATCATCGAGCTCAATGGGTTATTTTGTCAACGGATTGCACCATGCATTTTAATGAATATCACTCTGATTAAGGGTCTCAATAGTGAAAAAGTGTACTTACTTCATTTTATTTATTTCTCAATTACTTTTTGTGTTATTATTACTTGTGTTATGTGTTAGTGTTGTTACATATTATGTTATTATAATTAACTGTATTCTTGACTAGTATACATATTTTTAGTGAAATTAACACGATGGCAGTTTCCAAAATAAATTATAGAAAAAGAAGTGTTTATCGTTAGGTTTTTGATTAATAATTTGGTAGAATTGAATTCGTGACTGATTTACATGCTTGCTTTCCGGTACAAAAATTTCTTTAATACATTTTGCACATATTTTTATAACGCTTTTAATAATAGTAGTAATGACATTGGTCATTGCAACGAATGAATACCATGACGAAAGCTTCTTAAAGTCGATTACAGGTGTTTCGCTTACTACGAAATAAAACTTCCCACACTATCCAAACTATAGCGTACTGATATGACAAGTACAGGACAATCAATACGATTAGCAGTGGCAAATAAACCAAAAAACCAATAAAGGGAATCGTTCCCATGGAACGGTGGGGCGGTATTTTATAGCAGGGATTGGGTGCTCAGTGGCACTGTGAAACGAGAGCTCATTGTGCGCGGGTGTTTTAGTGTTACTTAGTTTAGTCGAAATACCGAAGACGTAAACAAGTAGGTGGGGTCTGTACCGCACGCCCCTCGACTTTTTTCTCGGCGCTGGGCGGCGCGAGAACACGCCTCGCGTCCCACGCGGCCGAACGTACCGCCGGTCGTAACGATAGATAACCGGTGTCGTGCCGATCGTATACAAGCTTTGCCTAAAGTGCTAACGGTCCAGACATCCCTGACTATAACAATTAGCTGACAATGAACCGGTTTACGTTTCAATAGGAATTAAGTGAGCAAACGTGCGTATTGGTTCAGATTCGGAGCGATTTTCGCGGCAAAAACAAGTGACAACCGGAAACGATGAGCCCGAAACAGGATGTAGTGTTGCCAACATGAAGCCAGCTTATGTAGGTGACGAATACAGAATGCACAAGATATTCCCGGCTGTAATCATCGTTTTGCTCGTCCTATTTTCAAGTATGGCAAGGTGAGTCCATTGTACCTTCATTGAGTTTATAAGTATCAATATTATCTTTAAAATTGTACCTTTAATACGTTTACGTCCAATTCTCCTACCCCTGTGGAAGGCATATCTAAATGTTAAAGTAAACAGAACTATCATTTTTTACGTTATCTCTATCTTGAAGTGTTTTTTGTATTTGTATATAAGGCATACATATAGGTATTATGTTTTTGTTAGGACTTAATTTATAACTCATTTTATTTTATTGGTGAATGACATATTATTGTGTCATGTCATGTCAATTCATCAACAAACGAAAATTATTTAAATATTTGATCAATCTCAAGTTTCATCGTATAAGTATTCTACTCTACTTTAAACGAAGAGACTCTAAGTAGACTCTCTAGATTGGAGGGGTTACGCTAAATGTATGACAGGAAGCTTTTTCAAATGCTGTCAAGATCTTACCATTTATATTTACATCATCAATATAAACCATCTAAACCCTTTAACGCGCTACTACTTAACACAGATCTTTTCCCTAATTAAGAACATTATAAGGTACGAGCTTTTGCCCGCGGCTTCGCTCGCGTTATGAAGTAATATTTTCATCCCCTATTTTATCCCCTTGGGGGCAGAATTGTTCTACATCCTTTCTTAGCGGATGCCTACGTCATCAAATTTCAGCCCGATCCGTCTAACGGTTTGGGCTGTGTGTTCATAGATCACTAAGTCAGTCAGTCACATTTGAGTTATATATATTTAGATAGAACCAACGCAAAACTCCGCTCCCAAAACTCCGCGCCGCACTGGGTAGGGAAATCTCTTTCATGTTTCGGAAGGCACGTTGATTTGTCGGTCTCAGTAACTAAGTTATATCTTAAAAAGATTTTTAAGCAGAAAGCACTATGTATATCTTATTGTTTGGTATGCCTTACAGTCCAAATATCTTGACGGATTTTAACTTATGAGGGCGTCGTTGGATTCATTTAAACTGTAAGAAGTAGGCGATTACTTCCATTTTCAGTTAAGTACTTTTAGCAATCGGTTTTGTAGTTTGTATCATAATTACTAGTTTTTAGGAGTGATGTAAATTCGAAAAGCTAATTCGTAAAATGCAGATTAAATCAAAAAACAGTAAATCCGAGAATCAGTCCCACATCCATATTGACTACTTTACTTTTTATACCCAAGCTACATACATATTACCTACCCACCTATCAGTGCAAAGCTGTAGACTCGCAAGTAGACACAATAAATCACAACTGCGTCGCCTATAGAACGCAAGTGTCAATTTCAACCAGCCATACCCATTTAACTTTCGCTTCTATCATCAGGCAATTAGACGTTAAATCGCAGACACGTTGCAACTACTTACAAACAAGCTTCAGGGGGCGTCTCGATGAATACGAAATGAAAACATCACGACACTAATCATGCAAAACTGGATAAGTAGACAATGAAATGAATTTTGAATGCCTAATGCTTAGTAGCTGTAATAGAGGTATGGCATTAGCGCTCTAAATGTATGCAAAATGTTAGTACGTCTGCGGTTGTTTACTCCTGGTACTATAATTAGTTACTTTTTTGCCCCACTGCTGGGCTGAGCCCTCTCGCCATAATTAAAAGAGACCTAGAAGTGCTTCAACGGATGATAGATGTAGGGAGTTACCAATTAATGGCCAATTTTTACGGATGTTTTTAAGCTAACAATAAGGCCTCTGATATGATTTATCTACTCATATGCAATCATAATAACCGGGACCAACGAAAGTGCCTACAAAATCATTGAAGCATTTGATTATTTTTCTGAAGCATGGAAGGGTGTGAAAAATTATTGGTCCTAACCGTCAAATTCATGAATCTCGAGACAGTTGAGAATAATACAAACCCTAGGAACTATAGAGACGTTTTTAACATTAGGTATATAATTTTGTTTAATTATATAAAGAAAAAAATTAAATATCGCACCATCTTTTCGCTCTAATAGAATACAGTTTTACGTATTTAGCTTTTATTATGAATGTAGGAATGGAATAGGCCTGTAGGGTAGGTACCTAAGCAATAAAGGTATAGTTATGTTTGTGGACCATTCATTAAAAAGTGCATCAAAAACCTAAGATAAAACTAAAAAACAAATAATAACACATAATAATAGATGCTCAATATTTTAGTGTATAAATTCCTTCCATGTCGAATTAAAATTAAATGCACAACATTACTGAAAGTTCTAAACACATCCATTGTTACTACAGGCTTACACGCAACCCATTCACCACTACACCAATGTAAATGGTAATGAATGCAAATTTAAAAGGTGACAATCATTTGTCGGGCCACCCAATAGCGTAGGATTTACGGAGTATGCAAATCGGGGCGATATGCCACTGCACGGGAATGCATAATTGCCGGCTGGTTGGCGTGTGATTGATATTCATGTGCCGTGGAATTAGTTTTACTAGAAACGGCGGTGGGATTGAGCGTAGTTGAGGGTTATTTATGCTTGTGATTAATAATTTATCTATCCAATGTTTTGACACTTTTTGCGTACTAGAAATGACCATTTCGATCTTTGATATGCAAAAACTGAATCGATTAAAATGTTTTTTTTTTTAATAATATCGGAGTAGCAGACGAGCATGCAGTCCACCTGATGGTAAGTGGCTACTGCCACCCATGGACATCTGTATTCAACCCCCAGATAGGATTAGATATTCCTAGAACCAAGCAGCGCTTAACACTGCTGTTATAAGGCAGAAATAGATGCGGTGGTGCCACCGGAGTTGAACCACAAAGGGTTCTACCACATTCAACATTATTTATTTTTTAACGACAAACACTTAATATATGTACAATTAAGTAATTGACCACATTATGATAGATAAGTTGTGTTTTGATTACCAACTAGTGCAAATAATAACATGTTATGACATATTCGCTCAAATCACGTTATTAATTCTAATTAAAAACAAACAAACAAACAAACGATTCAATTTCTAAAGTGATGTGTGTGTAAAAATATTTGTTATGTGACTGAAAAATATAAAAGATCATCAATTTTGACTGAACCTTAAAAGGCATTTTGACACTTTAAATGAGTCTAAGGTTCATTTCTCTTTTATTTACCGAGGTTCAAAAAAGGAGGTTGTATATTCGACCGTTACGTTTACCTATATATCCGCGATTTTCTCAAAAATGGGAAATTTGAATTTGAATGGGGTTTTGGTTAATTGCAACTAACTTAAATAAGATACAATAACACCCGTTATTAATTTGCCGATAGCACTGTACTATTATTAATAAAATTTATATAAAAACAAAAATTATTAAATAAAATAAAGACAATTCCAGTACATTTACATCTGCGGTTATTACTATGAATATTGATTAAGCTAACGGAGTCGGTCGCTTTGAGCGGAGCCCTATGTACGAACGACGTGATAAATTGCTAAATAATAGAGACCTTAGTTCCAACGACCATTAACTAATATGGCCAATAAATATTTATTTCATAGTTAATATTGTACGAAGCAATAAAATATACTCGATGGCAGATATGCCACTGAATATAATATCTTTAAACAACAAAATTTCAAGATACATTTTAAGGACCAATTTTTAATAATAGATTTAATATTCGTTCTTAAAATGTACCATGTACCTATGTACTTAAAGGTACCATGTATGTAAACAATATAAATTGAAATAACTCTTCTTAGTTTTAATCTTATATATAAAATTCTCATGTCACAATGTTAGTTACCGTACTCCTCCGAAACGGCTTTACCGATTTTCACCAAATTTTGTATGCATATTGAATAGGTCTGAGAATCGATCTGTATCTATTTTTCATACCCCTAATGATAAGGGTTGTTCCCCCTTAACATTTTTTTTTATTTATATGGCAACACAACGTTTCGGCAAACGTCAGCTAGTTATAATATATTATAGTAGTCAACCTCAGATAAAATAAGGTTCCTACCAGAGGTCGGCCACAGACGCGCCGCTCCCTGTCCGGACTACAAGGAGAAGAAATGAAGGAATTACAAAAGATTCTTTCACCTTCAAAAAGATGAAAGAATCTTTTGTAAGAATAAAGATATTTTATATGAAATTGAAATTGTGGGAGGAAAGTTTGAAAGGCTTATGTCAATGTAAATCTTAAGTACCATGACCTCTAAACCTAAATATGTCAGCTACTACTATACCACAGTACAAATATGGACTATACTAAGTGTATTTTAGTCAACTCCTTGAATACAATAAAAAAAACATAATTCATTTTAAATCGTATAAAATTACATCTCTAATCAAGTTTCACTTAACAAAATCAATATCATTTCGCTAACTATTAAATTCATGTCTATAAAAAATAAAGCCCTGCTCGCCGCTACGGTCGCTAATAAGCTACGTGCGATAAATGCCAAATAAATAATAGTAAAGTAATGAGCTATCTGAATAATTCCAAAGCTCTTTCAAGTTAACAGTGGTGGTTACTTAAGGCTTAGTATCCAATCGACACGATAGTATACGGTATCGTATCGATAAATAACCTTATTGCCCACTTTTCGGTACGAGGACCACGCAATCCTTATCTGACGGACTAATTGCCTACATTGGCCACATTTTTAAAAGTTTCCACAAATCACTCGCTCTATCTCAGTCATTCTCATAGTAGATTATAAATTGAACAAATAGGTATTAAGTACGGGCACACATTGTTGATACACGGAATCTCAATCAAGTCGACGGCTTTTTAATCCGAAAAGCTGAATGTTACAACGCGCTTAAACCGACTTTGAACTTAATAAGAGCGCTGTATAGTTGATTTTGAATTAGGCTATCAACACATGCGACGTTTTCCGCGGAGTGTTAGACAGAAGAAGGGTATTTGCAGTATTGTCGGCACGCAGGGAGAAGTAGTTCAAGTAGCTGTAATTTGTATTGAAATAACCTTTCTGAATGGGTATCGTAGCATTTCATCGGCCAGCCTCGACATCAGATTTATTATTTTTTACTTGCGTGGTTTTAAAGCACAGAATTATTGTTTTTATCTCGTCAGGTGGTATTTTTGAAGCAATTATATTAAGCTTTGCTTGGATTTTTAATTGGATCAGTCGGGTTTAACGACTCGTTGGAAAAAACATCTAGTGACATCCTCTGATAATTCCCCGAGCTCCACAAAACAGCGAAATTGCAAGCAAGTAAACAACCGCTCGCGAGATAAATTCCTTTTATCCTGTTTGCGTTATTTCAAAATTTACGCCTCTGATACACGGGAATAACGAGAAAATGGTATTTAATTGAGCAAGAAAGTACGTTACTTCTAGCTATAAATTAATAAATAAATGCCTCGTCTATGGAACTACCCTAGAACATGCCTAGAACAAGTTTCTTCCGTTTAAAATAAGTAATTGCTTATCAGTTGCTGTCCCACTGCTGGGCACAAATCTCCTCTCAGAGAGAGGTATTTAAAACGTAGTCCACCACGCTGGCCCTTTGCGAATTAGTAAACTTCATACCTACACCTATACAAACTTACACTACCTATACACCCTTGAATATTGTTTCAATAATATTATATTTTCCTTCACAATTCAATTTAATCAAGTGATAATTGTCGAAAAATGTGTGCGTATCTGGGATACGAATCTCGGACCTCTCGATTGAAAGGCTGGTTTTTAGGCACTGGGCTGTCAATACTTTTAAAATAACTGCTTACTAGCATGGACTCTTGACTACTCCCACTCATAAACACAGGACCTACTGGAAATAAGATATTAATTCAATCCCCATATCACCCTGATAATGCCATATTTGCATGTATTAATTACATGCATTTACCTAAAAGATTGGAATATTAAAAAAATGCGAATTCGTTATTTAATAGGCCATAAGAAAATATTTTTTTCAAGCTATCCAGACCAATAGGAGCGCTATCGCAATATTTAATCCAAACATAAGTCAAGTAGCTTAAAGCGCAAAAGAAATAATGGCAAACGATAACAATATTGCAATGATAATGATTAAGTTTCATTAAGATCATTAAGCGTTATAATTCGTCTTCCACTTTAATGATAGCCGGCATACCTCTGAGCGTGGGAAGGCGAGATAACCTCACAGTTATGTACACGGAAAACATTGTGTGATGTTTGTTCCCATTGTTTTAGTTTAAATACGAAAGTTTAACATATACTAAGCTTATAGTAATAGTAACTAGGTGACATAGGGTGTTTGACTATGTAAATAAAAATGATTACGTAATAATTGGCTAAATGCGAAGTCAAATTCGCACACCAGGAGAAGGGTTGCGCGCCATCAAAATTTTCATATTTTTTTTAGTATTTGTTATCATAGCAGACAGACCGCGGAGGCCTAGTAATAGGGTTGCGTTTTTACTATCGGTAGGGAACCCGAAAAATAAAAACTGGATTCTTTGTGGCATCGACATTTTACCAAAATTATTGCTATATCCGTCGAATGGGTTTATTCAATTAACAATATATAAAAGTCGTATATCTTCTTATCTTTAACAAATCTTAGATTTATTTTGAAATTATTTCTGTTATATACGCATTAATCGTTTATGAAAATAATTTGCAATGTCATAAATATATTAAAAACATACAATTAACAGTACCCTTACAATGAGATTTTACGTTTTGACAATTATGACTATGAATATGATATGATATGTATTTGTTTACGTAATTGCCCATACAAATTCAAATTAGCCTAGCCCTAGCGGATTATATCAGAACGATAGTGTCAGTAACGTAACATTAAATGTCTAAATTGACAAAATGGAGCTTTATGTTTTGTCTCTCTTTTACGCGAACATGTTAGGTAGACAAAAAGACTTGAGCACTCACTTATTGTTACGTTTACTAAGTCTACTAAGCAAACGGAACAGAATAATGGATTGAGTTAACGTAACGTAAAATTGTGGGATGTTTTGAAAACTCATAGTTAGGGTACAGATGAGCATAGCAATTAAAAATAAACATATATTTAACGATTTCTCTTTTAACCTGGTTTGAAGAAACACCATAAAAATATAAAAGAACAATCTGATAATCCAGAAGACGGAAGTGTCGAGAGCACGTAGACATGTGTACGCGACCCGACTCTACATCTAGATTAAAATAAGTGTCTACATAATATTCTTTAGTAATACATATAAGTAACAGTATGAATGAATGAATGTATTTAATAATAATGCTACTGGCGCGCATTAATATTTTAATTGTTCTATTATTATTATTATTATTGGTATATGAAGGTGGTAGAACCCTTTGTGGTTCGACTCCGGCGGCACCACCGCCACACCTATTTCGACCTAATAACAGCAGGGTTAAGCGCTGCTGTGTTCCGGTTTGAAGGGTGTGGTAAGGGAGACAAACTTTTCCGAGGCGTTCCAGCTTAGTCCTCAGGGGTAGCAGCGCATCTGTGGCCGACCTCAGGTAGGAATATCTAATCCTATCTGGGGTTGATAACAGATGTCCATGGGCGGCAGTAGCCACTTATCATCAGGTGGACTGCATGCTCGTCTGCTACTCTTATATTATAAAAAAAAAACTTATAAAAGTGGTAGAACTCTTTTTAACCAACTACGGTGGCACCACCGCCACAACTATTTTTAGGGTTCCGTAAGATATAATGAAAAATCCCTCTGTCCCTCCGTCTGTCACAGGATCAAATGAGCTGGGTATTCAATATTCATTTATAAAATTTAAGTGACAGTCTCCTGATGTTAAGTGCTACCGCCCGTGATCATATCGGACGGTAGCACTTACTCCTGTAACCAACTCTTCGTTGGACTAGAGTTTTATCTGAAGCTGATCGTAGACTCGTTGTTACTACCGAGGACTTAAAATAGTCTCTTCATAATATGTATACTAGCCAGCACCTACAAGAAGGACCTTATATATCATTATCTCATCTGTAAACAATTTCTTGATGGACTTTGGGTAATTTTAAGATTGCGTTCTTGAGCCGCAATAACCAATTTTCATTAGCTAAATGCCGTGCTTGTTTCTTTTACACTATATAAAAATCAATCGATTAGAAGGCCCATAACTGCACCGAGAACTTTGAAATAAAAAACATTAAAATTTCCTTTAATCTCATGTAGTCTAATAACAAAATGGGTGGCCGACGTAAACTACAGACATATTTTAGCCCGTTACGGCTTTTAATTAAACAAAGCTATTCAGAAGAGTTCCTAGAGAATCCGTGAGTAGACAACGCTTCGCCATACAGTTATTAATTAAACCTCCACAACCTTATTCATTCCTCGTCGAATACTTCACGAATATTTGTTCAAACTCGGTAGCCGTTGAACAAATTGTTTCATTAATAAACTATTTCATGCCGAGATACCATCTGTTTAGAATTAATTATGCTCACGTCAAATTATTGTGGTAGCGACTAATTAAAAGAGTTTAAGGCTTAAAATGAATATGGGTTTTGTTAACTAATTTATTATGACATTGAACGTTTATGAGTAAATGCACGCGGTGTCGCCCGCGTGATGCTTTTCAAGTTGTACTTTATGACGAATTTAAGGTCGAACAGAGATTTTTTATAAGATTATAGTAACATCTTATGATAAGTGATCTCTGCCGCCCACCTGTAACTAACTCCATGTAGAAAAGGGGTTCTGCGGCGACCATCTCAGTCCTCAACAGTGAGAACGCATTTGTGATCGGCTTCAGGTAGAACACCTGGTTTATTTGGAAGTGTTTTAAATTATGTCGATGAAAGTGGTGACTACGCATGAGGTATCCGTCTATCGTAACACTAGATTGTCTGCAAAACTAAATAATAATCGACTCATCAAGTCATAAAGCACAGAAATAAGTCTAATTCTATTAATTTCTTCCACAGTTCTAGAGACAACCTACTCCCACACAATCTCAACCTCAACTCGGCGCTCACGTGTCGCCTGGTCGGTGGACTGACCAGGGAACAGAGATCCATGTGCCACGAAGCGGCTGATACATCAGCAGTGGCGTTCGAGGGTCTTCAGCTGGCGGTCAAGGAGTGCCAGCACCAATTCCGATGGCACCGATGGAACTGCTCCAGTTTGACTACAAAGAGCTCTAATCCTCACGCCAGTGCCATAATGAAGAGAGGTAAGTTAAAACTTTTGAATGTATTACAGTAAGAATCTTTGTATTTCGACTTTGCATGTTTGCAAACACTGCCAAATCTTTCAGCGAAATAAAAACTTTGGTAAATTCTGCTGTTTTGTGATTGAAAGGGTATCGTGAGGAGAGACACATATACGAGACGTTTCATGGCTACCTTAGAGGACTAATTTAGAATTTCGCATAAAGAAATTTATGTAACAACACAAATAATTACACCCCCTTCGTAACTGCCCGTTTTATATTTTATATCGAACGAATACGATTATTATATGTTTATGAATGTTCTACGTGATTCAAAGCCTTATAAAATTAAAAAACCTAAATAATATTATTGAACAATTACAATATACTTAAGTTTATACACGTACTTTTATGTAAAGTGTTTATGTTTTTGCTCCTTAATTTGCAGTATTCCATAAAGAAATTAACAGTGAAATAAAAACTTCAAGACGACTATAAACACATGTATTTATTTATTGATTCGCCAACGTGGGACGCCAATAACTTGTAAGCTTCCACCGAGCTCGTAGGTGGTAGCAATCACCATCGACGTAATGCTAAAACCAGCCTCGAACGACGCATAATAATATCACAAGAAAATTTTATTAAAATAAACGCAGCTAAACTTTCAAACCAATCGCGATCGGCCATTACAATCCGAATTTATTACGACGAAAAATTATTCACGCATATTAAGATCCCACCGGCGCGGGCGATCGCCGCATTATGCTATGTAGTATTTACAGAACGCCGTATGTCTTTATGTCTATATCCCCGGGTGTGAAAAGGCTTTGTCGATCTTATTTTTTCCACAATCATCGCACACGTTGACGTGGAAATTTACGAGCATGGAGGATGGGAGACAACAAATAATAAGACGGTCCTTGTGGCCAGGTGTGGGTCCGCTCCCGCACCCCGCGATTTCACGCTACGTGTGCGTCCGGCCGCCGCCCGCCCCGCACCTCCAGCCTCTACCAATTAATATTTTAACTGGAATTGCCTCAGCCCGAGCTCCATCAGACTCACTCGATTCCCCCACGCCCTTTATGACTGCACGCTTTTTAATAACACCTGGGAATTCTATCGTACCTGTGCCGATGAACGGCGAACTCGTGATAAGTACGTCTTAAAAGTATTAAACATTATGTACTCACTCACTCGAAGATTAAGACATAAATTATACACGGATAATCCTTAAATATGTTAACCGGTCTATTGTGCGATGGACATAGAACACTATTAGTATTGAAAATGCTCCGTGACGACACCTTCCGGCCCTTCAACTACACGATTCCGTTTAGATTGAAAAATAATGAAAAAATAGCGTAACTAAACACTTAAACATCTTTCTTAACTCGCCCATTGTTAGGGTCCCGAATTGAAACGCCGACTGGTGGACGAAGCGAAAAAACCCCAAGAACAAATCGAGAGGCTTTCAAATAGGATAAAGGCGATCGATGATCGACGAAGAAAGATAATAATGATTCGGGACCGTTGGATTTTTTGCCGGATCGTGTAGATACATCGATGAAAGGAGCGACGGATGGCATTCTGGATAGATCACGGGATTCGTTCCGCTTCCCTGAGATCCTCCACACGTTGTTAGCGCTCTTGTTGTACGTGACGGTGGTACAATATGGAGCGACAATGTGGACGATTTAATGACCTTTGTCGAGCTAATGAGACGATTGTAAGAAAATGTTTCGCCTCGGGCGTTAATAGCCAGCGATGGAGGCGAGATTAGCGCGAGATGTGACGACGCGTCGAATGTCGGTGTGACATGAGAGAATGGCGCTCGTCAGGGCAGCCAGGGTGGCGAGCTGCTCCGATACCGATCTGGCGGCACGGGCGCACGTGACGTGAATTCAGAACGAGAATGTCATAAAAAAGTGACATTTATTGGCACTTTATATCAACAACGTGTTCACGAGGACAATGTGTAGTTATGATGCTGCAAAAACGAGATGCGTTGTTAAGGCTTATCCGACGAGTCGTGGGAATGTCGTTGGGCGTGTGATGGCTTTATTTTAGGTTTTACCGACATCATCCTGCAGATTTTGCAGTGCCAACAAAAAATTGCATTCGGTTTACATGCGTCAAAACATTTGAGCTCTAGTGACTGGGCATCATTGATGACCTAAAATAACAAGGGATTGAAACAAGGGACGTGTCAAAATGTCTCAGTGGTGAGATGTGGTCCAACTAATGGCCGCGATAACATCAGCCCGGTGCGTTACTGAGTCGTGCTCCTTCAGATACCTCAACTGTGAGAAAAAACACACAAAAGGCCCCATAAAAATATGAATTTGTCCAGAGTTCCCGGTTTTGGACGTGACGTCGAGTGGCGTTTTTTTTAGGGTTCCGTACTCGAAGGGCAAAAACGGAAAGCTATCACTAAGCTTCCGCTGTTTCTCCGTCTATCCGCCTGTCATAAGGCTCGATTTTTTTAACTGTCTATTACAGTTACTGTCTATAACACTTGCTTGTGTACAGAGTATGTATATCGGTGGCCACTATAACAACAAATACTAGAAATAAAAAAGCTTGTAAATAAATGGGGGTCGCCATACAAGCAGCTGCTATTTTTCAGAATTTTCGCGACACCTATTGAACCATAATAAGTCGACAATCCAACTTTTCACATAGCATTTACTTTTATAGCTCCTATGACAACAAATACTAAAAATAAAACTGAAATTTGGTAGTACGGAACCCTTCATTTACGGATTTGACTCGACTTACCCATTTTTTGTCGCTTTGTTCCCTTTGGATTATGAAGGCCGCTTTAAGAGTTAATTAAGTCGAGGATGGCATAAGTGATGTTGCAGAATTTAGAAACATTAATGCCGTGGTCATCGAACGTAAACGGCCTTAATTTTATTTTTATGTTCTTTTAAAGAAGCATCTTACCTTAAATGTTGAGTTTTATAGGCTAATATTAAAACAATCAAGTCTGATTACTGTTCATATTATAAATATTCTGTGAATTTCTACTTGGGTTTATGACGTAATCGTACTTATATGGGACTGATAAATGGTATTGGTAGTAGGTAGATATTTTAATTAGTTGTTTAGTGTATTGAGGTGGTTGAATTTATAGAATTATTGGTTGAAATACAGTCTCCCTAGGAGGTCGTAGGGAGGTTCAAACTAGGTCCCTTGATTTTTCAATGTTATGTGCCTTTTATGAATTAATTTTCACTTGCTAAAACGGTGTTGGCAAACATGCTGAAACCTATATAATCTAGCGGACTAAGGGGGGGGCCGGAAGGGGTGGTCCACCCCGGGCCCCCGATCCTGGGAGGCCCCCAAAAATAAGGTAGCTAAGCCAAAGCTAAGCTAGGTAAAAAAGTATAGTCTGTAAACAGCATTAATTATTTTTTATTTACTCCCTAGAGTAGATAAATATGTCACACCGTAAGTGCATTACTACTAACACCTATGAATAATCCTATATACCCATAGATATTTGTGTTCCAACTAGATTTTAAGTGTGCTACTCAAATTTTATAAAAAAAAACCACTTATATCCACCCAATTTCTACCTACTTATTATATGTAAAATTGTACTATATAACAAACTGACAGACATCCCATTTTTGTAAACAGAAAGAAGATTAGGCCTCCATTTCGAATGCTGGTCACACCGAGGTCGGCCTGGTCGTTAGGTTTCGGTAATTAGCGATTCGCAACACAGCCTGCATTCCACAAGCGAACCCTAATTAGTGCAGATTTACAAAACACCTACATGATGACTTACAGATGAAATATTGGATTTTTTATATTAATCTTGTTATTGGCTAGGTTTTGATTGGATGATTTATGTTGTTATTGAATAGCTATTTAGGTTTAAAAGTTTTTTAGAGTATAGTAGAGGTTATACAGTCGGTTAATATTTAGCAACTTTTGCGTGTGTAGTTCTGGGCATTTTAAATTAACTTGAAACGAATAACTTTGGATTGTTATTATTGAAAGTTTCTAAGTATTGAAGCCTTATTAGGCTAATTATTGGATTGAAGTTACCTATATAAACATCTTAAATTCTACTTAAATCAAAATTTTAATAAAACTAACATACATTCCGGTTTAAAGATGAAATGTTTAATGATGAAAGGTTTATTAAAGGGTCATTCGATAATTTTATTAACGACCGGAATAACTAAGCTTAGATAAGCTAAGACAGCCATCTTACCGATGCAGCTTGTAGAAAATTCCGAATTCGATCCTAGGCCAGACAGCTAAAGGATGAATTGAAACATACTTTAACTTCATTTCTCGACCGAGGTGTCCGCAAACTCATCTGTATATACCAATGGCACACACAACGTGTTATCCTACTCCGTTTTTACACTTATAGTCCCATAAGTGTAAAAACGTATTTTTTAGAAGCTAAAAAAGCTCCAAACTATGATAATGACTGTGTTAATGTCATTAGAGTATAAAAATAAGGAAACGTACGACCATAAACGTATATATCAACACGTTTCACCCAGTTGAAATTACAAAACGCTCGTAATTTTTGCCAGCAACAATGTGTACAAAAAATAACCGGTTTAATATAATTAGGTTCCTCAATAAACCCATTAACACAGTCCAAATTGGTTGAGGACATGACGGTAAGGAGAGACTAGATTCCAGATACAGTGGGGGGCAGAGAAAAAGCGGGTCCACGTAATTACTGTTTTACATTACAAGTAGGACAACTAAATAACATTAATTACAGTTTCACTTCGTAATCGACGCTTATGCACCCTATAAAGCACTGGAGGTCATTCGAATTTTAAGTACGCATCGTAAGCTTAGTTTTCGAAGTTATGTAATGATATGAATATATAAATATGAATAACTGCGTTTACACTTTAATATGTAGCATTTTTAATTTCTTTCTTGCTGATATTTAAAACCGCGTATCGTGAGTAGTGAGTTGAAGCTGGTAGAACCCTTTGTGGTTCGACTGCGGCGACACCACCAATTACCTATTTCTGCCTAGGAACAGTAGTGTTAAGCGCTGCTGTGTTCTGATTTGAAGTGTTGTAAGGCAGGCATACTGTTTCGAGGCATTGTTGCATGACTGCATGCTCGTCTGCTACTACTATATTATAAAAATGTTACATAATAAAGTATCTGAATACTGATAATATTAGTCTAACAATTGTTTTTACAATTTTTTAATTAAATAACTTATTTTATTTACTTATACTATTTAAACTAAGTGTACAAATACACTAAGATCTAAATATTAGCAATAACTCTAACGGTGAAGAAAATCATGCTTGAGAGTAATAAAGTTCTCAATTATGTTAAGGAGGTCAAATGTCTTTACATAATTACTATTTTACGTTATAAATAGGGGAGGTGACAACTAAATTGCTTTAATTACATTTAATGCAACTGTAAAATCGTAACTTATTTACCTTATAAGTCATTGGGAGTCGTGGTTCGAATCTCACGCACTCACTTATGATTTTGAAATAATGTTTTATGAGGTATGTGGTCTACTATATTACTATTTGCTATATTACTTACTTTAATGGTGAAAAAGGAATATGGTAAGAAATCAACTTGTTCATAAGTTAAAAGGTTCTTGAGATAAAATGTGACAATCTAAATTAGATTAATATTGTGGCTTATAGCCAAAATCTTAGTCATATAGTATTCGGCGGATATAAAATAAATTAATATAGAATATATAAATAATAATATTATATTAAACTACAAATTCCTTAAACGGTAGTTTACAACTTTCCTCCTTTTGCTATGGTGCATTACATTTTTATACTTTTGTGTGAAAATTTATTGCAATCATTATTAAAAGTAATTAAATTTAGATATCCGTAACTTGCAAACAGAAATAAATAACCTGTAATTTACCCACCTACAAATAAGTTTAACATTTTACGTACTTAGGTAAACGCATGTCACACAAAAGGCTAATTACCTTAAGCTTAGCCGTAAAAGGCGAATATTCTTAAAGCAAAAGAAAAAGTCGACGCGAGTTCATTCATTTTAGCACCAGATTTATAGGCTATCGATTTAAAAGCGAGAAGGATCGTGAAAAACCATTTTAAAATCGCAAAGTGCACAATCGTAAATCACGGGCCGATGTGCGCGCGCGCATCCGCGACGGCGCTCAGCAGTGTGCGCGCATCAAAAACGATGTTACACAACGCGGAAAAAGCCGACCACCGCCGAAGGCACTCGGAAAAACTTATCAGTATGCGCATCCCATTAAATAAATGTTCGCCTTCACCATACATTTTTAAATAAAGAATCGGGAATGAAATAAAACGTTTAAAATTATAATTGAAATTTGTATTTACTTAGCTTGTGAATTTTTTTACCCACCGGCGCCGAGTTACCGTATATGGCTCGAATGTAGATTTGCCAATTTAATCCGCGTTTCGCGGAATCGAGGTGGCGCTGCCGTCGCAGGACCGACGAGCTCGTTTACTCTAGTGATCGACGCTCAAATTGGATTCAGCTGAGCAGCTTATTTAAAATTTAGAATCTCATAAATATTACAGTAAATGGACGTGTTCCATAAAAATAGCATTTGAATAGAAAGCAAGGCAGCACATTAAAAAAGAATAAAGCATAAATTACGTCTAAACATTATGATAAACGAATCTAAATTAACATCGGATCCGCGAAAGAATTATACAAACTCAAAATTTAACTTGCAGACGGCGAGTGTCGTAAATCGATGATCCTTTTTGCTGGCATCTCGTAGCGAAAATAATTACATGTCATGCATTATTAAAACAAACAAGACGTAAAAAGCAAAGGTACAAGTGTAAGGGAAGAATTTAAAATCTGTCACCAGTCCGAAATTCAGAGCATTCGGTCCGAAAAAGTGAGGATCGTACGTGCAGAATACATTAGAGTCGATTAAGATTCGCCACGGAGCGCTCGGTCGAAAACAGATCTTATCGACGATCGATTGCACCAAATCGATACTAAATTTAAACAGCTGAAGTAATCGAAAAGTTAAAGAAGAGCAGCATCTGCTTTCATGAATGCGTCCTGAGAAAAAACGGAGATGAAATTGATAACAAAGTATTAAGTAACATTCATTTAGTCCGTAAGTATGTGTGGTAAGTTGCTGCACGTAACATGTTTCTTTAATTAGTATTTTAAATAGGCTAGAGCTTGATCGAAATCACGGAATAAGTTTTTCGCGATGTGTTGTGTCAGTTGTGTGGTAATGAAGACAAACTTTTCCTCGGCGTTCCAGCTCAATCCTCAGGGGTAGCCCATCTGTGGCCGACATCAAGTAGAAATATCTAATCTTATCTGGAGTTGAGTACAGATATCCAGGCGGCAGTAATCACCTAACATCAGGTGGACTACATGCTCGTATGCTACTCCTATATTATAAAAATACCGTTTTATTCCGCTCAAGAGATACGTTTCAAAAATCCTTTCTTATTGTCATTACAATGCATTAAGAATCACGTACAAAACGTAATTTTTTTTAACCAAATACTTTAAATTATATCCGTCAGTCAATGTTTTAAAGAGTTATTACATATGTGATTTTAATACTTAATTAATCACTCAAGCTACATTCGGTATAATAATTATGTCTCAATAATAATTATAATAATTATCTCTTAATTCTTAAATCTTTAATACACCTACTCATTTAAATATATTAATATAAATTTTACATGCAGATAAATACATTACATTAATTAAATATACATATAATTATTTTTTATAGAATTATTTTACAATATTAATGACTTATTTTCCGCTCTCGAATACCACGTGTTTAAATGTAAGTAATTAGCATAGTTGCATTGTGCGTGAGGGTAATAGGTCAATTTCCCGTATGGAGCATTCCTTAAAGCCTGATGGTAACACACCTGCGTCTCATTCGAGTTACCTTTTCTAACGTGAGTTTCGGTAGAGGAATGTGGATACTGACTGAGCTACAAAATAACACTATCATCTTAGTACTCAGAGTGGTATTGCATCTGTTAGCTTCAGACTTAGATGAGTAAAATACATAGATAGATTGAAATTGAACAAGAAATTGTAAACAGTTTTGGGATTTGAAATTGTTGCGTAAATAAAGTTTTGCCACGTCTCCTTGATAAAATAGCCCTAAAATACATGAAATAGTCATTTATTACGTAAATTACGTAACGTAGTAATTTGAAGGTGATAGAACCCTTTGTGGTTCGACTCCGGCGATACCACCGCCATACCTATTTCTGCCTAATAACAACCGTGTTAGGCGCTGCTGTGTTCCGTTTTGAAGGGTGTAGCAAGGGAGACATATTTTTCCGAGGCGGTCCAGCTTAGTCCTCAGGGGTAGCGGCTGATCTCAGGCCGACCTCAGGTAGAAATATCTAATCCTATCTGGGGTTGATTACAGATGTCCATGGGCGGCAGTAGCCACTTACCATCAGGTGGACTGTATGCACGTCTGCTATTCCCATATTATAAAAAATAAAAAAAAGTTATTTATATGTACATTTTGTCTAAAAATGTCCAAAATCCAATTTCATAGCAATGAAGTATCTTTCTATTTTACTTATCAAAGACTTCAAATAAAACCTCTATACTATGTGGATTTGGTTACAGACGTCTAAGGTTAGCAGTGCCCTTACAATCAGGACTACAAGCTTGTTTACTACTGGAACCTTAAACCACACACACCTTTGCCCCGTAGACGGCAACCACCTGGTCTTCCTAAAAACTGAAAGAACTCATTAAAACATCGCAGTTAATTAGGGGAACGGTTAAGAAAGTTCATGTAGTTATTTGTACGAGAATATATCGGTTACAAGTTTTTTGTGTGGCATTCCATTACTGGATACCATGACTATTCGGTATGTATCGATGCTCGCACCTCGCTCTATGGGTGTCTGTATTGAAGAAACGAATTGAATATTCATAAATACACGTCGCAAATATAGTTAACGCAAAAAACAAATGCCGCTCTATAATTGTTAATGTTGCATTTGGATCGGAATAAATTAAAAAAAAACACGCGATCTAAAGGTGCTTCTGTTAGGAATCACCCCGTAAGGAAAGGGCTCTGGTCATGTCATCGGTCCATATTTTGTTATTTATATACTAATAAAGACTCTTCAAGGTGATACAACCCTGTTGAAATACGGTGGCTCCGCGGTCAATTCAGAATTGTAGTATCAACACTACGTTAAGCGCTGCTATGGCTTAAAGGTTCATTTCAACTATTCCTCAGAGGTAACAACGTTTTCTTTTATAATATAGGAGTAGCAGACGAGCATGCCGTCCACCTGATGGTAAGTGGCTACTGTCGCCGATGGACATCTGTAATTAACCCCAGATAGGATTAGATATTCTTACCTGAAGTCGGCCACAAATGCGCTGCTACCCCTGAGGACTAAGCTGGAACGCCTCGGAAAAGTCTGTCTCCCTTACCACACCCTTTAAACCGGAACACAGCAGCGCCTAACACTGCTGTTATTAGGTAGAAATAGGTGTGGCGGTGTTGCCGCCGGAGTCGAACCACAAAGGGTTCTACCCCCTTCAAAAACAACTAACAACACATCTTTAGCTTCAAGCCGCAAAACCTCCGTTGCTCATTGCTTGCTGTTGCAATCAGTGAGCCCTTATAAGCAAATTCAGTACTATTTTCTTGTACAGCTCGAAATAATACATTGAACATCTTGGATTTTGCAACCTTTATAAATCGAATATTTGATTTTTTTAAGAAAATGCCATTAAGTACACCTATATTTTCCTACGTATATGATCAGGTTAGATGACTTATCTTTAACCTCTACGACTCAAATGTTTCCTTACAAAATTCGCTAAGTCGAATCCTCCATAAGTCGAATCATCCATAAGTCGAAAACTTTACTGATCGAATTTTTGGTCTCTCCCTTCAAGTTCGACTTACAGAGGTTTTACTGTAGTTACTTATTTACAATTAATGTGCCCTAATACGACAATAGCACGAAGTACAAATAAGTCGGTTAATAATTAAAGTCATTAAAACATTTTCATTGCATTATGTATTAAATGCGCATAATTCAAAGTAGCGGACTATTTAACTTTAATTGATGTATTCGCTAATCAGTATATTTATACAACGCGGTCCTCTTAATAATCAATTGGGACTTTTTACATACCGCATAAAGAGAGATATTTTTTGTAAATAATTAATGATTAAGTTTAGATAGATTATATTATTATATTTATGACTACATAATAAACACCTGTTTATGACAATCCTAGTTGTTGTATAGTTTTATTTAGTATATATAAATAATAAATTATTTCTAAACTTATAGTACTTATATTTTTATTATAAATTTAAATCTCTGAACATTGTCTAAAATGTGTCTGTCTAAGACTGAATTCGAAACCATCTTCGTGAAAGATCAGTGGCGGTCGATGAATTACAAGCGGACCTCTTAATTTAGGTCAATGGTCTAATATACTTCTCCATTTATTCGAATATTAAACTTCTCGTGTAAATGTGAAAATATTGAGACAGGTAATTATTTACATGAATAATTTGAACCTACCTACAATTAGATTAAATCAAAGATAACCTAATAAATTAGGTTAATCATTCGTTTATTCATCTTATTAAACATTAATTCAACGTTTTCTACAACACTAACATCTTAACCATTATACGGAACATCGTTTACAACAAATGTAATTCGAGTGACGTTCAAAACGTACAGCATAACCGTACCGGGCACCCATAACTCGAAATCATCAAAATCGATCAATCGAGCGTGCTATAAATCGCGACATATCGATTCTATCGCGTCTCCACGGCTCGACAAATATAAATTTGTCACTGGCCACTCGGAAAAAGTCTGGCCGGACTCGCTCTTATAAATAAACAATAACAACCCTATTTGGACGGTACACCGTAACATTCGTCCTGTTCCCGATAGTCCATCTCAAATGATAAGTCTCAGTTTATAAGACACGACTTTTTGTTCGAATGTCGAACAATCACACGCCACTTGTAAATTGGGTAGCATACTTGTATTTGAATAAAAACTTGCCGTCGTATATACAAGTGTTGGAAGTCATACTTCTTTGATTGAATATAAGTATAATATGTATTGTAATTAGTATACTTAACAACATACCTACTAACAAAAATATTATTACTTAACATTGTTGTATTTATATCGTTAATTAATCATAACTAGTATAGGTAAATGTCGTATTATATCTTTTAGACATATTCACAATATAAAACATTCACTCAAAAATCGCATATGACAATGTCACTGTTAAAATTTCACATCCATATTTTGTTCCTAATGTATTTGAGAAGTATCACTCTAACGAATATATAATTACTATGTAAACCTTAGCTAAAGTCTACAATAACTAATGTCTTAGTGATATACTACCTACTGCTAAGTAGTCAAGTAGATTTATTTTACGAAACAGTATATACTCTGCAATTTGTTCGAAAATATATTAACTTTTGAAGTCCAACTTCGGAAGCAAAGCCGCGAACAGAAGTTGTTAAACTTTCTCATCCCAACGAATCGTTAGCTATAAACGAATATATCGCTGTATTAATTCATCTCCACAAGATCACTTCGCAGATAATGGTTGATTTATAATGATTATTCATTTTATTATACGTGAATCATCTAAATCATGTTGCGTTTTTGCGCGGTTTGATGACCTAGAACAGATTCGCCATGGTTATTCGTATTGTAGATTAGTTTGTTTATGGGTTGTTTTGCAAAAACATGTTTTTTATTCAACTACGGAGGGTAATGTTATTCGAGTGTATGTCTCATTCTTTCGAACGCGTTGCGGGCCAAACGGCTAGATTTTTTTGAAGGATTGGTAAGGGAGACTTAATACTTTTCTGAGGCGTTCCAGCTTAGTCCTAGGAGTAGCGGTGCATCTGTGACCGACCTCAGGTAGGCTATCTGGGATCGATTACACATGACCATGGGTGGCAGTAGCCACTTACCATCAGGTGGACTGCATGCTCGTCTGCTATTTCTCCTCCTTGCGTCGATGTCCTCATGCTATTTCAATATTTAAAAAAGGTGTTCTTAGATTTGTATAAATATTGAAAGACATAAAGGTTATATTTTAAGCAATTGAGTTTTTTGTCTCTATAATGTTTCTGTACTTAATAGTACTAACAAGATAATGTCACTATTTTTAACAAGGTTTCTTTAACTCGAGCACTAAAATGAATGGAATTTTTGAGACCCAAAAAGTCACATTACGAGGTAATTTCGTGTACACCGTTGAGACATGCTATGATCAGCATGCCGACCGATCAACATAACAATGTAATTATTTTACATTATTGCATTGTCTTTAAATTACATAGATATTCCCCAATCGGTTAAGTAGATGCAAGTAGTCAAAATTTATTGAAATTTTTGTCCCATACATAGTTAGTAATTGAAGAGCTTGTAAAAATTCGCAATTTAAGCACCTATTGTTTATCCCAGAGAGTAGAAAGAGCTATTGTATTTTTTGCCGTGAAGTTGCATATTTACATTACAACATAATTGCAACATTAACGTTCTACTAGTTCCTAGTCTCAATATTTGGTTGATATTCCTCTTGTGCGGACTAAGAGTTTTAGCAACTCATTCCTGCTGCGAACCGCCAAAGATTGGAACTAGAGATGGGCAGAGGGTTTAAACCCAATGGGTGGATACGGGTTTAAACCGGGTATTTTGGGTGAAATAGGGTTTAAACCCAAATAAACACCCAAACAGCGGGTGTAAACTATTGTCATTCATATTTTTATTTTCTTCGTGTAATATCATTTTTAAAATAATATTGTAAACAATTCACTAAATATGCACTCTAAAAGCACATATTTCATTTAACTACGCTGTTATAGTCCATTCGGATGTGTTACATTTGGGTTGCAATTTTCGAAGACCCAATTATATTTTATAGATGTCAATGATTAGTGTAAAGGGCTTAGTGTACAGTTAAATCCTAATTTGTGGAGTCCCAACTGTTGTCCCTCGGCCGCCATCTTGAAAAAAGGGGCACAAAGCGTTTTTACGCTCTACCAGGCAAACTATATGTCGCACAGAAATTTAGTAAGAACAATTATGGTTTCAAATTGATTTATCTATAATTTTAGTTCTATAACTTTTTGTCGTTAAACCAAAAATAACAAAGATAATAACAATAATAGATTAAACTTTTGGAAGACTTTTTTTTTACTTTTTTCTACTTAATTTACAGAAAATGACATTGAAACATTTTGATAGAGGAGTTTTTATAGTCCGGTCAATTTAGACATAAAAATAGTAATCAAATAACATAAAGCTAAATTTCCGTAGAGACCTTGGGTTTACCATCACAAGTAAAGTTCCAAAAGTCCTCATCGATGTGTGTGTCGGCACTTATTCGGGGTCAAACGTCACAATTTTCGGGTTTCTGGATTTTTCTCGAAATAAAATTATCTATAAAATAATGTTTATATTTTTTTTCTTAAAGCTATAATTATTAAGATATTAAGATACGTAAGAATTACATTTTACATTATATGCCCATATTCCCACACCACCTGTGCAATAGTATACGAGAGGTATACTTATTTGTTTCGTCAAACAAATAGTAATTAAAAAGGTAATAAAAATAGATGAACCCCTAAAAATGTAATATTTAAAAATGTAAAAACATTAGAAATACAGTAAAAACCATATCTATTAAATATATAATATTAAATATTATATCTAGTATATCTATTAAATAAACATTTGAACTATTTTAAAAGCTTTGTGTAGATTTTATTAACTCATTTTATAAACACCCAAATAAATACCCAGTGGGAGGAAATAAACGGGTATTTATTGGGTTTAAACCCTGCACAGGGTTTAAACCGGGTTCTTTGCCCATCTCTAAATTTGGAACACACTCCCGCCTTCTTAGCCTTGATTTGACGCTTTTAAAGTCTTAAAGGCGTGGTTAAAAACATACATACGAGGTATTCTCACTTAGTCCTCAGAAATAGCACGGCGCCTGTGACCAATCTGAGATAGGACTCCAATCTTATTTTGAAATTGATATCCATAAACAGCAAAAGACCACGTAAAATCAGATAGACATCTTATTCGTTCATACTTACATTTTCTAAAAAAAGTCTGGTAGATTTTTGTTACAATATATCAATTTGTCTTGTAACAAATCTTACTAACGTATGTTACAAGATACATGAAACCCTTATATTGTTTCTAAGCTGACGTCACACCAGAAAGGATTTTGATAAGACGTTTTCATTGTAATCGGATGAAACCAAGACGAAACCATACAAAGTAAAGCCGCAAAGAAATAACACCTGGCATTCCTAGGCAAAACTAACCTTATTCCGTTAAAACTACTACTACCAGGTACTATCACACCAGGGAATTTGCTTGTAATGTAACAAATCAAGACTCGATTTTAAATATCTGTATCATCACAGAAATATAATTTGAAGCCATCTTAATTGTTTGAAAGTTGAAACTCACCCTCTCAATCGGCAGTCCGAAGTACAAATGCTAAGCACCTCTGATTTTTAAAGTTATGTGCGTATTAGAAATTAATTATCACGCTCACTAACGGTGAAGGAAAACATTGTTAGGAAACCGACACGACTAAATTCTTAAGAAATATTGCTATTGGGCAGCGTTGTGGACCATGACTTACACCTTTCTTACTCCAAAAGGACACACGTGTCCACGTCCAGCAGTGGGACATTAATGCGTTCGGGGCAACTAAAATATTATAATGCTCGAATCTCACTCACTGATGGTCAAATTTAAACTACATTACAAGCAAAATGTCTAGTGAAGGATCAGCTTAACGCGACATGGCTATCGAATAAAACACCATTATTTCAATAAAAGTTATCTCTGTGAAGCAATTAGTTTCATTCCACGGGCAGCCGCTAATCCATATAGATAACGTTACCCATTCCTTATATCGAATTAATTTGTGAGTCACCGTCTCTTTGAATGATATTCCTCTGTATTTCTGTTCAATATGACCCGTTAGTAATATTCAAACTTCCTAAATCTGTCCTAGAAAAAATCAAAATCTGACAATTTCTAGTAGGTATGCCAGAAGTTGTCACATGTCGATCTTTGGTACACAAAAATCAGAACACCATTGAATTTGGCTCTAAAATCGGAACCCCATAGGACTCTTTTCCAATTTCTGTCTCCATAAAAGTAAATAATCCGTTCAATTAAAAAAAACATTACCAAAAAACCTAATCCCATAAAAACAATTTTTTTGGTACAAATAAGCTAAAAAGATATAAATTATTTTCTTTTATTTACATGCATAAATAATAAAGTCAATTGCAATCCTAACAGTAAACCATGTTTTACAAATACATAGAAAATACGAAGATTAATCGTATTCCATACGTATCTAAATTTCTTATAAATTATGTAGAGCTTGGGCGGATCGCCAGTAATTGATCAAAGCAAAACCCAGTCAAAATTAAGTGCGCATATCAGTACAGAGTACAGATTAATGCTTGCAACAAAAACCAGGCATCCCGAAGATCCGCCGAGCAGGTGGCCTTGCAATAACAGTAGCTTAATTGCCTATTAAACGGGGATAGCTCTTAAAATTGCTTTAATGCCAACATCAGAGGTCCATTCTGTACAACACAATGAAATAGCAAGAATAGCAAATTATTAACCTTTGAAGAGTTGAACACAATTAACCGCACCGACTATGCCGTACCTAACTCAAATGCAAATCGCCTATCATTCTGTTTATGGTAAAAAGATTACATTGTGCGAGTCCAATAGCTTATCTTCGCATCTCGAATGGATTCTGTTTAATTTATTGCAATAAAATAGATAAATGGCGATCAGAATCGTTCCGCGTTCCGTGGAGAGATGCGAACTCGAATGCTTTAGCTTTATGTATGACAGATACTGTACCGGATAGTTGGATAGCGATGTCTCGGTTGATATTTAAATTTAGTACGCATTGGCCGGAGGGTTTAATGGAATTTATGGATGAACAATTACGGGTTACTTATAGGATCTGCGTGGAGAAACTCTATCTAAATATACGAATATGTTTGTCTAAAAATCACAACCAGACAATTGCGAATTGAACTGTCCAAATGATAAAACATTTTTATTTCATCAGAGCACAACTTACGATTTGATATTTTATCTGTTCAAATATTTATTTTTTATAAGTATATCACATTCTACCTAAAATATTGTGTATAACAAGGAATACTGGTTGTCAGTGTACATTTACAAATTGAGAAAAAATATACCGAATCGAACCAATGTTTTTTTACAGTCACAACTCCAAATTCAACTAAGTATCTCATGTTTGATTCAAAGTAATCACTTACAAAGTAACCATTTCAACCGAATGTATGATTCTAAGCCACAAAATGTCCACGAAGTATTCGCAGCAAAAACCAAGAATGCGAGACTCCACACCTAGAAATGCATACATACTTACAAATTGAGAGTTGCATGTTGCAGCAGGAATTTACCTATGGCAACCTTCCGACGAGCCGACCACACACCGAATAAGGGAAATAAAGAAACAGAACTGGCTATAACATTGTATATTATTAACTGGATACGACTTTACGTTTATTTTATTGCAAATTTAATTACCAAACACACTTATTACGTACATAAAAATAAAATTATGCGGGTGTAATTTTTTTTAGATTATCTGGATTGAACTGAGATCAACATTCATGCATTATAGAGAACTTTATTAGAATGTTGATTCATTGAAGCTTCATTTTTGCAGCTCTTTAGCAAATTTGATAATCTCGTCGATTAAACCTATGTAGCAATATATATATTTTTTTTAAATAATTTGAAACAAACCGAGAAACCCTTCCAATTTAAACCTTAATGTACTTCCAGCTCCACTAAAAATAGATCAAAATTAGCTTACGCTTAAATAATTTTTCTAAAATGAAATCTTTGTTCAATCACAGGCTTTAACTATGTAGCGAGCGTCTATACCACTTATCATCACAAAAGGTGGTAGAACCCTTTGTGGTTCGACTCCGGCGGCACCACTGCCACACCTATTTCTACCTAATAACAGCAGTGTCAGGCGCTGCTGTGTTCCGGTTTGAAGGGTGTGGTAAGGGAGACAGACTTTTCCGAGGCGTTCCAGCTTGGTCCTCAGGGGTAGCGGCGCATCTGTGGCCGACCTCAGAAAGGAATATCTAATCCTATCTTGGGTTGATTACAAATGTCCACGGGCGGCAGTAACCACTTACCATCAGGTGGACTGCATGCTTGTCTGCTACTCCTATATTATAAAAAAAATCACATTAATTAAGTTTCTTATATAATTAAATTCCTTAAAAGTACTACGCTCGAAGCCCTTCCAGCAGTTATATCTCCATTAGACTTTGAGTTCCTACAAACGCAGGTGCATAATATTAATGGAAATTGATAAACTAGTACGTCGTACCAATGAACCTTCGCCGATGGTCTGGATATCCAGTAATATCTTAAGTAATGTAAACGAAAAGCAATATAAGGCATGCTTCATGAAAATTCAATAGTCGTAATTAAATTTCGCATGCAGGTATTTGAGATAATTTGTAAGTAACGACTCTGATCATCTTTATAAGCGAAAGTGTTGCAAAAACAAATTTATTTTAAACTGGAGATGCCCATTGAGTCATTTAACACTTGTTTTCTCTTTTGAGTACTTTGTTTTAATGATGCTTTTTATGAAATTGAAATGCGAGCGTGCGTCACCTGATGGTAAGTAACCATCCATGGACATCTGTAATCAACTTGATATAGGATTAGCGTGCCACATGCACTACAAATGATGGTGTGTGGCTACTGTTGCCCATGGAATGGTAACCAACATGGTCTAGGAACAAGTTTGTAACTGGCCTCAAGTCACAATTAGGAGGCTAAGTAAGAACTGCTTAAGTGTCTCCACCTTACCACACCTTTCAACCAAAACACAACAGCGCTGAATACTGTTGTTATTAGGTAGAAATAGGTTTGGCGATGCTGCCTCTGAAGTCTAACCACAAAATAGTTTTATACCTTCTACTACTCTAAAGCGTTAACAATATTTTGATCGGAAGACTAAGGTCTTCGAAGAAAACTAAATATTCGTCCCATTTACAGGTTTCCGAGAATCTGCGTTCCTGTACGCCTTGACTGCGGCTGGTGTAGCCCATTCCGTAGCCCGAGCCTGTGCTCAAGGGCGTCTCCTCTCCTGCGGCTGTGACCCCCTGGGCTACCGCGCAGCCCACGACCCACGGGGAAGGAAGAGGGTCAACAAGTGGGAGTGGAGTGGCTGTTCCCATAACCTGGCGTATGGGATCGATTTTTCGAAGAAGTTTCTGGATGTCAGGGAGAAGATGGATGATCTACAGTCGAAGATCAATTTGCACAACAATGTTGCTGGGAGATCGGTAAGTGTTAACACAAGGAGTACTTATTTCGGTCTTAGATTAGACACATCGTGGTCTAAGGCGCTAAAAATGCTGGTTTCCCTGGGTTGCATTCTGCAGTTCGGTAGTTATTAATAATTTATATAGATAGGTATGTATTATTGATCTGAATGTCTGTATTCCTGTGACAATGATTTTTTTTTATTTTTACATTTTTGATCAGAGTAGGTAGCAATGTAAGCATATTATTTGCAAAAAATGAACAAAGGTTTTAGGTATTCCATTAAATACACGACAAACTATACCATAATCGTTAGATAAAATACAATAATTTTGAATGCAAAAAAATGCTGATTATATATACAACCCTTCTCCTTTAGCTAGACTCTAACTTCACTGCAACTAGACGAGACATGGTACAAGTAGGCACATACCTACTTCATCACGTAGCTCCACTGTAGATTAGGTAACAAAATAAAGAGACAAAAGTCTGTCGCTACCTTTCGTCAATAATTACTTACGCTTTGATAACATCCACTCGACGACAATTGAGATTTCTTTGATCTATAACAACAGGAAGAACAAAGACAAAAAGACACTAGGCCCAATGGCCCTTCAATTTAGGTACTTTATGGACGCGCCCTCGCATAACCGTAGTTTGATCTTCGACGGGGTGAATATTAAGTGAGTAAGGTGAAAATTAACTCAATTAGCAATGTGAAGCTATTAAAATAAATTATTCTTATATATAAAATTTTCGTTTCACAGTGTTAGTTATCGTACTCCTCCGAAACGGCTTTACTGATTTTCACCAAATTTTATATGCATGTTCAGTAGGCCTGAGAATCGGCTACTATCTATTTTTCATAAGTGATAAGGGTTGTTGACCCTTAACATTTTTTTAGTTATATGTCAACACAACGTTTGCCGGGTCAGCTAGTAATAACATAAATATAAATATTGATTGATTATTTTTTTCTGACTTAAGTATTTAAGATAGAAGGTCTTTTAACTTCGAACGTGCTTGCTTACAGGACTTAAACTTACTCGAAAGTGGCGACATATCTGTCACTCGAATTCCATAAAAAACGCACAGACTTTGCATATTATTGAATGCAATGGAATATTACGAAGCAACAAGGCTGAAATTATACATACTTACAAAGTAGATATATATTTCATTAAAAAAGGCAGAGTTGTAACTATACAACGTATACATGATAGGCTTCTGGTAGAATCTCTTTGGAATTTAAAAAAATGGAATTTATTACAAATGTCCATGGACGACAATGACCATTTACCATCAATGAACTACATATTCGTTTGTATCTTCATTTTTATAAAAATATCAATAATTCAGGCATAAAATTAGTAGTTTATTACAAAGCTCACGCTGAAATTCCACAAGATGCATTTTCTAACATAGCTATCTACATAATGGGAGCAGTTACCTCAAATTGAAACGGTGTTAGATAGGCGTGTCGGAGCCAATCTGGGTGGTCTGATCCCCACCACATGGACCACATTATGCCTTCACCCCACTAATAATTATAACGTTTTAACTTACGGTATCGCATACAAATTGATCCCACTCGGTACTCGTAACTCGATAAAGATAATCGATTTTATTGAAACCAGTCAAATGATTCAATTTATATCGTTTCGTTTCGAAACGTAATGAAGCGCAGTTCGTGATTTTAATATCGATTTTGGGATATCGTTTTGTTTTATGACTTCATTTTCGTGTTTAATTACAGACGCATGTACCTTATAATAAGAATTGAATGACCTGTTCCCATGATCACAGATGTTTTTTTAAATTATTCGAGTTGTCTACACGATGAACCAAAAATAATAAAATAAAATAAAAAAGCCTTAAAATTCCAAATACCTTAACAGCAGACTTTACAGTACTAAAATATTTGTAATATTAAGTAAGCCTAGTAGTAGACGAAATCAATATAAATAGAATATATTCCCAGAACTATTTTAGTATCTGTACTAACTTGACATCGAAAATCTCGGCACGTAGTACCTACTGTATACTACATATAAGGTTTCAGGTTGTATTTAATCGTATTTTATTAACCTGAAACAAAATTATTTTGGAGTTAATTTCTGAAAACGTATTTTTTTTTAATAAATCATACACTTACTAATAAATCAAGTTATCTTAAGTATTATCAGATATTTTTTTCATAAATATATAAATAGAGACGGATAATACGACTGTAATATATTCTCCAACGTGACTAAGTCCACTTAGCCCACTAATATAATTTCCATTCAAGAAATAGACACGAATTTAATAAATTTTCTGACTCCAATATACCACACATCAAAGAGTTAAGTTTACCGACGGTAATAAAGTAAGCTAATTAACACACAATAGCGACATAAATAAAGCACAATTCTAATAAAAGTATGTTACAAAGTAAATATTTCTAAGTAATCCTTCTATATTAATAGTAAAACTTGATTAAGTACTAAGTTTTCCTTAAATGCACATTGTTTTTTATATGAAACGGTCTTTTAAAAAAACCTAAATTGTGACATGGCTTGTATGGAAAAATGAAATACTTCCTGAAAAAAAATATGTAGGTATAAACTGAAGAGATTTTCACCAATCAGAAAAGTGTAAGATTTGCAAGCCTAGGTTTACATGAGACATCAATGACTAGTGTGTTGTCAGCAAATGTGTACCCTACTCGTTTATTTCGATACTTCTTTTAGTATCTTACAACACGGTACCTAAACTAAATACTGCTGATATTATAATGCAGACATGAGCATTGTACGTATGGCAACATTGTAACCTTTATTATTAACTCGCTCAAATCTATCGTTAGCGTCACCGTGGTTAAGCAAGTCCTTTCGCGACATCACATTAAGCTTACAAATAGCTCCAAAATTACGATCGCCTTCCGTACAGTCCAGAGCACGCATCTGTCACATAAATATGTCAGAATCTGATTTGTTATTGTCTACTAATCTACCAGTGAACACACGTCACCGGGTATCCGACTAAGCCAAAATGCCGGACCTACCGTGCGGGATTACTTTTAATAATTTAATAGGCCTCTTCCATCTAATAATAAACATGTCAAACCTATGTTAAATACAACTTAACACAGTTGTGTTTGCAGCTGTCATACAACTCTACGACCAATTATGTTCTCTATAACAATGATATTAGTTGTCATTGTCGGTTTGGTAAGAACTAATTTAAGTTTGTTTGAAATATTATATTAGTGTTCGTAACGAAATCTGACATTAAAACGGCGTGCCATGTCTCGCTTACTTATTAGGGGGATTTACGATTAATACAATTTTATTTACGTCTGTACGTTTTTTATAATACAAACACGACGTAGGAACAAATTATTTAATTTGTAATTCGTTTATAGTGGTTAATTATATGGTAGGAGTCGGGTGCCTAATTTATATGGATGTTGGACCCACCGGCTAGTAGTGACATTTATTGCAACTGTTAGGCCGCTTATACATTTGTTAAAATAAAATGATTAAATAGTTTGTGGTTTAAATAGAGGTTTTACACATAATTTACACCGGCCTAATAGGTTGTAATAAATCTTGTGTCGTAAAATGTATTTTTAATAGTACTTATTTCATTTTAATTCTTAGTAGGTAACAAATTGTTTAATTACAAAATAGATAGTTTTATGTAAAATGTCTCTTATATTATTGAATAATAATCTGTCCAATTCGAGTATTTTAGAAACAGGTGGTAGACAACAGAGTAGGTATACGACAAAAATTGACAAAAACGTATTTAAAAAATGATCTGAAATCATTAACCACGAAAAAATATATCGAAAGGATTTTAAAAATTCATATCAAAATTAATATCCATCTTTCTTTTATGTAGGTACAATATCATGGATTTCAACGGAGCAATAAGTTAATTCCCACTTCGACAACTTTCAACTATTATTTATCCATTAATTACCTTATTATATTTTGTTTACAGTAATAAAGCTAAAGCATATTAAACATACATTAAAAACATCATTAGCTGTCATAAAACAGCTGGATAATCACTAAGTGGTGATCATCTCATCAGATGGTCATAATTAGTTAAGTCAATTTATAATTATAACTCCCGGACCAACCACAACTAATATTAACTACTAGAAACCTTCGGTAGCGGTCGAGTACGCGAAATGACATTTTAATTCACCCATAATTCAATATTAACAGGTACTTTAGTTGACATTTTACGATTCACAGACTGTGGCTGCCATAAAATTAAGTCAAACCTAATGATTCGTTTCAACAATGTTGCTTTTACGAGATATTTAGTACTGTTTTTTAGTTTAACGCAGAATTATGATGTTTTGATATGATACAAAGAATGTTGGTTAGATTACTGTTTTTATGTTTTGTTCTTTTAGACGCATAAAACTTAGCTTATGAAAAGTTGTTATTAAGCTTATTTGCTTTAGCAAATAATATGTAATCTATACTAACACAGAATTTGCAAGGTTCATCCCGAGTGCATGCCTGGAAAAGAACTGTTACCTCCTTCAGTAACAACAACCAATCACAGCATATCAATATTAATACACCTATTCCCTCTATCAGAGTAAATTGAGGTGTGGTGCGTCCTCGGTGGTCCGGACCCCACACTGACCATTGTTCCATCGGCATTCTACCATTTTGTTTTGTGGGTACATAATTAACAGCCGCCCAGTGAGATCTCAGTTAGACACGCTCGGTTATAATAACCCTCGATGATATTTTTATTAATGTCAAAATAAAGTCGGCCGCCCTCACGCCGGGCAAAGCATCGTTTTTCTATTCGCTACTTTGATTGCTAAATGGTTAAGTGTTTTAGTGAAATAAGTATTTAATGAGTTTCATTTCACGACTTGTAAATGATCTCAGGTTAATCCCCAGTTAGATATTTTTGAATAGACATATACATATATCTTTTTTATCTTGTGTATTCGTTTGTTTATGGTTGGTATTCATTAAATACTTTGTTTATTGAATTGTCATGATTTGAAATAACGAAGTAACTTTATTTGCACTTAAAGCAACGTTGGATACTTTAGTAAATTACATTCACGATGACTGTTTTCTATCAATAAATAATTTACATTCCTAATCTTACTGTACGTTTTAATTTTTCTTTGTATTGATATTGAATGACCTAAAAAAGAACTAGTTCCGAATCCCCGAATTCCTTATCCGCTCAAAACCTTTAAGCTCTGATTACAAGAAAACAAAATAGACTTACACGCCAAAAAACTCTATTAAGATTTTATAACACTTATAAAAACGCTTACAACACAGTGTGAGTGGCGGCCGCTCCCTCAGCGGGACTATAAAGACCCCGGCGGACCCACACAAGAAATTAGGTACCACATTAGAGAGCAGAGGTGATAATTATGTTACAAAAAGTGGATTCGATGTTAATATTTTGTTATATAGACGTTTTAATGTTACTGTTACAGTTTTGAGGGTTATTTGTGGTTAGATTTAGAGAAAATAGCGATTATTAACACATGGCCTTTTAGTTCCAACTGCCTGGTATGTCTTTTCACCAGACGAGTTCTAGAGTACCTATATTCCACCATGCTGCTGCAATACGACGGTAATTATTGATAAACAGTGAAATATATAATCATAAATTCATAATAAGTACATAATATCCCAAAAGATTTTTGTTTATCATAAAATAATAATATTTACATACATAACCAAACACATTTTTGTTTTCATTGAGTTTTACGCATCTTTATAACCTTTATCTATCAAGATCAAAAACAGTTGGAGACCCCTTAAATATTATTTCCAGAAAGGCCTGTATGTAAAGCTGAAACATGTGTGCTGAAACATCGTAACCACAACGTTATCGGTCCATATTACCCGCAACCCTTTTAGTCCTTCTGACAGCAGTAATAGCCTAGTTATTGCAACGCGACCTTTCAATCGAGGGGTCCGAGGTTCAAATCCCAGGCACGCACCTCTGATCTTTGAAACTTATGCGCGTATTATATAAATTAAATTACTTTATCTAACAGTGAGGGAAAACTTCATGAGAAAACCTACGCATCTGAGAAATATTAAAAAAAAAGTTTTTAATGATGTGTGAAGTCTACCAATACGCACTTAGCCAACTCGGTAGCCTATGGTCTAATTCCTCTCATTCTGAGAGGAGACCCGTACGCGGGGCACGGATGGGACAGTGATGGGTTGTTGAAGTGAAGTAGGTACTTGAACGATCGTGACGAACGTAAAAGCCTAAGTCAAAACAAATCTGATGGTATAATGATTCTTAAAATCAAACCTTAATTGTACCACTCCCACATTCTCACTCGTACCACCGTGTGCGGTTTAAGTAATGGTTAATATGTGTTCGGATTAGACGCGGTCATCTTAAACCTATTAGCGTTAGTGATGTACCCATTCTCGAATTGATTGTACCGGGATTCACGACTTGAGAATCTCGAGTATTTCCTTTATGATTTATTTACAATAAAATATAATATGAGTACACATAAGTATTAATTATTGTTAAATAGGAACTTCAAGCCGAAATAAAGAGAAACAGGAAGGTAGAGTAACAGAGCTATGTAGAGTGAACAAATTAAATAAAATTGGTATGATTATCAATTTCAATGATAATAAAGTTGTGCAACAAACTGCTATTACCATGGATATTTGTAGCTGACATTACTGCTCTTGAAGACTAAATTAGATAGACGTATGGAAATAAGTCGTATTATAACGTATATATGTTGTCCCCTCTTCTTTTTCGCTCTTTATTAACTCCGTAAGTCACTATTTAACTTCTCCTACCATCTTTACGCAGATGATCTTCAAATATACCAGCAAACTACATTAGGAGATCTACCTAACACCATCCACTCGGTAAATGATGATCTTGCTCGTATTTTAGCTTGGAGTGATTTTCGAGGCCTAAAAGTTAACCCTAGCAAAACACAGGTTATTATAATATTATCTAGGGTTAATCTCAATGTGTTACCTAATGTAAATTTTAATGGATTGCGCATACCATATAGCGATAAAGTTAAGAATCTCGGCTTATACTTTGACAAACACTTATCATGGGCACCTCAAATTGATGAGCTAAGTAAGAAAATGTTTTCCGTGGTGGGCTCGCTCAGGAGACTTCGTAACTTTCTCCCAACAGAAACTAAAATTGCGTTAAAAAAATCTTACTCTTTCCCATTCTCAACTATGACGATGTTTGCTATCTTGATTTAAAGAAACTTTTGAAGTGAAACTTTTGAAGAGCAACTTAATAAACTTGAGCGTCTTCAAAAAAGGCATTCGTTTCATATTTGGGATTCGCAAATATGAACACATATCCGATTATCGAACTAAACTCAAGTGGCTTCCAATCAGACTTCGCCGTGTGCCGGCTTTATGTGTTTATTTCTTTTTTTGTTGTTTGTGTACTATATTAACTATACTATGTTTAATATTCCTTCCCTAACTTCATACACACTTCCCACTTTCCTCACTATCCTCTTTACCTTTTCCATGCATAGGTTGTCTGGAAGAGATCGCTGCTCAGCGATAAGGTCGCCTATTGCATACAATTAATATATATACCTATATAATTGTGTACTATTGTTATGATCTGTTGAAGTGTGCAATAAAGAATATCTATCTATCTATAAATACAATTCAATTTCATTGATACATTCAATTTAACAGAAACAGTGAAACAACCTTTATAGCTAAGGTAAGTGTTCATAAAATTGGCTTAATACAGATTAGAGAATTAATGACTGATATCTAATACGAAACCTTATTGATTGTCGGATAATCCGCAACAAATATATTTCAAACCGCAAAAAGACACATCTGGCAAAAAATATGTCCGATTTTTTTTTTGGTTGTGAGATTACTTGCTATAATTTAAAATAAATAAATTTAAGATAGTGTGTGACTTTGATACATTTCAATGATTACTAGCTGACCCGGAAAACGTTGTGTTGCCATATAAATAAAAAAGTTCAGGGTGAACAATCCTTATCACTTAGGGGTATGAAAAATAGATAGTAGCCGATTCTCAGACCTACTGAATATGCATATACAATTTGGTGAAAATCGGTAAATCCGTTTTGGAGGAGTACGATAACTAACATTGTGACACGAGAATTTTATATATAAGATTTGACATACCTAATCTCACTTAGACACACAATCCGTTAAAAACTATGGATCCAACAAACTAGACAACAACTATCCTCGATTATTGTACGTATTTATTAAAAATCGACTCATTTTTATTGAGTCACCATTTTGGAATAACTATAAATTATTTTAAGGGTGGTGGTCGGTATGGTTCGATCAGGGAGCTTTCACTGGCACACCTTTCTAGCTTGAAACACGCAGCGGAAGGGTGTGGATGCAGCATTAATGCATGCAATATTTTATTTAATTAGTCCTTAGAAGCAGCGCGTCTGTGATCAACTTCAGGTAGAAACTGTTATTTTTGTTCAAAGTGTGTATGGGCGGGAGAGACCTCTTACCATAGCGTGAACTACAAGCTCTTTTGGTCCTCAAATATAGTAAAAAAATGCAGTTTGCGAAGATAACTTTGATAAAAATATACAAGTTTAGTCCGCGCGAAACTGCTAGTCCGCTCTGAACATAGAAATGAGTAGCGTCACCATAGCAACTTGTATGACTACATCTGCTAGCAACAACTTCAGAGCGGACTAGCAGTTTGGCGCGGACTATACCTACTTATAAACGCACGTACAATTACAGTTGTAGTCCCTCTATATTATAACTATGAGTAATACTCGTCTATACTTTAATCTATCAACGGTATACGTCCTCTAGTTGACACCGTATTTATATTTCTGTCTGTCATAATGAAATGAGCGCTGGTAGCCACGTCAATCCTCGTCTAGCAAACAAACAACCTGTCTACCATAAGTGTTTCATTGAGCAGGCGATGATGGTTATATGCCGTCAAATATACTCACCATGATAATTGAATCGGTTCTTGGAAATTGATGGTAAACAATTATACTCTATTATTGTAAGTACTGTAGTTAGACTGATTTTAATAGAAATAGTGACGTGACATTATTCTTAATCCATTATTCTTATAATTTATTTAAATTTCATTACATGGTTACAAATAATTATGAAGTACAGTAAGTGTTTATATTGCAAATTTCGTCACATATTATTGTGTCAGGTTGGCCGAGTGGTCTAAGGCGCCAGATTTAAGCTCTGGTTCCCGCGAGGGAGCGTGGGTTCGAACCCCACACCTGACATAAACAATTTCGTGTACTTTCTTTTTGTTATTTTTTTTATAGTTATAATAATTTATTAATCCTTATATAGGTTATAAACCTAAACCTATTGAAGATACTTATTCTATTTGTTTTAGTTATTTTTTACCGAGCATCTAAAAAAATTATCTTTATCTATAATAAAATTAATACTTACACGTATAAAAATTACTATTTCTCTGATTAAAAATTGTCATTTTATTGGTAAAATAAACTGTCAATTACTTGCGATAACAAAACTAATGACTAAATTTTCAGATTTCGAAATTCCTAAAAATAAGAACAAAAGTCCAAGCTAGATTGGCCTTCAAAACTCGAACATTGAAAAATATTGGCCCTCGAACCGGATCTAAGTTAAATCGGGCGCCACTATTATAACTATTGAGTGTGGTGTGGCCGGCCCGGCCCTGTGAGGCCCACATTACACCGTATCTCACGAGCCGCCAGCCGAGGTGAGAACATAATAAGCGGTTCGGGTCCATTTTTAATATTCCAGCTTCATTACTACGTATTACAAACGTCTTGGGTGGCGAATTCTATCGCGAACGCTCTTAATACCACGTTATTAAGGCGCACCCGACCGGAGGGCGGTCCGAAACACCGATTTATTTGAATTTTTGCTCCGACTCAATTTGGGAAATTGTTCTGCCCGCGGCATTCGCGAAATTAAGACGTCAGCATGATTGCGGCGAGGCGTTTAATTATGTAAATGTTATGAACTAGCGGTGGGTGGCGCAATTCCGTGATTGTGCGAAAGATGCGGTCACGTAGGACAATCCAGATTTATGATTCCGTGATGCCGCCTTTGAAAACTGATGCAACGGAATGCAGTGAGCAATTTCGTGAACGGATTGAGATAGTTTCAATTGCGCTTGGAGATGTGATTGATTATATTACACACTTAGAAGTTATTTTCTTTAGGGCCCTCCTGTACCGAGGTATTATATACAAACCTGTTCTGTTAAAAATGTAATTAGCTACAAATGAAGATACAAGCAATGAGACTAAATAAAGTATCTACATCTAATAGGCCACTATAATAATATATTTTATATTAATAAAGTTTTAAGCTTAATCGCATAGACGCCTTTTTTGTTTTTTTGTTATCGAAGGGGAACCTTCAAAAGGTACCGGGTGCAGTGGAAGCGACATAGGGTTATGTGGGATTCTTACCGCACTAAAACCCCCCCGGTGGCCGTCCTCGACGCTGCGTAGAGGGCTCCGGGAACTCCAAAGGAATGCAACCTGAGGCCCGCTTCCCGGGGCCGCTAGCCGGGCGGTTCGAGCTCCCACTCTTGCCGCCCGCAACCCTGGAAGCCCCCTTTTAGTCGCCTCTTACGACAAGCAGGGGATACCGTAGCCCTATTCTGGTCCCTGAACTACAGGGACAAAGCGCATAGACGCCTACGTATGAAATATTATTGGTAACTTACCGTAATAGTTGATATCCTCATCTTCAGCATGTTCAATATTTGTTTCAGATATTATCATCGCACATGGAGGTCCGTTGTAAATGCCATGGTCTCTCCGGTAGCTGCCAGTTGAGGACGTGTTGGCGAGCCACCCCTGACTTCAGAATAGTAGCCTCCACTATTAAGAGGCAGTATCGAAAGGTACTCGATCTCTCTATCTAGTTATCTGTAATCATAACGTCATTGATACTTCACTTGGCATATTGAAAGTTTGTTCATATTCATTTTCAAATATGTAATAACATACGTGATAGATAAGATAATTGACGTACCATATTTTTATGATCTGCAACTTAACGCTGACTAAGCGTTTAGTTTATAATTAATGCAACTGTCAAACTTTTCTGCGATTCTTTCTATAAGCACTTTTTTCTAATAAAATAGCGTCAAAATTTTATCCTACTATCACTCAAGTGATAGTAACCCATCCAGGTCCAGAATTAATTTAGTAGGTACTATAACACACATATTTTTTACACAGGCGCTAATGGTAGCACAAGAAGAACTGAACAACGGTTATTCAGTGCTGAGAGGTAGACCACGAGGACGAAGGCGAAGTCGGGCGAGACCAGCGCCGAAAACCAGCCTACTATTTTTCGAAAAGTAAGTTACACCAAGTTATTAACCTTAAAATATGCAAAAAACTTACGCGTTTTACTGTTCTTCTTTAAATAAGTACATCAAATAAACATAGTATCTTATTTGTTTATCCAAAGATCAAATCCATTATGTGTTTCCTACTTCCTTCCTCCTTCCTCCCTTTCCTTTCTTTCCACATCTGAAAAATAGATATTTTCTGAGCCATTTTTGCTTTACCTCCATTTTTTAAAAATTCTATAAAGTTTAACATTAATGTTAATATTCAGTAAAACATTTAAACCATATTGAAGCCTAATAAATCTCTTCAGGTCACCGAGTTTCTGTGAAGCAGATCCCAAAATGGATTCAGCAGGGACGTCAAGCCGTGTCTGCCGCATTGGCAGGACTTCTCGTACCGGATCCTGTGATCTCCTCTGCTGCGGCCGAGGACACGCTCTCATGAGGAAGTCCAGCATCAAACCCTGCAACTGCACCTTCCATTGGTGCTGTCGCGTTGACTGCGAGAGATGTCATGATGATAAATGGATTGCCGTTTGCAAATAATATTTGATCAAGACCACATTATACTGGTACCAAATGCAGCTCCAAATAATCTAATGAACTCAAATTCCTGTATGAAACGTAAAAAGCAAAGGCAAAAGTGAATGAGTTCAGTAGAAAAATATGTTTTTACATTTGTATTTGAAGAAATGATGAAAGAAAAGAAGTAAAGATTTGTATAATAAGGAAAAGGCGAATAGTACGCTCAATTATTTGATGCTGATGTATAGAAGAAAATGTATGTACTTATTCGTTCTTACTAAGGAATTGACTGCAAACAAATTGAACGTTCCGCTAAACGGCTACAAAGGCGACAGACGTATAAATATCTTCTCAGTCATTGTTATGATCGTCAAGAGGAACGAAAAGACAGACAATTGGCATGATGACAGTATTAAAAAATCAAAGAATAAATGATTTAAGAAAACACAATATATTTAAAAGGATTCTCAAAAATGACTCAGTTTAAAAAACTTTAAGATTTATTATATTTATTATATTATATTATATTTTCAATTAAATAAAAGTATAAAATACTGCAGTCGGCCATCTTGTCTGACGCTAACGGGGCGCGAATGACGTCATTTTTGGGTATATCACTGAATTGCTTGAAATTTTGTATGGGATGTTCTAATGTGACGTCACCAACGGACGTCATGACACTCGCGAGCGTTTTCGCGCTTAATTCAAAATGGCTATAAACAAATGCAAATGATATTATTTTCGTTAATACTGAATTTATAACTGAAATAATACGATTTTTTGAATCGGTAGACATGTACCTACGTTATAGAAGGGGTTTTCAAAATTTGTCATCATGCCTATTATCGTTTTACGTTATAAGCACAAAGTTGTTTACTGTGAAAGACATAGCAAAATGGACTGAAACTAGATTCTATACTATATTCTTAGTGTTAAGTTATTCACGTAGTTTAATTCAATCAGTATTAAATTTAGGAAAAATGTACCTAATCTCGTTACAAGGTAGAATGTCATTCCATTCAGTGTAAATATTCATAATATTTTCTTTACATTCATTGACAACATTCCCAATGCCGTGATATTTATTGTCTTTAATATTTATTGTAGTTTAAGTCAAATTTGTACCAGCAGTTTTTTTATTTAAGAATATATTACTTAAAAATATTTAGTGTTATTATTGATTACTATCCGGCTGCGGAAGGTAATGTTCTTCGACCATGTATGTTTTGAAGGTGGTAGAACCCTTTGTGGATCGACTCCGGCGGCACCACCGCCACACCTATTTCTGCCTAATAACAGCAGTGTTTGGCGCTGCTGTGTTCCGTTTTGAAGGGTGTGGTAAGGGAGACAGACTTTTCCGAGGCGATCCACCTTAGTCCTCAGGAGTAGAGGCGCATCTGTGGCCGACCTCAGGTAGGAATATCTAATCCTATCTGGAGTTGATTACAGATGTCCATGGGCGGCAATAGCTACTTACCATCAGGTGGACTGCATGCTCGTTTGCTACTCCCATATAATAAAAAAAAATGTATACATACGAGGTATCATTAGATTCGTCTTAAATATAGAATAGGCTGATTGTATTATTTTCTTCTTTAGATAAAATAATGATAATGATATAGGCTGATTATATTATTTTCTTCTTTAGATAAAATAATGATAATGATATAGGCTGATTATATTATTTTCTTCTTTAGATAAAATAATGATAATGATATAGGCTGATTATATTATTTTCTTCTTTAGATAAAATAATTGCAGATTTGGTAACGATTCCTGTGAAAATATTTTTTGAAAATGACGCACCCTTAGTAAACACCGTTAATAGTGCTGTGCGTTTGATGTTAATGTATTTTCAACCATTTTCAGTATTACACACATTACGCACATCTCTAAACAATTATTCTGTAGCACAGAAACCTTAAAGGATTTGTAGGCTTATGGTAGTTTATATAACAAAACATTCTATGCTAAGTTATTGCATTACGTACAGTTGCCTCTGTTAACACATACATTCCTACACACGGTTTTAATTTTTTTGGCTTCATGTATCACGCTCATATACTCGTAGTACAACTGCTACTGCCAAGGCTGGGATTTCTTTAGGCGGGTTGAAGTTTGGTCTAGACTCCAGATACAACCAAATGATGGCAAGATGGAATGGGTATGCTTCGTACATCTATTTTGAGCGTAAAGCAGTTCTTACCTTTCGATAGATGGGGGGGGGGTATCTCCACCATGACGGTGAGTATGGATGTTGGCTAGCGTGCATGAAGCGACCATTTTAGTCCTATAGAGTGTCAACTCACCTACGACTGACTTCAATTTTTTTTATAATATAGGAGTAGCAGACGAGCATGCAGACCACCTGATGGTAAGTGGGTACTGCTGCTCATGGAAATCCGTAATCAACCCCAGATAGGATTAGATATTCCTGTCCTGTGTCCTGTTATGAGGCAGAAATAGGTGTAGCGGTGTTGCCGCCGAAGTCGAACCACAGAGGGTTCTACCACCTTCAAAATTAACTGCTGTAGGTACTTGAAACGATTCCGAATGAAGGGTCTTTGCTACGACTATAATAGTCAGTTGCTTAAAGTTTTTGAAGGTCTTGTAGGAATTACTTTCTATAAACGTTATTTGCTTAATAAATCCTAATAGTGCTTAATATACTATTTGCACATATTAAATTGACGAATATAGCACCCCAAGTGCAAGCCAACCTTAAGATATAGGTATATAACAGAGCGACGTTTGAATGGATTCTCTCGCAAAGGATTTACAGCAAGCCCTGCGAGCCATATATGTTTACTTGGCCATAATAAAAATACTTCAAAACAATGTGCACTACATAATACTTATAATACAGTATAATTTTGTGCACTGTGATTGCCATGCACACACATATGCAAGCAAGCATATTTTTTTGGAATGCGTCGGAAACCTAAGTGAGGGGACACTTAGGTTTCCGACGCATTCTTCAAACCAGACCACACTCTTCAAACCAGAACACACCAGCGCTTGACACTACGGAAACAAATAGTTAGTTACGGCTGTCTATTTTCATAATCTGTTCAACTAAATAAAATTGAAGTATCCGTTTGTGATTTCGTAACAGCAGCAATAAAATTTTGTAGCCTTCATTTGTATGATACCATCATCAAAACTAAATGTAGTGAATTTTATAAGTTCACTACACGCATTCGGATTGAGATTTATTTTACGTACGCCTGTTATTAATAATCATTCCATCAGATTTCTTTGATTTGATTTGAAAATTACTCTAAGGCAGAAATTGTCAAATTTCGATGCGAAGTTTGGGGGCAAAACATTGCATCAATTAATTTTATTATTAAAGAGCGTTAATGGAGCATTAATGGATACAGCCCAAAAATCCTATATATAAACTATAAATACCTAAAGCCTATAAATTCAATAACTCTCGTAAAGAAACAAACGGTGTTAAAACATCTGACAGATAAAATGTTTTTACGTAACAAAGACATCAATTTGAAGAAGTGTTAGGACACGCATCGGAAGGTCGCTGAGACTTATCATCTAATAGGGTTAGGGGATTTCAGTTGGTCTTAATTCCCAAAGCCATTCGTAGGGTTTCGCGACGGGCAAGTCATTCCGTCGTGGATATCAAGACAACCCAGTCGTATTGTGGGTAAGTGGAATTTTATTAACATTATATCATCATCGTCTTTAACTCTTACTGTGTCACTGTATACGGGTCTAAGCTATAGTCCCTGGTCTAGTCCAGATTTTTAGTCTTTGCATACCTTTGTAAAATTTTGGAAGTGCCTCACAAATACTTGTTGGTTTCTTAACAAGCTTTTCCAGTATTTATAAAGAATTTTCAATTCTATTATTTTTGATTTTTTTTTTTTTTAATTTACATATATAATTAAATATAGATAATTTGATATTTGTTTAATAGTTTGTCATATTTGGTTATTGGTTTTGAAGTGTGAAAAATATTCGCAACCACAAGCATCTACAGTTCAAATTAATTAAGTATTTATAGTATTGAATGTTTTATTTAATTCCGTTGTAGAGGTGAAGAATACAGATGCATCTGTGCGTTCCCAAAAGGTATGTGAAGTCTGCTATAAGCTTCGACTTATTCTCTAGAGGAGTTTAGAGCTTCCCTTCTCAGCAGTGAGACTGTAATGAGTTTAGACTGTAAGAAATACATCAAAGTACCACAGTGACATCCAAACATTAATGATACAACACTTTTTCAAAAAATCGGCTTGCATGTCTATAAAGTGTATACACCTTTATAATCGTATATCTTCATGGCATAGTAGACATATAAGAGTGACATGTGATTACAGTGTCCATGAGGAAAATTCTCAGTCAAAATGAGTGAAGAGTTGACGTCATTACCAAGTCCGTCCGAGCGGTACCAACTTGACGTGACGATTGGCGCTGGTATCTTCGCTAAGGTTTACAGGGCCATAGATAATGAATCTGGTGGCAAAGCAGTTGCAGCCAAAATACAGCCGCTCAGCGAAGACAGACATGACCGAATACAGGATGAGTATAAAATACTTAAGGATTTCACAGAACATTCCAACTTGATTGACTTCTACGGAGCGTTCTGTGATAACTCCGCGCCGGTACCGAAAATATGGTTCGTTGTTGAGGTAAACTTGGTTTTAATATTCATCTTTTATTGCCTAATTAATTGTTTTATTGAATGCAGAGATTTCAATCTATTATTATCTAGAAACCCCCCTACTGATCAACTTACTCAAAGCCAATTTGGTAAATTTATATAACTATACATTCTTAAGCAGCAGCAAAGAAACAGGTGTTTAAACACTTCTTATTAAATAAATTAAGTAGTTTAGTATTTGAAACGCTTTGGCACTTAAATTCTTCAGCCTTTTGATATCTGCATTGTATACGGATCACGATATCAAAATTGGTCCCGTATTTTTTACGAGCACCTTTCGCAATTTTCTATACTCTCGGATTTCCCCATCTCCGTCCAGTTAAAAATTAACTTGGCATATTCCTAATGAAAGCCATATCATAGTGTAATTATGTGAAGCCAAATATTAGTGAATTGGTTAATTTTAAAATGTTTCGTTTTCAGTTATGCGAATTGGGATCTGTCCTGGATCTAGTCACAAAACTGAAACTAGATGACAAAAAACTGTCCGAGGCGCACATCGCTTTCATACTCAAGTACACGATCAATGTAAGACCAGATTCAATTATTATTAAGAAAAATAGGTTACAGTAATATTTAAAAATAGTATTTCGAGATACCAATTTGTCTGTTATTAGATACGAGTACAGTCGTATTTACTTTAAGCAACGTATATGATTAAATTTCTTAACAAAAATCTTACACGATACTAAATATAGCACGCCACAAACAGAAAGATTACATATTTTTAAGTAAAATATCAAATCATATCAAACTCCGGCTCCAAAATTTATCATATTGATCTGGTTTCAACATTTATTCCTAGGCGCTTTCGTACCTGCACGAAAACAAAATCCTCCACCGCAATGTGCGATGTAGTAATATTTTGATCAACAAAGAAGGTGAAATTAAACTTACGGATTTTGGACTCTCCTGTACCGTAGAAGGAACACTCGGCAAGGACGTGAATAATATCGGATCACCAAGTTGGATGGCTCCTGAAATAATTACCAGCGGAGAAGAAGGATACGACAATAGGGTTGATGTCTGGGCCCTAGGAATAACAACTATTGAAATGGTGGACGGCAAGGCACCTTTTCAAGATATGCATCCGACTAGAGCCCTGTTTCAAATAGTCAGAAATCCTCCACCCAGCGTACTGAAACCATCAATGTCGACAAATCAAATCAACGATTTTATTACCGAGTAAGTACGTTTTTTAAAATGTACAATACTTTTTATCATATTATTTCTTATATTTCAATCGCACTGCAGGTGTTTGGAGAAGAATCCTGAACATAGGCCTTTCATGATGGAACTCGCAGAGCATCCATTTATTCAATCAGTTCCAGAAAATGATTTTCATGTAAGCTGTTTTAAGAAATTACTACATGAGTTTCTTTATTACGATTTCTACACGATATTACATATTTAATTAAATTTTAGATATCAGGAGAGTTAAAAAAACTCGCAAGTGACGTGACAGCAGCAACGATTCCAAATAAGATACCAGAACGTATAATAAAGAACGGTCTTCTCGTTACCGAAGGTGGAAAGGAACCCGAAACTATGCAAGTTGAAGATCTCGCTGCCTTAGAGACATTAACTGAAAAACAAGTTATGATCGAACTACAAAGCAAGTTTGAAAAGGGTTCATTTACATCTTTTATTGGAGACATTTTGCTTATAGTAAATCCAAACACAATCGATGATAATCTTTACAATGAAGAAGTTAGTATCTGACTGATAATGTCGAAATACAAATATTTAGAATATGTTTAAATAAATTGTTTTACTTTCCAGTACCATAAGAAATACGAATGTAAATCAAGATCGGATAACACGCCCCATATTTTTGCGGTAGCCGACAGCGCGTACCAAGATGCTTTGCATCATAATGAACCACAACACATTGTGTTTACCGGTGAAAGCAAATCTGGAAAAAGCACCAATATGGTTTATGCACTCTCTCATCTCACTTATTTAGGAGCTATGAAAAATAATACTGCTGATAGAATACAAAGAGCAACAAAAGTAATTCAAACATGCATTAATGCTGCAACACCTGCTAACGCTAACTCTACTCGTGGAATCTTTGAAATTCAAGTAACCTATGGTAGCTCGGGAAAATTAAGTGGTGCGATATTTTGGCTTTACCAGCTTGAGAAGTGGCGCATTTCTTCTACTGACGTGTAAATATATATTTATATCTTAAATACTAATTAAACATGGTTGAGTGTTGACCTCATAACAAGATAATAAAATAATAAATTTCATTCTAAATTACAGAAATCATGCCAACTTCAATATTTTGTATTATTTCTACGATGCTATGGAAGCAGAAGGTAGATTAGATGATTTATGTCTCCAAAGTGAAAGAAAACACGCATATTTAAGAATACCAGACGAACCAACGAAAGGACCGCAAGGAGCACGGGAAACTCCTCAAGAAAACGTCGCTCATTACAAGGAATTCATAGACAACTTGAAAGAACTAGATTTTGAAGAGAAAGATATAACATTTATCGAAAATATCCTTGCTGCTATACTTGTTCTCGGTAACGTGCAATTCGTCGATGGCGAAAATGGATCAGCAGAGGTAGAAAACATGGAAGAAGTCAAAAAAATTGCTAAATTGCTGTCGCTTGATGAAACTAAATTTTGGTGGTCTTTGCTTAACCATAGTTTGGTTGATAAAGGTACTACCATTAAAAAGAAACACAACTCACTAGATGCAAGGGATGCCAGAGATGTATTGGCAAGTGCATTGTACAAAAGACTTACTGACTGGATGATTAACATAATAAATTCAAAGTTATGGTTTATGCGATCAGTATTGTAAGTAAATACTTTAGCATAAAATATAATTATTAATTTCTTATTTGTATAAGAGTTTTCTAACTACACGTACAATTATAAAATATTAATCTAGAGCTATGTGACAAATAAAAGTCTAATAGACCATTTGTTTTCAAAACATTTAAAACCATTTTTTCCTTTATAGTGGAGACAAGTTTTGCGTTAACTTATTCGATATGTTTGGCTTCGAATGTTTCGCCGAAAATCGCCTGGAACAACTTATAGTAAATACTACTAATGAGCAAATGCAGTTTTTGTATAACCAAAGGACATTTGTTTGGGAAGAGGAAGAAGAGAGAGAACAAGGAATTACTATTGAGGCTTTCCGTTTCTATGATAATAAAAACTCGGTTGACCAATTAATAAGTAGACCTCGAGGTCTTTTCTATATTTTAGACGAGGCAAGCCGCGCAGAAGGCGGATACGGATTCATCATGAGTAAGTTTGAAATTATTACACTTGAAGGTGGTAGAACCCTTTGTGGTTCGACTCCGGCGGCACCACCGCCACACCTATTTCTGCCTAATAACTGCAGTGTTAGGTGCTGCTGTGTTCCGGTTTGAAGGGTGTGGTAAGGGACAAAGACTTTTCCGAGGCATTCCAGCTTAGTCCTCAGGGGTAGCGGCGCATCTGTGGCCGACCTCAGGTAGGAATATCTAATCCTATCTGGGGTTTATTACAGATGTCCATGGGCGGCAGTAGCCACTTACCATCTGGTGGACTGCATGCTCGTCTGCTACTCTAATATTATAAAAAAAAAAAAAAAAAACTTACAAATTAGGACGATTAAGGTAAATTAAATTATGTTGAAAGTGTAGACACTTACCTTTAATTGTTAAATAGAAGAAAATTAATCACAAAATGAAATTTTATAATTGGAATGAAGTTACTTATTTCATTTTATGATGCATTTTCTTCTCATTATTGATTAACAAAAAATATTTGTGGACTACATGAAATACGGAGCAAATGTTAAATATATTCTACCACATATCTATAACCGAACTGGGTTGGGATATAACTTTACTTGAATTTTGCTTGTTTACAACAAAGTTTTGTATGTTATGGTATACATAACGATAATATTAAAGAAAAATATATAATATTTTATTTATTTTTCAGGCAATCTTAAGTCGCAGCCTAAAGGTCCCTACATAAAACTCACTGGGGATTACGAATTCTGCATAGCTCATTACACTGGAAAAGTAAACTACGATGCCAGAGAAATGGCGGATAAGAACAGGGACTTCCTTTCCCCTGAAATCATCGAAAATATGCGTGCTTCCTCTGATGTTACACTTCAACATTTATTCAAAAATAAATTAACCAAATCTGGTAATCTGACAATATCTACAAGCCAATTAATGCCAGAAGGCTCCAAAGGTGAAAAAGTCCAAAATGTGAAGACAAGGGTAAATCATTTTGCTAATAAATAATAATTATGACAATTTTACGTCATAATGTGGTATATTATTAATATGGTTAAAACTATAAAATATACATAAAATAAGTTTAATGCCCATTTGAGACATATCAAGCACATGCTATATTATATATCAAATGGGCAATTAAATAATGTTTGAAGCAAAATATATCATTGCAGTACTTACGGTCTTTTAAATCATCAGCTAAATGCTACAATTGTATTTTTATTATTTGTAATGTTAATACATCTTTCGTTTCATCTAAAACCTGCAGAAATTCAACACCAGTTGCAAAGGCATGTATTCCCAAGAAAACAAGATGCGTACCGTATCTGCCATCTACAGGGCAATCAGTTTAGAGATTCTGAAGCATCTTTCATCTGGGCCCAGCAGTGGTGGCACCCACTATGTGCGCTGTATCAGACCTGACTTGACTGATGAGCCATGGGGCTTCAATTACGAAGTGGTGAGGCAACAGGTCAGGGCTCTTGGTGTTTTGGACACTGCCAAAGCACGTCAAAACGGATTCTCTTATCGAATTCCTTTTGCAGAGTTCATTCGCAGGTAAGATTTTCAGGTTATAATATTGTATTCGACTATAACACCGCTTCAGTGTGTTTATGGACAAAATGTCGTATGCTATTTTCTTAGCAAAGAGGTCGTATTTTTGTAGGATAAGGATTTAATTCTACTGGATGTTTTTGATTCTTTGGGGGTTAACAATATGATCCAGTTTTTTTTATATTTCTAAGTGACATCAATCTTCTAGCCACTTTAACAAAAATAATGATACCTAACATAGTCAACATTTTATATTTGACGTTTTTCAAAACGAAGCTGTAACGGTTATTTTAAATTATAGATACCGTTTCTTAGCATTCGACTTTGATGAGAACGTAGAGGAGACCAAAGATAATTGTCGATTGCTACTGATTCGTCTTAAGATGGAAGGTTGGGTACTGGGCGAGACTAAAGTATTCCTAAAATACTATAACGAAGAATACTTGTCCAGGTAAGTCTAATTCATTGTCAACTGTCCCATTGCTGCAAAAATTAGAACGATCAGGCCAAAATCCAGCGTGCTGACGAAATGCGTATTGGTATACTTCATATACCTTTGAGAACTTTAGTTTTGAAAGGTTGTTGCGCCCCTCGATCGAGAGGCAGAGTTTCAACCACTACACGTTCACTGCACAGTTAAGTGTTATTATTATTATTATTTTTATTGTGACAAATAAGGTAACCAGAATATTATTTTTCGGCAGGCTCTATGAGACACAAGTGAAGAAGATTGTGAAAGTGCAAAGCTTGATGAGAGCTTTCTTAGCAAAACGAAAGGCCGCAAAGAAGTAAAAATCATGATGGGATCTAAAATAAGTGTTAACATTATGAAATGAAAAGGTATTATCATATAGTATTAGAAAAATGGTTAAAATAGAACACCAATATAAGTGTAAGGTCATCAATAAAATTATGTCACCAAATTGGAAACAATTAAGTCGAAATATTGATTTAGTAAATACAGAAATTATACTTGTCACTGATTCTGCCTCCTTTGTTAAAATAATAATTATAAGGTACGTGTGTGTAATGATGATAAAATGAAATACTTAGTTCAAGCTATGATTATATCTGTTCGATATTAAATTACCTACCAAAGATGCCTTGCCTTTATGGCTCTTTATGATAATAGTCATGTGAACAAGTAACAAACAATTCTAGGAATTTAATAAAGAGTTTTTAAGGCATCTGTGAAATTAAATGGAATAGTTGTGGATAAAAATTATCCAATGGTATAAGTAACCCAAGTAGTAGAATAATGTGTGTTTGATTAATTTAATTTCTATTATTTAAGCGCCGTTCTATACTTTTCATCAATTCTTTAGTCATTTCCTGTTTGTATTTCTGACAACATTAATACTACACTGCCATAATAATATTACATTTATAATCCATAGTGGCTCATTATTACACGTAAAAAAATCAGACTTATATAGACAATTTAAACCTCATTTAAATTAGTACATGATTTGTCTATTTATATTATAACTCTATTATAACTATAATAATTGTGCGGTCAAAATATAATGTATACAGAAAAATAAATCTAGCCCAATTAATGTAATGTAATGATACGTCACACGACAATATAGAGTAAAATAACATAAAATAATATAATCTTTATATTACAAGCTTAGTTATCACTATCATCACATAGTTTCAATCATTCATAATAATGGATGATAATTACCTTTTTTGTGCACACTTGTTTTGTGTGTAGATATATCTAATCCTATCTGGGGTTGATTAAAAATGTCCATGGGCGGCAGTAGCCACTTACCATCAAGTGGACTGTACCATGAAGTGCTCGTCTGCTACTCCTATATTATAAAAAAAAATATATTCATCCAATTCCATGAGGGTTAAATATTAAGATACATAAAAGTTTATGAAGCTTAGGTTAAGTTAGTTTATGTTATTTTCATTCTCAACATAATATTTATTGTATTTGAACATTAACTGCACTATTGCTAATTGTTTATATCAAGTATTATATCCGTTTGGAGTGCGCTTACTTTTAAGTAAAAAAATATGTTTATTTTTAGAATTATTGGTTATGATTTGAAATGCTTACAAAATGATCATTTCGTATGTATGTTTGAAATTAAGATCATACTTAGTTTTAAAGGTAGAAAGGTAAGTAGAAGGTAAGAATGAAAAAAGAAAATGAAATATTTGATCCAACACACCTAAACGATGACACACATTTAAAGTATTCATTAAATTTAGTTATTCCTTATATATATAAGAATCTAAAAGATTCAACAAAAACTAAACTAAAAATATTACAATTGACATTACGTATTACAGTTAATTACCTTTAATTATGGAAGTTGTTGAGAAATCTTCGATAGCGTGATTCAGCGATACGTGTGGCGCCATCTCTTGACGATCTGCGGAAATTGCCACAGTATTGTAAGAAAAGGAGACACTAACACAGTATTCCAACGTAGTTCTCTGGCCTACAACACCAGTAGCCTATCTCAGAGGTCTTAAATCCAATTATGGATCGATAACAGAATTGTATGAGCGTTAACCAATATGACGTGGAATATACAAAAATGAAATACAAAATAATATGTAATTTATTTTCCGGTGTTGCTGTTTTCGGGTTAATTGTATTTTAAAATAAAATTATTGTGAAAAATCTTTGTTATTGTCATTTTTAGTCCCGTACCCAGTTTCTAATTTCTATTGTGAAGACAGTCAGTCCTTATAAACCCATTATCACTAAAGATTAAGTTGGTACCTACTTAATTGAATTTTTATTGAGTAAAAGCATGGATGTTGGCTACTTGTGGTAACGGTCATCTGTAGAAATCTACAAGTGAGCTCAAAAAATAACTCATCGTCAAGAGTTTTGACGCTTGGGTTGCCAATAGATACGAGTAGGTACTCTATCGTCCTGTTTAGAGCCTGCTCTCTACTCAGAATGGGAAGGCTTTTGGTCGTTCACCCCTCTGTGAAAATTGATAGATTTTACACCCCTATAGGAACTTTTATTTAAAACAACTCACGGACATGTAGTTTACTCACGATATTTTAGTGTGTTATACCGTTATAGTGTGTCATCAACTGGGACGTCTTACCCTCCGGGCGCACATACGAGTATATTGCGGCAATGTCAACATAAGGGCGGTGGGCAGGAAATTCGGATCTCGAGGATACCCTCTTTGCCCGGGCAGATTCTCGGGTGGTCTAATGCCCCCTGAATTTATAATATTTATTCATAATACTATAAGGTTATTTAATATATTATCAGATAATGAACAAGTATTAAAAATAGACCAACCCCACTGTCAAGTGTGTGGTTCGGTAATTGTCGCGTCGTTACCGAGCGGACTGTCGGCCCCCTGATGGTCGGGGATATAGTGTGTGATAATTCATTCTAATAAGTACATACAAAACCATAAACTTAGCCTTACGAAACCAGAAATGCGTGTCTGGGATTCAAACCTCGCACACCCTGATTGAGGGGCCGAGTGTCAACCACTCGATCGATGGTATCGCTGCCTAATTATACGAGTAGAATCTGAGGGTAATTACAGACGCGTTGCTTCTGCTTATTCACTTTCAAAATGCCGATTATTACTTGTAGGTATAGGCACCTATTTATAAGACATCAACTTCATACTAGGTACAATTATGTGCCGTTTCTTCATAAACAACGATATGAAGATATAATGTATCTATTTACACTACACTGTGAATGAAAAAATGTTTTCATTTTACAAGGGTGTTACACAGTTTTTGCACAAGAACATAAAATTGAAAATCGATTAAATCAATCATCGAGATGTCTTGAAGCGACGGCTCAATGGATACTCCTGCAATTATCCGTTTACTTCCAGCTAATTTGGTACTTAGTTCAAGTAGCCCTTTGTGATGCTCCGACGCGTTCCGTTCAAGATGTTTATTTGAATCGCAAAGATACTACAGAATTGTAAGAAGTTGCTCAAAATATATTTTTGTTCGCAACTGTTTTTTTATGAATAATAAAGAGAAAATAAGTAAGAGTATCGATGTTGTTTTGTATAAATAACCCTTCAGTAGGTTTATTGTTGTACGTAGGTACGTTAAACCTTCCGTCCCCGTTATTATCTTGGATTGCAATTAAACTTTCAATACTGGACGGTTTTAAATCATTAGACGAATAGACGATTTCATATATAATATAGGAATAGCAGACGAGCATGCAGTCCATCTGATGGTAAGTGGCTACTGACGCCCATGGACATCTGTGATTAAGATAAGATACGATTCCCCACTGAGGTCGGCCACACGTTGCCTGCTACCTTTTAGGACTAATCTGGAATACCTCGGAAGTCGGAATATATCTGGTAAGGGTACCATACCCTTAAACCCAGAACACAGCAGCGCCTAACTGCTGTTATTAGGCAGAAATAGGCATAGCGGTGATGCCGCCGGCGTCGACCCATAAAAGAATTCAACCATCTAAGAACCTACCAACTATTCGATATTTTACCATTATGACGTAGTGAGCGCTAATTAAACTTATGTCTCAGTTCCCCCTTAGCGGGTCTTAACTATAACATGTTTTGAATGCATTTAAACCTACCGATAAATAAAAGAACAGACGGACGGACTTTTTCATTTTATTTATAAATAGTACACACGTCAGATTACGTTAGATTATTAGCTTATCCCCACGACCTCCTACACCAAGGCTACAGTAGGTAATCCACACAATTTTATCAGACTGTAAAACTGGAATAAATCTGTTATTTTTACAAAATTTGTTCTGTAAAATAAACTATTTTTTTTATCGTAGTACTTTAACCGCTACTATGAATACTAACACAATAGATATGTAGTAGTAAATACGGATGGACATTTTAGCAGTAGTAGTGTAGTTTAATAATAGGTATGTACCTATTTACAATAGACATGTTATCTACTACTTATTCACTATACAAAATTTCTTCCACGCTTTTTGTGAAGCAATTCATCATCATCACCAACCCATTACTACCCCACTGTTGGGCACGGGTCTACTCTCATAATGAGAAGGGTTAGGCCATAGTCACTACCACCACCACCAGGCCACTAGGCTATCATTATAAAGCAATTATAATAATAAAAACCGATTTATCATCAGTCATCTATTGTCCAATCGCTGAACGCAGATCTCATCGCTTTTCAGGTCTCTCAGAATGAATGGATTTAGGTCATACTTCAAGCATATTTAATTAAGACTCTAAAATAAAAAAATACGTTACGCCTAATGTTCTTCTTCACCAATAAACCAAGTAATAATTAATTTCTATTAACCAAATAAATTTAAAAAAACCGATATGTCCGTGACTTGATCCCTGAACCTCCAGCACGTAGAGGCGAAATTCATACCACATGGCTATCAGAGAATCTCACTGGATTCTTTTATATTCTACTATAAAATTTATGAAAATCTAAGTTTTTGGTATTTTCACACACCGTTTGTAAGACATCAACTTGCAGTAGTAATCAAAATACAATAAGGTCAGTGAGACTTATGATCTAATAGCGTTAAGGGATTTCATTTGCGCTTAATACGCGAAGCCCCGACAGTGACAAGGTTTCTTGTCGTAGAGCCATTCCGTTGTAGAGCATCAGTCGTGTCCAGTCGCATTATTGGTAAGTTTAATTATATTAATTTCGTTTTGTTACCTGACCGCTCCTCATTTTATAGAAGCAGCAAACAAGATTTTTTAATGTCGAACATAGGTACGATACCTACACTATAAGTGGCTAATGTGGTAGTAGTGGTATCTGTAATGTCTAAATAAGATTAGAGTCCTCTCTGATTTCGGTCGAAGATGCGTTACCATTCCTGAGGCATGCAAAAATTCCTATTCCTACTCCATGCAAAAATTGGATGGAATTGGATGTGGACTGCCACATAGCAATCACGGGATTCCTCTCGGATTGAACCATACTCATGCTACCAACCTTTGTAAGTGAATGTATGAATTGTTTTAAGACGCCGATCTGGTAGAGTTTCTGAGTTAGAGTTAGAGTTTCCGACTGATACAGCCCTCTCTGGGCCCGCTGTAATTGTTTACACATACGAGCCAACAAGTGTGTGTGTACTTAGAATTTAAGTTTTTTGTTTTAATTGTCTTTACTAACATAGGCTAAGTTGTCTTTAACACTAACCCCCTTGTCTTGTTTTGTTTGTTGTACACTAACATAGTTTTAAGAAAATATGTACTAACCAAATCTATGGACTGTAAAAAAAGGGGTCTGAAATAAAGAAATTATTATTATTATTATTATAACTATAGCCGAAATAAAGTTATTATATTTTGGAATACGCAGTACAAAAGCCGTTTCTTCTTTAATATCAAACCTTATCTTGCAAATAGCAAAACAAAGCCTTAATTTTATCCTAGAGTTTGTTTTTAACATGTAACATGAACTTTAAACTAAGCAAACACAGTCCCACTAATGTTACCTGAAATGTATTGTACGTACTGTAACACATAATTTTCACTAAAACACACATTTTCATTATAGTGTCCATCGACCCTGTAATGAGACAAAATGAAGGACGGTTTACTAGTATCGTCCTTACCAAGCCCTTTAGAGAGATACAAACTTGACGAGAAGCTGATCTCTGGAGTCTTTGGCGACGTTTACAAAGCTATCGATAACGAGGCCGCTGGCAAAGAAGTTTGTGTCAAAATACAAGAGTATACCGAAGACAGAGAAGATTACATACAAGATGAGTATAAAATGTTAAGAGATTTTACAGAACACCCCAATATGATAGACTTCTACGGCGTGTTCTGTGATGATACTGAAGAAATAGATAAAGTATGGTTCGTTACCGAGGTAAATCGCTTCATATTTTTATTTTATAATGGAGAATCTGAGATTGAGTATAAATCAATGACTATCACTTGCATAAGACACTAAGATTTACGTTACTTTCCAGCTATGCGAATTCGGGTCTGTCCTGGACATTGTCAAAAAACTGAAAGAGGCGGACAAAAAAATGTCCGAGCACCACATCGCTTTCATACTCAAACATACGATCAAGGTAAGCCCATATTCGACTGACTATAAACATGTCGTTCGTCACATCCGAGTCGAGATGGCTGTTTATAAAACAAAGGGCCTGCCAGTCCACCTTTCAACGGCTGAATCAATTGGAGGGTACTTTGAATGCAAACTCAATTGTTCTCGAATCCGTGTCCCAGAGATCGGAGCTCGCGTGACGTGGAGTAAAATATGGCCGAGAATATCCACGTACGTTGAAATACTATCTAGGGCCATTACTTAAAATGCATGCCGCTTTATTTGATGTGATTCGCGACGGAACAGTCGAAGTTGTCGATGCGAATGTCGAAGCGTGCCCGACAACACCGTGATGGCCCCCCATCGCGACGCATCGCTCAATTATCGTAAATAATGCTCGCGCACACAAGATATACGGACCTCTGCGGCGGTAGCCAATGATCCCGCAGGCTCGTTCCCACCGACCCATAATGCCTCTTACACGCTCGCCTTAAAGGCTCCAATCCCCAACACAATCCAATACTTAAGGCTCCAGAGAAATTAGAAGACGTTAAATGCGTATTATCTTTATGCAAACCACTTTCCTCGCTATACTTATGCGGCTTATGCCCCATCCCTCTCATCCAATACAATTTAAATACATTAAATATTACATGTTTTCCGTTAATATACATACCTACGACTATTAATTAGTAGTTAGTTTATCGCATGTGAGATATTCACAACAACTTTTATGCTAATTTAATTATGTTCATATAAAAAATACATCCATTAAGTAATAACCACGTATACTCACATACAACAAATTGAAATTAAATGCTTCTATTAAGCATTTCATTACGTAACCACATCGAAGATAAAATATTTAGGTAAGGACAAAACTTTAATCTTAGTGACGATTATCATTATTACAGTAGTAAAATTAAATGGAATCGATTAAAATTATCGACATTAAACTTAGCAACCCTATGTTTTACGACAGTAATGAACGCATTAAGCGCTCTGATACGTCAGACAGTAAAGGGAGCTAACAGGGAGTCCGCGACAGGTCCCAGCCTTGATATGTATGCAAATAGCTCCCAATGAATCTCATGGGCGTGGGCCACTTGACTGACACTGACATTAGTATCGCCGAGCCGTCTCGACAAGCGGCAGGCGGCGAGACGGGCCATTCGTTAGGGGCGGTCGTTCCATCACTCCCTGTCAAAATTGAGTGTTGACTCTCGCGATTGGTCCAATTGATCCTATTCGACACCATATATTTCTAGGCGCTGTCATATCTGCACGAAAACAAAATCATGCACCGTAACGTTAGGTGTGATAATATAATGATCAACAAAGACGGCGACGTTAAGCTTGCGGATTTCGGACTGTCTTGTATGTTGGACGAAGAGATGGGTAAAACTATAAACAACATAGGATCACCGAGCTGGATGGCACCTGAAGTAGTCGCATGCACCGAAGAAGGATATGACAATAGAGCAGATGTCTGGGCCTTAGGTATAACAACTATTGAAATGGTAGATGGTAAGGCACCTTTCCAAGATATGCATCCGACTAGAGCACTGTTTCAAATAGTCAGAAATCCTCCACCGAGTCTTCTGAAACCATCGATGTCTTCCAATGAGATCAACGATTTTATCACTGAGTAAGTTTGATATTCTTTGTGCTTTTTTATTAATATAGTTGGAAGTTATACTAACTTGCTCTTACACTATACTTCAGATGTTTGGAAAAGAATCCTGAGCATAGACCTTTTATGGTGGAACTAGCAGAGCATCCATTTATTCAATCTGTACCGGAAAATGATTTTCATGTAAGCATAAACACATTTATATTCAGTACACATTATTTCAGAAGATACCATTAAATCTCATTATTTTAATTAATTTGTAGATAACGACAGAACTGAAAAAGTTGGCAATGGATGTAAAAGACAAAGTGACTCCAGAAAAACCACTAGAGCGTATCATCAAAAACGGTCTTTTAATTAACGAAGGCGGAAAACCTGAGATTATGCAAGTTGAAGACCTCGCTGCGTTAGAGCATTTATCTGAGAAATATTTGTTAGTTGAACTTCAAAGAAAACTCAAAAAAGGTTCATTCACATCTTTCATTGGAGATATTTTACTTATATTAAATCCAAATACAAATGATAATATTTACAACGAACAAGTTAGTATTTTGACAAATTATTTCATTTAACTAATAGAACGAAAGTTTGGTAATAGTTTAGTAACTGAAACGAAATATTTATTTTTCAGTACCATAGAAAATACGAATGTAAATCGAGATCTGATAACGAACCACATATTTTTGCTGTGGCCGACAGTGCATTCCAAGATGCGCTACATCACAATGAACCACAGTATATTGTTTTTACTGGCGAAAGTAAAGCAGGGAAATCAACAAATATGGTTCATGCACTCTCTCATCTCACTTATTTAGGAGCTATGAAAAACAACACAGCCGAGAGAATTCGAAAAGCAGCAAAAGTAATACAAGACTGTATCAATGCCGCAACACCAGTTAACGCTAATTCCACTCGTGCAATCTTTCAAGTTCAAGTAACCTACGGCAGTTCTGGAAAATTAAGTGGTGCAATATTTTGGCTCTACCAGCTAGAAAAATGGCGTATTTCTTCTACTGACATGTAAATATGTTATTTAAGTATATCTTAATCATGAACAATTTATACAAGACATCATACATACATTTTTGAATAAATTAATTTTAAATTTACAGGACCCACGCAAACTTTAACCTTTTATATTATTTTTATGATGCCATGGCAGCAACAGGGAGATTAAATGCTTTACATCTTGAAAGCGATAGGAGACATAGATATTTAAGAACGTCAGAGGAACCAATAAAAGGACCACAGGGAGTACGAGAAACTCCCCAAGAAAATGTCCGACTTTATAGGGAATTCATAGATAATTTGAAAATATTAGATTGGGAAGAGGAAGACATAACATTCTTCGAAACCGTTCTTGCTGCTATACTCATTTTGGGTAATGTACGATTTCGTGATGGTAAAAGTGGAACAGCTGAGATAGAAAATGTAGATGAAGCTAAAAAGATTGCCAAATTACTGTCGCTCCAAGAAAACAAGTTTTTATGGTGTTTACTTAACTATTGTTTAATTGAAAAGGGTACTTGCGTCAAAAAGACGCATAGTACAGACGATGCAAGAGATGCCAGAGATGTATTGGCAAGTGCTTTGTACAAAAGACTTATTGATTGGATGATAAATTTGATAAATTCAAAGTTATCCTTTATGCGATCCGTGTTGTAAGTGCCGATTTCATTTTAAAACTAAAATATTTTGCTTTCATATATATCTTCATAGTGTTCAGTGAAGATAACAATAAACTTTTCTTACAGCGGTGATAAGTTCTGCGTAACGTTAATAGATATGTTTGGTTTCGAATGTTTTTATCGAAACCGCCTGGAACAACTGATTGTAAATACGACCAATGAACAAATGCAGTTTTTGTACAATCAGAAAACATTTGTTTGGGAAATGCAAGAAGAACGAGAAGAAGGAATCGATGTTGAGGAATTTCATTTTTATGACAACAAAAATTCAGTAGACCAATTAATGAGTAGACCTCGTGGTCTTTTTTATATTTTAGATGAGGCGAGCCGAACAGGAAGAGGTCAAGGTTTCATAATGAGTAAGTTTAAAATCACATACATAGATGTTAATAACACAAATACAAATAATTGTTAAAGGGAATGTTATCTTTTAGCCGCAATAAAGACCTTTTACAAAGGTCCCTATATAAAGCTGGCTGGAAGTCATGAATTCTGCGTAGCTCATTACACAGGAAAAGTCAATTACGATGCCAGGGAGATGGCAGACAAGAACAGAGACTTCCTTCCTCCAGAAATGATCGAAACTATGCGAGCTTCAACTAACCTAAACCTACATCATTTGTTCAAAAACAAATTAACCAAATCTGGTAATCTCACCGTGTCTTCAAGTCAGTCACAAACCGAAGCTCCTAAAACAAAATCTGAAAAAGAGAAGCAAAATGTCAAAACAAGGGTAAGCTTTAAAACCATAGATAGAGTTAACCCGTTAAGAAAACCCATGGGCGTATATAAGGGAATAGGACGATATTTTTCATACGGGACTAAGTACCTACATTCCTAGACATTTTATTAATAGTGGTGATACACCTAGTAACTTTCCACAATAATCTTACAGAAATACAACACAGGTTCCAAAGGCATGTATTCCCAAGTGCACAAAATGCGTACAGCCGCTGCGATATACCGAGCCACCAGTCTAGAGATGCTGAAGCAACTGGCAGTGGGAGCTGGTAGTGGAGGCACCCACTACGTACGTTGCATCAGACCGGACCTGAACGATAAACCTCGGGGATTCCAAGTAGAAGTGGTAATGCAACAAGTTAGAGCGCTTGGCATTTTGGACACTGCCAAAGCACGCCAGAAGGGATTCTCTTGCCGAATTCCCTTCGCAGAATTCATTCGTAGGTAAGATGTAGGTTACATGAATTTTGAACGACGTTTCACCATAGTTACACTGAGAAGATAGAAACATGTCATACATAGACCCATTTCTATATCGAATTAAACAAAATATAAACCTCCATCGGAGACATCTGGCAAAACTTTGAAAAATCTTATTTTAATTTTCTCATTAATTCCTATATCGTCTTTCACACTTTTCCTTGAGCATATGAGACATTATTTGTTTACCTTTGTGTAACGAAATTTATTTTACAGATACCGCTTTTTAGCATTCGATTTTGACGAGAACGTAGAAGAAACGAAAGATAACTGCAGATTGCTGTTGATTCGTCTAAAAATGGAGGGTTGGGAACTAGGTCAGACAAAGGTATTCTTGAAATACTATAATGAAGAGTTCTTATCCAGGTAAGTAAGATAATTAAGAGTTCATAGATTGATAAACATAATGGCTAATGTAACATTTTTCGGCAGGCTCTATGAAACACAAGTGAAAAAGATTGTTAAAGTGCAAAGCATGATGCGAGCTTTTATAGCGAAACGAAAGGCTACAAAGGACAAATCTAAGCAACAACACGGTATGGTGAAATTCTTCAAATTTACTAGTTGTAATTGGAATTACATAAAAAAATTAAAATGTTAACATACTTAATTGCAGTAAGAGAACTGAGAAAACAACAGTCACAAACAGCACAAGATCTTTCTGAGGATGACGCGGCTCTATTGATACAGAAAGGTACGTAAAAATCGCAACATAAAATAAACAAGAAAATTAATAACAGAATTCATAAAAATATTGCTGAAAATCCAAAAAATATGACTTGTCACAAGCGTTGTTTTTTAGTAAAGACAGACACACAATTATACAAGAGTTATGTTTCGGAGTATGCTATGCAAATGATTACAGCTGCAGCTATAGCTTTAATTATAATTATCTACATCTGCTTTTCTTATCCAAGTAAGGCAGATTGAGATAGCGGAACAGAAACTTCGATATGTATAATTTCAGCGTACAGAGGCCACGTAGTGCGTAAGGCCTACGGTCCGCTCGTTAGTAAAACTTCAACCGAAATCAACGAAGAAACGGCTGCATTCTTGAAGCGTTTTGCAATGAAATGGAAAAGCCGATCTATGTTCCAAGTTTTGTTACAGTATCGGGCTGTCCGTTATCAAGATCTCGTCCATTTCTCACAACAGGTAAGTGGTTAGTGGGTGGTGTGCCTAAACTAAATCTAGAGCATACATAGTTGCGTTTATAATCTACTCGTATGTAGTACCTATATTTTATGCAAAAGTGAACATTATATAATATAGTATTCTGGTCTATATACTATGATCCTTTAATCTTCAAGTTTAAATTAGATATCTAAGCACTATATAAAAGAATCTTAAAAAACTAACCTACAGAGGAGGTTTATCAGTTCGAGGCCACTCTTGCAGGAATAATGGTTGTAAGTACAAAATTATCTTACAGTACACGAATAGAAAAATACGCGAAAATTATACCAATTACCAAAACAGATTAAAAAATCTTGTAACATTTAAGTTATTAAAGTAAGGTAGGTATCCACCTACCTACACAGATAAAAGGTACCTGGATAAGTACCCTAGCGCAATAAGCAGTAAGGACCCCATTTCCAGGTGCACATATACAATCAAGCAGCGCTCGAAGGTTTCGGGAGCAACAGCGTCCCTGTGCTGCTCGACCGCGTAGATCCCAGAGTGAGAGCAGCCGACTATCTGGGCTCTACGCGACCGACCGTCTGGAAGCTACCGTTCAGAATCGACCAAATACAATACTACGATACATCCTATATGTGTGACCCTAGTGTTAAATACAAGTAAGTTTAACACGCATATTTATGATACACACACATATGAATACTTATCTAAACATACACGTTTACAAACGTACCTATGTAGGTATACACTGCTAAGGCTTCCGTTAAGATGGTTCTAGGTAGTCCATTTAATATAATGTGACTACTGCAAGCCGTCGACATTTGCACACAAATACCCTTCCACCCATAAATAATTAATAGGTCCAAGCACAAAAACAGTAAATACCCTAAGATCGCTATTCTATCAACTTGGAATCTATCCCATGGAATCCCTTTAATCCACAAAGCCAGTAGTTTTCAAACTGGTTTATTTTCAGCGATACATTTGCCACCCAGTACGACTCCGACCAGGAGCAATGGGACGAGCCGTTAAAGCACAGGGCGCTAGTCGAAGAAATAAACGCGAAAATGTCAGTCAGCACGCAAACATTCATTTGTATTCCGTTTGTAAGGGATCCCGACCAACCGTTACCAAAATTACCTGAGCCGGTGGAAACAAAACTACCTCCCAAGCCTGATAAAACTAAAGAAACACCGAGCGACAGACCAGCGGTGTACAAGAAGAAACCCGAACCCGAAGAACAAACCTACTATCAGCCGCCAGAACCATGGAGCGCTCCAACTGATGAAAATGTTCTAGAAAATAGTGCTCCAAAGGGTCTCCGCAAAGCCAGCATCACGAGATCTATGTACGGCGTCAACCAAATCGACATGCCGAATCCGATCAGCGAGCTTCAAGCTCTTGCCAAATCGACTGGCAACCTTAACGACGATGATGCGCCACCCTACAACTTCCAAGCCATGTTAAAAAAGACGCCCAAAAACAGAGCATCTATGAAGCGATATGGCGAAATAGACGATTTCCAGGAATATAATGAAAGACAATCAAGACCAACTAGACACATTGTGCATCCGCAGACTTCTTCTCATCCCAACGTTTCTGGCCAACCGCCATCAGGAAAGAAGATGGTCAAAAGGAAAAGTTCGAGAGACCTCATTATGGCGGCCGCTCGGAAAGATTCCAGATCGAATCTATACTCAATCGTTGATTCTAACAGAGTAGACTCCGAAAAAGTCGAGATCGCGCCCGGAATCACCTTAGAAGGGACCGCAACTGACTTGTAAATGAAAAACAATGCTCGAATTGTAAAAAATATATTTAATCTCCATTGCATTGGATCGCATACATCTCTATTATGGCATAAAACTATTATTATTTTTGACAATCAATTTTTAAAGCCATAAGTTACGTGTTAATTAAGTCATCATAAGATTATACTGTTATGCTCGTTAAGTAAATATAATTTATGTCTCAATAGAGTTAAGTATATTAGATACAAAAGATCTTACGTAGCTAAATGATGGCGTATCAAAGTTTAAATTTAAACACGATAGTATCGCTTAAAAATAAATATTAGCGATTCATCACTTCGTATAAAAATATATCTCATCTTAATCAAAATTGCTTTGGTAACTTACATTACTTAAAATTAAAGAAGTGGTCATATTTATTAAGGGTCTACAACCACTGTCGTCAAGTGTCAGTCCAGAAAGCGAGAATGATATAAAATAAAAAATATATCCATGAATTGAAATTCAAGTATTGGTTAAGACTTCAAACATTTCTGGATTGTTATGTGATGACGGAGCGTGGACGGACCGAGACCGGATTACAGTGTGAATAGACCCATATAACTTAGACAATGTAATGGTCCATAGTAGAAAAGGAGAAACTATAATCGGTAGTATACATACTAAACATTATATATTTATATGAAGGAATACAATACTGAAATAAATAATTCAAATCATTCAAGATTATTATTAATAAAATGTGTGTTTGGAAGGAAGTTTCATTCGGATTTTAGTATAAGTATTACATTTCATACATACAGAGCTAATAAAGAATTGCAGTTGTAAAGTTGTTTTATTTATACATCACAATAATATTCTTAGTTCCTTTTTATTAGAACTATTATAGACAGTGACACATCATAGATTCAGACATTTCATGTGCCCAGAGAATTTTAGAAATTATGTTATTATTGAATGCCATGCGTGTAATTAAACTTCCATTATATAAACTTTCATCCCATGAAACAGACGAGATATTTATGTATTATTTATGTAATTGCAGATAACATTCCTGTTAAAATAATTACCAGTTACATCATGACATACATCTAATTCTATGATAGAGCTTTGACAGACATACATAATATGTAAAAATCATTATTTATTACATACTTGTATATTATGTCGATTACTTTATTTTATTAACTCTTTAAGTTTAGTATCTTACTGCTAAATAATGATTAAAATTTGATATAACTATGGTAAGAAATTAAATCCGAAAATTATGAAAAAAACAAAATTATCGCCGAGTTAATTTGTATGATTACACTCATATCAGTTTGGTACCCTTTGATTATTTTTATGAAGCTCTTTTGTATGATTTGTACATTTTGATATGTGACACAATATGCCATACAAATTATATTTAATTATAGTTAGGTATAGTATAAAATAAATAAGAGGTCAGATGTGATTCTGTCACAAGTTTTGGGAAAATGTTTTCATACTTTAAACAATGGGCAAACAAAGGGCCGAATTAACACGCCACTTCACCGAAGACATCCCCGATGTCGACCTGGGCGAGATTAGGATCGCTCTTGAACAACTTAAAAACAACAGAGCTCCGGGAGATGACGGAGTTACAACAGAACTTCTGAAAGCTGGAGGACTCCCTCTGCTTCGCGAGTTACAGAGGCTGTTTAACTCCGTCATTCATAGTGGTACAACACCGGAAGCGTGGAGCAGGAGTGTGACAGTGCTGTTCTTTAAAAAGGGCGACAAAACTCTTCTAAAGAACTATAGGCCTATCGCACTCCTGAGTCACGTGTACAAGTTGTTCTCAAGAGTGATTACGAACCGTCTCGCCCAGAAACTTGACGACTTCCAGCCGCCGGAACAGGCAGGGTTTCGAAAAGGCTACAGCACCGTAGACCACATTCATACCATACGCCAGATTATACAGAAAACTGAAGAATATAATCTGCCTCTATGCCTGGCGTTTGTGGACTACGAAAAAGCCTTCGACTCCATCGAAACCTGGGCTGTTCTGGAGTCACTGCAGAGATGCCGCATAGATTGGCGATACATAGAGGTGATGAAATGTCTTTATAATGCCGCCACGATGACCGTCCAAATTCGAAACCAGCAGACGAATCCTATCCAACTGCGTCGAGGCGTAAGACAGGGCGATATAATATCGCCGAAACTGTTTACGAACGCATTGGAGGACGTCTTTAAAACGCTAAACTGGGATGGACGGGGCATCAATATTAATGGCGAGTACATTTCACACCTCCGTTTCGCTGACGATATCGTCATCTTAGCGGAGTCTCTGCAGGACATCGAAAAGATGCTGCACAGCCTGAATGATGCTTCCCGACGTGTTGGTCTCGGCATGAACCTCGACAAGACAAAGGTCATGTTTAACGAGCGCGTCATGCCGAGACCGGTAATAGTTGAAACATCGGCTATTGAAGTTGTTTCTGAGTACATTTATTTGGGCCAAACCCTAAGACTCGGCAGGAACAACTTCAATCGTGAAATCGACAGACGCATACAGTCGGGCTGGGCAGCATACAGGAAGTTTCGTCAAGTCTTCTCGTCGCCAATACCACAATGCCTAAAGACTAAGGTCTTCAACCAGTGCGTCTTGCCGGCCATGACCTACGCTGCCGAAACGTGGACCCTGACATTGGGACTAGTCCACAAGCTAAAGGTAGCTCAGCGAGCTATGGAACGAGCTATGCTCGGCGTCTCTTTGCGGGATAAAATCCGTAATACGGAGATCCGGCAAAGAACTGGAGTAACCGACATAGCTCAAAGAATTAGCAAGCTGAAGTGGCAGTGGGCTGGTTACATATGTCGCAGAACCGATGGCCGATGGGGCAGGCGAGTTCTCGAGTGGCGACCACGAATCGGCAGACGGAGTGTAGGACGCCCCCCGGCGCGCTGGACCGACGACCTAAAGAAGGCTGGTGGTAGTGGCTGGATGAGAGCAGCGCAGGACCGAGTGCTGTGGCACACCCTAGGGGAGGCCTATGTCCAGCAGTGGAACGATAAAGGCTGAAGTGATGATGATGATGATGATGACTTTAAACAATACTTTCATATGTTACTTTTCGATTAATTAAAATATGTACTATTTGGATAATTTATAATTTACTTAGGAAATGAATCATCACTATCGTAATATCGATAAAAAACTATCGTGAGGTAATCAACATGCCTGAAAGCTCTGCGTACTACATGATATTCTCAAGGTCAAAAATATTTAAAATCTATCAATACGCACTTAGCCAATGTAGTTGACTATTGCCCTTCCCATTCAATGTGGATACCCCTACCCAGCAGTGGGGCTATAATGGGTTGATGATAGTGAATGTCATATTAAAATGTGTTATTACGTTTATGAAATAAGTAATTAATTTAAAATATTTTTGAATACATGTCAAGTTACCCTCACGCCTCCCTATCCGATCTTGTCAGATTTACAAGTAAAGAGTCTATAAACCCCTTCATCCCCTAAACAAGTGACATAACATACATGACCCCCATTAATAAAACAGTAGCAAATAGAAGTGTAATAGACATAATATAGATTAAAGTGTGAGCAGTTTCATTATATCGACATTAAGATTACATATTACAATGTTATAAATACATACAAGGAATACTATTCATAAATCAGTTTTACAAAAATATATTTCGTTTCCTAAATCAATTTCGTTTGCTATCAGATATTTAAAATTTAGGCCTCTCATAAATACAGTCCAAATATTGCTTTTATCAAATATAATGTATATCTTACGTATATAGACATCACACCCTATGTTATTGCCCAGTATCATAATAATTGACTTACAAACTAAACATATATAACTAGATGTTTATAAAAATATCTTGTTTATATTATTACGTAATTCCTAAGCTCTATTGTTTAGTGTTCAGTCGTTATTTCAAATGTTTTGTTACAGTCATACATAATATCCTGAAATTACGTGTATGTGAAAATTTATTAACCATATTAAAGATGGGCTTTATAGTTTAAATATTAATTATGCTTAGCGTCATCAAAAAATCTACAAAGGAATGAAGATTTTTTTTTCTTTTCTGCAGAGACTGAGTACCAATCTTAACCATGGAACAACCCTACAGGGTATTATGTATAATGTGTTACAAATTTAATAATAATGCCGTCTTTCGCATACTTAGGAAAAATATTATTCAAAATTCTTATTTCATATAAATATGTACTACATACAGTACATACAAAATGGCAAATTATTTATTATGCAGTAAGAGTTAAAATTAAATAGTAGTGTGTCAGTAGATATTTTTTTAAGAACAAATGCACAGCAATAGACAAGAAACAAAATAAAGATAAAATAAAATATTTTGACATTCTATTATTACGGAGCTTAATGACTAATTACTGTTTGACTTATTTGTTTTGAGATCAGAAACGCATACATTACAGATGTATTAAAGTAAAAAACCCTTATGAGTACAAAAATATATGCCCTTAAAAATCTTTATAAAAACTTATTATATAATGCAAATATTCAAATTTTTACTGACCTTAAATTTAATGCCATATTCGGCTACAAAAACCCTTATCATTATAAATCATAGCTTAATAATGCTTATATTCAATAGTAATATTATTCATGTATGAAATATGTTTACTGGCAATATATTATTTATTTTTACCCAACCTTTTATATAAATGGATCATTCCACTTAACAATTGCAATAACCACAGTCATATGGATTTCCTGTGAGATAGAAGTAGAATATAACAGTCAGGTAGAATATAAATAAGTGGAACACGATATTTGATACGAAAATGTTTTATAGTCTAATTTAGGTTATATATTAGTTTTCTATATCTTTCTATGGGGCATATCAAATATGCCATGGATCTAATTTATTTATTCAGCCAAAGTTTGACAGATTACTATATTATCGAACTATAAAAATATAATATCTCCACACAATTTATTATGGCAATAAAACACACACTCACTTCAAAACGCACTATGATAGAAATATAATAAGTAAGATTATGCAACTCTTAATAAATAAAATGGTCAATTTAATAATAAATTTGCAATGACAATGTCTAGGCCAGTGTTTTTGGAAGCCTCTAATGAAGCCTCTAAGGAAACCTATATTCGGGTTGCGGGGAGTCAAAATAAATAATAAACATTATAAAGTTTTAGTCCAAAAGATATTTTAACTACACCTATTAATTAAAAAGAAACAAAAATGGTATACTGGTTAAATAAACTGTCTGTAACAGTAAGGATTTAGAAATTATTTTTATGGGGCCAAGGCCATCAGAAAGATTGGAAAACACTGATTTAGACGGACAAATGAAACAATCTAACTATTAAAACTGCATGTACCTACAATAAGTACAGCTTTAAATTCATTTTATATTCATTTTTAAATAAAGTATAATGCTGCATACTTACTATATTTCAATATCTTTCAATCTACCAACACCACACACAATCTTATCAAATTAGAGCAAGTTATAATTTGGTAATAAAATGGGAAAACTATATTTTTTTAGTCGTTTCCAAATGAAATTGTTAATATAATTATTGTGTTGTTATGTAATTATTTTATATTAATGTTTTCCAATATCTTTTATATGTGGAGAACATAGCCGATTTTAAGTTTCCACAAACATTACGTTTATATGTATTTTATGCACATTTTCAGAACAAATCCAATATGACTAAGATTTTGATAATTTTCCCATCCCTATATTCTATATTTTATAGAAAATTAAAAAATAATTACTTACATAGAGTTTTGCTCATATCACTTCACTGGAATACTTCAATCAAATTGGACCAATTAATTGTTTCTCATGCTTTTGCCTTATTTGCCTAAAAAGCAGTTATTTATTTTCATGTGTTATTAGAATATAAACTCAGCTGATTCCTTACCACCTTCCTCTAAGGCTAATTGGCCCAATTAATTGGTCTTCTCATACCATTACCATTTTGTAAATAAAATGGATTTAATGTTCACATCACTACAATGATTCAGCCCTAATTGGACCAATTAATTGAACTCTTTGATTGTGGCATCATCCTATCCAAAGTATTCAACCAATCAATTGTTTTCTCCATTACACCTATTACGTATTTTATTTAACTTCTTTTAAGTAAAAAGGACTTACGCAGTTCATGTCAATTTAATACATCAACATAATTGGACCAATTAATTGCACTTCACAATCACTGCATTTATGTCCGACCATTCAATTGCCCATCACTATATCACCTTAATCAATCTATTGCACATCTCAAGTTCTTCACACACAAATTTGGGTATTCAACTAATAATAACCAGTGCGGCGGAGCATTTATTACACTGGTATGACACATAGTGAGTATCGCGTTAATCCCTGGCCAGACAAACATCTTAATGATAGATTTATATTTTTGTTCTCGACATGGGTATTTGTTGTATTCCTCTACTTATTGTACTAGTGGTCGCCCGCGACTTCGTTCGCGTGGACTTTAGTTTTTTGCCATCGAGTTCCATAGCCTGATGTTATATATAGCCTATAGCGTTCCTCAATAAATGGACTATACAACACAAAAATAATTTTTCAATTCGAACTACTAGTTCCTGAGTGTAGTGTTCAAAGAAACAAACTTATCAGCTCTATCTTTCTTGTGTTATGTTACCAGCTTGCCCAGCTTATTCCTGTGTGTCCAGGGCTCTCGCAAACACTCTAGGCCTTGAATGTGTCAATCAGTTGCTCTTCTCAGTGACACCCCCGTTCCCATCCATGCCGACCTGCCCCAGCAGCTGGGCGACGCTGGGCTCGTTGAGCGTGAGCACCGCGTGCGCCTCCACCATCACGACGAGCGAGTTGCGCGCCTCCTCGTGCGGCACGCCGTGCGTGCGCGTCGCGTGCGAGTACCACGCGCCCGTCGACGGCAACACCAGCACGCACCACTTGCACGATAGACTGGAAACATCGTGAACAGAAATAAATAAAAACATAAAAATTGGTTTAAGGTCATAAAGATGTGTTATTAATAACTGTAGTACTGCAAAAATATCTTTAATTAAAAAATCGTAATTAAAACATATACCTACATTGATCAAGCATTGAAAAACTAATGAAATAAAATCAAAATACAAAATATTTAAATAGAAATAAATCTTATATATAAAATTCTCGTGTCACAATGTTAGTTACCGTACTCCTCCGAAACGGCTTTACCAATTTTCATCAAATTTTATATGCATATTCAGTAGGTCTGAGAATCGGCTACTATCTATTTTTCATACCCCTAAGTGGTAAGGGTTGTTCACCCTTAACATTTTTTTATTTATATGGCAACACAACGTTTGCTGGGTTAGCTAGTATTTTGTATATTTCACGAAGACAACTTGTCTTGACAACGAAGTCTTAGAAATTATACATTTCTAAGACTTCTTTGTCTGTCCGACTGTCACAGGGTTCTATATTCTAAACCGTAATAGATAGACACTTGCAATTTTTTGTGGAAACAAAGGGGGTTCATCATACAAGAAACAACTATTTTCGAAGGTTTTCGCTTTATCTATTGAAGCGTAATAGAAAGACAGTTAATTTTTTTGCGATGTATGTACTTTAATGGCTGCTATAATAACAATAAATAAAATTTTTAAAAAATCGGGGAGAGTTTGACTTTCACTAATTGTATGTGATAATATTTCCTATGATTGTATGTAAAAACAAGTCAATCTTTTCTACCATTAGACATTCTAGATTTACATTTACCTCCATTGGGGCACTTTGATTATAACAATATAACTTAGACTGAAAAGTGATGTATCATACCTATTTGTCATATGCCTTGATTTCACATGTCTTCTTCTATAACCCCAACTATTGTAGACTCGGGGACAAAATGGGCATGGGAATGACGGACTAGCATAACAGGTATTGGCCTTATCTGAAAAAATTATTTTAAAAAGTCAGTTTACAATGAGTTCTGTTTATTTTCAATATATACTTGAAATATGTTTGAAGAAACAAACAAACATGCAGTCGACATGGTGGTAAATGGTGTCTGCTGCATATGAACATCTGTAACCAAATCCATAAAACACTGGTTCTATCTGAAGTTGATAATGGATGTGTTTCTAATCCTGAAAATTAAGATCACCAATAGGTCACCTCATATTCGACCCCTTCTACATATAATATTGTAACTGCAAAATGACAATTTTACAAGAGAGAGTTTCAAAGTTTCGAATATACTAAAATGCGAATAGAATCTGCATTTCTGCAGTATCTCTATGAAATTTGGCATATATATTTTATTCTCTTTATAAAGTTACTGGTGTCGATAAAACACATTAAAACAAGGTAATTTATGCAACGAAAACGATACTATACGTAGGAGGGGTTGAATTATGTAAGCCAACCATCATCCACATACTTCCATCGAAACTCAGAACTGCTTCACGCTAGAAATAAGTGTGACAGTCGTACCAACCACACTAACTCTACTACCTTCCAAAGCTAAATTATAAACTGATTAATACCTTTTATACTTTGAGCTTCACTGGACACTGAGTTAAGATTCTCTGTCGTAATACTCAACGATTCAACAATCGTTCCACTCTGCAACACTGTCTCCACCTCCTTATCAATTTCAATGCTATCCTTGTCATCTTCTATTAAATCGAACCCATTTGTTTTCTCGTTACTAATATTTAGACATGGTTGTGTACTGCTAACTTCGTTAATCCATTTCTTGACGCTGCGATCGCTTGAGATGGACGTGCACACAGATTTGCTAGATAGAATCTCTGGGCTCACAGAATATTTCTTCTCCAAACTGTCTTCAAGTACCGCTATGTCTGTGTCATTGGTATTCTCATTGGAATAGTCTGTCAATGGAGAGTCCACAGGCTCAACTTTGGGAACAATTGTCTGAAATATTGTATAGGGTGTTGTAAGATTTAAGTTATAAGAAGTTGATGATCATAACATTTATGATAAATGAAGTAAACATGTTATAATAATATCTACAAATTATTTTGCAAGCCAAATTAAATTGCATTTTTTATTTTATAATTTTTACAATGGTATCATCTTAAGAGATTCATAACATTGACAACAGCTCAAAATTTTACCCTAGTTCTGGACTATCGCAACTAACTATGAGTACATCCTGCTATTATGTATTTTGGGGACACAAACAGCTGACTCTAACTCAATACTTAATTATAAATTTAACATTGTTTACGCCAGCTGACATATTGTATACTTGTATCATAGTGATAGGGTTTAATATTGTAAACATCTGATAGTTTTAATGTTATTAGTTATGTTTCATTGTTTTGTAATTTATATGAAAATAAAAGACTTAGTAGAATAGATGTTTTATACATAAAGAACTAGAAGAATAGACTTTATAGATATAGTATAGTTTCATGTTTACAATTGTATTTTAATAAAGATTTTTTAATAGTTTTATAGGGTATAGGTATAAGTGTCATTTGTATTATGTTTTTTGATAGTTTAGGTTTTGTTGATGTAGAAAATAGAAATATGTAAATTTCCAAACACAGTAAATAGATAATTATCATTATTTTTGTGAATCCTCAGTTCAGGGCCACGACTTGAACAGGTTCATACAGGTTTAAAAATAGAGCAAAAGGGATAGACATAGAAAATAGTTGTGATTGGCTAAAAAGCCTATATCCCTAGCTGAACCTCCTTGTCGTTGTGACTCATGATTGTAGGATATAAAATAGGCCAATTTTTTGGCCAAATCATTCAGTACTGGCAAAATACCCAATATTAATAAAGGAACAAGGAACAAAAGGATTTAATTTCTTCCAATCCAGCATAACAGAACTGTGCCCTGCACATGTATATATGTATATAATTATGTCACATGTACTACCCCAGTAAAAGCTTAGAATAATAAAGTATAATTTTCTGCTAGTTCTAGACTATTGCAACTAGTTGCATCCTGCCATATGCTGCATCTACTACCCAAGTAAAAGCTATAAGCTATAAGGATTTACTACTCCTACACCCACATTTTTAATTAAATCTGAACTCACAAGGTTGATAGCAGTGTCCGATTTTGTTGCACCTATTGCTGGCTTCTTGATTTTATTATTGTTGTCTTCTGCTTCACTTTTTTTACGTTTCTTCGTTTGAGTAGCGGTTGTTTTCTGTAAAAATAATAATAGTATTATGGCATAGAGTCGTAGATGAGTTTAGTAAGATATAAGTCATAGGTTTGGCAGTGGAGCCTGCAGAATTCAACCACAAAGTGTTCCTATTGAGTATTTGTGGAATTGAAATAATTAGCTTGCAGACTACCTGAAAGGATATAGTAGGTAAAGATCAGTCCATAATCAGCAGTCAACAAATTGATTTGGAGTCATACTCTGAGGCTGGCCACAAATAAGTCACTGGCCTTGGCATATGTACGCAGCAGCTATTGCAATATCGGAACTTACCTCATCGTCCTTAGAGGACTCATTACCAGTCGAAAGTCCACATATTCGTAATGTTTCAGCTGTTTTCAGCAGAATCGGAAGAAACTCCTCAGTAACATTTACTTCGCCGTTGTACATAAACGTAAGCAGCGTTTGTAAGGACGCAGTGTTGATGTCATGAAGAACTATAATAGGATCCTTGTGGGGGTTTTGCTACGAAAAAAATGAGTGGGCGTTAGTCTATACGACATCAATATATGACAATTATACCACAACTACGCACAAATTAAGGTCGTTACCTGGAAAATAGTCCGGAAAACCGAACTATTAGCTGAAAGAATCACCTTATGCGCTTTAAAACTCTGCCCCTCAGACACAAGGGTGACATCTGATAATCCCTCGTCCTTAAATAATTCCTTTACATTAGACAATATGTTACTCTGGTATCCGTTCCACTTTAAACTTATCTCCTGGTTTGCCATAGCGATCCTTTGGTGAACATACAGAAAGTTTGTTTACGAAAGAATACGTAAATGAAAAAACAAACAAACCAAAAATGCAACTTCTGCTTGATAGGATTAAGAATGACAGCAGTCATAGACTCGCGGAAGCACAGATTACTGAGGAATACTGTAATAGACAAAATTGATAACACAAAATATATTTTTTTTTTGTTTTTCAAATAAGTAGGCAATATCCAGGATAGCATATTATATTTTTATTATTACAAAAGAAAATACCCCAAAAAATTATACACATTATTTACATATTACTTACTATAGTCTACTGTAATTAGTACCATCTACCATCTAATAGGACAACTAAACAAAAACAGCGCTATCTAGTATTGAATAGAAATAGTTGTGGTTAAGTAACTCGTCGCTTATTACCCGACTACCGGTTATGTTTTTGCGCAAAACTTTGTATATTTGTAAAAGTAAATTTATTTATTACCTCGTGTTTTCCAAAAAACTTCTGCAAGGATTTCGATATATTCGTCTTATAAACTCAATGTCCGTAAACGGATATTAGAAAAAAATAACGTACATTTTGGCGCGAAGTACCAATACCTATACGTTACCAAAAAATATATAACCTATCAAAATAAAATAAATTTGAATTTCGGGTTTTTTAGTAACTAATAGCATACCTTTAAAATACCTTTTTTATCGTCTGTTGTTTGAATTTTTTAGTAATATTCTAATTAATCTAACTCACTGTTCCCAATTCTAAACTTCGAAAAATTAGGAGGTTCTATATTGCTGTTTATGTTTTGCTTGTACTAAATATAGAAGAGAACCATGCAATTTACCGCGCGCTAAGTAGTCTGTAAGTACAAGCTTTGTGATAAATATACTGTTTATTGTGATTAATTTTGAGTGCCAAATAACAAAACCCAATTCTGAACTGCTGTTATAGTCACTATAAATAATATAATGGGACCAGGAAAACATTTACCACATTGCTTATTTATGACAATAACTAATGAATAGGTAGTTATTTATAACTGTTACCTATTAAACGTAGGTACGTTTAGATTATAAAATTACCTTTAGCATTTTACGCACGTATCCTTGATATACGAGTACGTATTCATTTATATTTTTCCTTGATATTTAATAAAAATAATAAGATCTTGGTAATCATATAAAATTTTGATTAATTTTTATAATATAGGGGTAGCAGACGAGTATGCAGCCCACCTGATGGACATCTGTAATCTAGCCAAGATAGGATTAGATATTCCTACCTGAGGTCAGCCACAGATGCCCCTGAGGACTAAGCTGGAACGCCTCGGAAAATATGTCTCCCTTACCACACCATTCAAACCGGAACACAGCAGCGTTTAACACTGCGTTTGCGTTTTGACGCGGAAATAGGTGTGGCGCGAGTGCCGCCGGAGTCGAACCACAAAGGGTTCTACCACCTTCAATTATGTGTTAATAATGATATTATCATCTTTGTTAATTTTTATTTCACAGATTAAGACAGTCAACCAATATTAGGTAAGTAACCACTGCTATATCAGGGCATGACACCAAATAAAATGAAATTAGGCACCTACTTACTGCCTAAAGTCGATTAAAAGATTGGTACGTCCCCTTCACCCTTTACGTGAACGAACAGTGCCTAACCATACTTTCATCACCTTTAAGATTTTTTTAGAACTCTCATTTGTATCTAGGTTTCCTCACGATGTTTTAATAATGACTTTCTAATACACGCATAACAATACTCAGCCAATTTTGTAGGTAAAATTGAAGTACACATCCGTTTGTAATCGACAGTCACCATTTACCTTGAAAACTTCCTCAATGCAGTGGCATATCAACATTTCGAAACTATAACATATTTTTAATAATAAATTATTTAGCATGACCTCTTTATTAGAGATAAGGAGATAAAATCCAAACTGTCTGGTTTAGTATTAGTATGAAGGTCAATGATGAATTAATGAAAGTTGGTCACACGCGTAAACAACGCTGAGACGTTCAATATTCACATTTAGTTATTTAATTAGAATTTTTAAAAGGAATGGGGCTTACCACCGCCTCACCTATAAGATCATCACAATAAGGGGACTACCTCTATAGTGGCAACGCATCAATTCGACATCAGGTAAAACCCCTATCTTATATAGAATTGGCTCAGTGAATAAAATAGGGGAACTCGCTACAGCTGTGGGCGGCTGTGACTTACCATCATGTGGAGTGCATGCACGTATGCCACTTCGATCTTATAAAACAAGCAAAATGTGGCGGTGCTATGCAGTCAAACTACGTACCTAACTACATCCATCCATCTATCTTAATTTCCCAGTAATACTGTATTATAAAACAAGGTCAGCTTATGGCATTCCAATTTATATCTCGCCCAGCGTCAAAATATTTTACAGATATAAAAAATATGACACAATAATCAACAAAGACAACAGATTAAATGATGCCTTATCAATTAATACGATTTAACAACACTCTTACTAGTTTTACACCTGATATCGCTTATCAACGAATATCGGTTTCTGAAAACTGTTTTTATTAACTGTTAGTCAACGTCTTACTGTGGTGTTGTTGACTCCTGTTCCAAACATTCCTAATACTAGAGGAATGAGGCTAGTATACTTTTACATCATCACTAATTTCCTTTTGAAATGTGTGTCCACAACCCAGAACCCTTTTCAGGATGTTAAAACTGACTTTAGCGTAATCGAAGATGCCGGTCTAGATACAGTAAGTTTAAAAAATATTAAGACTATTATTCTTATCTTCTTTAGAAAGTTAACAAGTACCTACAAAGAATTTTTGTGACAGATTTTTGTTTTAAATTATGTGGGGAACTTAAAAAAGACGAGAACAATTTAACCAAGATTCATTTATCCTACTGACTTGTTTATTTATTATTTAGATATTTTATTTAGTTATTGATAATGTTTTTGGAGATAAATTATTATCATTCAGATATCGATAGATGATTGTTATCCATTTACATAAGATGAGGTAGATAAATATACTCCCGATGTCATACTTACAACAGGTCCTACTGAATTACAAGTTGTTCTGAAGTACGTTCGGAAAAAAAGCCTATTATTGTAGAAGGTAAATTTCAAAAAACAAATATTACATTTATTTACTTACAGCAATATATTAATGGCAGTATTATTATATTTTTTGTTATTACGAAATGTAAATTCAAATAGTAGGTGACTACTGCATGCGTACATTGTCTTAGACATCCTCTTTGTTCCCAGTTTTCCTTAATAAGAAAATATGGATATCCCTGTGAAATTCACCGTGTCCACACTGAAGACAAGTACATACTCGAAATACACAGAGTACCACACGGTAGAAACAATGTTTCGAAGGAACCCCGACCAGTGGTCTTCTTGCAACATGGACTGTTGTCTTCATCTGCGGAATGGGTGCTCATGACTCCCGACAAAGGTTTTGGTAAGAAAATCCAGCTTTATAAATCTTATTTTTATTAAGTAAAGGAAGATGTAACAATGGTTAACTCATAAGAATAGCCGTAGATACCAAATAATTTCCATGTTCATAATCGACATAACTAAAAAATCGTCGTAAAATTGCTTCGAGTTATTTTTCGACGAAATACTACACGAATACAAATAAGCTCACAAGTTGTAAGTTAAAATTGAAAATATTACTACGACTAAATAGGCGTAGTGATCAATCTGCCATGCACTGAGTTGTGATCCCCGATCATAACGACATCTCTATAATAATTTAATTTCTGATGTTATAAGAAAATATTGATTGATTAAATAATTTCACGTAGGTATACCTACAACTTCAAGGTGATGGTAAACCTTCATATTATCATAATTATGACTTCGCTTAATCTTAAAGTATTTTCAGCGTACCTTCTAGCAGAAGCAGGATATGACGTGTGGATGGGAAACGCTAGAGGCAACACATACTCCCGAAGTCACGTTTCCTTAAAACCTGACTCGTCAGCATTCTGGAAGTTCAGCTGGCACGAGATCGGCTACTACGATCTCCCTGCCATGATTGATTACGTCATTAAAGAAACTGGTGTCGCTAAGATCCAATACATTGGTTTCTCTCAAGGAACCACTGCCTTTTGGGTTATGACGTCTACTAGACCAGAGTACAATGATAAAGTAACTGCCATGCAAGCGCTTGCTCCAGTCGCTTTTATCGGCAATGTTAAAAGTCCTCTTGTTAGGGCCATAGGCCCATTCACAAATTCTTTAGAAGTAAGTATTTAGACAACGAAATTTGAACTTATGATGTGATTGTGATACAGGAAGCGAAGTCATTGAATTTTGGGCTATCTCCGGGCAGGTTCGAATCTCAGGTCATCACCTCTGATTTTTGAAGATAATGTGTATATTCAAAATTAATTATCGGTAAAAAACATCACTAAAAAAATTACATGAATGAAAGTTCTGTTAAAAAGTTTTTAAGGGTGAGGGGCTTTATCATTCCGAAAGTGACCATCGTGGTAGACTATGAATAACAATCCCTTTCACTATTACAAAAAATGTATGCCAAACTGAAGGATAATATTATTATGGATTTGATAAATATGATGGATAATAACAAACGGACATGCGAAATAGGTCATTCCATAAACAAACACGATTAGACCAGCTACCGGAAAATCTGAAGTGGTATTATCTTGTAACTTGTATCCTTCAGCAAACAGTGTAAAGTATTTGGAATGTGGATTAATATGGGGTGTAAGGATATAAATGATTATCTAACAATGTTATCAACAAGTGCTACTAGCACTATTTGGTAATCTAGAAAGTGGTAGAAGTTGTCAGTATTACTGAAATATCACCTAAGTAAGTCCTTATATATATATCAAAAAACTACATACTCTACTAAGTAGTACTAAGTACTAAAAACTTTGTACAATTTTAAGTTAATGTTGGGGTAGACACGTAAATGAAACAGAACAAAAATGTAACCGGAACTTTCACTGTTAGCATCTAATCTTAAATAATGACGTCCTCCAATTGCTATGAAAAGACATATCGATACGTTAATTCGCAAATCAATCAAATCGTCCAACGCCATTTACTATCAAAATAAATAAAAAAAACATTTTGACAAAAAGTGAAGTTGGCTGATTTGCGAATTAAGGTATCGATATGTAAAAACTTAATATATTTTTTTCAGCGAGTACTGCGATTGCTTGGAGCTAATGAATTTTTACCTAACGGCAAGATTAATGAGCTTGCTGGAGAACGACTTTGTATCGAGGAAGCCATTACCCAAGTATTGTGCAAGAATCTCCTTTTCCTCCTTTGTGGATTCAACGACGAACAACTCAATACTGTAAGTCTGTTTTCAAAAGTAAAAGTTGCAGATATGTGAAGATTAGTGGCAGAGCGTTTATAATCACAGTCAATAATAAAAGTAATAAAACAGTTTAAATTAAGTTACAGAGATAGAACTTAAACAATGCGGAAAATACTCTTAAAGTAGCTGAGAACGGATGAAAATGAGCTATTAGAGGTGTATTCCCCAACATTGGGGACACTAAACAAGGCTAAAATGTGTATCTCTTGTCATTTATTTGTCACAAAATTTACAGTAAAATATTTCACACGATATAATTATATGTGTAACGATTTTTCAGACCATGCTGCCCGTAGTCCTCGGTCACACCCCGGCTGGAGCATCAACACGACAAATGATTCATTTTGGACAAATATACAACTCCAATAAATTTACAAATTTCGACCATGGATGGATTTCAAACAAATTTAAATATGGTTCTTTTAAACCACCAGCCTATAATTTAAGTGCTATAAGAACACCCGTTTTTCTACATTATGCTGATAATGACTGGCTGTCGACTCCACCTGATGTCGAGAAACTTATGGGAGAAGTTAAATCTGTAATTGGAAAATTCCGAGTCCCACTGGCTAAATTTAACCATCTAGACTTTGTTTTCGCCAACGACGCAAAAAAACTTATATACAATCGGGTAATTAATATCATGGCCCAATTTCTATAAATCGTACTGTATCTTTCATTACATATTAATATACACAAAAATAAGTTTTTGACTTTTTTATTTATCAAAACACGAATACAATGAAACAGACACACAATAATTTTCACATTACCAACAGCTAAGTAGATATTATTATGTCACCTTGTTCATTTGCTGACTCCTGTGAATGAAATGAATTTAATTTCAGGATAATCAAAACAAGTTTATCAATATTATGCTGTACGAATAAATATACTTACAAAAGTAGCAGAAGGCATAGAATTAGACGACGCAGTACACGATGGTGCAGACTTGCTTAGATCAACATTACGAAAAGTAGCTTTTATTTCCACATCGTTAGTCTTCAAGTTTTTAGTCTTATTTGCTATTGCCATCTCTCTGTTGACAATTGCTCCAAATGTTTTTTGCACTGAAAATATGAGTAAGCGTCGTATGGAATGACAGACATAACATAAATTGCGAGAATGCAACATTGGAGTAAATGCAATATGCAAAAAACTAAATTATGTACATAAATTTTAGTTTATATTTTTGCTTATGTGTAAGTCGAAAAAATTGAGGCATTGAATGATGAAATACAATACTCATTTTGTAACGATAAAAAATAAATAACCTGTGTTCAATATTTCCACAGGGTCCTCTCCTTTACTACAAGAAATACTCTCTTTTAGGTTAAGGAAATCGCCCATTCGTTTTATGAAGCACTTGTAGCATCGACACGTGGCGGAAGGTCTGCAAACATAAATTAAATAATTATTATTAAATTCTATACTTAAAGCACAATGTGTAATATCACGTTATATTAACTTTACCTCATTTTTGCAATTTTTGAGAGTAATTATCATTTCGGAGTCAGTATCTTTTGCTCGATCGAAATCAAACATTTCTTTTGAGTCATTTTCAAAGACATTAGGAGCTTGTATGACAGTGTTGTCAGCTGTACTTAAAGATTTAGGATCACACAATAATGAATCAATTTTACAAACTTCCTGTAACTCTATTTTCAGCGCCGTGTTCTCCTGTTTTAGAAGATCCACTTCATGCTTTTTTAAATTAAATTGCTCCTCTAAATTTTCCATATCATTTTCATACTTTAATAATTCTTCATTAATTTCTTCACAATACGCAGTCCAGCCCCGTATCTGCTGTTTGTATATTAGTAGAAGTACATTTGCTGATCTTTTTGCGCACCAACATACTATCTTTTTGAGTTGCTATAGATCTAACCCCATATTCTGTTTCCGTCGATTTAGTCTTTAGGAATGTGTCTTTATCGTTAATTTCAAATTTATGTACTGAAGTGCTGTTTTTCTTATTCAATTCATTTTGCTTGTATAAAAGAGTAGTACTTTTGACAAACATGGCATCTTTAGCTATTTCGTTTCGCCACTCCTTCGCTACATTTCGAATGCTTGTATGTGTACTTTTAAATTCATGCGTTTTTGGAATGTGTATTTTTAAAACCTTTTCAATTACTATTTTCCAAAACAATTTAATACTTTTCAGTATTTCTAAACATCTTTCACAAGGCCAGTGAATCGTTTCGATATCTTCCTGAAAACGTGTGATTTCTTGTAAGTAACAGTAAGTAAATAAAATATTATAATTTACTAAATCATAAAACATCACTATAGTGAGAAGACTTCAAATTCTCAAAAAATCTAAAGAAACAAGAAAGAAATATAGCAGAGCTTGCCACTACTATTAAAATGCAAAAAATAGTTGTGGCGTCGGTGCCTCCGGATTCCAACTATTTAAGGGTTCTACCACCCACTAAAGCTAACTACAAGCATACAAGTTGTAAAAACTATACTGATAAATATATATAAATGTTTTAGAAAAACGCGCCCAAGGGTGATACAAATGTATTCATAAAAAATGAAAAATATTGTGATGATGGTAATGATTTGATAAATCACAGAATTTTAAATTTACCTCCCTCAAGAACTTTTCAAATTCCTTGTTGTTTTTGAGGCAGTCCTTCATGACACTGCATGAAGAACAGATACTCTCTAGTAGTAATTTGGAGTGACAACTCGGGTGGCATCTGGTTGGTGGCACCTGGTTTACAAAAAATATTTCTAGCAAACACTGCAGACACTGAGTTATCTCATGGTTGCACAATGCACATCAACCCTTTGAAATTATTTTATGAAATTAATTATGATTCTTGAAATGAACAATTGAATTAATGAAATTATGATAAAGAAATTTCATTTTCTGATTTACCTACTTCATCTTTATCTTATTACTAGCAAACCCGGCAAACGTTGTGTTGCCATATAAATAAAAAAATATATAGTAGCCGATTCTCCTACTACTGAATATGCATATACAATTTGGTGAAAATCGGTAAAGTCGTTTTGGAGGAGTAAGGTAACTAACATTGTGACACGAGAATTTTATATATAAGATATAGAGTAGTAAACGAGCATGCCGTCCGTCTAATGATAAGAGGCAATTGCTGCCAATTGACAACTATAAACGACCCAAGATTAGAGTCATATTTGTGGTGGAATGGGGGTGGCGGTGATACCTCCGGAGTCGACCCACATAGGGTTCTATAAATTTTATATATTTACTCGTATATGATACCGCAAAATGTTTTTCTTGCGTATGTATGAATTTAAGTATGTAAAAATGTAAACCAAACGGATTGAAACATGTGCGGTGTTAATGTGTTCATGTAAATTGTGGAAGTGGCATAGACTAATTATTTTTAGGCAATATTTTTTTTTAACATTGATTGGTGATTTTTCTCTTGCCACAAAAACATACCTTTCCATGATTCCTGCAGGCCATGATAGTTAGGATGCTAGCTAGCGTACAAACAGGCAACACACATAAAGGCATATCCCGTTTAATCCAATCCCTAAGATATCGATCCTGTCTCCGAATATCATGACTCCATGCCCTCACGTCGACGCAAGATTCATAAGATTTTATCTTTCCCTCGTTACGTGCCGCTAGTCGCAGTTTCGGTCGTACGTAATTCATTGAATTTCCACGCTTGTACCTATCACATTTTTGAGTCTAAAATATAATAACTGGATTGATGTACTGTAATTTTGAGAACGTATTCATAAACGAAAAATTGACAAAGTTATACGTTTGACCACAGCGTCAGATGTAAAAAAGTACTTTGTCTGTGGTACCTTAATTCTTAGGGCCAGTTAGCACTTGATCTGCCCGACTGGTTTGTCGTTCGCATATGAATAATAGCTTAATAAACACTCAATAAGCGGAGTTCTCACAATAATCTTAAAAAATAATTATAATAATTATAAATAATTACGAAAAAAATATAAGTAATTCTGGTTAGTAAAATTTGCATTAATGTAGTAAAAAAGAAATTTAAACAATGACATTCCATTTCAAACCGTTTCGACTTGATTTCTAATGACAGATCAAAATATTTGTAATTTCGATATATATTTATTATACATTAAGTTAAAGCTTTTAAAAATCACATCGTTAGCTTAAAATGGACGGCGGCGAGGTTTAACCGCTTAGAAAATTCGTATTGACCGTGAAAGTAGAACTTGGCAATGTCTTTCATAACGAAAAGGGAGCGCGTGTTTACTGAGTACGATATATTTGATTTACCACCGAGGAATGAAGGGAAGTTGAAGGCGTATGCGTCTTGTACGGACGCGAGGGCGTGGTCGCATTTCTGCTCTGACAAGAGCGAGCACTTGGTGGAGATTATAAAACGTAACAATGAAACCTGTCGGCCGAAGTACGTCCCAACAGACGCGATAGTAAACACGCTGATGGCGGCAAAAAACGCTGAAATCGGTCGCCTCAAACGCAAGATCGAGTCGTTCGAACAGATGTTGGCTGCGTACGACCAACTGGAGCTCACTTGCGACCAGAAATGCGAAATAGCGAATGCAGTACGTATTTCTTCTATAAGATTTTGTTTATATTAAACGTTAATATACTATTCATAATCTACTACACCGCTAGGCGTATTCTTTACATATTCTACTTACATAACCTACATCAGTTAAGAAATAAAGTTAATTCTTCGTTTTGCAATTTTTAACATCTGTGCACGGCAGTTACCTATAACATATGAACAACATTTTTTTGTTAGATTTAGATATGGATTTTGTTGTTAACCAGAGACATAAAAAATAAAGAGGCATATTTTATAAAAAAAATGTTAGGATTTTCTGTTAAACTAAAAAAATGCATATGAAATTTTAAGTGTGGCTGCTTATGAATATGATAATTAGTAACTGTAGTACTCTTTATATGGTAGGATATAGGATTCTTCTTTCTTATAGGATACTATAAGAAAGTATCGGTAACGAAAATAATCTCTTAAGCCAAAAGAATCCTTTTTCATATTTACCAATGGACCATTTTGAGGTAATTGATGAGAGGTTCCACTTACATAATTCTATCGACGTGGAATCGGCTTAAATCAATCAGAAACCGTTGAAAACGACGTGTTCCACATCGTATTGCGTCTTCCGTGCCAAGTCAGATTTCGCCTCGATTTACATATGAAATCGTAAATAACATTCTAAATTATTTCTCTAACAATAAGATCTATTGTTTCAGCATGCCGCAATAAAAGCAGCGAATAAAGAACTGGATGATTTGGTTAGCTTTTTTTTTATTAACATAGAATATATATTATAGGGGTAGCAGACGAGCTTGCAGTCCACTTGGTGGTATGTGACTACTGCCGCTCATGGACAGCTGTTATCAACTCCAGATAGGATTAGATATTACTACCTGAGGTTGGCCACAGATGCGCGGCTACCCCTGAGGACTAAGCTGGAACACCTCGGAAAAATATGTCTCCCTTACCACAACCTGCAAACCAGTACACAGCAGCGTAACGTTGCTGTTATGAGGCAGAAATAGTTGTGGCGGTTGTGCCGCCGGAGTTGAACCACAAAGGTTTCTACTACCTTCTACTTTCATGTTTTCCTCTGCTATATGTATTTTGCTACTAGGGCATTTGACAAAAATCTTTAAATTTTAAAACCGTTATGACTTAAAAATACCGATTAATTGTATTTTAGCGTGGAACTATCGATAAATTATTTATCTAATTATCCTTATTTGTTGTTGACAGTGCTTAGATTTGGACCTTTCTGGATTCACCGAGGTATGTTTATTTTGTTTAATTCCAATATCTACTTGTACACGAGACATACCTAGGTCGTCCTAGGTATAATCTATTTATTTTCATTTATATTGAATTGGTATATAAAGGTACGTTTTAATTATTTTGCATATCTCATTCCCAAAGTTACAGTTGCGTGTTATTGCAACTAAATTAAGTTTTGCGTTTCCTGTTTTTCTGAAGTGATTGTTAGGCGTCATTTCCTTTAATGTTTGAAACCAACTATCGAAAGGGGAATTAATTTAATAATATTCCTTCTCACCTATCAAACAAGTATCTGTAATATTCTTCGAATTATCTCCAGATTTATTCGTAATAATTTAGAAATTCTAATTAATGTAATTTCATAATTTGTTTTTTTTAATGTTTTCAGGGAATTGATTCTGAAGCGTTTGAGGTAAAATATATGATCATGATAATTTAATTATTTCTAATAATAAGTAATTAAGTACCTATATTTGATTTTATTATAATATTTTTCTAGAACGAGATATATGTATTCAATTGTATCGTTATTAAAAATCAGATAAATGTAGAAATCATATAATCGGATAACATACGACTTTTTAATTAAAATTTTCAAATATGTATTTTTTCAGACAGGAAAATCGAGAGGAGATGAGGTATGTCCAAACATAATGTTTAAATACGTTACCTACCTATTAAATATAATTACGATGTAACATAATACTGTGCTACAATAAAGCTTAAATTTTGTGAATTATTTTTTTCAGGTCAACACGGCCCATGAGGTAAAGTTTATCACTAATGGGCTTTATTAGACATGCTACTATTAACATCGGTGATCGATAAGTGAAATTAATTTAGGAAACAATATGCTGCGATCAGTCGCTCCACATCATAGACTTAAAATGTCGCGTTAATCGAGTCGTTTAGGAATAAATACTGCAACTAAGTATGCTATACCCTGCACACGTTAAGGTGCCTGTCGCACCTACGCTCGATACAGCTCGACGCGAAAAAGGCACATGAAACAGAAACTTACTTTTCTCTTCTATGGCGATGCAACATTGATGTAATCGTTAAAACGCGCACATATCACGAGACCGAACGCAGCAAGTCAATACAATCGCAAAAACGCGGATCGCGGTTGCTAAAAGTAGCATGTCTGCTGGGGCCGTAGGTACCAAAGTCGAGTGATAATGTATGACCGTTACTTGATAATACCAATACAATTATTTATCGATAAACGTTAATAGTAAACTTTATTTTTTTTTAATTGTATAAAAATTGTAAGAATAATATTTTGTCATGCTTTTATTAGCTTGACTTATTCCTATGTATGGATGGATGTACATTGTACATACTTACATATGTACATGTATGTATCTGGGTATTTAACGGAATCTTTTAACTCGATTTTTATCCACTTTGGACGGTCAGATTGATAGAAAATTCTTAAAAATTATTTGTTTCTTAGTTTTGTTCCATTGTACACACGAGTTTGCTATTTTCCTTGTGCGATATTGACTACTTTTTTAACTTTTTTTTATTCATAAATATAAATTGAAATAATCCCCCAAACCTCAAAAAGGCCCTATTTTAGTATCAATATTAATAAAAATATACCTATTTGTAATTTAATAGTTTATTAACACACTAATATTTTCAGGTTACGAGAACAAAAGGAAGTGAGGTAATTTTTTTTACTAAATAAATTTAATCCTTAGTGTGAGGATCCGAGATCATTTTATGCTTAATATTTTAATGCTATTTCAGTGGGAGTTTGAGAAGGCATCTTCACGAGTTTTGGAGTCAAAAGCCAACCAGACTGGTCCATCACATACGCCACGTGATGCGAGCACATGTAATATTATATCTTTGATTTTAATAATTGGATATTCATCCCTCAGTCTTTTGAGGTCTACGATTTTTTTAACATCGGGGTGATTAACGCGACGTAGCACGTACTACGGTTCAGGTAGTAGTAGAATGGATACGGTCACAGCAACTAAAGTCTTCTTTCAAATAGGCCTTCAGGGCTAAATCCGAAACTATAAGAATTAGCGAAAACTGCTGGAAGGTGTTACGACCTTTACTTTGTCATTTATCATTACTTCGCAGAATTTGATCCTTATAAGCAACACTATCAGATAGTGGAATAATATAGGGAGTGTTTTTTTTTTTACAAAATGACCTCGTTCGATTCCCGGCTAGGGAAAAAGATATTTAAAAAAAGCAATGATGCCGTTTTAGTTTTTATCAAAATCGGCCTCGTAACTTCTTTCTCCATTTTTCGCTAATCCTTATAGTTTCAGATTTGGCTCTGAAGGTCCGTTTGAAAAATTCACCCTGTATACTCGTACTTGTATATCACGGAACATACGAGAGAGAAATTCTGATATTCCTGCTTAAGAACCGGGGTCCGCGATTAGGCATAACACTTTTCTAGCTATTCGGAAATATTCTGTACCTTTCAATTTAGCGGATTGTTGCTGTCTTCTTGAGAACATCTAATGTACATCGCTGAAACAAATTTTATATGTTTGTTAGTATTACTATAACGAATAGTAGTACCAATTATAGTAATAACTTATTTATTAATGAAATTTACTTTTAGCTGCACGTGACTCGAGAATAGATGATCTACAAGACGTTATTATTACAAAGGATGCTAAATTAAGTGCTATGCAAAACACCATTGCTGTAAGTATTTATTAATTATTTGGAGGTGGTAGAACCCTTTGTGGTTTGACTTCGGCGGCACCACCGCCACACCTATTTCTACCTAATAACAGCAGTGTTAAGCGCTGCTGTGTTCCGGTTTGATGGGTGTGGTAAGGGAGACAGACTTTTCCGAGGCGTTCCAGCTTAGTACTCAGGGTTAGCGACGCATCTGTGGCCGACCTCAGGTAGGAATATCTAATCCTATCTGGGGTTGATTACAGATGTCCATGGGCGGCAGTAGCCACTTACCATCAGGTGGACTGCATGCTCGTCTGCTACTCTTATATTATAAAAAAAATCAACTCTAGCACTAGGTAAAATTAGTAAAATTGTACTTCTGTTGCAGGTAATGGAAAACGATATCTGTGAACCTTATTGCATATATGCTCACATTTACACGGCGTTAGAAAAGATTTTTGGAATATTGTGCCAGAACGAAAAGTATAAGGAATATTTGGATTTATTGGTGAGTTCCCTTAAAACTGAGTAAGATAATCTTTGAATCTATATGTCTTACCTGAGTGAATTAATCTTGCATTACATTTCGCAGACCGCGGGAAAAGACACTCGTGCCATTGATGTAAAAGGAAAAATACTCTTCAAATTAAAGGTTCTAGAAAAATTTTCAACAGCTTTAATAGCACCCTGTTCACAAGAACAACCAAGTCAATCTAAAGTAGATTGCTCTTGTTATCGCGCCGAAGTAATCGCCCATGTAGAAACGACGTTCGCGCTTACGTCACCAACAAGAAACACAAATTTGGACAGTAAAAGAGCTCTACTTGTTGCTGATATAATGGAAAATCAAGAAATAAAAGAAATCCTAAGTAAAAATAGTATTTCTTCCAAAGCAGACGAGGATCAAGTCGACGAAAGTTTTGGAATCGATAGCTATAGTATTGAAACAGAAAATTTACATCGTTTGAAGAATTTGCAAGCAAATTATGAGGACTTATTAAATTGCTACGAAAATTTAAAGTATGAAAAGAATTGTCTAGTACTTAAATGTAAAAATTATGACGAATTAGAAAAGGAATTCCAATGTTTAAAAAGTCGTTTGAATGAGTATAACTTATTATGGAATGAAAAAGAGCATTATCGAAAACGTTCAGAAGATTTGGATTCTTTGAAAGAAAAATTTCTTATATTATCTGAAGAAACCTTAAATATTGAAACGCAACTCAAAGCTGAACAAGAAATTAATAGGATAAAATCTAAAGCAGTTGATGAGCTTCGATATGAAAATATAGGATTAGAAAAGAAAGTTAACGACATGGGTATATCTTTTGAAAAAGAAAAAAATATTCTCACGTGCAAATTAAAAGAATGTGAGTGTAAAATCATGTGTCAAGAGCAACAAATCAAGAGTTTATCGATACAAATAGATCAACTTCTTGAACAAGATAGGGTGAGTGTTTCGTTAAATCAATAGATGCAATAAATGAAATTAAATATAACTTAATTAATAAACATTTCAGGTACCATCTAACATTGACTCTACAAAAACACTAGAATTAACTGATCAAATTGAATCACTAAAGCAACAAATAAAAAATTTGAAAAACGCATTAATTTGTGACGATGAGGAAAAACAACAATTGCAAGACGAATTTACGAAAAAACTGGAACTAATTAACGAACTGAAGATGGATATAGAAGATCAGAAAAGTAAGATTGAATTTTGAAATGTTATTAAATAGTAATAAAATAGCATACATAATACGAATTAATGTAAATAAAACTTTACAATGGTCCACTATGTTACAAATTCAACACTATAATAAGTATTTAAGTCTATCGAAATATCTCTAGCTCCATAGCTAAGATTTCCGAAAATATCATTTTTGCTTTTTATGAAATTCTTTTCATTTTCTAATCCAGGTCACTACGAAAATACTATTCGAAATCAACATATCTACTTAGAGAAATATACAAAAAAATACCAAGACGAAATTCAAATGTTGAAAGAAGAAAATAAATCTCTATCAAAAGAGATTCGTGTAAAATCAGGTGATATTGATAAATTTATAAGTATAATAAATAATAAATCTCAGGAAATAAACGAGCTTATGGAAGAATTAGAACACAGGAAAGATGAAAATAGGGAACTTTATTTACAATTACAAAACACGACGGAAAGCCTAGACAAAAACATTTCCACATTGGAAAATGAAAAGAAAAATGCATTGTTTTCGTTACAATTAGCCAGAACTGATAGTCAAAAGTTAATAGAGCATTACGAAGAACCCCATAGTCATTTGTATCAACACGATGATGGCAATAATAGTAATAGGCGTGATATTGAAGATAATGAAAGATGTTTAATGAACATTGTAGATCACGATAATGAGAATTCCCTTTTGTTACAAGAAATACAGCAACTTCGGGCAGATAACATAACCAACATTAGCAAACTGCAAGATGAAAATACTCAAAATAAAAAATCACTCGAAGTTTTAAGAAAGGAAAGCGTCGTATTAAAACATAAACTTCTGCATCTTGAAACTTTATCGCAACAATTTCATAACCTACAAGAGTCTCATGATAGATTATTAGCAGACAAAATTAGATTAGAAAAAGAACTACAAAACAAAACATGTGAACTAAATAACATTATACATTTGACAAGAAGAGAAAGCGAAACTTTAATGGACCGACTGCAGCAATCAGAAAGTGTTCAACAACAATTAAATGATAATTATGAAGAAGTTGTTAGTGACAGATATACATTATTATCAGATTTATCGCACAAAGACGCGCAATTACAAATTCTTTCAGACTCTTTAAATGATATAAAAAAAGAAAACGAAAGATTGCGTCAAGAATCGCAACGCGTATACAACTTGGAACAAGAGTTCATAAATTTAAATAATGCTTACGAACATTTAATAGTAGAGAAAAATATGTTACAAAATGATTTTGACAACAAAACAAAAGAAATAGACAATTTATATAACAATTTGGAAAATAAAATTGAAGAGAATCGTGAGTTACATAACCAAATAAAAAATCTTCAATACCGTGATGTTTCCAACAAAAACAGTATCGCTGACTTACAAAATGAAAAAATAAATTTTCAAACCAATTTAGACACAATGAGAAAAGAAAGTGTTGAACTGATCGACAAAATCAAATATTATGAGTCATTAGAAGGTGATTTGGAAGAATTAAAACTTGCTTATAATGAAGTTAAATCTGAAAATAATAAACTTCAAAACGACATAGAAATACAAACAATTAACTTTAAAATTTTACAAGATAAAAACAAGGAATTAAATAATCATAGCCAAAATTTACTAACTCATAACGAAGAATTGGAGAAGGCTCTCATCGAAGCCAGAAACAAGGTTATTTATTTTATTTCGCATATTGTTGTACAGATTTGAAATTTATAACCTTAACAAATACTAGTAAAATCTTGGATTCGCCATTTACTGCTGGTTTAAAAAAAAGACATCTTCTTTGTACAATAATAAAATCAATATATTGTCTGTTCTTAATCAATATTTTTATTTACATTAAGTCTCAACTTGGTTTATTTTAGCATTTATCAAATCCCGACAAGAGTTCGCCTGAAGAGCTTTTGAATATTAGAAAAGAAATAGAAAATATGAAACAAGAAAAAAATATGAATCACCAAAAGATAAAGAATCTGCTGGATAAACTTGATGAATCGGTATTTAGGGACATAATTTTAAACAATTATTTGGTTTTAGTCAAAGTTTTTATATTACAACAAAGGTGATTCATTTTCAGGAATACACTATTTCTAAGCTGACTGAAGATATAATGGCCCGGGATGATAAAATATCGTTATTAGAAAATCATATCAATGAATTGCAAGATGAAGTCAGAAGATTACACACCACTTTAGATGAACTTACGGAATCTAGTGAAGAAATTAAAGATTATAGCTTACAAAATATTGACCAGTCATTGAAAAGGATGGAAGCTCACCGTAACATTTTTCACATGCTATATTGATAAAATAATATTTTAAAAATCCTACTGCAGGACTTCTATATACATCTGCATTTTTAAATGACAACATTTTGGAAGATAAAATATAATTAATTTTAAGTAAAATGTAGATGAACGTAGAAGTCACGCGTTTGTATCTGGTACTCTGTTAATTTTTTTTTAGATTCCAAAGCCACACATAACATGCGTGTCGAATTAGCAAAGCTTCAAAATAGGAGTAATATGCTTGAAAATCAATTATCAGTAACTAAACTAAAAAGTGAAGAGTCAATCCGAAGCATGAACAAATATATTACTGAAATTACACATCTACAAAATGAAAGAGAAGCAGTAGTTAAAAATATTAAAGAGCTAGAAATAAAAAGTATTGGAGACAGTATTTTGTCACCAACCAATTGCACCGTTGAAGATATTCTATCTTCTATAAGCAAAATTATGAAATACTTAGAATCAAGAGAATTAAAGAATACTTCTCTAGAAAAAACTTTACTTAAAGTACAGAGCTCTTTCCAACTTGTATTAGACAAAGCTGATGAAGAAAAGAAAACCGTTGATATTGAAAAACAAAAATTGATTAATGAAAAAGAAGCAGCTGTACTAGATTTACAGAATATAGAAAAGACATTAATGGAGTTAAAACATAAGTATGAGGAAGATATTTCTCAAGACAGACGCATAATAAATGATCTAGAAGCAGAAATATCAAATCAAAATCTTATAATTGATAAAATAAACAAATCTAAAGCAGATTATATTTCAAAGTTAGAAGAAGAAATACAGTCGTTACGAAAAATGTATGAAACATCAATATCAAGAGTAGGCGAATTACAAGCCACAATACAAAGCAACTTTATGGATAATCAGAAAAAAATGGCACTTATTGAAGAAGCTAATTTATCATTACGCGAGAAATGTGAGGAAGTAGAAAGCTTAAAAGATAAACTTCAAACCTTATTGAATAAATCAGTTCAATCAGTTAGTACAGAAGTTGAAATACCTATGCATGAATATGGCGATCAATCAACGCAAACAAATAAAGAGTATTGGGATGAGAATATAATTGAAACTATTTCATCAGAAACAATACAAAAAATAGAACACGATGATAATAATCTTAATGTTAAGGTTACAAAAAAATCAAAGGACAAAGTAATATCGGAAATATTGCCTACAAATGAACCTTATTCTTTAAATGAAGTACAAATACTAAGAGCTAATATTGATATGTTACCATTAGATGGAACCAAAAATGCTTACAGAAATTACAAAATGAAACGCTTGAATTACGGGCCAATGGAAAAGTGTTCTATATCGAGTGTGAGTAATGGCCAAGATTCTAGTATTGAAAAAATATCTAAAGATCCAAATAATGCAATTAGCGGTTCTGCTTTAAGGAAACCATTAAAACAGCGTGATAAAGCTGAAACTTCAAATATAATTGATGTTTACAATTTACAACCCGTGTACTTAAGTTCTTCCCAAAAGATTCCAAGCACTAAAGAGGAAACGCATCGCATCGAACCGATAAAAAAATCAAAAATACTTATTAATCAATCAAAAAGTTCAAGCTTATGTGACTTGAAAAATGATAGAAATCACGTTGAAAATGTTAAAAAACATAAATCTGATAAAGATTTATTTGTTATTTATAAAGATAGCAGCAGCAATATAACAAGTCAGACTAATAACAAGCTGGAAATATTGGAACTATACAATAAAGATCAATTACAAAATAATAATAATATAAATATAACGGAAACTTCACAAAATAAAAAGAAAAAGCGTTCAAAAAATAAAAGTAATTCGCAAATAACAGAAGACCAAAACATAAATGAAACAAATAACATTAAACCAAAGTTACAAATTGAGTTACCTAGAATAGTGCCTGAAAGTTCGTCGATAATAACGACTTCTGATGGAGATAATAAATCTTTAGATTCATATACATATGCCATATACAGTTCTCCTAAACGGACTTATTCAGATACAAACATTAAAAATAAACAAGATTCGTCAAATATTCCATTACATGGTTCTCCAGACGCCTTAGATAAATTATCTCATGAAGAAAAAATTCATGATATTTTTTTCAATAATCAGTCCAATGGACGGAATAGGGTAGAATCAAATGACCAATTATCGAATAAATTTGATGCAAGCTTATCAAGACTAGGCAGTGATCAACCTAGCGCTGAAAATGATAATAATATCACACCCAAAAGAACAAAACTTCGACGGGATTCTCACCATAAACTGTCCCGGGTTGGAGCAAATGTTTTATTAGTAGAATATTCAGATGAAAAATGTTCAAATGATACCACATCATCACAACATACCAACGATAGTCAAGAGACTCTGAAGTCTGAAAACTTTGGCTTGCAGTATATTTTAGATACTATGAAATGTGAAAATAATCCTCAAAATTTTGCATTGTACAATAAATTAAAAACAGTTCCGAGGAGTAAAAATAATAGCAGCAAGAATCGTAATCAATTAGAGCCACTGAAATCATTCGACAATTTTCCAGAAACGGAAATGACTTCAAATTCTAATGATATTCATGAAGTAGGGAAAGGTCATCAGAAATCATTTAGTGACTTTGGTGTATTAGTTAAAATGGATTCCGTCTATGATTACGAGAACAAAATACGACATCTATCGAAGGCATTGGAAAATATAGAAAAGGACTACAAAAAGAAAATAGACGCTGTTAAAGTACAGTATGACTGCAATATTAAAAACATAATCAATGAACATAACCAAGGGGTCAAAAGCATACAGGGTCTCCATGAAGAAACTTTGCAAGACGTTATTAAAATACATGAAAACGAAGTTGAAAACTTAAGAACCATGAGTATAGAAGCTTTGCGTAAAGTAGAAAAACTGGAGAAAGAAAATCACACTCTTAAAAACAAAATCTACGAAAATCCACCAGTTGCGTATGATGAGGTAAAACAGAGTGACATATATTATAGTAAAAATATTTAAGCGTATCATAATAATACCCTATTACAAATAAATTACAGGAACCGGTAAAAATATCTACACCTGAAATTAAGAAACGAAGAGGTCGTTCTCGATTAGACACGAAAATGCTTTCTAAAACAAATGTAGAGGCATTTAACGTGAAACCAAAAACCAAATCACACGGCCCATGCACCTGTTCCCTCGATATGAACATATCCGACACTATTAGGAACATATTCGAGCAAGTCGATGCAGAGCAGCGGAAAGTAGCTGAAAATGCGTACTTAAAATACATCGCTAACAAGATATCTAATAATAACATAGAGGTATTTTCATGTTTGCTTATACCTGCCCAGTAGACGTACAATATTAAGTTAAATACAAATTTAACACTTTCGGTGGTGCAACGTTTTATCACGTCAAAATCTATGTATGTGATATGGCACAACGTGCACCGACGTCAGAAATATAAAGTATTTTATTGACGCTACGTCCAATAGCGCCAGCGGCTCTTAAGGTTATAGGGTAGTTACGTCATTGCGCCGTATCGCCAAAGTTTCCTAGACCACTACCGCCATACTACAAAATTCTGTTGATCAATTTGTGAAGGACTATCACGCACACGTTGCTACCTACGCACACATGCACAACTTCTAGTTACGTCTCCCCGTGCAACATTCGCCATACTCAGTCGCCTTGTGTGTCACTGGCGGGAGGCCCTATCGCCGTTGACGCTTTGAAACGTGCAATTTCACGAGGAAAGTAAGTTTTTTTATGAATATTTTGTGCATATTAGTTATATAATTGATTTATGTGCAATTCGCCCTATCTGAGATATTAGTTACATATAACTTTCGACTTGAATAAAGCTGATAAGTAATATTTTCGATACCAAAATCAACGTAAACATGTTGATACTCTGACAGCTCTGAAAGTATTTTTGACAGTCGAGTACGTAAAAAAAGGAAGCATACACCGGACCAAGACAACAGTGGAGAAAATAGTGCAAACGCGGATACTGTTTCACTAAATTCTGCGGAATTTCCTGTATCACCCTCAGAAGAGATGGACAATAACCCAGGGTCACTCGCGCCGTTGCCTGAGGAGGTGGAGAGCAACCCAGAGTCACCAGCGCCCTTGCCTGGAGACGTCGAGAGTAACCCAGGGTCACCCGCGCCGTTGCCTGGAGACGTCGAGAGTAACCCAGGGTCACCCGCGCCGTTGCCTGGAGACGTCGAGAGTAACCCAGGGTCACCCGCGCCGTTGCCTGGAGACGTCGAGAGTAACCCAGGGTCACCCGCGCCGTTGCCTGGAGACGTCGAGAGTAACCCAGGGTCACCCGCGCCGTTGCCTGGAGACGTCGAGAGTAACCCAGGGTCACCCGCGCCGTTGCCTGGAGACGTCGAGAGTAACCCAGGGTCACCCGCGCCGTTGCCTGGAGACGTCGAGAGTAACCCAGGGTCACCCGCGCCGTTGCCTGGAGACGTCGAGAGTAACCCAGGGTCACCCGCGCCGTTGCCTGGAGACGTCGAGAGTAACCCAGGGTCACCCGCGCCGTTAGGCGTTGACGTCATAATCCATTGTTACTTTGTATTAGTAATTTAAAAAAAACACGTGTGAGGAACGTTTAATAACGTTGACGTGTACTGACGGTTGTTCCAGATTGTGTGTTTTAGTACATGTGAGCAGTGTTGAACGTTTATAAACGTCGTTTTTATTTGTATGGAGCAGGTATGTGCCATATAATGAACTCTGTTGGGTATGTTTGCAGCACCGAAAGTGTTAAAAAAGATTTTCACTGTAGGCTAAATTTCATTCACGCTTCCCCATTGTTTTCATTGGTATGTATTGGTATGTACATGTATGAGGTAGCTCAGCGGCGTGCAAGATAAATGCTTACCAAAGAATATAAGTTAAGCTTTGCGCGAAAGATACACCAGTCGAGATCCGTAGGTCGCATCTATAACTCCAAATCCTTCAATCTACAGCTCCACTCCTCCAAATAAAACAAATAAAAAAGTTTAGGTACCAGAACTAAGTTAGCTTAGTTATTATACTAGTAAATGTTGTCGGACGCATTATATTATGAGCAATTTAAAAACATCCGATTCTAATTTTTCGAGAGTAATTGGAAAGACTTATCCTGTTTATATATTATACTCATGTATCCTTGAGCAGGCTCTGGATGCACAAGAACTCTCATTTCTGCATCTAAAAGTTTGCCGCACATGGAAAACAAAACTTAGCAAAGAAGAAGCTCTGCAAAAAAGGATTGATTCTTTGGAAATTGAACTATTAAACAAGCAACGTCAGGCGCAACAACACAGTAAGTTTACCGTATACTGTAACATGGTAATCTTGAGGTACATCTTGGTCTGTAGTATTTATATAATAACCAAACAATTGAAGGTGACTTTTTCGATTTCTCTTATTTATCGGGAATAATGGTCTGTTACAGCTCCACTACCATTATTCCAGTAGATTTGAAGATGGTAGAACGCTTTGTAGTTCGAACTAATGGTGTGCCGAGTCGGCCATTTTTGGTATTCGAGTACTTTAGTACTCATAAAACAAAGAATCGAGTCAGGACTCGAGTAAAGAGTATTCACAATGTACTCGAGTGAGCATGAAGTATTCGAGTACTTCGTATCACACAGTCCAATAGCACGAAGAGCAAAAAAATAAAAGGTAACTCTCTGAAAAAAATGAAAAAAGTTGTAACTTGCAAAATTCACTCGTTTACTATAATATATAAGGTACCTGAGACTAGAATCAGTAATCGAGTATCACTGGTACTTGAGTATCACTTATTAGTACTCGAGTACTGACTCGAGTTGACCTGACTCGGCACATCTCTATTTCGAATCCGGCGCCACCACCGCCACATCTATGTATTTCTGCCTCATAACTGCAATGTTAAACGCTGCTGTGTTCTGGTTTGAAGGGTGTGGTACGGGAGACACACATTTTCGAGCCTTCCCGCTTGGTCCTCAGGGGTAGCGTCGCAAGTGTGGCCGACCTCAGGTAGGTATATTTAATCCTATCTGGAGTTGATTACAAATATCCATGAGTGGCAGTAGCCACTTACCATCAGGTGGACTTCATGCTCGTCTGCTACTCCTATATCGTAAATGAACAAATAAAAAAGTCTGACTAGAAGTAAGCTTATTAACAAAAGTTATCAACACAGTGGCAGAACTAGACCGCAAGGTGGCCGAGGAGAGGCGCCGCTTGCAAGAGGTCCGCGAGGCTGTCTGTCGGAACACCCCGGACGGGTCGCGTGACGTCAGCCCGGAACCCATAATGCCCCGAGCCAACCCAACCACCACGTGTGACAAGAACATGTAAAGAACTATTTAGCTACCTCAACTTAAACATACTTTTTTATAACCAAAACCCCATCAAAATTGTATCAGTAGTTTTTGAGAAAATCGCAGACACAAATATAAACATACATACATAGGTCGAATAGAGAACCTTATTTTTGAATTCGGTTGAAACTAGACAAGACTGATCTAATGGTGCATTTTGGTTTTTGATTTTGAACGCGGCAAATTCTTCTACAGTCTAACTCCGGTATTTATGCCTCATAAAGGCAAAGTCAGGGACAGCTGTTAGGCTTGTAGTGTGTTGTAAAGCTGACTAACACAAGGCGTTCTAACTTAGTCTTCAAGGAACAATTTTCAACAATACATGTATTACAATAACAATTACTAAAAAAAATATCAGAAAAATACAACGGACTTCTAAAAGTAAAAAAGTAAAATTTGAAATATTGAAATAAATGTTGGTTTAGTAGGTATATAGTTCTGAAGTCAGCGCCCAATATATTTCGTTGGATAACGGCGTAAACAGCGTGTTCAATATAAAAAAATCATATTCTGGACTGAAATTTTTTAGACAACTAATTTGCAGTATAATTATCGACATATTTAATTCGTCTTAAAATACTTTTCATTCATTAACCGGCTCGGTGAAATTCGTCATATATCGGGTCTCTCGGGTCTTAGATCATACGGAATCTCCCGGTTGCGAATTTAACTTGCACTTGGCTTATTTTATTTTCAGTTGCAGTTGCAATCCTGTCGGGTGCAACACAAGTGTCGGTGGCAGGGGATCCGCCGGTGATCTCGGAGTGGCGCTATCGGGTGTGTCGAAGACCAAACGGACGAAGGTTGAAACGAACCGGGTATGTTACTTTCAATACATTTTTAGTTCTTATACGGCGTGATTTTTTCAAGTGTGCATTCATGGGGCAATCCTAAACTATAAAGGTTAACGGGTAATGCTGTATCGATTTCCATGAAACTAACTGCAAACTACATCATTAATTTGCTTTTAATCTATTTCCCTAGCCGGTAAACGAACGAGAAACAAAAATAGAGTGTATTTTTGTATAGGTAAAATCGGTCGTTAGGGAAAAATCGGTGTTAGAGTAAGACAGTATGAGTGAAATGCAAAGTAACTGGGCCATTTTATTTTTAATGTCGCAACATTCGACACCACATCACGATTAATTCCTTTCTTTCAGGCTGTCTTAGCGAAGTTAGATTCCGAAGATCGGCGAGACAAAAAGTTCTATGATGATCCGCCTATTCGACTGAAAAGGTCGCACGACCGACCCACGTTGAGAAAAAAATGACCAACTTGTTCTATAGTACCAAAAAAATTATATATGTCTAGAGCGTGTCCGGAAAAATAAAAAAGAAAAAATGCTATCACAACTATTACAGTGTGAGTTTATTAGACGTGTTAAACGCTCAACAACACAAACGCATGTAAAGTGTAGGAGCGCACACATCCAATTTTAAAATATAAAAGATTTTCATTTTTCGGCATACCTTTTTCCTAGTGGGATATCTAGACATGCATAATATCATTGCGGTTTTTACTTCAAGAACAATACAGACCTTGAAGTAACGAAAGTTTATTAAACTTAAAAAAGGCATGTAAAATCTTATCCCAGCACTCGAACTTTAATGGGTGTAAGCACTTGGATGCCTGCCACAATAACATAAACATATGTTAAACTTGCTTAACAAATATTCTTACCAACATTCCAACGTAGTTATCAAGAGTAGGAACTCATATTCTATTTGATGTTGACACGTACGTATTATAAATTTCCCATAAATTACGAGACATTATTTGGTTTTCATTGTTCATATAAAAATCGAACCACATATTTTTTAGTGTTGACACCCCTCGAGTTTTCGGGCATAACAAACCGAATAAAATGATTGGTAAAATTAATTTACAAGGAAAAATTGTTTACAATGTTAATTAAATATTTCCTATATACTTAGCTCAAATAATATTATTTGTTGGGTGTACATAAGCTTTTTGACGGACTTTTATATATTTTTATAATATTGTTTATACGTATTTATTGGTTGTAAGGCAATAAATTATTGGAGTCATAAATAAAACGTGAAAATGTAAAGTATTTTTCTTTGTAGTCGTGTGAAAATTTTGCACGCTTCAGTATCAGTCGTTTGTCAATAGATGGCGTTGTTTATTTTTTTAATATAATTCCAAGTACCTACCTAGTAAGTACCTATAGTGTAACGCACTTGTACATAATATAATGTTAACTTTGTATTACCCTTATTTTCTCACCTGTAACCTAACGTATAGTATTAACGTGTTAAATTCAAAAGAAAATACTCATTAGAACATTTTTTTTATTTATAAAATAAGTACATAATAATCATAATGTTACGATAAATACAAGGTACCGACGATATGCAACTAAGATTAATTGGTACGAATAGTCGTTTTTTCGGGGAATTATCGCTGAGTTAATCGCAATTTGAACAAATAGCTTAAAAAGTGACAATTGCGTTGTACATCTTATTAAAAAAAACATTATAAAGTTCCGTGTGTACTTTGTAAGCGAAATTAAAATTTATAATTTTGAAGATTTAAATTGTCAATTGTCTTTATTATGAACAGGGTTAACGTAACTGACTACAGCGGGTTCGAAATACGGGTTGACGATCACGTCGTATCCGGCGTTGCGGGCCTTGTCCATAAACTGTGCGTACTCCCGTTTGTCATACAGGTTCGTAAGATACTTCCAAAGCAGGAGCGATAGTATCCCTAACAGCAGGATGCCGCCTAGGGAGCTGCCCACCGCAACTGAAACGATTCACGTGTCTTTAGAAACATGGTTATTTTACTTCGATCACTAATAAGAATTAGTCATCGAAGTTATTTTATATTAAAGAATGTTTTGAAGACAGCCAGTTTCTAAGGTGAACCCTTTGTGGTTTGACTCTGATGGCATTACCGCCACATCAATTTTTGCCTAAAAACAGTAGAGTTCTAAAAACAGTAGAGTTGCCGTGTTCTCGTTTGAAGGGTGTAGTAAAAGAGTCATACTTTTTAGAGGCGTTCCAACTTATTCCTGTATTGTAACGTAATGTATTCCTGTCTGGATTTGATTACAGATATCCATGACTTGGGCTATCAAGTGGGCTGCATGCTCATTTGCAAATTCTTTTATATAAAAAAAGTTAACCTAAACATTACATAACACGCTGCCCATGGGAATATATAATCACCCCACTTAAGATTAGAATCTTAGAAGTCTGCCATGAATGCATTACTACCTGTGCACTGGTAGTAAGCTGGTGTGCCTCGGATAATTATGATTCCCATTACTACACTGCCGTTATTAAGTACATAGAAATTGATTTTGTTATGGTGGCTCTGGAGTTGAACAGCAGAGGCAAAACAATTTGGGAAGTGACATATTTAGAAGCTACTTGACAATCGCAATTATAATTGAAAAAGGTAGTATAATTAAAACGGTAGTGCACAAATCGCCACCTGATAAATTTAATTAATTAATACATATAAACGGCAGGTACCAGATATGGTAGGCCTCAGATAACTTACCCAAAACGTTCACCGGCGGCGATTTTTCTAACTCCTTTTGAATGACAAGTTGGAGTGTGGTCTTATCGGTTTTCACATCTGTCACATAATAGTACTTGAAAACGAAGATGCTACCATCTTCTTTCTTCATTCTACACCAATTAGCCAGGTACCAATCACGGTTTGGCGAATTAATTTCACTCTTATTCACAAAAACCACATGCGTATCTGTCTCATTGGCCAACATATTGTTACATAGAGTTTCGTTCAAGAAAAGGCAATAGGCGTATCCGTGTAATTCTTCACAACGTTTCGTTGCGAATTCCTGGCAATCGTCACAGTATCGTCCTCTACAGGTGTCATCCGGATTTTTTTTAGGTTTACAAACGCATTTGCCGTTGAAACAGTCACCGTTTCCTGAGCATACCTATTAAAGGACATTACACTAATTTAAAAATGATTTTTTACATTAGTTCAAATTGTTGTCCTTTTGTCATATTAATATTACTGTAAAATGTACATTTATTATTTGTGTAAACTGTATTATTATGGCAATAAACGTTTATTATTATTATTAGTTAAATTGTTGTATCTAAAGTGAAGTTAGAATATGTATAATATGAAAAGCAGTGGTAGCCAACGGAACATTTGGTCCAACTTATGGTAAATCGTCACGTTGCGACATAAAATAAGTATGGCGGTAAATGTTCTACATTCCAACTCTAGAGATAAAACTACATGTCTGGGAGTTTTTTTTAAGTTCTGAATGATATTTGAAGTCTACCAATCCATGCTTGGTAGCATGGTGAATTAAGGAATTATCTTATTCTGTTAAGAGAACAAAGCTCAGTTGTAATGGATTGATAATAATGATGATTATAATTAATCTTAGGTATATTGCCTACTTTATGGGAATATGGCGCGATACAAGCTCGTTCGTCAGTTGAGCGTCCACAGTCATCTCCTGACCAATTGGGCTTACAAACACATTCACCCATCGTGCAAACTCCGTTCCCGGAACAAAGTACGCCTCTAGGACTTTTGCATGTTTTGTCATAGAACTCGCAAAACTGACCAGAGAAGCCATCGTTGCACGGATCACATTTTCCACATCTGAAAAAGATGGAAGTTTTTTTTACAATATAGAAATCCATCAGATGGAATGCAAGCAGCAAACTCGTTTACTAATAAAAATAAATCATAAATAACTCCTTAATACTGGTCTAAAAATTGTAAAATAATAATAATAATATAATAATAATCTCTTTATTTCAGACCCTTTTTTTTACAGTCCATAGATTTGGTTAGTACATATTTTAGTAAAAGTAGTAGTAGTATTTTAGTAAAAGTAGTAAAAGTAAGGCGTAGTTGGGAATTGAATAAGTGACTGCAAGTGACTAATTGTAAGGCACGCTTCTGTGCTTCGGAGGGCACACCGTCGATCCGGTTGTTATCATTGAATAGCAATCGTTTAGTCTCGAAAGTGATACGTTCAACGTGGCCACAGGTGGTAATTATTCTTACCTGCACCAATCATTAGAGCTAGTGGTGTACGCTCCTAGCCCATGTTTTCGCGAGAGACCCGTGCTTAGTGAGACACAAAAAGGATTTCAAAATAACTTAACCTGCAGAGTCCACGTCCGTTGCAATACGAAGTCTCGTTACTATTTTGTTTGCATTTATTAAAGTCCTCGATACTCAAAGTATCGCCTTCACATTTACAGTCATCACCATATCTGAAAAAAATCAGTGTAACAAGTACCTTCTACCTATGATATTTTTTTTATTATCTTAGTTTTATTGTCTTCTATTATAACAAGCATTATATAATATCATCATCATCATCAACCCATTACTATCCCACTGGTGGGCACGGGTCTCCTCTTATAATGAGAAGGATTAGGCCATAGTCCACCGCGCTGGCTAAGTGCGTATTGGTAGACTTCTCAAACATTTGAGACTTTTTTTTTATAAATCTCTCATATATGCAGGTTCCCTCGCGATGTTTTCCTTCACCGTTTAGCAAGTGTTAATTAATTTCTAATATCTAACATAACTTTGAAAAATGTGCGTGCCTGGGATTTGAACTTCGGACCCCTCGATCGAGAGGCCGAGTTTCTTAACCACTAGGTTATTACTGCTAGTAGTTATAGAATATATTTTATATAATACCTGTTTGGGTCACATAGACAGATACCGCATTGGTAGGTTCCGGCCAAGTTGCATTTATTTGAACGAGGTTGTCGGTTCCCATCCTTCTCACAATCACATTCACATTGAAATTCAACTTCAACTGTTAAGTCCTCGTTTAGGGATATTGGGCCAATCTTTACAGTTTCTTTAGGGTGCGAAGGTGGACAGGAAGCAACTCTTAATGAAGCAATAAAGTCCACTGGCTTCAAGGACGTTGCCTTGCAATCTGCGCAATCTCGTCTTATTTTTATTTCGATGTACGGGGATGGGTTTTGCGTAATTTTAACGTTTTCAATAATATCCTGAAATCGATAAATACATGGTCTCTTTATTTTTTTTATTTGTCTTCGTCGTTACCAACCTAATACTTTCACTCTGCTGAGCACGGGTCTTGTTTCAGAATGAGAAGGATTGGGCCATAGTCCACCGCGCTGGCCAAGTGCGAATTGGTAATTTCCTTCACCATTATTGTTACAAATTATAACATTTAAGGATCGGACATAATAGTATTTATATAGAATAAACATGTTTGCAACATTTAGTGCCTGAGGTCGGTCACCGAGCGGATACCGAGAACGAGATTATTTCGGCCCGATTTTAATACGTCGTGACAGCGATAGTTTGTCCACTGCGACCGATATCGGCGGTTTAATTTGTTCCAGCTATCACGCGTGTGACGGCATTGTATGGATAAGTCCCAACGTGTTTGATATTACCGGCACATCGGACCGTCTAAATCTTGGCGCCGATCTAGCGGTCACGCCGATCTACTCGAAATATCGGCGGCCGGGATGAGGGTGCTCGGGTGCTCGGGATGACGTGCGGTGGACCGCTTGTCCACTATAGTAAATGTATGTACGCTACTTCGGCGCCATCATTAATTATCGGCTCGGTGACGGTGGCGGTGGACAAACGGCGTAACAGTCTCATGTAATTCATGAATGCCACTGAATTAAGAGTACCAATATAAGACTGGTGGATAAGAGTTGTACAGGGCTAATAATATAAGCATAAGCATTATTAGTAATTAATATATATTTTAATCAATTTAATAAAATTAACTAACTTAAATAATAATAAAATAACTTACGAGGTATTCCTTTGCTACCATTTTTGCAACATCTTCTTTTCCGTCAACGGACACATATTTTGCGCCAATTATACTACGCGTTAATGCCTCATAGTCCTCTTTAACTTTATCGGGAACAGCGAAAATTATAGTGAAACTATTGTCCTTGGCTATTCTGTTTATTTGGCTTATAGATGGATAATCTAGAAACGTGTCCATATTATCGTCTATATGACATTTCATATCATGCCGCTGTAGGACTCCTGCAATTTTACCGTCTCCTGCGCTGTGGTAGAATCCATCAGTGAAGACGACGATAATACGACGCGAATGTTCTCTCCAGCCAATTTTATCTTTGCACACCATAGCTTGCATCAAACCATCTAAGACTGCTCTCCTGGAACCGTAGTTAGAACCTTCCGTTCGACTCTTCAGAGCAAGTTTAAACTTCGTTATATCGTTGGTTAAAGGTAAATTATTCTTGAAGGAGTACGCGTTCATCAGGTTTGGGCTATAAAAATATGTATCAATTATATATTACTGGTTATGCTACATAGTAACAATAGATTCTGTATGAGTAGGCATGTAAAGTAACACTTGCAAGACACATTATTTACTATTTAAATTATTTTATTCACACAAGCCACAAAGTATCATATATACGGGAGTCTCAACTATAATTATCACAGGTGGGTACTTTCTTGTTTTAAATGTTTATTGCACTACAAATCCCGAAATAATGGTAATGACTCAGTGACAAATGTGACAGAATGGTAGGTAAGATAAAACTACATAAAACAATAAAATATCCAGTAGATAAGAAAATAAGGAAATATCACTTACTCAGAATATGGTAGCGCAGGTTTTTCCACAAAACTTCCAACCCCTAAAATTACCTTATTCGTTATATTAGTAAGTGTTTCGTAGATATTCTGAGACTGTTCTTGTATTCGTTTGATATATGCATTAGCTGCAGTTGAGCCATCTATGAGATAGTAGACATCTAACTGCGTGTCTTTCGCGGGCTTGTAAGACATCTTAATATCCACAGGAACACCCGGTCGTGCTTTGATTCGAACAAATTGTGGCTTAAACTGAACTATCTTTGCGCCATCTTCACCGGCATTCCAGTTGGCATCATCTACGACCGTGTTTTCAACTTGAGGATCATATATCGCACTTTTACACCAGTCACTGTTAATTAAATCCTTTGATTTGCACCTGTTTCCAACGTGATCATCCTAAAAATAAAAGTCGTATTAGATCTTATTACCACCTTGAATAACTTTGGTCTTTATCTATATATGTTGTAATCAATTTTACATTACAGTAGAGTAGCAAATGAGCTTGCAGTCCACCTGACGGTAAGTGGTCACGCTATTTACCCTGCCCATGGACATCTGTGACCAACCCATATATTACTATTAGAATCTACATAAAAACAAAATGTATTTTACAAGCTTGTATTGTATGTAATTTACATGTATAATATGCTTGTATAATATGTATGTTAGTTCGGGTCAAGCCTTCCTAGTCAAATTTGAGCCATTTTGAGGTATCCGGTTGAGGTGAAATTTTTCAAGCATGTGCAGGTGTACATCGTATGACAATTAATAATATGAATTGCTTGAATCATTGTTTCAATAACTCATACGCGTTTGGGTAAAAACGTGACGAGGATAATTATCTTGTTTAGTTGAGGCGTTGCTATAATCAGCATCCGGACCCGTCATCATATCAACTCAAAAATATGATGTTATTGTATTGTCGTCTAAATTACGTAAATACTATTTTATATTTCAGCTAAGTCCAGTTAAATGTCATTAATTTACAATACTATGTACTAACCACAGGTATAATATTAACATACGAAATCGATGAAAATATCCTAAGATGATTCTTTTATGTCTGCCTATAAGGGATCATCTCGAAAACTATTATTACTATTTACGGGAAGGAATGGGCTACTTTTTATCCGATAGCGGAGGGTAAGATTTTTCGAACGAATGTAGGTATGTACCTATGTATGTCTCATTACATGCCACGCCCTACAAATGCAAATGCACAAATGGTTTTACGGATTAAACGGGTTTACGAGTTTTACGGATCTAAATTTTGGGAGTGCTACGAGTGCTTTGAGCAGTTGGTATTTTATGAATGTTTTTCTATAATTCTCTAGTTACTCATAAATGGATGAAACTTGTCATTTAAAGTTACTTACATGGGAACACCAAACACAGTTATCACGTGTACTTCTTATACATTCACCACACGATTTTAAATTTTCACAATACGACGCACAATTTATTTCAATTAATTTTAACATTAACATTAAGATTATTAAATTCATTTTCATAACCATTCGACAGCTGGACGTTTGAATAACTCATTAAATTTATAAATCATGCCATTGTATACATGTGAATATTGTCAAATGATAAAAACTTTAAATCCAGTAACTATAAACACGTCCTTAAATATATGAAAAGGATTTTGAACCTTAGCACGTTGAAGTAAGTTATTAAATACCATTATTATTACTGATATTAAAAAATAGGTATCATAAACCACATTTGAGTGCGTCAGCTACATTCAGTTCTATATATATAATTGTAAATGTTGTTATATTTCCTTTTATATTAAGGAGAAGTCTGACATAAAATTGTGAGGATATATATAAAACCTAGTACAGCACAATATTTGAAGGTGGTAGACACCTTTGTGGGTCGACACTGGAAGCACCATAGCCACTTCATTACTGCCTAATGCCTCCTTTCAAACAGAAAACAGCAGTGTTCATTGTTCAACACTGTTGCGTTCTGTTTGAAAGGAGTGGTATGAGCTTATTTCTCTGTGGTAACAAACGACATTGTTCAGCACTGCCGTGCTCCGTTTTATTCCGCTAATCATCTTAGGAGTTACATTATGAAGTTATCTTATAGACTTAACATGTTTCGCAAATTCTTTAAGCCTTTTATACCGAGTGTCCCGTAAGTACCACGACGAACTTGGAATTTACAAAAACAATCTACATAATATTGTTATGGGAAAGATTCATTTATGAACCTGTACCTATGGCGTATGTGCCTTAACCCTAACACGAGGTGAGTAATATGTTATTTTCCTGTAACACTTTAATTTAAAATATTCATTCGACATAACGATGTATTTTGAGATATAAGTAACATTAGCCCGTAAAATTAACATGAAATTAATTATCTGTTTGTGTCTTTGCACAGTGTTTCAAATTACTTATTCATTGGATCCTTGTAATGATCACAAAATATGCTATGAATGCATTAGGGATTCCACGAGATGTGCTTGGTGCTCGGTGAGTACAATAACCTAGATAATCATTGCCACGCCCTTTTTACCTTTAATTTTGAATGTCCCGCTGTGGACTCCGGTTTCTTCGTTTTGTTAGTTAGATACATATAAACTTGAAACCAAAAAACAGATTGAAGGACTTCCAGACAAGCGTGCAGTCCACCTGATGATAAGTGGCTACCCATAGACATCTATAATCAATCCCATATAAAATTAGATTCCTACCTGAGATACCTCTACCTCTGACGACTAAAAGAAATATATCTGAAAAGTATGTCTACCTTACCACACCAAAACCCAACAACGCTTAACACTGTTATTAGGTAATAAACAGGTAATAAACAGAAATAGGTTGTCCCTGTAGTTCCGGGACCAGAATAGGGCTACTGTATCCCCTGCCTGTCGTAAGAGGCGACTAGTAAAAGCATATTTGAACAATATTCAGAGCGAGAGACCTTTATACTATGCACCGCGCTGACCAAGTACGATTTAACCGGATTTCACTTTCACCTTTTTTTAAATAAAACTTTGAAAAATACGGACGATTCTTAAAAACCTGCTGATATTGACACTATTTCCATTACAGGACGAGAAAATAAACGGAAGTAGATGTGTGTCTCCGAACCTAGCTCCCGAAAACTGGTGCTCTTCTCCTGAAAATCCTAAAAGTGAACAACACCCACTAATTGAAGTGGATTTTAATTCAGATTTAAATAAACGAATTGTACAAATAAAACCGCAAAGAATTAAAATGGCCATACGTGCAGGAGACACGTTAGATTTTAAGTTTTATGTCAAACCAGCCGTCAATTATCCAGTTGACTTATATTTTCTACTTGATGCGTCGAAAACCATGGGCGATGTTCGGGAAAAAGTCTACAATGAGACGGAAAAAATTGTTGAAGCCATTAATGAAATAACACAAGACGTCCAATTAGGTTTAGGTTTTTTTGTAGACAAAAATTTACCACCATTTACAATGTAAGTCACAGAGTAAAAAAATACTCTCTCTTTTCACAAATTAATATATATTTAAGTATATTCAAATATTTAAATGCTCTAAAAAGAATAAAAGAAACTTTATATTAAACTATAACCATAAATTAATTACTTTATACAATATTCATGATATAAAACTTTAATAACAATGTAGTAACGAAAGTGGTAATTATAATATTTATAATTTTACTTTTAGGAAAAAGGATAGCGATAAGACGTATTCTTTTAAGCATCTAAAGACATTATCTAAAGATCACACAAAATTTAGGAATTTGCTTAATGACACGCCTTTTGGATATAATTACGACGCGCCTGAAGCTGGGTTGGATGCGCTGGCACAAGCAATCGTTTGTAAGGATAAAATTGGTTGGAGAGGGGAGTCCAGAAAAATTATTCTATACGTAGCAAATGGTCCGTACCACGTGGTAGGTGACGGAAAATGGGCTGGTTTAGTTAACCCTTACGATGGCGAATGCTACACATTCGATGACAATTTATATAAGAACGAAGCAATAATGGACTATCCATCACCAAGTATAATCAATAAATTAGCGTCTGACGCAGAAATCTCAATAGTTTTTTTAATTGAACGAGTGCAAGCTGTGTACAATTTTCTGGCAAGAGACTTAGGTGCACGCATTGTTGAACTTAAAGGCAAGAAATCGGATATACCAAAGATATTAAAACAGGAATATGAGGTAAAATTTTCTAAGATACTGTTTTAATTTTTATTTTTATTCAATATCGCTGATATTGCGTTAAAAAATATTCATAACTTTTAATATCTGGTTAAAAATATTTTATTTCGCAGAAAATAACTCAATCTTTACAATTCAAAGTTTATTTACAAGGAAACGTCGTCAGCAATAAAATTAAATTATCGTTCGCTCCTGACTGCTATGTCAATATTGATAAAAAATTATGTACAGTAAAACTTGGGGAACAAAAAGATATTGTTGGTAAAATAACGGTCTCAGAATATATAGAAGGTAACGTCACTGTTGAAATAGCAATTAAAGGAATAAAAGAAAGACTGATATTAAATTTAGAGGTAATAAGTGAATGTAGCTGCACGAATGAAAATGATAACCCATGTAAAGGGGGAGCAATACGAAGATGTGGAGTTTGTGAGTGCCCCCCAAATAGGTAAGAATTATTTTATAATATCTTATATATAGGTACCGTTACCGTACTTCTCCGAAACGGCTTTACCGATTTTCACCAAATTTTATATGCATATTCAGTGCTGAGAATCGGCTACTATCTATTTCTCATACCTCTAAGTGATATTTATATGGTAACACAACGTTTGCCGGGTCAGCTAGTATTTTATAAAATACTCCATTGTAACCTAATTAAGACTACAAGTATACCTAAATAAACAGGCGGTTTCCATTATCATTGGCGGTATCCAAATATGAAATGTGTAAAGAAGTCAAATCATATAAAATAATTTTCTACCTCAGCAAAAAAATTCATACGCGACGAATAGATAACCTCTTTTCTTTGGGAAATTGGTTAAAACGATGAAACAATACCACATAAGTGTAATGAGTTTCATTCGCAGCTTCTTGAAGAACGAAATACCTCACAAAGCAGTAATGTTACTATACGTTGTGATGGACAAGTTCTTTTAATTTTGTTCGGTGTTACAGGTACGGTGATCTATGCTCTTGTGATTCAACAAACAGTACCATCAAGGACGAAACAACTTGCAAAGCACCGAACAGCAATCTCATCTGTAACGGCCGTGCTTCGTGCTTGTGTGGTACTTGCATCTGTGAAGGGTATGTTGTTCATTAAATACTAAATAAGACAAAGCATTACAATACCATTAATTTATAAGGAGAACGTGTATTATTCAATGAAGGAGGTATGAACTAACACCATACCTTCTATTTCTTGCGTAAAAGAGTTGTAGTGTTACGATGAATTGATGAAGGCGATTATATTAGTCTACAGGAATGGCCATGCAACTAAGATCGACTTCAGGTAGTCATTATTCTGTATGGAGATAGTCACAGCTGTCCATAGGCGGCAGTGACCACTTAACATCACTTGGACTACAAGCTAATTTGCTATTACGATCATATAAAAAAAGTGTGGTAATGGTATCTCTGGAATCGAGTCCCGAAGAGTTCTATAAACACATTTATAAATGGATCTTTGATTCTATTCCACAGGAGGTATAGAGGTGCTTACTGCGAGTGTGACAATATGGGTTGCCCTTCGGACGAGAATGGCATGTGTGGAGGACACGGTACTTGTGAGTGTGGTAATTGCATATGCCACGATGGATGGTCGTGGTCCAGTGAAGCCAGTAGATCCAAAGTGTGCAACTGTTATGAACACACAGAAAACTGTCAGAGTAATAGTAATGTGAGTATTTTTCACCCTGTTCCCTCTTAATATGCTTCACTATCAATTAAAATCAATTTGTCTTATTTGTTTTTTACATAAATCTGATAAATTGAAGCATTTGAAATCGTATTAATTTATCAGTTGCCAATCGAAGTTGATGTAAAGGTTGGTAATTTTTTATTTAATTTCGTGTGCCGTTCGTAGAACCTATCCAAATCTAAGAGTCTAATCTAAGCAAAATTGCCGTAAAATAAAGTTATGGACTAGACGGTCAGTCAGACACCACTTGCAGCCTGAAACTTTTTTTCTCAGATCTGCTTCGACTACGGAGAATGCAAATGCGGTCATTGTAAATGTTCATCAATGTGCGAATGGGACGCCAGGAGTTCATATGATGAGGTTTGCCGACCTCTTGCTTGCTCAGGCACGGCTAAAGAATGCCACGAGCGGCAGTGCAATTTGCTGAAACCATTCGCTTTTGGACGAGGAAATGGTAACTCGCTATGCAAGGATAGAGTCAATGTCACCTCCGTCAGCAGTCTAGCTCACCTGAATCTAACTGACTGGCACGTATGTTCCAACGTTAGAGCAGATGTCGGATGCTACACCAATTACACTTATAGATACGACGAGTTGAGCTATGGAATAAATCTTATAATTCAAACCAAACGCGACTGCGCTGATAGTTACTTTAGTAAGTATTCGAACAGCCTTAATTATTTTATGTAAGTAATTTTATTTATTTAAGCTGGCCTGCCCGGCTGCGTCACCATCCCTTGCACTTAAAACAGAATTATTACTAAGCCTCCGCTGTCTGTCCGTCTGTCACAGGGTTCTATCTTGGGTATAAGGGTGTCCGCTACAATAACAAATATTGAAAATAAAAAAATAACAATCAAATGGTGGTCGTCATACAAGAAACCGCTATTTTTCGACGTTTTTCGCTTTTTCTATTGAACCGTCATAGGTAGACAGTTCAAATTTTTACATTTACTTCAATGCTTGCTATAATAACGAATACTAAAAATAAAAAAATGAAAATTTATTTGATACGGACTCCTTCGTGTGAGTTCGGATTGAACTTGGCCAATTATTTAATTATGTTATGCTAATGAATATTATTGCTTACAGTATATGGTGGCGCTTGTCTTGGGGCTCTAATCGCTATTGGGCTCTTCACTATAGTAATTTGGAAACTGTTTACCATGCACCGTGATCGTATGGAATATAAGCGTTTCGTCAAAGAACAAGGGTTGCAGACTTCCGTCAGCATCAACCCCCACTACGAATCAGCTTCCACGACCTACATCAATCCTTCGTTCCAAAGCCATCAATAAAATCTACAAGAGCAATCTGCTTCACTCTTAGATGAGTAAAATATATAGATTGATCACTCCTAATAAGAAAGTGTAACCAGTTTTAAGAATTGAAATTGATGCGTAAATAAAGTGTTGCCACGTCTGAATGAATAAGGATTCAATTATTACGTAAATTACGAAGTATTAGTTATTTATACGTAAATTTTCTCTAAAAATGTTTTTTATTTGTAAAGAATTGAAATAATAAATGATACAATCATTTTGTAGCTTCATTCAACTTCAAGACGGTGAAGTTTCTTTTTATTTTACTTATCAAAGGCTTCACTCTATAAATAAGGATTTATAGCGTAAAGTTAATTTTGCTTTTGGTGGAAGGGTGTAGATGGTGACTGCCTTGCGTATCAGCCATAGATTAACCATTAAATGGCTAAAATGGCTGACAATGTGGCAGCCATTTACATGGTGTAATTTACGTGGAACAATGCCGACATGTACAGATAAGTGGTGCAAAAACACGAAATCGAAGAAAGAAAAAGTGCGGAGAAATACGTTTCGTACATTTTTTTAATATTTTTTAAACACGAAAATAGATGACAGTGACAATTTCAAATGTCAAAACTGGTTACATTTTCTTATTAGGAGTGAGTAATCTTTACTAATCTATGGTATCAGCCGACCCTCCTTTATCCAGTCCTCAAAAGTGGCAAATAATTTTTAGTTCCTTTGCTGTATGGAGTTGGTGTCAGGTATCCATGAGCAGCAGTGACTGCATGCTCGTTAGCTACTGCAGTCATAGAAAGTTTAGTAAATAAGTGCGAAATTCCCAACCTATTATTAAATAATAATTTTGTTAAATTTTAACATAACAAATAAAACCGCCGCTGACTATCTTGATTAGCCAATATAAGTACATCTACATAAAATATATTTTAAGTAAAAAAAATAGTAGAAATTAATTTTAATTTAATGATGAAACTCAGTTTGAAGCATTAGATTGATATAATGAATGAATAAATGAAATTAGAATTAAGTACCTAATACCTAACATGAATTGAAGAAATGAAATTAGAATTAAGTAATATACTATAGTATGTATTATAGTATCTTGTACCAACCAACCGCGTATATTGTGTCTCTCTATATTACGAATCTCTAATAAATTATCTGAATAAAATTAAAGTAAACGATTTTTTTTTGTAAGAACTTAACCAATTTAATTTTAGATAAAAACATATTTACAATACCTATATTATAACTATATTTATGTACATATATACAAAAAGGGGAAGAAAAACAATAATCACTATAACTAAAACACTATAAAAACCATCTAAAATAGCCGTGTGAGGCATGGTTCCCAAAACGCTGGCGGCGTTCCCTTGCTGAACTGCTAGGCTCAATCTTTGGGCGAAGTAGCCGCAATCATCCGACATGAATTTCTTCATGTCAGATGACCATGGACCCATTGTCTCCACTGCAAGCGCCGCAAACAAATAATTATCCAATATTATCCGGAAACTATACTTGGGCATGGTCAGCTGCAGGCCCAGCGCTCACAGAGGTATTACCAATGTGAGATGGGGCTAAAGTGTCGACACAGGTCGCGTTCCATACCAGGGTCGTCCGAGACTCCACGGCACCAAAGTGATACCATCGGGTCTCTTGCCATCGTCTCTGAATGGTCTATTCCAGAGTCGCTGGTACAGAAACGGTAGCAAGAGCCCGGCGAATAAGAGTCCCGTGACGATAAAGCCGACCAGCACTCCTGGTACAGAACAAGCCATGCCGTCCTAACGTGTCCACCACCTGCCCACACGGACAAAGGTGAGACTCGCACATCTTGGCACCGAACCGGAGACCTACAGAAATTCTTAAGGTAACTGGATCCAGCACGGTGCCAATATTACTAGACGGTAGCGCATGTAACCAATTAACCAACCAACCTACCTATTTCCGTTCCTTTCGTTAAGAAAATATACTAACAACACATTGCATGCGTCCCTGGAATTGGCATGATGACAATATTAAAAATCAAGGAATAAATGATCAATAAAATAATAAGTAACCACAATATATTGACAGGATTCCTAAAAATGACCCAGTTTTCTAAAAAAAACTTTAAGATTTATTATATTTCCAATAAAATAAAAGTATAAAATACTGCAGTCGGTCATCTTGTCTGAAACGCTAATCGGGCGCGAATGATATCATTTTTGGATATGTCACTGAATTGCTTAAAATTTTGTATGGGATGTTCTAGTGTGACGTACCAACGGACGCCATGACACCCGCGAGCGTTTTCGCGCTTAATTCAAAATAGGTATAAAAAGATGCTATTGTTTTTTTAATACTGAATTTATTTCCGAAATAATACGATTTTAGGAATAAGTACACGTGTACGTAACATTATAGAAAGGGTTTAAAAATTTGTCATCATGCCTATTGTGTGTATTCCACAAACTTGGTGGCCGCACTACCGAGCATCTAGATCTTCACCACGGAACAATAATTGTTCTTTTTTTGTTTCGTTGTCTACCTACACCTGTACCTCAAAACTGTATTTATGTACTTTTATAGAAAATAAATAAAACAACTACTTATAACTGTATTTTTTTAACATACATTTATTTTCTCTGCCCAGCAACCTTAAGGACTGACAGCAAGGTGCACAAGAAAGAATGATTAAACACATAACAATCTTTTTCGTATTATTCCCAAAATCTTTGTATTTCATATCAATATTATTATCATTGAGGGGCATAATAAATATTTCTCATATTGAAGCTTTCGCTATATTCGTCGATTATAAATAAAATGACGTTACTACAGTAATCATGCACTTCCATCCAATAAATGCTTATAATAAAAGAGATATAAATAGTAATGAAAATCATTAGATACATTATTTATTTCTGAAACAAGCGATCTCTAGTGTCAGGATTACACACTTTGTCGCAACATATTATGACCACAACCTAAGCATATAATTATAACTACTCCTCAATAGATGTCACTGTTACCAATAATTACCTCATCAATTTTATATTTTTCTTAATTTTAAACTTTTTTGTTTATCCACAATATAACAGATAAACAATCCTTATTTTGGTCTAATTAATAGAATTTCAATTTTAATAGGATTTTAGTTTACATTACAATATAACAAGCACGTTAATAAATTTGTCACAGTTCTAAAGTTGTCACAATATTTTTTTTACAATTAAATAAGATAATGGTTTGTATATTAATAATAACATTCTGTTGATTTATTGTTTTCATTTTCATTAATATAAAATTACTTTTACTGCTGCAACTTTATCAAAGTTTAACTTTTCAACAATAGATGGCGCAATCTGTTCAAATATTGCATATTCTCTTCGATCAAATCTTGATCGAAGCATATTTTACATTATTATTTACATTTAATTTATTATTATACAAAACAATTTTATATAAAGTAATATTAATTTATTTAAGTCATTGCCAAGCATTTCCGAAGAAACAGAAAGTTATTTTGAAAATTTTCGTCACGTTGCTTCTGACATCCTTAAAAACGGATTCCAATAGTAATCGTATTACGCGCATAACATATGAAAAATTCGAGATGCCTTCATGGATTTGATCCTTAGACCTGCCGATTAAGAAGTTTAGTTTTAACCAATACTGTTTTATTTTTACTATTGCCTTTATTTCTATTATGCTCTCGGAAATAACCGTGTATTACTGAACCTTAAAAACTACATTTTATTTTATATCAGGTATTTATCGCCCTACCCACCGTATAAAGCCATCGGCATAAAATTTTCTCTGACACGTAACACAAAGTATCTACTTCTGTTTTATATTATCTATAAATCCAATTGAAAATATGTTCACCTCTTAAATTTGGATTTATTGCTTTAATTTAGTTATTACTTTTAATACTAATTTATGGAGAAGTATTTTTCATGACTTGGTTAAGGTATTATCATCGCTGGAATATAAGTCCACATGAAGTTCATTTATAATTTGTCCATACTTTTTAAACTTTTCCAATAAAAAAATATATGATGATGGTCCCGTATCGGGCGGCAGCGTTACCCCGTAAAGTTGCTGTGGTACTGTGCGTCTGTCCGTATCGGGCGGCAGTAGTACCATCCCCCATAACGGAGGCATGGCGTAGGACACGGGGTGTCTTACGTCATAAATTGGCCTCGAGGTGGCGCGCGCGGTGTTCCCGTGCGCACCTCAAAGATGAGCGGATGGAGTAAACTCCAACTCCATCCCAAACGGAGACGGGCTTTGCTGTGGCCAAACGCCGTCGGAATCGCGGACGAGTGCTATTAGCGTACCCGTGGTCCCGACAAAAGGCGTCCAGAGAAACACCGTGGGGTTTTAGCCGGTAGGAGTCCGGCATACCCTCTCCGCTACCCCCGCAGCTGAGAGGAACCCATGAAGGGGATCCTCAAGTAAAAAAAAGGAAAAGGATTAATGACATAGTTTACGTCTATGGTCAGGATCCCATTTTTTAAATTTAATACGAATTCCTCAACAAACCTTGTATACTAGCTTTAATGCTTACACATCTTTTGATATTGCTAATTCATTATTGTTAATAAACGTACTTAACTTATATAAACAGTTTAGTTTAAAATGTTATAATATATTTATATAACTTTATACATAAATAATATTATGAAAATATATATAAGAATTGAAATAAATGTAAGAATTCAATTAGAATAGTAGGTAGGTATTTGATTTGGTCATCTCAAAAGTAATTTCCGCGAATTTTCCCCGAGGTAATGACTCATCTGAATGTCTGAGAACTAAGAGAGTGGATGGGATGAACTGGAACTTTGAATTCGTCTCATTTCGTGTCATTCGCTTCGCCGTCAGTTCACGTTCACTGTTGAAAAGTAGACGTTGTTTGTACCGAGTTACTTGTTCTGAGTTCAGTCTGCGTTCGACAGTGTTACGGTGCGTGCGTTTTTGATCAGGCGAAATAATTCGAGCAAACGAGTTGCGACATTCGATTTATAAAATAAAATAAGTGTTCTAATTCAAATTAGTTGTTTAATATTTTTTAAACATGGGAAAAGTGTTGTTACTTTTAGCGGTTATGATATCCGTCGGAAAAGTTTTCAGTGATTTTATAGGTTCAGAGGATGTAGGGAGCTGCGACAAATGCATCAGGGTTGGTGGAAGTTGGTGCAACGATCCAGACTTGGAATATACGGTAAGTAATATATTTTACAAGTTTTCCCTGGAATTGATATAAATGAAGATTATTAAAATTTTATTCTCAAGCTCATTGTTAACATTGTTAATGAAATAGATGCTAGATATTATGAATTTAAGAGAGAGCGTTAGTTTTTTAATAGCAACTAGTTTTTCTCTAAAGTAATTTATATTCTTTAAGAACAACCTGAGATGCCTACCTTTTTCATTTTGGAGAATTAATTTCTTATTAAGTTAATTTTATTTCTTTCAAAGTGAGAGGCAATTTGCGAACTTAAAGTAATAATTTATATATTATAAAGTACTTTATCTGCTACCTACCCTATTTTACATTGCGATATTAATACAAAATAAACTAGTCAATAAATGATTTATAAAATATAATAAACTATGCGAAAATATAAATTAAACCTGTAAAAAATTATAAGTAGGTAGGTATTACTAATACACGTAGGTACATACATACCTTGTCTCTGAGCTAATTATAATATGGAGAAACAGATCGTTGTCTCCCACCCAAAAAATGTAAAGAAATGCAGTGTAGTTGAATTTTACAAGCACAAGTAGAACTAATATCACATTACGCGTCACTCAAAAAATAAAAAAATACGAGTATATATTGATTGGTTGACAAAACAGCTATCAACTGCAAGTTAGCGTCGGTCTCCTTATTTCACGTTTATCGATGTGTAGGTATGCATTTCCATCCCCCCTCCAGTTCCCCCGTACCCCTGGACATAAAATGATATCACAATGGCATAGTAAAAAGTTGATGAATAAAGAGTTTCTCTAAAAATAATTGACGAAATATTTAGTAGATTTTATTCATCGCAGCAAAAAAGGGATTTCACAATACTATATTAATTATTGTGAAATAGTTGCAACTCACTTTTGCATTCCTCTGCTGCTCACGGGTCTTCTCTCAGAGTGAGAGGATAAACCACCGCGCTGACCAAGTGCGAATTCTCAGATTTCATAAATCTATGAGAACTAAAAAAAACGTTCAAGCGTGTAGGTTTCCACACCAGTTGGCAAGAGCTGGAGCTTACTCGACCACGCTGCTCCAATGCGGATTGGATTCCGAGAAACACACTACATACAAATTTCTACATGTGAATACACAGACACAGACAAGAAGTGGTAGACACTTGAACATATTTATTTTATCAAGAACGGAATAAAGTATGCGGCTGACCTTAACACTTCTGAGGGCAAAGACACCGAATAACGAACTTGGAGACTATAGCCTCGTTTGTTAAAAAGGTAAAACGCGATTTATCTGATAGAATCAGTGATGGACTTATGATAAAAGTGACAACCACCAGTTATGCTCCACCTTCGAGGACACTCGCCCTTGACCATGCGGATTTTTATCAAATTTAGAATTTGACTTTTACAATAAAGAAACAAAAGGAAAGTTAAGATCGACATGTTGACTGAGAGTGACTGAGAGTTGAGAGTTTTGCGATATTTTCAAATATTTTTAAAACCTGTTAATCTGTAATAAGTTGGTGTACAATGCGCTTGACCCTCCTCTAATTTAAGCAAAAACTAGAACTTTATTGAAAAAGTTTTCTGTCTGTATTTTCAAGAAAAAATAGTGAAGGACAAAAACAAGTTAAAGATATACTCTTGTCTCTTACAACGGAGACGCATCATGACTGTTATTTTTGTATGAATCACATTATTATCATTTACTCAATTAACGAGTAAAAAATCATAGTTGAAAACATTAAGAAGTCGACAGAATAACTTAAAAAGAGGAATAAACTTCACCTGAGTTGTCAATACCTTGTAGGCGTAGACGAATTCTATTGAGAAGCTTTTTCTTTTTTAAAAGCTCTCAAGCTGAGTGGCTGTGAGGGTGACACTATGGAGGGAGAGGGTCAAAACAAAACAAAGACAGCGACGACGGAAGGAAACAATTGACTCAATGAATATGACGAACATTCTACAAGTGCGCAGTTGATCTATTTCTGATCCTGTCACATAATGGATGATGAATTATCACAAGGCATTCCATCCGAAGTGCGCATAACCATTGTAAATTCTTTCTGAACCAATATTCTGCGTACCTGGCGGTCTGCAACGGCGCTAGGTTTGGTCCGCGAAGTTTTAATTGGACAAACTAGTAGGACCGAAGTATTTTTTCGTCTTTCGAATGACAGTATCAGCAAAATAGGAACATTTTTCCTGGACATGGACAAGGCTAAGAACCCCTGCATTAATATCTATAATCAAACACCTATAAGTCTTATAGGTGATTCGAAAATATCCGACGCTTTAGTTACCAATCATAATCTTCCTTCACCAAGCTGTGACGAAGTATTCCGAGGTCTGGGATGAACCACTCCAAACTGTAGGAAATAAAAAGTGTAGCTGTCTCATCGGCTAGCTATGTAAGATTGCCTGCTTTTATACAGACTTCCCTTAAAAATGAAAGGGCTCGTTTACTGACTGCCCTAAGGCTGACTGGTAGAATTTCAGGTTTCATAGACAGGTTGCATTTTTATTCCATAACTATTAGGGATGCACCGTAAAATTCGTAGAACGTACGCGTAGCTGCAAACTTGCTAATTACCAGTAGCTAATGAAGTATTTTTTTACGAAATGTTCATAACGAAGCGGAATTAGGATGTAACGTGTTGAAATTACAATCTACGGTGAATGTTTGGAGATACGTGTCCATTGTGTTTCATTTTCAGTGTTAATTGCTAGTTATAATCCTGGGTTAAATCGACAAATTACAGTTAATTGTTTATTAATTTAATCTCTGGTGCTTTTGTTTTTAAACAGATGCGTGTCTGTTTTATTCGAAATTATAATTAGTTAGTTTCTATTATGCTTTCCAAATTATTCCTTTAGTTTATATCAACTCAAGGATTTGGTCTTATTTTGAATCTCCAAAGGAGCATGCTTGTTTGCTCCTTTCATCGAACCATACATCAGATAAAAAGTAGTCTTCTATTTTGTAGCTACTCAAATTGCACGAAAGTAATATTTGTAAAAGTAAAGTCATTACTCAGAAACTCTTACGGTGTACATACAAATTAACAGCTGTGTTATCTGTTATGTAGTTACGCAATTTCCTCTACTACAGATAAGGAGATGAATTCAAATCTTTCTCAAACAACAACAACTACTAGAGGTTTTGTCCATGTCAACCTTTTTCAGGTGAACCTTAAACACTTTTCGATTAATTAGTATTATTTGCTCCTATATACCTTTCCATAATCATACCTTCCAATACAAACCATAAAATTGAGTTATTAATAATACTACTACTATTCGGTCTGGTTGTTTGTTTAAACATTATCCAATGGGTTTAAGGCAACTTTAACATATGGAGACTTCAGGCTTTGAGTGTAGAGTTTAATCCATTTGTTTTTATATATTACTTGTTATTTTAAATTTAATTCAACTATGGAAATCCACACAAGTGGATATAAGAAATACCTAATGCCCATTAACATAATGTATTTTCATATTCTTATAACGCAATCAGCTGAAGTGTTCTACACGCGATCGATAGGCGAATTTCCTGAGTAACCCCAATTTCCAATATCCGCCCTTAACTGAACAATAGAGCCTTCTAATACTGATTACTAGTACTACCCCTACATGAGGGTTGAATTGGTATTACTTTTAAGGTTCATATTCTTTTCTTCAGATTTCTTTAAAAGCCTCTTTTTATAGGGATAGTGCTGCTTTCTTTGAATGGATGAATGTTGACTTGAATTGCAATTTTAATTTAAATGAAAACAAAATATTGAACAAACATGCAGGTTATGTGATTGTCGGCTAATACATCGTGTAATTCTTCCTTACCACGCCCTTAAAAGCACGCACTTAGAGTAGAACCTCTGGAGTCTAATAAGAAAGAAACAATCAAAACAATGAAGATCGTTCATTCCCTACTCGTGACAACAAAATGCAATTGCTTGCACAAAATTATCTATAATTGATTTTATAAAACATAGTAGCAATATTTAAAGGACAACATGACACCATTCTGATACATCTGACAACAGCCATTTGTTATATTTATTTAAATTATTCACATATCCGTCTTTCTTCAGTAATGGGATGCTAATGCGTTGATAACGTATGATATTCTCTAGAACATTTAAAGGAGGATTTGATGATTCATTCAAAAAGGATAAATCTCTTGGCCCGTTGCCATCTTCATTCCTTTATGATAGTGTGTTTAAATTAATTGCTTGTAACATGCAACGCAGACTATTTTAATGCGTACTTCAGAGTTGCCGCGGGTCATTGCTGTAATTCTAAACAGATATTTTAGCTTGTGAAATTGCCTTTACATTTTGTTATTGTGTGTCATTATATTCCTTTTTCTGCCTTAAGCAGTTAGCCCCAGTATATATGATTTATTCATCCGTATTTAGTTGGCACTGATTTTCATAACTTAATTACTAAATCGAAATTAGATCATAGTTCTTCACGAAGTTAAATCACTAGCGTCGGTGTCTCAGATGATGAGTTTAATCGTCAAGTAACAGTACGTCTCCTATTGTGGCACTGATACATTTACCTTTGTTCCACTAAATTCTACCTTTAACATTGCGAATCGAACGAAAGGCTCCATACCCATGAATCCCTGTGATTGAATCTCAATTTCTCGTTTCTCGAACGATAATAATTTTTACTTATTTAAAATTATAAACTTCATTGATTTATGTATAGATTAGACTCCCTATTTTGGCAAACCTGCATTATTATTAGCATTTAAACTATAACATATTTTAAAAAAGGCACTACAAGAGGTCTTTCATACAAATTTCAAATTAGGTCGTATTCCTAATCAGGTTTCGTAACGTGTTCGAAGGAGCTAATGAAAACGTTTTGTTCACTGCATTTTCATTCATGGCAGCTTTATTAACAAACCGACACTAAATTCAACCATTCTTGGATTGCTTACTTTGTAATTGTTCTGTATACACTTCCATTTAACACGTGAATGAGTAAGAGCGCCGTGTGGGGTGCTAGCAATATTGTATAGTACAAACATCCGCCACAATTATGCCGAGAAATGTATTAATAAAGTATTGGAATGAACTTAGCTGATGTTTACTTCTTATAACACGCTGTAATCTTAGGGGATGTTTTTTATAACTACATCTTACTAATCCTAAGCGTGGGGTACTTGATACGAGTATCAAGCACCCCACGCTTTTTAATCTGAATTGAATTATTATTTTAAAAACTTAAATTTTATTATAATTTTATTTTGAGGCGATTCATTATGATTTATTGATTTATTTTCTAAAAAAAGCGATTTTTTTAGTTTTTTTTAATGTATTATGTATTTTTAATTTTTTAGTATGTGAGTAACTCATAAAATGGGGAATTAATTGATACAACCCAAGCTAATAAAAACGTGTTAAAACCGAAGTATTCTTATATAAAAATATCGCCAAGTGTTTAATCTGTGGCTAAAGCTACGTACATAAACCCGTTAACCCATATTCTGTCCGTTTTAAACATTAAGATGTTGCTCAATTTTTACACTGATCTGTAATCACGGGAGTCGAGCATAAAGTGCAAGAACATAATCTTGATGAAACATACAGCTGTGTAATCAATCATGATTTAAGTAACTCGTACGCAACGTGCTCGGTCAATTATGTATATATTGTGCGATTTTTTAAATAATTAATTTTATAGGGCACCAGCAGACATTCTATTTTGAGCATTGGTTAATTTTCGTATGGATGCAGCGATTAAGCGATTACCCGTAAATGTGCGAGCGACAGTCGCAGCTCCCTTTGAACGCTCGGTGCAGCAACAAAACGCGAAAAACGCAATTCAACATTAAAACACTCGCAAAAACGCATTTTCAACACCGCGACTGAACGCAAGTCGCCAAAACGTTATCCAGCATCGATACAATCGCCGAAACGCGAGTCGCTAAAAGTAGCATGTCTGCTAGGGCATTTAACGATAACTTACCACGACCTTTGGGTTTCGACATCGCCTTTCGAGACCGTATTCACAACCCTTTTGTTTTTTCAACCTCGATAATGGCTGATAATAATAACCTCCTTAGTTATGATTGATTGTATGTTTTGTGGTAATTACTTACTGAGGGCGTATTTTCGATATGTCGTGCGTCACACGTCTGACATTTCGTAGCCTTTGACCGACTCGGGTTACAAATTGATCGTTTCGTAACATATTTACGATATTTACGTGGTCAACCCAATCCTCAATTCTGCTTGGAGCCTGATTAAATCTGGTCATTCAACTGTGTAACCAAAAGTATTTATCTTGTAATCCGAAACCGACACGTATGCGGCTTCTAGCCACAATACGGTAGCTAGCGACATGTGGGAGTCGTATTTGAAATTGGAGTTCCATATGCTTATTATTATTCCGCATTCTACCATCTCGCTCACAAATTTCACAATACAAGGTTGCTTTCGATTTCAATAAAGTGGTTCCAATATTTTATGTTAATTAAAACAGTAACATATACCACTCAATTATTGTATAATTAATACTTAGTATAAATATGTTTTTTTTTTAAATAAAGTAAAATTTCCTTAAGGCTAAGAACTCATCGGTTAAATCGCACCGAATATGAATGCTTTCCGCATGTGGATGCGTTTATAAACCGCTTCGCGAATTCGCGTTTAAAAATTGGTCCATAACTTCATAACCTTAACTATACGTTGATGCCATTACCCGGCGTTGCATGGACTCCTTTGAACTAGTCGTACGTATTTCCACATAAATCGACGGGTCCTACGTAAACTGGTGCAAGTGCGTTTTCACAACTTTACAGTAGAGCGATTTGAATGTTCTAATGCGTGTAACTATAATATTATTCAACGTACATAGTTAAAATTTTAAATAGGTATAATTGAATCCTTTTGAAAAAAAACTGCATTATACGTGAATAATGTTAAAGTTACACGCATTAGAACATTCAAATCGCTCTACTGTAAAGTTGTGAAAACGCACTTGCACCAGTTTACATAGGACCCGTCGAAATGATAAATCTAAGAAACCTTATCCCGTCTACCTACCTATTAACTGAAACAAATTACGTATAAATCTAGTTCACGTTAGTATCTGTACTTTAGGTCGGTATTCAAATCTTGAATGGCGCCCCGGGATATCTCCAATACTGTAATATTGTCTATAATTCCTCCTATTAAGTAATTTATGCCACAACTAGCTGAACTGGTCGAGATAACCATTAATCATTAAGACTACTGTATTACGTTCTACTATACCTATTACCTATAATGGAAGTAGGTAAGTACACGTTGGTTATACTGCGGCGGTACCATCACCGTATATAGTTACACAAACCTACACACATACAACGTTTAGTCTGTAAACACCTGTATTTTTTACCGACTTCCCAAAGAAGAGAGATCTATTCGGCGCATATGTTTTTATGTATGCCCAGCAATTTTTCGCGATTGTATGCGGCTAGTTTCTCAGGGGGTCCCTTTTCGTTTCAATTGGAAAATTTTCGCTAGTTTTCCCCGAAACGCGGAAAAACATGATTTCTTATACCGATCCGATCACAACTATATTGCCACTCTTGTGGGCCAAGATGGTCACGTACACATAAATCAGCCGGCATCTGCAAACTTTCACTGAAAAACTGTTTAAAAGGTTTTAAAGGAGTCGAACCACAAAGGGCTCTACTCTTTGTGGTTCGACTCCGGCGGCACCACCGCCACACCTATTTATGCCTAATAACAGCAGTGTTAGGCGCTGCTTTATTCCGTTTTGGAGGGTGTGGTAAGGGAGACATACTTTTCCGAGGCATTCCAGCTTAGTCCTCAGGGGTAGCGGCGCATCTGTGGCCGACCTCAGGTAAGAGTATCTAATCCTATCTGGGGTTGATTACAGATGTCCATGGGCGGCGGTAGTCACTTACCATCAGGTGGACTGCATGCTCGTCTGCTACTCCTATATTAAAAAAAAATAAAAAAGGAAGAACTGCTTCTCATTAGAAATAAGTATGACAATTGTTCCTCCACATTCGAACCACACTGGCTCTACCACCTTTCAACTAATATATTTTCTCTTTAGTTTAACTTTTTTCGAGTTATCAGTTGATTTAACTTGTAATTACAGACTGAAACTGAATTTATTCGTCCCACTCATAAAAATACGACTTAATGTGGCATTGACCAATATTTAGCGGTTCGACCGTGACTCGAAATCTATTTCGCAATTACTCTCATTATGCTTGATTAAGCGCCTCAGTACAGAATTACAGGGGGACTACATAAAAAGGTTGTAATTGTAACAATAATATTGTTATATTTATGTTATCATTACTCTTATTTGTTTCGTTCACGCAATCGTTATAATTATAGTATGACAGACTTATTTCTTTAATATTCATAGTTTTTTATATTTTTTTGTTGTTTTTTTTTTATCTTACAACAGTGGCAGACGAGAATACCGTCCACCTAATGATAAGTGACTACTGCCGCCCATGGACATCTATAATCAAACCTAGATACCTAAGATACATACCTGAGGTCGCTCACGGATGCGCCGCTACCTTTAAGGATTAAGCCAGAATGCCTCTGAAAAGTATGTCTTCCTTACCCTGTCTTAAAACGGAACACAGCAGCGCTTACTGTTGTTGTTAGGTAAAAATAAGTAGGTGTGGCGACAGAGGGTTCTACCACTTTCAACCAACATCACACATTTTTTTATTCCAAATGCATTAATAGTCGTATAATGTACGTAATGATTCGATCTTTAATATTTTTTTGAAAATGCTCAATTAAAATACACATTTCAAAGTCGCCGACGTGCACACATCATTCAGCTTATACACACAGATAGACGGACATCAGTTTTAATTATGATTAATAATGACCCATGATTACATAGGATCGTTTTTAATAAGTGACTTCTTGTTCATAATAAGGAAGTCCTTTTAAGTTAAAAAGCGATTTATAATAAGGACCATATACATTCCGATACCATATCTAGGCGTGGAGTGAGATTTATGAGAACATTTCGCCCTTCCGATATGTACAATCGTAAATAAATAGATATACTCGTGATAATTACTGTATTGTATCTGCAAAGACTGGCATACATATACGTAACAAAGCAAAACATATGACCGAGCACTTATTAGCGACAACTACGAGTATTTGTGGTTCTAAGGCAGTGTCAGCCTAGTGGTTAAGAAACTCGGCCTCTCGATCGAGGGTCTGAGGTTCAAATCCCACACACCTCTGATTTTTTCAAAGTTATGTGCGTATTGGAAATCAATTATCACTTGCTAAATGGTGAAGGAAAATATCGTGAGGAAATCTGCATACCTGAGAGATTTATAAAAAAAAAGAAATCTCAAAGGTATGTGAAGTCTACCAATACGCACTTGGCCAGCGCGGTGGACTATGGCCTAATCCTTCTCATCATGAGAGGAGACCCGTGCCCAGCAGTGATACAGTAATGGGTTGCTGATGATGATGATTTGTGGTTCGAATCCGGAGACATACAATACTTCGATCAACAATAATAATATTTTTGTTGGTGTCGACTAATAACACCAGTTTTAAGCACTGTTGTGTTGTGTGAAACCATAACACAGCAGCGCTTGTGGTAAGGGAGACATACTTTTCCCAGGAATTCCAACTTAGTCCTCAGGGGTAGCAGCGCATCCGTGGCCGACCTCAGGTGTGAAGCTACTCTTATTTAGGGTTAATGGTTAATGGCCATGGGCGGCAGTAGCCACTTACCATCAAGTTGACTGTATTCTTGTTTGCTACTTTCGTATTATAAAAGGAACAGATAGAAGAGAATATCTACTAGAAGCCTTTCACATAAGCTTCTGTTGTTATTATCCTGACAATACCCATATAAGTGTCGCTCAACTTAAGCCTATTTCGCACTGATAAGTGTGTAAAGACCTTTAGTTGTAATAACTCAATGTGCCATGTCGCACTAAAGGCAATCGAATAAGAGAATTTTATCTCCCTTTACAAAGTTATCTATTTTTTTTTTTATAATATAGGAAGGAGTAGCAGACGAGCATGTAGTCCATCTAATGGCAAGTGGCTACTGCCGCCCATGGACATCTGTAATCAACCCCAGATAGGATTAGATATTCCTACCTAAGGTCGGCCACAGATGCGCCGCTACCCCTGAGGACTAAACTGGAACGCCTCAGAAAAGTCTGATTCTTTTTAAAGTTCTCTAAATTAATATAAATGCTACAATGATTGAGTGGTAAACTAAGATCTACGTGTTTCTAGACACGCAAGCGCGTATGAAACTTAGCCACCACCAGTCACCCATCCATGTACCGACCGCGTCCGACGATGTTTAGCTTGCGTGATCGGTAATGGTTACAAAAGCAGGTGTATACGTCTTTTGCGAAATCCTTATCAACCCATTACTATTATATTGGTATGCGCATTTCTTCTCGGAATAAGGAGGATTATGCCATAGTCAACCCCCCCAGACAAGGTGCGGATTGGTAGACTTCACATCTCATTTGAAAACATTTTTAAAGATCTGTCATTATCGACGACGAATTGGCAATAACTCCTAACTCAAAAAACACTACTTTACATAAGAAGAAACGCTACTTTAAAAAGACAGATCGTATTGGCCACATTTTATTATTTTGCTCAATTTTGAAACTAACACCCAGGTCCTTAAGCTTAAAACACCAGTGTCTTAAGGACGACCTGTGATACGTAATTTTAAGTCCAAATATGCAATAATCGCTTTTTCTTAAAAAATGAGATACGAGTTAATGCTAATCGTCGATATGCGGGTTTTCTCACAGCAAAACAAGTGATAATATATACGCAGATAACATCGATAAATCAAACTTGGTATTCTAACATGGAACCCCCTATTAAGAGACCAAGTTTTAAACACTAGGCTATCACCTTTACGAATTAAAACACGGTAAATACTATACATAACAAATGTTTTGCTTAAAGGGCGCGTTCGTTCGGGTGGACAGGCGAGTCTCGCAATCAACGGTACCGCCTTCCGAGTTAACTGCAAGTCGAAGTGTGGCCCAATCGATAAGCGGTCGCGGGTTTTCAAATTCATATCATAATTATCATTACGATTATATCTGATCATATTTATGAATAGGAATATTATCTGAGCGATCAAATGCCCTCTAATGTACACGCCTAATTTTTAACCCTTACCTAAACCGTTATATTATTACTATGTTTGAAGTTGCTAGAACTATTACTCAACCGGGAAGGTTCTACCGCCATACCTATCTTTATCGTGAAGCAGTTTTGCGTTTAGGTAAAAGGATGTGAATACAGGATGATTTCGAATGAGGCCGCCTTTAGGTAGACGTTGTACATGTTGTTGGTTAAATATTTTTCGCCTTACCCATTGATTTACCATCAGATAGTCCACCTGAAAGCTCGTTTTTTACTTCAAATTTCTAAAAGATAACTCCATCCTAATTAAAATTAAATTTAGTACAATATACCTATAGTATAATCATCTCTCATTTCAAACTCACCTCTGATTTTCAAATTTATGTGCGTATTAGAAATTAATTATCACTTGATTAAACGGTGAAGGAAAACATCGTGAGGAAACCTGCATATCTGAGAGATTTATACAAAAAAATCTTAAAGGTATGTGAAGTTTACCAATACGCACTTGGCCAGCGCGGTGGACTATGGCCTAATCCTTCTCATTCTGAGAGGAGACCCGTGCCCAGCAGTGGGACAGTAATGGGTTGATGATGATAATCATATTTAAAAAAAAATCGTTTATCGCATTCTCATAACTTCTACCAATCAGTTCAAGTGCCCACGCGTTACGTACTCATAGATCATATTTCCCTTTCTACTTGTACGATAGGACAAGTTCTGAACTGCAAATAGAATCGTACACTTTCCTGGAGACTCGCCAATCCTATAAAGATTTTTCGGCAAACGTCTGCATTACTTTACAATACTGTCATTGCTCGGAGGGCGTTGAACTCTGTCACATATAGTTTTACGGAACTCGATTTAAAAGTGTTGACCGCTTTTTACTTGTATGAGTTGATTACATGTACGTAAATGTTTAAAAATAATTTATACCTCGTTACCGTGGACACAAAAGTGCCAGTGACGCTTTTTCCAATTTATGTTATCAATAAATTACTCCGTTTTAAATATATACTACGAATTAGCCTACAACCTACATTAATTACACATTATTAGTAATGGCATAGTGCGGGATTTCGGCGATTAAGGAAATTAGTTTTTTCATTACCTTCCTCGTTTTTATTATTATTTAAACCTGCTTATGTGTTACATATACGTTATAATGTGTGTTAATAGCTACCAATTCTTAGTTTAAAACCCATCTATGATTTAGACTTTGTTAATGAACGATTTAATAACGACCGATTTGTCAGACATTGTAACTCCACGTATACTTAGCTAAATTAATAAATGTATTTTATAATTCTGTATAATTAGTAGCAAACTCCATGAGTCAAGCGGTGTGGAATACCACGAAAGGCAGATGATGCGGGTGATTTCATTATTTCGCGAAAACAATACCTACGGCCCTTTGTTGATAGATCGAGGGTTAAGGAAACATTTTAAATTCAATAAAAACATACATCTGCGCATGTTTTTAAGTAGCAGTTTTCGCTCATCTACATTTTATGTGTATTATTTTCCGCTATTTGTCAGTCCTATGACATTAGTTTGTGAGGAAATAATTATTTTTTCATGAGCATAAGTAAATAATGTTTTAGCAGATCGAATGCCTCATTTGACTGATATAAAGAATTAATCAGTGAGCAATCCCAATTAGAGAATGCCCTAAACTTTGGGCGAAAATACGATAAGAAGTAGTAATGAGTGTATGATCGGTTTTAAGTAAGACTACCTACTTCCCTTTTTTAACAAAAATATGGATGGATAACATACGAACGGCATGTTAGATAAATAAATCAACTATCTAAGATAATTATCTAAGAACGGCATACTCATATATTGCTTCCTGTACTTAAAATATACCTGTTTGCCCATCATTGAGTAATACGTTTTCGATATATAAACTATATGCACATATTATGAACCGACTATCGAATCTATTATTGTTACAATTCTAGCGTTATTTTAATTTTTCACGTTAAAGAATCGGCTTATTAATTTAATTTATTCAATTCATTTGAATATTATTCCATTTGTATCTTTGTATCAATACAATTTCACGGTCAATCTGGGAATCTTATTTTGAATAATAATTAACTATGAGTCATTGTATATAAATAGTTATATATTCATATAAAAATAACGTACGAAAAAATATTTTTATTCTATTTATATTTAAAAATTATTATATTATATTCTAGGAATATTTCTCACAACAACCCCTTATAAGTCGTCTTTGACCCCTGGTTATATATCGAGGTCGGGTACCAATATCCTATTCAGTATAGGTAGGTACATAAGTATAACGTAATGTTGTGAAAAACAATAGATCTATTTGAAGTTTGAAGACAAGTTTTGATCAGGAAACTTCACGGAAAATATAAGTATTATTATCAGAAACAGACACATAATAAGAAACAAGTTTAAACAAATCTCGTTTTATAACAAAACAGTGATACATACATATTATATACTAAACCATACTTGGTCATAATCATAACATAATTATTTCTAGAATAATTACATTGCTTTTGTATCATAGCATATAATCTACAAGGAATGCGGTGTTCGTTACGTTAATTATTTTATGCGTAGGCGTTCTCGATAATGTTGATCATACCAACTCGAACGGCGCCGGTTTCGTTTTTATTTCATCTTTTAACTACGAACTGGTTGCGGGCCTGTACCTAGCTGTCGCAATGGGGATACTATCTTTAATATTCCTACGTACCACCCACGCGAAAACAACCTTATTACGAGTCGTATACAACGCTTGTGGGCTTACCATCATTAAAGATTTGAAATAGAAATGTGGGACAAAGATGAAAAATCACGAAATATAGAGTAAGAGAATAGACAATTTTTACGGAATGTACGCAAAGTATTCTCAGAAACAATAACTACACATACATTTAGTGAAACTCGTTCAATTGGATTCTTTGGAATATAAATTTAATATAATCAAGTAATTTATGTCGCCCTCTAACGAATACCGCCCGAATCGTGCCCAGCAGTGGGGCATAATTGAGTTTGTAGGCAAAGCACTTTAATTAAATTAATCCTTTATTCATAGGAATCAACAAATTATGAAATGGTTTAGAGAGCGAAACCTGAATGTTATTTATATTTTTTTAAATATACGTTAAATATACATATGTGTACTAATTTTACCTAAATATAAATATGTAACTGCACCCACGATAATAAATAATTTTTCGTCTAAAGCTTTGTTTAATCTAAGGCATGTCTCAGTCTACCAGGATAGTTGGCAACCGTACTTTAAAGTAATGCCGTCTCTATCCGTTTGTTATGATAAACTTGAGAGGGAAGTCGCGAATCGATACAATCTCGAACGATTAAACGTAATAGAGCAGCCGGGGGAGAGTAATCATCGCCATCTCCATTGTTATTGCTGCCCACATGGGCTTATGCACTTAGTAACCTCTGTCACGCCAATAGTTTATTGCCCCGGCTCTCGTGGTATTTAAGTGCCTTGTAGCTCTTTTTCTGGGAACTTTTATTTCTTCGAATAGCCTATCGATCATTAAAGACCTCACAGAAATTAATTATAATTACAGATACCGACATTTGTCGCCTAGTCGTTAAAATCTGCTTCTCAATCGAACGTTTAGAGGTTTAAATTCCGTGCACGTAAAGCTTTTTATTTTCATTATGTGTTATGTGTGTATTAGAAATTACAATGTTTACTTGCCTTATAGCAGGAAAACATCGCGAGGAAACCTACATACAAATTTTACCTAACCTAAACTAACCTACATACCTAAAGTATGTAGGCTCTTGCTAAGCCTTGTAATTCAGGACAGTGATATACTGTTATAAGATAATACACAAATCACTCCAATAATAAAAAAATACTCCTTTTGTTCAAAGTCGGTTAAAATTATTCATAAGACAAACGTTAAGAGCTTGTTAAAGTGGAACATGCTAAGATGTATGCTCCAGTTTTTATTCACACTCATTCTTACATTGTGTTGTCTCGTAGTAGATACTGATATAATTTAATGAATGGATATAAATAACATTGAAAAGAAAATACCTATAAATGAAATTGCCAACTATGAATTAATACCTACTAGTTTTTGCCCGCGGCTTCGCCCGCGTTTAAAAGAAAAATAATATAACATACTAACATACATAAAACTGTAAATTCGTACCTTCAACTTTGCTAAAGATCATCACTTGAACCAATACCGATTAAAATAATAGATGTTTTAAGTCCAGAAGAACGATTCTTCGATCGATCCCTAGTTCCCGTGGGATTTCCGGGATAAAAACTATCCTATGTCCTTTCTCGGGTCTCAGACTATCTTTGTACAAAATTTCATTAAAATCGGTTCCGTGGTTTAGGCGTGAAGAAGAGACAACCAGACAGACAGACAGAGTTACTTTCGGATTTATAATATAAGTAAGGATTACGAATGTTCAATTTGACTAGAATGTTCAATAAATTATTAAAGGACAATGCCCATGAAAGTATGGACCGCCGTCCAGAGTTGCATCAAATTGAAACTTGTTGTGGACGATGCATAATTAACCAAATACTACCACTAATACTTATTTTTTAGATCAGCACCCGGGTTCTGAAGTTATTTACCGAAATGTTACATAACCTCAAAATCAAAAATATCCGACGATAGATTGATGGTCGGTTTTAACTGATAGTAGGTACCTATAATGTAGTTCGATTAACATATATCCATTTACTTTTAAAGGTAGTAGGTAAAAAAACCTAAAATAATCCTATAAACCTAAAATAATGAATTCCGAGTATAAAATACCGCCATTTTAATTTTTAAGAACAACAATCAACATTTCGTCTTATTTTATCTTAAATGGAACCCCCTTGTTCAAAGAAACTATTCTGATCGACAAACTATGTAAAAAAATCAAAAAATAATTTTAATATTACTTTCATTTTGATGCATGAGAAAAATCATTAGCCAAAACACTAATAGATCTTATTGAATTCCGAGTATAAAATTCCGCCATTTTAATTTTTAAGAACAACAATCAACATTTCGGTTTATTTTATCTTAAATGGAATCCCCTGTTCAAAGAAACTATTCTGATCGAAAAATTATGTTAAAAAAATCAAAAAATAATTTTAATATTACTTTAATTTTGACGCATGAGAAAAATCAGTACCAAGAATGGGCATTCTCCTTTAAGTAGCCAACCCTGCAGTTCACCTGATGCAGTTCAACCCCAAATAGAATTGACTACCCGACTAAATTAGAACGCGTCGTATATACTCGTACGAGTATCTTTGTTACCAGCCTCTTTATACGAACACAATAGTTCTGTCAAACATTATTATAGCTTGTCTAGATTGTCTAGCGCGATGATGCTATAATACATAATTACTAGTAATGTATAAGTAAATAAAAAAAACTTGTTTGAAGGCTTTCGGTGATTTGTGAAATCTAATCTCACTGCTTCTTTGTCATTCATTGATTCATGCAGCCTTGAAGAGCCATCACTATTCAACAATGCGGAGTAATGAAGCACGAGACACGCGTGTAAATCACCTCTCACATCGTATGTAGCGGTATAGTACCATGTAATGTATAGGACATGGTATTCTGTAATGCTGTATCCACACACTTGGTACTTGCCAAACACTAAACCTCTACAAATCCACAAACGTGTGGTCGCGGCGCAAACGCTTGCAACAAATTCTCTTTCCGAAAAAACCGACGGTCCATTGCATTAATGCTATATCCGCACATTTGAATTTGTAACGGTTTATAGAGGCAAGCGAGCGAATACGGCATTAAATTAATTTGTAATGTCGAAAGATCTGATGATAGGACAAATTATCCAATTATAATCCTGAAAGATCCGATAAATAATCGACGAACATGTGAAATGGCAATTTAACAATGTCAATGGCGTTACTCTCTTTGACATTACTAGTGATTAACGTTCTGAATGTCGCATCCAATTATTTTCGGAACGAATCCGTGGCGGCATCTTAAAGATTACTATAAATTCCTCGTCAAATGACTAATGTTACACCATAAATGGAAACTGTTTCGACATTAGTCAGAATGTGATAGAAAAACTGCAAGATATGCAAGGTTATAAGCCTAGAAAATAACAAACACTACTCTATTCTATTCATTTATATAGACAGAGAGACAAAGACAAAAATAGTAGTTATCTTCACGTCCGCGTCATACAAGTTGCCAACTCTGGGCATTAGTTCGAGTGGCGCCACGCTGGTGGAAATATTTTACACGGAATTACAATAAATTAATACATAATACAGGTCAGGAATAATCGTTGATATATACGAGTATGTTTATTGTTCAACACTGTGTATGCAGAATTGCAGATGCATTTACTTAAGAACAACTGTCCGGTACAAATTTTGAAAACAAAATGTAATATGTCTGAAATGATAGGTTACAAATTTTATACTCAAGTTTGTACTAGTAAACGCAATTTACAAATTATTATGCAACATACTTTAATGATACTCATTAATATAGTTTTAACAATTAAACGTAATATAATAAGTTAAAATCATGAAAACAAAAATGTTAAGTGACCCAATAATTCCCGAAAAACAATATAGCTTCGGAACGACCAAAAATTACAATGAAATAAATAGCCAATTAAGAATTTACTAATTCGTTAATGGAAACCAAATTAGTTCCTCAAAGATATTTAAAACCTTCAGAATCAGTTTTGAAATGAGGGGCGCCCCAATTTCACCACGATACCACTTCCAGTAATCTGATCTGTACCAATATTTGTAACTGTGGTTAATTCAACTAGTCTCACTCAATCTCGGCTGTTTAAGAGTTGCAATTTATGTCATTCTTCAAGTGGAACCGGCTTCCCTTATAGGGTTGAAGGTATAATGAAGACCTAATATGATACCGGCTAACTACTCGCTGTTAACTACTCTTGGTAAAACATAACTACAGACATATGAGCAGTTTCTTATTGTTGTTATAGACCGCGTAAAACTGCTAGTCCGCCCTGAATATAAAAATGAATCACGTCGCCATAGCAAATTGTTTGACTAGACCTGCTCGCAATAACTTCAGAGCGGGCTAACAGTTTAGCGCGGACTATGCTTAATCAAAATCTCCAATAATGGATCGTACACCGTGCGACTACCCGCGTGGCGGAGCGGTCACCATGCCGGTCTGACGAGCAGAGGGTCCCGGGTTCGATCCCCGGCCAGACAGATTTCTAAATGATGAATTTAGATTTCTGTTTCTGGGTCTGGGTGTTTGTGTAATGTCTCTGTGTGTGTCCATAGTACCCACGATACAGGGAATCCTAGTGTGGGGCTGTGAGTGTATAAAGCGTTTTAGTTTTTTTTTTTTTAGTACATTGACTAAAAAGATCAATTATGTAGTTTGGTTCAAATTGTATGGTCAGAGTGCAATTTGTCTACTTAAATTCTCTTAGTGCTAATGTACTAACTAGTAGTTTTGACTGCAACGAATAATCTAGAAGTCTTATATTTAACAAGACCTGTTGTTTTCTAATTAATCGAGTTATCAATGGATCAGCTATATCTTGGACAGGTTCAACCGCGCCGTCCTGAAAAGTGACAGAAAAAAATGAAACGGAAATATACAAAAATGCTACACAGATTGTTTATCTGTATCTAAACATATATTTTTCAAAAAGGAACGTAACTAAAACATTATGATTATATTTATATAGTCTAAAACCTAATGTAAGACATAAAGTTGCAATATGAGGAACAAACCGTTTCATTTATCCTGCCAAATGTTTTGTCCTTATGGGTATTGCCAAGACCAAGAATTCAGACTAGACTGAGTCACCGAGGGATTTTTTTAAAGATTGCATACGTTAAAATTACGGTATAAATGAAAATTGCATTAGATTAAAAAATTCAGTATTGCGATATTTTGGTACTATTTAATTACATTATAGTACTTTCCATACAACAAGTGGAGTAAGTACGAGTACGTAAGTGGATATGAATCCTTAAAGTGAAACAATCGCTATCTACTTTTCGGCTTATCGGGCTTAGAATCCAGACTGATAGAATTTGAACCCTAATTTTACTACTAACAAACGAATGTTTATACCTAATTGAATGAAACTTGTTGTTGTCTACGAAATCATATCAAAATATTTTCTCGTTAATCTGCCAAGAGATCTCAGCACAAACTTGACTTGCATAATACGGAAAAAGCTTACTAATATTATTAATATCTATTTCAATACCTTTAAAATGTATCTGTATGACTTTCAATTCCCTAATCATCAACTCATTACTGTCTAGTGTATCATCAGAGATATCTGATGATACACTAGACAGTAATGATGATGACAGATACCATTGATGATAATCAATACCTTTAATAGGTCAATATCGCCATTAATTTCAGGAATTCCATAATTACCAGAAATCTTTCACTAAAGTGTTTCTAGCTTTGAAAGTTAGAAAACTATGCTAGCTTTGAAAATTATAAACTATTTCTATGACACGAATGACTATTTATTAAAAAATGAGATGGTCAAAATGTAAAATATATTAAAGTTATCTAGGTGAAGTGAATACTTATTTTCTAAGTACAACAGTTCCGCCCGCGTGGATTTTCTTTCCAACGGTAGAGAGTATCCTATGTATAAATCCAAGTCATAAAATATCTCTGCACCAAATTTTACCCAAATGCGATTAGTAGTTTTTACGTCAGAAAGTAACAAACATACATCAATCCTCGCAAAATGTCTCATTTACAATATTAGTAAGGAGTAGAGGTGAGGCGTATATACTGGAACAGGTTCAGGGACTAGGTATTTTACCGTACTAAGTAGCACCTAGTACAACCTTTAAAATCCTCGATCCACCTAGTCTCATCTTGTACCTACTACGCGCAGCGGGACTTGCGCCCAGTTACACCTAGTCACCGTCGGATTAAACTATCTATTTGCTCCGATAAACCGAAAAAGGAACTAGCTTCCTAGTCCAAGACTAAGTACCTAGTGTTTACTAGGTACTTAGTCTTGGACTAGGTACCTAGTGACCAGTATGTACGCGTGTCGCGTACGCGAACTATAAATAATGCGACTTTATGAGACTAGGTGGAACAGGTATTTGGATTACGTATTTTTAAGTACTAGGAAGTATACCTACTCCCAAATTTACCTAGTACAACCCATCTCTAGTAAGGAGTAAGTCTGTTGATAGGACCATTTCTGAATTTCCCTTTCCCATTGTTACAGAGTGATCGCTGTGTTGACACGGAAAGAGATGATTGGTGTCCTATGCATAAGGAGATTCTGCAAAGTGCCAGTGATGAGGTGGAAGGTGACCTCCTCTCCCTGAAGTACAGTCGAAGAACCTTAACATCTGGCAACGTCGATGAATTAAATATTAAGTACAAGTCTACTATAGAACGAGCGGTAAGTTTTATCATACGATTAAAAGTTAGTCGAGTATTTTCATATCCTGGATTTAGTGGTTACATATAATTTATTTTCACAGACTAAGAAAAAAGTAAATAACAACTGTAGTAATGTCAATAATATTTCTACCACTAGGCGAACTGTGGGAATTTATAATGTAAACATTGGGTAAAATATGAATTTTCACAATGTCGTAAGCAGTTCTGCCGAATGTAGTAAATTCTTCGTCGTGCCCGTGCGACACAAACCTTAAGGACCTTAAATCCTCCTGAACTCGGGTCTCCTCTCACAATGAGAACAAGCCCTGTCATTCTAACCGCTCTGACTAATTGGAAACTGATGTTTTTCTTCACGAATACTGTAAAAAATAATAATAATATTTTAAAAATGCATGTAACTTTAAATTATCAGAGCATCATGGCTGGGATCGAACCTCGTAATACCCGATTAAGATCATTTGAAAATGTGCACAGTAGACCAACATAATATAATAATTAATTATTCTACAGGTCACTATCACTATAGTGAACACGACTCAAACCAACAACTCCGTAGTGGAAGCGTACACGATATGTAAACGAAAAGTCGATTGTGTTACCACCGTCGAAGCACGACTTGGGAACTTCTGCTTACCCACCGGTGGAGTATCGGAGTCTTTTACCGTGGAAGTGAATATCGAGGGTATACCTGAAACTGTGACGATAGATTATGTGGCGGCGTGCGCGTGTCCGTGCAGCGAGAAGGTCGAAGTTAACTCATCCTTTTGCAACGGCCGAGGAAACTTTTCCTGCGGTGTTTGCACCTGCCAGGATAAATGGTAATTTACATATTTATTTGACTGTTATGGTTCGTCGGAAAACCGCCATATCTATTTCTGCTTAGTAATAGCAATGTTGCGCTTCTGTTCTGTATTAAAAGTGTGACAGGGGAGAGACATTTGTCAAGGATTTGTAACTTAGTCATCATAGGTGGCAACACATCACTTTATGGTTAGGTGCACTAGACATGATATGTAAAGAGTATACAAATCACCTAGAAATGAAATCGTAAGTCTATCGGTCATTATTTACGCCCAGGTCAAACTTGGAACCCTCGGCTAACGGCTGTGCCGTGTAGGTCATAAATTATTTAAATAATGTGCGACTCAATAAGAGTGATTGTGCGAGTCATCTCTGCAAAGTTAATTATAGAGTGCAGAACAACTCTTAATGGTGACTCGTTAAAAATGTCCACATTATACTTGACATTACAGCCGCTCATATGTTATTCTGAGAAAACATCTTGCGCCACTTCTTATAGGTACACATACAAGCAAACGTAATATATCACTTTATGGTAATAATTACTTAATTATTGAATAAGTGTACATGATGTTACGTATTCCTCTTATTACGCTGCATTATCTTTTTTTGATTTACAAAAGAGAGAAACATAAAGTAATAAAAATACGTAATAATTGGTATTGTTTTTAGAAAATATTTAAAATTAAACACCTTATAATATTTAAAATATTCACTATTTATTGCTAAATTATCATATATTTTATTTACTTTTGGATTAGCTAATAATCTGGCTTGCGATAGAATGTCTAATCCAAATACAATATAGAATTTCTTACGAAGATGATAAGACAATTACTTCTTATAATACTTGCTGCGAAATATTTAGTTTATTTCAAACTGGACCGTTTGTAAATGGTGTAAACCTTTTCTATTTATATATACATTAATATAAAGTCACGTCAGTCAGGTCAACAAGGTACTCAGTTTTAAAAAATCCTGAGAAGTGGACCTTCCTAGCTTCACGCTTGGCTTGTATTGTGTGTCAAGGGATGCTGACTTCTTTATGTTCTATTTACAATCACACCATTTAAGTCTTACTTCAGCTTTTCAACACATATTATTCTTGATATTCCAAAACGTACAAGTCTGATTAAATAAATACATTAAGTTAAGATTAAAACTACTTCGCAACAATCCGCTACAAATATGTATGATGGTATATATTTTAAACCATGCAGTATGTACCACCCTCCCTCCCTCAAAGGATGCATGCAGATGCAAAAATTAAAAATATACACCACCATACATACCACCACCAACACGTGTTTCGCTCCAAAACGGAGCATCATCAGGGTAAGTTGACTCTACGACGGTTAATCGCTAAGTATCTATATATATATTCTATATATATATATAGATACATATTTCTTATACAACTTTTTAAAGTTTTATGCAGTACATCTAGATAGGTTTCTGTATACAAAATAGATGATCGGTACTTTAAATTTTTTTGCTACATGGTTTTAGGATAATGGAATGGAAATACTGGAATTTATTAAAAATCGATAACATGACAGTTTGAATATCGATTATTATGTATAAAGTTAATATACAATTATTTTTATTTCAGGAGTGGCAAGAATTGTGATAGTTGTGCGTCGAACCGCGGGGATGTGCAATGCCTTCACACCTTGAGGACTAACGTGAGTTATAAGTTATATATTTTATATACTAGCCTTTACTCGCGACTTCGCACGAGTTATTCGAGTTTATAAGAAATCCGATTTTTCCAATTTTCTCGGGAACACTTTGCGGGATGAAAGGTATTTTAAATCGTTTTCTGGAGCCCTGACAATGTGTGTGCAAATTTTATACTTATCGGTTCACTGGTTAACACGTGAAAAAGTAGCAATCAAACAAACAAACACTCAAACTCACATTTATAATATTAGTAAGGATTTACTAATCGCAACATGTCTATCCCCACGGTAAAAAAAAACGATGAGCACTAGTAGGTAAATTTTATACCCCCTTCCCTATTTCGTAAGGCACGTTTAGCCTCTTATCTAAGTGCTCATTTTTTTCCAAGTAGTCACATGAATGTCTTAGGAAGTCACATTTTAGTTTTGGTCTTAAAAAGGTTTTGTTTAAAGGTGCTGTGCTCTGGCAACGGCAAGTGTGATTCTTGCGAGTGCGTGTGTTACCCGTACGGCGTCGGCTCCCAGTACTACAATCCCAAAGAGTTTTGTGCGGACATCTGCCTCACCACGAGCGTCTACTGCGACCACTGTCTGCGGAACGTGACGCGCGGCCAGTGCGCCGGCTGCAGCTACCCCCTCATCAACCAGCCCTACAACGAGACCGTAACAAAAGAAAGGGATTCCCTGAACAGAAGCGTCTGGATCAACTGTAACGAGACGTTCGACGACGGCTACAATGTGGAATACTTTGTGATGAAAGACGAAAGCGGAGACAGCTACTTCATGATAGTAGAAAAAACCCCCGTCAATGCTGCGATAGGCGGAGGCGGCGGCAACAGTAAGTACTATGTATAAATGTTATACAGTATCAATTTCATACATTTTTTCACTGTGGTTCAATAAAGTAGGTAATCGAGTATATCTTGTGTTAATTAGTCAAATATTGTTGGACGGTCTGTAAAAAAAGACAATTATAAAAATACGACGAAATACGAAACACTCCCAAAATTTAGACGAATCGCATGTAATAAAATATGTCGAGCTATTTGGAATGCAAGAACATTTTAACAGGTAGAGGTCACGTAACAAAACAAAGCATTACTGGTATAAAAGTGAAATTATTTAAGTAAAAGAATTGTCTCATAACAAAGCAAATGACTTTGAAACAACTGGAAACGCCAAACGTTATATTTATACAGTTGCATTCGTCTTTCACGACAGTTCATAAATATTCGACCACCATATGTTTTACATCATAACATTTATCTCATCCGTTTCTGAATAAATAAACCAATTTTATTGTGCATCTCTTTCTATCGTAGGGAATAACGATTATATTTATTCAATGCGTCCCTTTCATCGTGTAATAATTGAGGGCTTGTTATGACAAAGTGATTATCTTTGTTAGTTCGTGCTAATGGCTCCACTTGTTTCTTGCTTGTATATTTGTTAGATGTCTGTCTCTATTTGCTGTTTTCGACCTCTATAGAATCTAATCGTGATTTTATAAATAGCTAGCAGTTGAATACACAAATCCGCTGTGTTTTTCATCTTTGTATGGTTCGATTATGACAATTTATTTATTCCTAACTTAGATAATTTAAAGAATACAGCAGTAGTGATGAGTAATGACTATTAACATCACGTAAACTACATGTCAGTGTTACTGTTATTTTTAAAAAATAGTACCTAGTGCTCGAGTATTTCATACCTGAATTGTTATTTATACAGGCACAAAAACTCAATTCAATCAAAAAATGTTATTGTTAGTTCATACATTTGAGTTCACTCAATATATTATGTAGATATGTAGGTATGCGATATGATACAATACGATACGATACAATACTATACAATACGTACGTAATACGTTACGTTACTTGTCATTTCGTGTCCTATTATTTCGTACCAATAATTTTATAATATTTTTCGTGTATTGTGATTGTGACCGCTCATGACCGTGATCGTTTTTTTAAATTGAGAATTCCTCCGCAGCAACTTGGGGAATCCTCGGTGGGTTAGCGGCAGCGGCGTTGCTGGCTGGTATGGTGGTGGTCGGCTACGTGGCGTGGAAGAACCGCCTGCCCGCGCCCCCCCTCACCGACTTCGAGTACCAGAACATCGGCGCCGAGAACAGCACGGGGGTGAACCCACTGTACAAGCCCCCCACGTCCTCCTTCAAGAACCCTACGTACGGGAAGTGGTAGTCTCGGTGAGTGTTTGGATTATTTGTACACAAGTATTGAAGGCGAATTCATTTGTACCTACGTACACAAGTGTTGAAAAATATATCAAATATTACACAAATTAACAATTTTCGGGCTTAAGTTCTAGAATGATATTGCAGTTGTTAGAACATTCATTGGATTGTAAGTTCTGTAAAAGATTACAATTTGTTTAAAGGTTTACCCACAATTTAGTATGATTTTTTACGTTTTTTTTAAATACTGTTTGGTATTTGTTTACGTATTTGCAATAAACGGCCCTGGCGGATTGTATCAGAACTGATTGGAAATATATGGGAATTACGTCAACAAAAACAAATACAGTCATTTTTGTCAAAACGTAAAAACTCATACTGAGGGTATAGATATCGACGTTCCTATATCGGTTGTATGCTGGCTATTGCTAACTATATATGACGTTACATGCATTCAAAATTGTCAGGTTTTTATGATATATTTTATACAACTATATAACGTAGTAACGACTACAAGGAACCTTACTAAGTTTTATACATTAAAAAACCCTGAGTCATCAATTGCATTAAGGTCGTTATTTCCAAACCACAATTAAGCGCAATAAAGGGCAAACTGTTGTCGTTTCGCACTATTATGCATATCTTTTATCTTAAGGGCAGATATAAAGGTTCTAGACGGACCACACGACCGTCTAGAACTGATAACCACGAGTTACAGGTCTAGGTTTGTCCCTTAATATTTCGTTAACCTTATTTTAGGCGCCTAGTTACGCAATATATGTAATAAATCGAGGAATTCCTAAGGCATATAAATAAACTATACTATACTTATTTAAATGTTAAAAGAAAACAGGGTAAAGCCTAGGCGCCTGATATTTCGTCCCAATACTTTGTGTAATAGCTCTATCTAAATCTCTATCTAAAATGGAAAATCCATTTCGAACCCAATACATAAAGTATTACTTCGTACGTACGTAAATACTTAGGTACCATATATATGTTGATAGATTATAGATGCGTAGTTAATTTATTGAACATTCTTTGATTAAAATTTAGAAAACCTCCTGCTGGGCATAGGCCTTTATAGATATAGCGTATATATAATTTCTTATTAAGGCTCATCTCTTGGCTAATCACATCCAATAACCGGGGATCGAACCCGGAATCCTCTGCGCGTCAGACCGGTCTCCGCTCCACCACGCGTGTTGTCCATATAGATACACAGTGTTATCTTACAAAGAACCAATTACAAATGTTACGAAGCCAATCGAGTCGCAGCTTATAGTTTGATATCGGATTGTAACAGCCTTGTAATGCAATAAAGGTGAATTGGTATCGAAATCATGCGCCCGTTCACTGATAGACTGCACCGGGGTACTATTCTGTAAGTACAACCTTACAAAAATCTCCATTTATTTAAGATTCGAAGTCAATAGAGCCGCTGACGCTGCTTTTGGTGAAGAAATAGGCGTATATAAGAAGGGACTTAGAAGGTCCGGTCCCCATCTGAGCAAAGACGAGAAAAAAACTTTAAATAAGAAGATCTTTTTGTTTTGCTATCGATAAAATTCGGAGTCTATTCTGGATAGCATAGGCCGTGAAAAAAGGGTTTAGGAAGCTCCGACAGTCTATTTTCGTTGTTTAGTATACATCAATTTACTTGTTATAATTCCAGTCGTCTTTGTGCAATCGAGATTGTAGTGGCATTTGGTTTGCTAGTTACAGAATAAGTCTACTGCAGTCGGTCACGTAGTCACTAAGAGTCTCCTCAAATAGGGCTCCTAAAACATTATCGATTATAAAAACAAAAAACCCGCATACTTAAAAATAATTAACTAAAAAAGGAATAATGTAGATTCGTACATTTAAATTCGTTTAGCTGTTATTATACATACGCTCGAAAAACAATGTAGAAAATATTTAAAATACACGATACCTTCCGTAATACCTACCACAGAGTCTTAAATATTAAATAAAGGATTAATTTATTCCTTTATTACATTTACCTATCTAACGGGTTCAAAGTTTATAAATGATCCGCCATTTACTCAAGGAAACCGCAAAATGGTGGCGTGTTCAAAAATAGCTGAACGGCAAAACCAAGTCACAGCTAGAGAAAAATAACAGTAGCCGTTATCGTATTGATTTATTACGCATTATAAATCAATTAATTGCAGAATGCGGCTCCACGTCACGTCTTGATAAGGTTTATGTCATTGTCTATAATGGTGCACTCCTATTCGATCATTATAACCTATTATACAACGTCTGTCTACACATGTAATCATTTTACTGTGTTTTGATTTCATGATGACGTTTTTTGGAGTTTACTCCTTAAGAAACGATTTGAGTTATAAGGCCCGGTACGGAAATTTTATGAGGAGTAAAATCAAGTGTAACACGAAAAGTTGAGGCGTAACGTAGAAAGAGACAAACATATATATCTGTAGGATTGAACGTGTAAAAGAATGAGATGGAATACATTACACAGCGTATCTCATTCTCGGGGTCTCCTCTTTGCGCGATACTTCGTAGTCTCACTGTATAGTTCACTACCTCCAGTCTGAGAGTTGAATGTGTGCGTATGTTTGTACGTGTGTGTTGCGCGCCTGCGTATTACGAAGTTCTGCCACAACTTGTATACTGCTGCCGAGTACAGGGTATGCATGCTGTATAATAAATGCATATAGTAGCATCTATTGTATACATCTATATACAACGTACATAAACAGCAACCTAACCATCAAGTTTTAATGTTTTTATTATTATTATTATTTATATTATTTTGTAACATACTTTATGTAATACGCATTATTGAAGTAATATAAATAATCCGAATAATTACAGATATATGTTTGTTTCTCTTATCATTTTAGCAGATGCGTTCATTTACCCTTTTTTCTATTCGATATATATCATAATTATCGTTCGTAAGGAGTAAACTCCAATCGTGCGTCGTAGCTGACACACACACACTTTTTTTATTATCAAGCCTAGCGATAAAGCAGACTGGCTACTTTCTTTTATAATATAGGAGTAGCAAACGAACATGCAGTAAGTGTCCACTGCCGCCCACGGACATCCGTGATCAACCCCGGATAGGTTTAGGTATTCCTACCTGAGCTCGACCACCGAAGCGCCGCTACCTCTGAGGCTCTTTTTACAACTTTTTTGTAAAGCAGAGTCTATGCGAGCGTGCGCTTCGGGAATATCTATGAGAACGGATCAGATCGAGCCGAATGACAAACTTAACTTTAAATAATTGGCGGCAACAATAATAAGCATTTTGCATGAATATCCTGCTATGACAGAAGTATGATTATGCCTTCAGCCCCTAAAGTGGATAAAGACCCACCCCTAAACAGAATAACATTAGGTGGGTTACAGCCACAATAATTAACTTGAAACTAATTTTATAACCCCTACACTACCTAATTTAGTAAAGAGTCAAAAATAAAAACCTTTATGTCATCCGATTGTAGCAACCCTAGCATCTACAATAAAACCACAAGCAACTTTTTATCTCTTGAAAATTAACACAAATCTTATTTTATTTTAGAGTCCGATAATACATTGCATTTGCGTCCATTCACAAAGAACGATTTCTTACCATTGTAGTCAAGCGCAGCACTAACGCGACAAGAATTTATTTATTATTCTTATTTATTGCACACTCGAGTCATCTGAAATATATTTAGTGGTTCCGGAGAGTTGAATGCACGAGTAATCTTGACCTCTCACTAGTTAGCCGCTTGTCACTGTTATACGTTGCGATGTGGGAATAGATGGATGTGTCGTCTTTGTGTGTACCTGTGGAACCCATAACACAAAACAGTGAAGCTATTATAGAAAGCGTCATTTTTAAAACTAAACGTGTATTATTGGGGACAAAATTCCAATCAGCTTCGCCGACCAGCTAAAGTTCCTTCCATATTATCATAACGCTCGTTGTGCCACTTACGATATCATGTTCTATGCCGACACAACATAGTGTATGTAAACATGAATTAAACTAATATAAACAAGGTTACGCACGTGTATTGTCCCATATGGAACGCCGTGTGTCCCTGTGGAGCTCCTTCTCTGTAATATTGACGTTTCCTCGTGTCCTTATCATAAGTGGACGTGACATTATCAACAGATCAGGCTGAATAAGTTATATGATTATGATTTTGACCCTTAAATTTAATTAATGTAATTAAAAGAAATGCATATATTAGTACAACTTTACAATAAGTGACTTTGATATGAAATGTTGCTTCCGTTACATATTATTTGTTAATCCGTGAAGTTTTTATACAATAATCATGCTTAGAAGTCCCATAGTTCATTTTAGATCAAATATATTACAATACCAATCTAGGCCATAATCAAGAAAATCTAGTCTAAAAAATGGGTTACTTAGCCAATTGCAAAATTTTGCGACCTTTCAAGAGGTGAACGCACGTAGTCTGCAACTTGGCCTTTCATTGAAAAAACATTGCCCCTTCCTCACCAGTATCTGAACAGAGTCCTTTGTCTGTCACTCAAACACTAATTTAATTTTCTCGCAGTTGATTATGTACCAATACGGTCATTTCTTATTTGTAAAATATTGTTGGCTTAAGCGCAAAGTCAGTAAAATTCATAGATTAGTAAACATTACTCACTCCTAACAAGAAAATGTAACCAGTTTTGACAATTGAAATTGTCACTGTCATCTATTTTTGCGTTTGTAAAATATTAAAAAAATGTAGTTTTTAGAGCAATTACGAATGAAAGGAAAATTACTCCGTTCTTTTTCTTCGATTTCGTGTTTTTGCACCACTTAACTGCACATGTCGGCATTGTTCCGCGTACATTACACCATACCAGTCGGAGACGTAATGGAAAAACAGACAGCCATTTTTCATTACATTTAATGGCTTCCTTCAATTACAAGGCGGTGAGATATCTATACTTATCTATGGTAAAATTGCACAATTTAATTTTTGTACCTATACAAAGAGGGAACTTTCGAAGTACTACCTACTATTGGATCGTTGAACTCAATCGAAAAGACTGAGTAATTAAATTTCTGTGGAATATACAGTGAATAGGTAATTGATTACTTATGTAAACAAATTTGTTCCATTTCTATATTTTCCTTGTTTAATTCGTCAGTAAATCGTTGTAAGCTCGTATGTAGCTTTAATTTGCGGTTTGTACCACTAAGACTAGTTTTTACGACTTTAGGGTAATGTATTTGAAACGTATGCATGTCTCATTCTTTTGTATGTCTCATCCGTACTGCGGAAACGACTAGATGAACTTTTTGATGTGTCGTTAAATTCGTTAAAGTTTATTGAATGACTTGAGTTATTGTTTAACCAATTTCAGAAGTATTATAAAATCAAAAACCCGTTTTTAAGTTTGCCTGTTGTATATCTCCGACGAGGAATGATTAATCTACGTCGCCTTAGTCAATACTCTCTTTATCTCCACGATTATTTTATGTGTGGACTTTCCTCGAGGTAACATTGAAGATAATATAATGGAGTAGTAGAATTAGAGTAGTAGAACTCCCCGTTGTCAAATTGTATAATGGCACGCCAATCTTATTTGTGTATTACATTTTTAATATTTATTTTGGTTTTTCTTAATGTTTAAGTTTGTTTAGTACACGTCCTAAACATCGACTCCTGCCATTCCAGATTGATAAGGAAAATTAGTACTTCGAAAATGTGAAACGTTGAAAGTTTATTATAATCCGCGCTAAACTGCTAGTCCGCTCTGAAGTTGTTGCGAGCAGGGGTAGTCATACAATTTGGTATGGCGACGCGACTCATTTTTATATTCAGAGCGGACTAACAATTTGGCGCGGCCTATACATACTCATTCTTTTGATGTCATGTGTCATCAAATTGACTGTCTCTACCAGCTAAACACGATCGTCAAATACCAGTGAGTTGTCCCTTTACAAGTATTTTGTAAATTTGATGTCATTTGAAAACACATCAACGAATAGTATCCATCATCATCAGATTCAGCTTAACATGACTACGATGACCCAATTCGCCTTATATTGTAGACTCAAATCTATTTGTCCTGCATACATACATAAATATTAGTTGCATACATAATTACATACATATATGTTAGACATAAATGATCACTTGCTTAAACAGTGAAGGAAAACGTGAGGAAATCTGCACGCTTGAGAGTTCTAAAAAAGGTCACAATGGTGTTCGAAGTCTACCTACCAGCACTCTATGATCTCACTCTGAGAGGGAGACTCTTGCCCATCAATATGACAAGAATAGGTTAACGACACACATTCGTAGAAAAAGATAACTTTAAACTTGACCCTGTTAGCAAATGTTTAGAAAAACGGTCGAAAACATCAACATAAAGTCACTAACACATGCCAAGTCACACGGATGTGTACACAGAATGCACTAGCACGTAGTGAGTGTAATGTGCACTGGATTCATATGATATCATTTGCACTACGAAGTAATTGAACGGTTCTCTTTGACCGTGTATTTATATATCATCTATTTCTACGCCATCTTTGATGTTTATTGAAATAGAATGAACAGTTTATCTGTGACTCATTAATGGGATAAACTGGTCTATAATTTCTCTGTTCAACCGGATGTTGAACCAAAGGATTACATGACTTCAAGATAGGTGCTAAAAGAGCGTAACTTTAATCTGCTCAAAAGTAGTAAAATATTTATCACGCAATGAGGTACGGCGACCACTTATATTGTAACTTTTGCTAAAAATCAATTCTAGCCTAGTAGCATAACTTTCGGACTAATTTTGAGGGTCCAGGATTCAATGTCCGGACATGCCATTGATATTTTGATGTACCTTATTTGCTTATAATAATGTATTATCACATGCTTTAACAGTAAAAATATCGAAAGAAATGCATTAGCCTAGAAGCTCCCCAAAAAAATTATTGACAAATAAGTATACCAATCCACACTTACTTATGGTGAACTATAACCTGATCCCTTCACATTTTGAAAGAAGTCCCGTGCCCAACAGCGGGATAATAATAGGTGAAAGATGATTTTTCATAAAGACTCATGTCTAGAAAAACGATAACTTCCTGAACCTAAACTTTATTTCGTCGCTCTAACAAAAATACTAATATGCAAAGTGACATTGATGTTTCCATTGGCCGTGGGCGGCAAACTCATTTAGTCGGTACAATCGAAAATGTATTCATCTTTGTATGGTAAATGTTTTGAAGCTGTTATATTTATCGCTGAATGTAACAATACAAATTTCTCGGAAGTTAGTAATTGTTTTAATTTAAATATAAACAAATAACATTTGTTTATTATTTGTTTATTATTGTTTATTAAACATTGTTAACACATTTTGCGTACAATTTCAACAACTATATATTTTAATTATTTTCCTTTAGTAATGCTAATATGAAATAGTAATATAAAGTATTTATTGATAACACGGTATGTGTAACCTTTTTACGTAAATCATACATATTAGATTGAAATGAGGTAAAATCTCGGGTTTTTTGGTGGCATTATTGCCACGCCTTATTTGATTAGTGATATTTTGCTCTGTTCCAATAAATAATATGGTAAATAATTTGCTAACTAATGACACGTAGCCCTGTACCAGAATTTTGGAAGTTGGAAGTTGGTGTAGTGAGAGAGAGAGAGACACGTTTATTCGAGGCGTTCTAACTTAGTCGTCAGGAGTGCCATTACAACTGTAGACACCAATGTTAGGGCTCAATTCTTATCTGGAGGTAATTAAAGATGTCCATGAGCAGCAAAGACAACAAACCATCAGGTGGACAGCATCCTCATTTACTTATTTATTTATTTATACTTTATTGACCAAAACAAAGTTGTGCAAAAGTGCAAAAGGCGGACTTAATGCTAAATAGTATTTTCTCCCAGTCAAATTCTTCTTCTTCGTACTTCTATATATCGAACTTCTATATATTAAAAAAAGAATCCTCAAACATTAATGTCTCTAACACTTGGAAGTTGCTTAAAGAAGCTGCTCCCGATGCAAAGACATCACTCCAATACCCAAATCGAAGGGAAAATACAAACAAACATAAATACTCGTAAGCTCTAGACAATCTTACAAGTTATCGTGTGGAACGGAAAAGCTCGCTGTATCTAATCGGCGCGGGACGTGACCGCTCCGCGCTAACAAGCTTGTGTTACAATAAGGAGGACATTTGTCACTCTAAATTAGGTGAAAGTTATACAAGTTATCTAACAAATATACTAGTCAAAGTTTGCTCTTGAGGCGACTTGGCAATAAACTTAGTCTCTTTTTTTATAGGTAGGTTATGGTTGTAGTTATGGTATAGGTAGTTAGGTTTTTTATAAAGATATAACCTTTCGGATAAGTGAATTTGCCTCAAAAAATACTTATAGGAAATATTTTCTAAGTATTTTTGGAGAAGAAGAAGGCCTTAACCTTCTTATAATTGTATCTACAACATCTATCTCATTCATAAATGGTTTACAAAAACGAATGTTCCAAAGTACATAATTTAATAAATAAATTTATAAAATACTACAAATTAAGTGAATAAATATTTTTAAAGTAAAATAATATACGCGTATGCTGATGATTAATATTATAAAAGGGATTTTATTAATAAGTTATCTTAATTATAACCATTGCAATTAATATATAAAATACAGTAATTATGAACAGAAACTATTTAAAATTGTATTTTCCTTAATACAATATAACATCTTTCTATAATTAAGTACTGAATATTAATAAGGTACATTAATTGACTCCATTAAGACCTTATCTGTCATTTATCTACAAACTGTCAGTTGCTTTAACGGATTAGTAACTAGAAAGTCAAAAACGTTTACAAACAAAATATTATTACCATACTTAATAAGGATCACTTTTACTACGACCATTACAGATTTATCAAACTTTTATCTACGACTGTCCGTTTTAAAATGATGAGAGCCTAAAGGCGGTCTACACGACACTGTTTTGCTTTGCTAACTTTGCGGTGCTTAACTTATTCATCATTCAGCAGTCAGTACATAGCAAAGACATTCATCTACGAGTATATAGTAGTAATAAACCGAACATGGTGAATAAAAATGACATCCACGACATGTTACCAATTGGTAAGATTTAAAATATTATAATCATGTCAAATGTCCATCCATTCCATTCCAAATCTCAATGTAAAGCGAGATGAAAGTTTTTATATGAAGATATTCAGAATATCTGTCCAATTTGTGTTTGAAAAACTGTCAACAATCTATTATTAACGTGACTGTATAGATGCAAATCTGCTAATCGTCGCCGAGTAGCTTTTGACAGTCACGTTAACCACACCTTAACCAATTGCACAAGCGATTCTACTCAATGGACGGTAACTTCGTGTCGTGTATATTGGCTTTAACGGATTTTTTCAATGACAGTACAAATCGCACTCATTAAGAATGTATCTTGAAAGGAACGCAACTTTCTAGACAACTCTTACAATTTCTATTGATCGTGCAGAGTAATGGTGGTTTATTTATTGCTATACTTTTTATACAATGATCGATTCTATCGGCGTGAATGTTAGTGGCAAAAATATTCCAATATTAACAGAATGTACGAATATATTTATTATTAATTATACTCTATTTCATATTTAGTTTAATATTCTGCCTTTTTTGAGTTTATGATTTGAATATGGTAACACAAAAAATAGTGTTTTTTTTTTGTCAACTGATATCCTGAATTATTTAGAAATATAGTAAGTTTATAGCAATTTGTGATTATGTCCAAATTTTTACGACTTACTCATAAAACAATTTGGCGTCATGAAGTATTTAATTTCCAGGATTTAAGTATTTAATTTATTGGAACGCCATTTGTTATTTATCCTGGAGACACAGAATTCTGTTAAAGACAATTTCTTACTATAGTATTTGAGATTATAGATATAGATAGACTTGGCAAAAAGCAAAAGCCATCATTTTCCTGTTGTACCTCCTTATAGTAATTATTAAAAGACTTCGATTTTACCACAAGCCAGTAAAACAAGTCGGACTAGTAATCTCGATAACGCTGTGTATGGAACAGGTGCAAGTTAACTTACCATAAAAACTCGAACGATGAGTTCGGTGCTTACGTGTGACGTTGATCATGACTTTAATCTGATTTTAAATTTAATATGGAGAATAATCTAATGGATTTATTAACGAGCAATTCTCTGAGGTTTTATCTGAGTGGTTTGAAACTTTTCCTCGCTATCGGGATCCGAGGCAAAACCCCAGGCACAAACCTCGGATTTTCAAATTTATGTGCGTATTCGAAATTAATTATCGATTAAGAGGAGAACATCTGAGACCTGTAAAAAACTTTATTAAAGGCGTGAAGTTTGCCAATTCGGAGAGAAACCCCGTGCCCAACTTGAGATAGTAAAGGGTTGACAACCATCCATGTTAATGCGACGATCAAGTAGTTAAAATTGAATATACAGTTTATTTCAGTCGGTTGTTGGGCACTTCACTGATTGCTATTAACAACAGTGAATTGCTTGTTGGCTTTGTAATCTGAGAACAATACCTAATAATAGTCCATTGTCGTGTATGTATTGATAAAACAAAAAGTTTAAAACGAGTAAATTTTCTATAGCTGATACTGTATCTACTGTATAGGTAGATACAGTATCAGCTATATCTATATCACTATCACGTTCTTCTTACTATCCCATTTTATAATGAGATTCATTTATTTTACTTTATCCTTTTTTTAATAATTTCATGACAAATTTATCGAATTGTTTGATTATACAAATGATAGGATGGTGAGATCGAATTGTTGATAACACATATATTGACACATATATTAACTTTTAAACAGAAATGCATCAGATGGCTGCAACCCCTTTTATGTCCCACTGTTCGAAACAGGTCTCTCACTTTTCCCACCACAGGGTAGGTTTTGAGCGTACCTACCCCATTAAGTTCCTTGAACCCGGAATGGCAAAGAATAGCTCTTTAAAGCGGGGTTAAATTCCAAATACAGTAAGTTATTCAATAGGGCCCCAAGATAACTTTTAACAAATAGTCGATTTTACAAACACCCAACCGCAAACTTCTAGTTGACTACCTTTAAAACCTTTATTTGACCTTTAAAACAACAAAATCCATAAAGGAATTCCCAGTTAATTTCCATTAGGACAATTAATTGCTTAATATTTTAAATACCTAATTGCAGTCCCGATGTTCTCAAGTTTTTCCTCCCAAAGCCACAATGTACAACAATACACAATACATAGGCCATTAGAAATATAGGTACCTGCTCAATACGCTTTAGTGTTAGCTAGTGCATAGTGTATTCTGTTTATTAGTAATTAATTAAATCAAGTACAATTTCCTATACGATTTCAAATGAGTTTCTTACAAACTGGTTGGACACTAATCCTTATTTTGTATAAGTAATCCGGCAATGCGCACTTTCCTATTAGTTTCCTGTATTGATATCTGAGTTGTTCGAGCACCTACTTATCATTGTATCTGTCGATGCATCAACAGAGGAAATGCCAGCTCCCCTTAACGTTATTTTAGTGTTAAAGGCTAAACATAAAAGTGCGCTAACGTCAGTTCCGAGGTTAACGCTATGCGATAAATGGTTGACGCATGTCGGGTTACCGGTTGACGTTGATAGTTCACTATCAAGCCCAGTTGCGTGGTCCGATTGACAGTGGTTACGGGGAATAATAAATAGTACGTACAGTAAACTATTTACGTCAGGTAATTCACATATTTCGTACACAAACAAGAATTAAAATATTGACGCAATATTTAGAAACATGCGAATATACAGGTATGACTGTACTATGACGTAATATATATTAGTGGATATTGTAAATTTAGTTCCGCGAGGAAGTCAATAAATTAAATATTTGTTGTTTTAACGAAATTTCGATGATAATTCAAAATATTGACCAAAAATTTCCCGAACGTCTGTCAGGATTCAGGCCTTGGTTTGCCGCTTAGTAAATTATATATTGTTCTATATTTTTTGTCAATTGTAGGTACTATAGATATAGATATATTATATAAAAATACAAAAGTACGAAAATAACTATATTATCGTGATCGGTGAGTTATGAGCATGAATTCAAATATTTTAAAAGTAGGTCGGCAAAAAAAGCAAAGAAAGGTTTTTGAATTATGCCTTTTAGATATTGTCAAGTGTGATCTAAAAATAAGAGGCATATATCTATCTGTTACTCGTTTGAATGACGTAATCTGCATGATTGTTTGGTACTTAAATTGCTTTAAAAAAGACACATTCTAATACAATAAAATTAAGTGTTTCCAAGTCTTGCATAAATTAGAGAGTTAGCTCTCAACTGCCTTTAGTCATTACTTAATACTGAAACGTCCTTCAGTACATTTCTGGACTATCATATTCGGATGAAGCAATTCCGTCTGGTGCGCCAATGTTACAAGCACTATATTGGCGTTTATACAAGCGTTGGTTTGTTGTTAAGTGTTGAAAACGAGCATGATATTGCAAGCTTACATAACTCCACAACAAAGAATGGAGTCCAACTGATGGTAAGTGATGACTGCCGCCCATGGACATCTGTTAGCGGCTGCAAGTAGAACAGGTTTTTTATTTGAGCTACTCTTGAGGACTAACATGATTTCATGTCACTCAGCCGACTTAAAAAACATGCCACCTAAGCGCTTGAACTTCTCGCTAGAAAAAGGTGCGGTGGTACCTCCCCGTGAGTACCTTTCTATTACCATACAGCGAAGGTATTTCTACTCGATATTTGTTCTGTGGTGTAAATAAATGTTTATTGCTGACATACTGTATAATCAATGGCTATTAAGTCCAACTTGCATAATGTAGCGAGCTATAATCGGATTTAATTCTTCACCGTCAATATATGGACAACTCGAGCGAAAATTTATTCATGCTGATCCGTTAGTATACACATAGCATTCGAGATGAACGAACTATGATTATTTATTTGTAACTTGGTTCAATAAAGATTGTATTTCATTTGCTTCTTTTTAAATCTCACTGGTCCTCTATAATATGTGTACGAGAAGAAAATATAAAATGTATGCCATTTTGGATTGCAAACTTTATTGAAACGAATTATACATATAAACGAGTTAATAAGGTGACTTGATGGATTTTTAATAAAATAAATGCATGCTTTAAGTTGTACACAAAAGTGGTCTGGGTGCCATGACACGCACACAAAGACATTATCATTTGATAGTAGACCGGGAAAACCCCAAGAAACCACAGCGATTAATAATATAATATTGTAGCTGAAATTCAAAGTAAATTTTATTATTAAATATTGCCTTAAGCGGGGACCTAATCCGTCATGTTCTACGCAGTACACAGTAACGTTTATGAAAAAAAAATGTCTATGTTTTGTGTTTCTTACTTTAAAAACAAAGATCACAGAGATCACTTCTCAAAAAAGTCCATATCGCAGCCGTGAATTTGTAACAAACATACAGAATTACTTTTGAATTTATAATTTTACAAGTATGGATATTATTAAAATAAACCTCTGCAAACGTTATAAAGTTTCAATATAATTAGAGGGTTAATAACAAGCAGTTCGTTTAACCATCATGACATGTAATTACCTTGAACAAATGAACTCATTTCTAAAAATTGCCACCGCTAACCGCATAGGATGTCCATAGGCAGGAAGCTAGCGATAGGGCAACCAAATATTTATTTATAGATATATTTTCCGGCTAACATTTATGATTGTATACGGCAATAGGATTATTGTGTTTTTTATAATATAGGAGTAACAGACGAGCAAGTAGTTCATCTGATGATAATCGTAAGTGGCTACTACCGCCCATAGACATCTGTAATCAACCCCAGGTAGCTTTAGATATTCCTACCTGAGGTCACCACAGATGCACCGCTACGACGGAGGACTAAGCTGGAAGGCCTCGGAAAAGTATATCTCCTTTACCATACTATATTTTACTTTTGAAGTTGATAACAAGGCAAGAAACACTAGGCGTTGCAGTTTACTCCTCAAAAGTAGCAGCTAATGTGCTCGTTTGGAACTACATTTTTTTAAATGGAAAATATAATCAAAAACGTAAAGATACCAAAAACGGTTTTCATTTGAATGAAATCTCTACTTATTTACGATTTCATTGTTTCAGTGTATTTACGTTTTCATTCGTTATCCTTATAACTGAAAGCGCTAACTATTTTGCCAAAGGAATGATGCGTTACATTTTTATTAATTTTGTTGGAATGACATGTTTCAAATATTGTTCCATATTGCTGCAATTAATCCCCATAAAACATGGCGACTCTACATAACTTCCTAAGTTATGAATAACAAGACGTCACCGGTACGTGACTCTACTGTTCAGAAGTAGATCAACACGAAACTAATACGGAAAACAGTACGAAAACACCACTTCTGCGAATACTCGGCAATCAAATACTAAGAATAATTGGAGTATACTGCTTATATTCCGGTTAAATAATTTCGGTTTAACCCTTTTAATCTTGTAACCGCGTTGTCAATATTTCGCATTATTATTTTTAAATCACCATTAATCCGTTATTGTCCCACAGTTATATCTCTGAAAGGAGAGATATGAAATCGGTTTAGGTCTGATAATGTACGGGTAAAGCTTGGACTTTTCGAATACTTTTTTCTACAAAACACTCAGCCTCGCACAAGGTATTGACGTTATTATTATATATGTATATATTATATTTCGTTCCCTGTTTTAATATGTGACAAATACTTTGTATAGTGATATTAGTTATTTGGAAAAATATGGCATACCTATCTAGGTTTTAACACTGAATCCATAACGCTAAAGAGGTAATATTCATACTACTAGGCTCTCCTTCTAATGTACCTACACTACATACTACCGTATGATACTACTATAATCTATGACTATAATAATTACTTCTCTATTGCCTATATAGGCATATAATTTATTTACCTCCTTAGCAATTTAAGATCAAGTTTATTTCAGACTAATTGCACGAATCAAATAACCTTATTTGACATTGAATTCAGCATCTACATAATGTGCCGACACAGAAATGATTATGCCAATAAATTAGCCGACTTTATGATATTGTGTTTCGTATTAGAGGTTCGTAATCATGAGTAATCCTGAGGTATCTTCGTGCTGCGAACAACCAGCGGAAGTGGGTAGGTGGGCGTGTAATCCTGTTTAGATGAAGTTACTTATTATTGATAGTATATACGTCATATTTGGTGAAATAGGTACTTTAGTGAAGTTTAGTGAGTCACATGATCACATCCGTTACAAATTAAATTTATCTATCCCATGTTACCTTGTTGTTAGAAATTGAATTGCGATCTTTGTTATGCAAAATTACGATAGATTAAATATTAATAACGGGTATTATAGGTAATGTTCAGATTGTCAATCGTCATCGGAGGACTGTCAAAACAAATTAAACATCGAAACAGTATTTGTAACGATCACGTACAAATGTAAATAAGAATATAGGTAGGTACGTGCCAATCATACTTAAATAAAATCTATAGTCAGATTCATAATTAGGTGTCCAAAATGTAAACAAAGAAATGTCACTGTCAAAATTAACAAGAAACCAAAACTTTAAAAAACTCAACAAAAACGAAAACTTAACTATACACAATTTAACAAATGCGCTATGAAAACGAGAAAACATTTGAGTTCCATCACAGTCACGAAAATGAATAACATCAGCTACGAAACATAAAAGTTACGGCACAAGAAATGTTTTGGATTCCAATTGTGTTACCATTATTACATTTTAATTTTCTACCATAAACCTTGTTTTTTATTATTATTACTGTATGGAACGAAATTGAGACAATATAAATATTAGAAAATGTGAATTAATCTTAATTTATTTAGATTATTATTTTATTATTGTTGTATTAATTTAATATCGTCAAAAATAGGAAACTACCATTTGAAACATATTAAAATATGTCAACACCTTTATTTACATTTTGGACACCTAATTATGAATCAGACTATAGGTATGCTTACACAAACATGTATAGGTATTTAGTGTGAAACTTATTTTGGTTGTAGAATTTGGTTGTATAATATAGAGGCTGTGATATCTTTTGAGAATATGTTTTACACATTAAAACAATGTAATAACATTCAAATATACTAATTAAGATCATTAAGCATTCGTAGTTGTTACTTCCTTCTAAATCTGCGTGGGTGGTAGTTCCATTTTTACATATTATTATTATCGTGACTCTATTACAATTTAGGTAATGTTACAACATTTAATTTCTCAAGATAATTGGTGACTTGTGCAAAGTAATTTTCGCGTGGGATTATAACCTTATTTATCGTGATTATCATTACTCTACTACATCATTGGACAGTTGTAACACAAACATTAAATTACAGAACACTAAACATTAAATTATTTATTAAAATTTTACACATATTCTAAACGGGATGATTGCAAGAGCCTAATAAACACTCGTTTATTTTTCGTGTCGTTGCAAGTAATTGATTTTGCAATATAGGAGTAGCAGACGAGCACGCATTTCCCCTGGTAGTACGTAAGTGGCTACTGTCGCCCATGGAATTCTTTGATCAACCCCAGATAAGATTAGATTCCTACTTAAGGTCACAAGTGTGCCGCTATCCCTGAGCACTAAATTAGAATACCTCGGAAAAGTAAGTTTCCCTTATCACCTTCGAACCAGAACACAGCAACCCGTAACACTGCTACTATTGAGCCGAAATAGGTGTGACGGTGTAGAACCACAGAGTTCTACCACCTTCAAAATAAAATTTGTATGAATGATCTGTGCTCTACTTTACCTACAGACAAATGAAAGAATTATAAAACACTTTAGATTGCTGTTATGTTACAAAACATATAATAATTTGTGCAAGATCGTTAGTGGCTAGTAATTACATAATAATTTCCCGTTTAACGTAGTGTGGGAGGTAGTGGCATTTCTCACGATTATCTTTGTTCCACTTTACTCTCGGATAATTGTAATAATTATGAAAACTTCATTGATCATCTGTAATATGTCCACTGTTAGATCTTATAAACATTCTCTTATAAAGGGGAGTTTTTTTACCACCTGCAAGGGCTCTTTGCCGCCCATGGACGTGTTTCTCTCTAATGTCACCCATAGAACCAAATAATACCTAGCTCTTAACAACCATTGCTACGAGGCAAAACATGCGTGACGGTGGTATAATTAGAGTCGAAGTCGAATGATTATAAAGGTTATAAGAGATGAGTAACGTCGCAAAAACAAGCTCTAGACTACTTTTATCTGTTGTTCCAGTTGCTTCCTAAAATATCCACGTGAACAATCCCAGTGTCATTAAAATCTGACAGTACATGGAATAAACTTTGCTTATGAACATTAGAGTGATACACCTTCATTTCCCTTCGAGCGGCGCGTGGGAGGATACGTATTACTCGGTTACCTTTGCACCGCTGTATTGGGTAATTGCTCCCGCAATCTCCAGCTAAAGTATGCGTGGTCTCAGGAATTACGACACACACTATGTAATTTCACAAATCATTAACCGGCGAACAATGTTGTAGTAATTACGAGGCTAATTTGTCGCGTAGAAATTTTAAAATTGAGATCGTGACGGACGGTTCGTTCTTTATTGTCTTATGTTCCTTTAAAATATGAAATATTGAATCAAAATGTTCATTCTAACATTAAACATTAATAACTCGACTACATATCTATTTGTTGTACACAAAATTAAATACAAAAATAATTTGCTACTTATTAAACTTATTTAATAGTTTATTTTCTCATTATAAGGGGGCATCTGGATCTCAGCACAGTCAGCCACAGATCTTTGTTGATTCATGGTGACAAAATAAGTGCCAAAATCATTAGCAATAAAAGAAAAGAGAAAACATCCATATTGAATTTGTTAACAACCGTAGAAGCTATTACAGTTCATGTAGACGACCATCGCCGATTGTTGCTGTATGTTGTCAGTGACAGTCACTGGCTGTGGCTGACACTGCAATCCTCAGCGAGAGTCGCTAATTACAAGCCGTAGTTAAAAAAATAGATCTTCTAACGTTAAGAAACTAAATAAATTGTATCCAATGATATGACAGTCAAAATCGCATCTCAAATCCACTAAACGGAATCTGTGGTTATAAACAAACATAACATAACAACACACAATAATATTCACGTACACATTGTTTGTATAAATTGCATATTGCTTGAAAACCTAACGGTACACCAATACGAGATGGTCGGGTACACTCAAAACAAACATTTAGTAGATACGTTACTCATCGATGCGTGTACGTGATTGTAATAAACATTGGGTAGAGGTACACGACACTCAACAATTCATGTCATTGAGTGATAGATTTAGCCAAGTCATCTAAAGTCAAGCGATATTAAGCCAAGTCGATCTGAGATACATGATGCTCATCAGTGACCAAATGACCATGTCATAAAGTTGTCGATTGGTCACTGTCAAATGGCTAACCTTAGCCGAAGTCTAATCTAGTCATGCCAAGTCAAGTCCAAAGCAAAAGAAAGGAGAAATTATAACATTTGATTTTTTATCTCCTTAACGTATCAAATAAAAAGCTCATCTAATATTAAGAATACACGTCATTGCACCAGACCAGATTACGTCATTATGTTTTAAAAATATTGTAGGAAATTACCAAGCATTATAATGTACATTTACATATTTGTGAATAAGGATGAAATATGTATTACATAAATTATTATAAATCCGTTTATTTAATAGTTTATTCAAATATAAATCACAGCCGATTTATGTTGAACAATTCCTTATCGACCAAAAATAAGAATATGACGACCACAAATTAATGAGGAAAATTGAAAATTATTCAATTCCACTTTAATTTCAAGTAAATCATCCTGTTGGACATCCTGTTGCAGTCGTATATTACCCGAAGCTGATTTAATTTAATGGGTCCAATACATGAGTTTCACGTGGTCATTTTGCCATTAACAGGAATCATTAATTTCATCGCACATCGATTATAAAGCGTACACAATTTAATTGTATAACCATAAATTATTCAATCACATTATTTAATTCTTTCAAAAATATATAATATTAATCTTTTTTAATATTAAAAATGGCACTGATACATTGGCTTAAACGTTCCAAATAATAGTATCATAACTCATAACTAAAATGCACCATCTTATTTAATTGGCCGACATACAAATATTTAAAACCATTACTTTGTTCAAATCCCGTTATCGAAACAGAATCTACCTAAATAAATATTAAACTAGTTCTCTCATAACTGGTTATTTATATAAAGATTAACTCCCGAGCTTCTAATCGGTCTTATTAACGTTCCATCACCATAAAACGTATTCGATTACTTCATATGAAACAAATTCATTTAGTACGATAAGTAAACATCTTTATATGTATCGTGGTCATATAATTGTGATGTCTATAAAAACGTATTATTGGTATTATATTGCTATCGTAATGCAGTCTGGCATCCTTACTTTGAATATAAAGTATGAACAGATGCCGCATTATATGAACTTGTGGGAATAATTGTGTAATCAATAATAATAACGTATAACAATTATAATATCATGACCAATTTGCAATACATTCAAAACAAAGTTTTGGAATCCGTTGATTTGGCAAATTGGTCATGCATGACACTCATGGCGTAATTAAAAATTAATCCTTAAATGTTTGAGAAAAAGGAAAGGAAAGGTTTGGGAAAAACCTATGATTTTCAAATTACAAACAAACAATTTAATGTAGGTATATGTGTCAAAATAATGATACGAACATAATGAACAAAAGAATACCATCAAAACAATAATAGATATCCCTTATTTGACATCGTAATTCGTAAAGTTGATTAGTTCAAATCGTTGTGTACGCGCGTTCTGTTTATATCCTATCTTCTAGATATCCTTATTACTTTGTTTGAAACACTATCGTTGTCCGAGAGCGGGACAAATGCGCCTTTATAGAAGCAAGCAATGGAAGATACATCCTGCGGAGTCGTGACCCTTTATCGCTCGGAGTATCGGGTGGCCAGTGTACGCATAAATGACCTACGCTGCCACTTATGTACGAGTATGTCAGCTGTATAGGGTAAATACAGAGTAAAGTTAGTTAACATAAAGTGGCAATCTCTTTCTTTTGTTTAATAGTTGGAATTCTCTTGTTTGAAATTTGTGTTTAAAATGTAAAAATTAGAAGTTAATCCACCCACGATGAGTATGGTATCGACTAGACCACCACATGTTGCCATAATAGAATGGCTCTACTTTCCTCAGGTTCGATTCTCGGTCAGGAACACGTTGAACTGATTAATATAGAAGTTTTGGATTTAATCGACATCACGTACGGTGCTCTAATTATAATGTCTCTGAACATAGACAAAAAAGATTCACTATCAATGTGCTATTTTTGAGCATCTTAACGCCATCTAACCAGCATTAAATGTTGCTTCACTCGTTTGTAACAAATCAGTAATAAAATCCTATAGAAATCTTACAGAAACAATCAAAATTTTTCCTATCTCAGATAAATAAACAAATTAAAATATGTAAATAAATTCAATATAACAGCACGTAACAGTTAGCACCAAGTAAGTGAAGTACGAGTAAGTGTAGAATTCATACGAGTCGGCCACATTGTGATGCATTACGTAACTCGTATTACAATTTTATCAATGCCGGCGATCTTCGATTCAATTACACCTAATTTAGCTCCCATGTCGCATCCTGTTTGAGCTGTATTAAAAATTAATTACTAATCAGCAATTCGAAGAAAGTTTACTGAAGGTCAATGATATGGAAGTGTATGATTAACTGTTTTTAATCGTTCTTGGTTATTTACGCACGTAAATACGTTTGGATGTTCGCTTAAACTTTATTTTAATAAATACCATTAGATATGTGTCATGAAATATAAAATTATAACAAATACCTTCCATTTGTTTTTGTAACGGATGTCGCACACAGGACTGACGAAATATTTTGTAATAAATTACTCATTTTATTTACCTGTACGAGTACATTATTGAAGTTACACGGGTTTTATTAGTAGAATATAAAAATGAATATTTTTTTAACTATTTAATTTACGGATTTCATATAGATCACTACGATCTTTCAATCGCACTAGGTACATTACCCCTCATACTCTGTCATTCCAAAAAAATGTACTGTCTATTTCTCTATACTCTGGAAAACTGCACTGTTAAAATATTGTTATATGTATACCCAATATACTTAGTTAAAATATAAAACATTGAAACATATAATTCTAAAAGGTACCCAATACGTATCGATTTGACGCGCCGTTATCTCAGATTAACGTTGCAATGTAGCAACATTGGTAATTTATTGTATAAAAACTTTATTTAAGACAGATCTATTATTCCACATTTGTATATTTTGTTCAGTCGATATACCTAGTCATATTCTATTTTTGTTATAACTTTAACGGTAAAGGAAATGTCAGTGAGCATAATACACCCTCTCTTTAATCCGCAATGTATGTAACGACACTGCAATGTGCAACAACGCACCTATAGCTAAGACAAACAAGGCATTAACTTCTCAATCTAAGAGGTGATCATTTCAGCATAAGCATAGGGATAGTTGACGTAGATGTTCCTTTTACGCAAGTGCCGGATACCTACACATGTGCATTCGTCGACGGGAAGGATAAACAGCGCAATCGTTCGATCCGCGACCGCGAGCTGACTCATATTACACGTCACAAAAATTCTCGTGACTCAACGGTTCTCTTTTATACTTACATGTTGTTTTTTCACCATAGGTGTTACCTGAATCATCGTGCCCTCCGGCTATGGGGTCAACGGGACTTCGCATCGGTTTGGGTGAGAATCGTCTCGTCTCGGCCCCGTATCGTTGACTGCCCATTCCAGCACTGCCTGTGATCAACACCGTTATGAAGAAATTGGATTCGTCCGGTGGTCGCGTCGCGAATGTAACTATGTATATTTTTATAGCGTTAGCGTAGTACGGAAGGAATTTACAAGTGACACTGTCTAGTTCAAATTCTTCTTGTAGTTATGTACTTTGAAATTACTTTATACAGTTTTTGTACAAATTTACTTTGTTTTTCTACGTTTTTGTGTATCTATGATAGGCGTCCTTGTAAAGTCCTTATCTATATTAAGTATGTTTATGTAATAATTCTGTGATATTTAAGATGATTAAGTAATAGGCGTGAGATGACTCACTCACTATCGAGCGTATTGTTTGATTAGTAATCTCATACAAACACTTGTTCAGCTGACGTGTGGTGAATTATTAACTGCTCAAAAGGAAAACAGTATATTTGTGTGCGTGGAGAAATCGAATATACTAAGGGACATCGAAGTTTCTACTGGATTTATAGACTTATTTTTTTATTAGGTAGATACTCTATGTATAAAAAAAAATAAAAAAAAAATATAGAGTATGTAGTATAAATGTATAGTTCTGAAATTATAAACTAAATGGGTGAATAGCTAAAGGCCGGATAAGTCGACTATGTTTTGGTATAACCTGATTATGTAGAACATAACTAACTACACACAAATTGAAGTTTACTTATTGAAAACTTTTTGATTTCTACGTATGTCAAGTAAAGATCTCATATTGAAAGTACACATACTTCGGCTGTTAATTAGGTTTGATAGCCCTCCTTTACTTTAAAACTTGTATTGATTTACACCATTATACTCGCAAATTTGTCACCAGTCTGTTGAAGTAGAAGATACTATAATAAATTACCACTTGTATAACGAATTAATTGCTTTTTCATGTAAACTGATGTGTAGGTTATTTATGGCATTTTACTATATTATTATGCGTAATTACTAATGTTTGTCACCTTGTTAACCTTGGTGTCACTTTTGCAAATATAATTGGTACGCAAATTTCATTAACTTCGTTCATCAATTTTCTAAAACAACTTGTAATGTCAATTTTATATTAAAATTCACCATTAACGTAACCTTCAGTAACCTACCACCTCTACACATAAACACATACCTATAAGTAAATACACAATTATATATAGAATAAGTGAGTGAGTTCATCAGTTAGTCACAGTTCAGTCACATAACTTGAGCCATTAGCCATAATCGCTACACGTGAGCGAGTAAAAAATCTCAACACACATGGCTAAGTTATTTGTCTTTGACCGATTTAGATAACTGAACGATTTCTCAGCTACGGTACATTTAGCTCGAATGCAATGGTAGTTAAAAACATTTATCTCAAGCTTCGTAAATATAATCGAATAAAATTGTTATAGCGTTCAATATTTTCAATGTATTTATGATGAGTGTAATAAACCACAAACTCGCCTTATGTTACTCAAACTTATCACGCCCTCATTTCGGGTACCGGATGAATAACTAAACTCAGGTCAATAATAGGTGAATCACACGAACAGGAAAATATTAAACGAATTTACTCTCGGTTACTTCTATGTCATCTGTGTGTTTAAGTTATTTGTGTCTATTATTGTCAAAGAGCTCTACGTGATTCGTATTTCTGCCCATAGATTATACACTATAAACTATGAAAGGGTGGTTAAGGCAAATACGGTTTGGCGCGTTCCAACTTAGTCCTGTCGTATATGTAGTTGGCTTTAGTATGTTTAAAACCGTAGATACTAATTTGTAAACACATTTAACTCGCGTTAAAGCTCTACATAGAGATCAGTTACAGTCTTACGTTATTAAATTACAAGCCAATTACCCGGAGAAGCCCAGAAGCTTTCGTCTCACCGCCATCAATCAAACCGTTTGTATCTTACACACTTATAATTAGAACGACTCGAGACATTGAATCATAATAATAGTATTTTCTTTATTAACACTATCTATCATCAATATGTAGCAACACACATGTGGTAGCAATATCGCTTGTATTAAATGAACTATAAATAAACATTTGAACATCGCGTGTCATCATGGTTCACGATTCAATACCCGGCCAGGCATACATCTAACTAATGAATTAAATTCTGTTCTGGGCTTGGTATCGTGTTAGTACGTCCATAACACCTGTCACGTGAAAATTCTAGTGTAGAGAGCGTTATTTATTTTATAACATATTATCATTACTTAAGAATGTATACAATTTAACAAAGCTACTAATTACTTTCATTCCTTATGTTATGCTATTAAGTAAGTCGTAAGTAAGTAACGTGTAGGAAATCTCATTTAATTAAAAATATTGCTTCATTTAATAGTTATAAACTAATTAAGAGAACACGTGATAAGTTGGAATATGCGATGCGTAAGTGATGATTCGTCGTGAAAGGCGCGAGAAAATATGTTTGAAAAGAGCATGTGTGAGATATATTGTATATGTATAATATCTTTATTTTGTGCTTTGTTCGTGGGTGAGTGTGGCATTTAGGGTTACCAATCGTAATGTAATATAGTGTCGTATGATAATTTAATTAGGTACATGCTTTAAGAAAAATATATAAAATGCAAAAAATTATACTTTAAAATATACTATTTAGATATTGCTATTGTATTTGCTTATGAATGAGTAATAAGTGTTACTCGGACAAATACATCAAATCGAAGTTTATCTAACTTATGTTACAACAAAGTTTAACTTGATCTTTAACCGGCTTCGAAAAGGACGACGTTCTGTATTCGGCTGTAGGTATTTTAACTAAATTATCAATAAACTAAAAGAAATGCAGCATCAAAGTAATATGATTCGTTAATTACATAGCGTACAAATATATGATACTCTATATATTTTATATATCAAGCAAGCGCTTACCAAATGATAGTAGCAACCCTGCAATCATGCCCAGCGCGTGGGCAGCGGCTGACTAACGGGTTCTCCCTCGAACTCTGACATGACGTTCCAAAAACCGGAACGGTATAAATTACATTGATTTATTATAACTGTTGTCAATTTAAAATCATAGAAAGATAGTTATGGTTTTGTTTAATACCGAATGTTGATTTATGGCTCATAATATTATGTGTTTACAATTATAGTACCTTCATTAAACTGGAAACTTACTAAAAATTACTACAAAAGAGTATAATCAATAAAAGTGTTTCAGTACTAGCAAGTTATTAAAATCTTAGCTGGATTTTCGAATTCGAAAGGTACTTGCATTGCAGTGAGTATGATTACAACTCCATTTTATGTTCCATTGCTGAGCAAGGGTGGGTTGGGTTCCCACAACTGAGAAAGGCCTGGAACATACTCTACCACAATGTTCCGATACAGATAGGTAGAAATTATGAGGATATTAGCGCCTACAAACTAAGCTGTAGTCGCAATTCTAATCCCACGTTACGTCAGATTTATCTGCAAATCTTTGCTTAGTTGCGAAACCTTAATTTAATCTGATGTATGATTTTTTGGCGATGGCTTATTTTTTTGCGTCCCCGTCATTCATGCGTTAAAGTGTTTTTGCTATAGGTATCTCCAATCAATTCTTTTTTATAAACGACTCAAAAAAGTACTGATTGACATCTTGATAAGGAAGTTGGGTACGTTGGCTTAGTTTTCTTTTTTACTAAGAACAATACTACGGACTGATTAAGTGAAAAGAAAAAAAAATTTAATGTAGTCGTTTTATTATAGCTTCAAATAGACCTATAATGTGAATACTGGTTTCTCACGGACTATACGGTCCCGCGTTCGAATCTCAGACACATCTCGTTTTTCCATGTTTAGCTTCGTACCAAATATTTTCGGTTCATGTCAAACAAAAAAGACTGTTAACTCTGGTTGTAGTTGACTATTTGATTACTTTATCTCTCATTTGTCCAGACATTCAAACACAAGTCGTGTCCATCCATGCCATGTTTACGAAATTATAATTATTTAAACTTTAGTATGGTATAGAGGTTGTTTACGTTACATTATATTAACGTAATTTTATTAACTAAGTGTAAACTTAAGTGTAAACTAAGTTACGATTGGCAATTGTTTCAATATTATACCAAAGCAAATAAAATCTTTGAGCATCACTTAATTTAGTATTATTATGCTCTAAAGACCATTGGTATTTATTGTATAGTTTAAAATATGAAGGACTGAAAATTATTAGTTAAACATTCCGTAAATTAAATATTCAGTTATTGTTATAAATCGGTCTTCACTACAGGCCAACATAGACATAATAGTTTATTCGTTTAATATAAGTCTCTATTATTAATAATAATGTATTGGGTAGGTAATTCTCATTGTGGCTACAGTGTATAGAAGAACCAACACCACTAACAAGTTCGTTAGATTACACATTATCGAATTATTATATTTATTATCTATTTTGGGTCGTGACCAAATCCTGTACCTACTCTATAATTATATAAACACTTCAAAAAATAGAACAGAGGTTCGCATTGTTAAATCAAATATTTCGCAATATTCCAACGTATTTACTAAGATCGATTTTATTTTTAACTCATTACTAATTGTTATTGTGTAAATATTATTTTGTTGTATCATATACCTTTCTAAGTGTGTTAATTCATTGTATGTAACCTAATAGGTAAATGTATTAATTATGATATATAATTTTATAATCAAAATTAATTTTAGTATTAATAATTGAATTGTAACTGTTTCGCTTCCTGTGGGAGAAAAAGGAGGCCAAATTTTGTACGATAATTTGTATTAAATATTTGTATAAAATGTTTATGTAGACTATGACTGTACTTGATAACGTTACGATTACTATATGAATATATTAATGACCGCATTCTTTCATACTTAATTTGGTGTCTATTATTGTAGATAAAATATGTACGTAATGTATACGTGACTAATATGTAGCAGTAGGAAACCCTTGTGAACCTTCCTAAGGAGCTTTATACACTGTTTTACGATCTAGCGACAATCGCAAAAGGTACATGCTATAGGGCGATGTTTACATACTAGAGTCGCGTGTGTCAAGTGTAAACTTATCTTATAACTAGACGGCTTCTGCGGGGCTTCATACGTAATTGCACTAATCGCTCCAAAATAGTGTGTAAAGGTCCTTAATGGTTTCGTTAACATCACATTAGCCTAATTTCTTTAACGAGCATAGTAGTAGTGCCTAGGTATCTATACATTTAATTCGTAACTGATGAGTAAAAAAAACTGGAGGCTATTTTTTAAGACGAAGTGAGCATCGAAATATATTTTTATTATAATTATACTTATAATTTGATTAGTCTAATTTTCTAAAATAGCAAAATCATATGTGAGATAAACAGTTTTGTTTCCGTTGTATTAAAGTGAAGCTAACTCGAACTTAAATACAGGACTATTTATAATTGTGTCCTACGTGTTCGCTCAATGAAAACATCTCTTAACAAAGGAAATTTTCCTTGTTTGTATCAAAATATTCGCTTTGTAAAACCGTAATTGTTAATGGTAGGACCAGTAAAACCAAAACCGCACATAACATTGACATTTAAACTAGTTTTATATGATTTTTCCTGTGAAATTGCTGTTTTATGACTTATCCTGTTTTGTCGCATACACGTTCTATACGAGTAGGTAATTGTATTTTAATTTGACGTAGGACACTCTAAGTTAAATTTACCATTAGAAATAAGTAATTATGTTACTCATTTCAAATGTTTTTCGTTTACTGTTAGTCTGCTTTGTGGCTTATGTGCAAAATATATTTATTTTTCACAATACTTTAAAACATTCAAATCTTCACAAACATTAAGAAAACATGAATCTCGTTGATTGTGAGTCGTAATCTCTAATGATTGGTATTTAAGCAGTTATCGTTCAATTGCATAGTGGTATCTTTATAAGTTTTTAATCTTTATTACATTTTTATATATTTTGTAAATTTGTACGGCCCAGTTGAGCTGGAGATGTTAAATGTAACCTAGTCAATAAAATCACAAAAATAATACCGTTGTTTTATTACTGTTTTATACATGTTTATTCACAGTTGGACTAGCCAGGAACATCCGAGTCTGGAAACAAAATAAAAATAACCTCAAAAATATTGCGCAAATATTTAATTCATTCCGAAGGTATTTCGCTCCTATAGAAATCTGTCAAGGAGGATTGAGGGTATCTCGAGAATTATCTATTTCGGCCACCCCCGTTTGTCTACACAAAGCATAAAATATGAAAGAAAGGAGGGTAGGACGTCGCGTCTTGTTCTCATCTATAGAGTTATGTGACCCTGGTACTTTTTGTCGCTAGAATGGACAAAAATGACATTTTTAATTTGGTTTTACCCTCTTTTGGGATATGTTGCCCTGGTACTTTGTGCCACTAGTTGTTTCTTGTAATCGTCGAAAATTACACATTTTTAATTTATTTTTACCCATTTTTTGAAATATGGTGCCCTGGTACTTTGCGGCGCTGATACTAAACTGTACTAAAATTACACGTTTTTAATTACTTTTTACCCTCTTATGAAATATGGTGCCATGGTACTTTAAGTTCTGTTATTACGAAATTCAGTGCCGGATAATACATAGGCATTTATTTATTATTATTATTATTAATATTAACTTGAATTCTGTAGTATGGATAGGAACATTTCAGTATAACAGTGAAAATAAAACACACATATCCAAAATTAAATAACTTCTTTTATTTCAGAGTCAAATTTGTTTCCTACATAAACGTGTTAGAATGACGCTGTAACATTAATTGACCACACTAATGGTACGCGCCGTGAGCTGAACTGAACTGGTGCATGAGGACCGGGGCACCGCGGAGGCCTGGCGCCTTCCGGAGGCCTGGGAGGCCTACGGAGGCCTTACAGAGCTATAGAATTTAACGCTACAATTTATTCTGGGAACGTAATTATAGCATCTTGCTATTACAAGCAGCGGTACAAAGCAGAATGAAATTGAGACTTTTTTTGTTTGTTACAAATATACGTTAATATATTTAGGTGTTTTGTAAAAATAAATTCTTGCACTAATAAATTATTTAGATACAAATGCTCCTGAAACATTTACAGAGCACGTTTAATGGCTATGTCTGATATTTTTAGAAAGGTTAAGTAAGAATACAATTGTATCAGCTTGTATCATGTTAGTTCAATGCAAACTCGCCCCAAGTACCCGCTGCCACTATGCCGCGGCGCTACATGTGCAGCGCCATGTGCAGGCATTGAGTGTCTTATTTCTGTAAACTCCGATGCGATTCGCCGCTTATTTATATCACAGTTATTCACGGAGCGGGATGTTTCATAATTAAGCTCATGCAAGTTCGCGCGAGACCTCCGCGGTGCACCATCGGTCTGGATACAGAATTTGTATTGTTACAATAATAATATAGATTTATTCCTTTATAACTATGCAATACGATCACATACCCATGAACCAAACGACGCGATCCTGAACAATCTGCGAACTCCGAAGGTAACAACTACGAACCACTACCGGGGCCCCGCGAGCCCCCGAGCGGCGCCGAGCGCGCCCGCTACGTTCCAATGCCACAAACACCTAATTTAATCAATAATCAACAATTATCGCCCACCTCTAACACTACACGCTTTATTTACCATTATAATACCATCGAGTGGAAAAATAATTTTTGATTCTTCATCGAAATCAACGTAACATCTTCCGTGCGGTGCGCGAGCGAGCGCGGCCCTTCGCGCCTCTTGTAGACAATGTTCATACAACACGTACTCATTTATAATATTATAATACATATTCAGTAATAGTAAATCAATTAATAAATATATACATTTAAAGCAGTCCGGACTTAATGACATTTGATTCTGGCAAAAACTGAGACTTGGATATTAATTTCATATGCTTAACAAAATGCAAGTTACATTTCGGATATGCAAAATTTTTAATAAATCAAAATAACAACTAACATGTTTGATTTGGTTTATGCAGGTCTATGTAATACCAAATTAAACTTATTTGCCAAATTTCAATTTAAAAACGCATATCCGAAAGTTTAAGCAAAATGGTGTAATACTCTCGTTCATCCTTAATTTTTCTAACAAACAATTAGTTAATTAGAAAAAATATATCTTGGGCCTTCACAGTCTCATTAGGCAAAATGTAAGGATTGAAATATACCACATACAGAATGAATGTATCGAACGATTCGCTAATCAAATGTATCAGTTCCGGAGAGCGGAAGGTCCGCGGCCGCTCGCACGAAGCCTCCTCCATACGCTTATAAGAACACTTCATAAAACAGCTTTCTTTATATTACACTACACAATTTACACATTTATATTAGGTTTACATTTTTACACAGCGATAATAATTGTTTTGTAGTCTTCATAATAATATACTCTATATACTCCCGATTGCTAAATATTGTCGCATATTAAGCATGTTTCGTTTATTTTACTTTATATCGACCCCTAGGCCGCCGGTGCGTCTGCTCTCCCTCCACGAAATACTAAAGTGACCTCGAATTGCTTTCTCTTACACTACACCGAAATTATATTAAACATAGTATTTTCAAGTGTTTCAATATTAATGTTATTTTAGAACTTCATCATTACTCACAGTTTTATTTATTTTTTATTAAAAATATCTAACCAAATACACAACTAAGAACTAAGTTTCAAAAACTAAACTATTAACTTCATAACATTTTTTTATAAACGGTCTGTTTACAGGGTGCTTCGACTTCATAATAATTGGTTAGAACAAGAATTAATTCAAGTTTAACGAAAAAAAATACAAATTATCTATAAATGCCGACAATATTGTCTTTTGTCTGGAATGACACTAAAGAAACACTACAAGTTTCGATACATCCGTTTCTAAAGCATAATAACATAAATACATTAGAATTTCGACGACTGACAACAAACAAATCAGACTTCCACACAATCTCGTGTTAGTATAAAATAATTTTTAGAAAAAAAAAGTTATGGCAAAATATTGGCGAAGTGTAGCCAACCTGCTCTCCACGAATATTTATTTATTATTTATAAATTAATAAAGATCCAATACCAGTAAACAAAAGCGCCCACGACGGAGTGTCGCACGCAGAATTACACTAAACATGACTCACAGTGGACAAATAATATTATTTATTGTGGTTCTATAACCTACTAGAGCCTGCCACTACGGTGACAAACGGCGTAATATAACTAACGTAAGTTCCTGTTACGAACGAAAACTAGTGAAATATGCAACTAAGGCTAAGACTGCACTCGCAATTGTCACATCACAATGTTCCATTTTACATTTTCACTTGCAATAAGTTATACCTCATGGAAAAAGAACGTATACAAATGGTAAAAAGTATAATGCGGTCTTAGCCTTACATTGCATATGCTTTCTTTACTAACATATTTAACATAAAGTATAATATGTAAAGGGCTCATCGCAAACCCCAACGCCATCTTACCTTAAAATTGAACATTCCAAGTTTTACTCCACTTTATTTTCATATTATATAGCGGTTTTGTAATAACAGCGATGAGATGAGTTATAAGCGCAGGATATTGAAGCTAAGTGCATAATAACTTCCTACTGAAAATAGTACATTATGAAACATTAGAAGTACAAATTGGAATGCTCAGTTTCGAGGCAAGTCATGAATGGCCCTTAGCCTTGTTTAATGCCGGAACTAAAAGTGATATTTACATAAATAACGCACAGAATATAAAATATTATAAGACAATAACCATCTTAAGTATTCATTACGTTATATATCTTTTTTTATTTAATACACTATGGCATTGCAACTTTGTGACTCGATGGCGGCTACACACAATCAATTCGATTACATATTGCAAAATAATTACGGAAAATATACACAGCAGATGTCGCTTTTAGAGCGAGCGCGTATACCGAAATGATTTTTAAAAACGGCTTTCTAACCCCTTTACGCTAATTAATCGCACAATAAAAATCGTAGAGTGCGCTCGCGCCTAATTCCATTATACGAAAATAATGAAAATTAAAAGACTGTCCACTAAGGACAGTAAAATTAGTCTCCCCGAAAATTTATCGACCGATATTCGTGTCAAAACACCATTCGTATCAACCGACGTCTCACTCACACAGACAATGTTGTCAAAACGAAGAGCGACGATGAATAATAAAGTAGGAATCAATAATTTTATATTCAGCGGTCCCGTTTATAGACTCGATCGCGTCGACGTAACGTATCATCATGTCTACAAACGCACCCCTGCGACCGGACCACACGTATTTCCGCATTCACAACGCACTAGGATTACATTAGGAAATATTACAATAATTTAGGGTGCGAATAAGGGTAGTGAGGAACATCATTATATCATTTACATTATCTAAACCGCGTCCCAGTACAACGACTCGTGTAAAATTTGTGAATTACGAACATTTTTCAAAATTCCTCAATCGGCGTTAGCATTATTTACTACGTGGGACGCGTCTACACATTAAGGACATTACTTAAAAGGCACAGCTTAATACTGTCGTAATTCGTTACAAAATACGCTACATGCCGTCGAGCCGAGTCGCTCGGCCGTCGAAACTCGAGGGACATTCATAAATTGTGTCACACTGTATAATCATTTTCAAATTCAGCCCTTGTCACACTCGTATGGTATTACACCTTCCTTTGTGACGTCACACTTTTGTAATTTGACAGCATCAACATAATTTTCTCAATAAATATTTTTATACATCATCATATATTTCAATTACATGTGACGTCACAGCTTGTCACCATAGACTCAAGTGTACCAAAGTGTACCGAAATTTATGAATGCCCCCTTAGTACGATATTTATGATTGGTCGTGTGTATTCGATAGCTATACTACATTAAGGCAGCTCCGTGCGGCTCCGACTAGAGATGTGCCGAGTCAGGTCGACTCGAGTCAGTACTCGAGTACTTACATAAACTCGCATATTCGAGTACTAATAAATGATACTCGAGTACCAGTGATACTCGAATACTGACGGTACTCGTACACTGACTCCAGTCTTATTTTAGTTTAGTTTAGGCACCCTTTTTTTTGTCTTCGTGCTATTGGACTGTGTGTTACATAGTACTTCGTAATGTACTCGACATTGGGAATTCTCTGGACTCGAATACTAACTCGATTCTTTTTCATATGAGTACTAAAGTACTCGAATAGCAATAATGACCGACTCGGCACATCGTTAGCTCCGACTCGGGCTCGGGGTGCGGCGTGCGGGGCCGGGGGGGGCCGGGGTGTGTAGCCGCGGAGAACACTGCGAACGCGACCACGCCGAGGCGATATTAGAGGTCCCTGTGGAAAATGTACTATTATTATTATATTGTAATTTACGTAATAGTAGAATTATTACATTTGTGTACAGTGTGATATGAAAGTAGCCCTACATTAAACAGGAAACTAATGGGAAAATAATGTCTTTAACCCCTATATATTTATTTAGGTTAGGTTAGCAGTTATGTTACACATCGGAAAAATATATAATTACATACAAATTAGGTAGGAGAAATATAATTATAATATGTGGTACATAAATGTGGAAAATTAGATTTCCTTTATTCTTTAAAATACTACTACTAATACTAGGTTTTTAGCGTAGGTACACACAAAAATTGTCAATTCGATCTTCAGACGGCAAAACATTGGGTAGATTGATAATGAGCTGTAGTATACAAATTAAACCATCTAATTTTTTAAGTTTTTCAAAACATACAGAAAGTAAGTGTAGGTTGTTTGATCACATCGAAAGATGAGAAATATATACGTGCACAATGGTATTAAAGGAATAAATGATGATACAAGACCGTACCTACCTCATCCAGTGGTGCGACGCGGAGTTGTGCGGCGGCGCGGCGGGCTGCGCCACCCTCTGCACCACCTGCGACACCAATAATGGAATTAAAAACATATTATTTATTGGATCTCCATGCAGACTTCTACTAGTTACGAAGTTCACTTAGTTAAATTAGTTAAGTACTTTTTAAAATAAAAAGATATACTACGTCACTTACGAATCCATACTGATCCAAATTGTAATTGTTATTAGTATTTTTCTTTATAAAATATAAAGTTATGTAACTTTACAAAATTAAAGTCGTATCTGCGTAAAGCTGCTTATAGATGCCTTACCACTCCTGAAGATTAAAATGGTCGTCTTATTTGTACATTCGTCGAATGTGCCCCACATTCGATTGAGTATCGAGTGTGTTACGAAATTAAACGAGTGTGTTTGAGATGTGTCAGTTATTCTGTTTTCCTGCAGTCACTGAGCTCGCGTTAAATGCGGTAGAAATCTCCCGAAGGCGCGCCGCAGCTCCTCCACCGCCGCGGCGCCGCCACACACGCGCGCGGCAGCGTGTGGGGCGGTGCGAGTGTGTTACCTGCTGCACGAAGGCGCGCGTGAGGTGCGGCGCGCTGCGCTCGGCCAGCTCGAAGGCGCGCCGCAGCTCCTCCACCGCCGCGGCGCCGCCACACACGCGCGCGGCAGCGTGTGGGGCGGTGCGAGTGTGTTACCTGCTGCACGAAGGCGCGCGTGAGGTGCGGCGCGCTGCGCTCGGCCAGCTCGAAGGCGCGCCGCAGCTCCTCCACCGCCGCGGCGCCGCCACACACGCGCGCGGCAGCGTGTGGGGCGGTGCGAGTGTGTTACCTGCTGCACGAAGGCGCGCGTGAGGTGCGGCGCGCTGCGCTCGGCCAGCTCGAAGGCGCGCCGCAGCTCCTCCACCGCCGCGGCGCCGCCACACACGCGCGCGGCAGCGTGTGGGGCGGTGCGAGTGTGTTACCTGCTGCACGAAGGCGCGCGTGAGGTGCGGCGCGCTGCGCTCGGCCAGCTCGAAGGCGCGCCGCAGCTCCTCCACCGCCGCGGCGCCGCCACACACGCGCGCGGCAGCGTGTGGGGCGGTGCGAGTGTGTTACCTGCTGCACGAAGGCGCGCGTGAGGTGCGGCGCGCTGCGCTCGGCCAGCTCGAAGGCGCGCCGCAGCTCCTCCACCGCCGCGGCGCCGCCACACACGCGCGCGGCAGCGTGTGGGGCGGTGCGAGTGTGTTACCTGCTGCACGAAGGCGCGCGTGAGGTGCGGCGCGCTGCGCTCGGCCAGCTCGAAGGCGCGCCGCAGCTCCTCCACCGCCGCGGCTGCACCCGCTCCGTGCTTGCGCGACAACTGCGGACATAACATACAAACATTATACATTGGACACGCATACGTAAATATAAGTATAATACATAATACTTATTTCGTTTTAATAACAGTCCAAATCCAATAATAAAACCTTCAAATATAAAAAGTACCTCATTCAAAAGTGGATAAATGAGCTGTTGCAGATACGCGTGCCGTCGAACTTTGTTCTCTTCGCTATTCGCTCCTCTGTGGTCTAATGGCGACGCCTGAAATATTATGTTATTAATTTTAAATTAAGTTCTTAACTGTAGATGATAGAATTTCAGTTGTGGTTTGGGCAGGTACTACATTATTCTGGAATTAACCAATTAATATTGGTACGTATCAATGTAAAGTCGTCAAAAAAAGTAAAAAAAATAATGTCAACGACGTGTGTTTGTCTGACTGGTAGTAGGTTTCGGAGCTTGAAGTCCGGCCAAACATTTTTTCATAACATATAAACGAATAAAAATATTCGTAGGCATATGTTTAGCTCAAGGTGATCATATTCGAAAAACCACGAGGTACACGAGAGATGTAGCAATTCAAAAGTTGCTAAAAACGTCACGTGGTTGATAAACGACGCCGTAGGCTTTATACCACTGATGTTCCATAAAAAACACTTTATATTCACATACACGAGTACTCACCGCCTTATTATACACTACGCTGTCGCGGTTGGAGGGCGCGTGTTCGCTGCGCTCCTTGCGCTCGTCGCGCTCGGGGCGCTCATTGCGCTCGTTGCGCTCATTGCGCTCGTTCCGCTCATTGCGCTCATTGCGCTCGTTGCGCTCATTCCGCTCATTACGCTCGTTGCGCTCGGCGCGGTCGCCGCGGTCGCGGTCCGCGCGGTCGCCGCGCTCGCGCTCTTTCGCGCCGCGCTGCTCTACCACCGGCTGGATGTTCGGCGACTGACGCGGCTGGAATGCGATCATATGTTTTGTTAGTTTATTGTGGGCACAGAAAATAGCAATTTGTTTTTTTTATCTATTTCCTACCGAGTACTAGGCTAAGATTGCATGGAATAATGTGTGATGAGTAAACTATTTTATGTCACTGATCATTAAAGGTTAGGTTCTTGCCATGTCAATTGAAGTATCAATATTCACTAGCCACTGCTCTTAATTAATATTTCTTAAGAGCAGTGGCTCTTAAGAAATATTTTAAACTTTGTTCACCTGGTAATACAAAATCCGTCCTAAAACCATCAAAATAATATTGCAAGTGAGCCTTAGGTGTATTTTTTTCGCAAACAGGCTATCAGAGTAAGCTTTCGTATATCACTTACAGAATTAGAACATGGCAGGCGTATAAAAGTATATTATTATCCTTGCAAGTGTGTATTTTACGTCCTTGTGTTTATGCGTGTATGTATGCATGTTTTTGTAATTGTATGCAGCATGTGCATTATTATGTATATTCGTGACTTGTGTTCTCGTGTGTGTGTGCGCGTATGTGTGAGTTTGTGTGTGTATGTGTATGTGTGTGTGTGTGTGTGTGTGTGTGTTTGTGTGTGTGTGTGTGTGTGTGTGTGTGAATGTGACTGCGTCGGCGAAGGCGTGGGCGTGGGCGTTTGTGTGTGTACGCACGCATGCTTACCGTATGCTTCTCATTGGCGTTGTTGTTGAGCGCGGGCTTGACGAGCAGGTCGGGCGGCGGCTCGTCGCGCCCGAGCGCCGCGCCGCCCGCGCTAAGAGAGCCGTTCTGCTTCGGTGTCGGCGGCGACGCGGATATCACTGAAGATTAATGGTAAATGATTAATTGCGAGGTAATAATATTGAACGTTGTTCAAATAGTAACTATGTGTATGTTTCATAACTTATTTATTATAATTTCACTTACTAAAACTGCTAACAGCGCCGGATTCAAAATCCGTGAAAGTTTATATAGTAGTAAAGTTGTCAAAATGTAACACATTACTAGCTTTTATAACATTCTATTTTGTACCGTCATGTGCCGATCAGTCACCTTTTGTCTGTTAAGAATCTCTCAAGACATACTCCCTATATACTACTGTACCGATCGAGTCTCTACGACATACACGTACCGGGTTCATCGTGATGCCGCCGCTTGTCGTCGGGCGCGTGCGGCGTGGCGTGCGCGGGCACGTGCGGCGGCGGGTGCGTGGGGTGCGCGGGGTGTGTGGGGTGTGTGGGGTGCGCGGGGTGCGCGGGGTGCGTCGGGTGTGTGGAGTGCGGGGGGTGCGGCTGTAGCGCGCGCGCCGCCGCCCCGCCGCGCACCGTCATGATCCACGGCTCATCCGGCTCGCTCTCGCCGCGGCTGCCGTCCTCACTGAAATACCACAACATACGCAATGTTAGCGATACCAAACACAACATGTAAACAAACATTGTAAAATACCGTCGTATCATAAGAATTGAAAATAAGCGTATATATTAAGATATTGTTTCTGAGGTTGATGGCTGAAGAAGTTGCAACTACGATTTACCCTATTGTGTGGTAAGGTAGACATACTGTTCCGAAGCATTACTTAGAGACAGCGGCGCATTTGGGGCCGACCTCAGGTAGGAGGATATTTAATCCAGGTTTGCTATGCTATACTGCTACTCATCCTTACTAATATTATAAATCCAAAAGTAATTCTGTCTGTCTGTCTGTTTGTCTCTTCTTCACGCTTAAACCACTGAACCGATTTTAATGAAATTTTGTACAAAGATAGTCTGAGACCCGAGATAGGATAGCTTTTATCTCGGAAATCCCATGGGAACTAGGGATGGCGATCTAAGATCGAATAATCCGAGAACCGATCTATGGACCAAAAAGTCTATTATTTTAATCGATAATAGTAAGGAATAAATCGTAAACTATGAATTTGATCAAGTGATGATCTTTAGCAAAGTTGTTGTCCATGAGCCCACTAAGGTTTCAGAGTTGGTACGACCAATTTTCGCCAGATGGCGCCACTTTCATTCCAATGAAGGTAGGAATTCAAAAAGTTAAGAACCTATTTTGAATAAAAAAAAAATTGATTTGATTTGAATTTTCAGTTTTATGTATGTTATTTTCTTTTAAACGCGGGCGAAGCCACGGGCAAAAACTAATGTATTGATAAAAACCCCCTGGATGCCCAAATTGCTTACTAGATGGCAACAGCTGTAGCATTTTAATCTGACCGTAGTACACTTAATTAATTATTAGTAATTCAATTACTGCACAAATGTACAGTTGTTAGTTCATTTAGGAATAATTATACAAGTTATTTTGTACGTTTAGGTATGAATCATAAATAATATTTCGTAGATACAAATATCTGTATTGATTCAGTAGGTAATAAGCTTTTAATTAACTAAATATCTAATAGGACATATAACATATCAGCCTAAGCGGAAATCGTAGAGCAAGCCGCGCTGTAAACAAAAAACCGCAAACTGACCGCTGCACTGATAAAGACTCAATATAATATACCTCGATACAACGTTATGTATTTATCCCCCATTTACGATAAATTTATTGAACTTTGCACTCTCATTATACGTCGTTATAAATTTTATTAAGTATAGTCCGCAGCATCTAAGGAGAGCTTTGCATTAGTATGAGTGAACACAAAAGTAGAGTCAGATAAAAAAACTTTCAAAAATAAATTTTATCATTTTTATTTAGGTACATAAGTTGAAGAGGTATTCTTGTGTAAAATATAGCAAAAATATGTTTTTACAATATGCAATGAAACTACGCTTAAATAGCACAAGGAAAATCGTTAATCATTATCATCCATATGAGGAGAATGAACAAAATTATTAAAATCATATATTGTCATCGGGTATAATTGTTCAAAATTTTAAATCAATCTGACCTTTGAAAATGGGTAAAAACCGACTCCAAAGATTCTGTTATCTACATACAGGACAAGCTAAAAGCTTGGTAATAAAAATTAATGTCACTTACGAATCAGAATTCTCCGATTCCGTTTCACTCTCCTCGCTGCGTTGCGCCTTCCACTTCTTATACCTGTCGATGAGGTCCATGAGATACGAATTCTTTTTTGCCTTCCTGATAAACTGGAATTTGAGCAGCTCCTTTGCCGTTGGTCTCTGAAACATTTTTGAAAATATTTACATTTGAATGTGTTATGTACACATCGTAACGACGGTAATGCACTTGGCCTTAGTTTTATTAAAATTATTGATTTATCGTTTTCTTCTTAACTGAACTAACTAACTAACTTCTTTAATTGTTTTTTATGCCTGCCATGATTTCCTTTTACCCAGAGATGACTGGTTAAGTATGCCAATGGTTTTAAGTGACACATTTTTATTTTTTACCTTGAAATTCAAGTGTATCCACAAGAAAAAATACCGAAATACGTTTTTGTGGTGTGCACTATAGATACAAGCCTACCTCCTTTGCCTATGATACAGAAGGTGTATCAATGCAGCTATTATTGCTTGCACAGAAATGTATGTGATACGAAGTAAGTAGGTTAAACTGCCATGACGATGTTCCAAAGATTACAAAATTAATACAAAAATCCTAACCATGTTTAACAAAGAGATTTAGCACACTACCAAAACCGAAATGACATATTCTATACGTTTTCAAAGTAACGCTTATAGAAACTACGAAGTTATTGTTAAAATTTATGCATAACGAATAAGCTAGTAACAAAACTACTCAACTAGTTCCAACATTTTCTTATTCAAACTAAAACGAATATTTCAATAACAATATTTGCATAAATGTCGATACAAATTCAGCGAACATTTTGAGACAACAATCCAAGAGCAAGTTTACAATGAAATTTTACTTTGTTGACTGTTTGGAATAAGTTGAAAGAAATCAGAAAAGTCGGTGGAAAACTTACATTTTCCGGGTCCTTGTTGAGGCATGCTTCGACGAACTCTTTGAACGGTTTCGAGTAGCTGCCGGTTAGTTGCGGAGGGTTGTTCTTGGGTATGAGGAACAGCACCCTCATGGGGTGCAGCTCCGAGTTTGGGGGTTCTCCTTTGGCTAGCTCTATGGCGGTGATGCCCAGCGACCAGATGTCGGCCTTGCTGTCGTAGCAGGACTGCTTGATGACCTCCGGCGCCATCCAGAAGGGCGTGCCCACGAATGTGTTCCGTTTGCTAGTTGTGTTCGTTAGTTGGCCCGCGACACCTGGAATTGTATAGTAACTTTCTTATAAAAATAATCTTATATAAAGGTACAATTGATGTTCAGTAATGTTATATAGGTATCATCATCAACCCATTCCTGATTCACTGCTGGACAAGAATCTTTTCTCAGAGTAAAAAATGTTAATGTAATAATCCACCACGCTACTTGGCAACGATTGTGGTTCAGAATGGTGGAAAAGTTATTAAGCACGAAGATGCCAAGACTAATATACTCCACAAACAATACACGACGTGGTGACTACGTTTAGGTAGTGTGTGAAATTCTACAACATACATTACTTAAATTAGATACATCTTTTTTTTCAAATCTTTTATTCAATTTATATAAAAAAAGTCGAACAAAACCCTTCTATCATTAAAGAAATCATTCGTTCCCGCCCTTTCTTCCCCTCAAACTAATAAAACAAATCCGCTCGGGGAGGTATTGGCACCATTTTACAATAATGCTAACAAATGCAAAGGGACATTTAGTCTTCACTGCCACGGTACATGAAGCACGTTCTTTCAAACGGTTCAAATATTGGATGCTGGCGGAATGCCAATAGTAAGTTGTAGGGGTCGCGGGGGTGCTCGCTCTGTTCGGGACGTCTTTGATCAACGCTGAACTTCGTGCAAGAGGATTACCATATCAGCATATAGCAAACACTTCGAACGGGCGCACAATTCGGATTCCGCATATGAGGGTAAAACTTTCGGGAGAAACTTTAACTGGGCCACGCTTACGATGCTGAATATGAACTTGCAACGTAAGGAATGTTCTTGTTATTTTTAAGCAGTTTTATTAAAGTTATTCTAATAAGAGATGAGACTAAAAAGTTAACAAATGTATATTATTTTTGAAATAAATTTTCATGTTTTTACCATGTACCTATTGTGTTTTCAAATTTCGATGTTTTCTGTGTATGACGTTGTTGTAGTTGTCATTAGCTCTTTCTTGTTTCGAAACTTAATAGAATCTTTATGAACCAAGATATTCCACTTTAAGTTGAAGCGTGTCAGTCAGTTATGTACTGTAAGGTAGGTACGTAACCTACCTTACAGTACATAAACAAATAAACAACACATGTCGTATGCGCGATTACGACACGTTAATGTGACATTGATTCGTCCGTTTCCTCAGCGGAATGCACGGATATGAGCATCACCGTAACGATCGCTGTAAAACAGTTTTCATGATCGCTCTCCACGCTCCGTGGGCTTTATGGCGAGGAGCGGCCGCCGCCAACGGAAACTATTCAAGTGGCATATTACTACCGGCTAATAACAATGGCTTTTTACGCCTAGGTCATTATTATGTTGTAATGGGAAGGACCCTTCTGGTATGGTTGGGCACTAACTGGGTGTAACACGATCATCCATCATCCACGATCACGGACTATGAATGACTGTGAAATTAGCCACAGTCGAGTATCTAGATGGTGTTTACAAATTCAGGGTCGAATCACGGTCAGAGAGTCACTCTACTCGCAGAAATTTTAATCGGGTAAAGATATGGGATTAGGTGCCTTTAAAACAGTGTTACGTTCTAATAGTGTAACATGGATTTCTTTATAATATACATATTATACTACTTATTACTTACATATTATAGTACTTCTTTGTTATAAGACAAAAAAAAAGAAGTCGAGAAGGCTTATGCCACAGACATAAGTCTGTTGTAGAGACCTCTATCATCCCTGAAAAGGTACATACAGTACTAAACTACCACAGTGTTGGATGTTGGACACATTGTAACCTTCCAATTAATAGGCAAACTTACCAAAATCCGCAAGCTTCACGTCACCCATCTCACTGAGCAGCACGTTCGCCGCCTTGATGTCCCTGTGCAGCTTGCGCTCCGAGTGCAGGTAGTCCAGCCCGCGGAGTACCTCGCGCAGGATCACCGCTATGTGCATCTCCTCGAAACTGCCCGCCTTCATCAGGTCCAGCGCCGACCCGCCGCCCAGGTACTCCATTATTATCCATAGTTTTGTTCCCTGAAACAAGAAAGACATAACGTTTAGATTTCTCTATCGAAATATGCGAAATATATGATGTCGAAAAATATTTTATTATTATTCATTAACTTAACATTTCGGGAATTGTTACTTGTAGTAACATCAATGTCTAGAAAGACCGAATAAAGTTAATTTAATCTTAAAAAGGCTTGCTTAATTTTTGAATCTTTTAAGTATTGCGCGATGTTGTTGAACTAAAATTAAGGTCAAAACTTAGTGTTCGTTTTCTTAAAGACGTATTTTATTCATATAAACATTTCAATGTCATTTCGTATCACGGCGCTGATGTTAATAAGCCAGATTGAGCAAATGACTTCTTATAGTCGATTTACTAATATAATTTCCATTACAGTAGACGCACAAGGCACTTAAAATGTGCAAGTTACTCTATCATTAGTCAGTATCCTCATTTCGTCAAGGATTTATAAAAATACAGCAAAAATGATCTAGGAGGAGCATTGGCTACGTATCATTAAGTATCGTATCATCATCATAGTGCGCAAAAAAAATAAGGCGCGGAGCAAATGCCTCGGAGGACGCCACTCAGATAATTGAGCTTGATTACTTCATGTAAACACTGCGGAAAAACATTAATAGGTAGGTACTATAAATTACCTGATAACAATGCACTAGGAATACTTAAGTAATTGACAATACATTAATAGGTACAATTAGTATGACTGCATTGAATCCAAATTATTGCATATTCATTCTGCGGTATACCTTCCATGGGTATCCTAAATCAATTAAAGTCATGAGAGATATGATATCGAAAATATAATCCAGTCTTTCCGTTGTGTGGGAAAACCAATGCGTAGCACAGTCTCATGAAATGTGTTGAGTCACTAAAAAGTCCTTAAATTTTCAAGTACCTACCCTAAAAATAAGTAGTAAGTTTTTTTTAAATGACATAGAGTCGTGCCAAAACATAAATCGAATAAAGATATGTCGGCAATTACCGATAACCTTTTGGAAAATGTTAAATTCGGGCAATACGCAATTTTTAACATTAACCATGATATGATCAACAGTTGGTCATTAATAAAAGAAGCGTGAATCCTTGACATTTCCACATCTCCGCCTACAGACGTCGGATCGTTTCGCAAATGTCATCGGAGCCCTTCGTGGTAAGTTTAATGTATCAATAGTATTTACAATTATGTTTAATTACGTGTCGTCTTATTACGTCGCTACAAATTGGGACAAACTAATTATTGACGTAGCTTTATACAAATTTCATGTCAATTGCACAATTTACAATACAATATAAGGCCTTAATTACTTTTGTAATGTCTGTACATAACATATTTAACTAAGACACTCATTTTCATATTTTATATTGGATTGAACTACACAGCGATTCTACTTATGTACCAGAAAGTCTATCTAAAAATACTTGCAACGAGAGCTACTAGATATAAACTATAAACCATCTAAGCACCATATGCACTATACGTTGCGAAACCATCTCATCACTCGTGATACGCCGGCGCCACAGTGCTTCCATAAACGTAAGGCCAAGAATCGCGTTTTTAACATAAAGAGAAAAATATAACGAGACGATTGTGTTGGGTAAGTCAGCGACATCCAAGTTACAAATGAAGCCGTAAATCTGCACTTTCAACGATCTACTTCAAATCGCGCATCGTTTCTCTTGTCATATATTTATGACATTTTTTATCGCGTTCCCATCTCGTGATGTGTTTCACTGGTTCGTGCGAAATATTCTTTAAATTGCATCGTGACAAGAAAAGTCGGCGTTGATTGAGGGTTGGAATGAATTCACAAGTTAATCGAAATTATTATTGTTGGATATTTTTATTTGCTCCGGATTTACCGAAGGCCAGTGTAACGAGCCAGCTTAGAATTGCTAGCAGTCCAGATAGCCATTCTGGTTCGCGAACATAAGGTCCATAAATCTCGGCATTATGTAAACATTAGCACCAAGCCAGGCAATGAAATCAGAATAGAACGCTGGCCTGGCCTAGAACACTGAATTTACATAAACTTTACACATTCGTAATCATCTAACAATTTATACATATGTACATAATTATGTGTTTTAATCGATAAATACGTTTAAATAATATAATTTCTCAAACCTACAAATAGCGTTTACAACTCATACTTACCTACCTTACTTTAAAAAAATATACATTACTATCCCTGCTTGTTGGTTTAGGCACATATTGTACATTATAGGTACCTATAGAGTCCTTTTATCTACATTCTACACAATACTATTTCTAGTAACGTGACACTGCTAACATAGAGTGTAATTCAATCTAGCGTGTTATGGATAACCTTTTAAATGTCAGCGGTCTCTCGCCACCCCGGCACGAGTGACGCATACGGCATACATGAACACAATAAATATAGAACTAGGTCTAACCTATTGTATCTCATAAAGCTGCGTATCGTGCAAAAGGAAATGAAGGAAGAACGTTGTACCTATATTTAATTGAAAATGTCTGTAACAGTTTCCACGCAGTGTTGAGTAAAAAAATATGTAGGTTAAAAGGAACATACATTTTTGTTTGTCTTTGTATGTGTCAATGGCACCCACGTCATAAAGAATTGTGGTGTAGAGTTTAAAGGAGCGTAGAAAGTGTCTTTAAGTTGCGTAGGACCAAAATCATTAACATTATTAGTACTATTTTGAATATACGCGTCATACATTCACATTAAAATCGCAATTCGGACACCTTTGTGTGCACACTGTGTTTATAGTAATCCAATGAAACGATTTATTATTGGAAAAACTGTATCATACTATCCGTAATTGACTCTGATTTTAATATAGACGAAAAAGGAAACACTGCTTAGAGCAGCAACTTGTTCTTAGATAATTCCAACTTATTTTTACTCGGAAATATGATTGCGAGCAGCGACTGTTTACCATATATAGCGGCCGACGAGAGCACAAGTTGTCCCGTCGGGGACAATAAAAGGACAAGCGCCGGCGCTGAGCGGACTACGAAGCTTCCGGACATTCTAAAATATGTAATCAAAGTAGGAAACCTGATTGTAATCCACCAAAATGGTCTCAGCGACCCATGTCCAGCAGCAAACGTCTGTAACTAAGACAGCAGCGACTTCGAATGAACCTATTTAAGCCTAAGCCATTTACAACCAACGTAATCTAGTTACAAAATTATGTAATTGGCGTATTTTTTAGTACCTACACTACCTAAAATACTTATTTTATTAGTAAATAGCACAGCATTTATAATTTATACCTATCTACGGAGTTATTAATTTTTAATATTTTTTGAGAAATCTATACAGGTTTCCTAGAAACCTTTGTATATAAATTTCAACATAATACATCGTAATTAACGTACACATTTTTAATCGCTTTATATTCGTAGTTTCAAGTAAACATCCTGATACTGCTGAATCGTAAACATCCTGAACAATCTTTTTGATTTGTATTTATCTAATAATATTTGTAAACAAATCTAAACTAATTCGGAAATGGAGAAACATAAACTTCCATCCGCTTTAGTATGCGTTTCGAGCAATTCACTTCCGGCCGCTAAAATATGGATGCGGTCCGTTATTCGCACACACGTACGTACACGCAGTACGCCAGTATTGGTACAGGATCCCTAGTATAGTTTTCATCATTTATTAATAACAAGCTGATTTTTCGTGAGTAGCTTCGTTTCGACAAGACGCCCAACATTTTTCCTTACAGCAATGTTGGTAAATGGTAGCTTGATGGGGCAGCAAGGATAAAATATGTTGACCGGACGAATTCTAAAAATTTATTACTAACCAAATTTTTCTTTGTTAATTATCAAGATAATTATTTAAATAACGTGAAAAAATATTTGTCCTACAAAATATAAGGTTTTTATTAAGGCGTCCCCCCTCTCCAACATGTATCATAAACAAGGTCATGAAAAATAATTACTAACCAGCTGATTTTTTTTTTATTGGCTGTCTACCATTTACATAGTCTACCATGCACATTGTCCTACAAATTGCATGGTATGTCATCTCGGACCTACGCTGAAAAGATGTTAATTCCGCAGGATTTTTTTTTTTATTAGTAACTGTAGGACAAAGGTATCACGTGATAGGATAATATAATTTTTATCTAAATAAAACAATGTCCTACAAAAAAAAGGGTAACTTTTATTAATCCTACAAGATTTGTAATTTAACTATAATATAATATAAATAAACTATAAAACTGGCGGACTGGAATAACGTACTTCGCAATTTGTAGGACAATGTGGGTAGTAAGCTGTGTAAATGTTAGACAGCTAATAAAAAAAAATCAGCTGGTTAGTAATTATTTTTCATGACCTTGTTTATGATACATGTTGGAGAGGGGGGACGCCTTAAAAAAAACCTTATATTTTGTAGGACAAATATTTTTTCACGTTATTTAGATAATTGTCTCGATAATTAATAAAAAAAAATTCGGTTAGTAATTTTTTTTTTGATTCGTCAAATCAACATATTTCATCCCTATTATTTTAGTTATAAACCACAATCGAGAACTTTCGTACGAGAATTTGTTGGGCGTCTCATTGAAACGAAGCTATTCTGGAACACTCAGCTTGATACTAATTATTTTTACATTAAGTATTAGTACTACAACTTTTAAGTGTAGGTCCGAGATGACATACCATGTAATTTGTAGGACAATGTGCATGGTAGACTATGTAAATGGTAGACAGCCAATAAAAAAAAATCAGCTGGTTAGTAATTATTTTTCATGGCCTTGTTTATGATACATGTTGGAGAGGGGGGACGCCTTAATAAAAACCTTATATTTTGTAGGACAAATATTTTTTCACGTTATTTAAATAATTATCTTGATAATTAACAAAGAAAAATTTGGTTAGTAATAAATTTTTAGAATTCGTCCGGTCAACATATTTTATCCTTGCTGCCCCATCAAGCTACCATTTACCAACATTGCTGTAAGGAAAAATGTTGGGCGTCTTGTCGAAACGAAGCTACTCACGAAAAATCAGCTTGTTATTAATAAATGATGAAAACTATACTAGGGATCCTGTACTATATGTGTAGACATTCCATCTGAAATGTATTACATGCCTACATCCTCATACATGTCGTTTACATAATCACCCATATACAGAACGCAGACGTATAACTACATACTCTTATATTCATAGTCGTCATTGATTATAAAGTTAAAAATCATTTTTTTACTTTAATTGCAACTTATTGTTACTTCTACCAAGACATTCTTTATGAAAAAAGAATTAATATTCTATAAAGCATGTATGTAAAGTGACATGATACTTTTAACCCCGAAAATATGTAAGCTTATGATACAATGGAGGGTGAGTGACGCGGGCGGTATCTCGTTACAAACAAAGAGAATTATGATTCTTATTATATTTTTTCTGTCTGGATCCTAAAACGTTCAAGTTGGTCGTATGAGCGAGATATGTGGAAATCTAAAAATGGCTGTCACGTTTTCATACATTTTCTAACTAATGCATAGTTGGTGGAAGGCAAACCATATAAATGGATTTATCATGAAGTGCCTGAACGTTTCGCATATTTATGAAGTTAAAATTGGTAACAGTATGCAATCCGTCTGAAACTGTAATTTTCACCCACGAACAATATCTATAATAAATTTCAAAGTAGAGTTTTAAGAGATTTCAGGCATATACATTTCCTCATAATACTCTCCTACAGCTTCTGGTCAGTGATCATTGATTTGTAATAAAGAGAAAATAGACCCTTGTCCAGAAGTGGAACAGCAATTAACAACAACTTATAATACGCACATCGAAACATTAAAAGTGTGATCAATCGGTATTGAAAACCTGGACTCCTTGTTTAAAAACCCCTAATATTTCCAGTTGGCTGTCACTTCGTATCCATTCATTTATATGACAACTATTTCATTCGTTTCTCGACCACCAATACCCAGTTTCAAGATATGACATGATATAGGTACACGAGCGGCACATCACGTGCCCGGATAGAATGCAACGCGGAAGACGACAATGCGCGCAACGGTGCACGGATCCGGCGCGACCCATTCACGGTCCATCGGCCACCGTGCTGTACCCACGTATCCGTAATTTGATGTCATTAAATTGTACGTACGATAAATTGTATTTTTATATGGCATTGACGTAGTAATCGAGCGTGCAGTTCACCTGATGGAAAGTGGTCATGGTTGCCTAAGGACATTAGTGACCAATTTCATATAGAATAAGTTCTACTTGAAGCCGATCACAGTTGCCTTGCCACTCCTTAGGACTAAGATGATCACCTCACATATAGGTCAGCCTTCATCCATACCCCTCCTCACACTAATAATCCTCCTCCTCCTCACACACTCCTCGATTGCGCGGCAGCTTTAATGTCAAGCCAAGCTTTACCAATTTTCTCTTTAATGTTGAGAAATTACTCGCGTTCAAGCTAAAGATACGCTCCTACTCTTAAGGATTAAATTTGAACATTTTACGTGATTCTGCTTTGTCACACTCTAATGCCAGTAAAAAGAAGTGTTTGTACTGCTGTTGTATAACAAAAATAGGGATGGTATCAGTGTAATATATTTTTTGGGAATAACAAATGAAGTCCATCTGATGTTAAGCGCTCTACTTAAACATAGCTATGTGGTATATAGCTGATACCAAATAGCTATGTAGAGTACCATGAGTAAGACAAAATTCTTATCCTAAAATCTACCCAAAAAAACAACAGTAAATATTAAGTTAGTGTAAGTAAATAAATTTAATGAAATTCAACCAAGAGTGTTCGCATAGAGAAATACGATAAGGCAAAGGCAAAAGAAAAACAAAATACAACGAAATGTACCCTAAAATAATAAATTTGATATCAACTTTACACAATTAAGTTAAGTGGTTTAAGTCGAGAACCATAAAAAAACATACCTTTGTATCTCACCAGTATAATACATTTATATTTAAGTCCATTTATTTCATTTCTAGGCATATCGTTGAAAGCTGTTTGTTCTTCAACAAAGGCAGCTAAAAATAACCGGTTATTTTCAGCTTTAGTCCGACTTTTCACATCGATTTGCAGCGAATAGAGCCACTTTGTAATGCTTTAAAGTTATTTTTGAAGTAGAATTCCGTTTCTCATTTCATTATTATCTCTTTGAATAAGCAGACACTGCGTATTTTGAGCGAAAATGCCTCCAGCTTATCAATAGGCTTTTCCGCTTTCATATATAGAGCGGGTACTTTTGCTTTGATCATATCATATGTAAAGAAAATAATTAATATATAATTTTTGTCATAATAAACCCTGGTATGCAACGCTGGTTACAATACTACATTACGATACATTACAATTCTTATTAATTTGGAATACTCGTAGGACAATTATAATAACGAAAACAAGTAATTAAATTTCACATTCAAAATAAGCTTCTAATGTACATATTTTCTGCAAATGTTGTATGCAAAGATAATAACCAACTGTAATAGCGAGCTAAGGGTTGATTTACACAACAAAGAAACAACTATGAGTGTAAACATAACTCTACTACAATTAATTAGTCCGCTGGGAATTTTACTGCAAGTTGTATTCGTATGAAGAGTAATTAGCACATTCAATGTTTTGGTTGAAATTTTTATATACAGTGTTTAATTATGTAGGTAGTGATTTTACACCACTACCGTCACATCTGTTTCAGCGGTGTCAGATCTGTCAGGTTATGTCAGCGATCATAAATCATCATCATCAACCCATTATTGTCCCGCATAATTTAGGATTAGGCCATAGTCCACCGCGCTGGCCAAGTGCGTATTGGTAGACTTCACATACATTTGAATTTTTTTTATAGACGTCTCATGTATTCAGGTTTCCTCACGTTGTTTTCCTTCACCGCTTAGCAAGTAATAATTAATTTCTAATATGCATATAACTTTAAAAAATCAGAGGTGCGTGCCTGGGATTTGAACCTCAGACCCCTCAATCGAGAGGCCGAGATTCTTAACTAGGCTATCACTGCTATCAGCGATCATACACATAAATCAATTTTGTCGGTTACAGATGTCTGTAGGCGACGGTTACCACTTTAATGCTACGCTCATTTGCTAGTCCAATGACAGAAAAATCAAGATTATTCCACTTATCGGATAATAAAAGCTTTCAAATATGTTCATGTATTCGCGAACTAAAATATCACAGGCGACAGTCTTCAAACTTATACAACCCTTCCTTTACATCGAGGGTCAAAAACGTAAACATGACCCGCATTCCATTACAACAGATCCCTTACTTATTGAGGTGAGCAAACTTAAGAATAACAAAATATGTGCGTTCCAGACTCACAATGGAAGATAAGGAGGTTCGAGGTAGAGCAAATGACCACGGACCATGGCTGGTTTGTATTTCATCCGCTGAATTTGCATAATAAATAACCGGCGGTGATGCCTTGAAAAAACGGACCCTTTTTGCCAAACTTTTGGGTTTGGAAACTTTGCTTTTGACACCCCTGACAGAATTCGTTATGTTCATTTACACACTGTATTAAATTTGGGTCGGTACGGTACACATAACAAAATTATACATTTTGTATGATGTAAGAAAAATGGATGATGGTGTTGTGTTAAGGGCTCGAACACAAAACTGCGATGCGACGCGATGCGAATTGCTGCGATGCGATATCGTGCGGCGTAGCGTCTCTCAGGGTGACCAACAAAAACAACCACTGTGCGATGCGACTCAATTCGCAAGTTCTTGCGATGCGTCGAGGGAGCTCGCAGATTTTTGCGATGCGACGTCGCATCGCAGTTTTGTGTACGAACCCTTAAAGCTTATTGTCTACGCCCGGAATCCAGGGCAGCGACGCGCCTACACTTATGTGTCTTAATTTTTCGAGAACACGAACGTTACAAGAAAAAATCCTCTTTTCAATTTTGCAAGGCTTCCCCCTCCTTTACACTGATTTAAGTCTTTAAATAAAATATTGTATACGACCAGTGTTCAGGGTTATGACATCCTGATTTAAATTGTGCCGTAAGGCTTACATGAGAAGTTCCAACTTAGTCCTAGGAACAGCCACACATCTATGACCGATAACACTTCCGTTTTATTTCTATACAGACTTTATCTTCGTGTGCAATCATTAAAAACTGCATTGGCAGCCAATCGGCTACTTCATTAACATCCAACAATCACAAAAATCATTCTACATATTACATAATCATCTCAACAAAAATGTCCGTACTCATAATACATTATACTCATATCCGTAATATTTGTAAAGAAATATGAGCAGTTACATCAGGAACAGGATAGGAAAATACATAATTCCGCTTCACGTTATTTGCGCCGTCGGAGGCATCAACGTAAATACGGTGGAGTAATGTTAAATAAATAGAGGGGCTGTGTGAAAAACGACAAGATTCTATTACTCCTTGGTAATGGGAAATTGAGTGACGAAATGAAAAAAATATGTTTAGTATAGAAACTGTCATGATAATATTTTTAAACGCCTAATATTAGAAAATAATTTTAATTGGTGTGTAGTAATATTTGCCGCTTTACGCGCTACGTAGAGGGTTTCAAGATAGCTCGCTGGCCAGGCAGATATCAAAATAATTAGTTTTAATTTCAAATCTGGACTTAAGCGTTTATATATTTGTATTTCTTAGCATCTAAAGCAAAGGAAATCCTAGTGGTGTTAAGTTTATGTTGTGCATATATAATTTAAGTCACAGTCAGAATCTATGACCGAAAATATTTCTGGCAAACAATACGCTTAAAGGTTCACTTGACTGTGTCATAAGTGAAGCTTTACTCCAAATGATTCCACATCACAACATCCATTGTTTCCTGACTGTTAGTCACGTATTAATGAATAATAGAAACCAGCAAAATTATGGAGCATCCCCAAGGGCCGTGCCTCCATTCACGGCGATCCTTTTATCCTTTATGTCGTGCACGGGTTTATCCTTCACTTATTATTTCATGGCCGCATCACGTAGGTATTCCTGTTGCCATGGCGACGGGATGGCGTCGGTCAAAGACCTCCCCGTCGCGACATTCGCCAAAGTAAAACAAGAATGTTGAACTATTAATCCTAGAGAAGTTAAATAAGGGTGTATGTAGCGAAGCGGAGTGGATCGGGGTTGAACGTGGATTAAGTCGCCGATAGACTCCTATACATAATCTTGTCATACATAGTTGTAGTCAAATACATCTATGTAAAGTTGCACTAGCGAATATTATTGTTTACATTTTAGCGCGCTTGTCCGAGCCAATCAGTTCGGAGTTCGAGTTAATCAACGTGGAGTGCAACTTCGCACATCGGGATAACGTTACTAGATATACGATAACGTACTAATCTGTATGAAAAAAATATATTAATTTGCTTAATTAAAGTAGGAAAGAAGCATACGCTCCATAAGTCCACCTAATGGTAAGTAGTCCCAAACTCCAAATAAAATTACGGCTCCTACCGGAAGCCGTTTACAAATGTACTCGTACTATTAGCCCCAGAGGACTAATTTGAAATGACTCTTGTGTCTCTTGCGTTACCCTCTTTAAACCAGAACACAGCTGTAGCGCTGGAACTGCTGTTATAAGACAGAAATACGTCGAATTACTGCACCATTTGAACCCTCACAATCATCTTCATAATCTACTTTTAAGTTTTATTTGGTTATTTCATGTATGTGCCACACTTCAGGCGTCACAACTGCACAGAGCAAGCTGTTATCAAACGAACACTTGTTTAAACTCGTTAATTAATTATAACTTGATTCGTTATGACGCTCCACCGTGCGAACTTGGCAAGAAGGTAATGGCGGTAAACGCTGGGGGCTCGAGCGTCCAATTAAAAGTTGATCTGGTGAGATGCCTTTGTACGACGACGCGATTGTGATTGGGTGTTATTTGAGTCAAGAGCGCGGTTAAAGAGTTATGGGGTATTGGATTGAATCGATTGCTATGTGGTGAAATGCTCAAACGACTGTCGCTTTCAGTTTCCAAAGGAGTTGGTTGGAGGAGGAATTGGTTTCCGTTTTTCGTCTATGGAATGAACTGTGATTGTAATATCTACGTATTAAAATCTACGTAAGTATTTTTAATCCAATCGTCGACTCATTATTATTGCAAATATTCGCGGAATGAAAAGTATTTCGCCTATTGTTTATTGAGACGCACTAACAAATAATTGTTGTGTTACGAATATATCGCAGTGCATCTGGAAGTGGTTACTGCCGCCCACGACTATAACCAACTTTACATACGACTAAAACCAGAATCGTACATAAAGTCAATCAACAGTCAAAAGATGCGTCAAATGAGTCTTATAACAGCTTCAACGCAAAACACAGCGCATACCTACTCCAATACCTAATATAGAAATATAAAATACCGTTAACGTTGTCAAACAACAATGATTACTACATACTATAAATCAGCATCCCTAACTACAATAATCCTAAACTACGTCGAACTGTACCTACTGGTTTCCTATTAAAAATGAAACATCTATAATCGTAATTCATTATTCATATTATATATTTAATTCGTAGCAACTACTTCACAACAGTAATATCGATACAAGCTGATCGTCTACTCGAGCACTAGTAACGAATGACGTCCACCGATATCGATTACGAGGCTTCAGTGGCGCTTATCGCGATCAGATTTCGCGAGTTAGGTCGGCTTAGTAACAAGACCTTGGGGGTGGCTATATAAAAAATAATGCTAAGCCCCGTCCCAGTTAGCTGAATCATTAACCTATTTAGACAGCTAGCAAGCCACTCCTATGGTACGACCTTTTAATTTGAAAGATATTACTTTAATCATCATAAGCTGTATGTAACAACAAAATAGAATTAATGATTTCAATGGTTTCGATACTAAAATACGAGCAAATCTACTTAGTTACTCGTTACATCAGGTTTGGCGGACGAACAATAAATTTGGCAAAGTAAAAGTATACCACGATGCTCATTACATTAGAGCAATGCCGTAAATATAAACCGTACCGTGAAAAATGCGTTCAAAATAAAACTTCCCAAACAGTCGAATGTGAGGGAGAGGCAGGTTTAACTAATTCAAGAACTCAACCGTTGCCATGGCAACATGGTATCGAGGGCGCTCGCGGCCCAACTTCCTTCCGCCTTTATAATTTCCCGGACGATTGGATACTGGCAGTTAACTGGAAACAACGGCTGCACAAGCAATTGAAGAACTACAAACTCGCCAACAAATCCGAGAGAGTAACTGGTGAGCTGTCCAGTTGTTGGGGCGGACGGGAGATAAATGATGCCGAACTTTCCACACTACTAAACGAAATGAATCAAGCCTTTTATACTAATGACGCAAGAAATAGAAAGTTATAATTGGATTGCATTATCCTGATAACAGTACCTACTGTGAATCACAACGTTAATTTTAATTAACAGCTTTTCAAATCACAATGACATCATGAACGCAAACATTCACCCCTTCGGCGTTGCGAATCCGCTATCGTTAGGTAAGTATTCCCAGATTACAACTTACTTTTCAATCAAGGACTAGATTAATTCAATTCTGTTCAATCTACGCGAGTCGCGTAGTGGAATCAATTCTATTTGAGGAACGAGAAACGGTAGGAGCAGGGATCAACCAACTCGCGGAGATAAGACCATCGGAGACCCTCGAAACAAGTCCGGAGGGGAGCCGCGCTTCTGTAAGTCTGGCATTAGTCGGAATTACATTTCCCAGAGTATTTTATCGAGTATGAGATAGAAAACTCGTGTATCTCGGGATAAAATAAGACTCAACTTATTACGATCCAGCAGCTTGAGCGCTTGAATTTAATTTAAGTAATTTTCTGGATGTTGGAAACGACACGATCTTGTTTGCGACTGGATCTTTTGTTGGAACGAAGAAAAGTAATTTCGCTCGAAAAATAATCTAAATACAGAGAGTTGCCATCCGAGGATGATCTCAGGTGACGTATTCTTCGAGTTTATTCGGTTATGGCGCAAGTTTGTCGCGCCGACGTCCAACCATTTGTCATCACTGTAATAGGACGGGACGGTGGCACGCACTAATCCAAACATTACATGGAATTATCCCGTCGGGCCGAAAGTTTTCCGCAAACAGCTCGCGGTCATATATAATTATATAATATATGTACTTACAAAACGTACAGTCCTAACGAGTTTGGCCACCCGAGAATAAATGTGAGAAAACTTCTCGGAGGCTTTCCCCGAGTTATGAAATGAATAAGTGCCACGTGAACTGTATGTAGCTTTATGTTGCCAAGAGATAAGAGCCATTGTAGCGACAGTGAACTGTGTTTGTTAACAAACGTTGTAGTGGGGCTCCCGTACAGCCGGCAGCTACTGCGAGACACCCACAGATACATACGTATGTACATTCCTTTGAAATAAGGAAAACAAAGAAGCTCGATAATAACTTGATAAATTATTCATAAAGCGTCCGCTCCTATCGAGCTCGTGTCGAAAAGATTTGATGATAGCGAGAACAGATTTCGTGAGGCGCCGACGAATATTCTCGGCAAAAATCGTATATCTTCCCCGTACTGAAAAAACAATCGGACGATATGAAGTGAGGGTTGGTAATAAGAATGCAGCGTTATTCTCCAAAGGCGTGGTACTTGAGACTTACTGCTATAAAACTGTCAGTATCACGATGCCATAAAATTTCCCGCAAGGATCCTCAACGGCGCCGCATCGCAAGGCAGAAACTGCAACCGACGTCCTTTACTTTAAAATTACGACAGTTTAATAGCAGGCTTAAATTAATTTACCAGAATTAACCCAAGAATAAGATTTCAGAATACATTTACGGATAACATAAATTTAATTTACATGTACCTCAGTGCATTTAAAGGTAAATTTACTAAACTGCTGCAAAATACATTTTGCGATAACCGACCGAAGAATTATAACCATGTAACGAGATCTTTGAGTGAAAATCCCACCCAAAACGGTTCCATACATTCTATACCCGAAAAACAAAAAACAGATAACTAAAAATTCAAGAATCGATTAGATACTTCGAGGGAACACATAATAGACATTAAAATAGCAATTACTTTGAAAATATCCTCAACTTTACGTTGTAATACTTGTATTGTTGTTATACTTATAACGTCAATATGTAACAGGTACTAAAGATTGCAATAAACTTTATCACGTTTATTCAGTTACCGTATTAAATTCGATAGAGCCATTTTCCCAAAGTAAGCACATTGCACATCATATATTAGATTTAATAGTGTGGGTGGAGTGGGGTGAGCGGCGACTCTATTGTATCGCAGAATTAATGCGTCTGGGGGTTACGGAGTTACGAAAAAAATAATAAATCCTCTCACAACAATAAAACAAACAGAGCTGAAGGTAATTATTCTCGCAATATTTTACTTAAACCGCTTATTATGAAATATTACTTTTAATCGAGCTCTGTGGCCATTTTTTGCGGAAATAGTATAAAACGTTGATATTTTTTGGCATATTTAAACGCAATATTAGACATAGAAGAACAAGTCAATTATAAACGTAAATTAAACAAATTTAAATTTTACGGAGATTAATTTACAGCTTTTTTTTTATTTTTGACGTATCCGCTAACAATAATAGAATAGCCACTTTTTCATTAAATTAAACAACCTTTTGTGTTTCAATCCTAATTGTGATAGACTTATATTTAACATAAAGAATAATATTTGTTCGAATTCAATTTAACAAACCTCTTTTCGAAAATTAGAAGTGTTTAAAATTCAAATCAAGACAAAGACTGGGAAGACCGTATTCATAATGACAAGTGCTTAATGACAAAAAATAAAATGAACACTTGAGTTAATTATGGAATTATTAAGTTACTTACATCTAGTTCAAGTTTGGAAAATAATTGTTCTGAACTTCATACACAATATATGGTCTATACTTACAGTTGACTTTGGGTTCACGTTTAACTAGAAAAGTGGCTGGCCATGATAGTACAACACCTGTAGCTATACGGTTCCTAACCATCCTATCACAAAACAATAATAACCATTTAATAAACAATACAATTAACGATGTAAATAAATTCTGAGAATATCGCAGTACGTGACTAGCGACCAATGAAGGCAATAAACGCAATTGAGACAATTTTTATTGTCGCGCTACGTCTGGTATTTAAAGATGCGACAATATTGAAATATTATTCTCGTTGTTATTTTAATAACCAAAGCAGCGAGCGAACTAGTATTCAGCCTGATATAATAATAATACTTTCTAGCGACACTGAGGAAAGATAATAATATATGATATAATATTTATTAATAAACTTACTAACGAAACGATCTATCGAATGTTAGTATAGTTATTAATTATGGTGTAAATGAAAAAATATTTAGTATGAATATGACCTCAATCGGTCCAGGTTCCAGTCATAAGGTTATTTTTTAAAACTCTGGCTCTACATCGTTGCATACCAATTGACTGGCATGGAAAGTTAATGACCCAAAACGTTTGTGTAGACACAAAAAATCCCGAAATAGGAAATTTCGTACAAAGGTTCAACATCCTTTGTACGAAATATACACAGCGGTGCTCAAAAAGTACTCATGCTACGCTAAAAGCTGACATTGCTGTGAAAATCTTAAGGATTCTCAAACTGTTTCAGTGTGTAAAAAGGTAAAAAAGTGCCAACATCCTCTGCGAAGGGATTTTTCAGAGATACATACATTTCTAAGCAAATAGTATATTTATGGAAATAACGAGGCGTCACGGCACTGCACGCTGTGCGCCGTATTTTATTTAACACAGGAAAACATGATAATGACGAATTGTAAATTTATGATACAATGAACAAAGGGTTTTCGTACATAACATATGAAAAAATAACATGACACTGTATCCTTAAACTGGATAGCTTCAGCCTGCCAAAAAAAAAGAAATTGAGTTCTTTTATCTGCAGCAAAGAATATTTTAGAACGGAGCTCTTAAGAATAACGTGTATTTTAATTATTAATGATTTTTCTTTATACTTTTTACCGCTTTACTAAACACCGCCTCTATACAACAATCTATAAAGCCTGAGAAAAAATTACGACGATAATCATGTTTTATTGACGGCATCACCTCGCCCACTCGCACTAACTTTCATTTTATCACTTCAATAATCAGCTCCAACTTTATAGAGTTCTCTATAAAACATAGCGTTAGAATCGTCGCTGTTTGTAATGCATCGCTTTATATCATAAAAATGATACACTTTATAATATCTTTTATCGTCGCAATGGATATCAAATAAGTATAATGTTTTAAGCTGGCTTCTCGGGTTATAATACATGTTTATAGTACTACATGAAATTGAATAATACAGTATACCTTACGATATTTTTAATATAACGCGCAAAGTGTGATGGAGTTTAACAGATTCAGAGACTACTGTATAGCTAGTAAGATCCCTTACATTTTTCTTGTTGTTCAAGCTTGTGAAAATTAATTTGTAATAAGCACATAAGTTTAAAATATTTGAGTTTGGGTTTGAGTTTTTCAAATGATAGCCCATAATCAGAAAGTATCATAGGGAATCTAGGTAAGTCTGCCTCGCCACAAGCTAGAACACAGCAACTTAAATATACTGCTGTAAGGACAACGGTGGCCCCGCACGTAAACAACACAGTTCTACAACCTTTACCTACCACCACCACTCGACCTACCACCTACTACCTACCACAAACACTGAAGTCTGCCAATCATGTATAGAGGACGATTTATAATTCTTGCAGTGTAATAAGTTTTGGGGCAAGCCGAACGGTTAAAAGGTACATGTCATGTCGGAATGTAAATGCCAGTAGGTAATCTCATTCGCCATTGGGTCGGAAAAGGCCGCGTTGAGTCACGTCGAGTACAATGCTCGTAGCCGGCCACGTGCGTAACCTCTCGGCCAACTACAATTGTGCTGGAAACCCGAGTATCATAAGAAATTATACAAACAATAAATTTATTTATAATTCTTCTCCTATCTCTTTTTTATAATATAGGAGTAGCAGACGAGCATGCAGTCTACCTGATGGTAAGTGGCTACTGCCGCCCATGGACATCTGTAATGAACCCCAGATAGGATTAGACATTCCTGCCTGAGGTCGGCCACAGATGCGCCGCTACTCTGAGGACAAAGCTCCTCGAAAAAGTATGTCCCCCTTACCATATCCTTAAAACCAGAACACAGCAGCGTTTAACACTGCTGATATGAGGCAGAAATAGGTGTGGAGATGGTGCCGCCGGAGTCGAACCACAAAGGTTTCTACCACCTTCAGACGGTTATTTATTATTTTATTAAATAGCTAAAATGATATTTGCCACACTTTTTCAGCAAAGAATAGAATAAACCACGATAAGGAAACCTTGATGTTTATTACAGCAATGACAGTCTATTTGAATTTCAAATTCATGTCCTTGTATGGTTTTCAAAAAAAAAATAACCAATTAATAATATTTGTTGTTTACCTATAGCTGTCTTAATAAATTAAACTTATAATTGTCCATTATAATAATTTAATTTATTATTTACGTTATTATAATATTTTCGTAAATGGTATTTTATTTAAATAACCTTATATTTATATGGGCGACGAGATTAACCTTGTTACAATGTAATTATTTAAGTAAGTTTAGAAAAAGTATAGAATTCATTCTAATACATGTATCATTGGAGATAATATCTAGTTTAAACTATTAAATGCCTGAAAATACAGACTGTATGGAGATTTTGAAAAGCGACCAAAGCCGCGAGGCATACGCAGTGCTATAATTTTAAAGCAAAATTACATAAGCGTTCTGCCAGCATTGAAATGAAGCCATTCATCACAACTCCTGACTCCTTCCACTTGAATATTCAAATTTTATCACTTTTCTTTGTTTCCAACTTGATAATCGTGAAACAACTTAAGAACGTTTATGGTAATGTGCTCGGCGAGACATTTAATTTGGAACAACACGGTACAGACAACGACGGTTTTAGTTTAAAGATAATTATAATAATAATAACTTTTTTATTTCAAGCCACAGGACTCATATGTGTTAGTATTACATTATAGACTTATCCTATGTTAGTACCTAATCTAAAACTTATGGTATAACATATTGTGAAATCATTGCTATGCAGCAGTGACCCACGTATCGGCAGTCCAATCTGCTTTCAATCATGTTCAGGATGCTGTTGGTACCGCCCCGCAGTCTGCGCACAAGGGATCCACATCTTTTGCGCATAGTCGCATAAAAGCAATTATGGTATATAAATATTAATATTCCAGTGAAAAGGATAATACTTAATCGGTACTTATAAAATCTTTTACGTGTTAGTCATCAATGATCCGATAAATGTTATCACTAAAGATCTCTTTAGTGATAACATATTTATGAGGATCTCCTCATCAGATTTGCCAGGACATAAGCATAAATACGACCCGCATGGCGGAGCGGTCACCATACCGGTCTGACGCGCAGTGGGTCCCGGGTTCGATCCCCGGCCAGACAGATTTCTAAATGATGAATTTAGAATTCTGTTTCTGGGTCTGGGTGTTAATGTATTTGTCTCTGTGTGTCTCCATAGCACCCACGATACAGGGAATCCTAGTGTGGGGCTGTGAATGTAGAAAGCGTTAAAAAAAAACAAATAACAAATATCAAAAAAGAAATATGTTCTGAAGTAAGCTAAATAGTAAATTAATCAAGTAATAGCCAATTTTCAAATCCAAAAAGTCCTCTTCCTTCGATCTTTCCATGATTACCCTGGGCAAGTTAGATAGAGCGACACACACCTCACAATATTAAAGGCCGTTATTTCAGAAACACGGGCACATAATGTACATAATTATTTTATGAACATGTGCATAAAAGTCCCTGAGTAACAGATAACAATTATAAAACCAATTTATTGATAAGACAGCATTAATAAAGTACCTACTAGGCGCTCCTACCGTTAAGTAACCTACAGTTAAGGTCCAAGTTCCAAGAACACATTGTTCGCTAGACAAAGCCGATGGTCCTTGACCCATAGCCGCCCGGTCCGTGCACTTTTACTATTTCAGAGCCGGCCATATTGGATCACGCTAACTAGATATAGGACTTAACCCTTAATGTCGCACGAGCTAACGTTTACATGACACTGCGTAATAAGACATTAGTTAGGGAAATGAGATTATGCTTGTAATAACTTATTCTTGGTAATAACAGAAGTAGAAAACGTGATTACTGTCGATATAGCTTGCTTTGCGATATATAACATAAAGTAAATGAGTACGCCATGTAATTTAGACCAAATAACGATATGTTGGAAACGATTCATATAATAAGAGTTCTATCGTTTTGTTACTGTGAGCAGACGTACAGTTGGCAGTTTTTCGTTGCTTCGATTTCGAATGTATTTAAGCAGTAATATTTCTAATATTATAACAACATTTTTGTCAATTCGCTCTTTGTGAGTTACGTGTGGTTGTAATTAGAAATTATTTCGTTGATTCCTAATAGAAAGAAGTTAATTATCTATTGTTGTTTATTGAACAACATCGTAATCGCTAAAACACGAGAACATAAACACACTTAAATCGACCAACACATAAAAACAACGTCGACGTTAAATTATTATTTGATCTTTAACGGAGATGGAGATTCGGAAATGAGATTGCCCAAACAAAATTCCCCGGCGAACTCCGAACAGAGTAATAAAACAAGCAAACGTGTCACGCCATAAAAAGTAATAGGCAATATCCATGATTTTATTAAATAGCACCACAATCTTGTGTAAAAGCTTTTATCATGACATAAATGTGGGCATGTCGGCTACGGAGTCGTTTGCTTTGCTTCGATGTCGTTTAATTTGGATCGGAATGTATCGGACTATTGGCGAAACAAGAAGTTGGTAAAGTTAATATGGCGAGCGACTTCTTCGCGTAAAGTATGTTAAAATACATTTTCCGGAAAATTGTAACTGCTCGGAATCTTTTTATGGTACAGGAATAGCAAATATGCATATGTAGATTGTATGACGTATGTTAAAGGTACAGGTAAACATAACTTTTAGGACCCATGGAATATAGTTAGTCAGATTATTAACACGTAACGATCTTAAGAATCAATAGGAAACGTCTAGCAAATTAAGTTCGTCTAGCTAATACTTTAATGATGGTGTTTTAAAATAGACATAGTAGCAGCTGTGGCTATATTTCATTTCAATTTCAAAATTACGATAATAATATCATAACAAAATTTCCATAAAAAGAGGTGCGATGCAAAACATTGGAATTGCAGTGTGGAGTATGTTCTATGTCTAGCCCAACATACACATCAGAGGAACATAAAAAGGATGGTGGCCAATTAGGTTGGGTATACCTCAAACTTAACAACGTAATTAGCCAGCTACTGTAACTTAACATAATCGTAAAACACAACAAACATTGCGTGCATGTGTGTAGGTGTCAATGTTTGTATGTGTGAAGGTATGTATATGTATAAGCGTGTGTGAAGATTACCACTTAAGCTAACCGGCCGTATAAACTTACGAATATGACGTAACCGCGTAAAAGCGAATGTGACATACATGTACTACTCCTCTACTCTTGTCTAATGAGTTATGTTATGACTATAACTAAGGTACTATATGTCGTATATATATGAACTTGTAATAGCAGGTAAGTCATAATTATGAGGCGTGGTCACTTAGTGTTTCAAGTAAGCGAGCAATTACAAGTATCGGTGCAGTCCACTTGTATTTTATGACAGATGTCCATGGGCTGTAGACCACGGACCCGGTATGTTGCTACTTTATATATTAAAAGTTTTGTTACATTAACTTATGATTTACCATATTCCTCTAAGCTCCTAGCTTTAGCTTACCTAGTTTGTTAAAGCTCCTAAGAAACAAAATTCTTAAATACATATACGAGTACTACAACAGATTGTTGTGAAATGATATTACCGGACACAGGTAATTATTTATCAAAGCATAAAATAGGTACTTTAATAATTAAATCTTTTTAAATTTATTAACAGATAATTATTTAAAAGGTTTGTTCTTTTTCGTCTTATGGGAACAAGATAACATTATCAAACACTCATCCAAAATTTTAATGGCAGAATTACTTTTAGTATGGTTTGTTTTGCACTTTAGTAGACATTGATACTCAGATCAAAGACTGTGATATTGAGATATGAGGGTACTGAGGTACCCAGTAAGTATAAATATCAGCTTCCCACGCGGATTTCCGTATCCTAATACAAGGCCTCTCACGCCTGTGGATTTTGAAGTTATGAGCGTATGTGAAAGGGAATCATTTGCTTTAATGTCGAAGGAAACATTGCGAGGTAACCTTTTTACCTACATTTTTTCTACAACATTCTCAAAAGATGATAACAGCAGCCAGCAATGGACTAATACGTACTGCCATGACCTTAACTCTTGCCGTTCTTAGAGAAACTCTTTATGCAACAGAGGAACTATAATAATGAAGATCACGTATGTAAATATGTATTTATGTAACTATAGAGTTGACTATAAAAGTAAACATGACCCACGCGCATCTGATCGCACGATGTTTATATTACTAGTACCTCTATTCAGCGATATCTTCCACGTCACTAACACACTTGACGATATCTCTACGATTGCTTCATCAAGGTTGACAATTGAATCAACGGCGCGCCTTCGTGAAATGCAATAACGCAGCTACGATGTCGCCTTAGTGCCTATTATAACAATGAATAGCTGCTAGTATGACGAAACACACTTTCTAATGTTCACACAAAGGCCTCCGATATTATTTGCGAGCGCACAACACGCATTTGTTGTTTCATTGCCCGTTCTAAAATACTGAAAGCGTAAACAATCAAAGTTAACTTTTTACGACGTAATGTGTAATAACGACGAGATTCGCGCTTCGGCCTTAAAAAAAAGTACCGACGGTTTTTGTGGCGGAAGACGAAAGAAAGACGAAGGTAATATCTTACCAAGTTTATAACAGTACATGGCTTACTATATAATACAATAGCGTTACTATTTTTGTATAAGAATAGAAGAAAAGTAAAACAGATTTTACGTAAAGTATTTTAACCGCATTTGGTACCTACGATAATTTATTTGAGAAAATAATAATACACAATTATTTATTCACAAGCGAAAGATAAATCAAGTCCGTTTGAGTCGCCAAAATTTATCAGATAATCTACAACAATAACAGACGGATGAGTCGGACATTGACGTCACAAATCTGAAAATAATATCAGTACAACAATGGCTTTCAGCTGCGGGATTATCCATATTATGATAACATTTTGTATTATCATCTGAAATGCTTACGTATGCAAAATAACTTATTTTGGGAATAATAGATAGTGCTATTACATTGAAAAGTAGTCAGTATTCTCATATGAGGCGTTCAAACTTTAGGGAGAGTAAAGTAACCCCATATGTGGCCGACTTTATGTGGGACTTCAATTCTACCTGAGATCGATTAATAATGTCTATGGGACCAAGGCTGTTTGCCTCAAGGTATGTAAAAATTGAAATAACATATTTATATTAATTGAAGATTTACATAACAAAAACTAGTAACAAACACGAGTACAAACTACACTTCCATTGAGAATAGTTGAAATATTTGTTCAAATGCACTTACTTAAGTGACTTTCGTATTCCGGTGGAACATACATAAAGAAAGATACAAGCAGACATGAATAAGACACAAAGCTCCCAAGGGCCTTCAAAAGTATCCAACTTCGTCGTAAAACTTTCACGAGCAAAGGGACGCAATTTCTTTCGAACACAATTTTTAAAATAAAATTACAGAACTGCACAATTTCAAAATGTCGTTATAGCAAGTTAAATTGATGTCTCCGAAACGAATGTTTGATCAAGCGGCGGAATGTTATACCAGCTTGCATGATATCGAGGAAAAACAAAGTAGTTCTCTTATAAAATTAGCGAATTATCTTGACAACTTAATCTTATATACTTAATTCGTCAAGATTAGTTTACATTTCTTCGAAAATAAATGTGACCATATAATTTTATCTACTGAGCATTCCTAAAAATACATAATACATTAGTCATAATTAAAGTAAGTACAAAGATAGCTAAAGGTTCCCTTCCAAAATTTGACTGATTTGGGTACGATCCGCCTGTTCTAGTATTAAAAGATGTAGAAGGCGCCTCTATAAAGTATAAAGGCTCTAGCAAACCCCAACCTTGAACTCATTTGGTTTGTTTGAAGAATCTAATACTAGTGGCTAAGATCTGTTCCCGGAGTTAGGTGGTAGAATGTGGAACTTTTCATAACATGTTTTTCTTTCAATTTCTCATTCAAATTAAATTAAATAATTTTGAAAAAAAATACAACAAAACGCACCGCATCGCTCTGCTAACAATACAACCCACATATACCGGACTGTAATAAAAACTCGAGCCGTATTAATACATCTTACTACACTACAACATAGTATTTGAAGCCGTAGTACGAATATTTGTTATATAAACATTCTTAAGACGGAAATTCTACACGCATTGTATGCGGTAAGCCTCGATGCGAGGTGCTAAAACAAATATTTAAATTATTCATTTTAACAGGCGAACTAACACTTGGGCGACAAATTTCTATATGATAAAATGAACCGAAAATCATCCATGCCTAAAATGAATATAATAATACAGTCTTACATATTCTGTCTTCTTTTCTATTAGGACTTTGATATTTGCTCGTAATTTGATTACCTGTATTATATCGAAACACAAAATATCACTTCTTCATTTATGAACGTTTGTCGTATTGTATGTCACACTCATGTTGAGGAAATCGTCCTGGTTAATTGTCCTGACAACAAAATTTTTACTTCGTTTTCGTGACATTTGCAGTCCGATGAACATTACATAAATACTCTAAAAAAAATATTAGAGGACGATACGTACTACAGAATCCTCACATTGTGGGCGACAGACAGTAACCATATATTTGAGATAACAGCTAAAAGCCAAATTCCACAAAATGTCAGATACCCGTTACTCTTATTTGCGTACACTATTACGTGGATCCGCATTGACGGCGGGATTTGCAAATTGATCCGCTCCCGGGGATCTACAGCCGATCGCCATCTGTTACCTGATTCGAATAAATAATAGATAGATGATAGTAAAATCTTTTGCGCCATGTTCGACTACTTCAAAATTATTAACATACCGTCTGCCTATTATAGTATATTATACTATATATAACTATAGATACGTGTTATAACTTAATTACTTTATAACTCATGTGAATTTCCGCGCTAACGTTAACAAAATAGTAATAGAAAGGAAGAAATAGATAACATGATACTTACTCGTGAGTTACAGCCAATAACTACATTATATCGATACGCGACTTAGTAACAAAAGCAGTATCAACTACGGGTATTAATATTCCACGGTTCAATGTCTCTATAACAAGAATCGTTTTCTAGGAAATCTTGGTACGTATAGCGTTGTTCTACAACATATTGTGTGGATCGTGGGAATTGACTTCATTCATACAAGGTTTCGTTGTTACATACAAAAATTGTTTTATCAGAACATATGTTATATAAGAAAACCTTCTGAGAACATCTTTCTGTATGAAAATATTTATCTCGATGGCTTCAAGAAACATGGATTCAAAGAAGTTTGAATTATATATTGGTAAGACGATTTTTAGGTAAGTCTAATAGATGAACCGCAAGGTGTAATAGACCATAGTTATCGTGTGTTAAATCCCCGTCCAGGTGGATATTTAAACTTAATTTCCCCTCATCTTGTTGTTCGTGTACATGTCCTTATGACATTTGGAGCTCTAGAATGTGACTATGAATTGAAAAACGCTTATTGCTTTCATATATTATCCATACGGTATTGAAACTTTTACCGTGTTAGAGGGAGATAAATTCATAACACCGGATTAATATTGCCATTTATTAGTTTATGACAATAAAATAAAACAGCGCATACGAAGTCGACGGCAAGAGCTAGGTTTAAACAAAGATCAGGAACACGCAATTGGCTTCCATTATCATGTCCAAGGAAAGCGTGAACTAGCAACTAACTAAATTCAATTTACCGGCTTAGTGGCCGTTACCTACTTTACTATATATTGGTAATTGACATTATTGTTCGTGTTTAGTCTCGTGTAATTCTGCCAATGGTCAATTGCTTTTGATTTATATTGGTCATATATAAGTGCACCACCAATCGGACTTAGTTCCTAGGAAAGTACGTTACTCAATCGTCTCTGAGAGTCTTATTAATAGTAGAAAAGCGATTGACTCGAAAATGCTAAATATCAAATAACTGCAGCTACCAATTAACATTACGTGACTGCATACAAATTAGCTGTATTCGTAAAATATTCTATTCCTAAAACAAGTAACTAAGTGTATCTCCGGATTTAATTCACGTAAATTTAGCTCGTGCTTGACTCTACTTATGCAAATTAATAAGCGCAAGTCGTAATCTTGTCGTTACGTCCGTGGAGGTACACTGGGCAAATAATTTACTTGTTAATAACACAGAGTCACAATGTTATGCTAAGAAAATTATACGATATTATAATAAGATATGTAAAATAGAGTGCCCTTCTGTTAATTATCTACATTTCTAATCGGGTTATGAAACCTATTCTAGTTGAATGTTCACCATATCAGATTATAAGACAAAAGATTCATCGTGTTTATTATCTACTATTGCCCTTTAAACTATATCATTAAACTTCAAATAGCTTGATGTTCTGAAAGTTCTGTGATTCCTATCCTTCATGTTAGTTATGCAGCTTATCTTATCCTTCAACTGTTTTGCCGCTCTCTTGGTGCCTCCAGTCTTAATTATTTGTTTCTCAAACATCCCCTGTCTATAGCGTTCTCAGTTGTACCTTTTTCAGTTGTGTTTTGATTTCTTTACTCAGATCGCATATTTTTTGTCTTGTTCTTTTTTTTTTGTTTTGTTTGTTTTATCAGTACTGTGTATTAACTTAGATCTTGTTTCTAAGAGCTTATTAGCTTTTACAGACATGGCTAGGTATGGTTTGCTGATATTGCTGCTGTCTGATTTTGTAGTTAGTATTTCATGTAGGATATCATATTTTTGTTGAGTATTCAAGTATTGAAATGATATTTCTTTCAGAGAATAGAGTTTTTCTTTAATTGGAGCTGTCGCAATTGTTCAGACAGTTCTATTCGACATTAAATATATTAATGTTACATCACTTTCATCTAACACAAATATAAACGCAATTCAATTAAGAAAACCTTCCTACTACATAAGTAGGTATAAACCTAAAATACATATTGTACGAAAAGATAATGTTACAGGAAATATGAAGGTAAACCTTACAGGATTTTCACAAGTCGGCGACGTAAAAGGCGCTGTCGCCCGGGGCGTCCTCCTGGAAAAATATTATACTAAAATATCTAAACCAGCCGTGAGCCCTATAAATGGAATTGTGGGAAAGGAAATATTAAATTACGGAGCGTATATTTCCTATAATCTCCATTTTTAGGAATTGGTTAGCAAATAATCATTCATTTCTAAAATAAATGTATGAATTCTTGAAATTCGTAACAAAAATACTATCACATGAAATAAGTTACTGTTAAATTTGTTCACAACAATAAGATTTTAATTCTATGTATCGTTATTTATGGATAATATAAGGATGGAGTTCTCTTGATGATAAAAAGTGCAGTGCAGAGACATGTAAGATATTTAAGACAAAAGAAATTGACTATTGTCCCCTAAAATTGTGACGTAAAGAGACGAAAATGACTTAAGCATTACTACTGTTTTTCTCGTTGTTATTTTCCTATTGTTCTTTCATTTATGTTTCGGTACTTGGTTTCTTCGGTAAGTTCCGTTCCGTTTCGTTTGTTTGGGTCTGAAACACGGACGGTGCACTACCTACCGATATGAGATTCCTTTTATTGCGTCACCGAGTATAAATTCACGGTGCAACTCCGCGATCGGGCACCCGTGCAGTGCCTTTCGTGTTCTTATTGTGGAAGTTTCGAAAAATATTGCTCGACCGATTACCCCTGGGACCGTTCCGTTGGTTTTATAAATTCGGAAGTTTTGTTTTCAATACCATTTAAAAAAATTAAATACGAGAAAAGGCTTTGTTGTTTTAAGTCACGTATTTTACTGAGGCATATAGTTTGGTTAAATCTAAGACTTGATATATACAGTCGGCCACAGATGCGTTGCTATTGCTAACCCCGGAGTAGGTACTAAGTTGGAACTTCTCCGATAAGTATGTCTTACCTCATCCTTCAAAACTGAACACAACAGCGCAGCTGTTATTAAGCAGAAGGTGTAGCTTGAAGAAATCAAAACACAAAGGGTACTAATACCAAAATTCAGCAATAAAATAGCTATACTACAGCGCAGAGAAGTGCTTATCAAAGCCAATTTTCTTGTGGTAAAAGAAAACAGATTCCCAGAATTTGATTTCATATATGTACGTGCGACGGCGCTCTATTATAGACGATTGTTACATTCACAGCCTTACAACCTTGTTATTAGATATATGAAAAGGCGAGGAGAATGAACTTAGTTAACAACCTAAAATACCTCCGCGATGTTGTCACTAAGCGAATAAGTCTACGCTCTGTGAACGAATGAGTCAGGGGCGGGCAGCGGTCATACTTAAATGCATATCAATCATCATGCCCCACAAAGTTGACAATGGTTACGTCACACCACCTCGCAGACCGGAACGATGCCTATCTCGAACGCTCTTCAATCTTAGTAGCGAACCGAAATAAACGGTTATTTTAGGCTACGCTAACACTAGGAAACATGTTGCATCTATCATCTTCATACAACGAGATAAACACGGAAGCAATGCAATATACCTGACGATAAGACATCAGTGGAACTACAGTGAACATTCTAATTATACTTTGAAGTAGATGTAGAACTTTGCCATTTAAAGTTAAATACTAAAGCGAAACTTGTGTTTAAATAGACATACATTTTAGCACTTTATAAAATATTAATACCAGCGACGAATGAAAACGTAGTCAGTGAAACTTGAATATTTATTTACTAGTGAATAGAAAAATCTAACACTACAATCATATCACAAATAAACTCAATACTTTTGAGAACAACTTCTTCTATTTCACAAACTTCTTGATATTTCAAGATAAAAAATAATGTAACGCTCATCAAAGAAAATACGTTAAAATTAAATAATTAAACAGCAATAATAACTGAAATACGTAAATCGTACAGTCATAATTCATTTAGCCTTTTGTGTTCAGTTTACTAAATAAATATTTCAATAATACTTTACAACAGCTTCTTTCAAAACCGCAGCAATATTGTTTGCGCCGGCTTTCAGTAAACTGAACATTGCTCAATGAATCCGAAAGCAAAAAGACGCCGGCAGACGCTCCGGCCACTACATTTCAGACAGCGGCTACTGAGGCTATTGCTAGAGGTGGCGTCGGGCGCAGGCGACGGGAACAGTTGAGCGCAACCACTGAAATAATCGAGCTGGTTACACTGCAATAAAGGCTACAGACCTGCAGATTGAAACTAACCGTAAAACAAGATCACGTTCACTTTTTATTTACGAAACTAAATATTTTTTTAAAGGAAGTTGCAGCAAGTCGATCGAAATTGAGGTCTGTTGAAAAATGACCTATACAGTTAGTGAAGTCTGCATTTAACCACAAATAGGAGTTTTATCGGAACTGAAACGTTGTCAATATTGCCAGGCTTGAGGACTAAGTTACGACATAAATGAATCTATTATTTTGTGAGCACAAAAAAACTACAAAGTCACTGATGTAGTGGTCGGAAATATAGTTTGAACGTAGACAACATGAAAACATAAATTATAAAAGTTAATATTAAGCGTACTTTGTGTACGCTTAATATTAACTTAATATTAACTAACTTTCCTAAATAGTAGGAAAAAGAGAAATGCAATTGGGGGGTGTATACCATTTAAGAGCGCCTGCCATAGCAACCAACCGAGCGTGTCAACGACAGAACTACTATTTGCCGGACATTAACCAAATAACCCTAAAGACCGAGTATCTCCCCCAAAGAAAATCGCCCTTAGAACAGTTCTTTGAGGCTGTATATTTTCCGCGAAATTACACGAGCTAAACTCCTTTGACTCGTGAGTAATTATAAAACAATTATGAAACAGTAAGTCTATTTTCTACGCACAGAACAAAATCCCTACATTATTTTGAAAGGCGTTCAAAATAATTTCAGAAATATAATAAAAATATATTTCGAACAATACGCAGCCTTCCAAAAATAACAACATTAAAAAAGTCATAACGTTAGAAGTTTACATTTCGAAAAAAATAGGAATAGATTAAAACATTATTGCAAAACACATTCGGTAACACGCGGTAGAGCCGAAATGAATATAAACACGTCATAATTTATTCAAGTGGCAAGCATAAACGTATTACTACATATAAACATTACACAAACCTTGGAATTAATTTTCTCTGCGTTAACTGTATAGAGATGTTGGTTTAGTTACCTGAAACAAGAAATAATACAATGTTTAAATTGACGCAATTTACTCGCTGACTCACTGGCTAGTGTGTGCTTTAGACATTTCAATTATGCCTGTTGTTTTAATAATAAGATAAGCCAATAAAAGGAAAAAACATGCATTTCGGAAGTTTGTACACGAGAAGTATTCAACACGAGGTTTTTATGCTTATTTAAACATTTTAAAATCATTTATCTTAAAATTTTAAGGCCAAGATTAATGTACTTTATATTAAATTAATCTGGTATAAAAACATAAATGTAGATATTTCAATAAAACATTATTCTTTTATATAATAAGAGTTAACAATGGTTACATAAATGGTTAATAATTAATGTTTACGATATAATGACGCAATATCGTACGATGTGTAAGCGTTAAAAGAAGATGAAGCTTGAATACAATTTTGTAATCAAATTAAGTTTTTGTTAAAGACAAATATTACTTCTTAAGTTTTAAAACTTCCGTCTTCAGTATGCCACATTACAATAGACTAAATTTTGTAAGCACTAAACAATAACATATTGATTGGTCTTGTGGTAAGCACCTTAACATTCGACAAGTCTTAACTATGGCTAAGCATCGTGTTCTCGTTTCCAAAGCGTTTTGGTGGCTCAGAAACTTTCCCCATTAGCGTTGGGTTAGAGGACAGGCCAAATTGCGAGTATCATACTGTGCTTATCCACCGAATGGATAAGTCGGGTGAACTCGTTATTATACCGACATTGTCTTTAAGTGATCTTGTGTAGGGGGAAGTTCTTCATAGCTGTAGAATGTGTAATTATACTTCACTGCCACGTAACTGAGTATTCTATTTGATTAGATTAATGCTTTTGTCCTTAACAGTTAAGATTTAATCATTATCTCTTTTATAAGTAAACAGAAGCAGCCTCCTTGTTTAAAGATCCACTTCAAACTGTGACGATATTAATAAATGCTCTTTTCAAAAACATACTTATTTTTCTTAGAGATATAATACGTTTGCGATATAATAAAAAAGACAATAACCAAATGGATTACTTCAACATTTAAAAATATTACATTACATAAATAAATGTCAGTAAATATATTACACAGAAAGAATGCAATATCCTTTTACAAAATGAATCATCATAGGTATATTCCACTTAGCACAGTGTCGATGTTCGAACGTAATCAATTGTTAAAACAAAAATATACGCGCGAATAAATCAGCGAGGCGACGTGCCCGCGCGTGACGTCGCTGATTGCGCTCAATTACTGCACGCCGTAATGCAATTTGATGTTAAACGTAAGGAGTAATTGTCAGAAAAAATCCGAACGAGCTTTTCTTCTCACTGAAAGGGAGAAAAGGATACGAAATTGCATAATGTCTATATATATACAAAAGATAAATCAGCTACGTTACTTTTCTACATAAAGGTAGCCTAAACAAGCTACTGTTAATTGTCGTGTGTTATGCACGAATGATCAATGACCATTATTTTCATTTTATAATATAACAAATCAAAGCCTTTACCATCAATGCAGCAACTGCGCTATTATTACATCGTTGCCCAAGCGACCTCAATCATACATACAAATACAATATAGCTTTTTTCATTAACCAAATTTATATCCGGTATTATAGAGCTAAAGAAATGCCAAGTTTTTCTTTTAAGCATAATAAGGCAGTATATCTGAAATTTAAGTTACATACAGCAGTCTCACAACGTTACATGCAAATTAAATATTAATCAGTTTGACACATCAGTATCGTAAATTAATTACGTTGTGCGTAATTCAATTTAGTATTAAATTTTTGGACAGTGTCAAAAATGTTTGGAAAAAATGTTATTTCATACATACATTTCGAACCGTTTTTAAATAAAAAAATAAAAATAAAACAAAAGAAATCAAAACCAACAAATAAGGAACAAAGAGAATCAAATCAACTTGGCAACGATCTCATTGTTTGCGTTCAATCACTTTCAGAATGCAAATTCAATTTAATTTAACGTTCTTTAATCTTCTCTATCAACGTCGGATTGACATAAATACACGATATCTGATTCTTATCGAAGCTTCAGATACTATACAAATGAATGTTTATAGGAGATAGTAACTATTTTCAAACGGCTCACTCCCTATACCGTAAATATTCTTGTGTACGTTAGATATTTCGTTAATTCAAAATGGATTTTATTGAATAAATTCAAAATCAAATTCGAATACAAAACGTACACACAACGATTCCTCTGAATAAATCGAAAATACAAGTCGAATTCAAACCGTATGCACAATGGCTCGCTGCCCTACCAATAACGTTGGAAAGAAGAGCCTCCAATACTTCCATTGCCGTGTGCTGATCAAGGCAATGCACACACAAGGCAGCGTCGTATACAATACACTCCAGGCAGCTGAGGGCAATTTTGCGCATAAAGCGACGCTTCTAACGAGCGTCCCGATGCATGCAGGGATTAACAAAGAACGCTCAGCGACGAGCCGGGAGCCAAGCGTTTATGAGTTCACTGCCGTTTCAAAAAGAACACTTTTCTTCAAGTTTTTCATAGATAAATTGATATCAGGCAGATGTGAACCAAAGTCAACTTGGATATAATTCTAAAAAATTGTACTCTGTTTCTAAAGTATCATAATATTGATGACTAAGTTGAACTCCTCAATCAAACATTGAAGGCAAACACACGCACTTTCTACAAGAAGAATGACTTCTACAATTGTAAAACTTGTACTGTGGCTTAAACTGGGATGCTCGGTTCATAGGGTCTGAGTAGATATGTAGCACGCAGACGACCACTGCAATATCAGTGTCACTTTTAATTAAATGATCGTTTGAGAACTTTCCAAGTGGTAAAATGGTAACATGAATCACGTTCGCAGACGGAGCATCAGCGAGAACTAGTTACAAGCTGATACAAGGTGTAAATAATACAAAGTGGGCTGTTCGAGTGGGCTGAACGATTCTACTGTCACAGCAGAGATAACATCACTCACAATACCTACAGGAATAGAACAACTTCGGTCATTATACAACTTGCGGTTAAGTTATTGTCGTCTGCGGGCCCAATAAAATATGACTTGCACATAATTGTTTCAGTCGTAACTCATTGTTAAGAAACCGAAAAGACAATTAAGCTATTTAACGACAAGATACTATCGAAACAATATGCGCGTACAATTCGTAATGCAGCATTAGCCAGCTTGGCTGATTATAGTGTACGGAGCAAATGTGACAAGATTGGCCGTTATAATACGGACCTGATACATGACCCACCTCAACACGGAAATTATTATCAAACTCATACATCATGTCTTTACAAAGGCGCGGCGAAAACGGCGCATTGCTCGCGAGGGCTCGTTTGAATACACAGTACATGCTCGTATTTAGGTCGGTCGAATCGCGAATACGCTCCAGTTTACAGGAATAAAGTTTGCAGAGAGCGTGATGGTTCTTTTTATGGTAATAAAATGCTTAATGGGTTAGAGTTAACCAATTAAGTGTTAAATATAGCGATGTTTACAAGTTTAAAAAAACGAAGCTCTGTACGCTAATTGTCACACAACTTTAGATAATGTCAGGGATACGCAGATAATATCAAATCCAGAACAGAATGTTATTGATAATTTAAATATCTAGTCTGTCCGGGGATGTCAGAAGTAAGAAGTTAAGTGACATGACCGTAGGTAGCAAAACCAAAGGAGCTTTTACCGCGCCAGAACGTCATGAACTCGATAACGTTTTACGGTTTAACTTTGTCGAAAGCCTCCGGGCAATTTAAAAACTCCGAGTTTTGTTTAATCGCTTTTATGTTTGGAAGACACATAGAACTTTTCATCCGAAGAAAATTCTAACTTAAAATTATAACCGCTAAAAATATTAAATATACCATCAATACCATTTTAGGATCTGGACCCTTGCATGTGATTGTAAGTCACAGGGAACTTGGATTAAAACAGAATCAATAATAATAATTCATTACCAGTACCATATAAATACTCTGCCTAAAATTTAGAAACCTAAGGCATAAGCTAAGGCAGGTGGAATCTCAGAGTTCTTTTTACGCTGGTTTTAGAGCATCTCATGCAACACCTAGTATTTAAGGAATACCTGAGGAAGTTCAATCCATATATTTCATCAAATCATCCAATTGTAGAAACGTGTGCACAATCACACAATCACGTAGCACGGGAGTGCTTCGCTCCGTCACAGGACAATGGTGGCCGGCCTTGAATCACCGCCGGCGGCATTGTCGTACGTCACAATGGATAGGATTTGCCTACATCGTGGCACGCGCCGGCGAACCGACAAAAACTATGAAAACTACGTAGGTACAATAGACACGAAGTAAAGAAAATAGACTTGTAATAAAAACATCAATGCAGCCCCAACAATACAAGGTCCAATTTATCAATAAATATTTAGTTCATGTTTAATTCAATTTTCAATTTCGTAGCCAACTGGCAAAAACAGAATCTTTACAATTAAGTCAGCAGCGGTCCTCTTACAAATAATAAATATCACTTTGCCGATAGGTGACTGAAATTTGCAATTATAAAACTGAAAGAGAATGTCGTTACAAGTAAGTACCAACGTAGAAAAATCGTAGGTATCAAACATAAAACAACCCTAACAGCGTCGTCCACCTCCCAATTTTTCTTTATATTGGAGAATTGGCAGAAAACACATGATTCCTATAATGAACTGACAGCCTAATAATGCGTATGAAAAATTACATAACTAGGAGTCAATTTAGCATCTTCGTCAATGTTGACAAATGACAACAAAGCGGAAAATCGGTAATACATGTGGAAAATTTTCGCACAGAATCCACACAAATAACGTCGGACATTCAAGCCAATAATTTGGGCGACACTTCTAGGGTTTCCATCCATTACACGAGCCGAAGTGATTCATCAACGTCCGTGGGGTGGCCGAGACCGTTATGGTCCGGAGACAATGAAGATGTCATGTAAATTAGCTATTAACACACTAAATCATTAAACACTCGGGATGACGTTATGAATAATTGAATTCGATAGGGGCTCGTTTATCCGAAATGGGGATCTCGGTCCTTAGTGCCTATGAGTTATTATTATGGATACTTGACACGTATTAGATGAGCACCGTTAATCCTTGTCCGAGAGAGGTCGCTTCGGAATCAATTTGGTGCAAAACAAAAAGGCTTTTTAATAAATTTAAATGTTCGTCTATATTGAAAAAGTTTAACGAAGTAATGTCATCGTCAATTCGGACTCATGTCCGATAATGAGAATGATCTATGCCACAGTCCCCCACGCTGATGAATTGTAGATTGGTAGACTTCACACACCTTTGAGAGCTCTGTGGAGAAGTCTTCTTCGATACATTGTCTTACTTATAGAAAAAAAATATTTAAAAGTATTCCTTGATATGTATTTAAACCAATGCCACAATTCTATTTAATCTCCTATAAAGACAAAATAAACCAAAAACAAACATCAAGTTGACCTTCTCGAAATCGGTTACGTAAAAGATTGCTAAAGTGGTTCTTTCCGAGGTACGATTACAAGAGTACAAACCAAAGGACAGCAATAGGAGACCGCGGGATCACGTACCATTCCCCTCTTACAGGACGAACGTGACCCATTACGGCCCTTGTCCAATGTCACGACACACAGTAATTCAATCTAACAGTTAGTTTGTACAAGTGAATGAGTACGCAACCTATTTTCTGATTGAATCTGTTTTTTTATACTTTTCGGAAGAAAAGCTACCTATTTTTAAATAATGCACTAATTTATTTGTCAATCTTCATGCAGACTCATGATAGGATTCTAAAGGTGCCGTTACTTATTTTAAAAACTGTTTGCAATAACACTTTGATTAATACCGCGAAAAAACAGGTAGTATTAACAAGAATTATCCAATTGTAAAAACTGTGACGGAAATATCGATTAACGTGTCAGCCAAAGCACAGCAACATAAACATGCAAGACTTCAACCCATCTAACTAGTAGATCGGCGACCTATAAAAGTCGCACCAAGCACACCAATACACCTACATTTAAGTAAAATAGTTTGTTTAAGGTAATTTAAAACACGTAAGACATTTAACCCATCTCAGTAATAGATCTAACAACCTATACAAGTCACATCAATACATTGAAGTAAGATTGTTTAAGTTTAATTTACAAGCACTAGAGTTATAAACCGGTAAGCGTCTGTGACATTACTACAAGAAGCGTTGCGTAATGTTAGACAATTTAGAACAAGTCGGGCGGCGAGGCACGATTTGAACATGTTATCTAGAACGATGTCCGCGATTTATTAATCGATTTGACATTTTGACGAGCTTAGGGGTGACATAATGTACAAAAGGTTATGCTACTCAAAGGTGATTGTATTCCGGACTGAGTTATTAAGAAATTATTTCTGAAAACGAAAAAGATATTTTTTCTTGCTACTTGAAATATATTTTTCGCTCTTCTTTTTCTTATAAGGAAACTGTCTTATTCTTATAAGGTGCAAATGTAGTTTGGCGACGAATTTCCGTATTTATTGGCCGCAAGCCTTTTCACATCCCACAACTGGGCACGAGTCTTTCTTCAAATTGAGCAAACTTGAACCGTACGTTTTCCACCGTACGCCAAAGAGGAACGGTGAAGGTAATTTTTTACTCGTTCGTCAAATATTATAAAAACCGAATATATTTTTTGCCAGAAACCCTATTTTTGAAGATTCCTTAAGTAAACCAGCCTTGAGATCTTGGCCAAGGAAAGGTCTGAAAAGTAAATTGTGCGAATTAATGGCATTATTTCGTGTCGGCCCTGAGCTAAAAGGAAAATAATTTCCTAAGTGAAACTCCTTTGATACTGACAGTCATTAATAGTCATGGGAAATTACTACGGAGCTATTACAACTATGGCGCTATTGTTCCCCGTTCAATGTTGAAGATTGATTTCTTTTTAATGGCATCAAAGAACATTATAAGAAATATAAATATTAGACAACAAAGAGATTGAATTTGATGGAATCAAATCTTTTATGTACCTTTGTGACATAATAGCCAATCTTCGGGTTTGGTACGTTTAGGGTTCCGGTTACTTCCCAGTCGTAAATACTTTGAGGAAAAAAAAAACAAAAAAAAACTAATACAGATTTTTGTCCTAAATGTGTGTAAATATTTTTGCATGACACACTGATAACCCCATTTCCACACTTAAGTTCTTGTAATCCAATCAATCCACCGTAACGGTTAGTAGAATAATATTCGATCTTAGTTCTTTTATGGTAAAGAATTTTTAAATTACAAAACCGTTTCAGCTAATCAGATATTTAGACATGACGAGTTCACATGTGCGTAGTTGAGTATCTATTTGGAATTTGTATTTTTATTGTTAGTATGTATGCAAGATTGGCTGTTGATAAATTACAATATATAAAAAAAACAATCATCCAATTTGACACGCGGTCGGTGCCGCAATCGAAGTAGGTAGCTAAATGTAAAATATTCTCTTCCCCGCTCTATAAATTGTATGTACTTTCAAATACGATTACCTCATGAATAGAAATGTATTCAATGCAATATATTCGTCTAAAAACACATAATTATATTATGTAAGTTTGTATCAACTTTTTTGAATCACAATTAGCTGCGAAATGTAGCTGGAAAATATTTCGCAACTTAATTAAATCTCGTGACCGAGATACGAATATTTCTAAGGAGGAAACGTAACCTCGTTAAATAATATTATACCGAGAAATAAACGAGGTTTTCGTAGTGCAAGCTCATCAAGACCGCGCGAGAAAAGGAGTGAGATGTGAAAATGGAAATTCGCGAGGTAGAACCACAGACGAACTAATAAGATAGGCTTCTAATGTAATTACACTTGTTGTTAAAGTCGAAATAAAATATCTGTTTAGCTACATGTACAACGGCATCAAACATGAACAAAGAAGACGATGTTAAGCAAGAGAACGTATTGACATTAAAGCAAACGAAATAGCGGTCGAAACCGATAGTAAGCCAATGTAGGTCGCGGGGCCGCCGTGCCAGGAGTACCCAGGAGCAACCACATCCCTTCGTAAATACATTCATCCACACGCGCCACTAATAATAGAACCGTTACAGCGCAGACTCGCGGAAAAGGTTATGGTATAAATATAGCATCGGAACCACGTAATAAAACATGCTACATCGCCGAACTTGATTACACGGAGCGATCAACAAACATAACCGTTTTAGCTCATGGACAAACAACCTAAATGTAAGTTAATTATTTAGATATATTTCTAAACGGGGATCGAACTAAGAACAATCGAATGATAAACCAATATGGCGAAAAATGTACCCAACATGCATGGTCAGCAAAAATGTTAGAACTCTTTCTATGGTCTTCTGGTTAATTTACTCAGTAGATCTAGTAATTTAAATGTAGAACCTTCTCTTTTTTGCAGATAGAATAAGTCAGTAGGCTAAAAATGTAATAGTCCGTATATCGCCTCAACAATCCCAACACAAAGGTGAGGCACCTTTCATCTTGTCGATCACAAAACGCCTTTGACATTTCTTTTCTCATATGACTAATGGTTAATGCTTTTTTGTAGAAAGAAAAATAGATAGAGTTTGACCCTATAACCACGACACGTATTTTTTTATTACCGAGGGGAAATCTTTTAAAGATATCCAATCTCTTGAGGGAGATACTGAGTATGTGAAATTCTTACTAAGTAAAATACGGCCACTCGATGTATGTTGGACTTTCGGGAATTTTTCAATAAAGCCTTGAGAACTTCGATTCAAGTTTTAAGTATTCAAATGAAACATGAGTTGTGCTGTGAGTTTTTTATTTAATAGACGTAGCTAAATTTATTGCAGTCCAGCATTACCGCTCCATAGTCACTAATCCCAAAAAGACGTGAATATCAACTGACAACGGATTATTGATACCTTTGAGGAAGTAAGAAACCATAAGTCTCAACATAACCACGCACTTTACACTGAATTGGTCACCTACGCTCGGTTTTTCACAAGTAGCCACGAATATTTGTCGCATTTCAATACCGATAGACGGATATACAACTAAGACCATATAAAGCAACACAGGTGTTAAGTGCTGATAACGATAATAACACGTACCTACTTACAATTAACATTAGAAATGCTGATATGTAGATAGCGGCATACGGGTGGATGCGTCATCCTGATCGATCCACGAGTGAATAAATAGCTTTGTGGCGATTTATCACAGAATAGAAAGGTGGCATTGTAACACCCACACCACATTCTCAGAAGGACGCGTAGGGTGGCAGCCAATCGCCGTACCGATCGACGTTTAGCCTCGTATACAACGATTCAATTAATATATTATTACTTTGATTAGTAGGCATATGATTTATTAATAATGCCTCGATAATACCAATCGATTGTAGAATGTTTAAGGCGTTTATACTCTTATATTTGAATAACGTACAGACAATGTATTTAAAAATAATTATGTTGCTTAACTATGATTAACGATGATGTTACGCAAAGGTATAACAGGCACAAATAGACTATTACGACCGTTCCTCAAATGCAGCGTGGTGAAATATGTTCCACCCCTACCAAGCTATGTGGCCACGGTTGCAGCCAAATGAAACTACAGCAGTTCATATGTAATGCATAACCTAAGGCAGTACCTATATGTTATATGGCAACCGTTGTTATGCAATATCTAAAGCTAAAAATGTTTTCCTTACGTCTAAGAAAAAAT